>OY728152.1:115102370-117602370 GCA_963277665.1 Viscum album
TTATTGTGAAAATATTGGATACTAATTATAATATTCATATCATCCACTATATTAAAAGAATCTTTTGGAGATACACTTTAAAAATATGTTCTTTCTCTAGAATATTTATTTATCAACTATTAGTTGCTTCTTACAACTATGAATTAAAACCATTATATTTTTTTCATTAATTTCTTACTAGTATAAGTGAAAAATAATTTTACTAAATGATTTAAGGATGTGGATTGGTCTTATAAAATGGATAACCCTATTGAAAGATTTTTTCACCTTTTATAACATGTTACAATTTATTTCACTCAACTATCAAGGTTCTTGGGAAAATGAAATTTACAGTGAAAATCACTAAGCTCGAAGAGAGAGTGTTGGTGGAGTAGACCATGGGATCTTTTTACCTAGAACCACTATAAATATATTATATCCCACTTCTTTTCCAGATTTTAATTTTCTATTGCATATCATTTTGATAAGAGAAAGATAGATTCAAACCAATTTCAGGAGGGTGGTTTTAAGTGGGTGAAAGTTTCAAGAACTCAATTCACCCCCTATTGATTATTTACGAAACTCTATGAAACAAAAATTATAATATTTCTCAATTTCATGGTATTTATAATTTTCATGACTATTTTTTATTCCTTTTTTCTTATCACTTTCTGGGATTCATATATCACCCATTTATTTTATTTATATCTTTAAGATATCCCTTGTAGTGATAAAATTGTTAAGAGATGCATGATCCCATTATAAATATGGAAATAAAATAGGATTTGGTTATTTTTAATGTCATGTATTATGTATATAATATTCCAAAGATACTAAACCTTTATATTTATTGGGTATTTTTTATGAATATATATGTTAAAAATTAATTAATAATATTTTTATGAGGTTTGAACTATTATAATATGTGTATAGGGTGGGAAAATTATGTAATATACCATGAGAACTTCATATGTACATACACTATATCACTCTCACTTAGGAAATTTAAAGTAATTTGGGAAAAAATATTTTGAGTCATTCATACTCACCCTTCCTATACATTCCATGGTATCTATAAATTTACCAGTAAAATTGGTTTGATGTTGGAGCTTCATTGGGAGAAACCTGATGCAAATATGAGACTCATTTAATTGATCCACGTTTTGAAGGCTAAGTGAGTCAATAGAGGTTATTTTATACCCGATACATAAGCATGAAACTATATTGATAATCTAACTGAATATTATAATGGTGTTCTATAGTATTATTATAGTAGTGGGTTTGGGGATTTTTCATTGTTATAGTTGTTGGTGTAGGTGTCATTGGTGTCGTTATAGTCATAATAGCTACCATCAACAAAGTAATTTCCAATGATTTATGTATTTTTCAAGTCGAATTATCAAATGGTATATATTTATTAGTTATCCCACATATTTATGTGTGAGTTTATAAATTTATATTGAGGTATTTGATTTTATTTTGATATACTGATATATATCAGGACACCTAATTATGGATCTCATTTTTTTGTCTATAGATTTAATATGCATGAGTGAAGTGCCCTAGGAATGTGTGAACAACTGAGAAGGGGGGGGGGGATGAATAATTTGTGTTAATATTTTATAATTTCATTTACTTTGAAATAAAACTATGCTACTGGTTAAAAAACAATCCACTCAATCAATTAACTTAGGCTTAACTGAATGAAGTAGAAATGAAAAGCATCCATGGAATAAACAATTTTTTCAAGGTTTAATCCTAGTTTGGGTACCTACTCCATGTTGTGTTTGGTAGCTATCCCAATACACATATTTTACACTAATAATTAATCATTGATTATAATTAGGTAGGAAAAGTATCATCCTATAGCCTTGTGTTTCTTAAAACATACACAACATCTCACTAGAGTTACAATATCCCATTGATTACAATATAACTAGAATAGTTTGAGCAGGATCACTTTAGAATATGGGTTTCTTATACAACTATTGATGATCTTCTTATTCAAGACCTCATGAATATAAAAATATCATGTGATCACCATTTCAATCTCTTCAACCACTTATATTAAAAAATGAACTCATATTGTCTGGGCTTGGTCACTTCATAGAGATCATTGGATGATCTTATTCTCAATAATGAATCACTAAATACTCAGTCTCTTTAAGTTTTTATCTTCTTTAAGACTCTAGGATAGAGGAACTATTTTCTCTATTTTTCTTAGCCTCATAAATTATACTATTCTCATGGAACTTCTCCTCCTTAATAAAATATTTTAAAAATTATTGAATTAATTTTAATTTAGAGAATTAAAATCTTGATTATTTTTTTATAAAATTATTATCAATGAATGGTATGATGAGATATTTTATGAATTTACTCAATCATATTTTTTACATGATAATATTCCCATAATCAACCAATATTCTCTTCTTTGTTTAACAACTATCCTTAGTGTAATTTTAGTATTAAATATATTCGTATTTTTTCATTTTAGGTAATTATTCAATACCGAACACCATTAAAAGTAATTCACAAATATATGTATTTGATAATTCTATAAGGTTTCTATAGTTTTATCCTATTCATTCCATTGGATCGGCTATGATCAACATCTTCTTCAACCTGCTCACGACATGAAGCATCTCTTTAATAAACAACAACACTTGAAAACCCAAACACTTAAAAACTCAACTTTAATAGTTGAAAAATGATTTTTATTTGATTTTTAAATTTAAGACCATGAAAATATCATCCCGGTCAGTTTAAAAAAAATCATCCATCTAATCACCATTGATATTTTTCAAATAAATTTATATGAAAAAATCAAACAATTTGAATAGTTACCACCCTTTTTTTACTTATAATAAGAAAAATCTTGAATCATAATCTTAATAATGATGTTTAATCCAATGAAGTTCATCTTGAGCATCATCAGATTTATTTTTCTTCAAAATATTTAATTTTAGAAATACTAGTCTTTAGAAAACTCAAAATGTCCCAAAGGGATTACTCTTATAAAGCCTTTGAATAGTATATATCATAAGAGTAAATGAATCTTATCAAATGAATCTGATGGAGTGAATATTTCATATATAATGAATATTATGAAATGACTCCTATGAAAAAAATATCTCTTACATGGTCCTATTCACTCTTAAAAAATTGGAAGAATATTATGAAGTCATGAAATGATACTTATAAGGAGAGTAAAAAATGACTCTTATGGAGGGCTTATTCACTCTTTTGAATTTAAATTTCTGAGATGAATGACTATTATAAAGAAAATGACTCTTACAGAATGACTTATGAAATATCAAATATAGTTTCAAAAACACTTCAAGTCATTCCAAAACCACTTCAAATGATCTCAAGTCTTCTCAAATAATCTAAAAAACATTAAAAAATCTTAAATAACATCTCAACAACATTTAATAATTCTCAAACATCATTTAAAAATAATCAAATACTTCAATAATTCTGTTGGTCACTTCAATCTCCTCCTTTGGATTTATTGTCAACTTTATTCAACCCTTTCAAATCCTCTTAATTATGATAAATAATTCCACAATGTATTATAGAATGATTAAATAATAAATTTTCTATAATGAAAAATGTTTGGAAACCATACTACCAGATAAGGTAATGTTTCTGATAGAATTCCATCTCCTAGTGAGAAATAATTTTAGAAAAGTGCCCTAGATATTCTCCCCCTCAATTCAAACTTTCACTTATCCCCTAGTTATCCTACTTGAATGGCCCGAAGGCCTTAATTTTTATTTATTTTTGATAACCCCCCTTTCAAGGGATGAGGGATAACCCTTAAAAGGACCATAGGCTTAGAGATTACATGGCCCATAGGCTTAGGAGATTACATGACCTGAAGGTATTAGGGAATTCAACCAGATTATCTACAAGGAACTGCCCCTCCCCAGCATCTATATCTTGATAGTAGCTCTCTACCTTTGTATGACGGTCTGGCTAGGCTTCCCATGCAAGAACAATCTGGTACCGATGGCATAACCATACCCTCTCATTCTGATAATCCATTTGGCTCTGCTCTGGTGAGTGAACCTGCTCGGAATCCTCATCTGGGGCTGGTCCTTTTTGTAGTGTGTCTGGGGCCTACATTTATGTGGCCTGAAGGCCTTGGGGTGGCCTGAAGGCCTTAAGGTGGCCCGAAGGACTTGAGAAAAAACTGGCCCGAAGGCCTTGGGTGGCCTGAAAGCCTTGTAGGACCTGAGGACCAAACTAGTGGCCCGAAGGCCCAGATGGATGAATAGTTCTGGCTGCAACAGTACCGAACAGTGCCTACTACAGTACTGCTACAGTACTCGGAAATATGCCTCCACCCGGATTTGATCTCGGGTCTCTTTGATGTACCTAGAAAGTCCTCACCAACTGGGCTGAGGCTCTTGTGCATCCCCCAGTTAGTAATACTCAAGGATTCAAATTAAAAATAGATAAGGAAATAACACACTTCCCCTATAATAAATAAACACTACCCATTTAGAAAATAAGTGTTTCAAAATTTTAATATAAGAGTTGTGTAATTTCTCTTCCACATTTGAAAACATAATCTAAATACTTATAGGGGAAACTTCTATACTTTATCAAGTGACAGGGGTAAGTATGGACGTGAATTCTCAACCTAAAATCCTAAAATATCTCTCTTGGCATTTCCTTCATAAAAATATTTAAAATCTAATCATTTCTGTGAATGTATTTAATTTTCACATAACCATTTCCACTCTTTATTTAATGAAATGAAATATAATATCAATATTCTTTGATCTAGTTTTTTTGTAATATTATTTGATAGCTCAATATAACTCTAATTATCATCATTAATTTTTATTAGCCTCTCAAAAACTACTTTTTGATCTACCAGAAAAACTTTCATCCATGGAATTTTTGTACAAGAACATGTAGTTGAAATATATTATTCCTTAATTATACTCAAGGCAACTAAGTTCTTATTATTAAAATTCCAACTTACAAATATATCACACAGAAATAATGCTACACTAAATGTGAAATTCCTATTAGAATAATCTCTTTCATAGTCAGCATATATGTATCACTGAAAGTTAAAGTTTGATATGTTTCTATAAAACAATCCATAGTTCATAGTACTTTTGATATACCTTAGGATTATTTTATATTATATCATATGATACACTTTAGGATCACTATGAAACTTTGTAAAAATTTTCACAACATAAATGATAATTCAAATTTATATAGTTAGATAGATAAAGCTACCAATAATTCTTATAATTTTTTTATCAAGTTCTTCATTCATAGCATTGATCTATTCCTCATGTTTAACTACTTCTGAAATATTTTGTGGTTCAACATGATAAATGAGATTAGTTTGGTTTTCAAGTATCAATCTTATTCTTATTTGAATTGGTAACTCTTTATTGCCTATAATATTTTTAGAATCAACATGCTTATTTAATATATAGTTTCTGAGTCTTTAATTATCAGTGGAATTATATTCATCATTGGTGTGATCAGAATAAACATCAATATAATTTTTCACCTTTATAGCTTCATCATCAACCCATTTTTCAAAAATATTTATACTTTATCTGTAACTGCTTCCTTAGAGTGGATTTAAATAATTTTCACATCAAATAAAGCAAAAAAATAATATTGAAACCTTTAATTACAACTATTATAATCACTTTCATTGGATAAGTATCCCATGAAGATTCTTTATTATTCTTTTTCTTTAAACTTTTCTAGATTTGTGTTTTTGATCATAATTTAACAAGGTATACCAAAAACATTAATTTTCTTAATAGTTGGATTTATTTTTTATTGCATTTTATAAGGATTTATGTGTGTCTTAGGTCTTAGTAAAAATTTATTTTGAATATGGAAAATTGTATAAACAACTTTTCAATAGAGAAATCTAGGTAGAATTATTCTACCCATCTCATCTAAATTTCTATTCTTCCTATCTACTACTCTATTTTGTTAGGAAGTGAAAGTTGAATTTAATTGGTGATTTATTGCATTCTTTTTTAGATAATTTTAAAAGGAATTGAAATTGCATTCCCAAACATTATCTAATTTTATCTTTATTATGTAAAATCCAAGTTATTTCTCAACGTGTATTCTAAAAATTTTGAACATTTTTACAACTTTAGAAAAATATTTCATAATTATAACATTAGTCATCTAACTGTAATCATAAATAAAAGTAATGAAGTAATAATCAACTATAGAAGACTAATGTCTCATAGGAAAACATAAATCTATATGAATTAACTACAGTAGCCCAATATATTTAATCTCTACTATTTTGAGTGTCCTTTAGATCATCTTCTCCTTTTGGAATGTTTCATATATATTATATCTCTCTATTTTTAGTTTAGGAAGTTCTCTCACCACACCATTATTTGATATTTTTCTCAAGTTTCTTTGAAAAAGGTGTAAAATTATTACATTACATAATTTATTTTCATATTTTTCACTTAAGTACAAATATTTGGTCAGATTACCAAATTGAAACAAATTTCCACTTATTCTCTCTCTTTTGGTAATGAAACTTCCATATTTTAGATTCCTGATGGTGTAAGAAATTCTCTGGAAGAAAACTTCATTCATATTATCCCATAATTTCCTCACACTTAAAATATTTTATTTAAGACCTTTTATATAAATAAAATCCTTTTATTTAATATTCCATGTTTTAATCTCAACAGTACCAACACCCTTAATTCCCAGAGAACTATCATTTCCAAATATCACAATCCCTTCATAATGTTCTTTTATGTTTTTAATTTTTTTATATCTCTAGTCATATGTGAGGAATAACCACAATAAAAAATATAATAATTTCCTTTATCATATGATTTCAACACAACTTCAAAAAAAAGATATTTTTCTCCCATGTTTATATTTTGAATTCCTTTCCCTTCTTCATTATAACAAAGTTTTACAAGAATATTTTTCATGAATTACTCAATATAATGACCTTATTGGTTATAAATACCACATATTTCATCCAAACACTAAAATTTATTTATTTTAGATAGATTTGAGGCTTTACTTCTCACAAGTTTATTCTTTTGTGAATATTTTCTTATCTTCTCATAACTAATATACCTTGCTTCACACCGTCTCCCTGGTAGAGATATATTATTAAAACATGAATAGTATTTGTATCCAAAAATACCAAAACACTAGTAATATCCACTAAATCCATATCTTATTTAATAAAATAAATTCTATTCATAATTTTGTTGCTACTGGACAACTATGTTTTGTGATTGATTCTACCTTGGTGAAGATTTTATTTTTGAAAATAAACTTCCTTTACCTAATGTGGAAGAGTGTTTCTCACTATTTGTATTTGTATAAACATGGCTAAATTTATAATTTAAACCCGTACTATTAGTACCAACAATTTTATTTTGATATTTTATAGTTAAATATTTAACCTGATCTTTTGAGATCATTTTCTAAGCTACTATTGATGCCTCGACTTTGACTTGTATTATTTTATTAAAGTTATCTCTCATATTATTCAAAGGTTTTTCATCTCTAATAAATTTATATTGTGTCTTAATTTCTTATTCTTATTTTAGTATGGGATTCTATTAATGATATTTCACAACTATTCCTTACTATGCAACTTTCAACTTGAGATTTTTTATTTCATCAATGTGATCAACTTTCTTCTTGATAATAACTTCTTTAAACTCAATTTTATTTCTATATTATTTACTCAAAAGTATGATTTATTTATCAGGTTTATCATTCTTCTCAATACATAGTTTAAGTTCTAATTTCATTATATGTTCCATATAAGTTATCTCACCTTATTATTCCTCACTGCTTGAGGATTATTTATATTTATCCACATAAGGCATAAATTTTTTGAATATATCAATATAATATTCATTTAATTGGAATTTTGAAGATATTTAATTCTATTCCTATTTAATCATTATAATTCTTATTTTTTACACTTGTAAACGTCTTCTTATTCTCACAAAATTTTGAAGCATCTGTTTATATTTTACCCCATTTCTTAATTTAAGGTTTCTTATTTTTTTCAAAAACCTCATATCCATTATTATTCTTCTTTGGATTGTTTATTAAAAAGTGTTCAATGAAACCAAAATTAAATAATTTAAGTGGAATTTTGGATTTATATTTTCCCTTAACCTTTTTTATGTTTCTTGAGATAAGAGACAAAAATTTATTACAATCCCCATTATATTTCTTATCTTAAAATTCACTTGAATATTTAGATTATTTATATATTATCTTTAGTTTTCTCATGGATTCAAAATAAACTTCTATTTAACCTTATTTTTTAATGATTTAATTTTTCTCATTTCATAATAAATGATAATGTTGTATAATTAATCAAGGGAAATATCCTCTACTATATTCCAATGCTTAAATTTTTGGATCAAACTTATCTGGAAAATTTTTCATCAGCTTATTTACAATTGTAGAGTCTTTAATAATTTCCCCAAATCCTTTTATATTGATTAAAATTACATTGAATCTTATAAATTAGTCATCAATGATTTCTTCCTTATCTATATTAATATCTTCAAATTTTTATATCCGTATTCAGAGTTTGGATTATTTTACTTTTATATTTACATAATTACTATTTTCTAATTTATGTCAAATTTCTTTAACTATTTGTCACACCATAAGTTTTGTGTAAACCTTAACTAATAGTGACCTGATAAATATATTTTTAGTTTTTCCATCAACTTATAAATTTATCTTATTAGTAAAAGATATAGGGTAACTTACCTCAATGGATGAAAATACTACTGTTGTTTCATCTTTACATTTGAGGCCAAGAGATAAAATGTAGAGTAACATTCTATTATTACATATATGATAGTTTTTTATATAAAAAATGGTACACACCCACTATTTTCTAAGTTTATATTATCCTTCTCCATTCACACAAGTATCTAACATAGGGAACTCATATGCTCTGATACCACTTGATGTGCCCCGTGAATGGGTGCACCACTGAGGAGGGGGGGGGATGAATTTGTGGTGTTAATCATTTATAATTTTTTATTTGAAATATACATATGTTTACATTTATGATAAGATATACTTTATTAATTAACTCATAATTTTACAAATGAAGTAGAAATAAATAACAAAAAAGAAACACATAATTTTTATATGGTTTATTCTCAAATTGGGTACCTACTCATTGTTGCATCCAGTTTCAATGCCGGTATATATATTTTTCACTAATAATGAATCAATAATTACAAGTGGGTATTCAACGTATAATAATATAGAATTGTGTTTCTCAACACATACAATAAATCCCATTTGGGTTACAAGATCCTTCAAGTGTTATGACATCCTACTACTTATAATATGATCAGAATAGTTTGAGTAAGATCACTTGAGAATCAGGTTTTCTTCTGAAAATATTAATGATATTCCTCTTTTAACCCTCAATAATATCATAATAGTAAGTTCTCACCTCTTCAAGCTCATTAAACAATGATATCAAATAATGAACTTAGATCAGTCAAGTTCGTTCACTTTATGTAGAGTCAGTTGATAATATACTTCTCAATACCGAATCACTAAATACCTATGATTTTCAACTTTTCAAATATATCATATAATTATGAATTTAGGTTATATTTTTATTTATTTTTATAAATATAAATAATTATATTGTTCTCACAGAACTGAAAAATCTTAATGAAGAATTCAAAAAAAAATTAGAATTTATTTTAATTCAGAGAATTTAACTCTATCTCAATTTCTAGTGAATTATCATAAAAAATGATATAATGTAATTCTCGATGTATTTTTCTCTATAATTTTTTACATGATCACATTCCCATAATCAACAAATATTTTATTCTTCATTTAACCACTATCCCGAGTGTAATTCCATTATTACACTTCTTTACTTTATTTTAATTTCAGGTAATTCTTTAGTATAAATCACCATTCTAAATAATTCACAAATATATGTATTTGAGAATTCCAAAGGTTCCTATAGTGATATTTTATTCATTCCACTAGATAAACCATATTCAATATATTCTTCAACCCATTCTTAGTGTAAAATATCTCTTCACGACGCAAGAACACTTGATAACTCAAACACTTGAAAGCCCAACTTGAATTACTATATAATGATTTTCATGGGATTTATGAATTTATGATCATCATCATGTAAATTTTTATTAAAATAAAATATAAAAAATCACAAAAAACATCAAAATCAACCGCTGACCTCCTACCCCTGAAGTCGGAAGCTAAGGAGGTCTGAAATAGTGAAGACATAGGGAATCCCCTATTATCAAGTTGACCCCCTCAGGATTCAATCTATAAAAATTATGCAAAAATACATCCTCTAGGCCCGAAATGACCTAATATTCCAGGTGGTCAGCAACTTTATTGCCCTCCTGCCAAGTGTGAACCATTTTGATGTTGCCGCCAAGTAAACACCGACAGTTCCTGATGACATAGGTGATTGACTAGGGAGTGACACCATAGTCATGTAGGGACTTGTTCACCAGTGATGAGTCAGTTTCTACTTCTATGAAGATCATTTTTTTCTGGCTGTATAAGAAGATCCCATAATATATCACCAGGGCCTCAGCCTGTAAGGATGATCCGTGACCCAATATTATAGTAAATTCCAAGTATACCAACCCACTTCTATCACGCACAACCCCCCTCGTATTATACCCTGATCACATGAACCATCAGTGTTGAGTTTTAACCCTCTAACTGAAGGGTTCAAACGAACCTAGTTTCCCCTTTTTTACTTCTCACATGAATCAACTTGAATAATAATATTAATTATGATGTTTAATCCATTTAAGTTAAGATCCAACATCATCGGATTTGTTTTCCTTAAAAATATTTCATTCTAGAAATATCAGTCTTCATAAATCTTAAACTATCACAAAGGTATGAATCTTACTAAGTCCTTGATTAGTCTACATCATAAGTGTAAATGAATCTTATTTAATAACTCTTATATAGTGACTCCTATAAATGGAACAAATATTATTAAATGACTCATTTTCAGGGAATGACTCTTACGTGGTCCTTATCACTCATATAAAATCAGATGAATCATATAAACTCTTCAAATTATCCCTTTAATATTGAAAATTCATCTTACAGAGAGTCTAGAATGAATCTTACATGGTCATCATTAACTCTATAGAATTTCCATTTTTGAGCTTAACGAATCTTACAATGTGAATGAATATTACAGAATGACTCTTATGAAGTGCCTATGGATCGTATAAACTCTCAAAAAGAATTCAAAAAACACTTCAAGTCATTCTAGATCCACTTTAAATGATCTCAGGTCTCCTCAACTCATCTAAAAAATAATCAAAATATCTTTAAAAAATCTCACCAACCACCATTTACTATCAAACATTATTGAAGAAAATAAATTACTTCAATAATTCCATGGGGAAATTCCATGAGTTGCATGATTCATTCCATATTTTAAATATAAATTTGGTATGCACTTAGGGAATCTTAAAAATAGGAAATCATTTCACTATGATTTATAATTACTCTTAATGAATGTTTTTAGCCTCTAGGGATTGAGGGATACACTGAAGGTCAATGAGAATATGGTATAGGGGAAAATGTACTATGGGTCTCATTGTTACATTAATTAATAATTTGAAGACAAATGTGCATGATATAATGCAATTTATGAATGATGATGCTTTAAAAAATACTATATAAAATTAGGATTGGGTGGAATTGATATGTAAAAAATGAATGATTTTCTTGAATAAGGGATAATACAGAAATATTCTTATCATTATTCAACTTTGTAAATATGGACTTGATATTTACTTTATAAAAAATATTTTTTTCATCTAAGGTAGATACAAGGATGTGGTAATTAAATTCAAAAAAAAGTAATGGTATTTTTTATTATTCTAATAGCTATGGGGACTTATATTTTCACACAAAAGAATATGATATTTTTTTGTCATTTAAGACCAAGACATACAAATTAATACAACATGGGGAATTTGAAGAAATATATGTCTGCTAAAGTTGTACTGTCACACCCCGACCATTTGATTTATTTTTATTTTATTAATTCATGGCCTTGGGTTCTCGCACCAAGGTCTCGGCTGGGTCCCAGGTTAAAATCTTCATCGTTTAATTTTTTTACTTGGTTTCAGACTCGTGCTCGGTCACCGCGCAGTTGGCGGTACCCGCACAACCGACCCTAGTGTCATGCAATTGATTATTATTATTATTATTTTTATTATTATTTTTGTCATTATTATTATTATTATTATTATCATTATTCAATATATTATTATTTCTATTGTTATGGTGTTGTTATTATTTTATTATTATTATTACGGTCTATATTATTGTAATTATAATGGTTATTCTTTAAATTATTATTATTATTATTATTATTATTATTGTAATAATATTATTATTGTGTGAATGAAAAAAAACCTAAACCCTATTCTACCCGATGCACCCCCCTTTCCCCCAGTTTCCTGCACAGCGCCGCCTTCACCCTCCCTATAGACCGTGCCCAGATGCTCCTCCTCTGGCCTCTCATCTGCCTCCTACCTCTGCACCCCAGTCGTGCTTCACCTCTCACCTCATGACTCCCCCTCCACTTGACCACGCCCCCCTCGCTACCCTCCCTGCTTTCCCCTCCTGCACCCGCACCACTTTCGGCCTACCAGAACACCCGACCTCACCCTCACTCTCACCGCATGCCTATATCTCCAGACGACATCCGACCTTCCTCGCCCTGGCCTCCCGTTCACCCAACCTCACCCTCGACCCCCTCCGTTGCACCTCCGGCCACCCGACCAGCTGACCAGCGACACACCTGACACGCCATTCTACAACCTTAAACTTTGATGCTTCTTATCCCTCTCTCCAGGCCAATGACCTTTGTTTCCTTCAGATAAATCCGCCCCGCGACCCCCTTTCCCTCGTGACGCACCCACTTTCCAGCTCACCTTTTCCCTCCGGCAACATTCTAATTTTTTTTTCTGGTAAGGGTTTTTTGTTTAGGGGTCCTCCTTTGTTAGGATTTGTTATTTGGGTTTACATCCTAATTTTTTTAGAGTGTTCGATTTGGTTGCGTTAGGTTGGTTCTGGCTTCCTGTAGGTGCGGTTGCGGTGTGAAGCCGGTTTCACACCATCTTCAGGAGGTCCGTCCTTGTTTGAGGTATGATACCTTTTCACTTTCCTCTAAGTATTCAAAAATGTTGATTAATTGTCTTTTCAGTTCTTAAATATTAATTAATTATTTTAGTATGTGATGCGATTAAATTAGTTTGTGTAAATTTAGTTTTTAAAATAATTTAGTTGTGTTCGATGTTTTGTACCCTGTTTAGGTGAATTGGAATAGTGTGCACAACATTTTTGATTGAACATGTGGTCTATGTCTAATGGGTATTTTCGAGCAAAGGATTAATTAGTTCCGTTGGACCTTGCTCACAGTATGAAATTTTTGGAATCAATTAAATTATACTGAAGTTGTTTAAATGAGTTTTCAAACATCAATTACTATTTTTTAACACCCTTAATTAGTCGAACATGGCTCTTATATTTTTAGAACCTGTAAAAAAAGGGTTTTTAAATGGTTCTTTGTTTTTGCCTCTGTAAGGTTAAGATTAAGATGTTCGATAAAATGTTTTGTTTTAAATTATGGTTTGTTCGGTGTTTTTAACCAGTGTTTTGGTTTTACATATATAAGATCACAGCTATAAAATGCTCCTTAACCTATAAAAAAATATATTTTAATTTAAATGGTAATGGGTATTTCCTAAAATTATTTTATAAATGGTTTAATATTTTTTATTGAATTATATAAGTGGAGCATGTTTTGTTTTGGTGAATAATGGGTGTGCGTTTGATCAAAATATGGGTTTTTGAGTTGATTTTTTGGTGTGTGTAAAGCCAAAATATACCTCTTAAAATAGTTTTATAATTTTTTTTTAAATAATGTGAATTATGTGAGTTAGGTTTTAAAAACGCGTTGAGCAGTGCATGCCTTTAAGTGTAGATATTAGAATATCGTGTGTTTTTTCAGGTTGTGCACTATATGAGTTTTCTTGAAATGTCCCATTGGTTTTTTAAAATTATCAGTGAATTAATACGATGTGGTGTGGTTTTTGTAAACAAGTTGCGAATCTCAAAGTTGTGTTTTAAGTCTTCAAAATGGATTTTTGACATGTGGGTATTTTTATTAAGTTGTGTAATTTGTTGTTTTAATTGTGAAAGTGGTTCACATTCTAATTTGGTGTGTTTTGAGTGTGTGTTTAATTATAAAGAGGGGTTTTGAATAGGTTTTGAGTGTCTAAAGCTGTGGGTTTCTCTTTGAAAATTGTTTTATAAATTTTAAAGCAGTTTAGTAAATAATGTAGATGGTGTGAGTTGTGTTTTGAAATCATGTTGAGGTGGTGTTTTCACCGTTTTTTAGATTGGATTGTTTTGAGTCCGTGTTTATGCATTTTAGTTGTGCGGTTGTTGCAGCGTGTCAGTGAGGAAGACCCATGATACTGCGGTCATCAACTTGCGCATGTTTGTGCGTTTGTGTGAGGCATGACGTGCCATTGTGTTTGGAAAGCGAGTCGAGGTAGGTCCCCCACTGTAATCGCCTTTAAATTTAGAATTTATTGATTGCTTAATATTTTATTCATTTTAATAAATGGGAAATAATTTAAGATAATTAATTTTTTTTATGATTATTTGGTGTAAAAAGAGCCATTTATTTTATACACGACACATGAAATATTTTCTTGATGAATGGACACCCAATAGTGAAAGAATTCCCATTTGGCCTTTAAAAATAATTCACATAATTTCAAATGTAGTTCTAGTTTAATGATAAATGATTTATTTTGAAGCATGAACATGTGTTTTGGTTCTCTTGAGAAATGAAGATTTTATTTAAAATTGGTGAAGGCCCATTTGGAACTTTAATAAGATAAATTATTTTGGAAAACTCTCTTTAGGGTGACTCAGGGGTGATATTTGGTGTACGTTGGCTGCATGATTTCTATGTGATGTTTGTGCTAATTGATTGAATTTGTTGACTCACCCCTTTCCTTTTATTGTACGCATTGACATGGGAACCTGGCATAGTAAGTGAATATTCTGAGAACAATTCCTACACTAGTTTAGATTACACACTGGATAGTGAACCTTAGTACGGATTATACTTTGCTAGGGGATTGGGACCCTCGGTTAGGCCATGTAGGGTAACACCGAACGTTAGGGCGTTATGACGTCATCGAGAGTAGGCATGCCTTCAGGATGTGTCACATGTATGGTATGTTCTGGATTGTTCACGAGCTCCTAGGTTCTACCCATGTTTTCTTTAGTGTTTATTTTTATGTGGCAGACGTTTGAGAGGTCTAGTTTGGTTACTGGCCCCTGTGTGCCACTTATTTTCCATTTCCCTTAGTGTGTGATGTGTGTTGTGTGTGGTTTTCCATTTGACTAACAACTGAAATTTGAATTTCTAAATTATTCGCAGAAGTGTTTTAAAATGCAATGCACCTGTACCTTTCAAACATTAAACTTGTTTTTAAATTAAAAAGGGCAATGGACTGTTACTTATCTTAGAAATGGAAGTGTGTGTGTGGAAACCCATATTTTGTATAATTTAGTTCAAAACTGGAATTAGTAAATTTCTTTATTTAAGGGTAGGGAATTGTGTATAGTTTTTTGGGCATGCCTACTGAGTTTTAATACTCACACCTATAGTGTTTTCCTATTTTTAGTTTTGTTGCAGGTTTGACTTGAGCTTGCTCTCCATGGGTGAGAGTTGGTTATGGACTAGTGAGCGACTCTCATAGTCACGAGGAGTTTTGGTCGTGGTCAGTTTAGTTTGCATTTGTTGGTTGTTCTTACTTTTTTGTGTCATTTATTTGACGTGAATTATTATAATTTTTTCACTAATTTATTTATTTTCACTGGGTGAAATCGTTCCCAATGATTAAAATTTGATGCCTGTCACTAGTTTCCAGCCCGTGGGGATCGGGAACACCCCTTGGGACATGTTGCGGAACAGCTTGAGTGACCGATTTTGGGTCGACTTGAGTTGGTTCATGACAAAATGGTATCAGAGGGAGGTTCTTGTTATTTGGGGTGTCCGGTAGGTGGAGATTAGGACTGTTGGGACTCGAGAGGTAGGTACAAGAAGGATGTTATGAACCCTAGCCCATTCTGAACCTCAAGTCACCAGGGGAGTAAGAGAATTGATTCCTTGTCTTGTTCTAATTTGTTTTGGATTAAGGGATGACAACAGAGGCAAGCCGATGTTACGTGGTGACCTCACATGGAGTAGTGACCCATGTGGAGTTCGATTTCATGGTTGAGTTTCTCTTAGTCATTTATGCTTGCTTGGGGCTTGGCTCACTACCATGTCACCATGTTAAGAATAACTTCTAGTTCCTTATCCCGATGGTTTGTTGTAAGTTTGGTTTTATTTTAGTTTTGATTGATGTAAGTATGTTTTGAAAATGAAAAAGGGAAATGATTTTTGGAAAATTTAATTTGGTTTGAAAATTGTGTTAGGCATTTGGAAAGTGGCCTTGAAATAAGGCAGTTTTAAACTCTAAAATGGAAATGGGAGTTTTGTGTTGTGTTTATATTTGTCTGGTTTTTGGACTGGCTGTTTTTGGATGAAAGCGCTTTCATTGATGTTGCTTCAGTTTGAAATTGGTTTTGGATTTGTGTTTTATATGCTGCTCAGAAGATTCCACCCAGAAAAGTCCCCAAGGTTTCTGATAATTCATGCCCAGTTTTTGGTCCTTCTCAGACATTGTCTATACTTAACGGTGATCAAGGTCCGTTAAAGGTATTTATGTGGTTTTAAGAGGTCGAGTGTGTGTTTAGGATGTTAGGAACTCCCGAAGTAGTCAGAGTGCGTGCCGTTTTGGGTTAGTTTGAAGGTCCAGCTCTAGACGAATGAGAGCTAGTTGCCCCACCATCGATGAAAGTTGGGGTGACGTGGGATGTCTTTAAATCCATATTTAATCTGATGGTTTATACCTGAAGAGTTGAAGATGAAGAGAAGGGAAGAGCTAATGCATATTCAAAAAGGCCAACAGACGGTGAAAGCATATGTTGACAATTTCAAGGAACTTGTGTCCTTTACTCCGGAGGCAGCATCACAGGATTTAATGAAGAATTATTTCTTCATTGGGGGTCTTTTCCCAGAGATCAAGGAGTGGGTCCTCCATTCTAAAGACCATCGTTTTGAGAAGTTGGTGGATGAGTAATTCTTAGCTGAACTGGTCTCTGGAGCGTAGGTTCTTGGAAATCCAACGTATGTAGTTGATCGTGATGGTTCCCCATTTGGAGAGCATGGTGTTCCAGAGGGACCTATTTATAAAGAGTCAACTAAAATGGTTCTAGATTCTAGTTCATCAAATCATCTAGTGGTGTGCAACCAGTGTGCCAGGTTTGGGCACGAGAAGCCGTCATGTCACATCCCTTCGAAGACATGTCATCATTGCGGCTGTTTGGGTCACTTAGAGAAGTTCTACAAGAAGCATCTCTTGAAGAAGACACTGTAAACAGAGAAATTCTAGTGCCTGACAATGAGGCAGGGGATGCTTCAGCCATCAAATCCCAAACCACAGGTCTTGGGGTGAAGCTTGCGCACAGTCAGGAGTTTCCAGGGGTGTGAAGCCTTGGTCTGGGTTTTGTGTTCCGTGTTGGTAGGGAAACATTTAAAAGTCTATTCATCCTTTTTTTTTTCTGTTAAAGTTTTGACATTGTTGTAAGTTCATTGCTTTGTCATGGTATTATAATAGACATGTTCTGTTGTTATCCAACTATTTTGTTTGTTAGATTATGGTTTTCTGAATCGTGCGGTTTTCTTAAAAGTGCGTTTGACCCTTGTATATGTTGATCTCAGTTTAGATATGTTTGTTTGTAGATGTAAGTGCCTATGGATGAATCAATGCTTATGGTTATACCTGGGTTTACTGTATGAGTTATGTTCTGGTTAGGGTTTTTTATCTAGTATTCGGAGTTTTGGTCCAGGTCAGGAGTTTCATGGTTCAGTGGGGGTGTTCACTCGTTCTATAGAAGATAGTTTGGATTGGTTGGGAGTTCCCACATCACCCCGTTATTTCTGAGGTGGTGTGTTTGGGTGTTAATTTTCTGTTTTAGTTGAGTTTTTGTGGTGGGGAGATCCCTTTCGTGTTCTCCCATTCTCTTGAATTGTGGTTTTCCATGGTTTCATTCGGCCATGGGTCCTTTTTCGGTCTATTGTTCGGCTGAGTGACTTTCTGGGGGCATAAAGTGTCTATGATGGGGAGAATTGTCACACCACGACCATTTTATTTATTTTTATTTTATTAATTCATGGCCCCGGGTTCTCGTGCCAAGGTCTGGGCTGGGTCCTGGGTTAAAATATTCATCGTTTCATATTTTTACTTTGTTTCGGACCCGTACACGGTCACCGCACGGTTGGTGGTACCCGCGTAGCCGGCCCTAGTGTCATGCAATTGCTCAATATTATTATTATCATTTTTTTTATTATTTTTGTCATTATTATTATTTTTATTATCATTATTCAATATGTTATTATTTCTATTGTTATGGTGTTATTATTTTATTATTATTATTATTGTCTATATTATTGTAATTATAATGGTTATTCTTTAAATTCTTTATATTATTATTATTATTATCATTATTAATTTTATTGTCATTACTATTTATTTTATAATTCTTTATATTATTATTATTATTATTATTATTTTAATAATATTATTATTGTGTGAATGAAAAAAAAACCAAACACTAATCTAGTCAGCACACCCACTTTCCCCCAGTTTCCTGCACAGCGCCACCTACACCCTCCCTGTAGACAGCACCTAGGCGCTCCTCCTCTGGCCTCCCATCTGCCTCCTACCTCCGCACCCCAGCCATGCTTCGCCTCTCGCCTCACGGATCCCCCTACACTCGACCTCGCCCCCTCACTACGCTCCCTGATCACCCCTCCTGTAGCCGCCCCACTCCCGGCCTACCAGTGCACCTGACCTCACCCTCACTATCGCCTCACACCCAGTGCTCCAACTGACAATCAGCCTTCCTCGCCCCGGACTCCCATGAACCTAACCTCACCCTCAACCTCCTCCGTTGCACCTCCGGCCACCCGACCAGCCAGCCAGTGACACACCTGACTCCCCAGTCGACACCCTCCAACTTTTCTGCTCCTTCTCCCTCTCTCTAGGCCAGCAACCTGCATTTCCATCAGACAACTCTGACCTGCGGACCCCTTTCCCTCGTGACGCACCCGCTATCTGGCTCACCTTTTCCCTTCGACAACATTATCCTTTTTTATGGTAAGGGTTTGTTGTTTTGGGGTTCTCCTTTGTTAGGATTTATAATTTGGGGTTAAATACTAATTTTTTTAGAGTGTTCAATTTGGTTACATTAGGTTGGTTTTGGCTTCCCGTAGGTGCGGTTGCGGTGCGAAGTCGATTTCACACCAGCTTCAGGAGGTCCGCCCACGTTTGAGGTAGGATCCCTTTATGCTTTCCTCTAAGTATTCAGAAATGTTGATTAATTGTCTTTTAAGTTCTTAAATATTAATTAATTATTTTAGTATGTGATGCGATTAAATTAGTTTGGGTAAATTTAGTTTTTAAAATAATTTAGTTGTGTTCTATGTTTTGTACCCTGTTTAGGGGAATTAGCGTAGTGTGCACACCATTTATTTTGAACATGTTCTCTATGTCTGATGGGTATTTGAAAGCAAAGGCTTAATTAGTTCTGTTGTCCCTTGATCATAGTTTGAAATTTTTGGAATCAATTAACTGGTACTAAAGTTGTTTAAATGAGTTTTCAAACATGAATAGCTGTTTTTTAACACCCTTAATTAGTCAAACATGGATCTTATATTTTTAGAACCTCTAAAAAAAGGGTTTTTAAATGGTTTTTTGTTTCTGCCTCTGTAAGGTTAAGATTAAGATGTTCGATAAAATTTTTTGTTTGAAATTCTGGTTTTTTCGGTGTTTGTAACCAGTTTTTTGGTTTTACTTATATAATATTGCGGTTATAAAATGCTCCTTGACCTATAATTTTTTTTTAATTTAAATGGTAATGGGTAGTTCCAAAAATTATCTTAGAAATGGTTTAATTTTTTTATTGAATTATATAAGTGGAACGTGTTTTGTTTTAGTAAATAACGAGTGTCCTTTTAATCAAAAGATGGGGTTTTGAGTTGGTTTTTTTGGTGTGTGTAAAGCCGCAATATACCTCTTAAAATAGTTTTATAAATTTTTCCAATTTTTTTCTAAATAATGTGAATGTTGTGAGTATGGTTTTAAAAACACGTTGAGCAACACATTACTTTAAGTGTAGATCTCAGCGTATTGTGGGTTTTGTCAGGTTGTGCACTCTATGCATTTTCTTGAAATGGACCATTGGATTTTTAAAATTATCAGTGAATTATTATGATGTGGTGTGGTTTTTTAAACACATTGAGAATATCAAAGTGGTGTTTTAAGTCGTCAAAATGGATTTTTGACCTGTGGGTATTTTTATTAAGTTGTGTAATTTGTTATTTTAACTATGCAAGTGGTGATCATTCTGATTTGGTGCGTTTTAAGTGCACGTTTAATTATAAGGAGGGGTTTTGAACATGTTTTTAGTGTCTAATGTGATGGGTTTCTCTTTGAAAATTGTTTTATAAATTTTAAAGCAGTTTAGTAAATAATGTAGAAGGTTCAAGTTGTGTTTTGAAAGAATGTTGAGGTGGTGTCTGCGCTATTTGTTTGTTTGAATTGTTTTGATTCCGTGTTTATGCATTTTAGTTGTGTGGTTGTTACAGCGTGTCAGCGAGGAAGATCTGCGATACTACGGTCGTCAACTTGCGCATGTTTGAGCGTCTGTGCGAGGCGTGAAGAGCCATTGTGTTTGGACAACAAGCTGAGGTAGGTCCCCCACTGCACTCACCTTTAACTTTAGAATTTATTGATTGCTTGATATTTTATTAATTTTAATATATGGGAAATAATTTAAGATAATTAATTTTTAATGATTATTTTGTGTAAAAAGAGCTGTTTATTTTATACACGACACTTGAAATATTTTCTTGATGAACGGACACCCAGTAGTGAAAGAATTCCCATTTTTCCTTTCAACATATTTCACATAATTTCAAATTTAGTTCTAGTTTAATGATAAATGATTTCTTTTGAAGTGTGAACAGGTGCTTCGGTTCTCTTGAGAAATGAGGATTTTCTTTAAAATTGGTGAAGGCCCATTTGGCACTTTAATAAGATAAATTATTTTGGAAAACTCTATTTGGGGTGACTCAGGGGTGATATTTGGTGTACGTTGGCTGCATGATTTGTGTGTGATGTTTGTGTTACTTGATTGACTTAGTTGACTCACCCCTTTCCTTTTATTATACGTTTTGACATGGGAACCTAGCATAGTAAGTGAATCTTCTGAGAACGATTCCTAGACTAGTTTAGATTTTGCACTTGCTAGTGTCCCTTAGTACGGATTATACTCTACTAGGGGATTGGGCCCCTTGGTTAGGCCATGTAGGGAAACATCGAGCATTAGGGAGTTATGACATCATCAAGAGTAGGAATGCCTTCAGGATGAGTCGCATATATGGTACGTTCTGGATTGTTCACGATCTCCTTGGTTCAACCCAGGTTTTCTTTAGTGTTTATTTTTATGTGGCAGACATTTGAGAGGTTTAGTTCGGTTTTTGGCCCCTATGTGACACTTATTTTCCATTTCCCTTAGTGTGTGTTGTGTGTGGTTTTCCATTTGACTAACAACTAAAATTTGAATTTCTAAATTTTTCGCAGAAATATTTTAAAATGAAATGCACCTGTTCCTTTCAAACATTAAACTTGTTTTTAAATTAAAAAGGGAAATGAACTGTTACTTTTCTTAGAAATGGAAGTGTGTGTGTGGAAACCCATATTTTTTATAATTTAGTTCGAACCTGAAATTAGTAAATTTATTTATTTAAAGGCAGTGCATTGGGAATAGTTTGTTGGGAATGCCTACTGAGTTTTAATACTCATGCCTATAGTGTTTTCCTATTTTTAGTTTTGTTGCAGGTTTGACTTGAGCTTGCTCGCTGTGGGTGAGAGTTGGTTTTGGACTGGTGAGAGACTCTCGGAGTCGCAAGGAGTTTTGGTCGTGGTCAGGTTAGTTTGATGTTGTTGTTTGTTCCTCCTTTTTCATGTCATTTATTTGCCCTGCGTTATTCTACCTTTTTTGTTGCTTTATTTATTTTCAATAGGTGAAATCATTCCCAATGATTAAATTTTGATGCCTGACACTAGTTTCCAGCCCGTTGGGATTGAGAACGCCCCTTGGGCCATGTCGCTGACAGGCTTGAGTGACCGGTTCTGGGTTGACCCAAGTTGGTTCGTGACATGTACTCACTTGAAGATAGATTCATATCATACTTTTGGAGCATCTTAAGAAGGAAATATCATGATTAAAGTTTAAAAATAAAATAAAAAATAAAAAATAAAATGAGTTGTATTAATCAATTCATGTTATTTTGTATAGACTACTAAATACATAAAACATCTATAATGAGAGGTAATATGTTTTTTCCATTAATTCTTTTAGTAGAATGGGATGTATCATACCTATACAACATTAAACAATTGTAATTAAATGAATCAATAGGAATAAAATATTGGATGATATTTTTGAAATAAAAATCATGAAATTGAGATTCTTAAATTTAATGAAAATCAATATTCATGTATCATAGGATTATCTAGAGAATCATAGAATATTTTAACTAGTATCAGTTATGATAAATCACATGTGGAGACCCATATTTTGGGTTTTTTTATTTATAAAATTTTATTAAAACAAAGGGAAAAAATCATAGATAGGTGGATTTTTATAAAATAATATAGTAATATTTATAAATTTTTTTTTTGGTTTTTTAAATAAATTAAAATATATCTTTTATTATTCCCTACTATTTTTTTATTGGAAATATGAATTTTATGTTAGTAAATTTACTTTGTTAATGTATGACATTAAATATAGTCATATAGGTTATGAGGTAAATTAAATGGATGTTTTAGAGATTTGAACACGGAATTAGAGGAATGTATTTGAATAACCAATGGTGGAAAGTCTATGGTCCACTAATGGATTTTTTGTGATACATTTATCATGGGGGTTGGTGAATTCATTATAGAGGTGTAAAATATCTCTATAAAATGAAACCTTTCCCATGAGATTTATTATTCATTTGAGAAATTATCTATTCTATTATTAATAAGAGGTTCTTTGAGTTTTTTGAGTTTTTAATGGTTTGGTGGGATATGAATAAAGAACAAGGGATGAGGAATAATGATTGAAACATTAATGGAGAATGTGGAATGTATGGTGAACAATAATGATAGATTTTTCTAGATCTTTACTTTTTTTTTCTCTATGGATAAAACAAGTCTATATTACTTATGAATTGTAGGATAGTCTTAATAATATGATGAAATTAATATTTATATTTGGTGAATATAATGGATTTAGTGAGAAAATTATCGTTTATGCTTATTTATTTTCTAAAATAAAAAAGGTAGTATTTTTTGTAGATTTATTGATGTTTTAAAACTAATAATTTGAATATTGTGGATTTTATATAGAAATATGAAAATTATAAAAATTTGAGAGAAAATTAACTAATATGAACATTAGTATAATGAAGTTTCAGAATGGCATTCCGCACTATTAAAAGTTTGTTTTTCTGAAAAAATAAATTATGTGGTATTCATTTTGTCTTTATGATTTTTTTATTGGGACCATGACATTATACATGGGGGTTGTGTAACTAATTATAGGGCCAATTTTTCAAGGGGTTATTTATATGAATCAAAGAAATATATTATAGGGGATCATGTGACTTTGGCATGGCGACTGTGTGACTTTGGCATAAGGGATATACCAAATATCAAAATTTTATACATTTTTATATAGATACTTACACGATGGTGGACTAGAATTTACATAGGGACACGTGACGTTGGTATAAAGTCATGATAAATAATGTACGGGGGTAATGATGCTTACTATTATCATTTATTTTTTCTTCATATTTGACATGGTTGGTTTGAATTAGCTTATAGGTTGTACAATAGAGGTTATGAGTTATGATAATAAACTTTAAATTTGGTCAATTACTAGTGTTATGTAGTTACCAATGCTACTAGATAATTTCAGGTATCTATATGGAGTTGTAATCATTGATGTGACTTTAGTTTTGATTAATTTTTAGGTAATTAGAGTTAAAGTTGGTGCATTTATAAATAAAAAAATTAATAATGAAAAAAAATATCAATGAACATGGATATCAACATGGATGTGGATGTATTATGGGTCTAATTTATGGGTAGTGTGATTGAATTTTAATTCCAAGTAGTTATTATTTATGAATTATAATAATTATTAACCATTATTAGTGATAAATTTCAGGTTATTAAAATGATGTTTTTGAGTAATTATTGATGGTGATTTATGATGAGTTTTGGTTAATCATGAGAACCTTATAATTATCAATGATACTAATTTTAGGTAGATATATCTACCAATGGTTCTTGATGAAGGATAATAGAGAATGATTTTAATGGAGATATTGTGATGATATTATTTGTATACTTGCATGTTAATTTTATTTCAGTGGTAATGCACACCCATAATCCACTACTTTACCACCACCCAAGAGTTTAGGCCAGACATGACAAACATCTAGTGGGAGATAAGGATTAATGTATAACTAACTAGTATATTTGTAGTATTATCTCTCCGATTATTAGATTCATAAAATAGATTTGGTCTTTGTGGATATGAAATTAGAGATTGGGAGAGAAAGCGAGATGAGTGGTGGGAGTTGGTATATAAGGGAACTTCCTTTTTGTTGTTTTTAATTTCTTATTATGCGAGTTACCGCCACACACACATGAACACACATGAATTCATGCACACACACACACACATACTTTTTTGGAGAAGGTTCTTGTGGTGAGATATAGGTAGACATTAAGAATATTATATATGGTTATTCTATTTTATCATATCATCTCATATATTCATTAATATTATCTATACACATTTTCACATACTAGTTCAGTGGATAAAACTATTGAGTATGTTTAGGTTCATCACTATTTTATTTATACTATTTTCAAAATTTCACAAAGCATATTAGTATAGAAATTGATTGTTGATATCTTAGACCTGATGAGCTTTTAGAGGATTATAATTACATTTTTATTTTGAGTTATATATTTGAGATATTTTATGGTTGACTCATTACTATATTTTTTTTATATTTTTATCATATATTACATTTAGATGTAATTTTTTATATACAATTTTCTCATTTCATTTTGGTTTTCATATATCAGTGGATGATGATTTTAATATCAAGGGAAACACCTCTCATTTGTGATTTTTACCCCCTAAAAACTAGTTATCAACACATTTATTATTATAGGTAGGAATGAAGATTCATACACTCATTTACAACCCAAAAGGTATCCCAACAGGGTTTGTGACATATCAGAAAAATGATTCTATATAAATATGAAACCACATCATCAATAATATATAGCTAAAATAATTTTGATTTCAAGTTTTATTTAAACATAATGTTGAAATAAAGTAATTATTGAAATGATTTATATTCAAAATCAAGGATTTTTTATCCTAGATAAGATATGGAACTATATTATGAATTATTTAAGAAATTCCCTACCTCAAGTATTTTTTATTTTTTAGAAATTAATATTAAATTTTAAACAAGGAAATTGAGACCAGTTTGGAAGAAAGTGCGATGAGAATAAATTTCTATAACATTCCTTCAAGATTAAATCTTATTAACACTAAAATGATAGGTTTAAGATAATATTAGATAAAAATAATGTCACTATCATTAAATATTTAATTATTAATTAACAAAACAACAATGAAACCTTTGAAGATGAAAAATAAGATGTTTATTGTTGTTGAAAAAAATAATTCTATTCAAAAGATGAGTATGAGGTATATAATATTTAATTTCCTAAAACTTCAAGAAAATAAAGTAAAATAATTTAAGTAGAATATTTTGGTGAAATAAATGGATTAATATTTTTATAAAATTGAAAAAAATATGGCAAGAAAATTTGTACCAATCCCATCGAGAGAAGGAATATCATTGAAATTAAATGAATCTTTTGAAATAAAATCAATGAATATGGTAAGTTGGTTTAAAAAATTAAAGTCTTGTTTTAATGGTATATTAAAAAATACAAGGATTATATTTTTATGATATTTCCTCTGTTTTTTCATGGTTTGAGGTGATTAAACTATTTTTATAAATTTTCATTCATAAATTCTTCAATATTTTCAAAAGGATGTCAAAATAGTCAAACTAAATGATTTTATAAAAGTGGAATTCTATATAGAATTTTCAAATGGTTTTGAGCTTGATCAAGATAGAATAAAAGTTTATAATCTTAATAATAATTTTTATAGTTTTAATAAAGCCCTAGGGAACATTACTCTCTCTTAGAAATGTTTTTGAAGAAATATATATTCATATAAGGATGACCTAATCAGAATATCCATGTAATAAGAAGTTAAGAAGAAAGAATAATGGTGTCAGTATATGTAAATTATATCATATTTTTGGGTTACTATAGCAGTAATATAGTAGGACCGATTTAGTACTATAACAGGTACTATTCAGTACTATAGCAGCCAGAACTATTCATTAGTTTGGGTTTTCAGGCCACTGGTTTGATCCTCAAGTCTTTTAAGGCCTTTGGTCCACCCTAGGCCTTCGGGCTAGTAAGTATTTAGGGACACCTAAAGGCCTTCATGCCACCTTAAGTCCTCTAGGCCACATGAAATTGTGCTTAAATGGACAAGGAAGGCTCCATAAGGAGTATGCTCTAAATGAGGATTCATAGAAGGCATATTCACCAGAGCAGAGATAACAAATTTGGAAGAAGGAGAGGGTATGTAAATTACCATCGGGACCATCCTTTATATTCATGAGAATCCTATCCAAACAACCATGTGAAGGTGGAGAGATAACATCATGATATAGATGCTGGGGAGGGGTAATTCCAAGTAGTTATAGTCTGGATGAATTCCTCTAAGACCTTAGGGTCATGTAATGTCATGAAGCCTATGAGCCATGTTAGGGTTCCCCTTAAACCCTTAAAAGGGGGATTATTAAAAATTAATAAAAATAAAAGGCCTCCAGGCCATTAAAAAATTAATATTTTCAAGAAATTTTATAAAATGATGAAAAATGTTCTTGAAATTCTATTAATTGATGAAATCATAATTTTTTTATTGGTTTATAGGTTATAAAACATCAAGGGGAAAGATTTATATTCCAATGTAAACAAAATAAGTTTTAAAGAGGTTCAAGATGGAAGATAATGAGTTGGTTTCCACATGTATTGAAACCAGAAACCAGATAACAAATTATGATTCCAAAAAATCTATGAATGTAATAGAATATAGGAAAATCATTAGAATCTTACAATATTTGATGATAAAAATATAAAATATATATATTATACATGCCTAGTTTTGAGGTACACATTTTTTACAAAGGAGATTAATTTATTGTTTGTGAATTTATTACCACAATTTATAAAAGGAACAATAAAGTATGGATTGAATTATTTTGTAAGTGATAAGAAAAAATTGACAATGTTTACCAATAAAAATAATACTAGATTAGTGGATGATAAAGAATAAAACCTACAAGTGTATCTTAATTTGATATAATGTTCATATCATGGTTGAGGAATATAAAAGATATTATATCACTAATCATATAGGAATTCAACTATATTTATATCACTCAAACATATACATAATTAATGTGTACAAAAAAATGGAATATTTCTATGGAAGTAATTTTAAACCTTTTTTTTTTATTTTGTGAGAAAATAGTAGTAATATGAATATTAAAATTAATTTAGTTGATCACTCTAGTATAAATCACATTGAGATAAAATATCACTACATATAGGAAAAACCATGAAAAATATTATTAAATTGAATTATATTCTCACTGAATACAAGGTTGAAAATGTTATAATGAAGGAAATACATAGAAATATCTTTGAAAAATATATATTGAACCATGGAGCTCAACCCACTCCTTCCAATTAAGTAATGGGGAAAATACTATCTCTCTATTATGTTTATTGTACTAAATATTAGTGATTATTATAGATATTTGGATTTATTTTAGGGGGGATGTGGGATTAAAGATTAAGATAAATTAAAGATAAAAATTAATTTAAGAAAAAAATAAATTTGAGATAAAGAAGAAATGGGGAGATACAATTAATGGGTAATTATCAAGTGTGTGGGGGGGGGGAGGATTTGGTTATTCATAGAAAATATTATCAAATCAAGGGGAGTAATTTTCATTTAAGGTAATTGTTTTTGGGATTTTGAAAATTTATATGCATAATATTATTATCTTTTTGGTCACTCTTATTTACTATATTGAACTTGAATCATGATGGATTTTAATAGATGATTAATATTTCTTATATAATAAAATAATTTGGAATATGAATTTATCTTGAAATATTTCCAACAAACTGAAAGGAGGGTGATTATTTTTTTGTGTATTTCTAGTCATGATTATTAAAAATATCATAAAAATATGAATCTTTAAGGTCATGATTAAAGTTATTATGGAGTTTGAAAGTTTTTATATGTAATTGTAATAATATTTAAGGAGTTATGAACTAATTAAATACCATGTTATAGTCATAAGTGATAAATTCATGAATATCGGTACATATTGTATGAAGATGAAATAGATCCCAATGGATGTAGTTCTTAATTCCATAGTTATAGAAAATATTTCAAGGGATATCCATTTTATAAATTTCATTTAAAAGATAAATTTTTGGTGGTTTTATTATGTACTTGTAAGTATTACTAGATGTTATAAATGAATATTTATTTAATTTCATTATATTTGTAACAGTATGATTTATATGTAAAAGGTCAAACCAATTATTAGAGAATATATAGTTTTTATTACATTTTTCATATGGTAGAAGAAGAGATTTCATTAATAAAAGGATTTCACACCATTATAATTAAAATGTAGAGGTGGGTCTAGCACTTAGTATCTCATGAGGGGAAACCACACTTGTATATTTTTGGTGTTTATTTATTTTTTTAGAGAAAAGCTTGAGGCCACTATCTTAAGAGAATCATATTGCAGGGAAGGTGAAAACCTCATGGTATTAAAGTATTTTATCAATAGATCCATTTTTATGAATTCATTTTTTTGATCAGATTTTCAATCCATTGGAATTCTTAAGAAGGAAAACTATGTAATGGTGATAGATCTTAACACTATTATGTTCAAAATTAGCACATAGAAGCTTATTTGTGAATCTTTTTTGGATAGATAAAATCATGTTTGTGGTTTAAAACCATTATCATAGGTCTATAATCATCCCATAATGAATGTTAAATATTCTCAATTTTTTTTGTAATACTTTCAACTCTAATAACATAGAACCGATGAACCTTTATTGCACAACAAACAATTTTCTTAATATCAAACATAGGATCAAAAGTATAGTATCCTTAATAGGATAGATACTTAAAAATTATATCAATAAACATATAATACATGGTACTTATACATTCTTTAATAATCAACTTTTCCTTCAGGCTATATTAGTATAGATCATATATAACATTCACCTTTATTTCTATTGAAAATTGGGAAACATAAATAATGTGGTGAACTTAAACACACTCAATAAGGTTTATTGTATCAAAGGTCAAAGAATATAAATGAAATAACCATATAATTTATTATATTAAAGGAATAAATAATCAATAGATAGATATATGAAAGGAAAAATTATAATTACATAATGATAACATAATGATGAATTTAATAATTTTTTTATATTATAAAAATATAGTAAAATTATTATTCCAAGATAATTTATTGATTGGGTAGTGGTTCTACCATTACCCTATATTAATTCTCATGAAAAAATAATAATTAATTGAGGATATTTATAATTCTTAGACACAATTATTTCTTATTTTTTACAAAGCATTAAATCATATGATAAGATTTTATATATATACTTGGTATAATTTTAAATAATGAATGATTGGTAAATATATACTTTGTTAATCAATAAAATTTTAATTAAAAATTTTAACCTATATAGAATACAACAATATATAGATGAATTAATAGTTATCTATTGACGATGGTATGTTATGGATACTAGATGAATACCTTTTAGTCAAAACAATAGAGAGTATGGTATTTGTGGTTTAGGGTACATGATATATGAAAATTTAATGAATAAGAAATGTTTTAAAAGGACTATACAATAATTTTAAATGTTATAATAAAAAATGATACTATGAATGAATGATTTTTAAAAAGGATTAAAATGGTGGGATACTAGGATAGTGATGGATAAATAACTATAAAATCAATAATACATGACCCATATATCTTATTTTCATTTAATATTAATTTTTTAAGAAATAATACTTAGTTCGATCAACTTTGATATCAAAGTGTCACTTGTTCTAAAAAAGAGTATTTCTGAAGGTTTCAATTAAAATTAAATCAAATATATCCAAGTGTAAATTTCTAGATATATTATTCCACTTATAAATTTCATATCCAAAATAAAATACATATATATTTTGATAATGATCATGTAAATTATTTTACTAGAATAAATAAAGAATTATTTTAGAATGTAAAAAACTCACAAAATGAGTTTTATGAGAGGTATGAGAAACTATCATAAAAAATACATAATTTAAAAGTACTAATATATATTATAGCGAACCTGACTCTAGTATCCTAGAGTCAGTGTTTGCTACCATTACATTTTCATAAGATATAATGAATCACATATCAAAGGATCGGTGAATTTAGAAGTCTTGGTAAACTAGATACATACGTGATTCTTACCTTAAATTTGAAAATATAAATTATAACATGATTTTTTTTTTCAAGAATAACTTTTTTCCATTTATAATATCTCTTTATATCAATCATATTAAACTTCATGGAATACCGGTGAAAGGAAAAAAAATAAGGTTGAGATCAAATGGCCAGTAAGGGTAAAGTACAATGGACACTATCATGAATCAATAAGAATAATCAACATGTAAAGGTAAATAACTGAGCAAACACTCCATATAAATAACTGGATAAGGCATAATCAAAATTTTAAGGTAAATAACTAAGCTCACATGCCATTTAATCAATAAAATGAAAATGAAATACATCCAGAGATAATTTCATAATGAAAATATCCAAGATAATAATAATAATTTAAATAAAGTAAATTATTAATTATTAGATGTCATGTTTTCTAGTCACATGATACCTTGACCATCATGTTCTACCCTCAATATAGTTTAAAACATATTATTTAAAAACCCACTTAACCGAGGCTTTCTAACTGATTCGTCACATGAGATTATCGATGCATCAAGGGGATTAAATTAAACAATACCAAAACCATGTATTTAATTCCAAAAACATTCCTCATATATCTAATAATTTACTTAATTTATATACAATGTTCCTTATCATAAAATATCCATATTGAGTAAAGGATAAAAATTTATCAATATTCCCCCAGTTAATTAAATAACTTTCAAATTAAATACCATATCTAAAAATGGTATATTGTATAGGAAATAATCATATCCATCAAAAAAATATAGTTATTTGATATAAATTTAATTTCCAAGTAAAAATTATTACAATAAAGTAATTGTTTCAAGAGAAATTTAATAACCACAAAAGAAAGTGATATTTCAAAATAACTTTTACCACTTGGTAATTTTTAAGTGAAATAAACTTGGGTGAAATAGTTAAAATTTAAAATTAAAATACCTTGAATAATGAATTATTAATGATAATACATGTTAAAATGGAAGTATATACACTATATAAAAGTGAATTGGTGTATAATAACAAATAAGTCTCAATGGAATGTAAATTAAGACGAAATCCCTCACCTTATGATTTCTTTTGGTTTAACATGATTTAATCTAATATATAGTGGTTTTAAAAAATTCATTAACTAAAAAACCATATTAATATTTATAAAATCATATATGATCCTTTTATAATATCTTATTACTTATTCATTAATGATCTTTCCTTATTTTCATTATTTTAGGTGTCAATTGCCTTGTTATCTTATGCATGTTTCTTCATGAAATATCCAATTCTTTCACATATTATATAGTTATATCATATAAATAATAATAATAATGACATAATTATAATAATTATAAATTAATTATACTTTAAAAACCAATCATGAATGATGGTTATGAAAAATTAGGTATGTTACGATCATGGAGATGGTATGCCATACGTACGCATGAGTAATGTTTTCATTTATCCTCGATAATTATGGAAAGAAGGTAAGTAATATTTTACCTTTAAATAATTATATTAATATACATAATACCATATTATATACTTATATATTTCATACATATGGTTTGGTGATGAAAAAATAGTCATATCGCTTCATGAAGGCAGTAGTCCACATGTACATGAATGATGTTATCATCTTTACATGAGTGAAAATAAAAGAAATAAAATGTTATATATTATCATTAAATTATGATAAATATGTAATTAATATCATAATTATTTCATATATAATCATTATATTTATCTTTATCACCTTCCATGTGAAGTGTTAGCGAAAGACGGATCACATCACTTTGTGAGGCGATAGTCCGTTGTACACACGAGAGACATTATCGTATCACCAACAAAATTGAAGTTAAAAGATATATATATATATATATGTATATATGATATAATAAATAAAAATATATAAATATTTTATAAATATCATATATATTCTTTATATACATCATCATACCCAACCTTGATAGGTGGAAATTAAAAAACGAACGACATCGGTTCATGAGGTGGTAGTCTGCTGTACACACGAACAATGATTTCATAACCCATTTGATGAAAGTGGAGAAGGTTTTAGGCCATGATATTATTATAAAATCATAAAATTATATGGAATATACTGGGGTTATTATATCATCAATGTATAATAAAGTTTTAAAGAGGTTGATAAATAAGAAAAATAAAGATGCTCATTGAAGAACATTACATCTTCTTCAGGTATCCTCCTTCGGTTTGCACTAAATCCTTCCTAGGCCGGATTTATGAATAAAAGAAGTAATAGATGATTATGGGATATAATTTTTTAAGTTATTTGGGTAGTTATTTTCTTAACCAAATTTTTTTAATTGTCTGAAGTGGAGAGAAGAGGGGGTGACCTTTTATAAGTGGGGTGAGTGGAACACTTGTAATTTTTTTGAAAGAGTAAATTATACCCATATTGTTTTCATGTAATTAGTATAAAATAATGTTAAATTATATATAATAAAATATATAAGGTTTAAATAGTTTCATAAAATTTATTTTTGACAAGTTTTGGGTCATTCTTACACCTTATATTCTAAGTTTAACCACTAAGTAAACCCGACTTTACCTCAATCACTGTAATTAATTATAACTATTTTTACTAATAATTATGGTAAAAAATTAATGTAACCTTATTATATAATATATATTATTATAATTAAAAATATTTAATCCATTTCCCAAATTAAACTCGCATAATTAGAATAATTTAATTTGAAATTTATTATGCAGACGTGATGAGAAAACATGTTTTTAAAGTGAAAATTTTCAAAAGTTTACAATGTTTGTATATCAAAATTCAATTTAAAACTTATTCCAATGACCTAAATTGGATTAATATATGTATAATTGAACTATTTTTAAATTTTAAACTAATTAAAAATATAATTTAACAATATAAATTATTTAGAAGAAATGAATGTTTTCAATTAAAATCCTGTATTTTTCAGTATTCATCAAAAAATAAAACTTCTCATAAAAATCCTAAAAATTCACCCTAAGATAATTATAGTATTAAAATTTAAAAAATTCATTTCATTTTATCAAATAAATTTTCTAAAATATTTAAAAATTAATTTTAAATTATGTGCGCTAAGCACCAATAAACCATCTTTTAGGAAAATACAGTTTTTATGAAAAAATTTATTTTTCTTTTAAATTAGGATGATTATTATTTATAATCATTAGATAAAAAATAAATGTGTGTAAAATATATTTTTTATAAGTTATTTAATACCATTCATACCCACTATTCCAATTTCTTGGAAATAACTATCATATTAAATAATAATATTATATTATTGTTCAGTAAAAATCAGTCTTGCATATAATATAAGCTATCAAAGAAACTTGTTGTTGAATGTAACACAAGATAAAAATAGTGTTTAATACATTTCAAGATATATAATTTATTTTATTTATTTAAAATAGTAAATATATCATAAAGTTTCAGGATATTATATTAATTTTTATGCTTAGTATTGTGTGTCATACATGCCATCGAATATAAAGTTAATATTTTAAAATTTTGGGGTGTTACATTCTCCCCAGCATAAATAAATTACTTACTTGTAATTTAAACTTGATCTTGGTAATAAAGGGTTTGAAATTTGAAAATAATTTTTTTAAAAAACCCACATTGTAAAATATTTAATCAAATATCCCTTTAATAAGAGAGAAAGGGAATTATAAAGGTCATATATAATAACACACATCCCAGTTTATAAGTAGGAGAACATTGGTGGAAAGTGAAGATATGTGCATGGAGTAAAATCATAAATATTTATAGAGAGTGATTTAGGCCATTTATCACAAGAAAGTGAATGATTAATGGAAAGTTTAGGTCCTAAAATCCATAAATATATGATGATTTTAATGACCATTAGTACAAAATAAATGAAGGTATTAGGATAACATTTTTTTCAAGACCATTTTTCAAATATTGAGTAATTATTTTACTTCCTAATAACATAAGGAAATATACATCCTTTATATATTTATATTTTATAAACACAATTTCATCCTTTGGTTGTGCTTCAATTAGTTTCTAGTTCATCCCTTAATTTACGAAATGAATATCTAAATAATAATAATTTTTTTATGCCCAAAGCATTAAAATTCACTTTAACGGATCATAAGATTCATAAAGAGTGAATAATCTATCCATCTATCTCTAAATATTTTCTAAAACCAATATGTTTAACACAAGTTATCCAATACAATAAATTAATCTCTAAACCTAAAAACCAACACTACTTTTTCATCAATAATATTTATTCATCAAATTTTTTAACTAAAAACAATGATATATTAACTAGGACATCATGTAGGCCAGTGGTAGACACATAACCCTTATCATACTTTGGTCATGGGTTTAATCCCAAAAGCATTTTTAGATGCAACGTGTTGTCACCCAGTATGAGTGTTTTCCTTTTTATAAACCATATTAATTTAATTCCTATAAAGTTACAAAAGATATGACAAATATCCTTTAAATAAATTTAATTATTAAATAAAATTTTTACTAATGTTTTCAATAATTTTTTTACATACTATAATAATCTTATTTTACTATTATTACATTGTCCTTAATTATCATATCAACCCTAATGGTTATCAATACCTTTAAAATTATGTCTATAAAAGTTAAAGGCATTATTCCTCAAATAAAATTTCCACTAAAACATATTATTACCATATATTTCTCCCAAAATATCCTTAATATTGTGAAATTACTACCACATAAGACCTAAAAAAATGTGTTTAAGAATTTGAACTTATGATCAATATTAAAATCAATAACCCATGATGGTTTCTATAACTATTATGTTAATGAATAAACAATTGCTTCTAAAATTTAATAGAATACTTGGATGTTTAATGATTATTGTAACAAAAATACTATTGTAAAAATGTTTCAATAATTTAATTATTGAATCATGATACATAAATATTTCATCCATTTTATTTTCAATTAGGTCCTTCCATGGTCCAGGGGTTACCCTTTCGAAGAGGGAATTGACTTGGGTAATTCCAAGGTTCCACACATTAATACAAGGAACTATAAATGGATCCTTAGGATGAGATTTATTTCCTTCTATCATAATATTCATTTTTACTCATCAATTATTTAATTTATTCCCTTATTTTTCACACATAAATCATTTCCATGTTCTATTGAGATACTTACATGGGTGTCTTCTTCCACATTTCTTACATGATGGAAATTAATCCTTCTTTTCTTTATGGTCTCTACCACTCAAGATCTTATAAAACTCCATAATTATTTTCTTTGGTGATTCTAGGATTTGGTTAAGGTATATATTGTTAATAATATTTCAAGAAAAATGATTAGGTATAATAAAAATATATTTTAATCCAATATTTACCTCATTTGGTTACTCATTGTCACCACCTTGTTCTTTATAATTAATGTTAGCATGATTCCTTTGGGTTCAAATCTTGACTAAAACCACAAATCACAACGTGAGTAACAATAATCATAGTAGAAAACTATATAATCATTATAAAGATTTATGAATCTTGACACACTATTATGAATATAATAAACATTTTTTAACCTTGGTAATTCATTTTCATCATCTATTCAAATTCTTCATAATGGTTTGTAAAGAAAATGCGAATTATCATCAGAATATCTCTTGGGAGTGTTAAACCAAGTGAATAGTAAGGCCCATTATTTTTGAACCAGGAGAAGATAAGGTCAATACCAATTCATCCTTTTTAGATTTATTACCCCTAGGTACATCTGTTCAAAAACTACATCCACTTGCAGTATCTAGATAGGGATGTATTATAGAAAAAAATGAATAATATATACGTTTACAATACTTTAGATTTTATTCTATATTTACACCCAAATTCTATATTAGGGTGATGTTACATAATATATGTTTTTATAAATCTCATTACCAAAGTTTAAACTACACTTCCTTTGATACTAACTATAGCGACCCCGATCCCAGCAGCCCAGAACCAGTTCCTACTACCAATACATTGACATAAGATACAAGGAATCACATCCTGAAGCACTGGTCAATTTAGTAGCATTTGAAAACTAGATACATAAATGACCCTTAAATTAAATTTGAAAAAAATTACAATATAATTTTTTTTGAGAATAACTTTATTCCATCTAGAATATCCCTGTATATTAGTCATAGTAAACTTCATGAAATCTTAGGGAAAGGAAAAAAATAAGGGTGACCTCAAATGAACATTAAGGGTTAATTACATTAGAAGCTATCATAAATCAATAAGAATAATCAATGTTTAAAGTTAAATAAATAGTCACTCATTCCATTTAAATAACCTAATAAGGAATAATCAATATGGAAAGGTAAAAAACTATGTACACCTTCCATTTAATCAATAAATTGGAAATGAAATAAAACCAGAGATAATGTCATAGTAGAAATATCCTAGATAATAATAATAACTGAAGTGAAGGAAATTCTTAATTATTGGATTTCATGTTTCCTAGGAACATGATATCTTTACCTTCAAGATCTATCCTCAAGACAATTTAAAACATACTCGATAAAAATCCACTTACCTAAGGCAAGCTAACTGACTCATCCCATAAGACCACCAATGAATCAAGGGGATTACATAAACTAGAACCAACCCATTTATTGAATTTAAAAATAATTAATTGTATATAAAATAATTTATTTAATTCATAAACAATTGTCCTTAACATAAAATTTCCGTATTGAGTAAAGGATACAAATTTATCAATATTTCTCCAGTTAATCAAATAACTTTCAAATTAAAAACTATATGTAAAAAATCAATAGAGTATTAGAAATAATCATATCCATCGTACAATGATATGTATACTTGAGATAAATTTATTTTCCAAGGAAATATTATTACAATAAAGTGATTGTTTCAATATAAAGTTAACAATCATAGAAGAAAGTGATATTTAAAAATAACTTTTACCACTTGGTAATTTTCAAGTAAAATCCCATTGGATGAAATAATTCAAATTAAAACTTAAAATAAAATAAATAAATAATTATTCATGATATTACATGTCAAAGGGGTAGTATATAAACCACATAAAATTTAATTGTTTCATAATAAAAAATATATCTCAATGGAATGTAAATTGAGAACCAATCCCTTACCTTATGCTTCCTTTTAGTTAAACATTATTTAACCTCCTGTATAGTGGTTTTAAAAATTTAATTAACTTAAACCAGAATCATATTAATATTTATAATACCATATATTATCCTTTTATAATATCTTATCACTCATTAGTTAATAATATTTCCTTATTTTCATTGTTTTGGGTGTTAATTGCCTTGTTTTCTCATGCGAGTTTGGTCATGAAAGATCCAGTTCTTGCCCATATTATATAATTATATCATATAAAGAATAAAAATAATGGAATAATTATAATATTTATACATTAATTATACTTTTAAAATCAATCATAAATTATGGTTATAAAAAATGAGGTACGTTATAATCATAGAGATGATAAGTCGTACGTAGGCATGAGCAACGTTACCATTTCTCACCGATCATTATATAAAGGAGGTAAGTAATATATTAACTTTACATAATGATAATAATACAATTAATATCATATTATATACTTATATATTTCATCCATGTGGTGTGATGATTAAAATATATTCAAATCACTTTGTGAAGGTGGTAGTCCACACGTACACGAATGATGTTATCATCTTTACGCGAGTGAAAAGGAAAGAAATAAAATGATACATATTATCTTTAAAAAATATTAAATATTTCATTAATATAATAGTTTTTCATTTTTATTATATATAATCATTAAATTTATCTTTATCACCTTCCATGAGAAGGGTTAGTGAAAGACGAATCACATCGCTTTGCGGGGCGGTAGTCCTTCGTACACACGAAGTACATTATCTTATCTCCTATGGAATGGAAGGTAAAAATAAATATATATAATAAAATTAATCTATAGGTGTAAATATATTATAAATATCATATATATTCTTTAAATACATTATCATACCCAACCTTGATATGTGTAAATGAGAAAACAAACAACATCGGTTCGTGAGATGGTAGTCCACCGTACACATGAACACTAATTTCGTACCCCATTTGAAGGAAGTGGAGAAGGTTTTAGGTCATTTAATTATTATAAAAACATCCCAATATATGTAATATAATTATTTTATTATATCATTATGGTATAATAAAAATTTAAGGAAGTGGATAAATAAGTAAAATAATGATGCTTATTGAAGAACATTACCTCTTCTTCGGGTATCCTCTTTAGGTTTACACTAAAGCCTTTATAGGTTGTGTTTATGCCCAAAATAATGATTATAGATTTAGGGGAGGAAATATTGGGAATTTATGTGGTTATTTATTGGATGAACCAATTTGTTTTTAAGGTGTGAAGTGGAGAAAAGCGGGGGTGACCTTTTATAAGTGGGGTGATTGGCACACTTGTAATTGTTTTGAAAGAGTGAATTAAAACCATGTTTTTTTCATTTAATTAGGCCCCAATAATGGTATATTATAGATAATATAGGGTATAAGGTATAAATATGTCTATAAAATTGGTTTTGGATAAGATTGGGGTCATTATTACACCTTATATTCTAAGTTTAACCACTAAGTAAACTTGTTTTTACCTTAATCATCGTAATTAATTTTAATTTTTTTCACTAATAATTTTGGTAAAAAATTAAGTTAACTGTATTATATATTATAAATTATATATATTCAAAATATGGAACCAATTTATCCAAATTAAACTCACAAAATTGGTATAATTTAGTTTAAAATTAATCTCGTAGACGTGATTAGAAAGTGAGTCTTTAAAGTGAAAATTTTCAAAAAGTTTACAATGTTTTTATATAAAAAATATATATGAAAATGATTATAATTAACTATTTTGTATTAATATATCTATAATTGAACAATTTATACTTTAAAACCAATTTAAAATATAATTTAACATTATAAATTATTTAGACAAAAAAACAATTTTCAATTAAAATCCAGTATTTTTCACTATTCATCAAAAAATGAAACTTCTTGAAAAATATAAAATATTCACACTAATATGATTTTGGTATTAAAAAAATGAATTTTAGTTTTTAAATTATCTTTTTAAAAATTTGTAAAAAATAATTTTAAATTACGTGCACAAAGAGTGACTAAACGGTCTTTTAGGAAAATATTATTTCTACGAAAACATTTCTTTTTATTTTAAGTGATTATTATTATTATTATTCATAATAAATATATAACCAATAAATTTGTGTAAAATATATATTTTCATAAGTTAATTAATCCTATTAATACCCTCCATTCCAACACCTGAACAATAACTGTCATATTTAATAATAATATTAATATATATATTTAGGTAGAACCGCTAACAGCGGCTCACGCATGATACAAAGAAACTATATGAAATATAATGGCTTGAGGACTTGACCCAATAACCACACCCCAAACCTGAACCCACCTATACCACCCCATCCTACCACAGGGGGATAAATAATAATAATAATATTATATTGTTGTTTGGTAAAACTCAGTCTTACATGTAACACAAGCTATCAAAAAAAAATTGTTTTTGCATGTAACATAAGATAAACTCACCAGTCCATACATTTCAAGCTATATAATTTATTGAATTTATTTAAAATAGTAAATATATTATGAAGTATCAGGATGTTATATTCCTTTCTACGCTTGGTCTTTCATGTTATACATGCTATCAAATATGACGCTCATGTTTTAAAACTTTGGGGTGCTACTTATATATAGAATCATAATTAAACAATAAAATGGAATTTAAAATAGTTTCTTATAAAATGAACACATTAATGAAAGAATTATTAATAATAGTCCAACATTATGCATCGATTACTATCCTTAAGAAAACAACTCCTTAAGAACGTGGAAGATTATTGTGGTGAGATTAGATGGATACTAAGAATAAGGATATTCTCAATAGATTTGGAGTGAATGTAAACGGGTTTAGAGATGAATATTTATATAAAAAAAATTCAATTTTTAATAATTTATTAATATTCCCCTAGGAAAATTAGCTTCTAGGAACATTATTTAAAATAATTCACCCATGGTTTTAGATCACAGTATTTTATATTTATACCTAGATTTTGAGTTTTAAGGCTTAAAATATAAAAAACTATTATTATTTTATGATATTTTAATGAAGTAAAAAAATCATATAGATATAAAAAATAGTTTTTAAAATGGTAAAATATATTTTATAATTTTTAAATTACTTTATAGTATTTAGAAGATGGATTTAAATTTTTTAAATCAATTATATAATTGATACAACATATTTTATATGATAGAAAATATTATTTTAATTATTATATCATTTTTACCTAAAAATTAGAACATATAGTATACCATGTGTGTATATATATAGCATTTTATTATTCATCCCAAAATTTTATTATTTTCAAAAATTATAAAAAATTCACACTTATTTAATTTTAACAAGTTGTTTTCTAATTTATAATATATTTCATGAAAATAAATCCTCAAGTATGAAAATTTAATTATTAAACAAAAAATAAAAGTTTATTTAAATATGTTTGTTTTAAATTAATAAAATATTTAGTTTCCAAATTATTTAAAAAAAATTCCATTGTTATTAAAAAATTAATAATTCATATTTATGTATAATAAATAAACATTTTATAATTATTATAAGGTATTTTTAATGAATATATGATGATTATTTATTAGTGTAAGATTATAATGGTATTATCTTCACCTTAAACCTTATATATCCTCTTTATTCCATTATACAAATCAGACATAACATTATTTTAGTTTACCTTTAAAGAATTTATATCCGGTGATATATGCTTTTTTTCTTAGCGAAAATGATCTTTAAATTTTTAATATTTGTTTGGTGACTATGAGATAATAAAATTTCAAATTCTAGTGATGATGTGTGTATATATATATATATATCTCATTTTTACAGATTTTTAACCATTATTATGAATGCATATCTTTTATTTTATATTATTTTACTTTAAAATAATATTTTTTTAGATTTTATTCTGTATAAGGATATATATACATTTTATTTTCTTGCCAAAATTATTATATCTTACTCCTCGCTAAATTATTTTCTAAATTTAAATAGTATCTCAATCCATGAATAAATTTTTATAATCATCATTCACCACTTCCTTAGGTTCCCATGTTTCCTCCTCCAATTTATGATTTTTCTAGAGTACCTTCACTAGTCAAGTCTTCAATTTCTCACAACACTTGGTCTTTACAACCTGATATTTAACCAATTTATCATCATATGAAAAGTTAGTATCTATTTGGAATTCATGAGTTCTAAGTACATGAATTTGTTATACTATGTATTTTATTGAAATAAAAACATGGAGTATTCCATGAAATTTGGAGAGCTTGGGTAACATGGAAAATCAATACACCACAAATCATTTTTAATCAAATATCTCAAAAGGTTCCATATGCCCATAAATTAGATTTACTTTCTTGATGAACCTCATCACTCCCTTACATGGTGACATCCCTAGGAAGAATTTATCCTCAATTGAAACTCTAAAAACTTTTCATGATTATCAAAATAACTTTTATGTCCACTTTATACTACCTTTATTATATTCTATAAGAATTATAATTTATCTATCTAAAGTAAACACATAACTTCATTGACATATGATGATGGGATTTTTTATCAGATTAAGAGAGATTAACTATATGATAGTTTACTTTCTTCCATAGGGTGAGGTTTCCTATACATGATGTACCTTTTCAACCTAAGGAAATGTAAACCATCGATGAATTATTTTATGAGTGATCCTTAAAGAAATAATTTTAATTGAAGTTGTATGATATGAACATAAGTGGTTTAGTGTATTATATCCTATATCCCATACACATTTAGATAAATCCATGGTATCATACTCACTCATAGGAGTTGGAGTTGTGAAAAATTCTATTGATTCAATCATACTCACCCCTACCTATCCATGGTGTGGTTATTATATATATTTTTATATTAAGGCCACTTGATCGAAGTGTGAATCCATGTAATTTTTAATTTATTTGTTTATATTTTTGGATTATGTCCTATTTATGGATAGACGATGGTGGATTTTTAATTAGAATTTAACATTACTGATTTTTTTTATTAATTTATAAGTCTCCAAAGGTGTGTATTTAATCTATAATCACTATTTACTAACCTTTGACATACAAGGAGTCGTGTTAATGGTTATTAGTCATCTAGTTCAGGATCTAGGGAATTCTGGGCCAGGTAGTTACAAATGTTATAATAATAGTTTGGGTTATGGGAAATATCCAAGATATATGAATGCATATAATATCAGAACATGGTAGTTAAAACATTTTTATTCATGAAAAACACATTTATAATTAAAACCCAAGTCACTAGGGTGGTTTGTACATTGACTATATACACTTTAGGATTGAGTGATATATTAGTATAAACATCTTACATATAGATGGATGAATTTAAATATTAACTAAAAGACTCATAGATAAGCTAAAAGTTTCAATAACCATGTATTATTTATAAACATATAGAATATATGGATTTTATATGTTTATTTTATGATTTTATTTTCTACTTTTGAGGTAAAATATTTTTTGTTTTGAAATTTTTGGTAACTTTAAGACATTAAATATTTAAAATTGAATTTCTTTATCAATGGTGTGGGTAAAATTTTGGTTTAATTTTAAGTATGAAAGAAAAACAAGTTTATAAATTTTTAAGTGAATTATAATTTAAAATTTTAAAATAGATTTTTTATTTCAAAGTTTTAAATTTTATAGGAAAACTCGTAAATTATTTTGAAAATTTTTTATTTGAGTTTTAAAGTTTTTATAGGGTTAAAAATATGTTGAATTTTTGGAATTTATTTTTTGAATCAAAATCTAATTATTTTGAAAATCTTATTGATGAAATTATAGAATATCGAACATGTAGACTATTCCAGTTTAATTAAAAGTCAAAATAAATATTTCATATTTTCTTAAATAATTTATTGGGTGATGATCTTGGTCTTTACTACTACATTCCCCCATTATTTCCTCATTGGGTCTTGGGTCTTGTGGCTTGTGTCTTTCCTCTTGTGGACCTTTTATAAAAATAAAAATTATTTTTTCTAGTGGTGAGATAATTAATTGAAATAGGGAATAAATTTTGTGAAGATATATTTTTTGACTTGAATATGAGATCATATGTTAATCATCTAGATAAATATATTTCTATAATTTTTAGGCAATATTATACTATGACTAAAGAATGATGTTATTATGAGTCATGTTGAGTGAAGTTTCATGTTATTGTTTTTCTAAATAGTAATACTCATACTAATAATAAATATAATAGTTTTTATACAGGTTAAGACCTATATATAACCATTATTATTATGTGATGTTATGTTTTTATGATAACACTAAATATGGTGGCATGGTTATGTAACTTTGATCATGTATCTATATAATTTAAAAGTGTGAGTTGTAACATACCAACGTGAGGTACACTTAATCTATGCCTTTAGTCGGTGGGTTATATGGCCTCAAGCGCACCTCCTTGTATACAAAAGGCCACCAACTAGAAGTGAGGGTGTAAAGGTGGTACGGTGGCGAGACTATACCCTCTTATCAGAATGAAACAAAAGATACAAATATAAAAATACAATATTAGAGGAAGCATATATAAATAGAAAAAATGAATAATAAAAAATCAAAAGAATAAATAGAATTGAACAACTAATAATAATATCAAAAGCCTATATGGTAGTGTCAATACATGGATGCATGGAATAATGATATAAAAAAATGATAATAGGAAAACATGCATACATTTATGAAATACAAAGAGTAAAAAAGAACAAAAAATATCCTCCACTAGCATATGAAGAAAATACTCAGTCTTCTACTCTTAAGCTCTAATTATAGGTAAGTATATCAACAACCTATAGAAGGCTGATTTCCATTATCAATACCTACAGACATATAATCTTCTAAAGTACTAAAAGTATCCCTAGTAGGTTGTGAGATAAAAATCTCAGTAGGCCACTGCCAATAGTGTCTTCATGTAATCCAAGTAGTTCTCATAACTAAATAGTGTTCATGTATAAGAAAAAAGGAAAAACAATACTGAAATAAATAACTAGCTCGCTCAGGTTCCTATAGGAAACCTTGTGGGTCTACCTGCTTCAGATCATGGCTGGAATGAGAGTCTTAAGATTCACTATATATAAATAGTATTAATATATATATATACATTATACTAATATATATATATACATATATATATATATATATATATATTTCATCAATATATATGAACCAAGTACATGCAGACATAAGTGGCCATATACCTGGAGTACTAGTGCTGGATGGATAGAGGCATAACTTAGAAATCCATAACCAGTCTAATGAAATTATAAGCTCAAACAATAGGGTACATTCCCTACATCCCAATAATATTGTGAGATTTCATGCACGACACTCGAGATAGTGAGTGAGCCATCATTCTAGCACTCAAACCAAGGAACATGGTGCATAAAGCCCACTATCCTAATAGCGTCAATGGTATGAGAGTTCATGCTTCACATTCGATATAAGGGAGTGTGATACCATGATTCCAAACTATTCCCTTACCATTGTACCACATCCATAACAAGGAATAATCAATAAATGATATAATACATAAGGAATAACCTCATTTTCATTTCATTATCGCAGTTCTATTATATAAAAGGCAATATGTTTCATAAGGAGAATTTAACATAACAAGAAATAGATCATTGAATTTAATTTATTCAATTCATTAGAGGTAAATCAATCCACAATGTAAAATCCATTCCATACAATCCATTTTACTTAAACCATTTTAATTCACTATAAAAAGGGAAACCACCATGAATAGTCTATCCTTTATAAAACCAACCCATTTATATCATTCAATATGGATTTTCAATTAAAAAAGATTAAGTGGTCATTTAGATAGGTACCTTACTTAAATATGGAATTTCACTACCTGGGAAAATCCAAATATAGGGTGGGCCAAACACTTAGGAGGTGATTTGGTCTCTTGTAACAATAACACATCAAGGTAAAATCAACAATAAATCAATCCTAACACTTGAAAAGGTATTTAGGCATTGACATAATTAACCATAAAGGGAAATTTGACTTGGCACACCAAAGGGGTGTCCATAAATGGAGTCAACCACTTATAATTCACTAAATAAGGATCAATGAACATGTATCAAGGTGCAAGGATTAATTTAACAAGAAGAACTCAATATAAAGGGGACTATTGGAAAAAACCAGCATGAGACACAATGGAATAGTTATGAGACATCAAAACTCAAAGGGAAAACAACATGACCACCTAACTCAAGGATGTAGATGACGCCTCACTTGATATCAGCCTCAGATTTGGAATAGGTTGTAAGAGATAAGAGAAATGGTCTAATACCCTAAAAATAGGTAAAATGAGCTTACAACTAAATAGTGAGATGGATTCAAAGATAAAATTTAATAGGAATAGATAGGATTCATGAACATACTGAGGTAGATTCAATAATTCTAATATATCAAGAAATGGATATAGGATCAAAGAGTTGTCTCAATACCTATCTTGATGATTTATTAAGGAGAAATGGTTAAAAGTTAACTTAAGGTAGAAAAGGCAATTTCACCTTGAAAATATGGGCTGCACGATTTGAAAACTCTACACAAACCATACGTAGGTCACTACTATAAGGGGGAACATCACACGATTAGGAACACTGTTTGACTAACCATGCACAAATCATAAAAAACCATGTTGTACCAAATTATAGTATCCCTATATAGCCATGTACTATAAGTCATACAATTTTAGACAAACCATGCAGCCCAAAAGTGCCACTATATATAACCACATGATTTCAGAAAAACCATCTGGTATGGGAATAATTGTTTCTCCAAACTATATAACCTAGTATTTTTCTAATATTTCTAGATCTCTGGTCTCAGAACAATCCCCAAATGATCTTGGGACCTTACTTATGCTGTAGTGAACATTTACTATGATTAAGAAAAGGTTTCAAATTGAAAAATCAAATGATCCATACCGTCATGAAAAGATGGGTCGTTATAACCTCCCCTCTTTAAAGGAACTCACCCCTGAGTTGGACTTTTGAGGGTAAATATGTATCATTAAAGAAGAGTTCTATCCATTGAGCTCAAATATTAAATTCCCTTTCCTAGGTCTCATCCTGTACTCAGCCACACTACCATTACACTCGTACCAAAGGAACTGACCTACCTCAGAGTGTCTTTACTCTCCGATCAACAATATGAATGGGATAATACTCAAAGGAAGAACCCACATCCAATTAAACCTTATCAGGATGAAATAAATGTGTTAGGTCTGGATAGTATCGGTAAATCTAAGATACATGAAAGACATCATGCATTGAACAATATCTATTAAGAAGAACCAACTAGTAAGCCACTGGTCTGATACGTTTTACAACATAGAAGGGTCCAACAAAACTCAGTGATAGATTACCCTACTCCTGAATACGTTTATTACCCAACCTGGGTGATAATCACAAGAAAACCTAGTCTTTGACCTTGAACTCAAGAGGTCACCAGTGTTTGTTGGCATATGACTACTGTCTGGATTGAGATGTCATCATGCACTTTCTGGTCAGCTGGACCTGATCTGTAGTCTCTTACACAGGATGTGGTCCAAGAATAGAGGCTTCCCCTACCTCTATCTAGCATAGAGGTGAGTGGAAAGGACTACCATATAAGGCTTCATAAGGATCTACCTCAATGGTAGCCTGGAAGCTGTTATTATAAGAAAACTCAATAAGGAGAATGTGCTTCTCCTAGGAACCGCCAAAGTCAAGGACACATGCATGAATTATATCCTCTAAAACATGAATAATATGCTCCATATTTCTATTGGTATATGGGTGATAGGCCATTCTCAAAAGTACCTTCATATCGAAGGCCTTCTATAACCCCTACCAGAACTGTGACATAAAATGAGCTTATCTATCAGAAATGATAGAACAAGGAGATTGATGAAGACATAAAACCTCCCTAACATACAACCTCCCAAATGTATAACCTTCCTAGTTCATTTATCATGAAGGTATCTCAAACAGTTAAGAAGTGTAATACCTTTATTAAATGATCAATGGAAACCCGCATTGTATCATTTCCATAAGGTGATCTAGGTAGAACAGTCATGAAATCCTTCAAAACATCATCCCATTTCCACTTGGGAATGGACAACAGCTGTAAAATCCCAATTGGAAGCTGATATTATACCTTCACCTAATAATAGGTTGAACACCAAGTGATGAAGACAACAATATCACATTTCATACCAAGCCCCCAATACTAGAGCAGTAGATCTCAATAAATTTTGGTCACACTAGGGTGAACTGCCCATGACGAGGCATGCAATTCTCATATCAACTTCTCTCTGAAGTCTTCTGGAACCCATACATTCCCATGGAACAATAAGACATCATCCCCATCCATGATCCAACCTAAAGATGTATCATTATCTGAAACACTTTCCCTTAAGATGAGGCACTCAGGATCAGATAAATGTCTTATTATTACCAATTCTAGAAGAGTATAAGTTAACCATGATCCTCCTAAACCTCAACATTCATCTATGAGAATAAGGCCATAAGATTCTATTTTACACTAGAAACCTGAACTACCTATGTCAAAGTCTTCTGGAGCAGATCATAGGCCATAGATTTGGATTTAATTGGCATGTAGGTAAGATCAAAATCATATGAATGTAGGTAATCCAACCACCAGTTCATCCTGAGATTGAGATCCTATTATGTAAAGATATACTTGAATATTTTTTGATCAGTTAATACAAAAAAATGCTCTACAAGTAGATAATGTCTCCAACAACATAAGGCATGTACAATATCAGTGAGCTCAAGGTCATGCATCAGGTAATTACACTTGCGAGGCCTCAAATGACAAGACTCATACATAATGACTCCCTTATAATGCATCATAATAGCTCCAAGCCAAATACAAAATGTTTCAAAATATACAATATAGATCCTTCTTGGCTTTGACAGAATCAGTATCTGCACTGAAGTCAAACGCCCCTTCAACTCATGAAATCCTTTTCAGAAGATTTTGACCATATGAATTTCACACCGTTATTTGTTAATCATTTTAGTGTCATTTAAAGACATAATAAATCCTAGATGAAGCATCTATAATACCCAACATTCCCCAGGAAACTTCTAATTCCAAAGATATAACACCCCAATATTTTATGGTATGTATCCACTTAAATAAATTCTATTCATTCTATAGATTACATTTTACACAAAATTATTTCATATAGTATAAAACATATAAAATCACATAGATAACACAGAACAAACTCTATAATGAAGAATTAAATAAATATGAGGCTTTTTCTAGAAATTAAGAACACATACCAATGAAATAATATCTTATCCTTTGGAATAGTAATGTGACCATTATGAATAGTAACTCATACAATGGAATAGTAACCTCACCTATGAAATTATAAATAAAATTTATGCATCTTATAAATGGTAATATGATATAATTATATCATAGTATAAGTAAATAAATATTTTAGAAATTATTAATTAAGTATTGATATTTTTATAAAACTTAAATGTTTATTTACAATTTTATAATTAATATAATGATTAAAAAGAAAATTTATTTTCATATAATAGAATCATAAATTAATATTATGTTTTATTATTATTATAATATAATTTTATGAGTCATTAGTTAATTTTTCAAAGTGTTATAAAATCTGTTATAATTTTTAAATCAGTATTTTTCGAGTAAATGATGATTTTAATGAAAATTAAAATTATCATATTTAGAAAATTATTTTCATAAAATGGAGTTCATTATTTAACTATACACATTGAAAAAGGGTTAGGGTAAGTTTTTGGGTTTTTTCTAAAATAGTTGAATTTTTGGTGAATAGTGAAATACAATAATTTATGGTATAAGCTAAATAAATGAATTATTGAGTCATAGGTGATGTATTAATGATTTAAGCCCATAATATAAAACCATCCTTCATTATTTTAATATATTTAGAGATAATTCTCAAACTATTCATTGTCTTGAGCCAAAATAATAAATAAATGAATAAAATAATAAGAAAACACCCTCCTATCCACTATAAATACCATCCCTCAACACCTCTTTTCCTCACATCTTACAAGATTTGATACTTATAAAATTTCTGAAAAATACTCTTCCAAAACCTCTCCCCCATTTCTATGATCCCTTGGTCTCAAAAAAGACCAAAATCAACTTTATTAAGATGGTTCTCAAGGAGAGGAATTCAATAGGTAAATTCCTATTTTTTTCTTTTATTTTCCTTTTAATTTCATATATTTTCCTATTCTATCATCATCTTCCCTTATCCAAGTGGAATGAAAACTATAGTATCACATATATTCTATGTTCTTATTATGTTAATGGAATAATCCATCACTATTTCTCTTCCCTCTCATTTTTTCCTAAAAATGAAAACATCGTCCATGAGGTTCTGATTCACCTCCTTCGTGAATGATGATTATTTGTTTTCTAATTTATCCTTCAAGGATGGTCATAAAAACATTTTTATGGATAAAAATACTAAAATATATTTATTATAAGTTATTTAAGATTTTTTAACTAGTATATATACATAATATACAATCTTAAGATAAAAGTAGTTCATGATTATTGAAAAAATGCCAAAATAATCTAAATGATTATCACCAAAATTTTATCGAAATGATTCATCCTCATACCATATAACCAAATGAAATATATACCCATTAAATATTATGTAATTTCATCAATAAAATTTAAATTCAATTCTGGAAAACTATTCTTATTTTACATGATTTTCCATATATATATATATAATTAAATCGATCATGAAAACTAAGGAAATGATGCCCCCAAATGATAAAATTGTACTTTATAACTCATCTAAAAGAAGATAGATGAACTTCATACAATTATAATAAATAAAATACACATATAAATTTTTTTGAAAATAATTAATTAATAGATTTAATATGATTATCCAGGACATTAAGATCAAGTGCATAACACATTCTGACATAAGGTAAGGAACTTTGTCTCAATTTCCATTTCATTGAGACTTAATTAGTATTATACACCTAATAATTTTTATGTGGTGTATCTACTTCCCATTTGAGATAATTTTTCATTTTAAATTATATTTCTATTAAATATTCATATTCTTTTATCATGGTTATGATTATTGTCTTAGCCATACACCATTTTTACATGTAGTGTATATTTTGAATGTTATTTTAACTCAAGAAATATTGATGAATCCATATCCTCTACTCAATAAGGATATTGAAAAGTCACAATTTTATTGAATTAAATCTATGTATGATTAATTATTTGGACTTTTAGTAATTGGAGTGTCCTGTTATATCCGATCAATGCATTGACAGGTCTCATGAGATAAAAAAGTTAGTGACAAACCCTTCATGTTTATTTCCAAACAGAATCAGATGGGTATCTACTGACAGATTTAAACTATCTGGAAAATATAATGGTTGATGTTCTAGATACATGAATTAAAAATAATAATCATTTTATTTATTCAGTATTAAATTATTAATTTCCATGAGGTTTTCACTATGAAAAAATATATGGATCCATTTTCATTCTCAGTTTATTGATGGGATGTGTTTTTTAGTTACTCAGAATGCCATATTGATTATGTATAATTGTTTTTGATTTACTTATTATTGATTCATGATTATGATATATGTAACCATTACTAAGAATTTTAGATCACACTTTTATTTATTTTCTATCCCAGGTTGTGAAGATGAGATCTTTGAATAAGTGATAAGAAGAAGTTTTTTTTCTTTTGTTATGTACTATGTTTAATTGCCAATTTAATAAGGGAACCATGTATGTATCTAGTTTCTTCAAGACAACTAAACTGATCATACCTTATAAATGTGGTCACTTATATCTATTCCATTGTAATAAAACAACCACAGACTCTGGGATACTGGGGTCAGGGTTGTTACAGTTGGTATCAAAGGAAGTTTAGTAGAAACCTTGGTCACTGGATTTAGAAGACATAGTTTATGGAACATAACCCTAAGATAGAATTTGAGGATAATCATATAATAACATCCTAGAATTTTGGTAAGGTAGAGATTATGTGTTTCTTTATATAAATACATCCTTTTATGGTTACTATAAGTGTGTGTGGTTCTAGAACATATGTACCTAGGGTTAACAACTCAGAAAAGGGTCCTAGGCCTAACTTGGGGTAACCTGGTACATAAAAATGGTCCTTACTATGTACCTGGTATGACACTCCTTGGGGGTATTCTTAGGATAATTCACATTCCCTTTATAAACCATTATAAAGGATTTAAAAGTAAATATTTTCCCAAAGAAACAATGTTTATGATTATGATATTAGCTATGTGATTTATATCTTTATATCTTCAAATTATGAATTTTGATTCACAACCTAATTTAGTGTATTCCATTTTTAAAAATGGAGCCTAATGGAAGGAAAGGAATCAATACCCACAGAAAATGTAGGGATTTCCCAAGGGAGCAAGTCAACACTATTAGTGTTAGAGTTGAGTATATCATGACCATATTAGGAAACTTAATTAGGTAATGAAGAATAACCATACTACACCTATGTTGGATCATTTTATGCTGTATAATCCCCCATATTTTAGTGGGACTAATAATCTAGTGGTAGCTAAGTAGTGGATAAAGTCCCTTGAAAAGATATTTTTGAATTGAGGTGCAATGAAAATGAAAAGTTAGTATTGGAAGTATATTTTCTAAAGGGTGATGCTGATCAATGGTGGTATTTGGTCCAGAATACTATTGAGGAAGATGAAATAGAAGACATGTAATGGAGAACTTTTAAGAAAAAATTCTTTGAAAAATACTTCCCTTCTAAGAAACTAATTGAAATAAAGAGAAAACTACTAAGCTTAAAGAAATGGAAAGAAGAGAGTGTTGCAGAGTATGAGGCCACGATCATAATACTAGCCAGGTATTCTCTAGATTACATACGTGATTTATAAGACAAGATTAATCATTTCTTTGAAGGTCTTAAGTGAAGTCTCCAAAGGGCACTAGCTTTACAAACATTTCCATCATATGATGAAATAGTATTAAGTTACATCAAAATAGAGAAGAAATTTTCTATATCAAATTTGTTTAAAGTAAATAAAGATAAGAGGAGGTCTTTTAATTAAACATGTAAAAAGTGAATCACAAAATAAGAAGAAAAAGGGAATGAAGCAATTTCCATTATGTGAAAATTGTGAAAAGAATCATCCTGGGAAATATTTGAAAGGCCTAAAAGTTTTCTATTATTGCAAAGAAAAGGGATATATAGCTAATGAATGTAAGGGGAATAAAAAAAATGATATTCAATGCTTCAACTATAATGAAATGGGGGAATTATTTAAATCAATGACCCAAGCATCAAGGGAATATACCATAGAAGAGGCCAAGGGGAGATGGTGAAGTTTACACGTTCACAACTGTGAAGGTTGAAGTTCCTAATGATGTAGTGGTAGGTAGTTTAATAATTTACTCAAACTTTTCCAATAATTTATTTGATTCTGGATCATCACATTATTTTATATCTTCCTAGTTTTCTAAAAAAATTAGACATTTCCCTTTTTATTTAATAAATGAGTTTTCGGTCAAAACTCCTAAGGGAAGTATCGTTGCAACAAAGATGTCACTGCTAAAAAACAGGCCTTTAATAACAATGTTATTTATCAGCACTCGAAGAAAATGATGATAAATGGAATATTTATCAGTGCTAAAGAAAGTGATGATAAATTTAACCTTTTATCATTTCTTTTTTACTTTAGCACTGATAAAGGGTATCCTTTATCAGTTCTTTATTTTTACTGTTGATAAAGGGAATCCTTTATTAGTGCTTTATTTTTAGCGTGGATATAGGGTACACTTTATCAACGCTTTATGATTAGCGCTGATAAATATTTATTTCATCAACACATTTTTAGCACTGATAAAATGAAATAACGAAATAAATAAAAAATAAAAAAATTATTCAAAAAATATTACAAATTTTATTAATTAAATAATTATTGATAAAAATGAATTGATTCATTATACATTATTAACTATTAAACATTTTATTAATTAGACAATAATGATAATTAATATTATTAAATTTTAAATATTAATGTATATAAATATGATTTATATATTAAAAAATATTTATGTGCTCTACATTAAATTGCAATATATTTATAGAATAATGGTATATAATTAAAAATTAATATGAATTAAAAATATTGACTAATTTCATAGTACTCAACATATAATTGAATGTCGTTTTATTTTTCAATTTAATATATATCAAATGTGTGTTATATTGATTTCAAATATATGTAATTAATGCATTTTTATATACAATATGCACACACATAGAACTTATCCATTTTTTCAATATTGTCAATGTCTACCTATATTCTTAATTTATTAAATTTAACTCATTTTGTACATATATGCATGCACTCAAAATTATATATTAATTAATAATGTTAAAATATATTTATAAAAAATATTTATAAATAAAAATATTTATAAATAAAAATATTTATAAAAAAATATTTATAAATAAATATATTTATAAATAAATATATTTATAAATTTCCATTCACTATATTTATAAAATTATATATTTAAAATTAAAAACTAATAAATATTTTTTAAAAAGTATTTATATAATTATAAATAAATAATTAGTTATATTTAAATAATTATTAAATTTATAATAAATTTTCTTAAATAATGAATATATTTACTATATTTATATTTATATTTATTTATTAAATATATATATATGTATAATTATATAAATATATATAATGATATAAATAATATTTTTTAAAATATTTCTATAATTATAAATAAATAATTATAAAATTATAATAAATATTTTAAAAAAGGAATATATTTACTATATTTATATTTATATATATTTATTAAGTATTTATAAATATCTATAATTTTTTTATTTACCAGAATAGCCTGAAGGCCTTCTTTTTTTATTGATTTTTGATAACCCCCCTTTCAAGGGATGAGGGGGAACCCTTACAAGGCCTGTAGGCTTAGAGATTACATGGCTCGTAGGTCTTAGGAAATATACAGACTATACTTGGAACTCCTCCTCCCAGCTTCTTCATTGTGATATCAGCTCTCCACCTTTACATGGTTGTTCAAATAGGCTTCCCATGCAAGAACAGGCTGGTCCCAATGGCAATGTCATACCCTCTCTTTCTGACAAATCTTTTTAGCTCCTGCTTTGGTGAATGTTCCTGTTCTAAATCCCCATCTAGAGTCTGCTCTTTGTAGTGTCTGTCTGATCATTAAGAACAATTTTTAGGTGGCCCAAAGGCCTTGAGGTGGCCTAAAAGCCTTACTGATCCAAAGGCCTTGGGTGGCCCGAAGGCCTTAAAGGACCTGAGACCCAAACCAGTGGCTCGAAAGCCCAAATGGATGAATAGTTCTGACTGCTACAGTACTGAACAATGTCTATGATATTTCTTCCAAAGTTCTAACTACATTACTTCTACAATACTGCTACATCACTGCAACAGTACCCAGAAATATATCTCCGCCTGGTTTTGAAATCGGGTCTCTGGGATGCACTTTCTGAGTCCTCACCAACTGGGCTGAGGCTCTTGTGATTTTTTATCTATAATTATAATTATAAATCCTTTAATAGTGCTTCAGTAATAAGTGATGATAAAAGAATATTTATCATCATTTTTTATGCTCTGATAAAGATGAGGATTTATCAGCTCTAAATAAAGCACTGATAAAATAAACATTTACCAGCACTTATGCAATAAGTGCCAATAAAAGGGATCTTTATTAGTTCTTATTGGTAAGCGCTGAAAAAAGTGTCCTGATATTTAAAAAAAACCCTAACCATTTTTGAACCCATCATGTTATAAAATCCTTCCACGGAATCCACCCACTACCAGCACTCCACCTCAGTGAATCGAAGGTCGAATCACACCACTCGACTACCTCTAAACAAGATAGATCAAATGAGAATTAACAAGTCGATTGGTCTCTTCTATCCTTTCTCCTCAAGTGACTTAAAAATTTGGATCATATGTGTACCCCTATTATTCTCCTCTATCCTAGAAAAAATCCTCCTATAGTGGGCATCTGGTTATCTCATTGATTCAAAATCTTGTCATCATAAAATTGATTGAATGGGTGAGATTCCTTGTATTTATATACTTTGAATATGTTATGACATGATGACTTAGCTTGAATTATGACCACTAGATCATAAATATATGGTAAGTTGATCCAAAATACCCTACATATTATTTTACCAATATTGTAGTGTATACTAGTGGGTTGTGGCTTAGTGAACCCAAAATATCCAAAACCAATATAGGATAAATTTTCATTTCCTAACCCTTTATGACATGGACTTCACCTTTTTGGTGTGATATGCTAGATTGCAGCATGGTCCTTTTTAACTTCTAATCCAGTGTGGGATAAAAAAACTCACTGGCTCCACCTCATGGTGTAATTAACTCCTTGTAGACTCCTTAGAATATTTGTCATAGTGTAACACATATCACTATGGAATATTAATCTATGTAAGATTAAAATCTTCATTCCGACTCAAATTGTGGCAATGTGATCATCACCCTTCACACCAAGATTTGATCTTCCTCCAAAGATCTTCATTCCGTTGAAAACCCACTCAACTCCAAGAATACTTATACTCATCCATGATAATGTTGTAAATAAATACAACATGAAAACACTACCATAATTCATCAATAAATTTACTCAAGAAACAATTCATATCATGCCTCCAATGTGAAGGTTATCTAAACACCAAATAATAGAATAGAATGAAATCTATGAGAGTACTGCAACCCTCAATATAAGATCAATGACATATTAACAATATATCAATTATGATTAACTCAGAAATACCATTTAAAAATTATCTTTGTGATGATATTATTCAATATCCAACACTCATCAAATTCATAAAATTTATAAGGGCTCTTAAATTCCCTGATGGTATCTTCAATCTACCCCTTGTGTTTATTAAAAACATGTGAATCAACACATGTTCTCTTCTAAAAACATAAAATTCATTTATTTATTACTTATGCCTTCCCATTGACTATCACTTGAAAATAAAAACTAGAGACTCTCCCCCTTTTTAATAATATATCCTTTCATATTATCCCCTTTTGTTAATAAATGAAAATGAATAAAAGATGGAAAATAATTAAGAATACTTATATGGATTTTGGGGGAGAGTGAACTCCTAACCACACTATCAAGAGTTTAAAGGAATTATTTATTAGGGTATCCAATGATCTATCCACAATTTTATCCTTATCTAAAACATAATCCTATAAAATATCACCATGCTCTATATTACCCTTGATGAAGTGGTAATTGATATAAATATTCTTCAACCTTGAATATTACACTGGATTATTTGAAAAATTTATTGTACTTTTGTTTTCACACCCAATCATGAATGGGTATGAAATATCCAGCCTCATGAATTTAATCCATGAATTTATTTGTGTCAATTGTTTTGTGGTTGGAGATGTCACAACCTATTCATCCATAATCATACTCAAAGTGATTATTTTTTCTTCCTTAAGTTACATGAAATAAAAATTCCTCTAATAAATAATGAACCTCTAAAATTAGAATTTCAATCACCAATATTTTTTCCAACCAATATAAAAATATCCATAAAGATGAATCAAGGTTTTCTTTTCATACCTAAAAATAAAATTGGAATTCCCTTTGATATAGAACCATATTCGTTTCACCACTACAAGATACGAATCCTTAAGATTGATTTGGAATTGTGCATATAGAGTAATGATAAACATGAATCCTGGTATAGATATATTCAAATAGATTAGGATACAAATAAGAATTTCGAACTACATTTTATCCACACTCCTTTCATTTTAATCAATGGGAAACTTGGTCCTAAGTGATATTAGGGTAGATACCTCTCTTGATTCTTCCTTTCCAAACATCTAAAAAAATATCATGAGCATACTTCTCTTATGGTAGATAGATAGAACCTAATATTTTCATCACTTAAAAACCCAAAAATAATTTCATATCACCAATAATCAAAATTTAGAAGTGTTTCCTCTTTTGGGTAGAAAATTACTCACATGTTTTCGCTTTGTTTGTAGAAAAAAATTATGTCATCGATATACACAATCATAATGAGTGAGTTTGTGTCATCTCCCATGACATAGATATTAGAATACACTTTTCATTTCTTGAAGTTCATGCTCCTTGAGCTACTATTCAGATTTAAATACCATGCTCTATGTGTTTTAAAAACTACATAATGTCTTATTGAACTTTTAATCTTTATAAACACCAATATCAAGGATAAACCCTTTAAAATTTTCAATGTGGACTTCTTTATCAAGTTAACCATTTAGAAATGTTTACTTCAAATCCATTTGAAAAAATTATAATTTACTCACAAGTTTTCCCTCATCTTCCTCTTTTCCACAGATTTTACCTATTCCCATTTCCCCATTTTTTTCATCTAAACTCTAGGGTTATGGTTGATATGATTTTTGGTTTTTATTTCATTGTTAGGGAATATAGTGGGACTCTCAGTTTGTCTTCAGGTGTGTTTTGGCATCTGATTCCAAAGGCAAAATATTTCAGATTGAACGCTATTAATTTTATGTTGGTTTTCCTTCGATCTTCATTATTTATAAATTTCTATTTAGTGATTTTATAGTTTTTGAGTTTCTAGTATTTTTTGTAGTGTGATATGGTAATCCTTGATACAGGTTCAAGTCACCAATGTCAAAGGAAAATTACCACGTATGCATAGGTAGGCATATATATGTAAGTTCCCCCACTATATGTATATTCACCCATAGAAATGAATATATATATGGGTTCAGGAGTGATTATATATATATATATATTAAAAATGTATATGGGTGTAAGTGGAAATGGGTGTATGCATATATAATAATATATATAAGGATCTATTTGTACATATTCATGGACATGATAATATGTAAATAGGTTCTAGGTGTCCTTATCTATATGTTAAGGTTCATATTCTTGAAGGCATAAAGAGAATCTTTGAGTGGTCTTCGATGAAAAGGTAAAGAGCCTAAGTGTTCGGCTTGGTTCTCTCCCCTTTGAGGTAGGATCCATTTCCACTACCCTATAAATTTAAGAATGCATTAATAGTTCTATTTTCTCACCTTCCTTGGTTATTAATTAGTGTTGTAAGAGTTTTAGAATAAATGATTATTTTGATGAATTGAAAAATTCCTTTTAATTTATTCTTAAATATGCTTAATGGATTGTTTAAATAACAATTTCATGTTTTTATAATAAAACCCCTTAAAGGAGGTGTGATGTCTTCAAAGTTAAAAGTAATGATTATTTATTTATATCTTGAATAGTTTATTGATGGGAGTTTTTTTATACCTTCATATTATATCTTAATAACTTTCATGATTTACATATCCTATCTTGTTATTCTTAAATGATGTTTCCCCCTTTTTACGTGATTAGTAAATAGAATCCAATGAACTTCTTAGGTATTTAGCCCTTTTATAGTTGGAATTTCCCAAGTAGGAAATTTATTTGTTTCCCATGCCATCTTCTATGAGACCCTTTGATCTTTAAGAAGTAATTTTCCATGTTTTGGTAATTTGGATGGGTTGTTTAAGTGAAGTGGTCAATGCATGATGTTTTACCTTCTCTAAGTTAATTGGTTTAATTAAATTCTATGGCTTATAAGGGTGGTAAGACCATGACTTTTTTTATGATTTATGTTAAATGATTCTTTTAAATTGTAATTATTTGATTCTAATTAAACTTGAAAAACGGAACACATGAGAGGTATTTCCTCAAGTTTTATGTTTAGAACATTAATGAGCCTCAATTATAAATAAAGGTTGGGTAAATATGTTACAAGATAGGTAATGCCTCATGTTAAAATTAAATGAATGATTATGAATCATATATATATATATATGGGCTATATAAAAGATATGGATGAGAGGTAATGTCCCATGCCAATTATATTTATTATGTGCATTTATAGAGGTTGTGATACGATGGTAAGTGTTTAGTTGAGTATGGTGATACCACACTTAGTGATACGATATTGGTGATGGGTTGATGCACCACGTTCCATTATTAGAGTGTTTCCATGGTATCTCACTTGCCATCTCAAGTGATTTAGTAAAACATCCTTCCCTCTATTGGGATATTAGGAATGCACCATATGGCATGATCTTTTAGTCTCATTAGACTGGATATGGATTCTTGAGTTACACATCGGTCCAATACAGCATTAGTATTCTAAGTATATGGTCATTAGGTGTCCACACACACTTGGTTCATATTGGTGGATGCAATATATAACTAATATATATATATAGTTACTATTCATACATTCCTTTTGGAAATGAGCCGAAGTAGGTAGAGTTAGCTAGGTGTCTGATTGGAACCTGAGATGACATGTGTTATTATTTCATTACTTTTTATTATTTCTTATTTCATGCACAATAATTAATTTATATTGAATAAAATGGATTGGGATAGACACTGTGGGAGTTGGCCTACTGAGATTTATATCTCATACCCTGCTCAGGACACCATTGCATTAGGACACCTGAGTAGACCTTATGTTTGCAGGACCATAGATTATTTCTTGTACTGTCTTGGTTGTACTTGGGAGTCAGGAGCATATGACTGATCTAGTGATCGAGATGATCGTGGAGCTATTTTTTGTGAAATTTTTCATTTATTATGTTATATTAATATTTAAATTCTCACTTATTGTACTTGTATCATCATCTATCACACATGCATGGTTGTAAATTGACATTGGACACTTTTATTCAGTTATTATATCATTTTCCCACTCTTATGTCATTATTTTATTACTGATTCCACTATTTTCTATTATTTACCTTTTGACACACTGCAGTTCTACACTAATATGAGGGTATAGTCTCCCCCTATCACCTCCATAGATTATCACTACTAGTTAGCAGCCTCAGGCATACAAAGAGATGCACTTGAGGCTATATTGCGACCAATCTAGCTACCAGTTTAGTGGTCAGTCAGGCTAGGATGTTATAAAGTTGTATTATAGGCTTATTTTTACTATGTATTACTATTGTTTCTGGTAGAAAAGATACTAGGAATGTGTCCACTATTGGTCACCCCATCTGTCACGACCCAACCCTACCCAGGCTCGAGCCGCAACTACCCCAAGCCCACCTCCATAGGCCAGGGGCTGGCGACAAGCACAGAAGGCTAAAAAACTCAGGGAGGCCTTTGCCTGAGTACCAGTACACACACACACACACAACACACTCAATAAAAAAGTGCAGAGTAAAAGGAAAAGTAATGTACTAACTGCTCTAAGAAACCACAAAAGTGCATCGACCTCTAAACAATACAAAGTAAAAGTTGAAGGAAAACTGAAAAGAAAAAGGGAAAAACACGTGCCCAACCAGAAAAGTTCCACAACCCGGAAACAGGTGAATAAAAGTAAATAACTAGGAGAGTCCCACACCTGAAACCTGACTACGACCACTGCACGCAGTCTAAGATCCAAAACTCCTAAGCTCCACTGAAGTCACGACCAACCTGTTCGTCATCTGCAAGGGAAAACCAAGTGATTTCAAATCCCAAGCAGGGGTGAGTATAAAAATACTCAGTAGGATGTATCGAAGGCTCGAGGGATAAATAAAAGAGGTACCAAAGAGTGAGCAGTAGATCGAACAGGGAAAAGTAAAGGAGTACCACTGAGAGTGCAGTAAAGAGTACAACTCAACCCAAGAAGAGGAAGGAAGTAGACTCGTCCAAACACAAGGAGCTATAAGCTGTGAGAAGATGAAATTATCATCGAGTCTTTGCTACCTGTAGTAGGAGAGTGGACTCGTCCAACCACGAGAAGCTAGACATGGAAAGAATGTGGAATACCCCACACGTATTCACCTCTCCTGGAAGGAGAGTAACCAAAACCCAAGGAGTGGGTACTGGAACAAGGTACATACATATCTATATTCTCAATCAAGAAGCACGAACAAGATCATAAGGGGATATCCATCCCGTAGCTCAGCCCAAGAAAGTGAGTAGCCAACAGTCCCAGAATTAAACACCATTGATGCCCAGTATCCATATGTCTGCCCCGAACTGCAAGTCAAGGGGCTCAAATCACCTCACCTTGACACTATCCGCTTTGGGCGGCACTGACTGACCCGCATGGTTTTAGGTCACGTCACAAGGATGCGTCTTGGTGGGAAAAGCTCCCCTCATACTTAAGAGTTCTGGGGGATCATCAAGCCAAACCTCGTCACTATCAAACAGTTGAGAGGTCTTCTCAAAGTCGACGGGTTCCCACTGCCCAACCCCGCAAAAGGGTAATCCGCTAGAGGGAGACCTGGAACCACTCTGGCCATCCCTACTGGATGGTATCACACTGGCCACCCCTGCTGGATGGTAACTCACTGGCCATCCCTACTGGATGGTACACCACTTCTTACTGGAACACGTAGTGGGAAACACATCACGATAGATCGTGGAAGGAAGATATGACCTTGATACACAACTAGGGAGTCTGCGCCCAGGTCTCACTGGGGGCTCCGTACCCTACTGGAAACAACCTCCTAGGTAGAGGATCGGTGGACGCATAATGTGTTGGTCACACCGATACCCAAAGAACCCTACTAATGAATACGAAGGGACACAAGGATATCCCCAGTCCTCTCAGGGTGATACATGATCCAATCCGCTGAGTCTACTGTCGAAGCAGACCGAGAAAACTCACTCCAGAAAGTCAGAGCACACCCACACTGTACGAACGCACATATCCGTAAATGATGTCGCGGTCCGGTGAAAGGGAACCAACACTAAAAACCCCCTCAGATGAAAGAATAGGGGAACCAAAACAACTCTGCCAATCAAACCATTGAGAACAGAACCATGGGACCCACTCAACCCTGCTGGTCGAAACCATCGAGAACATGACTAGGGGGACCCACTCAACCATGATGGTCTAAACGCTGCTAACAGAAGGGATCTCTACATCGTAAGAGGTCAATGGTACGTAAATAAGTACAAGAATCACACATGGGGCCCACACGACGTGTGGCCCAAACTCATCTCCAAACCAAGCACACAAAAAATTCTCAGGTAAAAAATACAACATGTACCTCCACGCATTCCTATATAATCCCAGAGTATTCCAAACTCCTATCCCAAAGGCTATCGAGCACACGACACCCAACGTTATCGTGAAGGGAGAAAACACAATTTTTCCAACCTGCTTCCTCCACGGCCCTAGCACGACCAACCACATCTCTTAAAAAATCAACTTCACTCACATGGGACTGAACGCAATCACACACCAAGGGTTCTCTTCCAAACACAGCAAGAAGAACTGCCATCGGAGCACCTTCCATGATTCCACATTTAATGAGATCTTGAAAGAGACTCCGCACATCAAAACGGATTGTACCATTGTAATCCTCATGGAAAGACATGTGAGAATGACTATTTACTCACCTCCAATAGACATCCGACGTAAAATTCGTTCAACACTACTTTATGTTCGAATGACGTCCCGTGATCCCAAGACTCGGCACCAAAAATAGTCGGGCGCATCGCACCATTGTGATCCCTTCGGGAAAACATGTCAAATTGACTGCTCACTTGAGTGCAACAGATATCTAGAGAAAAAATGTATTTCGCCATACCGAACACGAGCGGTGCTTCCTGGGACCCTCATCTCAGTCCCAAAGTGTAATAAACGGATTACACCATTGCGATCCTCTCAAAAAAGTACACAAGATTGACTATCCACTTATCTGAAACAGACACCTGGTGATAAAGATAGAAAACACCACCCAACTCCCAAAACGGCCTTCGTGGGGCCCGCACCACCATGCAGAATTAAAGCAGAAAGATTGGGCCATTGTAATTCCCTCATAAAAACACCCAGAATCGACTGCTCGCACGCCCCAAATGGACGTCCGATGATGAAGTTGCAAAACTCAACTCACAGTATAAAAGACAGGCCGTGGGTCCCATGCCTCAACTCTGGATTCAATGCCCAAAAACTCCTTGGAAATATTCTTCTAGATGCCAGGGTCACAACTCCACTGACGACGCTCAAAACGGACTCTGGATGTGTCTGCACTATCCAAAACAAGAACTCCCGAAAAACGCCAAACTTACTTAATGTACGCGTCGTGCCACTGAGCCCCTCATCTCAGGAATTAAAAATTCCCAATACCATCTCAAAAAGTTCTTCTTGATGCATGGAATGTGTCTCCGTAGACGACACTCGAATCCGACCACTGGTTTGTAATTAAGGGCATTTTAAAGTTTTCAACGGGCCAAAACAGTGGGTCAGGCCGGTTCGGCCGGCCCACACATCTTGAACTGGCCCACGGTAACACGGGCTGGCCTGCCTCACCCGGACCGGCTCATCCAGTCCGGATGAACTCCCACGGGACCCGTGTGTTGTGGGTCCCTGTCGCCAGTCGGGGTCCGATGAACCTGGTCTTCCACGTCAACCTGGCTGGTCTTTCCACGGCGCGTGCCCCAGCTAGCGTCCCCGCTGCTGGGCCTCCACGCTCGCATTGAGCCTCCGGTGCCGCTCCGCCTTAGCCATCCGCCGACACTCGCAGCTACCGCCCAGTGTCCGTATCCACGCCCAACCGCCCCTCGCTCGACCTCTCCAACCACCGACCACCTCCGCTGAAGGGAGCCCGCGCCGCCTCACTCGGAAGGCTGTGTCGCCGCTACCCCCGAGCCGCCGCAGCCCAGATGGCCAAAACCTCATCGGAAAACACCCAAAAAAACTGCTGATCTTCGCTGGAACGCTCCAGTTGCCTCGAGACTCAGAAATTTGATCCAAAACAAGCATCGAAAATCTCAGAATGTGTACTACGCATTTATGATATTTTTTCGACGATAAAATGACAATTAGATGCATAATTATGCATTCAACAGAGGTGTGGAAATATAAATAAAAATGCACAATCCTACCTTTTTGGGCATTGCCCGATGCTTTGTCGTTGATTCGCACCTTGCCATTGTTGCCCCCACCTTGATCGGAGGAAGAGGAAGAGGAGGTTGAGATGGATGGGTTGAGGAGGAGGGTGGGTTTTGTCAGGGGTTGGAATGAGAATGGTGGAGAGGGAGAGGAGAGTTTAAGTAATTAAACTCTTTAATTAAAAACTCGACCCCTGAAAACACCTGCTTCCAAAACCCCCGACGCGGTCAAGATTAAACCTCCCCTAGAGTAAAAACCACCTCCCAAGCACAATGGCGGTCTCAGAATTTTAATCCGAGACTCTGTTTGAAAGTTATAAAATTTAATGTCCAAAGTCGCTAAATTACAAAAACTCCCCTGGTGGTATTTTTCACAGAAGGCCTGCGCCCATAAAAGTTACACCCCTCCTAGGGTAAACGACACACTCCAAACTCAATGGTGCCCTCCGTTTTCCCATCTGAGCAACTGTTTAAGTTATACTTGAGTTTAACCATTAAATGAATAAATTAATTATTTTATTTATCTGTTTAACATTCCGTTAACGGGTGAGGGGCCCCAACGTCCCGCGCCGACATGCTTTATGTCATTCCTAGGGTAAACACCCCACTTCGGACCCATCTGTACTCTCAGATTTATGATCTGAATTACTGTTTAGGAGTTATCCCATTAATTTGGCGTGCCCAGTGTGAATGCACAGAAAATTTAATTCCGGCCACACCGGGACTCGGAATCGCACGCCGTCAGAAGGAGCTACTCTAGAATAACATCAAGAATATTCCAAAGTATTTTATAGAAAAAGCTCAGTTCTTAAATCATTCTCTCATTCAAGATTTTCTTCCCTGAAAAGAAAAACCAGGGAACAACATAGGGTACTAAGCCCACACCTGGCTCTCCCGTACCCAGAAGAACTCTTGCATAGTCCTGAGTCACCGCACACAGACCAAAGGGTTTGATATATTCATGAGAGGTCTGCCCTTGGTGATGACGTGCATAGGAGAATGCTCAATTATTCTCAGGAGAGTCACATGGGAGACGTTGTGCACCCACTCCCGACCTAGGGGTTAGGGCAAGACGGTAGGGAACCTCACCATCCCTTCGCACGATCTCAAACGGCCCGAAGGCCCTTGGGGGTATCTCACCTCCCCGACCGAACTCCTACATTTCACACCGCGACTGGAATCACCATTTGGACCTGGGAAAAAGCCCAGTGATTTCCTCCTTCAGAATATCCATATGGTGAATCACCTAAGGATATCTGGTCACGCAAGGTTTCACAGTCGATGTCTCACAACCAAGACTCTCTTACGTGCTCGGAAAGCGATGGAGTAGACACCATAGACTAAAGAAAAAGGTCCCATTCCTTTTACCTTACCAACACAGGGTTAAACTGATGCCTCACTCCACCCTGTTAACAACTCAAAAAAGGAGCAGGGAGAAAAGAATTTCACACAAAGAGTCTAAAAATTCTACTACAAAAAGTAGAAGAGTCATAAAGCGTACCTATTGCACCTCATGCTCCGTAGGATCGTAGATGTCCAAAGCTCGCGGTTGCCTGCAGTCCCAACTGTCAGCTCCTGGAGCCTGACGTGGACCACTTGATGGTGATGGGAAGACCTCATTAGGTCGTCCTCCACTTCCAGCTCCTCCCGCTCCTCTGCAAGCACCACCTCTTTGGGAGATACTCCAATCACGGCGCTGCCTCTGCCGTGGTGGTGCACCTACTGCCTGCCTGATATTCTTAGCGTGCCTGGTCGGGCAGTCCCGTGCCAGGTAACCTCGCCCATAGAAAGAATAACATTGTCTCTCTCCAAGCTGCACTGGTGCCCTCCAGTGCCACTGTGGTGTACGACCATGCCTCTAAGTCCGGTTATCGAAAATCCACCTGCGTCGAGGTTCTGTCAGCCGATGCCCGCTAGCTGCGACTTACATCTCAGCTCTGTCGAGCCTGCTGCCACCACCAACTTTAGAGCATGACAGGAAGTTCTCTGTCACCAACGCCTTCTCTAGCACCCCGGAATAAGTGGGAATTCCCAAGGGTACTATAAAAACATGAATCTCTCTGTAGAGACCCTGCTCGAACTTCCGTGCTCGAAAGTTTCCATCATGGACCATGTCCAGGTAAAAATGTGCACGGTCCGTGAACCTAGTCACATACTCGGTCACCGTCATCCATACTAGCTAAAACTACAGGATCTCTTAGATCCAAACTGAGTGTAAGCAGGAGGGGTAAAAATCCTCATAGAATAATAGCTGAAAGTCACCCCATGAAAGTGACGACTCATCGAGAAACTGATTGACCAGACTCCACCAATGCCCAGATGCTCCGTGGAAAAGGCTGGCGGCCAAATCCACCATAAGATCTGCTAGCGTCTGTACAAGACTGAAGAGACAAACCACTGTCTCAACCCAAAACTCTGCTGCCTGAGGGTCTGGCTCACCACTGAACCTCAACGGTCTCTGTCGCTGGAACTCACGGAGCACGCTCAACCTGCGCTCAAGCTCAGTCTGCTCTGCTAAAGCTGTCTACTACTCAACAGGAGGGGGTACTGCTACCAGCCCACCCAGAGAAAGGGACTCGCATGATGGGTCCTGGACTGAGGCCTCGTAGCTCACATAGTCTTCATCACAAACCAAAGCTGGTATCCTGGCTGGCTATCCTCGCAGAGACATCCTGAATGTTATCAAGGAGTGCCATGATCAGATGAGCATATATGTATATAACAGTAACCAAAATGGGGAGATGACTCAATAAGGACAGTAAAGACTCAATCCTATGTGATGCAAAAATAAATTTTCCCTGCAATGAGTGTCTCAGCATGCTGAGTCGACAAGAGGGTTATTAGGGTCCTAGTGAATGGATACGTTGGCTGCCACACCATCACCGAACTCCCTGGCCTGAGAGCAACTCTCGAGACACGTTAACACTGTTGCCCTAAATCCCAACCAATTCCTTTTTAGGGATGTCTGAACATCATCCCAAGGAATGAACCACCTCTGATACCACTTTTTTATGACCCGACCCTACCCAAGCTCGAGCCACAACTACCCCAAGCCCGCCTCCATAGGCCAGGGGATGGAGACAAGTGCCGAAGGCTAAACAACTCAGGGAAGCCTTTTCCTGAGTACCTATAGACACACATGTAGCACACTCAATGCAAAAGTGCATAGTAAAAGGGAAAGTAAAGTACTAACTGATATAAACAACCACAAAAGTGCATCGACCTCTAAACAGTACAAAGTAAAAGCTGAAGGAAAACTGAAAAGAAAAAGGGTAAAACACACGCCCAACCAGAAATGTGCCACAACCTGGCAACAGGTGAACAAAAGTAAACAGATGGGAGAGTCCCACACCTGGAACCTGACTATGACCACCGCACGTGGTCCAAGCTCCCGAACTCCTAAGCTCTACTGAAGTCACGACCAACCTTTCATTCGTCTGTAAGAGCACACCAAGTGCGGGCAAAGCCCAAGCAGGGGTGAGTATAAAAATACTCAGTAGGATTCCCCGAAGGATCAAGGGAGAAACAAAGGAGGTACTGAAGAGTGAGCAGTAGATCGAACTGGGAAAAGTAAAGGAGTACCACCAATAGTGTAGTAAAGATTATAACTCAACCCAACAAGAGTAAGGAAGTAGACTTTTCCAAACACAAGGAGCTAGAAGCGGTGAGAAGATGAACTTCTCATCGAGTCTTCGCTACCTATAGTAGGAGAGAAGACTTGTCCAACCACGAGAATCTAGACACGGAAAGCACGTGGCATACCCCACACGTCTTTGTCTCTACTGGAAGGAGAGTAACCAAAACCCAAGGAGTGGGTAATGGAACAAGGTATATACATATCCATATGATCAATCAAGAAGCCAAAACAAGATCAAAAGGGGATCTCCATCACGTAGCTCAGCCCAAGAAAGTGAGTAGCCAACATTCCCAGAAGTAAAAACCTTTGATGCCCAGTATCCATACGTCTTCCCTGAACTACAAGTCAAGGGGATCAAATCACCGCACCTTGACACTATCTGCTTTGGGCGGCACTGACTCGCCCGCATGGTTTTAGGTCGCGTCACAAGGAAGTGTGTCGGTGGGGAAAGCACCCATCGTACTTGAGTGTTCTGGGGGAGCATCAAGACACACCTCTTCCCTGTCACACAGTTGAGAGGTATTCTCAAAGTCAATGGGTTCCCACAGCCCAGCCCCGAAAAAGGTTAAGTCGCTGGAGGGAGACCCAGAACCACTCTGGCCATCCCTGCTGGATGGTACAACACTGGCCATCCCTACTGGATGGTACCTCACTGGCCATCCCTGCTGGATGGTACACCACTGGTAACCGGAACACGTAGTGGGAAACCCGTCATGATAGATCACAGAAGAAAGATATGATCTCGATACACAACTAGGGAGTTTGTGCCTAGGGCTCACTGAGGGCTATGTACCCTACTGGAAACAAACTCCTGGGTAGAGGATCGGTACCCGTGTAATGTGTTGGTCACACTGATACCCAAAGAACCCTACTAGGGAACACGAAGGGACGTGAGGATATCCTCGGGCCTCTCGGGGTGATACATTCTCTAATCCACTGAGTCTAATGTCAAAGCTGATCGAGAAAACTCACTCTAGAAAGTGGGAGCACACCCACAATGTACGAACACACATAGCCATAAAAGATGTCTCAGTCCGATGAAAGGTACCCAACACTAAAAACCCCCTTAGATAAAAAAACAGGGGAACCAAAACCAATCTGCCAGTCAAACCATCGAGAACAGAACCAAGGGACCCACTCAACCCTGCTGGTCTAAAAACTGCTAACAGAAGGGCTCTCTGCATCGTAAGAGTTCAATTGTATGTAAAGAAGTACACGAAAAACACATGGGGCCCACATGACATGTGTACCAAACTCATATCCAAACCAAGTGCACAAAATTTCTCAGGTACAAACTACAACATGTACCCCCAAGAATTCCCGTATACTCCCAGAGTATTTAAAACCCATAGCCCAAAGGCTATTGAGCACATGACACCCAACATCAGCGCGAAGGGAGAAAATGAAAATTTTCCAACCTACTTCCTCCATGGCCCTATCATGGCCAACCACATCTCTTCAAACATCAACGTCACTCACACGGGAGTGAAAACGATCACACGCCAAGGGTTCGCTTCTAAACACAACAAGAAGAACCGCCACCGGAGCACCTTCTATGCTTCCACATTTAATGAGATCTTGAAAGAGACTCTGCACATCCAAATGGATCGTACCATTGTAATCCCCATTGAAAAACATGCGAGAACGACTATTTACTCACCTCTAACAGAAATCTGAAGTAAAAGTTGTTCAACACTACTTTACGCCCGAACGATGTCCTGTGGCCTCGAGCCTCATCCCCAAAAACAGTCGGGCTCATCGCACCATTTCGATCTCCTCGGGAAAACACGTCAAATTGACTACTCAATTGAGTGCAACAGATATATGGAGAAAAATATGCATTTCACCATACCGCACATGAGAGGTGCTTCGTGGGACCCACATATCGATCCCGAAGCGCAATGAACGGATCACACCATTGAGATCCTCTCCAAAAATTACACAAGATTTTCTATCCACTTATCCGAAACGGACACCCGGTGATAAAGATAGAAAACACTGCCCAACTCCCAAAATGGCCCTCGTAGGGCCCGAAACACCATGTGGAATTAAAGCGGGTAGATTATGCCATTGAAATTCCCTCATAAAAACACCTAGAATCGACTGCTCGCACGCCTAGAATGGACATCCGATGAAAAAGTTGCAAAATCCTACTCACAGCTTAAAAGATGGGCTATGGGGCCCACACCTCAACTCTGGCTTCAACACCTGAAAACTCCTTGGAAAATTATTTCTTGATGCCAGGGTCACAACGCCGCTGACGGTGCTCAAAACTGACTCCGTATGTGTCTGCGCCATCCAAAACAAGAACTCCTGGAAAACACCAAACTTACTTAATGTACGCATCGTGCCACCGAGCCCCTCGTCTCATGAATTAAAAATTCCCGAGACCATATCAAAAAGTTCTTCTCGATGCCAGGAACACATCGTCGTAGACGACACATGAATCCGACCCCTGGTTTGTAATTTAGGGCATTATAAAGTTTTTAATGGGCCGAAATGGTGGGTCGGGCCGGTTCGGCCGGCCCACCCTTCCTGAATCGGCCCGCGGTTGTGTGGGCCGACCCACCTCGCCCAGACCAGCTCAGCTGGTCTGGATAAATTCCCATGGGTCCCGCGTGTTGCAGGTCCCTATCGCCAGCTGGGGTCCAACGACCCCGGTCTTCCGCGTCAACCGGGCCGGCAAAGCCGGCCGGTCTTCCTACGGTGCACGCCCCAGCTGGCTCCCTCACTGCTCGGCCTCCACGCTCATGCCGAGCCTTGGGCGCAACTCCACCTTAGCCATCCGCCGATGCCTGCAGCCACTGCCTAGTGTCCGCAGCCACGCTCGGCCGCCCCTCGCTCGACCTTGCCGACCACCGACCGCCTCCGTTGAAGGGAGCCCGCACCAACACACTCAGAAGTATGGACCGTCACTACCCCGGGCCGCCACTTCCTGGATGGCTAGAACCTCACCAGAAAACACCCAAAAAAACCGCTGATCTTCGCTGGAACGCTGCGGTCGCCTCGGGACTCAAAAATTTGATCCGAAAACAAGAATCAGAAAGCTCAGAATGTGTACTACGCATTTATGGGATTCGTTCGACAGTCAAATGGAAATTCGATGCATAATTATGAATTCAAAGGAGGTGAGGAAATATAAAGAAAAACACACAATCCTATCTCTTTGGGCGTTGCCCGACACTTTGTCGTCGATCCGCACCTTGCCGTTGTCACCCCCACCTTGATCGGAGGAAGAGGAAGAGGAGGTTGAGAGGGAAAGGTTGAGGGAGGAGGTGGGTTTCTTCAGGGGGTGGAATGAGGATGTGGGAGAGGGAGAGGAGAGTTTAAGTAAATAAACTCTTTAATTAAAAACTCGACCCCTGAAAACTCCCTTATCCAAAACCCCCGATGCGGTCAAGATTAAACCTCCCCTAGAGTAAACACCACCTCTCGAGCACAATGGCAGTCTCATAATTTTAATCCAAACCTCTGTTCGAAAGTTATAAAATTTAACGTCTTAAGCCGCTAAATTACGAAAATGCCCCTGGCGGCATTTTTCACAGAAGGCCTGCGCCCGTGAAAGTTACACACCTCCTAGGGTAAACAACATGCTCCCGACTCAACAGTGACCTCAGTTTTCCCATCTGAGAAACTTTTTAAGAGATAATTTAGTTTAAACATTAAACAAATAAATTAATTATTTTATTTATCCATTTAACGTTCTGTTAACAGGCGAGGGGTCCCAACGTCCCGCGCCGACATGCTTTATGTTGTTCCTGGAGTAAAAACCCCATTTTGGACACATCCATACTATCATATTTAGGATATGAATTACTGTTTAGGAGTTATCCCACTTATTTGGCGTGCCTAGGGTGAACGCACTAAATATTTAATCCCGGCCACACCGGGGCTCAGAATCGCACGCCATCTGAAGGCGCTACTCTGGAATAACATCAAGAATATTCCAAAGTCTTTTATAGAAAAAAATTAATTCTTACACAATCCATAAGTAAATGACCAAGTGTATAGGGATGCGATTGTTGTTCATTCTATTTGATATAAAATTTGATTTAATTGCGCATCAAGTGAATTTTTAATTTCCACTTATTATTGATTTTTTATATTTTTAGTATTTCTTTTACCCTTGGTTTGGTACAATAAGGATGAATAATTTCATGAATCATTATAGGCACATAGAAAAATTCATATTCCATACCATGTAGTTTCATTTTATGTAGATTCTGATTCTGAATGTGTGACTTGAGTGTATTCCACACTTTGTTTATGCATATTTAGGTAATTTTCATTATCATTCCTATTATGTGATGTGCCATGTTTTTATTTTCTTTAGAATTTTTTCTTATATAACATTATTAGTTTGTATCTTCTTGGGTAATTCTTTAGCATGCTTAATTGTATACTCCATGTTATATTTCCTATATATCATTATTCTATGCTTATTAGGATGATTTTATGTTTAAATATTATGATGAAATGGTACTTTTTTATATGTAAATGATTTTGTGGGATAAATATAGTGGTTAAAACTAAACGAGAACCAGTTTTAAGTTATAAGGTGTGTGAGAGACTTATAATTGGGAAAATGTAACACATATAATCAAACTATTTTTGAGAATATAAATTTTTAGAACTACTACTAGAATGTAAAGTATGATAAAGTTTAAAGGTTAGAGTAAATTCGTCTTGATTAATGGGAGAAAAATTCCAAACTATAAAGTGTGTGAGCTCTTTATAGGTTGGTAAATAGACACCCACATGATTGAACCATTATGTATGGTCATGATATAATTTGAAATGCTTATAAATTAAAAATATTCATGAGTTAAATTGATAATTGAATTATTTTTGGTTAAATGGGAGCTAGACCATGGTCTATAAAGTGTATGGGAACTTTATAGGTTGGGGAATGATAAACCATATAATCAAACCTTATATATGTCCATGTTATAATTTTAAATGGGTATAAATGTGAAAGTTGTTTAATTTTTAACTCAAGTGTGTTGGTTAATTTCTAAAATGCACAACTAGACCCAAGTAGGTTAGTTGGGGCATGTTTCTTATGAGAGTTCCCATTTGGGTGTTTACAAATTTAATAATTAAGAAATTGGTATTGGGTTGCATTCTGATGAACCCATGTTGGTTTAGAGGGACCCTCGTAGGTCACCTTATTAATTTTAAAAAATTAATTTATATTGATAAATTTCCTAATATATGACGGGATGTCAATAAATGTTATTTTTTTAAAAAGGAAGTTTTATGATACTTTCCTGCATAACTTAGTGTCCTATTTTAAATCATTAAAATGTTAAAAAGTTTAAATGTTTTTCAATTTAAGCGACTTAAAAAATGTAACACTAGGTGGTGTTCTCTATTTATACCCTTTTGAAAGGATAGTTTCAGTTTCTCCTTGAGTTTCCTTTGAATTGATGCCTGAATGTTTTCCATAAGAATTATTTTTCTTCTAGAAATGGGTTAAATGATAGGATCCTAATCTGGTGACTTTTGTTAGACATGACCAAGTGATAGGTTTGATGCTTGTGTTTTTGTTTGGGGCTAGCCTGTGGCAGGTAGTTCCCTTAGATCTTAAATTCATTGCTAATTATGTTATCTTTCTTCCATATGGTACCATTATGGTGTCATTGTCCGTATTAATATGATTATTTTCTAAATGAAACCTTTGTTTATATGGGAGGTCATGTTTTCTTGGACATTGTTATGGGAATGAGCACTATGCAATGCTCAGTTTTGGTAGGTTAGACATGCATAGGGAATGTTCAACCTTTTGGTAAGTCTTGTGACCCTTTATTCTTTCCTTAGGCGACTCAATAGGTTGTTAGTCTGTTTTATGTTCATACATGGTAATGTGTTTTTATCTAGTTTTTGTGTGATCCACCTAATACTTGAATGCCTAGGGAAGACAACCTATGGATAGTATTGAGGGTTTTCCATATTTATTCTAAAATCTAGGGGTAGTATGCATTGATATACACAGTACCTGTTGAGTTTCTAAATGATATAACAAATCAGTTGAGTTTGGTGAAATCATTGAGCCTTGTGTTGTTGAGTATGTTCTCAGGTCATATCTGGAGAAGAGTGACCTGAGTGTTAAAGGTAAATAAAGTTTATCCCAATGCTTGGGATAAATTTTTAGTGAGGATTAGTTGTTTTGAAATTCCGGTCAGTTTGGTTTCAAATTTCAAGATTAATGTTCCATTATTGTGATGTGGTGATCATGACTCGGAGGAGTGATACATGTACGTTTAAGGAAATTTTGATATAGTGCTCTTGTGGGTGGTTGGTAAATCTCTTATTTTGACAATGAGAAAACTCCTAAGGTGGGGAGATCCATGTCGTTTCTGGTGAATGTGTGTCCTTACAAGTAGAAGGAACACAACCGTTGAATACCATTTGGATATGGTCAGACGTTCTTAAATGTCTTTGAGGTTTAAAAGTTTTAAATCATATCAGTACAATCTCAATATCACGATAATTAAGTGGTTGGGTGTGTATAAAACCTCTGGAGAAACACTGTTGGTCTTGGATGGACTTTAGTAGTAATGTCTGAGTGATCATAGAATTCCTTGGGTGGTAAAGGCATGTGTTCGGTTAATGTTGGTGCTTCAGCAGGTAAATCCATGCTTATTTCAAGGGAAGTCGACTAGTAGTGGTTCGTCTATTCTTATTTTTTTTCTAGTTATTTAGAAACCATTCAAATCTTCTTCTTGTACTCTTCTAAAAGAGATGAACATGGACACTATTTTGACATCATCCTTGATTCACTAAGAGAGTGTCAGTCTTATGCTGTGCTAAATGTTTAAATGTCATTGGGTTTGTTTGGGTGGGTTTCTCAGTGTTATACGTTGGACGCGTGGTTTATTTTGAGGATTGGTTAGTCTTGAGTGACCATTAGGTTCCCAAGTAGGAATTCATTAGATAAAATCTTAGACACCAGATATTCCTTTCTTGACTCGAACACCAGTAGGATTTTATTATGAAATAAATCAATGTTTTTAAGTGGATGTGGTGGCCTTGGTCCAACATCTCACTTGTAAACAAGGGGTATAGAATACCATGGGTTAGTTCCTTGGACTATAGTTTATTAAATCTGGGTTTATCTTGGACTTGTTGTCGGGGTTGGAGGTGTTGCTTAAAGGGTAATGATTCTAGTGGGTTGGATCTGGTTTACACTGTTGATCATATAGAGGCATGGATGTTTAAATTTACAAGTGATGTTTTGACCAAGGAACATCGCCAGAAGTTGGTAATGGGATTCAGTGGATGTTTTGTGATGGGTGCAAGATTCCTTGGAGGAAGGCATCACAGTTCTATTGAAAATTCACCAGCATTAAAATTCAACCATCTCAAAAATGGTCTATTGGAGGTGTATTGAACTATTTTGCTTCTTATTCATTGAGTTCTTTTGGTGAAGAGCCACTTTAAGCATGAAGTCAGGTGAAGGAAAGTGTTGTTTAAAGTCTGGATGTGTCTTTTGTGGAAATCATGTGAAACTGATATAAAATTGTTTAATAGGAATTCGACCATTTTGTTTGATGAGTTCTCCATTATGACATCAGATGTAATCATGTTCACCCTATTAAAATAATTGTGTTAGGATAATCATTAGAACTCTTAGATCATTATTTGTAAGGAAATTCCAATGGTGGAGGTACTATGGTTTGGAATTATCCCCTTATGACATTAAAGCCTAAGGTGGGGAGAACCTTTAGATATTTTTTTAATGATAAGATGATGTGATCGTGTCTCTAACTAAATGGTCTTGGGTAAGAATTTTATTGGTGTTTTAGCTCGAATGAGAGTGTGGGATCGGGTTTTAACGACTTAAGTGATGTTTTGTTAAGGAATTCTCAGAGGTGAATTGGCCATTTGGAAATGCAACACAACTGGTTGAACAGGAACTCATGACCCTTGTAGGATGGGTGATGTTTTCATTCATCCCAAAGGTTTCTTGGGGATGAGAAGTTCTAAGGTGGGGAGGTTGTAATGACCCATGTTTTGAGCTGAGGTGAAAATCAAAAGGAATTTAAATATTTTCATTGACTGGATGGGCTATTTTTGAAAATATGATTTGGAATAAAATTTTTAGATTCAAAACACCTCCAAGTTTTGTTTTTATACTTGGTTAAAGGTCCAAAGGGTCCCCAAAGTTCCTCGTTGAGTTTTGGGAGCATTGGGTACCAGAAAGATAAGGTTTGGGTAGTCTGCATTGGGCCCATGATTTGTTTGAAACCATGTAGCCCTTAGTAGAAAAGAGTGTGACTATATCAAGGGAGAAGAAATTCCCTGCATGGGCTATGCATGGTTTACCCAAACCATACTCCTAGACCACACGATTAGTGCCAAATAAAATGTATTCTCACACTGTTCATCACCTAGTTGGCACACAGTTTGGTTAACTGTGTGGCCCAAATCGTTCACTGTATATTTTTAATGAAATTAAATTAATTAAATTAAAATTAAAATAAAATAAAACTAAACATAAGATACCCCTTACCCCCTCCATTATCGCATGACAAACCCTTAGATGAACCCCCTCGGTGCGTGACCACCCTCCTAACGAACTCCTCAGGTGCGACATTTTCTTTGGATTTTTCTTCAGTTTCTTATTTGATCCTTCAAGGTAAAGACTCTCGCCCCCTCCTCTTCCTCTTTTCTTCCAATTTTCCCCACCCCATTTCCCATTTCATTTCAGTTAAACCCTAGGGTTAGGGTTTATCTATGTTTTGATTTTCCTTTTATTGTTAGGGTGTGTGGTGGGACTCTCGGGTCATCTTCAAGCATGTTTTGACATCCACCACTGAAGGTGAAGCATTCCAGACCACCCTCCACCAATTTTGGGTACTTTTTTCTAATATTATTTATTTCTCATTTTTTATTTGGGGTTTTTATAGTTTTTTATTTATTAATATTTTATGTTGTGATATTTGGTCATCCTTGTGGAAGGTTTGAGTCTCTAGAGTCATAGGTGACTTACCACATATGTATAGGTAGACATATATATATGTAAGTTCCTCCATTATGTGTATATTCACCCATAGTAGTGAATATATATATATATATATATATATATATATGGTTCTAAGTTTTCTTACGTATATATATGAAAAATGCATATAGGTGTAAGTGGAAATAGGTGGATGCATATGTGAGCCTATATGTAAGGCTGCCCTTGTATATATTCATTTCCATGAAAATATTTCCATAGGGGCTAAGTGTCCTTATGTATATGTGATGGTGCATATTATTGGAGAAAAAATAGCAACTTTGAGTGGTTTTTGATGAAAATGTAAAGAGCTTAAGTGTTTGGCCTAATTCTCTCCCCTTTCCCTTTCCATTGCCCTTTAAATTTAAGAACGCATTAATAGATCACTTTTCACACCTTCCTTTGTTATTAATTAGTTTATTATGAGTTTTAGAATAAATTCTTATTTTGATGAATTGAAACATGCCTTGGAATGGATGTTTAAATATTATAAATAGATAGTTTAAAGAACAATATTATGTTTTTATAATAATACCCCTATATGGAGGTGTGTTATCTCTTAATCTAAAAATAAACGATTAGTTTTTTATATCATGATTGGTTTATTTCTTGGAGTTTTTCTTATGACTTCATGTTAGAGATTAATAAGTTTAATTCTATACTTGACCAATCTTGTTATTATTAAATGATGTTTCCCCTTTTTATATGAGTATTAAATAGAACCTAAGAAATTTATTAGGTATTTGGCCCTCTTATAGTTGGAATTTCCCATGTAGGAAATTTCCTTATTTCCCATGCCACCTTCCAAGATACCCTTTGATATTTATGAATTAATTTTCCATGTTTAGGTAATTTAGATGGATTTCTTAAGTGAAGTGTTCAATTCATGATGTTTTCCCTTCTCTAAATAAATTTATTTAATTAAATGCTATGGTTTATAAGGGTGGTATGACCATTCCTTTGACTATGCTTTTGGTTAAATGCTTTTTTTTGGATTGCAATGATTTATTTCTAATTAAACATGAAAAAGGGAACATATGAGAGGTATTGACTCTTGTTTTATGTTTAGAACATGAATGTGCCTCAATTATACTTAAAGGATGGGTAAATATATTACATGATAGGTAATGCCTCATGTTATAACTAAAAGTATGATTATGAATCATTTATATATATATATCAGAAAGGTAAAAGAGATGGATGATAGGTAATGAACCATGAAATTTATATTTATTATGAACCTTTATAGAGGCTATGATAAAATGGTAAGGGTTCAGTTGAGTATGATGATAGCATTCTCCCTTACATCGGGTGTTGATCATGGTGTCATGCACTAGTGATACAATATGGGAGATGGGATGAGGCACCACATTGCATGATTATAGTGTTTCCATGGAGGATAACCCACCATCTTGAGTGATGTAGTATGATATATATCAATCTCTCAAGATGTAGGGAATGTACCCTATTACATGAACTTTTAGGATCTTTAGACTAGATATGGATGCCTGAGTTACACCCAGGTCGAATCTACTACTATTATTCCCTGATATATGGCCATTAAGAATCTACAAACACTTGGTTCATGTAGGTGGATTTAATATATAACTAAACTATATTTATATATATGTATTACTATATATATATATTTATTGGTCATAAATTCTTTCCAGCAGTGAGATGAAGCATGTAGAGTTGACCAAGTGTCCGATTGGAACTTGAGCTGACCTATGTTATTATTTCTGTACTGTTTATTGTTTCATATTTCCTACACGTTGCTTAATTTATATTTCACAAAATGGATTAGGCTAGACAACGTGGGTGCCAACCTACTAAGATTTATATCTCACACCCTGATCGGGCCGCCATTGTAATGGGGTACCCGAGTAGACCTTATGTTTGCAAGACCATGGAATATTACTTGGGATGTCTTGAATGTACATAGGAGTTAGGAGCAGAGGACTGAGCTAGTGCTCAAGATTATCTTAGATATTTTTGTTGAGAAGTTTTTATTTTATTACATTGTATTTCTATTTTAATTATTACTAATTGTACTTGTCGCATCATATATCATAAATGTATTGCGGTAATTTAGCATTGGCCAATTTTATTCAGTTATTATATTATTCTCCCACTGCTATGTCATTATTTTATTATTGCCTCTGCTGTTGTCTATTTTTTATCTTCTAATATACCATTTTTCTCTTCTAATATGAGGATATAGTCTCCCCACTATCACCTCTATAAACCCTAACATATAGTTAGAAACCAATGCTTGAGGCCATATAGTGACTGGTCAAGCTACCGATTCAGTGGTCAGTTAGGTCGGGATGTTACAATCCCTGCCTACTCAAGGAGGTCACCTAAAGTACATTGACCCATCCCCACCTACTTAGGGAGGTCACAATCAAGAACACCGACTCATTCTTTTATACTCAGGGAGGTTATAGTTAATCGATTCGACCCATACCTATGGAATCTTGGGAGATAAAATGAACACATCGACCCATCCCCACAGGCTCTGGGGTGGTCATATAAAATTAACAAGAACAATCATTAATATGTATAAAAATACACACAAGAAAGGGAAACTCTCCCAACCAAAACCTGGCCTAAAGCCTCACTCATGATGACCATCATCACAAGTAGACCAAACCATCTTGATCATGGTTATCCTCACATCACATATCCAAAAAATCTATAACACTCTTAACTAGACCACTTTATCTCATGAATTAGACCATCATCCTACATCAAAACTCCAAGCGGGCAAGGGAAAACACCACTCAAGCTCCTACATTGATTACCCAAGTTATCTTAGCCGTTACTAAGACCAAATGAAATTTTATTAGCCCAAAATACCAAAGTGTAAGTCCCTAGTATTATTTCCTATACAAGGATCTTGTTCATAGATCCCAAGGTGAACACTCAAGGGGATTCACTATTTGAACCCCTATTCCATTTTCCCAGCTACATCAACTTCAATTGAAAAACCAAATGGCTCATTACAAGATAAAAACCCTACACTCATCCCATATATGAGGTTTTCATTCATTGATTTAATGTAAAATGAGTCCTACTCCCCCTATAATGATCCGAATACATCAATTCAGACCTCACCCTCTCACTTTAACACCAAAATGAGCGGTCTCACATGACTATATAGAAACACATGAAAATCATGGAATACCATTTTATATGAAATCCATAAAATGGTAAGTAATTCCTAACTCAATCATGATAGAGATAAACCACTAATAATCATCACAAAAATCAATCCAATCAATCTAAACATCAAAAAATCAGCCATGAAATTCTAACATTAGGGTATTTAGGATAAGAATTAGAGGAAGAACAAGAGTATTTGGGGCACAATATGATTATAATTATTTATAGGAACCAATAAAAATAAATTGTAAATCAATGAACTAATAAATGAGATAGAGGAGTCTAAAATCACTAAAGGGGATCCCCACATGTCTCATAGTTTTCATTTCGGTTGACAAAGTTAAGGAGAGAGGAAATATGGTGGTTTCAAGGGGAAATTATGATCTTTACCCATAAAAAAAGTCATAGAAACCTTTCAGGGAATGAAACCATGTTTCAAACTGTATAAATATTGATCAAAATCCCTCAAGGGATATCCATGATTTTTCATTGTGTTAAAAACTGTATCATGTTTTGAATGATTACCTACTATTGTAGTTTTAGGTCCCTCCAGACCTTCCTAAACCCTATATCAAGTCTACTTGACACTGAGAACTACTAAGAATGACCAGGATACAAATATCATTCCAAAAACAAAATACTAATGTGCCTATAAATTTAAGGGGGGTTTAAAGGACCATTCATCCAAGTCTTTATTTTCAATGGAAAAAATATTCACCTTGAATTTATCTTGAAGTATTCCCATCAATTTCATTATAATGAAAAAATATTCTAGAATATGCCCATATATTTGAATCAAGCTTATTTTTTTTTCCTGAATGAAAAAATCATTCATGGTTTCTTCTTCTCCTAACTGGATATCCTGAAATTAATCTTTAAAGGTCTATAACCATGAACCCTCAACCTTATTTTCTCTCTCATGGATATAATGATTTTTCTTCTAGATCATATTCATCATTTTTAATCCCATGACTCATGTCTAATCCTTATCCAAGAGGGATCAAAGTAACATATTGTGTTATCTCCCATCAGCTTCAATATTCTTATTATTAAAAAAATGAAAGGGTTGTTACAACTTTAGGAAGATGTAAAACATTCATAGTTATTTCAATAACATCTAAGACTAGAGATAAAAGATAAAAACCATCCTATCATTCCATAGATAGAACCCATTACCATCGAACAAAAGAACTCCTTTTCTATTGACAATATTCATAGAATCTATAGATACTTTTGATCAAAATATGTAATAAATAAAATAAAACTCATATATGTGGGAATAATTACCTGGAACCACTTCAATAATGATATGATACCAAATGATATTCCAAGTAGGAGTATACCAAAACTTCCATTAGGTGTGAATCAATGGTTTTCAAGAACGTAAAATCTAAAAACATCCTGTAATTCACACCGTCAGTTAGTGATATTGGATATCTGTAGTAATGATGAATTTATTAGAGATAGAGTGATAAAGAATGAAAATAACACATGAGAAAATAAATGGTTCATAGAATATTTTCATCAATTGGCTAATCCTCAAAATTCAAACAATTACGATCATGTTATCTATATTCTTATGTTTTTATCAACAAGATCACTTCAATGAATATGAGTAAAGTACTAAAATACAAAGTACAATATATATCATGATTTAAATTTATTTTTATCTTTCATAGTTTACAAAATATCATTAAAAATATATTTATCTTAGATAACCATTTGCCTTCAGAGCCTCTATAATTGGATCATGAGTGTATCCTCGTTCTTCTCCTCAGTCCCAAACTAAATCCTCATGGATTGGATGGTTAGTTATATTAGAGATTAATATATTTTTCATCACATAATTTATCTCCTAGGTGATACTCCTCATATTTATAGACTCTACATGTTTTTCTATGTGATGACCTAGATTGTGTCAAGAACACTAGATCTGAAAGATATACGAATTAAATCACAAATATTTCACATCTCCTTTGACCAAAATCGTGGAATGGACTAGTGGGTTATGATGCAATGAACCCTAAATATTCATAATTATCACTACAATAAATTTTCATTGATTAGCCTATTACGGTGTGGCCTTCATCTTAGTATCATTATACACTAGATTTCGATGTGTTTATTTGGATTCCAAACCACTATGACATGAAAAAATCATAGTATCCACATCGTGGTGCAATAAAATTCATATAACTACCTTAGAATCTTCATCACGAGCCAGATGATGTTTTAGGTTAAGGATGTGATTTGTTTGGTTTTACCATTTTTTTGGAATTCCCCCTTTATATTTGGGGGGGGGGTATGTTTGGTTATCAATATTCACAAAAGTTATTTTAGTTTAAAGTAATAAAAAATATATATTGAGGAGAATCACGACACAACACATATCACTATGACATGATATTATGAACAAAATTAACCAATTATTTCTAAATCAACCTATTGTGATGTGATCATCACCCTTCACACCATTATTTGATCTACCTCAACATATCTTTTTTTCTTTGCAACTCCATTAGACTCAAATGATACTACAACTCACCCATAAGAATGTTATCAATAAATATAACAAGAAAACACTTCCACAACCCATTAATGAATTTCCTTAACAAATAATCCATAACATTCCTCCAATTTAAAGGTTATCTAAACACCACAGCATAGGATAAAATATAGTTTTTTAGAGTAATCTAACAAATTTTTTAATATCAATTCTATATTGACCATTTTTAAATTTTGATCAACTCAAAGATCCCCTTTATCATTTCACTTCATTAGTGGATTCTTCAATCTCTAACACTTATCAAATTTCCCAAATCATCAATGGATATTTAATACCCTCCAATGGATATTAAAATCTATCCTCATTAAATACATATTTATGCCTTGTTCAAGTTTTAGGTCTTTTATATGTAAACTTTTATTCTTATTCTTCAACCATCAGTGATTTAATCCCAGTTATAGGATAATTAAAGATTGGTTTTAAAGAGATTTAGGCCTAATCTATTATATAATATCATTCTTATCTTTTCACCTTTCTATAAAATCATATAATAGGGATTTATATCATTTGTGATAAGTTTTTTATAATTTGGGATATATTTATGTCAAAAAATGGAAAATTATTAGATAACCAAGATCTTTATTTTGACAAATCCATTGATTTTGTGGCTCTAATATTTTACTATTATTGTGTAAAATCAATTTATGATCTATTGATATGAATTTTTATAAACAATTAATGGATAATAAATTTATCTATCGTATATTTTTGGTTAATCTTGGATGAAACATTGATTTAATATATTAACATCAAATTTAAGGTGTTTCTTGGATAACACCACTAATTTGAAAGATATGTTTTATTGATAAAAAATGTTTTAGATTTTTAGTGATGGGGTTTTGTGTAATTTTTTTTGATGGGTGAATATTTATTTGATAAATTAATATTTTTATAAGACAATGATAAAAATGTGTTTAATGGTAAAGGATATAAATTTTTCAAAATATCCTAAATGGGGACCAATTTTTCTAAAATGGATTTAATGGGTGGAAGGAACCATTTTAGATGGGACTATAATAATTCATGAATGTGTCCCTTTTTTATGTTAATTATTTCTGCCTATAAATTTTTTGATATATGATGATCATATAGTGGTGTAAATGTTTGACTCAAAATGAAAATTGAATCCAGGAACCCAAGAATTACATATGTTTGAGTTGAGTATAAATAGGTTTGGGTTGTAATCAAGTCAACCTATTTGACCCAATTAATATTTATATTGACCTATCATAACCCATATAACGCATTGAATGTTTCCAAATTAAAAATATATTTATAGATATTATATAAATATAAATGTTTCAATTACTTGACTAATTATTCTAGTAATATCCTTGGAATCCAAAGGTAGGGGGTTCAAGACTCTCTAATCGAAGTTTTTCCTAGTTTTTTTTAATTTTCGGAAGGTTATGTGGGTTACACAAGTTTGGTTTTGTGGGTTACACAAGTTAAGTGGACTGTATTATAGTTTAGTTTGATTAAATGAGTAAGATAATTTAGATTTGTGTTTGGGATAAATGGGTTCAAGTTGAACTAGTTTCAGGTTAAATGTGTTCAGGTTAGAGGAAAATACCAACCCTTGAACCTGAATTTTCACCTCTATGATTATGATATTATTTTATTAAATTATGGATTTGATTTTGAAATTATTAGAAATTTAAGATCATGATTTGGGTGAATTGGGCTAGGTTACATTATAAATTTAAACTCTTGGTTGAGTTTGTTAAATTATGGATTGTCATGATCATTTTTTGAAAATTTTGGTTAAGTGTTTTTTAAAATATGGTTTTATAAGATTTTTTTTCAATAATATAAAAATTAAAATAAATATATTTATGTAATACTAACATGGTAATATCTGGGTTTATTATTGAGATATCATAATAAATATCATTTTACTTATACCTTATATGTATACCTTGATGTATTTGTAAATGTATGAATCACAATGCTGGTAAAGGGTATGATTCCCTATTTATCCATGATAGACTATAACCACTCATGTAGAGCAATGGATGAGTGGTTATAGGGTAATGGAGGCATCCTATATATTATTTTATCATTTATTTTACATATAGGAACCTAGTGCACTTATTCTAAATTAGTCATTATGCATAAAATATTATTTTTGTTTTATGATATCACATTACATTATAGTTAATTTGGTTCTAATGAAAGTTTTATTTCATGTAGACATGGGATTTTTTTGAGATAAAATATTTTTCAAATATTTTTCGTTACCGCTTATTACAAATTATAAACCTTCAGTGATTGTTGAGTGTGCTGAGTCCTTGTGATATCTCAATATTTTTTTAATCCATTATATCCATTGGTAAGTGTTGATATTAAATGGTTGGAACTAAAAATTTAGTTATAAAAATGTATAAATAACTTATCTATAAAAAATGTCTTATTATCAGGGAGTTAAGGTAGAATAAGAGGTTAGATATTCTCTTGTAGGATGTTATATTTTATTAAATAATGATAAGTGTACTTACCTGAGATGGAATAGATAAACATAGTGTTCATGTATCATTATAGACATGGATATGGGTGAAACTACATGTGCATAGATTTTATAATTATTTCATTACCTATGTATATTTTTTGAAATGTGACTTTAACATGATATTTGGTTAATGGTATTTTTAATGAAAGAGTAAATTTTATTAAAATAGTAAGAAAGTACAGAGAGGAAAAAGAGAACCCTAAAACCAAAATAAAATCCAATATCAATAAAATAAAAAAGATCACCAAATAACTTCCTTGTTGATCACCCCATCTTTAAAAAATCATGTCATTATTAAAATTACCATCAATATAATTCCTATGAAAGTGAATTAATATTTTTATTTGAATCATTAAAAAGGATATTATCTATTTTAATAACAAATTTATCCTTTCCCATATTAATCTAAGTAAAAAAACTTGATTCTAATTATCAATATAGTCCAAATTTGGGTTCATCATATAAATATTAAAATTACTATGATTGTTCAAAAATTCATATTATCTATCCTTTAAAAATTCAATTCCCACATTAAAAAATTATTCACCAATAAACTTACCGAAGGATTTATAAGATTTAACCATAATGGGAGAAAGTTATAACTATAAAATATTAAAGATATTTTTATTAAATTTATTAACTTCTCAATAAAATTATTAACATCTTTACCACTTGAACTCATTATAATCATTATCTTTGTTAAAGAGTAATCCATTCTTGGTTGATGTTTCTTCTATAGAATAATAGAAAATACCCCCACATTAATTATTGGATAGTAACCCATATTTTTCCGTATCTTACAGAAAGTAACCACTTCTCTAGAGGCTACTCAAATATATACCCAATTAAACATTACATTCATCTTAATATCCCTCATCTATTCTCTACCATTTCAATCCATAACTATGTTTTTACATTTTACAACTAATATATCCAAGTATATGATATATATATTTTTTATTTGGTCAAAGTTTATGATAATATATCTTCTTATATTAAGGCTGTTAATAATTTTTTTATAGTTAAGGCTAGCATGATGGAAGTTTTGAGTGTGAATGTTTTTATTTATTGACCTGAAAGAGGTAAAAGTCCTTTTAGTGGACACATTGGGTTGGAAAATGAATTTTGAAAAAGTTGTAACTAGAAGTGTTCCACGAGTTTAAATCACATCATGGAAGAGGTATAAATATGAACTACCAATATGAAAATGTAAAATATATGAATTATAACTATATTAACCCATCTCATGCATGTTATTAGTGTAAAATGAAGTAAATTTTGTCAATGTTTTTCAAATATTTATCTTGGAATGTTAGTACCTAAGCATCCACTATGTCACAAGGATCAAGTATGTTAGTTGAGATGGATAAATAAGTTAAATATAGATCCCATGATATCATAAAAAAACCCATCAACAAGTGGAGAGAATCTAGCCTCCAAAAAATTAAGGATATCTATTTATGGTGGAGTCTACACTAGAAGATTCTAAGTCTGGCCCCATGACTATAGATGGAACCTTATTGATTTCATCTACTTTAATCATTGTATTGTTTGTTACATGTGTAACTCATCCATTCATATTTACATGAGTGGTATATTAACTAGTATATAATGTGTAATTGATGTTTTATTCTATGAATACTCTAATACCCTTGGGTGATTGAAATGAACATAGATTTAAATAACTATTATGTTTAATTATAAAGGTAATGTGAAAACATTATATGAATTTTTGGTGCTTGAGATAAACTCTTATAAACTTTTCATTGGAATGAGTGGATTTATGATATACAAGGATAATATTAAATTCTATAGTCATAGAGTTTTTTTATCACAACATGTAAGTTTATACACTTTTCAAGGAGATTGGAATATCAATTCAAGTCAGGCATACCTCATTTTTTGAGCCTAATATCTTTATATTTTCAATTGCCTTTCTTGGTTCTTGTATTTATAGAATCAAAAGATCAAAATAGTTTTCTATTTGAGGTTAATAATTATTTGAATGTATTTACTGAAGATTATTTTGTAATAAAATCTAATATAGATGTATAATTTATTATTGAATTGGTTCTGGGAATTAATCTGACCACTTTAATCTCTTATCACATGGCATTGGAAAATTTATAATAATTAAAAGTAAAAACTTAATGATTTGAAGAATGATGGATGAATTCAATTGAGTGTTTTAAGATAGAAAATATTATTTGTGACACCCTAAATTTGATAGGTATATTTCTATTTTTTGGGAGTTTTGGGGTCAAAAGTTAGAGTTTTTGGATGATTAGGGAGGTAAACAATTTGGTTCATGGTCATGGTTAGCATAACCCTGAATATTGACCATGCATGTCTAAAAAATTAGACAGAATATCTTCATGGTCAGATTCATTTTTAGCCTAATTGGGTGATGCGATTTTTTGACCCAGAAAGGGGAGCATGGTTAGGCATATAATTATCCTAACCATGCATAATAACCATATATATAATTTATTATTATATGAAATTGAGTTTAGACACCTATTTGACCCCCTAATATTAATTATCACTCTCATTCAACCTTGAGTGATTTTAGGGTATCCTCAAATAAAATATGGAGTTTCTCCTCTTGTGAACAGAAAATTTATTTCAAGGATCTATCAAATTTATATAGTATCAAAGTTTAGGTTTTGATGAATTCTTAGATTCTTTGTTATCCTTTTGTATATCCCTTTTAACATTTAAGTTTTATCATTTTTATATATCTTTATGATAGATTTTTGAAAATATAGATATAGATTGAGAAATTTTATTAATAATTTTCAAGAATTTAAGGAATCATTATATTGGTTAGATTCATGGATATGTTAATTAGGAAAATTTCAGAAGAAATTTTACTATTTTAATGATGGGCATTATTAAAAGTTAGTAAAAAGTAGGGGAAATTTGAGTTTTTGGTTTCAGAGTAGGGACCATTTTGAGAGTTTTCCTATGATTAGGATTTATAGATTTTAAACATCCCTTAATTATGTTTTTAAAAGAATTTAGAGGCTTGGAATATTTATTGGTTCATTGGATGAGGTTTGGAGTAGGGTCAGGGTGACCCTTTAATAGTTTTTTTATTACAGTTTTCTCCTCACATCATCATAGGTAAGGGTCACACTAATATGAGGGATGAGTAGGTGACCATAATTGCACAACATGGGAAGGATACACTATGAAAAGTTCCTATTTTAGAATGAGTCTCCTTGAGGTTAAGATATGTCATGACATGGCCTAAGGAATTATGACATAGTGTGGCTTGCACAAGTGTAGTTTGGTTCTATATAAGGGTTAAATTTGGTGTGTGAGGATCACATCGTGGTGGGAGGGCATCATTCCATGTTGATAAATCCTAATGTATTATCTAGAATAAATTTACATATACATCTAAAAATTTTCTATGGGGTGATAAAACCATTGTGTGCTGGAGGGTGTCACAAAGTGATGAAAATCCTAATGTATGAGGATCATTCCATGGTGTAAGCATTATTCCATGATAATAATTTCTTATGTATTGAATTTATTACATACTAAAAAACTTATGATTTCCATTTATAAATTTTACGCAAATATGGTCACATAATAACCTATGGATTTCATTGTGAATCCTAAAGAGGGAGCGTGCCATGGAAAGAGTTCTATGCCATGAAACATTGCCAAGAATGCACTTTATGCCATGAAGGGTGGATTTTACACTATGAAGGCCTTGTCTATGAGAATATAAGTTCTTCTATGAGGTAGGGTGTCACACCATGACACCCACATTACATCCTGATAAGGTTAGTGTGAGGCGTGCTAGGCTAAAAAGATGAGGGCCCTACCATTGAGCCTAGTATTTAGGCATCCATTGAACTGTAAAGGGTTGGTTCATTCCATGACATGAACCAAGATAATGATGTAGGGTTTTCATTTATAACCAAGTGGAGTTGTTCTATGCCATAACCTAACAGAACACATCATGAGGGGTTTCTAGAATAAGAATACATAGTGAACTATAGGGGTCATTCCATGAAGATTCCTTTTCATGTTTTTTCTAAGGGATGGATAATCTTTTGGGATTTGAAAAATTGCAACACCTAGATGATTATTTGTTTTTTTGATGTGTGAGCAAGGGGTTCTAAATATCTTATTCCATTAATCTTCTTTCTTTCAACTTCCTTGATCCATTACAATTAAATGTGGGGTTCCTTATCATTTAAGGTTAATTTCCCTTATTCATACTCATTTCTTTATCCTCTTGGGTTTAGCTGATTTTCTGTAGTTTAGGTTATAGTTTGAAGATGATCCCACCAGTTCATGGTGGAATCAGACCCTGTATAATGGGGATTTATTTTTTATTGTCTAAAGGGCATCTTGAGAGGATGAATTCACTAGGTTTCATATGGTTTCATTGTGATAAGTAACTTATTTGAGTTATTTATGTATTTATATTAGGTTGGGAGACATTTATGGATGATTTGATGTAATGCCCTGACCCCAGCAGCCCAGATCCAGTTCATTATTTCATTTATTTAAAGGTGGTGCATCGGTCAAAGACTGTGACACAATTTATTCAAAAAAAGAGAAAGGGAAATTACATGAGTTTGAAGTAAGGAATCTTATTAAAATCTTTTTCATAAAGGGGGAGAAGATCCACTGGAAAGGAATCCTTCCAAGTTAAGCCCTGGTTGACTCCCTTGTTAGAAAGACCATCTGCAACCATGTTCGCTTCAAAAAAGGCATGTATGGAAATGAAGTTTTTCTCCATAAGTGAATCAAGAAAGTTCATCCAATGAGTGGTCAGTGGCAAAAAAAGATACACCAAACCCTCCCAAAGAGCATGAAAAATAGTGGTTGAATCACTTTAAATCCAAATCTTGTTCAATCCTATTTTCTTGGCAAAGCTAACGACGTGTATCAAACCCATCATTTCCTCCTCTAGAGACGATGCAATACCACAACTACCAAAGAATCACCCATGGAACTGACCTATGTAGTCTATGAAGATAGAACCATAACCCGCATGACCCGAGTTGCCTTTCGAAAAACCATACACATTCACTTTGATCCATCCTGGGTGTAGGGCTTTCTAGAAGACCTCAAAAGTGTGTCGAAGTTGTTTGTAGAGTTATTATATTTGAAGTCGATGAAGGTTATCAAAGTCACCAACTGTGTTTTCGTAATGATCTTTCTAGATTGAAGCCGCATCCTTAATGAAAATGAGAATTCAAATCTTATCTGCATTAATAATGGATGAGAAGTTGTTGCTAATAATGGCATTTCTATCATACCAGATCACATGGATAAGTTCAGCAACCGTGTCTAGGAATAGGTTCTTGATCTTTTGAGAGGAATATAGTTCTGCACATCATTTTAATTGATCTCTGATAGAGTCAATGAGTAACCATATGCAATCAAAAATGTCAAAAATATAATTCCAAAGAGCAGAGGCTATAACACAAGATAAGAATAAATGGTTAGTATCTCTTGTGTGCTGATGAAAATAAGGACACCTGGAGAAAATTTTTACCCAAAAAGACTACAGAAAAACCTCTATTGGAACATGGTTATGGGAAAAAATCCCAATAAGAGTAACTCTAGAGGGTTTAATCCAAGGTTTTGCAAAATATTTTAACCAAAAAAAATCAAGATCAGAGTTTGAGATATTATGATTATAGAAACTTTTGGAATCTAGGACACCATTGTGAGTAGACTCCCAAATAAAAAAAATCCTCAGAATTAGTGAAGGAATAATTATAAATAACATGAATGATGTTATCAGGAAAGTTAAAGATACGAGAGTGAATAACATCTTTTATAGAGGTGTTGGTATTTTTCAGTTAGGAACCAGGAGATACCATTGAGATAAGGGGTGTCCCAAACCAGTTATCCATCCAAAAGTTTAGGGAAGAGTTCATGCTAACCATCCACCTAGAATTATTCATAATATTCGCAAAAGAATGTCTGATGGAGGACCAGATTGAAGAATTAATGTAGTTCAAATTTCTCTTCGGTAATTTTAAAAGGAATATTTTTTTAGAAAGTCAATGGAGTCAGAGTTGTTATGAATTATCCTCCAGGTGAGTCTATATTGAAGGTAATCATTAAAAAGGCTGATATTTTCGATTCCTATACCACCTTTTTATAAATGTTTGCAACATGTGGACCATGGGATGGTAACCAGATTCCTTTTAATAAAGATGATAGTCCAAAAAAAATTCTTTTTGTAAAAAATTATTTTCTTCAGAAGAATTGCAGGCCATTTGTTGACCATCATCAAATAAACCATTTTGGAGACAATATTATATTTCACCAGATAGATCCTACCATCCATAAAGAGGGACTTAACCTTCTAGGATGAGAGTTGGTTTATGACCTGATCAACAACGTTGAGGAAGTACATGGATTTTGGCCTTCCCCAAAAGATCAAAACTCCAAGATATGTGAAAGGAAAAGATCCTTCTTTGATTCCCAGACTACTGATGAAGCTATTTTTTCTATAAGAAGAGAAAATTTTTCCAAATAAAACATAGGATTTGTTCTAGCTTATAGACTAACCATAGATTTATTCATAATGAGACAAGGTATTCTTTAAGTTTTGAATATTCTTTTTATCGCCTTTGATGAATAAGATGATGTCCTCAAAATATAGGAGATGTGTAGGGAAATTTAATTTTCTAGCAGCCTGAATAGGTTTGAGCTTGTTTTGATCCACAAGGCAGGTGAGCAATCTGCATAGGTAATCCTCCGCAATAGCAAAGAGAATGGTAGATAAGGGATTGCCCTATCTAACTCCCTTGGTGCATTTAATGTATCCTTTATGGGAACCATTGACAAGGATAGAGATAGAAGCTAAATTGAAAGGAATTTATCCTATTGATAAAAATGTCATTAAATCCTAAGTACTTAAGGACTTTGTAGATGAAGCCCCAATTAATGGTATCAAAGGTTGTCCTAATATCTAGTTTAATGGATATGTTCCCCCATCTGGTGGTTTTATTGAGGGTGTTAGTACATTCAGAGGCTAGGAAAATGCAGTCTTATATATACCTTCCCTTGATGAAATCAAATTGATTCCAAGAGACAATTTTATTGCATAAAGTATAGATTCTATTTTCTACCAGTTTAGCATTGATTTTGTAAATAGAATTAATATGAGTAATGGGCTAGGAAAGATGAATTTCAGAGGCGTTTTCCACTCTTGGAATTAAAGTAAGAAATTGAGCATTAAGGCCATGTGGAAGATTACAATTAGAAAAGAAAGATATAACAAGTTTTCAAACATCTGTGGGAATAATCTCCCAGTATTGTTGAAAAAAACCGTTGTTAAATCCGTCAGGTCCTGGGGAATTATCAATGTTAAGGATAAAGACAGTGTCTTTGATTTCATGTTCAAGGGGGATGTAAGAAGATAAGCATTGCCTTTATCATTTACCATAATTGGAATGACCTTAGGAAGGAGTTCCTTGTTGATATTTGGGACATTGAAAATATTATCAAAGCAAGTGACCACATGATTGGAAATTCCTTCCTCAGAGTCAATGAGGACATCATCATCTTTGAGAAGAGAAAGGGGTCTGCATACTTTTCTAATTATTTGAAGAGAATTACATAAATTAGTATTTCTATCACCATCAAAAATCCAATTTGTTTTAAAAAAATTTTTACTTAAGTTTTATTTAAGGGTAAGAAGAGAATTGAGCTTCATGGAAGTGTTGATTTCAAGATGGGGATTCAAGGAGAAATCAGAGTTGGTGGAAGTGGTTTAAATTTTAATAAGATCATGCTCTAGGTTGGAGATGTCCTTGTCCATTTCTTTATATTTGGAATTACACCAACCTTTGAGGCGTAGTTTTTGGTGTTTTAATTTAGTAACACAAGAAAAATCATTATTAGGATGATTCATAAAGTCCCAACACTTTTTTATGACATTAGGACATTCCAGGTCTGCAGACCAAGCATTGTTAAATCTAAAAGTAAGTTTGGGTTTAACCCTTTTGGTGAAAAGACTAATGAGAATGGGATGATGGTCTAAGTTGAGTTTAGGTAGGGGGATGCTAGAAATGGTGTCCTAGGTTCCAAGAGCAAGGATATTTGTAAAATACCTATCCAATTTTCTAGCAACAACCCTATTGTAGTGTCTTCTATACCATGTGAATTTGGCACCAGTGAGGTTAATTTCATCAAGGTCACACTCTTCAATTGTAGTTCTGAATTATCTTTAGGAGACAGAAGAATGGGATGGGCCGGTTTTCTCACAAGTGGATATAATATAATTAAATTCACCGCTCACAAACTTGGGATCCCGAAGGGTGCTAGCTAACCCGTAAAGATCATGCCAAAGGGACCCATGATCTTGATATCTATTCTTAGCATAAATCATGGTGAAAAAAATTTGTGTTCCATTAAGGAAAAAATCACAAGTGAACATTTGTTCAGATCTTTTAAAAACATGAACATTATGTAAGGAATCATGATAAAAAACCCAAAGACATTCCATATAATTACCCTCTTTGATGGCACCTAGAAAATTATAACCATAAGTAAAAAGGTGCCTAAATTTCCAGGAAAAGTTGGTTTTTGGTTCGGTAATATCAAACATTTTAGGACGATGAATTAAAATAATTATTTTAATAACATTATAAGAATCAGTGTTAGTGATGTCCTAGAAATTATATAAGAATAAATCCATTAAAACCTGGTTTTGAAGGCAGAACCCCCATTTTTCTTTTTTGAGCCACCCGATCCCTTCTTCTTCTTGGATCTTGTAACAATTTGAGAAGTAGCCAGAGTGGATTTCCTTTCCTGTTCACTTACAGGGGAAACAAAATATTTGTTAGTAGTACCAGCCTTCGAAGTGGTATGATTTGTTTCAGTAATAGGTTCTAAGGGTGCCAAAATAGTGTCAGAGCATATACCAAGTTGAGCCTGTATTTTGGCTGCCACTGTTTCTTCATTAGATAAGTTAATGCATGGTTGAGGGGTCATACATGAGTTTCCATCTAGGAGGACCAAAACAACAGATTTATTAAAGGATTTCCCATCATTAGTTCTACGAGAAAATCCCTCAGTGGTGTCCTTATAATGTGACAATGGAATCCTAGAGTAGTTTCTAGCACCCGCGGGTGATGCAGAATTAGAAACAGATGGGTCACTGTTATCAGCGGAATGTCCATCACCATTAGTGGGGTCAATGAGGACCTGTTGCTTCCCAGTGTAAGAAAAGATATTGTTTTCCAATACTGTGTCCTTGGTTCCCTCACTGGAAGAAATCACATGACATGAAATAGGATGTCCAGGTTCTGAATATGAAAAGACTCCAGTGCCCTTGAGTGTAGCAGATGAATGGATGGCTGGAGTCCTATTATCAGATTCAAGGTAATCAAATTTATCATCATCAATTAACTCCTGCCGCTCCTTAGTGTGAGGAGGTTTTCTATTTTCCAGTTCTGAGTCTCCAACATCCCCACTGGGTGGAACCGCAAGACCTGCATTAGTGTGTCCAGAGTTTGAGAATATTAAATTGTCAAATTCCTCAACCATCAAGTCATCTTTGGGCTGATCACAAGCAACCAAATTAGGTTTTTCACAATCAACCACAACTAAGCTCTCAATTTACTCTTGAATTCTTTGGTCTAAGGTGGCCTCCTTCTCTTCATTAAAAAGCATAGCCCAATTTGTACCCGAAGTCTCTTCCAAGTGAGTTGCTTTCTTCACCCATATTTCTGATTTTTTCTTTAGTGGTTCTGAATTGTCAAAGGAAATATTCTTCTCATTCTTTAACATTTTAATTTCAGTATATCCATCATCTTTTTTTTAGGAAATTTTACCTTTCATAACTCTACAATTCATCAAATAATGACCTACAATTTAACAGAGATTGAAAAATGGTGGAATGAACTCAAATTTAATCCAGACCTCTGTTTTGTAGCCTTTAGCATTGAAAAAATGACCTCCGTCCACTTAGAATGTAGATCAACCTCAACCATGAATCGAGCGTATAATCCAATATTATTATTTAAGGTATACTGGTCGATCTTGAGAGGGGTTCCAATGCAGGACACTAAGTCATTAAAGACCTTGGGATGCCAGAAAAACCAACTCAGACCATGCAGTATAACCCATATTTGGGCCGTATTATTCCTAAATGCATGTGGGTTAAAGGTATAGTTCCATTCAGAGATCATTATCACAACGAGTTTAAGATAAAGGTTCCCTAATTTCCAAACTCTATCATGTTGTTCCTGGATCTTAGAAGCATATGAAAAACCCCCCTTCTAATTGGAATAAGTTTCCAGTCGGAGAAACCCCAGACATGGGAAATCCTACTATTCAACTCCATAGTCGACCAAGATTTGTCACCTTTAATGTATGAAATTATACCCATAACTGAGAACTTACACATATACATTCTTTGTTGAAGAGCCTCAGGGATGGATTCAACTGCGTATCTTCCGTCCTCAAGTCTCTTGCATAGTGAGTCCTTCATCGTAGTAGATTTGCAAAGGTCCTCTCCTTTGAGTGCTTCCGCAAAAGTTACCCCTCTAGGTCTGTAAATTAGAGGGGATTATTCATTTTTTTTCACCTTGAAATCACCACCTTGGAATGTTATTTCACATTTAGGATCAAAATCCACCATGATAAATAAGAATCAAGATGATCTGAAGTAGGCATCATGGATGATGAGTGAAAAAACCTAGTCATCGTGAGGAGAGCACCGCCATTCCTCTTTTTGTATGTATCTCTCTAGTGCATTATTTCAATAAATTGACATTCTTACAAGAAAGTTGTGTCCTAAAGGACCAAGTAGTTTATTATTTTTGGAAAACCATATATATACATAAGTTCAACATTACAACATGAAATGAAAAACAACATATAAGTTCCATTGGGAACATCCGCCACTCTAATATTATCCCTACAAGTCAATCATAATATATCTCTTCAAGTCCTGAGAAAAATGAAGAATAAGAAGGGATGATATCAGATGCTCAGTAAGAGTAAAAATTACAGCAGAAGATAACATAAACATAAACATTAGGAATGGTGAATAACTAAAAACATATACATCTAAAAAAACATGAACATAATATATAAAGAATAAGTGCTGAATAAATAATGTCATAATAAAACATAATCATGGGTATTCTATTAGTCAAATAACTATAAGAGATTTCAATAACTCGCTTCATAATATGGTAAATGCATATGCAGGACATTCTGGAACATACCTTCAAGGCCTCACCCAAGACATCAAAAATGATTAAGGCCTCGACCAAAATTATATCTAAAAATGGGCATGGCCTCGACCAAGTCCATATCTATTTGTCTCATGAGACCTACCGATGCATCGAGGGGATATAACATGCCCCACCCATCAAATACTAAGTCCAATTCATTCCTAATATGAAAGGGGTGAACATAATCAACATATACATTCATATTGAAAACTAACATATTAAATGTAAATAACTTTCCCCAATCATTTATCATAAACACTAACAATTCAAAGTAATACGGTGAATGGTATCAAGATAGAACATCCATAGTCAAACTAATCATAAAACCTTAAAAAACATATTTTAGATGATATCATAAAATATAAATCTCAATAAAGTACAAGACTCAACAAGGTATGTTGTCTTATATGAAGATACTTTTAAATGAGACCATTAAAAAATTCCTGAGGAAATAATCCTTAAACATTCCAAAGTGTCCCATACCACCTTGAAACATTAAAATCATAATCCATTAGAATATAATGAGATTAAGGATTATCTTGATATGATATAAAAAAGGTAGTACATACACCACATGTGTGAAATAAGTGATGAACAAGGCATATACTTCATAAAAGTTAAGGTGAGACGAGAAAAGTCCTTTTTACTTTTGAAAGAAGAGTTATTTTGCAAAATAATTTATATTTACCATGAAATTATATTATAAATATGTATATCCCAGAAAATAAAATAGAATGTCATTGAAATTATATTTGATTCCTAAATTTTGTCCCATCATGTAAAAAGAGTTGTTAAAGAAGCTTTAAAAATAAAACATTTTAGTGCGGTTTAAGGAAAATATTAAAGACATTTTAAAGCAGAAAGAAATGTTTGATTTCATAAAACCAGAAATTAACCAAGGTAGTTTAATTGATAATTTTTTTGATCTTATAAAGATAATTATGGATTAAAAAAGATTATATAGTACACTAAAAAATAGGTTAGAATTTAAGAAGTTCCCCTGAATCGAGCATGTATTTCCGGAAGAATTTTTGAAAGATCCTTTTAAAACATGTAAATACCCATAAAATAAAGAATTATTATTGTTGGTAAACATATATAGAATGATAAAAAATAATTTATGAGGATTAAATAATAATAAATAATAATTTCATTTAGGTATGTTGAAAATAAAAGTAACTCGAATGAAAACGAAGGTTCGAGTGGAAAACCCTTACCACTATGCAATCAATCAATTCGTATGACCCAAAATTAATAAAATTCAAATGATAAATTGAATACCATGATAATAAATAGATTAATTATATGTTACATCAATGGGTATTATACATACACCATACACAAGTAAAAGTAGTGAATAAAGAATATCTCACAAAAATGGAAGTGAAACGAGGAAACCCTTACCATAAGTCCAAAGGTGTTCCACACTTGATCTTAACAACATGAATATTCCAATTTTGGTTCATAAATTAATGATTCCAGAACCTCATATATATATATATAATTGATATGTATAACCTTATTAGGTTCATTCATGGACTTTTGATGGGTTAAGAGATTCAATATCATTGTTTGAGAGTGTTTTCTTCCTTGGTTTTCATGACCGGTTTACTTATATTCATGTATGGATAAAAATGTAGAATGAGAATGATTTTCCAGAATATAAGTTGTAAGTTTCTAGTGAAAACAATAATATTACATGGTTATAAAATTCTTTTGGTTATTGGGAGTGAATATGAATCATTATATGAAACTTTAATGATAATTGTTTGGGTTAATTGGTGTTTTTTGATCACAATGAACTCATTTTGATTTATAAATCAATATCATGTGTTATAAAAGATTCCAGAATCTAAAATAAGTTATAATACATATATTATAGTCTAGTTAAACCATAAAAATGGTTTCATGACCAGAATTGAAGACATTAATAGAAATGGAAAACCCATCTCCCTTGAATGTGATAAATTAACACATCTCAGATAGTGTTTTCATTTATAGTATAAAAGAAGAGGAAATGAGAGATGATGAAGAATTATTCCTTTATTATAACAAAATTTCAGTACATGTAAGGTACTGTAGTCATCACAACATTTTGATTAAAGGAGGTGAGTAAAGAAAAATAAAAGAAGGGAACTTGAAATAAAAGGAATGAAAAGAGGAATTTACCTCTTGAAGTAATATTCCTTGAGAGCCACTTTAGGGGAGATGTTTTGGTATTTTTATGAGACCAAGGGCTTCTGGACGTGTGTGAGGAGCTTGGGAAGATATTTGATAATAATTTAGGTAAGGCACAAGGCCTGATAGAAGTGAAGAGAAGAGTAAGTGAGGGGGATTTTTATAGTGGAGGAGAGGAGGGGTTCCCATTATTTTACTCATTATTTTATTATTTTTCCAAAGACAACCAATAGTATTGATTCTTATGTCCAAGAATAGTAATACATGCATGTGATTTCTAACTAAGTGGTCTTCATTAATCCTTAAATCACCTATGAGTCAATAAATTATGTATTTAGTATTTATTGTAAATCATCATATTTCACTATTCACCTAAATTTGAAGTATTTTAGAAAAATACCAAAAATTCACCATAACCAGTTTTAGATGTGTAGAATCAAAAAATGAAGAAAATTTTATAATTTTTTTTCTAAATATGTGAAATTTAATTTTTAAGTAAAATCATTATTTACTTGAAAAATGTAGATTTTAAATCTAAAATGGATTTTATAATACATTAAAAAATTAACTATGGTCTTATAAAATTATCCTAAAATCATAGGACAAGAAAATATTTATTTAGGAATATTTTTTATGAAAAATAATTTTATTAATTTATTAATTTAAAATTCTAATTAAATATTTATTACCCACAAAAATACCCACACATAATTATTAATTTCTAAAATACTTGATTTCATTTATAAGGCGTCTAAATTTTATTTATACTTTCATGGGTGTGGATACTATTCATAAGTGTCATATTAATATTCATAAGGGTTCATGACTATTCATAAAGTTCAAGTTACTATTCACTAAAAATATATGTTGATCTTATCAGACCCTAAATATTTTACTGAACACAATTGTGTATCTCAGTTTTTTGAAATTAAAATCATAGAGGTGGAAAATTTATATTTACTATAAAGGTTAAAAAAGATGTGTTTTATAAAGACTCAGTATTTCATGCATTCAATATTAAATTTATTTTCAAAATCTTGAGGTGTTACATTATCCCCTCCTAACAAAAATTTCATCCTTGAAATTTTGAAATTGAATTTCAAAATTTAATGGTTGATACTTGAAAATTACCTTGTGGGAAACCCACATAAGAAATATGATTTAAATATCCTCTTAATAAGTGGGAAAGGGAAATGCATCAGTTATTACAAAACTACACACTCTAATTGGATAACATGGTGTGAGAAGAACAGTCAAATGATCATGTTCTGATGGAAAGTGATAGAGAACATGTTCAGATGAAAGATCATTACCACTAAATAATAAACTACTGTTTAAAAAAAAAAATAATAGGAAAAAAAATTTATGACTCTTTTCCTAGAGTTGAATAATTATTCCACTCTATAAGAGTATAAATATACGTTTTTATTTCATAAACACAAGATTATCCTTTATTTGTGCCTTGAACTATCTATACTGCATCTCTTAGAATAGGTTATATCATGTGGTGACATTAAACTCTAAATCCTCATACAATGATCAACTTAAACCATTTCATAAATGGTTTAACTTTCCAAAATATCATTATCCAACCCTATAGAATCATTAATATATCCATACTTGCTATATCCATGTTTATGGGGTCCTTGGAAATCCTCATTTTGTTTATAACTCCATAATCCATACTGTTCAATGCATCTTCTACCTTATTTTCCTTTAATCAACATGAAGCAAACCTAAATTTTCACATTCCAAACATGTGAATATCTTCATCATGCATCCTCTTGAAATATGTTAATAACTCAAATTACCATAAAACCATATTGGAAACATGAACTCATCCTTACACATGTATTGGATATATTCCTTATATCCATAAATGTTGTAAAATCCATCAATGATAGCATATAGAACTTAGAGAGAAGTTAATAATCGGTTTTGAGGTAGTGAGTACTTATCCAAATAAATCATTTCTTCATCATTATATTAATCATCTGGAATATATTTAGGGTTATATTTCCCTCATCAATATACTTTCCCAAGATATTAACTTTCTACTAGGTCACTTATCCTTGGTACAATTCATCATACGACCTCAAATTCTTAATGAAATAGTACTAAAGTAAAATCCTCATATATTCTAGTACATTACTGATAAAATATTCAGATGAAATGATTCTTGATGAGGCATATTAATCATTCCACTTTATCTATGAAATTAAAATGACTTTATCATTATAAAATATCATCATTTGAGTCATATTCCTTTGATTATTGGGAAATTGATTTTCATAGTGTTCCATTTCCTTGCAGTTGAAGAAATGTACATTGAAAACCGTTTTTTACCCATGAAAACATGAACTTTTTGGCCCTTTTTTCCACACTTGTATCATACTCATTTTCCTTTTATGAAGTCTTTAGGGTGTTTCCTTCCAAAGTTACCAAATTTTGGAAAAATACCATTTCTATTCTTCCCTTTATCCATTATTTCCTCTTGCACACTCTTATTCTCTTGCTTCCCTTCAAATCCATAGGACTCAGAGAATTCTTTATATATCTTATTAACACATGATATTATCTCCTCATATTATGAGGATACTTTGGATACTACCTTCCTTTGAAATGATGGATTAATACCATAAGAGATATAATCCTTCTTACTCTTTGCATCATGTGAATTGGCGAAGTTCTCATTCATTCTTCTATGTGCCATTTCTAATCAGTTCCATATAGTAAATTAGATCATAAAATTATGAACTCTATATAACCCTCAACATGGTATAATATATAACATAAATTTATGCATTAAAAATCCTAGAACCATATACTTTGGATACATCTGGGGCATAAATCCTTCATAATGCCTTGTAATGAAAATGTGAATTATCCTAAGAATATACCCCAAGAGTGTCAAACCAAGTGTGTATTAAGGCCCATTTTCATGTACTAGGTTACCCCAGGTCAATCCTGAAACACCTTTTTATAGTTGTTACTCCTAGGTACATCTGTGCCAAAACCACATCCACTTGAAGTATCCAGACATAGATTTTTTTTCTAGGAAGATCGAAATAATATATTCCTTACCAAAATTCTAGGATGTTCTTGTATGTGTACCATGAAGTATATCTTAGGGGTTTACCTAATCTAAATTTTCTAAATATAGTTTCTATGTTTTCTACTGAACTTCCTTTTATAACAACTGTAACGCTCCAACCCCAGTTTCCTAGAGCCGGTACATTATTTCATTACATTGGAATGCTTACAAGAAAGTTGTGTCTTGAAGAACTAATTAGTTTAGTAGTTTTGGAAAACCAGATACATACATAAGTTAAATATTACAACATGAAATGAAAAACAACATATAAGTTCTTTTGGGAACATCCACCACTCTAAAATCATCACTGCAAGTCAATCATAATATACCTTTTCATTCCTAAGAGAAATGAAACATAAGAAGGGGTGAGCTCAGATGCTCAGTAAGGGAAAACATTACAGTGTAAGATAACATAAACTTAAACATTAGGCATGGCGAATAACTAAAAAAACATATGTCTAAAAAAACATGAACATAATATGTCAAGAATAAATGCTCAATAAATAATTCCATAATAAAACATAATCATGGTTATACTAATAGTATAATAACCATGCGATATTTCAATTACTAGCTTCATAATTATGGAAATGTATATTCCAAACATTATGAATCATACCTTCAATGCCTCATCCAAGACTTCTAAAAATGATTAAGGCCTCGACCAAAACTATATCTAAAAATGGGGAAGACCTCGACCAAGTCCATATCTATTCATCTCATGAGACATACTGATGCATCGAGGGGCTTTATAGGGCCCCACTTTTCACATATTATGTCCAATTAATTCCTCATATGAATGGGGTGAACATAATCAATATATAAATTCATATTGAAACTAACATATGAAATTTAAATAACTTTAACTAATCATTTAACATAAACACTAACCATTTGGAGTAATATGGTGAATGGTATCAAGACAGCACATCCACAGTCAAACTAATCAAAAACCCTTTGACAAAATATTTTAGATTATATCATAAAATATAAATCTCAATGAAGTATGAGAATCAAAAATGGATGTTGTCTTATATGAAGATACTTTTAAATCAGACCATTGAAAAATTCCTAAGGAAATAATCCTTAAACATTCTAAAGTGTCCCATACCACCTTGAAATGTTCAAATAATAACACCTTATAATATCATGAGATTAATTATACTATTGATATTCTATAAAAAAGGGCATTACATACACCACATTCATGGAATAAGTGGTGAACAAGGAATTTACTTCATAAAAGATAAGGTGAGAGGAGAAAAATCCTTTTTACTTTTGAAAGAAGAGTTCTTTTGTAAAATCATTTGTATTTACCATAAAATCATATTTTAAACATTAATATCCCAAAAAATAAAATATATGGAAATTGAAATTATATTTTATTCATAAATTTTGTCCCATAATGTAAAAAGAGTTGTTAAAGAAGATTTAAAAATAAAACATTTTAGTGCAGTTTAAGGAAAATATTAAAGAGATTTTAAAGCAGAAAGGAGTGTTTGATTTCATTAAACCATAAATGAACTAAGGTAGTATTTAATTCTAAAATTTGTGATTTTAGAAAGAAAATTATGGCTTAAAATATATTATAGAGTACACTAAAAATTATGTAAGAATTTGAAAAGTTCCCTTGAATCGAGCTTCTATTTCGGGAATAATTTTTTAAAGATACTTTTAAAACATGTATCTATCTATAAAATAAAAAAGGATTATAGTTTTAAAACATATATAGAATTATTAAAACGAATTTATGAGGATAAAATAACAATAAATAATAATTTCATTGAGGTAAGTAGACAATAAATCTAACCTGAAGGAAAATGGAAGTTTGGGTGGAAAACCCTTAGCACTTTGTAATCAATCGATTCATATGCCCCAAAATTAATAATATTCAAATAATACATTTAATACCACGAAAATATATATATTCATGACATTTTACATCAATTTTAAGTATAAATTCACCATAAACAAGTAATAGTAGTGAAGAAGTAATATCTCACAAAAATAGAAGTGAGATGAGGAAACCCTTACCTTAAGTCTGAAGGGGTTCATCACTTGATCTTAAAGACATGAATAATAAAATTTCGGATCATAAATTAATTATTCTGGAACCTATTCTACATTTTATTGATTTATTATAAACTTATTAGGTTTATTCATGGCCTTTTTATGGGTTAAGGGATTCAATTTCATTGTTTGGGAGCATTTGCTTCCTTGGTTTTCATGATCAGTTTACTTATATTCATGTGTGGATAAACATGTAGAATGATAATTGTTGTCTAGAATAGAAGTTTTATGTTATTAGTGAACAAACATATTATTACATGGTTATAAAATTCATTTTGTTATTGGGAGTGAAGATGAATCATTATATAAAACTTTAATGACAGTTGTTTGGGTTAATTGGAGGTTTTTTTATCACAAAAAACTCATTTTGATTTATAAATTAATATCATGTGTAAAAAAGATTACATAACATAAAATAAGTAATAATACATATATTATAGTCTATTTCAACCATCAAAATTTTTTCATGACCAGAATTTAAGACAGTAATATAAATTGAAAACTCATCATCCTTGAATGTGATAAATTAACACATCTTGGATGGTGTTTTCATTTCTAGTATAAAATAAGAAGAAAGGGGATATGATGAAGAATTATTCCTTTATCTTAAAAATATTCTAGTACATGTAAATAACTGGAGTCATCACAACATTTTGATGAAAGTAGGTGAGGAAAGATAAAGAAAATAAAGGAACATGAAATAAAAGAAATGAAAAGAGGAATTTACCTCTTGAAGTAATTTTCCTTGAGAGCCTCTATAGTGGAGAGGTTTTGGTATTTTTATGAGTTGAAGGGATTATGGACGTGGGTGAAGAGATTAGGAGGATATTTGAGTAGAATTTAGACAAGGAAAAAGGCTTGAGTGGAGTGATGAGAAGAGGGAGTGAGGGGGTTTTTTTATAGTGGAGGAGAGGAGGGTTTCCCCATTATTTTACTCATTATTTTATTATTTTTCCAAACACAACCAATAGTATTGATTATTGTGACCAAGAATAGTAATATGTGAATGATATTTTGAACCAATTGGTCTTACGTCAACCTTAAATCACGTATGACTCAATAAATCTTGTATTTAGTATTTATCGTAAATTATCGTATTTTTCTATTCACCCAAAATTGATGTATTTTAGAAAAATCCCAAAAATTCACCATAACCATTTTTTTATGTGAAAAATAAAAAAATTAATTCCATTTTATAAAAATAATTTATTAAATATGGGAAATTTAATTTTTAAATAGAATCATTATTTACAAGAAAAAGATAGATTTAAAATTGAAGACTGATTTTAAATACGTTAAAAAATTAACCGAGGTCTCATAAAATTATCCTAAAATTATAGGACAAGAAAATATTTTTTTAGGAATAATTTGTATGAAAAATAATTTTTTTAATTTATTAATTTTAAATTATAATTGAATATTTATTAACCACAAAGATAAAAACACATAATTATTAATTTCTAAAATACTCAATTTCATTTATAAGGCATCTAAATTTTATTTATACATTCATCGGTGTGGTTAATATTCATAAGGGTCATATTACTATTCATAAGTGTACATTACTATTCATAAGGGTTAAGTTAATATTCACCAAAAAAGTTAGTTGATCTTATTAGACTCTAAATATCTTACTGAATGCAACCGTGTATGTCAATTTTTCAAAATTCAAATCACAGATGTGGAAAAATTATGTTTACCGGCTAGGTTAACAAAGTGGTGTTTTGTAGAGACTCAATGTTTCATGCATTAAATATTAAATTTATTTTCTAAATATTGGGGTGTAAAATTTGAAATGAGAAATTAATGATTTTGTGTGTTAGTGGTCTAAGTGGATACCGAGGGTGGTGCACACCCCATTTCTTATGTTTTAGCCATAAAAGATTTCATAGTGAGTTTTAATTTGATTATGAACTAGTTATTGGATGTGGAATTAATATTGGTTTAATGAGTAAATTAATTGAAAAAAATCAGAATTTATAAATGACACTTGAAATAAATGTGTGTTATATTCTATTATATAGTACACATATAATTCATAAAGAAACCAATGACAATATAATTCATTAATGGAGATCATTACACGAATCATCAGCTAAAACCATGAACATGGAAAACATTACAATGGGTTAAAAAATATAAATTAAGAAAATTAGAATAGGAAAATTCATATCCTTCAAATCTGCTAGAATCATCTCCCCCACGGCCAACATTATAGAAATGAAGAAAAATATCAGTTAACCAATTAAAATTTTAGAAAATAGAAATTTAGAAACTTGAGAGTAATTTAGATGAATAATAAATTTAATAAATAAGTAGTATTTATAGGAGGTAATATGATTATTGTAATAGTAATGTGGGAGTTGGAATAGTAATATTATCATTGGAATAGAAACCTGACAATTTGTATTAGTAACACGACTGTTGGGAATAGTAAAATGATTGTTTGAATAGTAATTTGACCTCAAAATAATAAAATATAATTTAAATAAATTTATCATGAATAATTTAAGTAAATATTAATATTATAATTCTATAAGATAAATACCAATATTTAAAACTTAATGAAATATAAGCACATTTTAATTGAACTGTATTGTAAAATATTTCATAAAAAATCATATTTTTATATTGAAAATTAATATAACCAATGTTATAAAATTATTTTGATAAAATTAACTTCATTTTTGAAATAAAAACATCAAAATTTTCCAGTGCTGTTTTTCTGAAATTTTTTGAAACACTGAAAATTTTAAATGAATAGTAAAAATACTTTTTTTTAAATACCTCATATTTTATGAAATAATGATGAAAAAATAATGAGTAAATAAATAATAAATTAATTATTTCAGAAAAAATAAATCTAATAAGATAAATGGGGTATTTAAAAATAATAAACCTAATTTCCAAATAAAAAAACATTATCCAAAGTTTGAAGTCAAAAGTGTTCCCTTAAAATATTTTTTTTCATTTATTCCACTTTCCTTTTCAATAAATTAGTGAATTTAGTTTATAAAGGGGATTAAATTATAGAAAAAATTAAATTTTATTGATATATTATTCATAATTTCAAAAACCTTTGATATATTATTTTGTTCAATATTTTATTCAAAAAATACACCTCCCCCCAACTATAAATAACCCCTCTTTGTCCCCTTAGAAGACCACTACACCCTCACTTACCAAAGATAAAACTATAAAAAATACCAAATTTTATGACACTTAGAATACTTACATACATTATAGAGTTACCAAATCCAATACTCAATTGAGTTTATTTCCGTACAAGAGAAGTAACACTGAGAAGAGGGTACGTTTTTATCAACTATTCGTTGTGTTTTCCTATTCTCTTCCTCTTTTTCTCTCTACCTTCAATAATAATAATAATATAAGAATAATTAATTAGTATTTTAAAATTATATTAATGATTTTATCCTAATAAAAGAATAATATATAATATGTAATTATATTTCATAATTCATGCACCTTCTCTTTAGAAAATGTCCCATTAACTACCAGTTGACCGATAATGAGGACCTTTCTAATACATTACTTACAAAAAAACTCATATATGGTTATATTAAATTATTAATGATATATAAAAGTTTAAATATATGTAATTTAATCTTATATAATTAATTCTACAAATTTATCTATTACCTTTAAAAAATAGTGAAATCGAAATAAAACGTGAAATTTTTATGGAAAACTTGATATCAAAAAGTTTCCATTTAACAATGAGAAATAAGAAATATAATCCAATGATTATAATTGTTAAATAGTGATAAAATTGAAATAATTCACTTTCTGTTCCATGTTTTAATGTACCAAATTTCTTTATTTAAGAGGTGAAAAAATGATGAAATAATGCGGGATTTATGGTAAAGGGATTCTCAAACCCAAACTCTTTCTTTTGGGTTATCTCATATTTTACAACGATTTTAGTATGAATGTTCATATAATATGAAAAATATATCCTTTAAATATTTTTATCTTATATTTTAGTAATATACATGTTACTTGTAACATCCTAATATTTTTATGAGACAGTTTTTTTAAATAATTTGATTTATTTGATGTCTTGCATTACAAACAACACCAGTATATATTGCATTATATGGAACGCTGAGTTTCTAGAAAATATATTTTAATTATTTTAATTATTTAAACATGTAAATTATAACCTTACCATTAGAATAAAGGGTATGAACAGTATTAACTAAATTATGAAATTATGGTTTACACATGTATATATAATTATTTGACCAATTGATAATAAACGAATGTAAAACCTTTTTTTTAAATAAAAGGAAATGTTTTTCTGAAAAACTATTTAAATGTGTACAAGTGTTTTATATACCAGCAAATAAAAAAATATCTCTTTATGGATTATATTAATGATATATATATATATAATATTAAATCTAATTTTTAATATTCATCTTATGTGTTTTCTAAACATGATATAATAACAAATCCAATTTTACGCATAAAATAAATATTTTTCTAAAAAGGCAGTTTTGCAGCCTTTTGATGGCGAACTTGTTAAAAATATAGTTTTGAATTTTTTTTATAGATCCTAACATAAAAAGTAAAATTCTTATTTAAAATCGGGATATCAAAATATACTTTGGATGAACTTTTGGTATTTTTTAGAGAAGTTTCATGTTTTGATGGATAATGAAAAATATTGAATTTTAAATGAAAACAAATTTTTCATCGAAATAATTTATAGTGTTAAATTATATTTTTATTGGGTTTAAAGTATAATTAGAAAAAAAATATCATTAAATATAATTTAGGTCATTAGAATCAATTTTACATTGAATTTTGATATAAAAACATTCCAATATTTTGAATGTTTTCACTTTAAGAACCCTTTTTCTTATTCCATCAATGGTATTAATTTTAAATTAATTTTATCCAATTTTGTGTTTTAAATTTTTGAAAATGTATTCCCTATTTTTAATTAGAAGGTCAAAACTTTGAAAATACATCCATTTTAGTTTTGGACAATATAAATAATAATATTAGAAATTTTTATTACCATGGTTAAGGGTAAATCAGGTAATTAAGGGTAAAAATAATATTATAAATATTATAAAACTAAACTAAAACTTGAAAAATGTTATTGGATGAATTTAATTCTATCCTTAACACATAAGTAAATAAATTTAATAATTTAATGGACAATTTTCCATGAAAACAACTTGGATATTTTTAAAATCAAAGAGAGGGACAAAATGTCACACTCTTACTTTTAATAAGTATAAGATTTTTAATAGGGGGTTAAACATAAGATATTATAGACTATATATATTAGTATGAAATATAATTTTTTTATCTATATAATGGTATTTTATTTTTATATTTTACTAAATAAATAATTTTTATAAATAATTACACAATAATGATGCCATAATTATTCAATTAATGAAATAATCAATTAAATGATATTAGAAATATTAAAAGTAATTTAATTTGACTTAATTAAGTTGATACAAGAACTTTATAGGTGAATATTACATGTTATGTGTGTATTAAATGAATTTATTCGATGTTAAATTGCTATATTGATTTTCTTAAAGTCAAAGTTATGAATAGTGTCAAAATTGACACTAATGATAATTTATGAAAATAATATTTTATTAAATTTTTTAAAAAACCTAAAAAATCATAAATAAGGTAAAATTGGATAATTTAGGTTCTAAAATATCATAAATTTACCATTTATGGTTCAATTTACACCTTAAAAGTAAATCTCTTAACCTTTTAATATCGAAAAAGTTTTTACCATAGTTAAAATTAAATTAGGTTAACTAAGGTTTAATAAAAATAATAAGGTTTAAAATTACAAAAAACCCTTTATAAAATATATTTGTTGATGATATTATCACCCTATACCAAATTATCTTCTAATATCTTACCATTTGGAGGTATTTTTATTGATATTTAATTTATTATAAATTAATATTTTGGGAAATTCCAAAATTTCCCCTCCCCTCTCCTATAAAAGGGAACCTCTTATTCTCTTTCATTCACACTTAATAAACTATTTGGATCGAATAAAATATATATAAAAAACTAAATAATTACCTACATTTATCTCATAAGGCTTACTTTTTGAAGGAATCTAACCAACAAAGTCCTTTTGTGCAAATCAAAACGAGTTACCTAAAGATGAGGTAACGTTCATCAACAAACATTTTTGTTTTATTTCTTTTTTTAAACCCATTAAATTATTTTTATTTCATGTTTATATAATAAAATAAGTATCCATAATATAATAATTTGTTTTTATATTTTTTTTTCTACATACACTCACACACACTTATATCAAATGGGATATACCATCATTGTTTGTGTGTACCATGGACTACCGTCTCACGAACCAATGTCATTTTTTTTACATTTACACTTTTAAAGGTTGAAAATAACGATGAATTTTATATTTTTATATGATATATATCATTTATATGATATATTTATGTTCTTTAATTAGTATATAAAACATACCATCATGGTTTACATTTTTAGTAAATATGATAACTTGGTTTATGGATGTGTGGACTACTGCCTCCTCAATGCGATGTGATATGTTCACACTTTACATGGCATGTAGTAAGGATGGATTTAGTGAAATTATATTATATAAATGACATAATAATTATACTATAATGTTATTATATATATTTCATTTACCTTTTTTTCTAACAATAATAAAAGAAAATGGAATCATCGGTCATGCATACGTATGATATGACAACCCTGCTTTTATTACAAAATTAAACATGATTTATTACAAAAAACATTCACTTGATACAACATGGATGATAGATAGGTATAGTGTCTTTGGGGCTTAGTATCATTACATAACAACTTAAAACATGAAGTACAACATCTTTATTGAAAACGTTTCTTTACATGACCACTACATTACCTCGTACTTAGCATTGCATGGGATAACCTGAGGACATGCATAAGAAAAGGGGTGAGCTATAAAGCCCAGTAAGGGAATAAACATGGAATACATTAGGAGTAAAATAAATTTTAGACAATAGTAATATCAATAGATCACAAGAGAAACATGAACATAAAGGCATGATAAATCATGATAATCATAACATGGAAATGTGGCAACAACACTTAACATGGAATTAGCATGATCCAAGGCTCATTGCACATAGAGCATGAGTAAATCCTCATTACACATGAAGCATGAGTAAACCATCGTTGCACTTGAATTATCATGAGTCAACACTCATTCCACATGACGTATCATGATACTATACTTTACCCAATGCATTGGAGCACTATAAGGGCGCACCCTTCTTAAACATTTCATTTCATGCATAAGTGTAACACATGGATCATAAAACATGGATTCAATAAACATAATAATTTATTCCAAGATAAAGGAATGTGGAATTAATACATGAAACTTTATAATCAATAAGTAAATGTGCATAAAGGTGAATACCCTTAATGAAGAAATGGGCATGGTATTCACTACACAATGGCATTGGCTTAGAAAATCGGTGCGATTTCGGCAGCGTAACAGTGTGACATAAGCATTCATAAAAATGGTTGATGAGAGAGAAAAGGGTTACTCATCATATTTACATGTAATGGAAAGTAAGGAGGTCATATAGATACATGTACCAGTAATTGTAATGGAATTTAGGTTTATGATACAAAAGTATTGCTTGAATGTAAACGAGGAGAGAGAAGTTCCTTTCGGAATTTCGGCATAGTAATGGGTGTACATGGGAGGAATTTAATGAGAGAGAAAGGGGTATCACATAATTCAAACATAAAGAGGGAAGTATGAGGTAGGTGTGAAACCATACCCCAACATTCATAATTGAAATTAAAAGGGAAAAACAACTTAAAGAAAATTGGACAAAAATGAGAAATGATGAAAAAACCCTTACTTGGAAGTGTGCTTCCAAAGGCTTGAGAGAGGATTATTGGGAGCTTGGGGCACCTTGAGAGGATTATAGAGAGAGTAGGGCAGAGTTTGGATGAACTAAAAATGCTTTGAGTGAGGAGAAAGTGGGATCTTGGGTGGGTTTAAATAGAAAAGGTGAGGGAATTCTTTATTATTTAGGTTTGGGACCCCTTATATTAAATTAGTCCAAACCACAAACCATCAAATGGTTTTTTCCCATGGTTTTTGGAAAAGGGAAGAGGAAAACAATATTTTATAAGGCCAAAGTCCTAACTTCTTAAAATAATAGGGTTGCTTATGTGGAGGTGAGTCACACTCCCATGGAAAACAATTTAAATAGACAAGGTGTTTAATAAGTCTTGAAGGGTCCATTAATACTTTGAAAACTAAGTCAAAAAACCCAAAATCATATTATTTTAATTTTAAAACATACATTGGAAAAAAATAAAGCTTATATTATTTTATTACATCACTATTGGGTCATTATGATGTTATAAAACACATTATATATTTAAATAGTATTTAATTTTTACCCAAACAAATTGACTATCTCAGAAAATTATGAAAAATTCACCGTTGGATAATTTCAATGTCCTGATTCCAGAAATAAAATTTATTTTATCTAAATAATTTTCTAAATATGTTAATTTTCACTTTTAAAATAAAAACCGACATTTATCGAAAATTTACAGGTTTTGACAAAAATGGATTTCAAACCTTAATAAAAATTACAATTGCATTCATAAAATTATATGATCATTTATATATAATAAAATTAATTTAATAATAATAATAATATTTTATTAAAATATTATTTAATTCAAAAATCCCTTAATTTAATAAAATATAATTCTTAATTAAATAATAACTAAAAAACACTATTTTCAGTTTAAAAACTATTTACAATCTATCAATAATTACAAGAAAGTATATTCATTATTATATAAAAAAATAATGTACATGAACATAGTACTAGATATTTGTTACATAAACCCTTAAAACAGTCGCATAATACCTAAGGGTAAGGTGTGCGATGGTGACAGACTCCTGGGTGGCTCGAATAACATCACTCGAGTGGTAATTTCTATCAACTTCCACTTTTCCTGTAGATGGTCATGTTTGAGCTTGACCTGATGAAGCTCAGCTTGGGCTTGGTCAAGAGCGAAGCCCAAAGACGCCACCTCTTTTCTGAGCTCCGGAAAATGGGCTTCATATAGAGCAATTCTACTGGATGAGGCCATTGCTTCCTTTGTATGAGTAAATTGGATTTGTTAAAGCCCTATATTGATACTAATAATCTGATCACTGTTAAATGGCTATAAAAGAAACGGTCACAATTATTAACATAAAACCAAAGAAGTTGAAATTTTATATAAACATTTTACATAAAGAGATATTTAACTAGATCAAGAGGGATTTCCATTAGTGAAACTTTGGGTCGTTACATTATTCCCACCTTAAGAAATTTCGCCCTTGAAATTTACTTTTCCTACACTAAAACAGATGTGGGTAACTTAACTTCATCATTTCCTCTAATTCCCAAGTCTCTTATTCAAACTTTTGGTTTCGCCACAACACCTTGACGAGGTGCATTGCCTTATTTCGTAGAACTTTTTCTCTACGATCTAAGATCTTCACTGGTTTCTCCTCGTAAGAAAGATCATCCTCCAACTGTACCACCTTAGAAGAGAGTACATGTGAAGGGTCCGGTATGTACTTCCTTAAGAGGGATACATGAAATACATCATGTACTTTGTCCATGGTAGGTGGAAGTGCTAGTCGATAGGCCATAGCCCCGACACAATCAAGAATCTTGAAGGGGCCCATATACCTTGGACTTAACTTACATTTCTTTCCAAACCTCATGACCTTCTTCCACGGAGATATGCGTAGAAAAACCATGTCTCCAACTTTAAAATCAAGGTCTCATCGATGACTATCTGTATAACTCTTCTGTCAAGTCTGGGCTGCCGTGATATGCTACTAAATGGTTTTCACATTCTCCACCATTTCCTTGACCATTTCTGGTCCAAGCAGATTACGTTCAACGACCTCATCCCAACATGCCAGTGTTCTGCACCTTTTCCCATACAGGGCTTCATATGGTGCCATTTGGATACTCGAGTGGAAACTGTTATTATAAGAGAACTCAACCAGAGGAAGATGTTGATCCCATCCTCCTTTAAAGTCCATTGACCATGCTCTGAACATATCCTCAATTGTTTGGATAGTCCGCTCAGATTGTTCATCAGTTTGAGGATGATAGAACGTACTGAAGTTCAGTTCAGTATTTAGAGATTTTTGAAGACTCTTGAAAAACTTAGAGGTGAATCTTGGATCTCGGTCAGACACAATAGATAGTGGCACTCCATGTAGCCTTACCACTTCCCTGATATATATATTCGTGTCAGTTGATCCAATGATAAATCCTCTCAAATATCAATGAAGTGTGTAGTCTTTGTAAGGAGATCCAGAAAAACCCAAATTGCATTGTTTCCTTTGGATGTCCTTGGAAGTCTAGTGAAGAATTCCATGGTGATGTTCTCCCATTTTCATTCTGGTATGGGAAATGGTTGCATCATCCCCTTAGACTTCTGTCTCTCTACCTTCACTTGCTGGCACACCAGGAACTTTGATGTATATTCAGTGATCTCCTTTTTCATATTATCCAACCAAATGTTTTCTCGGAGATCTCAATACATCTTTGTGCTCCCTGGGTGAATAGAGAAATTTGAACTATGTGCATCATCCAAAAGTTCCTTCTTCAGCTCCGGACATAATGGAACACATAGCCTTTTCCCAAATCGCACAATTCCTTCTTCATTAACATTAAACTCCAAGGATTTCTCTTTTTTGGTAGCTTCCACTTTTTCCTGAATTCCCACTTCATCCTTTTGAGCATCTTTTAACCTTTCCAAAAGAGACGGTTGAGCAATCCTTTGTGAAAGGATTGATGATGTTCCCTTCTTTATGATTCCCATGTCCATATTCATCAAGTCTAAGAGGATTGTATCCTTCTCAATTCTCATCATTGATAGAATCACTGAGTCCTTTCTACTTAGGGCATCTGCCGCCTTGTTTTCTTTCCCAGGGTGGTAATGTATTGAACAGTCATAATCCTTGATGAGATATATCCATCTTCTTTGGCGCATATTAAGCTCTTTCTGTGTGAATATATATTTAATACTCTTGTGGTTAGTATATATCTCACATTTCTCCCCAAAGAGATAATGCCGCTAGATTTTTAAGTCAAAGATCACCGCCGCCAACTCCAGATCATGCATTGGATAGTTTCTCTCATGCATTTTCAACTACCTTGAGGCATAGGATATCACTTTATCATTCTGCATCAGCACACAACCTAATACCTTCTTCGAAGCATCATTGAATACCACAAAAATTTCCCCACTTGTGGGTAAACTGATCACGGGAGTAGTGATAAGCCTCCTTTTCAACTCCTCGAAGCTTTCTTCGCATTCATCAATCCAAGAAAAATTTACTCCCTTTCGAGTTATCTTGGTAAGAGGGTTGTACAATCATGAGAAATTTCTCACAAATCATTGATAATATCTATCTAACCCCAAGAATCTACGGATATCCGTTTCCGATGATGGCCTCGACCATCCCTCATTTGCATCTGTTTTGGAGGGATCCACAGATATCCCATTGCTTGTGATGATATGGCCCAAGAATGTGACCTCCTTCAACCAGAACTCACACTTGTTGTACTTTTCATAGAGATTCTCCTTGCGCAATGTCTCTAGTATAGTTCTTAAATGCTCATCATGATCCTCCTTGGTTTTGGAGTATATTATAATATCATCTATAAAGACTACCAAAAATTTGTCTAGGTAATCTCTAAAGACTCTATTAATCAAGGCCACGAAGATTTCTGGAGCATTGGTGAGTCCGAAAGGCATTACTATGAATTCGTAGTGCCCATATCTTGTACGAAAAGAAGTCTTGGGGACATCTTCCTTCTTCAACCTTACTTGATAATATCCTGACCGCAAATCTACCTTGGAGAAGTATTGTGCTCCACGTAGCTGATTGAACAGGGTATCGATCCGTGGAAGAGGATAATTGTTCTTTATCATTATTTTGTTAAGTTCACGATAATCGATGCAAAGCTGCATTGACCCATCCTTCTTAATGATGAAGAGGACTGGTGTACCCCATGGTGAAGCACTTGGGAGTATAAACCCTTTATCTAGATTCTCCTGTAGTAGTTTCTTCAGCTCTTCAAGTTCCACGAAATCCATTCTATATGGAGTCTTGGATATTGGTAGTGCACCTGGTATAAGTTCAATTGAGAATTCAACATATCTTCTAGGAGGAATACCAGAAAGTTCCTCTAGAAACACTTCAGCGAATTGCCTCACAATAATCATTTATTCAAAGATGGTTTCTTCCTTGGACTCAATCATCTAAGCCAGATACGCATGCTCATAGGGCAGTAATATCCATTCTTGAGATGATGGAGCTAAAGGAGATTACTCTTCCTCCTTACAATTTTAAATAATCGGGGGTCGATTCTCTATATGAAGTGTGATTTCTCTCTCCCGAAAATTTATGTTGGCTCTATATAAGGAAATCCAATCCATACCAATAATTGCATCAAATTCCACCAGAGGGAGTATGACGAGGTTCGCCGGGAAATTAAATCCACATATTATAACAGGGGAGGACTTATATTCATGGGATGCAATGATTGCCCCATTTTCCATACTCACTAACATCTTTACTTCCATGATTTGTGGTGGTGCTGGGATTGTTCTACTAAACTTTCGAGATATAAAATAATGCGTAGAACCTGAATCAAAAAGTACGTTCAGTATTCTTGAATGAATAACTAGCGTACCTATCACCACTTCATTGCTGGGGTTCACTTCAGCAGAAGTGATGGAAAAATCTCTTCCTTGCTGCCTTGAAGGTTATTGGTTGCCTCCGAAAACCTTTGGATTAGGGCACTGATTTGCAAGATACCCCGATTCTTTGAATTTGTAGCAATAAACAACATGTTGAGGTTCGAACGGATCATTAATCTCCTTTGTCACAACTGCAGATATTTCTTGCCGATAGTTAACAGCTAGGTGCCCTTCTCTTCCACACCTATCGCATTTCCTCGTCCCCTTGAGGCAATTTCCAGGGTACTTCTTTCCTCACTTTTGGAAAGTGGGGTGCTGGATCTTCTTAGAACTGTTGGATTTATCCATCGGACTGCTAGCATTGAATTCCACCTTACGATTCTTGTCCCCATGATACCCCTGTGATTCCACGATCTACATTTCGACCTTGAGGGCACATCAGACAATTTCCTCATAGCTGTCGAAGTCACGGATCGCTAATTCTTTCCGCAGGCTAGGCTTCAGCCCACTAAAGAAGTGGTCAACCTTGCATTTGGGGGTAATGACAAAGCCGAAAGCATATCGTGCAAGCCTTGTGAAGTTTTCCTCGTACGCTCCAACATATTCTTTTTTTTGAGGGAATGGAAGTCCCTTTCCACCTTAAGCTGGAGGGTGAGTGAAAATTTTTCCAGAAATCCTTCCATTCCAACGCCTCGATATCCTCCTTAGGCTTCATATTTTTGATCAATGTCCACCATTGATTAGCTTCACCCTCTATAAGATAAGCCACCAGAAGAAACTTCTCTTGTTCAGAACATTGAGGGATATAGAAGATCTTTTCAATGGAGTTGATCCATTGTTCAACGATCGTGGGATCAGATGATCCACTAAAAGTAGGAGGCCTTTGTCTCATGAATCTCTTGATAGAAACTTGTTCTTTCTTAGGGGGGGGGGGGGGGGTTGAACTTTTCTCTTGACCCGTGTTTCTATTCATATATTGAGTTAGCTGAGAGAGAAGCATGACAAAGTTGGCGATTCCCGCTCCCATTGGACTGGGCATCTCATTAGTACAGTCATCACACTGATCTTCACATCGGTTGTTAGCCCGAATCCTCCTATTACCGGCCAATAGATGGAATAAAAGGAAAGTTAGGGGGTAACACATAAAGGGTAATCCAAAGACAAAAGTTGATGATTTATAAATAAACTTTTATTTCTTTAACTCATGAGTCTATAAGCTTCAATATAGGATTTTCATGATCTACTTTCTAACATAAATTCTTAGGGGAATTTTTTTTAATTCCTTTAATAAGGGTTCATACTAAGTGTAATGGCCCAGACCCTCATGACTCCTCCCTTTTCCAAATTTCGGTGCAACCGATCAGCGAGACCGATTGGTGGGATCGATCGGTGGGACCGATCGGTGGGACTGATCGACGTGACCGATCTGTGAGACCGATCGGCGCGACCGATTGGCAAGACCGATTGGCGAGACCGATCAATGTCATCCGACCTTGGCGGGATTTTCTTTTGCAGCCTCCCTTGTAATCCCAATTTTTGGACTTTTTAATTTTTTAAAGCATTTCAAGTCCATTTTTAAGCCCATAATTAATATCTAAAAATCAAAGAAACCTCCCTACTAAATAACAATTAATCCAGTCATGTGTAACCACCCAACTGCATGGGATTACCATGATCCGACTTCCAAGGCGCTCAAATTTCTTATCCCGTAACAATGAGATTTTATCTATATATCACAGAAGAAGTTCTTCTCCCCCCTTCTTCCTTTTTGGCCGAATTCTCTCTTCTCCCTGGTCCACTTGAAGTCCCTCCTTCCTGAGACTTGTGGTGCGCCTAGGCTGATGTCGTCTACTCATCCTTGGAGTTCCTGATGTCCCTCCCCTGCAAATCGCGCATCCCCTATTCTTGGAGCGTGGAGAAAAACGTCGATCCTTGATCAATCAAGTAGGGATTTTATCCTTCGTCTCTCCTTTATATGTATCATGCGGGGTGGGCATGCTTTTGCCTTTGTGGAAACTGATGAAACCAAACTTAATGAAGATAATGAATGGAATTTAAGGAATGAGGGGGGGGGGTGTGATCGATGTTCTGCTATAATCTTTATGTTGTTATGTGTTGTGAACTGTATGGGCCTATGCTCTCTGAAAATCATGGTCATTGGTGGTCTTTCTCAGTGCACTATTGAACCTTAGTGGTACTAGATGTTTAAATAACCGTAACATGGAATTGGTTAATTATGTATACTCGGTTAAATAAATTGAAAGCACCAGGATCAACCCTTTTCTGTGATAACCCCAGTTAAAGCACAGTGGAATTGAAAACATGGAGTGTGTTAAATCTTTTAAATCTAGAAATACCTGCATGGGCCTGCCTTGTGTTGGTGGTTGGGGTTATGTTGTTTCTTTCATGGGCAGATTGTCGGGGTGATATGGGTGGGGATGGGATCCCCTGTTGTTGTACTTTTTATGGTTGTGAATTTGAGGCTATGTGACTACTCTACTTATATCACGAATTGGGGTGGAATCCTCTATTGTTGAGAAACCATTGGCTCCTGGATTTCGGGAACATGGGGCTTTATCTCGGGGTTTTCATTGGTTCCAGTACTTCGAGGGATCTCACTCATCCTTTTGTTGTTGTGACTTTGCAAGATAACCTGGTGTGAATGCTTAAATTGTTGTTGGATGTAACTTTTTCCCTTGGTTTGTGACTTATGATATTAGTTTCCCAGTAGTGTATAACTTTATTTAAATGAGATTACTTGAACATGGAAGCAAGAATAGCCTAAATGGGAATTGGTTCTGGGGATGAGTTGTGACTCGGCTGTGAGCAGTGTGCTTCTTATGAAAAGGGATGAGTGTGCTTGTACTTGGATTGGCTTTGGGAACCCTAGGTTAGGTTGAGTGTTTGTTACTTGTACATATATTTTTAGTTCTTATGTTTCTTATTAGCACCCCACCCAAGTTGAGCACTTAGTACCAAACACCCCCATTTCATGGGGGAGGGTGTTCTTCCCAACACTTCTATTAGTGGCTGGTTATTAGCTCCTTTATATTCCCTCTCCCATACATCCCAAGTATCTTCGAACAGGCTGTGATGGCTGAGGTCCATTATTAGCCCAAGAATCTTTGGGCGGGGTAGTTGTGGTGGTTGTCCCAGGTGTTTACGGGCAAGTTGTTTCTGAAGTATCTTCGAGATGAGGCCCATGTGTCTTTGGGCGTGATGATAGCTTTCTGGCCTAGGTGTCTTCGGGTGTGGCAGTGGTTATTCTGGCCTAGGTGTTTATGGTCATGGTTAAGTGAGGTTGTTGTGGCCCAGGTGTCTGCGGGAGGGATAGCGGTTATGGCCCAAGTGTTTGCGGGCGGGATGTGTGGTTGTGGACCAGGTGTGTGCGGGCGGGTGTGGCAGTGGGACTGTGGTGAGAATGACAGGATTGGTTCGATGCATAGGATGTCTTCAATAACTAGTGGGAAAGAGGTATGGGGTACCCAAATATTGATGTGCTATTACTATATGTTACTTGAATTGCGTTATTTGGGGAGCATGCCTTGGTGAGGTTGTGTGGATAGCTTTTCCTTGTTGGGTGTTTGGTTATTTCTTTTTCGACAGTGCATTAGAATGTCTCCTCACTTATGCACGAGAGTCTTTGGTTTTCCCTACTGAGTGTACTTGTATGCTCACCCTACGTATATAAAACTATTTTTAGGTTTCCAGGAGGACATCAGGGATCATGCGGGACCATACTAGCTCGGACCTTGGGGCAGTTTCTGTTGTCGTTTTCCTTTTATTGGTACTTTACCTTTTGGAGTTTCATGGATTTTATCCCTTACTTTTGAACATGCATATAAGAATGGTTTACTTTTGGCTTTACCTTTACTTTCATCTTGGGTGTTTTTGGGGTTGCTACCTTATCTCTCGATACTATAAAAAAAAATAAAAAGGGTAATGTCTTCCATTTTTTGTGTGAGATTATATACCCTTGGTGCTGGTCGCCACTCCGGGACCTATTGAAGGTGGGTTTCAGGGGTCATTATCTCTCCTTAAACTTAAAGAAGGAATGACTTGGCAATCTGCTGACCCTTCCCTCCTTTTGGTGAAGGCGGGTTGTGACAGAATGGTATCAGAGGAAAAGGTTGAGAGATAGGATGGAGTCTAGAGTTACGCACAGTGAGGATTGCATGGGATGGTAGGGAAACAGTTTTGGGTGACCTTGGTGCATGAATTAGGCTAGGGAAGACCGGCTACGACACAAGATTTTAGGGCCCCCCATGATTCGATGCAAGGAATATGGACCTACCGAACGACCAAGTGAGGCTACACTGATTGCAGGGTAGAGACTCTAGGAAAGGTACATGCATCATAATGACTTGTTTTCTCGTGTTTCTGGGTGTTTTGGGGATTCAAAAATAAATAATGAAGTCAAATAAAATATAAGATCAATATTCTCCACTAGTTGGGCTTAGGAATTCCTTGTTTACCTTGAAGCTATGGCACCCAGGGGATGACCACGAGTTGTACGGGCGATCGAGGCCCAGGAGGTTGACTTGGCCGTTCAGAAGAGGGATGATCGAGAGGAGGAGGATGAGCAGTGGAAAAAGACATTTCGAGACTCCCAGCGATAGACCCTCGAGAAGTACTAGGGAAACACCTCTGACATGAAGATGAAGGGCTGGCTAGAGGAGCTGGGCATGGACAATTGATCTCCATGGAGGCAGTAGTTCCAGCAGGATCGGAGGTTGTTTGAGGTATGATCAGTTTGTTCAGTACCCTTTCTTACGCCTTGTTTGATACCGGATCTTCTCACTCCTTTGTTGCACCCGATCTGGCCCGTGCTCTGGGTCTGGATGCCGAGAGACTTCTAGTGCCCCTGGTGCTGAGCACACCATTCGGTGGTCAGACCGAATTGTTATATGTTTATAGAGGATGCAGACTGATGATAGGGCCACATCAGTCAGTCATGGATCCACTAATACTACTGATACAGCCATACAATGTCATCCTAGGCATCGACTGGTAGTTCTCTGTGTGTGCCATCATCGACTGCTTCCAAGGAAGGGTTGTGTTATTAGACATGGGTGGCCGACGTGTTACTTTCACTGGCGAGCGGAGTGGCCATAAGGGTAGCAGGGGAGAGTAACCCCTCCTCTACTTGTTAGCGGAGCTGTCAGTAGAGTCAGTGGATGCTGAGATGGTGGAAGTACCAGGGATTTTTAGTGAGTTTATGGATGTCTTCCCTGAGGAGGTGATGACTCTACCCCTCGACGTGATATCAAGTTTGGGATAGGCTTGCAGCCTGGTGCTCATCCGATTTTGATGGCCCCCTACCAGATGGAGACTTCGGAGCTACGAGAGTTGCAGATTCAGATCGACGATCTGATGAAGAAGGGTTTTGTTCGACCGAGTGCGTCACCATGGGGTGCTCCAGTCTTGTTTGCAAAGAAGGCAGATGGTGGTCTCAGGTTGTGCATAGACTATAGGAGGCTGAATCAGGTAACGATCAAGAATCGCTACCCTCTTTCGAGGATAGACGATCTCTTTGACCAGCTGAAAGGGGCATGATGGTTATCGAAGATCGACCTATGGTACGGATATCACCAGTTGAGGGTGAAGGAGGGAGACATCTCGAAGATGGCCTTCAGGTGCAGATATGGGTACTTCGAGTTTGTATTCATGCCTTTCAGTGTTACGAACACCCTGATTGTGTTCATGGGGATTATGAACTCCCACTACTGGAAATTTAGGCTATAGCCACGGTTTCAAACTGTGGCTGGTATTGGTGTGGCTATAGGCCAACTCCTATAGCCACGGTTTAAAATCGTGTCTAAAGCCTATATCCATGGTTCAAACCGTGGCTAAAGCCCTATAGACACTATTTAAAACTGTGACTAAAGCATTATAGCCACGGTTTGAAACCGTGGCATAAGGTAAAACACAATCAAGCCTTATATCCATGGTTAGAAACCGTGGCTATAGATCAAAGTTCAATAAAAATACACAGCAGGCCTGCTAGTCCCCCCTGCCCCTGCTAGTCCCCCCTACTAGTCCCCCTGCCCCCTACCAGTCCCCCTACCCCCTGCTAGTCCCCCTTCCCCCTACTAGTCCCCCCTGCCACCCCCTTCCAGTCCCGCTGCCCCCTGCTAGTCCCCCTGCCAGTCCCCCTACCACCCCTGCTAGTCCCCCATGCCACCCCCTTCCAGTCCCCCCTGCCCCCTGCCACCCCCTGCCAGTCCCCCTGCCCCTTTCTAGTCCCCCTGCCAGTCCCCCTACCCCTTGCCACCCCATGCTAGTCCCCCTGCCCCTTCTAGTCCCCCTCCACCCCCTGCCAGTCCCCCTCTGCCAGTCCCCCCTGCCCCCTGCTAGTCCCCCTACCCCCTGATAGACCCCCTACCAGTCCCCCCTGCCCCATTCTAGTCCCCCTGCCGCCTTCTAGTCCCCCTGACAGTCCCCCTGCCACCCCCTTGCCAGTCCCCTCTACCCCTGCTAGTCCCTCTACCACCTGCTAGTCCCCCCCGCCCCTTCTAGTCCCCGTGCCCCTACTAGTCCCCCCTCCGCCACCCCTACCAGTCCCCCCTGCCCCCTGCGAGTCTCCCTGCCAGCCCCCCTTCCCCCTGCCAGTCCCCCCTGCCAGTCCCCCCTGCCCCTGCTAGTCCCCCTTCCAGTCCCCCCTGCCAGTCCCCCCTTCCCCCTGCTAGCCCCCTGCCAGTCCCCTTCTAGTCCCCCCTGCCCCTGCTAGTCCCCCTGCCAGTCCCCCCTGCCCCTGCCACCCCTCCTGCCAGTCCCCCCTGCCCCCTGCTAGTCCCCCTACCCTATGCAAGTCCCCCTAACTTCCACCCCACCCTGCATGTCTCCCCCCGTATTTTCCATCTGGCTCTACCCCCTGCCAGTCCCCCTAACTGTTTTCCCCTGGTTCCCCACCCCCTTCCAGTCCCCCTACCTATTTTCCCTTCGTTCCCCACCCCTACCAGTCCCCCCTGTTTGTCACCCCCTGGACACACCCCCACACCCTCCCCTACACAGAAACCCCCCATCTAGGAAAGACACCCCCCCTAGATAGACAGACAACCCTGGACACCCCTCCCCTGGACAGACCCCCTCGGATAGAAACCCCCCCTATACAGACAACCCTGGACACCCCCCTCCCCTAGACAAACCCCCCCGGACAGACACCCCCACCCTAGACAGACACCCCCTGGACAGACAACCCTGGACACCCCCTACTATATATATGTTGGAGTTTTTCAATGTAGGAACACATTAGAATCCTGTTAGAGTACTGGAAGGTTTTCTTAGGTGGGCCAAATAGACTATGGATGGGCAACACTTGGTTTTTGGAATGGTGAATAAAGGCTATAGTTGGGATGCCATTACAGCTGGGCTATCTATGCTGAAACTGTTTGGTTTTACACGGGATGTTGGTGGATGAAAGGACATAAAGGTTCAAGAAGAACTGCATCAGAAGGACCTCCTACATGTTCTAGATAATTCTATTATCGAGGGAGAGAAGGATATTACAGTTATATCCAAAAACCGTCTTAAAGATGAAATGAGAAAATATGATGTTTTGAATGAAGAGTGAAAACCAATGTTTCCCATGGTTATAGGTGTTGGAGTTATCACCTCTCTTGGTATCAATGATGATGGAAAGCCTAACCTTGTACATTTATTAATTTTAGAGGAAAATAACAAATAAGAATTGGTTTCTAGTGCCACTATTACTTCAAATATGTTGACTGTAATAGCATAGAAACTTGTCGGCCATTCTCTCATAGTCAAGAAATTAATTCAATGGTGGTGGTGACGACGATGCTGGTGATGGAAAAAACAATGATTTACTTGATGAAGATGAAGTTTTATCTTGATTTGAGACTCTTTGAAACATGTGCAATCAACCAGGCAACGATTTCTGTTAGTGGTTTCTGGATATTCACCTTGAGGACAAGGTGGGTTTTTGTAAGGGTGGAAATTCTAGGAGTGTGGATGTGTGGCTGTCAGTTGTTCTTGGCAGGGATGTCCTTATGTGGCTGTGGCTGGTGGTATGTCCTAAGGGAAACATTGTATTTTACTTTTATTAGTTACTAGGGGTTGGTAATAGTAGGTAGGGGTGGATGGTTGTTGGGTTGGGGTATTAAATAACATTGTGGCCAGGAGCCGATCCATGGGCGGTCTGGGAGGCCCTTTGAGAAGTGGTCTTCCTAGGAGAAGTTCTTCTCTTCCCTCTTCATTTTATTTTTCATTTTTTTCTTCTTAGTTTGTTGTTAACTCTGTTCCAATTACTTCTACTGGATATAACAACTTATGCCATATTTTTGTTCTCTTCTTCCTACCTAATCGGTACCATTGTTAGGAAAGAGTCCTAACACTATTCAAAAGGTGTATTTTTATCACTCATTTAAGTAATATTCTCTAGAAAGATATATGTAACTATTTTTTTAGAATCTGAATGTACTTTTCATTAAGTGTTGTGAAATGTAGCTGAGGATAGTTTAGTTCGCTCATTTGTCCAATGTTTTAAGAAGTGGACTGATCATCGAACTAGCTAAAGCACTCGTTAAAGATTCAATTATCAAACCATGGTTATACCGGTTATTATTAAAATAATATATTTTAAAAAATACATATCATTAAAATTTAAACAATTTTTTTTCATTATTGGAGTCGGTGTTCCACATCGGACATGAGTGTTTTGCCATCTTTATATTTCCCTATAAATAAGCTCCAAGGCCTCTCTTAAGAGGTATCTTGGGTAATGGTTCACCCCTATTATCATTCTACATGGTATCAAATAGGGTTTGATAAAATAACCCTTAGTCTGATTTCTCTAAATTGATCTAGGGTTCATTTCCCCCCCCCCCTAAGGGGGGCAGCGGCCGTAAGCCCTTGGCCACCATCGCGAGCAGACTTCTCCCCCAGCAGAGCCCTCCTCCCTTCATGAGCATGACCTCTGCCCATAGCGGCCCTCCTACCATCATGAGAGGCCTCCAATCTCATCGGCACCCTCCTACCACTGTGAGTGCGACCAACACCCTTAGAGGCCCTCCTCCCATCGTGAGCGTCCTCTGCCCCTGCATGACAGACCTCTTGTGCACCACCCCTCCAGGTGGTGGCCACTCCTCCTTGCACATTTACCTCATGCACACCCTTATCCTATGAGAAACACCCCATCATAAAGGAATCTCCAGCCGCCTCCTCCCTATAGGCATAGGTCACCTCCCTTCTCTCCCTCCCTCCAGGAAGACGGTGCATCTAGGCCCCTGCTATGTCGATCGTGACACCTCCTTATGTGCCGACGCCCCTGCACCCTTTCACTCGACCTCCCATCACCGACTTCTCCCAGTGTGGCTTTCTCAGTGCCTCTCCTGTGCGGCTTTCTTGGTGTCCCATTGACTAGCGCCACCTGTGAGACTTTCTCAGTGCCCCAACTACCGGCCCCACCTATGCGGATTTCTTGGTGCTTCGTCGACTGGCCTCGCTCGTGCAGCTTTCCCGACACTCTATCGACAGACCCTGCCTGTGCGACTTTCCCGACGCCCTGTCGACTAGCCCTGCCTATGCAGTTCCTCTACTGTGCCTCAACGAATTTCCACACCACTGACGTGATAAAACTATTTTAGTGACATCTTCTATCATCCATCATTTTCATCTCGAGGGGGAGCTATGATCGCTGATGATTTTTTTGTCTTGTTTTTTAATCAAACTGGATATGTCCATCTTGAGGGGGAGTACTAAAGTGGATTTTATTTTTTTTTCTTTACTTAGTTTTCTTTAATTATGTATTCAAGCTAGGTACACCTTGATTGAGAGGGAGTGTTGGAGTCTGTGTCCCACATCGGACATGAGTGTTTTGTCATCTTTATATTTCCCTATAAATAAACTCCAAGACCTCTCTTAAGAGGTATCTTGGGTTTTGGTTCACCTCTCTTATCATTCTACAATCATCAACCATCTTTTATTAACTAGATGGATGTAAAAAAAAATCATTTTTACTAAGATTCAATGAAAATTCAATTACAATCTATGAAAGAACAAAAAACGATATCCAAATCACACACCAATTGATCTATGGTATAGATTGAAGTGGAGACTTATATAATGCTTTATTTATTCTTATTAAAATTAATAAATTATTTAATAAATTAATAAGTATTTTTATTGTAATTTGAAGGGCTGTATTAAGAATGGTAGGTTAAAATGCATTGAAAAATGGTGCGTGCCATTGTATGGGAAAAAGGGTGGGAGAGGGGCCTGCCATTGGGAATTCAGCGTTACAAATCATAAGTTATTTTAGATTTCAAATTTAAATAGAAATTAAAAAAATTAAAAAAATTAAATGCTTAATCCACAGACTAGTTGTATGCCAGAGGAAGGAAAGATTATTTGGTCAAGTCTTCAAATCTTTGGGAGCGGGAGGAGGCGGGGAAACATTCCAGTCATCGCCCCTCTGGCAGAAATTGTGATTAGTCAGTCTCAACACAGATCAAAAAACTAATGGAATATTATCACTATGAACTGTCATGGGGTGTCATCTTGGAGCAAGGTCAAATCACGACGTGACCGCGGTGTGACCGCGGTGTGTTGGCCCGGTCCAGCGACATCCGTGGGGCAACATATTCCGGCCAGGAGCGAGAGGAGGTGGGTAAAAATTCCGGTCGTCGCCCCACTGGTAGAAATTGTGATTAGTAAGTCTCAACATTGATCAGAAGACTCATGGAATACTATCACTGTGAACTGCCTCATGGTGTCATCCTGAAGCAGGGCCAAATCACAGCGTGACCGCGGTGTGACTGCGGCATGACCGCGGTGTGACCGCGGTGTGACCGCGGCATGTTGGCCGGGTCCAAGGACATCCGTGGGGTATCATCTTTCGTCCAGGAGCTAAGGGAGCGAGAGGAGGCGGGGCAACATTCCGGTCGTCACCCCACCGGCAGAAATTGTGATTAGTCAGTCTCAACATTGATCACAAGAATCATGGAATACTATCACTGCGAATCGCCACAGTGTGTCGTCCTAGAGTAGGGCCAAATCACGGTGTGACCGCGGAGTGACCGCGGCGTGTCCCTGTTTTTTCCCTAGGGGATCAACTTCCTACTAATGATAGGTCTATTATTGCTCAAAAGACATCTTCTATGTGTTTGATTGCTAGAGGCTTTGATTATCCTATTCTTGGATCATCCCCCCATTATAGAGATTCTTGTATTTCTGTTTCTCCTAACAAGTTGCAAGTGAAGAGTTCCTGGGCTGATATGGAAGAGAAATCTCATGCTGCCACTACTGTTTTTATTTGTAATGAATATCTATCAAGGGGTACAACTGATGAACTTGAAGAAGAATTTGATGATACTCAAGGTAAAATGGAATTAGATGTGCAAGCTGACGTATATTTCAATTTCTAGAAAGAACAAAGAACAATATCTTCAAATTATCATAATGGAAAAGCAAAGAAAGTGGCTACCACTTCAGGGAAATTCAAAAGTAGTATATGTATCATATTGAGTGACAAAATAGTGGATGTATTCACTAATGTATAATGTGGGACTGAGAAATAGTGTCAACAAAGAGAGGAAGACCACCCCATGGAGGATATGGACCATGCTCATAGTGGATAGAAAATGGATAGTATTTTTTCACCATGTCACGGTAAAACTTGTGGATGTAATGTTTCATTTAAATGATTTATAAAATAGTGGAATCATGATAATTTTGCAGTCCATAATCGAAGGAATAACAATGAATAGAAGATTCCGAAATTTCTTTGTAGAGAAATATTTAGAGAATTTATGTGAATTGAAGGAATATGTTTGACCATACTAAAACCATACTAATACTGTGTACAAGCCATTCCATCCAAATCTTTCTATTCACTTAGCGGGGACTTGGTATTTATGGGAAATTACATTTAAAAGTCTATCAACACTTAAAGGGTGTCTTAGTTCAAAACATCGTTTTAATAAAAAGAAGGAAACCTCCTACAGGGATATAAAAAGTTTCAAGTACGATGTGTGCTTTATGACTAACAATGACATCAAGTATAAGGAAAACATCAATGCAATAATGAGAAGCAAGGTATACCACTGTGAGTTTCCGTAGACAGCGCACCTCTGTTGGAGGGGTTTTATTACAAAACCATGACTTATTTATCAAACCAAACAATTATATTAACTAACAATTATTCAAGAATTTCAATTTAATGTAAACATGGAGAATTAAGAAGTCAACTAAATTCTATTTAAAAATTATTGAATTAAAGAGGCTAGGAGAGGGACCCTACCTCAACCTCAAGGCGTGTTTGCTTTTGAAGATGAAAACTCAAATCTTCCTTTTTTCCGCTTGCACTCATATGCAACTTCACATATATATAAGGACACCTAGCCCCTATGTACATATTTTCATGGCCAAATACGCACAAGGGGGTGCTTAAATATATGTTTATACTTGCATATACCCCTTTAAACTTACACATGTATGCATTTTTAAAATCCATATATAAGCACACCTAGCCCCACTATATATATTCATACTGCCATGAGTGAATATATATAAAGGGCGAACTTATATATGTATATGCCTACCTATGCATACACATGTAATCCTTTGTCAACGGCGACTCGAATCCACCTCAATGAAATCTAAAACGCACTGCAAAAATATAAGGAACTCAAAAATCAAAAATGCCCAATTAAAATTGGGCCAAAGAATAAAAATAGAATAAACCTTACCCAAATCCTATATTGAACTCATTGTCATCGATGGTGGTGGATAGAACCGGCCTCATCATAAGAAACCACCTATAAGAAAATAGTGGGAAAAAATGAGATATAACGACTTCTTATATATATGTGATCAGTGTGTCAACTGTACATGATAAATGATACATGAATCCATAACCAACAATGAACAAATAATATTCAGATTGATATGTACATCCCAATACTAAATAACATGATCATTAATAAACCTCTTTATTTTTCAAACACAACCTTCAATTGCGTATTCAAAAATCAAAAATCACCAAAATATGGGAATAAAGTAAACTTCCATCAGCACTTAAATGAGAAAAATAGAGATTAAACATTGTTCTTAACCTAGGGCACTTGAATAGTGTTTTTAAGGGAGTTCCACAAGGTTCTTCATCATCTTTCATGTGTTATGGTGAATACAACCATAGCAGGGGTAGCTGGTTGTGTCTGTTGTAGTTTCAGACCTTCGTCATCATATTGCATGTGTTGTGTTTTGCTAATATCAGCCATCTGCATATTGCAAACTAGATTCTGAATTGCTGCTTTGTCCAGCATCTCATCATTGTGTGAAGGTGAGGATAGTTGATGTTGTTTTTCACTGTTAGTAGTCGCAGCATATGTGTCCTGTAGACCCCCCCTGTAGACCACCCCCTTGCCCTGCAGACCTCCCCACTCCACCCTTCCCCCTCCCCCTTCCCTGCAGACCTCCCCCTACCCCTCCCCCTCCCCCTCCCCCTCCCCCCTCCCCCTCCCCCCTCCCCCCCTCCACCCTGCCCCCTGCCCCCCTCCTCCCTACCCCCTTCCCCCTGCCCCCCTCCACCCAAACCTTACCCCCTTCCCCCTGCCCCCTGCTCTGCAGAACTGCCCCTGCCCCCTTCCCCCCTCCACCCCCTGCCCCCTGCCCTGCAGACCTTCCCCCTGCCCCTACCTTGCAGACCTACCCCCTGCCCCCTACCCCCTGCCCCCTCCCCCCTCCCCCTCCACCCACAACTTTCCCCCTGCCCCCTGCCCCCTGCCCCCCTGCTCTGCAGACCTGCCCCTGCCCCCCTCCACCCACACCTTGCCCCCTACCCCCTTCCCCCCCTACTCTACAGACCTACCCCTTACCCCTCCCCCCTCCACCCTCCCCCTGCCCCCTACCCCTCCCCCTTCCCCCTGCCCTCCACCCCCTTCCCCCTCCACCCACACCTTGACCCCTTCCCCCTGCCCTCTACCCCCTACTCTGCAGACCTACCCCCTGCCCCCTACCCACCTCCACCCTCCCCCTGCCCCCTACCCCCTGCCCTGCAGACCTACCCCCTGCCCCAGGCCCCCCTCCACCCTCCCCCCTGCCCCGGCCCGACCCCCTTCCCCCTTCCCCCTGCCACCCTATCCCCTTCTGATTTGGTACCTCTATCACCTATTAAGATGAGTATACCCAATATGAAATGAAAAAATTAAATGAAATATAACAAAAAATATTTTTATATTGTTCAATACTAATACTTACCCATTGCTAAAACTAGTTATACATACCCCGGTTATAGATTATCCATTATAATCTTATTATTAATTATAATGGTTTATGAATAAACAAGTTATAACCCCATTAGTTAATACTCTATTTGATCCTAATTATAACCCCAATGATTCAAATCTTTTTCCTCCTTTAGTTAGACCCAAAACAGTTGAATGGTTATAACCCGCAGTGTTGAGCCTCTTCAACAACTGGTCCCCCTGTTCACAAGGTCATTCTTCTTATCTTGATCAATTATATGATGATTTCATGATCTTCCTCAACGGGATTTCTATATTTGATTTGCTAATGTACAAATTCAAATACATTCAACAGAAACAAACCTTTTATGTAGACTTTTCTTAATAATTTTAATCACTTGTGTATGATCAATTGGGTAAGGAAAACCATGACCAAGAAAATATTATTTCTTCTCCCGATGTTTTAGCCTCACTTAATCACTAAATTCTCATGTGTGAAATCTTCTGATACTACACCCAGATTAGACTCAAAACACTACACAATATTTATGAAAAATATATCACATGGACTTTTCTCAAACCACATTAATGTAAGAAACAATGAACCCCCCTTCAATTTAATACATTTATATAAAAAAATTAACAATATACTCACTTATAATGAATGAATCCTCAATGTTTACTATTTATTTAATGGAAATATTTTTATATTTATTTTTCTTGTTTTTTCTGTTACTGTGTTGAATGACATACATATTGAGAAATCGGTAAACAAATTAATGACAAAATATTCTTCAAATAGTGAAGTAGGAATGATAATAAGTTATAGTCCTTATTGAAACTATTTGAACACATAAATAATTATTGATGAATCTTGAAATTAGTTCCTAGATATAAATAGATATAGCCTATAGGTCTCTTCATGTATAAAAACAATAAATAGAAAAATTAATACTTTAATTAATAAATAAAAATGTTTATTTGTTGAATACAAATATTTTGGGCACAAACAAGATCATTTATATTGTGGGAGGCATAAATGCCTTGACTATTTTGCCTACGTTTACCTTAAATTGTGTGTTGAAATTTTATTTTTACTTTATAAGAATCATATAGGATATTAAAACCTTACTGTGACTTGATTATAATTTTTTTAAACCTTGAATGTTTTGGGAACAATGATGAGAAACGGGATGGGAGACTGAGCTACAATGATTGTCGATGCCGGTGATAGAGAGATAGATATATACTATGTGCAATGGTGTAGGAATTACACTAGATTTATAGTATGAGTTTATAGTTTTCCTTTATTATATATGTAAATTATTATTTAATGCATTCAAATTATAGATAATATAGATATTACCATTTTTATTCCTAACTTCTAATTCAGTTTGAATATATAAAAAATAAGAGAATCTTGGTTGTGGTATTTTAGAATTAAGTCCTAGAGTTCTCAAATAATAATATAATTATTAATAGTTTGATAAATGAATGAGTTTAGATCTTAGTGATCATAGTTAATGATGAAATTTATGAAAAAATAAACATAAGAATTTACTATGAAAAAGAAAGTTCCCAAATATAGAATGGCATCTATTTTCAATAGATTCAATATTACTTTAATGTGTTAATAATGATTATTAGAGTATTTTCGAGGATTCATGAGAAGGAATCATATGAAATTCCCTAAGATTATTGAGTCACTAACTTAATACATAGAGAATGATTTATAAGGATACACCATAAATTAATCGAGTGGAGAAGATTAATAATATATAGAAAATAATATCTAATATTTGTTGGAATATTGTTAAATTTTTATGACATGCGACGCGGAGTGAACAATAATCTAAAACAATTATGAGGTCATTGGGAAAAATAAATTAGAATACAAAATTCAAGGACTATAATAATACTAATTGATGAATGAATAGTATAGATCTTATATGTATATAAGGATAGACCATAATTAATGAACACAAAACCAACATGAGGGAGGATTTTCTATTAATAAAGAGTTAGAAATGATATTTATTAAATGACATATATCCTAGAATAAAATTCTAGTGATCTTTAAGGAATATAAGGATCAATTATGAGTGAATATAGAGCTCCACAGGAATCCAACTGATGTTCTGTAAGTGGATAATAAAGATTGGATGTCATTTGAAGAGGATATGAGATGTGTCTATATTGATGGTGATTATGTAGTATAACTGAATATCCAGTTTAGCTGAATTTCTATAGGGGATTTCCTAAGTAGATTAATCGGTGTAACCAGACATGCTACTATGTATATGAATTTCCACATAAGAGTTTTTCACGTGTAGGTAAATATATATAGTTTAATGCACTAAAACATATACGAATGTTCACATATGTGTATTTGGATACATGAATCCATGTAGGAAAAATGATACACATAAAATAGATTCATAAGGCCATGTTTATGGATATATAAAATTATTTTTAAGAATAATTATGTGAGGAGTTCATGAGATCATGTTATTTAATATCATTAAATAATGAATACTAGTTCTTTATTAGTTTTAAAATAAATTTCAAATAATAAATTAAGTAAGGAATAAAATATGAGATCTGTGGATAAATTTAAAATACATAAGGTCACAACTGGTGCCTAAGATCATGGAATTTATAAATATGAATGAAAAAAATGAATGATATTTTTTTATTATAAATATATTGGAAAAATTAGATTCATTAGATGAAGGTAAAAATTATGAGAAGTTATCTACAACAAGAAACTTGAAGATTCAGAATAATGAAGTGGAAAAGTCCATTCCACACATATAATATGTTCTACGTAAAAAGGAATATAATAAAAAACATTAGAATAAGAATATATATTATTGTCCAAGGAAATCATACATTTCTAAAATTGAAGAAAAGAATTACCCGGGTTGAGAGGAAGTACTCATCCTGAATATTGTATCCAAGATAAAAAAGGAACCTCCTTATTCCCTATTCTTATTGATTAATTATTATAAATTTTAAGGGAATTAATGTATAGGGTTTTTGGGATATACGCACTATATAAAAAATAAGATAATGATTTTTAGGGACTGCAATTGAAAATAAGATATCATGATAAAGGAAAAGAGAACAACCCTTTTAGGGGATAGAAACTAAGAAGGAATGTAATATACTACTACCTAAAACCATTGAATAGTTACTAAAAAATTTGTATGATAAAAGAAATCAAGCACACCTACCTGTATACCATAGGAAACCAACTAGAAAATAGGGTTTGATAGGAGTCCTTACAGAGACTATGACCCTAACAACTGAGTGAAAAATAGAAGTAGATAAATGAAAAAACATATATCACATAACATCATAGGATAACTTCCATAAAATTTATCATCAAAAAACATAATTCATGAAATATTAAAAATAATGTAATAAGGTAGTCAAAGGAAAACATTCCACTATACACATGCAAAAGTTAAAAAAGAGTACAAAATGGATAACAAACTACATGACTCAAAAAAGTGACCAGAGCTCTATTCTGATACCAATTACTTAGCTCCATCCTAACATAAAGTCCTACACCAGTCATCAAGTTATTTCCCATATACCTATATGAAATGATGAAATCCACTATGGTACCAAATGATGAACCAAGTAGGGTGTGTTTATAACTTAGTAGGCCACCACAAATAGCATTCCTATAAAATCTAGGCTGAAATAATAAGTTCATATAATGGTTGAATATATAAGTTATTATCATAACTAGAACAATAAATAACTAAAATAAAACTGATCATGGGCTCCATGGTGATACTTTAGGCTAGACCCACCTACTATAGACAATGTTGGATGTCTCTAAGTGTGTTTTAGAGACCAATACGACCTAATAAACTCCCAATGGAAATATACATGTCTGTAGTCCAAACTAACACTTATTTGTAATATACCCATCCACAACGCCCTGTGTCCACATGGGGGATGTGTTCACTCAGAATTTAATAGTATATCTCAGTTCCCACCCAAGGGTCATGTTCATCTTAGGTTTAATAATAAATACCATCAATTCCATTAGTAAATAACATTTAATAAGTTTATTTTCAATCCAAATAACCCTTCTGAAACTAGATTCAACTTTAAAACACATTAATAATAGTAAAAAAAAAATTCAATTCTACTTACTATGTTTTACCTTCCAAAAGTCAAAACACAAACCTATCCCAAATTTGCAAATCCAAAGTTATATTTAATGGAATAATCACAGTATATGGTTCCAATTACACTAACCATTCATCCATAGTAAGAAAATTATTTTCAATTGATTTATAACATAACATAAACTTAGTTCAAAGCTTATAATGATAATTAAGGATACAAATTGAAACCAACTAATGTGGCCTAATAAGCACTTAATGAAAATTAGTTTTACTCTGGGAAACACTTTGGGACCAACTACCTTATGTATGATAAGGATTAAATTAAAAATACATGCCTTTGATTTAGATAAGAATAGAATATATAGAAGTAGTAGAAAAATTACTTGAAAACTAGAAAAACTAGGTAAATCTTGTAAAAAACACCCCTCATAAAAAAACTAGACAGGAGAAAAGGGGAGTCATACATTTACCAGAAGAAAAAATTTTGATAGATGAAAATTCAATACACCAGGGATCTATAGATTTTATATATGGAAGGAGAGGTAGGAGAGGTATAGTATAATGAAGGTGCTGTTGAGTAATTTGGGGATACAAATTAGGTGAGGGGTATTAAATAATGAAATGGAAAAATACCAATTATAAAAAAAAGGCTGAATTCATAGATAGTGGATCTCATCTTCTTGTTGAAGGGCCTCCATTATCTGTATATAGCTACTGGAATTCCACCAGCAAATTGGTGGTTTACAAACTGTTAGTCGATGACACTATAACCTCTTAGCTATATTCCATGTCTTCCTCTCATGCACCCTGGAGACTCTTGAGACCCTCTTAACCCCCATATGCATTCATAAATGAGTAATTTCAATGTGGCTAAAAATAATAATAAATAAAAATACAATACCTAGGAGAAGAGGGTGCCTCGGTGACAGGTCATCAGAGAGGAGGGCGCCACGGTGAGAGAGGTCTCCGGGGAGGAGGTTGCCACTATGAGAGAGGTCGTCGGGAGGAGGCACCGTGGTGAGAGAGTTATTTGGAGAGGAGGGCACCGAGGTGAGGAGAGGATGGGGAGGAGAGGTCGGGAAGGAGAAGTCGTTGGGGAGGAGGGCACCGCGGTGAGGAGAAAACGTCAGGGAGGAGAAGTCATCAGGGGAGTAGGGCACCGCGGTCAGGCGAGGTCAAGGAGGAGGGTGACACGGTCAGGTGAGGTCGGGGAGGAGAACTCATCGGGAGGTGAAGGGAGGAGAAGAAGTTGGAGGAGCACGAGAGGCGAATTAGGGGACCTCGATACCAAATAGAAAAACACATGGTATTGCAACGATTATTAAATTAAACCGTGGAAATTAGGAAGATATAGCCACGGACTAATAAAACCATGGCTATATGTCTGTGGCTATAGATTTAATTTCTAGTAGTGTCCATCATTCAGGAGTACCTGGATCGGTTTGTAGTTGTGTTCATCGATGACATGTTGATCTATTCAAGATTAGAGGAGGACCACACAGAGCATCTGAGGACAGTTTTAGAGGTCCTCCGACATCACCAGATCTATGGGAAGTTATCAAAATGCAAGTTCTGGATGTGAGAAGTAATCTTCCTTGGGCACGTAGTGTCCGAACAGGGGGTAGAGGTAGACCCATTAAAGGTTGAGGTGGTTGTTTCTTGGGCAGCACCCAAGAACGTGGAAGAGGTCTGTAGTTTCCTCGGCCTGGCAGGTTACTATTGGAGATTCGTACCCAACATCTCCAGAGTTGCAGCACCTTTGACAACCCTAACCAAAAAGGACTAGACTTTCATGTGGAGTGAGCAGTGTAAGGAAGACTTCGACTATCTGAAGGAGAAGTTGGTTAGTTCCCCAGTGTTGGGGTTTCCAGAAGAAGGGGCAACATATGAAGTATTCTGTGATGCTTCGGGACAAGGGCTTAGGTGTGTGTTGATACAGCGGCAAGGGGTGATCTCCTATCGGTATAGGCAGTTACGTCCCCTTGAGCGTAATTATTCCACCAATGATCTGGAGCTTGCGGCGGTCGTTTTTGCACTAATGTTGTGGCGACATTACCTCATCGGTGAGCAATTTGTAGTCTTCACGGACCACAAAATCTTGATGTATATCTTCTCCCAGCGGGACTTGAACCTACAACAACAAAGGTGGATGGAATTCCTCCAGGATTACGATTTCAAGATTTCCTACACCTCAGGGAAAGGAAATGTGGTGGCTGATGCCTTGAGTAGGAAGTCACAGAGGGATGCGGTCCGAGAGTCGGTGGATGCTTGGAGGGCGATGGAGGAGTTGGCTTCCCTACACCTGGATGCGACGATGGATAGTGGAAGTGGTTTCCTGTATCAAATGACAGTACAATATTATCTGTTATGTCAGGTGGAGGAGTCTCAGTGGGGAGACCCAGAGTGCGAAGTGATGCTTGACTGAGTTGACCAGGGCAATGCTCCGAAAGGGTGGACAGAGGATGGTCAGAACCAGATTCTTTTTCAAGGAAAGTTGTTTGTTTCAGAGGCGATGCGTGGACAAGTTCTTAGTGAGTTCCACAAACCACCCTAGCAGTGCACCCGAGATTTTCCAAGATGTACCAGGGTCTGAAGAAACAGTTTTGGTGGCCCAGAGTAAATCGGGCAGTGGCAGAGTTTGTGGCCAAGTGCCTAGTGTGTCAATAGGTAAAGGCTGAACACCATGTTCTAGGTGGTTTGTTTCAACATTTAGATGTCCCCTAGTAGAAGTGGGACAACATCTCGATGTATTTTGTCAAGGGGCTACCCAAGGTTCAAGGAGGGTGCGACGCCATCTGAGTAGTACTGGACCAGTTGATGAAATCGGCTCACTTTCTTGAAATCAAGGAGTTAAGTTAAGCAGATGATTTAGCATGATGGTACGTGGATGAGGTGGTGCGGTATCATGGAGTTTTGAGGTCCATAGTATCAGATAGGGATGCATGATTTACCTCATGAGTCTGGAGGGGTTTGCGATATGATTTTGGCACCCAACTGCGCCATAGAACTGCCTTCCACCCCCAGACAGATGGGCAGACAGAGCGCACCATCCAGACCTTAGAAGATATGCTACGAGCATTCACCCTGGACTTCAGGGGATCATGGGTTCTACACTTTACTTTGGTAGTGTTCAGCTACAAAAATAGCTACCACTCTACCATTGTCATGGCTCCATTTGAAGTTTTGTATGGTAGGCCGTGTCGCTCACCCGTGTGCTGGACAGAAGTCAGGGAGGCAGGTGTTCACAACATGGAGGTGGTACAGAGCACAATAGAGAAGGTTCAACTTATACGAGAAAGGATGAAGGCGGATGAGGACCGGCATAAGTCATATGCAGATGATAGGAGAAGGCCCTTGGAGTTCGAGGTCGGGGACCGCGTGTTCTTGAAGGTCTCCCCTCGACGTGGTAATTAGAGGTTTGGCAGGGGAAGTAAGCTCTCTCCCAGGTTCATCGGACCCTTCTAGGTGTTGCACCGGGTCATCAAGGTGGCTTATTAGCTAGCATTGCCACCACACCTGAAAAGGGTGCACGTTGTCTTCCATGTGTCCCAACTTTGTCGATATCTACATGATGACTCCGACGTCATCGATTGGAGAGAGTTAGATATCGAAGATGATGAAACCTTCGTGGAACGACCAGTGATGATCGAGGGTCGTGAGGAGAAGGTGCTTCGTGGATGAACCATCCTGTTGGTTTGCGTGTTATGGAGGGTTGGTGGGCTTGAGGAGAGTTCCTGGGAGAGGGAAGCGCAGATGTGTGCCCAGTACCCAGAGTTGTTTTGAGTTTTATCCTGTTTTTTCAGTACTTGTTTTCTATGTAATGCTTTACCTTGTTGACTATGGGATGTGCAGTTTCCTTTTATGTGACTGTTTGTGAAGTGTCCTAAATGATGGGGAGGGGAGGACTTGATTCATAGTTAGGACGCATTAAAGTGGATGTGCCTAAACCCGTGCGGGCGAGTCAGTGCAGCCCAAAGTGGATAATATCTTAACACAGAGGAAGGGAAACCCCTCTCCCACCTGGCCAGACAGTTTAGTCTTTTGTTTTGCGTGGTTTCATGGGGAATGGAGCGGTAGGGCGTCCATGTTTGTGCATGAGATAAGGTGTTCCTGTATCAGAGAGGTTCACTCCTGAGAGGTATCTTCTGGGGTGGTTGTTCAGACCCCCCCTCTTTCCTTCGGGTCTGGTTCTAGATTCTTGAGGGTGAGAATAGTTTGAGAGGTATATGATGTAATGGCTCATACCCTCATGACCCCTCCCTTTACCAAATTCTGGTGCGACCGATCAGCACGACCGATCGGCGAGACCGATCGGTGAGACTGATCGGAGCGACCGATTGGTGGGATCGATCAGTGTCATCCAGCCTTGGTGGGATTTTCTTCTGCAGCCTCACCCATAAACCCACTTTTAGGCCTTTTTAACTTTTTGAAGCGTTTCAAGGCCGTTTTAAGGCCATAATTAATATCTAAAAATCAAAGAAACCTCCCTACTAAATAACAATTAATCCAGTCATGTGTAACCACCCAACCGCATGGAAGAACCACGATCCGACTACCAAGGTGTTCAAATTTCATATCCCGTAACAACGGGATTTTATCTATATATCGCAGAAGAAGTTCTTCTCCCCCCTTATTACTTTTTGGCCGAATTCTCTCTTCTCCCTGGTGCACTTGAAGTCCCTCCTTCCTGAGACTTGTGGTGCGCCTAGGATGAAGTCTTCTGATCTTCCTTGGAGTTCCCGACATCCTTCCCCTGCAAATCGCGCATCCCCTATTCTTGGTGTGTGGAGAAAAACGTCGATCCTTGATCAATAAAGTAGGGATTTTCTCCTTCGTCTCTCCTTTCTGTGTATCATGCAGGGAGGAAAAGATTTTTCCATTGTTGAAACTGATGAAACTGAAGTTAATGAAGATAATGAATGGACTTTAAAGAATGAAGGGGGGGGGGGGGTGATCGATGTTCTGTTGTACTCTTTATGTTGTTATGTGTTGTGAACTATACGGGCCTATGCTCACTAAAAATCATGGTCGTTGGTGGTCTTTCTCTGTGCACTATTTAACCATAGTGCTCCTGGATGTTTAAATAATCATAACACGGAATTGGTTAATTACGTATACTCGGTTAAATAAATTGAAAGCACCAGGATCAACCCTTTTCTATGATAACCCCAATTAAAGCACAGTGGAATTGAAACCATGGAGTGTGTTAAATCTTTTAAATATGAAAATACCTGCATGGGCCTACCTTGTGTTGGTGGTAGTGGTTTGGTTGTTTCTTTCATGGGCCGATTGCTGGGGAGATACGGGTGGGGATGGGATCCACTGTTGCTGTACTTTTGCTGGTTGTGAATTTGAGGCTGTGTGACTACTCTTATTATATCACAAATTCGGGTGGAATCCTCTGTTATTGAGAAACCATTGGCTCCTGGATTTTGGGAACATGGGGATGTATCTCGGGGTTTTCTTTGGTTCCAGTACTTCGAGGGATCTCACTTATCCCTTTATTTTTGTGACTTTACAAGAGAATCGGGTGTGAATGCTTAAATTGCTATTGGCTGTAACTTTTTCCCTTGGTTTGTGATTACGCTGTTAGTTTCCCAGTAGTGCAGAACTTTATTTAAATGAGATTACTTGAACATGGAAGCAAGAATAGATTAAATGGGAATTGGTTCTGGGGATGAGTTGTGACTCGACTATGAGCAGTGTGCTTCCTATGAATAGGGACGAGTGTGCTTGTGCTTGGATTGGATTTGGAAACCATAGGTTTGGTTGAGTGTTTTTTACTTATACATATATTTTTAGTTGTTATTTTTCTTATTTTTGTCCCACCCAAGTTGAGAACTTAGTGCCGAACACCCCCATTTCATGGGGGAGGGTGTTTTTCCCAAAACTTCTATTAGTGGCTGGTTATTAGCTCCTTTCTTCTCCCTTTCCCGGATATCCCAAGAGTCTTTGGGTAGGCTATGATGGCCCGAGGTCCATTATTAGCCCAATAATCTTCAGGTGGGGTAGTTGTGGTGGTTGGCCCAGGTGTTTACGGGCAGGTTGTTTCCCATGTATCTTTGGGATGAGGCCCAGGTGTCTTCGGGAATGACTATAGCTTTCTGGCCCAGGTGTCTTTGGGCGTGGCAGTGGTTGTTCTAGCCTAGGTGTTTGTGGGCATGGTTACATGATGTTGTTGTGGCCCAAGTGTCTGCGGGTGGGATAACGGTTGTGGCCCAGGTGTTTGCGGGCGGGATGTGTGGTTGTGGCCCAGGTGTGTGTGGGAGGGTGTGGCAGTGGGATTGTGGTGAGAATGGAGGGATTGGTTCGATGCGTATGATTTCTTCAATAACCAGTGGAAAAACAGTGAGGGGTACCCAAATATCGATGTGCTATTACTATATGTTACTTGAATTGCCTTATTTGGGGAGCGTGCCTTGGTGAGGTTGGGTGGATAGCTTTTCCTTGTTGGGTGTTTGGTTATTTCTTTTTCCATGGGGCATTAGAATGTCTCCTCACTTGTGCATAAGAGTCTTTGGTTTTCCCTACTAAGTGTACTTGTATGCTCACACTACATATATAAAACTGTTTTCTGGTTTCTTGGAGGACATCAGGGATCAAGCGGGACCGTACTAGCTCAGACCCCGGGGTAGTTTCTGCTGTCGTTTTTCTTTTCTTGGTACTTTATCTTTTTGAGTTTCATGGCTTGTATCCCTTACTTTTGAACATACATATGGGAATGGTTTAATTTTGGATTTACCTTTACTTTCAGCTTGGGTGTTGTAGGGGTTGCTACCTTATCTCTTGATCCTATAAAAATAAAAAGGGTAATACCTTCCATTTTTTGTGTGAGATTCTATACCCTTGGCGCTGGTCGCCACTCCGGGACCTATTGAAGGTGGGTTTCAGGGGTCATTATCTCTCCTTCAACTTAAAGAAGGAAGGGCTTGGAAATCTGCTGACCCTTCCCTCCTTTTGGTGAAGGCGGGTCATGACACTAAGCTTGTAAATTTATCAAAACATATCCCCCGGGAGTGTCATAACCAAGACTGCAGCAAGGCCCATTGTCGTTCCCCAGTTCCCATTCGAGTCTAGCTCGAAGTGGTGTTTTCGGGTTTTCCCCCTAGGATACATCTGTGCCAGATCTGCCTCTACCTGCTCGTATCCAAATAGGTATGTATTTTCTTGATAAACAACTTACTCAGTACTTAAAAAAACTTGGGTATGTTTTTATTATACTTAGTCTAGTCTCTAAGGCTTTACTAGGGTTTTCTAATCCTAATCCAAAAAATAACTAAACCTATCCTCTGATACCAACTATGACAACCCTGCTTTTATTACAAACTTAAACATGATTTATTACATAAACCATTCACTTGATACAACAAGTATGATTGAGAGGTCTAGTGTCTTTGGGGCTTAGGATCATTACATAACCACTTAAAAGATGAAGTACAACATCTTTATTGAAAACTTCCTTTACATGACCAGTATATTCCCTTGTACTTAGCATTGCATGGGATAACCTGAAGACATGCATAAGAAAAGGGGTAAGCTATAAAGCCCAGTAAGGGAATAAACATGGAATAAATGAGGAGTACAATACATGTTAGACAATAGGCATATCAAAAGAGCACATGAGAAAGATGAACATAAAGGCATGATAAAGCATGATAATCATAACATGGAAATGTGGCAACAACACTTAACATGGAATTAGCATGAGCCATGGATCATTGCACATAGAGCATGAGTAAATCCTCATTGAACATGAAGCATGAGTAAAACCTCATTTCACTTGAATTATAATGAGTCAACACTCATTTAACATGATGTATCATGATACTATACTTTACCCAATGCATTGGAGCGCTATAAGGGTTCACCCTTCTTAAACATTTCATTTCATGCATAAGTGTGCCACATGGATCATAAAACATGGATTAAATAAACATAATCATTTATTCCATGATAAAGGAATGTGGAATTCATACATGAAACTTTATAATCAATAAGTAAATGTTCATAAAGGTGAATACCCTTGATGGAGAAATGGGCATGGTATTCACTACACAATGGCATTGGCTTAGAAAATTGGTGCTATTTCGGCAGGTAACAACGTGACATAAGAATTCATAAAAATGGTTGATGAGAGAGAAATGGGTTACTCATCATATTTACATGTAATGTACAGTAAGGAGGTCATATAAATATATGTCCCAACAATTGTAATGGAATTTAGGTTCATGATACAAAAGTATTGCTTGAATGTAAATGAGGAGAGAGAAGTTCCTTTAGGAATTTCTGCATAGAAACAGGTGTACATGGGAGGAATTTAATAAGAGAGAAAGGGATCTACCATCATTAAAACATAAATATGGCCGTATGAGGGAGGTGAGAAACCATACCCCAACATTCAGAATTGAAATTAAAAGGGAAAAACAACTTAAAGAAAATTGGACAAAAATGAGAAAGAAAGAAAAAACTCTTACTTGGAAGTGTGATTCCAAAGGCTTGAGAGAGGATTGAGAGAGGATTCTTGGGATCTTGGGGAACCTTTAGAGGATTATATAGAGGGTAGGGCAGAGGTTGGACGAACTCCAAAGGCTTCGAGTGAGGAGGTAGTGGGAGCTTGGGTGGGTTTATATAGGAACGGTGAGGGAATTCATTATTATTTAGGTTTGGGACCCCTTATATTAAATTAGTCCAGACCACAAACCATCCCATGGTTTCGGGAAAAGGGAAGAGGAAAACAATATTTTATAAGGCCAAAGTCCTAAATTCTTAAAATAATAGGGTTGCTTATGTAGAGGTGAGTCACACTCCCATGGAAAACAATTTAAAAAGACAAGGTGTTTAGTAAGTCTTGAAGGGTCCATTAATGCTTTGAAAAGTAAGTCAAACATACCAAAAATCACATTATTTTAATTTTAAAACATATATTGGATGAACATAAAGCTTATAGTATTTTATTAAATCACTATTGTGTCATTATGATGTCATAAAACACATTTTATATTTAAACATTATTTAATTTTTACCCAAAAAATTGACTGTCTAAAAAAATTATGAAAAATTCACCGTTGGATAATTTCGACATCCTGATTCTAGAAATAACATTTATTTTTTCTAAATAATTTTCTAAATATGTTAATTTTCACCTTTAAAATAAAAACTGACATTTATAGAAAATTCACGGGTTTTGACAAAAATGGCTTTCAAACCTTAATAAAAATTAAAATTGCGTTCTTAAAATTATATGATAATTTATATATAATAGAATTAATTTAATAATAATAATAATAATATTTTATTAAAATAATATTTAATTCAAAAATCCCTTAATTTAATAAATTATAATTCTTAATTAAATAATAACGAAAAACACTATTTTCACTTTAAAAACTATTTACAATGTATCAATAATGACAAGAAATTATATTCATTATTATATACAAAAAAATATTGTACATGAACATATTACTAGAGATTTTTTACATAAACCCTTAAAATAGCCGCATAATACCTAAGGGTAAGGTGTGCAATGGTGACAGACTCTTGGGGTGGCTCGGATAACATCGCTCGAGTGGTAATTTCTATCAACTTCCACTTTTCCTGTAGACGGTCACGTTTGAGCTTGACATGATGAAGCTCAGCTTGGGCTTGGTATTGAGTGAAGCCCAAATACACCACCTCTTTTCCAAGCTCTGACAAATGGGCTTTGTATGGAGAAATTCTACTGGATGAGGCCATCACTTCCTTTGTCTGAGTAAATTGGATTTGTTAAAGACCTATATTTATACTAATCATCTGATCACTGTTCAATGGATATAAAAGAGTTGGTCACAATTCTTAACATAAAACCAAAGAAGTTGAAATTTTATATAAATATTTACATAAAGAGACATTTAACTAGATCAAGAGGAATTTCCCTTAGTGAAACTTTGGGTCATTACATATGGCCTACCGTCTCCGTGAACAGTGTATTTCATTTTCTAATTATATATTTTATATATTTTTATGAATACATATATAATGAATATTTATGTTATTTATATCATTTTTATCATTTTTACAATTATGAAATCATGATATAAGTGAGCATACCAAAAATATAATAAATCAAAACACATGTGAAAAACAAAGAAGTTATTACCCAAAACATAACTTTAACATGGAGTTGTTAATAAACAGTTAATATAAGGTCATAAGTAAATCATATTTGGAATTATATATAATAATATGGTTCTTTAATAGGTTTATAATAAACTTATATTTAATATACATGACGTTTTAATGTGTATGTTGAGAGTTAAGAGATAAGGTAAGGGGATTTCTAGTCTCACTTTTATTTATGCGATACTTATGCCATATTTACCCACCATTTATTTTGTGTGGTGTATATTAAGCCCAAGAATTTATTCTAAAATACATAAAATTAAATTTATAGGTATTTATATATCCATTTTATGATCTCTCTTTCAGGGGTTTTAAAGATAAAAAGTAACCAAATCGGTAAGGTAATTTTGTCTCAATTTTACTTCTTTGATACACATGTTATGTTATGAACCTATATTGTTTTAAATGGTTTATATAATTAACATTTTCATTTTGTATCATGAATATCTTTATTTTAATGTTATTTTAATCTTAATGTAATGTTACTCTATATTTGGTCAAAAATCATTGTTCCTTCAAAATAATTTTTTCTAAAAATGTTTTATAATTGTTTTAAATGATCTTTTAATAATTTTAAAGAAAATTGATTTCAAAGATGTTTAAAATGGTTTAAAATATTCCTTTATAATTTTTCAATGTTATTTTAAATTAAAAATGTTTGATAAATGTTTTATGATTTCAAAATCACTTTTCAAAGAGGAAATGATATTTTACTCAACAAATGTTTTAAAAAGATCTCTCAAAATTACATTCCATCAAAGATGAATTATATTAAATTTACTTACGATTTAATGGGTATGTGATCCAAGGGTACCATTAACATTATTTCTCTTAATGGTATATGTTTTTATGATGTGATTTTTAATAATTATATTACTTTTCAATGAGTTATGCTCCTATGAAATGTTTACAAAAACCATTTCTTTTCATGATTTCTAATAAGTTGATTGATTTATTTTATTATGACACAAATATTTATGGTTTTAATTAAGTTAAGTGTGGAACCTATATCTCCCTAAAATTTATTGTGTAATGATAAATTTTATATGAGCTTAAAGGGTACACATGAGGTTATCCTAAGCCCGTAATAAGAGGGTACACATGAGGTCATTCTAAGACCGAAATAAGAGGGTACACAGGAGGTCATCCTAAACCCAAACTAGAAGGTTCATGGGTGGTAATACCAATACCTAAGTAGGTAAATAAGTGATTTCCCAATCCTAACATACTATGAATGTCTTGGTAGGTATAATTGAAAAAAGTTATTTTAATCTTATGTGTATACTACAATTTCCATGTCTTATTTTTATGGTATGAATTCATTGATTATTATATTGATTCCATTATAATTCATGTCTTATGAACATCCAATATTTATTCCATGACTCATGTATATTGTCTTTGATATATAGGGTATGATATTCTAATTCTATGATCATGTTCTAATACCCTTATGTTTATGATTATTCATAAATATATCCATTTTTTACCTTTACTGAACATCTAATATCACACTTTTCTTATGTTTTATTTTCCCCAGGTTATAAATAAAGGTTTTAGATATGGGTAATAAAGGGGGAGGTATTTATGGGAAACATTGAAGATCTTCTAAGAGACTAGCAGTTCATGTTCCATGTTTCCAAAGGCACTATACTAAAACGGTATTTTTTCAGGTGTTTGTGTATTTTGAAAAAAATGATGTAATAACAATGTATGAAAATATTGGGATGTTATAGTTGGTATCAGAGTGAAGGTTTATTCAAAATTTGGAAACTAGGATGATAAAACTCTATTCAGATCCCTAGAGACATTTCTAAGGATATGTCTAGGGATGTCCTTAAGGATAAGTCTTAGCATGGTTATAATCCTATAGTTTTCTTAATAATAATTAATAACATAGGATTAAAACTAAGGTGTCATAGATTAAATAACGTGTCATAATTTAGACATCCTATAAGTGATTTTTCATATTTATGTGGGTTTCTTCTATGATAGTGCTTCTCACACAATGATTTATGGTTTTAGTCAATAGAGGGGCCTATAAGGAATGAGGTTAACATTGAATATGATGAACAATTTTCCAATGAAAAGTCAAATGAGTTGATCCCTGGAGTAAATGATGTTGTGATCATGGATAATAAATTTTCACAGAACATGATTGAAAAAATGTCTCTTAACGAACTCTCAAACTCACTCAGGAAGAGAATGAAAGAGTTTTATAATAATTATATTAATGGATACCCTAGAGGAAATAATATCAAGTTTCCTTTGTGTTAAGAATATGGGAAGAAACACCCAAATGGATGACTTAGTGGAACTAGAATATGTTTTTAATGTGGAAAATAAGTATACAAAGAAAGTAACTACAAAGGGAAAATAAAAAGTTTAGTTAACATAATGGATGGGAATATTGGCCTCCCTAAGGTACTATAAATTGATGAATGCTTTAAATGTGGAAAGAATGGGAATTATGAAAAATAATGTCCTAAGTTGAAAGATATAAAAGATAATAAACAAGGCGGTACAAGTAATGGTTATATTTTTGTTGATGATGAGACTATATGTGAAATGTTAAAAGAAATAAGTATTAAGTAATAGGATGTGGAAGTCTTGTTAATGGATTAAGGATGAAGTGAAATAATCTAAGTGTTTATGTATTTGGATTCATTAATTATGTTATAGGAATTGTAAACTATATAATGATTGTTCAGTTTATGTTTTTTCACTAATGATTTAAAATAATACGTTGAATAGTTCCTATAGACTAAAAAAGTGATTTAATGGAAATATTATATTCATGGGAAACACCTAATTAAGGGAAAGTTAACCCTTAATATGTTCATACTGTTAATATAATGATATTTTGATAAATTAAATTAAATAGTATCGATTAACTTGGAATTTATTAATGAATTTTTTAAAAAATGGATTATTTTATCATTGATAAAGTTTACAACATTTTTTGGATTTAAGGAATATATCCAATAATCATTGGAATAAGGAAGCATGGATGTTTTCAATAATAATTTATGATAATTTAGGTTATTAACATGTTTCAAGAGAGTACATTATGAAGGTATTAAAATGTTTGGTATTTGACAAATAATATCTAATTTATAATATATGGGGAATCAATGTTATGCAGGTTTTGAGAAATTTAGTGACTATCTTTCAAAAGTTTTGGACTTTCACCTTTTAGGAGGGTTACAAGGCTAACCATTTATGAAATAGTTTATATTAAACATAAAATGAGGTTTTAGATATTAATGTATTATCTCACCATATGAGGATTGATGAATAATATATAACTTTTTCTAGAAATTTGTTTTGTGATAAATATAGATGGAATGACCTATCATTCTATTTATGGATCTCATGATCTTTTAACAATTCATTAATGGAAAATTCACCTTCATTTCCTAGAATAATAGATGAAGTAGAAATAGATCAAGGCTCAACAAAGGGTGAGATTGTGATAAAATAAAATAGGTATATATTTTTTTGAAAATTATTATACATATAGAGAAGTATCTTGGAAAAAAATATTATCCTAATACATTCATTTTAAATGAATCAAATGGTCCTTTAGATCATTATAAATTTATCTTTCATTGATGATTAAATTTATAATGACCATGTTCACTATCACTCTCCATTAGAACTTGATAGTTATATTTCTATTCATTATCCATGTTTTCACTTTGCAACTATGTTATACTATGTGGGAACCTAGTTATGAGTTAATTTGGGTAACCACTAAGTTTCCAAATTTCCCTTTTTAAAAGTAAGTCTTAGTATTTATTTTTATGATGTTGGCTTCTATGAAGGAAACTTTTAAGTATTAAAACATTGATAACCAAGACAAATTTTATAGGTGAAATTAATTTCAAGGGGTGTAGAATGTAACATAAAAATATTTTTATGAGATATATTTTTTAAAATAATTTTATTTATTTGATTTCTCGTGTTACACAAAACATCGTCTTAGCTTGCATTACACACAAAACTATGTTTCTACAAAACATATTTTAATTATTATAATTATTTAAACAATATAATTATAAAATAACCATTAGAATGGTGGGTATAAACAATATTAACTTAATTATTAAATTATGGTTTTCACATGTATGTATAATTATTTTAAGAATTAATAATAAATGAATATAAAACTATTTTAAAAAAAATAAGAAATGTTGTTATGAAAAATTATTTAAATGTGCATAAGTGTGTTATATTGCAATAAATAAAAAAATAAATCTTGTTGGATTATATTAATGATATATATATATAATATTAAATAAATTTTTTATCATTCATCTTATGTGTTTTATAAAAATTAAATAACAAAAAATTCATTTTTATGGACAAAAGAAGTATTTTTCTAAAAAGGTAGTTTTTCTGCCTTTTGATAGCGCATTTGTTAAAAATATAGTTTCTTACACATTTATCGATTTTATATGAAAAAATAAACTTCTTATATGAAATATAGATCTAAAAATATACTTTTGGGTGAAATTTTGGTATTTTCAGAGAAGTTTCATGTTTTTATTAATAGTGAAAATACCGAATTTTAATTAAAAACAACTTTTTCATCCAAATAATTTAGTGTTAAATTATATTTTTTGGGTTTAAAGTATAATTATATAAAATATTTATCATTTAATCCAATTTAGTTCATTATCATAAATTTCAAATTGAATTTGAATATAAAAACATTCATATCTATTGAATGTTTTCACTTTAAAAGTCAATTTCCATGTTTCGTCAATGGGATTAATTTTAAATTAATTTTATAAAATTATGTGTTTTAATTTTAAAAAGTGGATTCCATATTTGGAATCATAAGGTCTAGATTTAGTATATAGCTACCTTTTATTTCAGGACATTATGAATAATAACTTTAGTAATTTTTATTACCACGGTTAAGGGTAAATCAGGTATTTAAGGGTAAAAATAAAATTATAAACTTTATAAAACTACCATAAACTTGAAAAAATGTTATTATATGAATTTATTTATACCCATAACACATAATTATCTAAATTTAACAATTTAATGGACACTTTTCCATGAAAATGACTTTGATATTATTAAAATCAAAGAGAGTGACAAAATGTCACACTCTTACTTTTAATAAGTATAATATTTTTAATATGGGGTTAAATAGAAGATATTATCAAATATATTTATTATTGTTAAATCTAAACTTTTTTTCTACATCGAGGTATTTTATTTTTAAATCTTAGTGATGAAAAAATATTTTTCATAAATAATTACACAATCATGATTCAATAATTATTCAATTAATGAAAAAATAAATTAAATGATATCTTCAATATTAAAATAAATATGATTTTATTAAAATAAGGTTCTAAAAAAATTTTATTTTTGAATATTACATTTTAGGGGTGTATTAAATGAATTGGTTCGAAGTTATCTTGGTGTATTGATTTCATAAAGTGAGTGCTATGAATTGTATCAAATTTGACACTAATGATATTTTATGAAAATAATATTATATTAAATTATTTAAAAAATATAAAAACCATAAATAAGTAAAAATAGGATAAATTATGTTTTGAAAGATCATAAATTGAACATTTATGGTTCAGTTTACACCTTAAAATCATAACTCCCACCCTTTTAATATCGAATTTTTTTTACCATAGTTAAAATTAAAATAGGTTAACTAAGGGTTAATAAAAAAATAAGGTTTAAAATTACACCAAAACCTATATAAAATAAATTGGTTATTTATATTATCACCCTATACCACATTATCATTTAATTCCTTTCCATTTTGAGTTATTTATGAAATTCCAAAAGTGCCCCTCCCCTCTCCTATAAAAAGGAACCCATTCTTTTCTTTTATTCACACTTTAGAAACTATTTGGATTGAACAAAATATATAAAAATATCCTCCAAATTTTCCTCAATTTATATTATAAGCCTTAAATTGGGCATAAATCCAACAAAATGAGTCTTTTTGTGCAAATAAAAAGGAGATACCCAAAGAAGAGGTAATGTTTATCAACGAACATTTTTGTTTTATTTCTTCCTTAAATCGATTATATTATTTTTCTTTCATATTTATATAATAAAATCAGAATCCTGAAAATAATGATCAGTTTTTATATTAAGTTTTCTATATAAACTTACACACACATCCATCAAATGGGATAAAAAATCACCATTCATGTGTACGACGGACTTCCACCTCATGAACCAATATCATTCTTTCTTCCATTTAAACCTTTCAAGGTTTGTAATAAGGATGTAATTTCTATTTTTGTATTATATATATGATATTTATGATATATTTAGGATTATTTATTTTTTATATAACACATACCTTCTTTCTTTCCATTTTTTGTAAATACAATAACTTTATTTGTAGAGGTGTGGACTGCTGTCTCCTCAAAGCGATGCTCTGAATTCAAAATTTACATAAAATATATTAAGGATGGGTTTAGTGAATGTATATGATATATATGAAATAATAATTCTACTTGAATTATATTATATATATGTCATTTATATTTTTTATTTCAATAAAACAAGACAATGGAAACAACGTTCATGCGTACGTATAACCTACCATCTCCATGAACGATGTATTTCATTTTATAATTGAATATTTTATAGATTATTATAAATACATATATACTGAATATATATTCTATTTATTTCATTTTTATAATTATTGAGATTATTAATATACGATATATGTAATAAGAAAAAAATATAGCAAATCAAAAAACATGCGAAAAACAAAGTAGTTATTACCCGAAATGTAGATTTAACATGGAATTGTTAATAAATGGTTAATAGAAGTTATTAAGTAAATAATATATGGTATTAGATATAATAATATCATTCTTTAATATATTTATAATTAAATTACATTATATATGAGGTTTGAAGGAGTACGATGAGAGTTAAGACATAAGGTAAGGGGATTTGTAGTCTCATATTTATTTATACGAGACATATAATATATTCACAAATAATTTATTTTATATAGTTTATATACTATCCATGAGTGTATTATATAATACTATCCTTAAATTTATTGGTATTTACATATCCATTTTATGATCTCTATTTAATGGGGATTATGGTTCAAAGGTTACCAAATCAGTATTGTAATTTCTTCTTAATTTTCATTCTTTGAGAAACATGTTATGTTATTAAACTATTTTATTTTATAAGGATTTTATAATGAAAATTTTAATGTTTTATCATGAATATACTTTTTTTCATGATATTTTAAGATTCATGTAATGTAACTCTCTCTTCTATTGAAAATTAGTGCTCTTTCAAAATAATGTTTTTTTGAAACATTTTAAAAGTGTTTTCAATGATATTTTAAGAATTTTTATGAAAATAGATTTTAAAGATGTTTGAAATAGTTTCAAATATTAATTTATAAGTTTTAAAGGCCATTTTAAATGAAAAAGGATTGATAATTTTTTTTATTATTTTAAAATCAAATTTCAAAGAGGAAATGATATTTTCCTCATGAAATGTTTTAAAAAGATATTTCAAAATTATTTTCCATATAAGACGACTTCTGTAAATGTTACTTATTATTTACTAGGGATATGATCTAAGTGCACCATTCACATTCTTCCTCTGAATATTATATGTTTTTATGCTGCAATGTTTAATAATTTTATTACTTTTCCATGAGTTATATTATGATAAAATGTTTACAAAAACTATTTATTTTTTATGATATATGATACCATGATTTATTTATATTCTTGTGACACATGTATATATGGTTTTCATTATATTATGGATGGGACCTATATATCCTTCCATTGTATTGGGTAATGATAAAACTTCTATGATCTCAAAGGGTACACAAGATTTCATCTTAAGAACACAACAAGACGGTATAAGGAAGGTCTTCCTAAGCTCGCGACAAGAGGGTATGCAGGAGATCATCCTAAGCCTGAAACTATAAGGTACAAGAGATGTCATCCCATGAATGAAGTAGGTACATGGGTTATTATCCCAATCCTAACATACTATAAATTTCTTGGTAGTTATTATTGACATAACGTATTCTAATCTTTTGCGTATGCCATAAATTCTATGTCTTATTCCTATGTTATGATTTCATGGATTATGTTCTTTATTACCTTATGATTCATGTACCATGAACTAAAAATATATATTCTATGACTCATGTATATAATATTTAATATGTGGGGGTATGATCTTATAATTCTATGATCATGTTCTCAAAACCTTATGTTCATGATTATGCTCACGTATCTCCCTTGTTTACCCTTAATGAGCATCTAAGGTCACCCTTTTCTTATGCTTTCTTTTTTCACAGGTTATAAATAAAGGTTTTAGGTATGGGTAATAAAGGAGAATATATTTGTGGGAAACATTGAAGATCTTTTACTAAACTATAAGTTTTTGTTTCAAGTTTCCAAAGGCACTAAAAAAATGGTCTTTGGGCATGTGTTTTTGTATTCCCCAAAAATGATGTACTAATCTTGTATGAAAATATCAGGTCATTATATTTATACACTTATAAAATTTTTTATAATCTATTTATAATTATTTTTTAAAAATACTTCAATTTCTAAAACATCTCTTCAATCCTCTGGAGTTATTTATCCTTTAAAAAAATAAATTTATCTTTTATGCTAAATTATGATCTCACTATTTTATTTGGGAATCCCAATGTTTATTTCATTATATATGATATGTGAAATATTTTATAGAACCCATTAAATTCCATGGGTTTATTTATTAACAATGATTATTATATTTTCTCTGTGACATCATGATTTATGAGAATTTATGAAGTTATGGGTTGACCAGAAATTTTACAGACCTCTAATTGATTGTAAAATGTGATGTAACTCATGTGATAATGTTTATTATGCATGAACATTAAGATAGATGTGTTAAAATTTATGTTTTTAGGATTATTCACATATGTCATGTGTGAACATGATGCTAGATTTGTTCATAACTATGTGTGGTGTTTGACCACTATATTATGATGTTTCATTATTATGTATGTGAAATATTCCATTATTTTATCAAATGTTTCTCTCTTGATTATTATTATGATGTTATGATTATTATATGATGATGTTTATTATTATAAAACATGTACTATTGATTCATGTCACTTATTCCTTCCCTTACTTGGATTTTAGTTTATCCCTTTATTTTATGTATATCCTTAGGTGACTCTATCTAATACACAGATTGTGATATCAGTATAAGGATAAAGAAGAAAAATTTAAATAACATTTATGTTTTATTATGTATAATTGTTTTATGAGCCTAATTTGTTCAATACACTAAACCTTTGGATCCTGTATTTTATCACTATTGTGTTTTTTTATCTTAAAAATTTTGTAATAATAGTGTAAATAAAAAATTTGGGTTTCTATAGTTTTTATTAGATCATAGTTTATTCAATTTTGTAATTAAGATTAGAAAAATTAGTGAAATATATAATCATCAGTATATGTTTATGTAAACATCCTAGAATAGTCATTTTATAAAAGTTATAAACATAGGCATACCATAAGATAAGACTTTAGAATTACTTTTTGTATAAGAATAAATTATTTTTTCATGATTTGTAGACTTACAATAGTTCAAAAGATTTCTATTTTAGAAAATAGTGGGAACCAAGAGAAACCAGACTAACAAACTATATGAGGGACAATGAAATTATTTCCAAATGACATCCCCAATTCCATGGGAGGTGGAGTTAAAAATTTCATGGAGATGATTACCCATTTTTCTCAGGCTATGAATAATAATCTGATCTATGTATAACATCTGCCTTTACCCAAGAATAATAACCGAGACCATGTGGAACATCGGCCTTTCCCTAAGAAGAATAAATTTTCTATCAAGTATTATTTATGGAAATGAACACCAATATTCAGTGGGTCTTCCAATCCACTTGTAACTAAATAGTCGATTAACTCAATGATGAAGATATTTTAGGCAATCTGATGTTCTGAGAAGGAGAAGGTTACTCTATCCATCTATCATTTTAATAGAGAGGCCGATCAATTGAAGGAATTGATAAAGAATACCAAGTTTGAGGATGAAATAGAAGATTTGGAGTGGAAATACTTTACAAAAATATTTCCCAACAAGTACTTCCCTCAAACTCTCCCAATAAAGATAGAGAGATAATGCATAGAGTTTAAGCAAAATATAGGTGAATTAGTCATGGATTATAAGGAAAACTTCATAAGTATTGAAAAGTAAAACTTAGGTTTTTTTTAAAAAAATGATAAAAAAATAGACATATTATTTAGTGGTTTAAAACCACACCTCTGAAAGGGTATATCTATCCAATACTTTTAGAGTATTAAGAAGTAGTTCAATGTGCTATCAAAGTAGAGATGGAGTTTGGTGAATGATCCCATGGTTATGGTAATAAGAAAAAAAGATCGAGTTTCTATATGGAAGATTAATTAACAAAGTAATAAAGATGATCTAATCACCCACATGTCAAAAATGTGGGAAGAATAATCATGGTAATCAACTCAAAGGGACATGGAAATGCTTTAAGTGTGAGAGAGAAGGCCAATAATCTCATTAATGTCAATCAGACATGAAAACTCCCACTAATGTGATATATGAAAGGAAAGAACCACCATAGTTAAATGATTTAGATGTAGGGAGAAAGGTCACTATGAAATCCAATTTGTAACACCATTATAATTTATAGTAGATTTCCTTTTAAATAAATCTATTCTCTCTGATAGATTATAGAATAAACAACCATGAGTCTAAATAGACCATAATATAATATAATATAATATTATATCTTATCTATAAAATTTGAGTATATGAATAAGACCAACTATATTATGAAAATTAAATGTTTGAAACATGTATAAAATAAATTACATCATTATCTATTTATTAAAAATAAAAATAAAAATCATTTGAAAGTAAAATAAACATTTATGAATAATTGTATTTTATGAAGAGCAATTTTATCATGTTTTGAGAACTTATTTTAAAATTAATTTTAAAAATATTATAAATCTTATTAAAAAAATTAACTTCATTTTTTGAATCATCATATAAAAATAACCTTTGATTTAATTTTTGATAATTTTCTGAAAAGACTATTTTTTCAATGAATTGTGAAAAATACTGGTTTTTATTAAAAACTTCATTTTTTCTTTTAAATTATTTACAAAGATAAAATATAATTTAAATTATTTATAAATTAAAAATTATATAAAATATATTAAAATTTAACTAATTTATATAATTTTTATTTATTTTATTTTTAATTTAAATATCAAAACTTTCCATACTTATGAGAAATTTTCTTTGGAAAATAACTTTTTTTGTCGTGTATGTAGGTTTTATTTTGAATTAAATTATACAAATTATGTGAATTGAATTTGTGAAAATAGATTAATTATTTTGAATCAGAATAGTTGATATTATATAATAAGGAAAACTTAATTTTTGAGCATAATGAATAGTGGAAATAATAGAAATTAATTAACATCATTAAGGTAAAAATTGATTTACAGAGGTTAAACTAAAAATATAAGTGTTAAAATAACCTATCAACTTGTAAAAAACACATTGGATTGAAATATTTCCACCTTATCACATCTATGATTCTATAATGACCCATTTTTGAGGCTTGCGACATGATAAAAATGTGGGCATAATTGATTCATTAAAAATATTCCAAGTGAGTCCTCTCCCCCACTTATTAAAGGCTACACAATATCCCCTCCTATTAAAACTCCCAAAGAAATGTTTTTTATTCAATAATTTCAAAAATATATTCCTTAATCCCCTTAAAAAAATCATATATCCCATTTATATATTATAAATCCAATCTAGGATGGATTTAGGTTAAACCTAAAGTGGTTTCTCGAAGAAGAGGTAAAGTTTTTAACTATGAATTTTCATTTTACTTCTTATTATAACTCATTATAATATTATTAATCTATGATAATAAAATTAAAATAATATCTAACTTATACTTATATTTTATTTTCTTAAGGTAATAACCTATATCCATATCCTCATCTATTAAATGGGAAATGATACTGTAGATTGTGTGTATGGCAGACTACAGCCTCTTGAACCAATGTAATTCATTTTCCATAACCACCATTAAAGGATATATATAATGATGGATTTAAAATATTTATATGATATTTATTACATTATTATACTTCTATAGTTATCATATCACAAATACCTGCTTACTTTCCATTCCGTGGGGGATATGATAACATCGCTTGTGTGTACGACATACTACCCCCTCACGAAGAGATGTGATTCATTTTTCACATACAATTTACATAGAAGGTAGTAAGAATAAATTTAATGAATATATATTATATTTATGAAATAAAAAAACTTCTGGAAATATAATATCACATCTCACTTCTTATCTTCTAATCCTTTTGTTAAACAATAATGTTTCTCATGTGTATGTGTGGACTACCGCCACCACATAGCGATGTGAAATGTTTTTAATTAAATTTTTACAAGGATGGTAATAAGGATAAATTTTATTAATATAAATTTTATATATAATATAATAATTATTATTTAAAATTTAATTAATAATTATTTTTGTTTTGTTCCATCCATCAAGAAAATGGAAATTGCATTCATGCGTACGTACGACCTACAATATCCATGAATGATGTAATATATTTACTATATATAGATTTAATATATTAAAATAAATACATATATAATTAATATATATGATATTTATATCATGTTTTACATTCGGGATATGTTTTAATCATGATCAAAGTTAAATTACTAAAATTACCGAACAAAAACATTCCTAAAAAACCAGACAATTATCACCCAAAAAAGTGTTTTAAATAATGAATTGTTAATAAATGGGTGATAAAATACTATAAGTAAATCATATATGGTATGATATATATGAGAATTTTTCTTTAATGGATTTATCATAAACCTATATTTATTATAAAGTATGTTTGAACACGTATGAAGGAAGTCAAACCTAAGGTAAGGGATTTTTTTCCTCAATTTTCCTTCTTTGAGACATATGTCATGTTATGTACCTATATTATTTTATGAGGTGTATATATAGACCATTTTAAATTTAATGTCATGATTTTTTTTAATGTTATTATTTATGTTTATTATGATTAAATAGTACCAAAGTTGTAATGTTTTAGGTTACAATCTCATCATTTATCTATATTATTTATTTTTAGGCTTCTGATGATGAAATATTTTGATCAATCTCTAAATAAACTCATTAATTTTATTATCCTATTATTATTTTATAGTAATACATGTTTTCCCTTCATTTTTATATCTTTATGTACTCAAGATTTCAAAAAAATGTTATTATGAAAAAAACATCTTTATTTCTTTCTTCGGTCAAAAACCCATTTTATTCCATATCTATGTTTTCTAAAAATGATTTAAAAAATTCATTAATATTACCCAAATGATTTATTAAATAAAATTTTACCAATGTTTGACTTTTAAAAATGTTTTTAAAAGGAATCTTATTTCCATTTTCTGAATGAGGTAATTCTTAACTTTTTACCGATGTGTAAAAAGAATGTTTTCTTTTAACTTGTATGACAAAAATTGAATTTTACACCACCGTGGAAATTATTTTCCTGGAATTTTAATTTATATGTTTCTAAGTTGATTTTAAAAGAAAAATATTATGATAATATTTTATGAATTTTATAGTTAAACATTTTTATTTTTAAAGAAAGGGTATTTTCCTCAGGAAATTTGACAAGTGATATTTCAAAATAATTTTCCATCTAATATGACATAAATTGATGTTAATAAATATTTAATGGGGTTATAATCAATTAATACCATATATATTATTTCTACAGATATTTTATGACCAGTTTGATTGGAGATGTACTATTTTTATATGATTCACCACATCACTCTAAATGGTTAATGACTATGTTTAATGATTGGGGAATGTATTAACATTTTGTATGCTTGTTTTTCCAGCATGAATGTTTATGGTGATATTATTTCACCCCTTTATATGAGGAATTTATTATACTCAGTAAGTGATGGATATGGCACTCTATATCCCCTTGATGCATTGGTAGGTCTCACGAGACAAACTAGCTTGGGTTTTTGGCTGGGGCCTTACCCATTTATGAAAGATGTCATAGAATAAGGCCTTGATGATATGGATATGATGTCCTAAATTATGTATTCACTAATTATAATATTCTTCATTTATGTCCATGGGATTATTATATTAGTTATAACATCCATGAAAAAGTTTTAGCCTCATGTGATTATATATATGGAATTATTTGATCATTATTTATTCTTTCCATATTATTCTTAAGTTATTGATTAAATGAAATGTGTTTCAATTATTTACCTTCCCATGTTGATTATGTATTATTTATTCATAGATTATACTATAATCATACTGTTACTGATTATTTAAGCTCACCACTTTCTTATGTTTCTTTCCCTAGGATGCCAAGATGAATTTTATGATTGATATGCAGGGTTTTTCTAGAGGGAATAACGATGATCCTAAAGAAAAAACTTTTTTGTACTTTATTTTTTAACTATTAAAATGATATTCAAGAATTTATTTAGTTACCAAAACTACTAAAATATTCATTCCTTTGGGATGAAATTCCTTTTATATTATGCCAATGTAATAAAGTAACCACTGACTATAAAATATTAGGGTTAGGGTATTTATATTTGGAATCATAAGATGTTTTGTAGAAAACATGGGAACTAGATTTTGGGAAACATATATTAGAGAACATAATCTAAATATTGAATTTGAGGATAAGTATAGAAAAACATCCTAAAGTTTTTGTAAGGAAGATATTATGTGGGTTTTTTAAGAAATAAATATTTTTTTGGATACTAAAAGTGGGTGTGGTTTTGGAACAAATTCACCTAGGGGTAATAACCCTGAAAAAGGTTTTTTTGGGATTGACTCGATTGTTACCTGGTACAAAAAAATAGGCCTTACTATTCAATTTATTTGAAAATCCCAATGGATATGTTTGGATTAATTCACATTTTCTTTACAAATAATTATGAAGGGTTTGAAAATATTTTTATGATTCAAAAAATTTCCCAAAGAAACCATTTTTATGACTATGATATTATACATGCATAAATTTTTTAATTTATGTTTAGCGTTTAACTAGTTTGGGATTATACATTTTCTTCATAATGTTATGATCTAATCTAGTGAATTCCATTATTTATAGCTAGAGTATTGAAGAAGGAATGATAACTGTATCAATACATGTAACCCATGTAGGGATTTGCCTCATGGGAAAGATAATGATGCTAGAGATGGAACTGTAGCTGAAACTGATCAAATTATAACCATATTGTGGTTATTGACTCAGGTTACGAGTAAATACCCATATTTATGGAAAATACTACTGATCCACCATATAGTATAATAATTTTAGATCGCTTTATCCATCTGAAACCTCCATCATTCAATGGGACTACAAAAACATTTGTAGATGAGCAATGGATAAGTTATTTAGAGAATATATTTCCCACTCTAGGAAGTAACGAAAGGGAGAAGGTTGTCATGGAAGTTTACCGTCTCTTAGGATATATGAAAAAATGGTTGTCATTTATTCCAAATACTATATATGAAGATGAAATAAATATCACAGAATTGAAGGATTTAAAATTACTCTTCTTGTAAAAATATTTATCACACGAGCAACGAGTGGGCATGAAAAAACAATTCTTATGTCTAAGACAAAATGAAGAGGAAATTTTTTATAAATATGAAGATAACTTTACAAAATTATTAAGGAATGTTGTAGACTATAAATGTAATCCAATAAGAAACATTAACTATTTATCTAATGGTATTATAAAAAACCTTCAAAGGGAACTAGTCTCCAAAACATTATCATCATACTAGAACACCATATTATGTGATTTCAAGATAAATATTGAATTATACAAGTCTTAGGAATTTTATGGAAAGAAAAATAATGATAGGGTTGTTGACAATTATAAAAATGGAAATATGAAAAAAAGGGAATATGTGAAGGGTTGAATTTCCATCACGTAATAAAGGTGGAAAGAAACATTATGGAACATACTTACAGGTAATGGGAGTTTTCTACAAGTGTTGAGAGAAATTCCACTATGCTCATGATTTTAAGGGAAATAAAGAAGCTTCCAATGTGTAATGGTTCAATTGTAAGGAGTTGAGAAACTATGAAAATGATTATCTGTAATATCCCCAACCCATGAGCCACTAAACCACTTCCCCAATCCATGTCTCCACATGACCTCAAACATGCCTCCCTGTATGCTAGAGGCTATCAACTAATAATGTGTGTCTAAAAGAACATTTGAAGTGACTATACCCTCTTTATCAGAGTAACACACTGTAGATAAAGTATGAAATAAATAAAATGTTAAACAATAAACATGCATTACAACCATTTCCCAAAACTACGTATAAGAAACAACCAAATAGTAAATAGGCTATGTTATATCATATAGTGCCAATTGTAAGGAAAAACCAAAAAATAAATTCATGATGAATAAATACCTAAAATTGGTCTTAACTCCAAGTCTAGATCCATTATCCATGAACATCCTATGCCCAACCCATCCATCTAGCATAGATCCCTCTTCCTTGTTTCGACCTGCAACCATGAATTCTTCTTTGGTACCTAATGGCAACCCAAGAAGGGTGTGAGTAAAACTCAGTAGGCCACCACCAAAAGTGTCTAAAAAATATCCATTATGTGAAAATATAGTTTATATAGGTACATGTTCAATAAAAATGTAAATAGGAAAATAAATAGGGATCCATTTGTTAACTAGGTTCACTCTAGACACTTTCATTATTTGTTACAAAGGTTTGGTGATTTCATAAATTACACTATGGAATATTCCAGTCACACAACTATGAATAAGGGTAAATTAAAGTTCCCTATATGAGTAAGGAAAAACATTTCATAAAAAAATACACAACACTTACCTCAGAGCCTTAGTCCAGGAAGTCTCGTCAATTGCAACCATTAGGGGCATGTAACCTCAGTCTAACTCCCTAACACATGCAATATAGGGGTGGGGTTTAGAGACTTATTCTAACCCAACCTATGGGTGTATAACCTCAATTCAATATCCCACATACCACTAATCCATGTGCACATGATTCTTTAACCACAAGAAATTTACCAAACACAACCATAACCATCAAAAACATTTACCAACTATAATTCATAACCCATTAAAACATATATCATCTTCAAGCCTTAACCCATTAACACATTTATCATTCACATGTATTATATAATTTAAAAAATTTATATTATACCAAAAATCCCCGTTTTCAATGTTATTAATGAAACACAATTACATCAATTTCATTTCACATTTCACGTTAACAAACTAATCACAATCCTCTTTGATTTACTTTCATGAACCCATTTTAACATGATTTAAATAACTACCAAAGGTTATATCTTATTAACCTTTTAATTTCATATTTAATAACCCAATCACATCTTCATTAATATGGAACACCCAATGGGTTGCCTATTTCTGGGACTAATAAACCTCGACACGTGCCACAAGAATTGTGAGGGGTTCAATTAAACATCTTCCCAATCAATTTATCATTTCCACCAAGGTAAATCAAAAATACAACACAATGGAAAAAATTCACAAACACATACACATAAATAAAATGACAAGACTATGGGATATAACTCTTAATCCACCTAACTCGATTCTGTATACAAAATCTCACTTAACCTTAGAATTTGATTTGGAAACAACCAACCTTTAAATATTCTACCTATGATATAAGGCCCCGGCCTTAAACCTTACTTAATATTGAATTAAATGAATAATTCGCATTGAGGATCTTTTCAGGTTTAGAGTTTTAGAGAATTAGATCATAACTATTACATCTCAAAAGATTAAAAAGTAGACACTTCTACTAAGTTTCCATAACAAAAACTCTTAAAAAGAAACATGTATAGTTCCATGTTTTAGATATAATGACTTTCCCTTGATCCCATCCTTGACCCTATTCCACATTAAGTCCTGTGAAAAACATTTCAAAAAAACTTGCGGTGAGCATAAAAAGCTCAGTAAGGGATACACAAAGAAGGAAATATGTTAGTTTTTCAAAACCACCATTAAACCATGAATACTTTATCAAAGAAATACTTTTCACCTTTATGAAGCAGAAAATACTATTCATTGAATAAAAGTTCATTACTTACCCTTTTGTAATCAAAATATTACCATAAAACCCATATAAAGAACACATAACATATAAAGGTAACTTGGGACATAAACATACTTAAATTGAATAACCATACGGTCGACTACCACACATACTGAAATGGAATATCCATACGGCCGACTTCCATACATATCAATTAATGGAATAGCCATACGGTTGACTTCCATACCCAATGCATTGGAGGTTATAATGTTACCACACGTCCTGGTATTCACGACACCACTCGTCATATGGTTTATCATGTAACCACCCGTCAAATGTCCAAGTACCATTATAAAATCATAAGACATAAAACAAATATAATGGAAAGAAAACATTTACAAACTTTAATCACAATATATCACATAAATATATTGAAATAACAAATCCATTATAAAAACCATTTTCAATACCAAAATACATAAAAGATTATATGGTATTTATTTCACTTTAAAAACATTATGGCTTGTTGAGGAAGCCAAAGACCAAATAATACTCGCGGCGGTGGAAAAGGTCGTTGTCACCGCATACGTTAAAAGAAACATTATTTTTTGTCATTTAGTAAAACACTTCATAGAAAAAGATTCCTTTTGTATAAAAGTAAAATTCAAAGGGGTTTATACACCATATAAAAGAAAGTTGTGTATAAAACGAAACATGCCTTAATGAAAAGAGATTGAGACGAAGTCCCTTACAAAGATAATTTTTTAAATAAAATAGATATATTATGTGTATTAACTATATTTACACATAAATAAAGTATAAATACCAGATAGGACATAATAATATAATGACATAATTTGAAAGTAGGAGATTAACCCAAAGAATGGAAATTGGGTTAAGAAGTTCCCTTACCTCGTGTCCGACATGACTCGATTGCTCTTTAATCTCCTGAATAATAAACTAGTGTTAATTTATACTTGCTTAAGAACCTTTTTCAATCTTTCTATTCCTTTTATATCAATTATTTCCATGTTATAAGCATTATTTAATCATTTAAGTTAATAATGTTTGTTTTGTCGATATTTGGTTCTTAAGTCGAAAGTGGACTTCTTACAATTACATGTTGTTCGTGTGGTCAAAGGTTCATTATATCCCGAATGATATTCATGGTTTGGATATCATATATATCATATATATCCAGCATATACATGTATTTATAATATTACATAATCATTTAGAGGTAAGAAATGAAATGCACCGTTCATGGAGACGGTAAGCCATACGTACGCATGAACACGACTTTCATTTCTATGTCATATTAATGGAATTAAAACTAAATGAGAGATATGTATATTTTAATTCCAGAATTATATTCATAATTTAGTTGTAACATAAATCATATATATCCATTATATATATGTACTTATAATAGTACATTACATTTGGGGATAAGAAATGAAATGCACCGTTCATGGAGACGGTAAGCCGTACGTACGCATGAAGGCTACTTTCATTTCTATATCATACTTGAATGGAAAGAGATCATAATGATAAAAAAGTATATTACAATTCCAGTATATTATAATATATAATATCATTAAATTCATCCTTTATACGTCCCACGTATGGCATTAACGAATCAAATCACTTTGAGGGGGCGGTAGTCCGCACTTCCTAACATGAAATTATCGTGTTTACCCACAATGGAAACCATAAAAGTATGCCACAAATGAAAAATACAGAAACTTAAGTAAAACATAAACATATTATATATCATATATAAATATAGTTTCATCTTAATGGCCACCTTTTAAGGTGTTATATGAGTGTTGAACAATCATCGTTTCGTGAGGCAGAAATTCACCATCCACAGAAACAGTATGTTCTTTAACCATTAGATGAAGGTGTGTGTAAGTTTAGCTCGAATAATTTTTATAACAACATCCTAGTATATTTATGATACTGGTTTTGTTACAAAATAAATTAATAAAAATATTTTAGGTGGTTGGAGAAGAAAAATAAAACAAAATAACACAAGTGAAGACATTACCTTAAAATCAGGTAACTCTCTTTGATTTGAGATCAAAGGCTTCCTTGGGAAGACTTATACCCAAAGTGAGGCTTATATTAGTAATAAAGGGATGTGGAGAGACAAAAAGAGCAGATATTGGCCGAACCAAAGGCTTGAGAGGTGTGGGTAAGGAGGTAGAGTTGGGGGCCTTTTTTAAGAGGAGAGGAGGGGCACTCTTGGAAAGTTAAGAAAAGATACATTATTATAAATTTGTTTCGGATACAAAGGGTCCCAAAATTTTATATTTAGAGGTTAAGGTGATAAGGGTTAGAAATCCACCCATCCAATAGGTTTTTTACATGTGTAGGTCTTAGATGTTACATTATATTTTCATTTTATTTAAATTGTTAAATAATGCGGTAATCACTGCATCATCATGGTGTTATAGATAATTTAATTTATTTAATGTATAAAAATTATAAAAAAACTATCATGATGTAGGAAATCGTTTTAGCTTTCTAATTAATATTTATAGTCAAAAATATGACTTGTATAACCCAATTTAAAAATTGTTTTAGTAAAACAACTCATGTTTGTGACATTTTTATTTTAACTTTAAATAAAAAGATATTAATGTCATTTTCCTACCAAAGTGGCTCCATGGGGTCCCCAAGTTGACCCATGGATTTTCTTGGTCGGACATGACACATAAAATAAGGGTAGGACATGTGTCTAGGTCATTTCATATTATTAAAACATTATTTTTACCTTAAACAACACTAATTACCTCTAATCGTGATTAAAAACACAAAAGTTACTATTTACCAAAAAAATTATTTTAATCCCATTTAACCACATTTTACTTCTTAATGACAACCATGTATGTTGGATTTTTGAAATTCAAAACACAGAAGTGGTAATATTTCATTTAAACAAAAAATCAGTTTTTTAAGTACCGCTTAGTGGTTTCACTATTCATCAAAAATTGAAGCTTTTCAGAAAAATACCAAAACTTCACCCTAAGATATATTTGATATTATGAATTCAAAAATGATTTATATTTTAAAAAATTGAAAACATATAAGTTTCATTAATTAATTTAATAATTAATTCCCGCTGTCAAAACAAATAGCGTGTTTTTATGAAAGAAAAAGTATCAAAAGATTGACACTAGTTTACGTCCGATTTCAAAGTGAAATTAATTCCAACGACCACTATTGGATTAAATGGTAAAAATATATTCTAATTGAACTTTAAAACCAATTCAAAACATAACCTAATCATATAAATAAATTAGATTAAAAAGAGGTTTTGAATTTAAAATACAACATTTTTCACTATTCATTAAAAAATGAACTTTATCGGAAAAATACCAAAAATTTACACAAAGTAAATTTTGATGTCCTGATTCTAAAGAAGAATTTAATTGGGTCCAAAAGAATGTATAAGAGTGACCAAAACTATATTTAAATAATTTTCTCTATGAAAAGGCGATAAGTCGACCATTAGTGAAAATTAGAGTATATATGCCTAAAATTGAATTCTTTTCATATTTTAAGCCTTTATCCTTTATTGGATAAATGTAAAAACATTTAACAAACATATATAATCATATTTCAGTTATTTCTATTCATTCCCGCCAATAAAACGACTACGTGTTAACTACCATTTAAAATAATATTATTATATTACTAGTGTGCAACGTAAGTTTTCAAAGAAACTCATTGTTGCGTATCGAGTACGCTATCGAACAAAGCAACCCCTTTAATGTAAAATTAATATTTAATTCAAAAATATTAATAAATATGAAAATGTTTTATTCATTATTTACCGGGGATGTTACATCCTTCCCCCCTTTTGGGAATTGCGTCCTCGCAATATTATTCACTTATCATAATAAGTGAGGATATTTATCCATCATTGAATTTTCAGATTCCCATGTTGCTTCTTCAACCATATGGTTTTTCCACAAAACCTTTACCTGGTGAATTACCTTATTTCGCAACACTTTCTCTCTTCAGTCAAGAATTTGGATTGGTTTTTCTTCATAAAAGAGATTCTCTTCCAACTGAACTACCTCTGGGCTCAAAACATGAGATGAATCTGGCATATACTTTCTCAACATCAAAACATGAAAAACATTGTGTACCTGAGATAAACTCGGAGGCAAAGCCACTCGATAAGCAACTGATCCAACTTTCTCCAGAATTTCATATGGTCCAATGAACCTTGGACTCAACTTTCCGTTCTTACCAAATCACATCACACTTTTCCACAGTGAAACTTTGCGAAAAACTTGATCACCTACCTCGAAAGATAGATCCTTCCTCCGGTTATCCGCATAACTTTTCTCTCTGATCTGAGCTGTTCTCATGTGTTTCTAAATCAACTGAACTTTTTCTGCCATCTCTTCTACCAATTTTGGTCTCATCAGCTTCCTTTCACCCACTTCATCCCAAAAAGTAGGAGTTCGACACCGCTTCCCATATAATGCCTCAAACGGTGCCATATGTATACTGGAATGAAAACTGTTATTAAATGAAAATTCAACCAAAGAAAGATGTTGGTCCCAAATTCCCAGATAATCCATCGAACAAGCACGTGGCATATCCTCCAAAGTCCGAATTGTTCGTTATGACTGCCCATCTGATTGAGGATGAAAAGATGTACTGAAATTTAATTCAGTACCCCAACGACTTCTGAAGGCCTTTCAAAAAGTTAGAAGTAAACCTGAGATCACGATCAGATATAATGGAGAGGGGAACTCCATGTAACCTGACTATCTCTTTAAGATACAATTGAGAAAGGTGATCTAGAGTGAATGTATCTCGAATAGGAAGGAAATGAGTAGATTTAGTCAATCGATCAACAATATCCTAGACTGCATTATTACTTCAAGATGTCTTCGGTAATACCACAAAAAAGTCCATGGATATATTTTCCCATTTCCACTATGGCACCGGTAAAGGCTGAAGCATCCCTTTCGGTAACTGCTGCTCTGCTTTAACCTGCTAACAAGTCAAACACTTCACAGTAAAATCAGAAATATCCCTTTTCATTCCGTCCCACCAGCAATACTCCCAAAGATCTCTATACATCTTAGTACTTCCTGGATGAACTGAAAACGGAGAACTATGAGCTTCACATAACAACTCTCTCTTCAACTATGAATCACAAGGTACACACAATCTCTTCCCAAAACTCAAAACACAACCATTATCAATGTTGAATTCAGGCAACTTACCCTTCTGAACAAGCTCTACCCTTTTCTGCAATTCACTGTCTTGCTTCTGTGCTTGCTTGATTCTGTCTGACAAAGAAGATTTCACTGATACCTGAAACAAAATAGAAGAGCTTCCTGCACAAACAACTTCCATTCCAAAGTTCATCAAATAAAAAACCAAAGGATCTCGTTCTAAATATAGCATGGTTAATGAAGCATTACTCTTTCGACTCAAAGCATCGGCCACTTTATTTGCTTTTCCCGGATGGTAATGAATTGTACAATCATAATCCTTGATTAATTCCAGCCATTTCCTCTATCCCATGTTCAATTATTTCTGAGTGAATATATACTTTAAACTTTTGTGATCAGTATATATTTCACACTTTACTCCATACAAATGGTGCCTCTAAATTTTTAAAGCAAAACAATAACAGCTAATTCCAAATCATGTGTAGGGTAATTTACCTCATGAGTTTTCAACTGACGTGAAGCATATGCAATTACCTGATCATTCTACATAAGGACACAACCAAGTCCCTTCAACGAATCATCACTGTATATAACAAACTCACCATTCCGAGAAGGAAATGCCAAAACTGGATCATTCAACAATCTTTATTTCAACTCCTTCGGTAGTAACCTGAGTCAACTGAGCCATCACTACAACAAACTGTTTAGTTCTGATTCTGACCATCTCAGGATACTGATTTCAAAGGTCATTTCCCTCTATATTCCTTCCCAGAAAAGTTGTTCTGATTTCTCTATGAAAAACCATTCTTAACCCAGAAATATCTTAGTCGAAGCAACATGGTAATCTTTAAATGCTACATCATTTCAATTTGACCATAAAAATATATTTTTGGATAATAATTTAATATAATTCTAATTCCTAAAGTTGTCTAAACCGACCTCTGATACCAACTATAAGGCCCCGGCCTTAAACCTTACTTAATATTGAATTAAATGAATAATTCACATTGAGGATCTTTTCAGGTTTAATGTTTTAGAGAATTTTATCATAACTATTACATCTCAAAAGATTACAAAGTATACACTTCTACTAAGTTTCCATAAAATAAAAACTCTTAAAAAGAAACATGTCTAGTTCCAAGTTTTAGATAGCATGACTTTCCCTTGATCCCATCCTTGACCCTATTCCACATTAAGTCCTATGAAAAACATTTCTAAAAAACTTGGGGTGAGCATAAAAAGCTCAGTAAGGGATACACAAAGAAGGAAATCTGTTAGTTTTTCAAAACCACCAGTAAACCATGAATACTTTATCAAAGAAATACTTTTCACCTTTATGAAGTAGAAAATACTCTTCATTGAATAAAAGTTCATTACTTACCCTTTTGTAATCAAAAGATTACCATAAAACCCATATAAAGAACACATAACATATAAAGGTAACATGGGACATAAACATACTTAAATGGAATAACCATACGGTCGACATCCACACATACTTAAATGGAATAGCCGTACGACCAACTTCCATACATATCACTTAATGGAATAGCCATACGGCTGACTTCCATACCCAATGCATTGGAGGTTATAACGTAACCACCCGTCCTAGTATTCACGGCACCACCCGTCATATGGTTTATCACGTAACCACCCGTCAAATGTCCAAGTACCATTATAAAATCATAAGACATAAAACAAATATAATGGAAAGAAAACATTTCAACACTTTGATCACAATAAATCACTTAAATATATTGAAATAACAAATCCATTATAAAAACCATTTTCAATACCAAAATACATAAAAGAGTATATGGTATTTATTTCATTTTGAAAACATTACGGCTTGTTGAGGAAGCCAAAGACCAAATAATACTTGTGACAGTGGAAAAGGTCGTTGTAACTGCGTACGTTAAAAGAAACATTTCTTTTTTTCATTTAGTAAAACGCTTCATAGAAAAAGATTCCTTTTGTATAAAAGTAAAATTCAAAGGGGTTTATACACCGTATAAAATAAATTTGTGTATAAAACAAAACATGCCTTAATGAAAAGATATTGAGACAAAGTCCCTTACAAAGATCATTTTTAAATAAAATAGATCTATTATATGTATTAACTATATTTACACATAAAGAAAGTATAAATACCAGATAGGACATAATAATATCATGACATAATTTGAAAGTAGGAGATTAACCCAAAGAATGGAAATTGGGTTAAGAAGTTCCCTTACCTCGTGTCCGACGTGACTCGATTGCTCTTTAATCTCCTGAATAATAAACTAGTGTTAATTTCTACTTTATTAAGAACCTTTTTCAAGAATACTATTCCTTTTATATCAATTATTTCCATGTTATAAGCATTATGTAATCATTTAAGTTAATAATGTTTGTTTTGTCGATATTTGGTTCTTAAGTCGAAAGTGGACTTCTTACAATTACATGTTGTTCGTGTGGTCAAAGTTTCGTTATATCCAGAATGATATTCATGATTTGGATATCATATATATCATATATATACATCATATACATGTATTTATATTATTACATAATCATTTAGAGGTAAGAAATTAAATGCACAGTTCATGGAGACGGTAAGCTGTACGTACGCATGAACGCGACTTTCATTTCTATGTCATATTAATGGAATTAAAACTAAATGAGAGATATGTATATTTTAATTCCAGAATTATATTCATCATTTAGATATAACATAAATCATATATATCCATTATATATATTTACTTATAATAGTACATTACATTTGGGGATAAGAAATGAAATGCACCGTTCATGGAGACGATAAGCTGTACGTACGCATGAACGCTACTTTAATTTTTATCTCATACTTTAATGGAAATAAATCATAATGATAAAAAGGTATATTATAATTCCAGTATATTATCATATATAATATCATTAAATCCATCCTTTATACATCCCACGTATGGCATTAACGAATCAAATCACTTTGAGGGGGCGGTGGTCCGCACTTCCTAAAATGAAATTATCGTGTTTACCCACGATGGAAACCATAAAGGTATGCCACAAATGAAAAATACAGAAACTTAAGTAAAAAATAAACATATTATATATCATATATAAATATAGTGTCATCTTAATGGCCACCTTTGAAGGTGTTATATGAGTGTTGAACAATCATCATTTCGTGAGGCAGAAATTCACCATCCACAGAAACAGTATGTTCTTTCACCATTAGATGGTGTGTGTAAGTGTGGCTCGAATCCTTCTTATAAAAACATCCTAGTATATTTAGGATATTTATGTTGTTACAAAATAAATGAATAAAAAGAGTTTAGGGGGTTTGAGAAGCAAAATAAAACAAAAGAACACAAGTGAAGACATTACCTTAAAATCGGGTAACTCTCTTTGATTTGAGCTAAAAGGCTTCCTTGGGAAGACTTCTGCCCAAAGTGAGGCTTCTAAGAGTAAGAGAGGGATTTTGAGAGACAAAAAGATCAGATCTTGGTCGAACCAAAGGCTTGAGATGTGTGGGTAAGGAGGTAGAGGTGGGGGCCTTTTATAAGAGGAGAGGAGGGGAACTCATGGAAAGTTAAGAAAAGATACTTTATTATAAAATGATTTTCTGATAAAAAGTCTCCCAAAATTATATATTTGGAGGATAAGGTGATAATAGTTATAAATACACCCATCCAATAGGTTTTTGACATGTAAAGGTCTTAGATGTTACATTATCTTTTCATTTTATTTAAATCGTTAAATAATGAGGTAATCGCTGCATCATCATGGTGTCATAAATAATTTAATTTATTTAATGTCTAAAAATTATAAAAAAAATATCATGATGTATGAAATATTTTTAGCTTTATAATGAATATTTATAGTAAAAAATATGACTTGTATAACCCCATTTAAAAATTGTTTTAGTAAAACAACTCATGTTTGTGACATTTTTATTTTAACTTTAAATAAAAAGATATTAATGTCATTTTCCTACCAAAGTGGCTCCATGGGGTCCCCAAGTTGACCCATGGATTGTCTTGGTCGGCCATGACACATCCAATAGAGGTAGGACATGTGTATAGGTCATTTCATATTATTAAAACATTATTTTTACCTTAAACTACACTAATTACCTTTAATCATGATTAAAAACATAAAAGTTACTATTCACCAAAAAATTATTTTAATCCCATTGAACAACATTTTACTTCTTAATGACAAACATGTATGTCGGATTTTTGAAATTCAAAACACAGAAGTGGTAAAATTTAATTTAAACAAAAAATCAGTTTTTTAAGTACCACTTAGTGATTTCACTATTCATCAAAAATTGAAGTTTTTCAGAAAAATACCAAAACTTCACCCTAAGCTATATTTGATATTACGAATTCAAAAATGATGTCTATTTTAAAAAATTCAAAATATATAAGTGGAATTAATTAATTTAATAATTAATTCCCGCTGTCAAAACAAATAGCGTGTTTTTATGAAACAAAAAGTATCAAAAGATTGACACTAGTTTAGGTCCGATTTCAAAGTGAAATTATTTAAAATGACCACTATTGGATTAAATGGTAAAAATATATTCTAATTTCACTTTAAAACCAATTCAAAATATAATATAATAATATAAATAAATTAGATTAAAAAGAGATTTTGAATTAAAATACAACATTTTTCACTATTCATTAAAAAATGAACTTTATCGGAAAAATACCAAAAATTTACACAAAGTAAATTTTGATGTCCCGATTCTAAAGAAGAATTTTATTTGGTCCAAAATAATGTATAAGAGTGACCAAAACTATATTTAAATAATTTTCGCCACGAAAAGGCGATAAGTCGGCCTTTAGTGAAAATTAGAGTATATATGCCTAAAATTGAATTCTTTTCGTATTTTAAGCCTTTATCCTCTGTTGGATAAATGTAAAAACATTTAACAAACATATATAATCATATTTTAGTTATTTCTATTCATTCTCGCCAATACAATGGCTACGTGTTAACAACCTTGTAAAATAATATTATTATATTACTAGTGTGCAACGTAAGTTTTCAAAGAAACTCATTGTTGCGTATTGAGTACGCTATCGAACATAGCAACCCCTTTAATGTAAAATTAATATTTAATTCTAAAATATTAATAAATATGAAAATGTTTTATTCATTATTTACTTGGGATGTTACATAAGATCCACTAGAAAAGAGGGTTTTATGGTTTCAAAAGAATAATAACCATTACAATAGCTTTAATGTGGAAAAAGGAAGGAGGATGAGTGTTTGAATCACCTAGAGATTCAATCTAAACCTAATGATTCTCCAAGTGGATTAGAAACAAGGGCTATCAATCATTAGGAAGTTTAGGAGGAATGGTTCGTTACTCTTGGCCGCTAGAGGATAAATGGGGTGGAAAATCATGTATGAGTTCTTAAGGATTTTTAGGGAAATTTCAATTTAACATTTTTTATGGGGAACATGGTTTGGCCGCATGGTTGGATAAACCATGCACCAATAGTATTCCACCCTCTATCTAAGAGGGGGGCCTGGTTGCACGGTATCATGGGGAGCCAACACAGATTGAAAAACCACACACTATCCATAATGGATGTATCTATCCAGGTCCTCTTGGTTTGGACACCCCCCATGAACGGTTTCATAAACCATTCATCCTACTTCTAGGAAAGAATGGTTAGGGTGAACGGTTACTTCTAACCATGCGCCAATCATGAAACATGCATTGGATGGACATTTTTTTTCTTTTTAATCTTGAACCCCCTGGACAACCTCGAGCCTCCTCGTAACCTCAAGAAACATTTCATTAACCATCTTAAAGGTATTTAAACTCAAATTTAAACAAGAACATACCTCAATAGAAGTTCCAGATCTTATAACCTCCCCACCTTATAATGCCTCATCCTCTAGCCTCACTCCTAAGAATAACTGAGCTTCCTAGGTAAAGTGATTAGGCATGGGGCCCACATATCCATCTTCATATCCCAAGTCTCTTCCTAAACATTACCTTGATACCATAACACTTGATCTAAGGGCACCATATTTCACCTCAAGACTTCCTCACTATGATCCACAATACAAACTGGATACTCCTCAAAGGGCGCATCAACCTCATTCTCAACAAAATCCACATATATAATATAAAATGGGTCAGAGTGATACTGATGAATCTGTAATACATGAAAAACATCATGCATTCCACTATACCATTGTGGAAGAGACAATCGATATGCCACTAGTCCTATTCTCTCTATAATCTCAAACAACCCCACATACCTGGGTTCCAACTTACCTTTTCCTAAAATCCAACGGTGACCTAACCTTAGAAACACCCAAATAAATACACGATCACCTACCATAAACTCAAGAGTTTATCATTTTTTATCAACATAAAACCTTTTAGGACTATGATCCATATCCATACTTTTCTGTGTCAATTGAACCTATTATAAAATCTCCTTCATGAGACATGGTCCCAACAAATCTAATTCCCTAGAATCCATTGAACATAACAGGGATCTACATGGAGTACACTAGAGCACCTCATAGTGTAACACCCCAAGATTTCATAGTACATTATTTCTTCAAGTATTTCAATAACTTTCACTACACGCAACACCGAGTTCTAGCACACCATGACTTACCAAACAAGACGTTCAATAGTGGTTATTAATATTATTTACTAAATTTGGAAATTTATATAATCTTTATAATTTTAGAATCCATATTATGAGTTTCTTATACATAATTTAAGAACAAATACATTTTTTCAGATAAAAGAAGTATTTTTCAAAAAATGAAATTTTACCGCCTTTTAATGGAGAATCCTTTTTAAATCCATTATTTGAAACTTTTATATATTTAATTTGACAAAATAAACTTCTTCTTTAGAATATGGACATAAGAATTTATTTTCAATAAAGTTTTGGTGTTATTTTGATAACTTTCATATTTGGGTGAATAGTGAAAAATACTATATTTTAACTGAAAACAACTTTTTAAATCAAATTAATTTATATTGTTAAATTATAAATTTTAATGGTTTGGAAGTATAAATAGATTATATTTTTACCATTTAATAAAATTATGGTCATTTTAAGTAATTTCACTTTGAAATTGGACATAAACAAATGTCAAACTTTTGGGAGTTATTATTTCCAAAAAATACGCCTTGTGGGTTTGACAGCGAGAATTAATTTTAAATTAATAAATGAAACTTCTATGTTTTTAATTTGGTAAAATAGAAATCATTATTTAATTTGGAATATCAAAATTATCTTAGGGTAAATTTTTGGTATTTTTCTAAAAACTTTTAATTTTTGATGAATAGTGAAAAACACTGAGTTATAGTTTAAAACCGAATTTCTATTTAAATAATTATTTATTTTATTTAAATTTATTTTTTGTCAAAATAGATACATAATACCTATATAAGTTCAATGTAATTAATTGGAGTTAGTTTAGAATAATTTTAGATATATAAAAATTTTATTGAACTTTTCACTGTCTTTTACCCATCTCCTAGGAGAATTTGGAAATTCACATAAAACATAATTTTACTGCTTTTGTGAATGGAATTTCAAAAAACTGAGAAACACGGTTAATATCAAGGAGTAAAATTTGGTTCAATGAGATGAAAATATTTTTTGGTGAATAGTAAGTTTTTACATTTATTTACCACGGTAAAAAGTAAAAAGGGTAATTAAGGGTAAAAATGTTATTATTATTACCCTAACACACGTCCTAATTATATTGGATAAGTATAATTCTAACAAAAACAACCTTAGTAATAAAATATGAACCTCTTTGGACCACTTGGATTAGATTAGGACATTTATTATTATTTAATTCAAAGAAGAGTTAAAAGAGTTAAAATCAAAGTTTAATTACTAAATTTTTTTTAATATTGGGATATATATAAGATAAATTATGTTGTAAATATTCATTAGAAAGATAAAAATATTTCCTATATAATGGTATTTTATTTATAATTTTTAGACATTAAATAATTTAATTTATTTATGACATAATTGTGATGCAGTAATTACTTAATTAATGAAATATTAAAATAATTGATATTATAAATATTAAAATAAATGTAATTTGAGACTTTTTATGGATTCCACTAATTTTATAGGTTAATATGACATAATATTATTGGTTATATAAATTGTTTTCGAAGTAATAATGATGTTATGAAATTATCAAAAAAAAAACCCAATAGTGTCAAAATTGACATAAAAGAGTTTTTAAAAAAAATATTATATTATTAATTGATATTCTATTTCTAAAAATATAAGGTTCGGACAAAAGACTTATATAATGATAGGTGTATCATTAACGGAACACTTTGGGGTCTCTTGGATGTATATAGTGAGTTTATTAACTATATAATAATACAAAGTGACATGGTAAATGTCAAAATATTTAACAAAGAGTTAAATCTAAATGATAAGGTTACTATAGTCACCCAAACCTGTATAAAGTCTATTGTTTGAAAGGATTTTGACCCATACCCACCTTAAAATTTAAATAATTCATTTTGGAGCCATTAGAAACCGAATATGAATGTATTATAAAATAATATTTCTAGCTTTTCCAAAGTGCCCCTCACCCCTTTTAAAAAGGGCACTCCCCCTTCTCACTAATTCACACATTAAAAGCTTTTTGTCTTGGACAAAACCTTCCCAAATACTCTCTCAAATTACCTCACTTCAAACTATAGGCCTTATTTTGATCAAAAAGCCAACTTAAGGATCCCTTTTGATCAAATAAAAAGGAAAAACCCGAAGAAGAGGTAATGTTTTCACCACCCTCTTTCAAGTTCCTTTCTTCTTCAAATTCTTATTTCTTTGTTATTCCCATTATAAAATAATAACTACAGTATCTTATATATACTGTGATGTTATTATAAATATGTTACAACCATATTCATTATTCTACCCATCCTTTGAATGACATGTCACCATACATGCGTATGTACGTCTTACCGTCTCCACATCGTGGTGTAATTGTTATTCAAAATATTATTATTTGGATGGGTGTAATAATGATATGTAATTCATGTAAATAATAAATATAACATGATAATGATTATGTATATATGATATAACATCCAATTATATATTATTTTAATATCAAAAGAACGATATTGTCGCTCGTGCGTACGTATGGACTACCGTCTCCACGAACGCGATGAGATTCATTCCCCATCATATCCATTCGAGAATAATTCTCATTTGATGATTAAAAGTAATGTTTAAGAACTTTATATCATTTTGGATATGAATAATATACAACCTATCCATAAAAAACATGGCTTATTTAACAAAACATATAAAAGAAAATGAGTAAGTTAACACCCGAAACGACGATAATACTAAGATATTATTAACAAAGAAATGTTAAAAGGTCATATATGATATCATATCAATTTATATGATTCTTGAATAATTTAATAACAATTATTTCACCATTATAAAAGAGGTTAACCTACCCTCAACCAAGGAAAAGTACAAGGTAAGGGTTTATTTCACAATCTCTTCATTATCCGAGGTTGTTTATACATAATTATCTACTGGGACCTCTTTATCATCCACATTCATGTTTCTTAAAAATGTATTTCAAAACATTCTTAATATTTTACAGAATATGGGTTAAAGTCATTTATACCCTTGTTTGACTTTTTATAAGAAGTTTATAAAGGAATCTTTCCATCGTTTTCCAAACATGGCCCTTTTTAACCTTTTCGACAGAATTAAGGTAAGAATGTCTTTTTTAACTTATACGGCGGGTGAGGCTATTTTCCGCCATTATAAAATCTTCGAATCTTCCCTTATAAACTTATAAGAATATTTTCAAAGTATAAGTTTTATTTTATAATTATGTGACTTTTAAATGATTTAAAAAAAGAGATATTTCTCTCAAATAGTTTTGATTTCATCTATGTCAACATCCTTTGATGGATTTTAAGCTTATTTGAACTTTATTTATTATGATACAATTCTTCCATATTGTATTGAAGTTTTTGTGATATGTTTGACTGTGGATGTGTTATTTTTATACCATTCATGGTTTATAGAGAAAGTATTGACATTTCATATGCTAGTCTTAATACGAATGTTTATGTTATGTTTAAACATGTTCATATGAGGAATGCATTGGACTTAATAAGTGACAGGTGGAGCCCGCTATAGTTCCTAGATGCATCAATAGGTCTCTTGAGACAAACTAGTGTCTTGGCACAAGGCCTTGTCAAAATATTACTTGTAGTCTTGGCACACGTCCTTGGCTATGTGGTTATGATAGTCTGGCATTATGAATTCCATCATTATGAAAGTGGTTATTGATATTGCATGTGATTATTCGACTAGTAGAATATCCATGTGAATAATTAAATGGAATTATTTCATTTTATTTTTTCCAAATTATGCTGAAGTTCAAGTTTAAAAGGATTTTGTTTTATTTATACATTAACTTAAATGTTTATTCTTATTTATAAAAGTTTATGCTATATAGTTATCCCTACTGGGCATTTGAGCTCACCCCTTTCTATGTTTTATTTTTCCCAGGATGTGAAGAAGTATTTTATGAACGACCTGTAGGGATAGTATAAGGGGATATGAGTGTGGATACAAGATGTTTTTGTAGTTTTTAATTTATTATGTAATTTAAATTTTATGAATGTATCTAGTGTTTCCAAGACTACTTTACTAATCGGTCTTTCGAGACTTGATCTTTTGTGATCATGCCAATGATATGTAATAATACACTGACTCTGGGTAACTGGGGTTGGGGCACTACACAAAGGGTTCCATTTGAATATTCTCCTGGTAACTACTAATATAGGTGAACTCAACAAGCACCAAATTATTTTCCCAAGATCCTACAAAGTCTAGGAGGCATGCCCTTAACATTTCCTCTAGTACCAGAATCATGCACTCTGACCACCTATCTGCCTACAGGTGGAAAGATGTACTAAAAAATACATGGTTACCAAGAAACTTATGCAACCGCTATAAGAAGTGAAATGTAAAAAGTGTATCATGATCCAAAACTATAGTATGTGGAACCCCATGAAACATCACTATATCCTGAATATATAAATCACCCAACTAATCCACGATGATAGTCTCTAAAATCAATAAGAAATGATCCATTTTGGTCAAATGATCCACAACTACCCATATAAAATCATTATTAAGATGTGTCCTCCGGAGACCTAACAAAAAATCCATTATGTCATTGTCCCACTTTCATTTTCGAATGGGAAACAAATATAAAAATCCACTTCGACACTGATGCTTGGCCTTCACTCATCGATAGGTGTAGCATCACATCATGAAATCTACAACCTCATTTTTCATCCATGGAAACCAAACCAATCTCTAATAATCATGATACATTTTCATCAAAATAGGGTGAACCTCCCACTTATAGGAATGAAACTCGTAAATCAACTCTTCTCGAATATAGGTAGGCATAATAACATGGCCACAAACAGATTTCATCATCATTAATAATCCAATCAAAAGGTGTCTCCATACCTTCAATACTTTCACTCAAGGAAAAACACTCTAGATCCTCATATTTCCTCACCTTAAGGATTCAATGGACATCTACCCTTGTCCACCCCAAACCTCTAGATGAATCTTAGTAAACAAAACTAGAATCCTCTAATCGGAAGTAGATTCTTGAACCACTTGAGTATGAGTCTTCTAACTCAAAGCATCTACAATGCTATTTCCCTTTTCCAAAATATAAAAAAAATCCAAAATCAAAATATTTCATGAACTCAACCCTCCTTCAATGACAAATATTCAATTCAAACTGGGATAAGATGTACTTAAGGCTTTTATAATTAGTATACATAGTAAACCTTTATCCCAACAAGTAATTCTACCAAAACATTAAATCATAAACCACTACAGTCAAATTAATATCATGTGTAGGGTAATTTTTCTAATGAGCCCTCAACTACCATGACCCATATTCCACAACCCATTCACCCTGCATCAACACTGCCCAAATACCAATGCTGAATGCATCAAAAAACAAGGTATAAACCTTACTTGGATCAGGTAGGAACAAAATTAGCGCCTTATTCAACCACTTATTTAACTCTTAGAAATAATTCTCACATTCCCCAGTCCATTCAAAATTTATTAACTTCTTGGTAAAGGCTTAATGTGGTGCTTCAAAATGGGAAAAGTATTTAATGAACCTTCAATAGTATCCCAAAAAACCCAAAAATCTCCAAATATCAAAAACATTATTGGGATGCTCCCATGAAATAACTACATGCACTTTCTTTAGGTATACTAAAACACCTTCCTCAGATATGATACAACCAAATAAATGTACCCATACAATCTAGAAATGACACATAGATAGATTGGTGTATATCCTATGCTCTCTTTGTGTACTTAGGATGATGTCAAGGTATTTGGAATAATCATTGTGAGTCTTTGAGTACACCATGAAATAATTTAAAAAGACAACTACAATTTGATCATTAGACCCATAGACACTTCTGGAATATTGGTTAACCCGAATGGAATAAAAAAAAAAATCATATAAACCATACCTACTCCTAAAATAATTTTGTGTTATATCAGAAGGTCTCAACCTCATCTGATGATACCCTGTCCTCAAATCAATATTGGAGAAAATAGAATCACCTATCTCCTGGTAAAAATGATCATCGATTTGTGGAAGAGGGTATGAGTTCTTAGCCATTATACGATTCAACCTCGAGTAGTTGGCACATAACCACAAAGTCTTTTCAGCCTTCTTAGCCAACAAAAATAGAGATCTCCAAGGTGAATTACTCAGATGAATAAACCCTCTATCCTTTAATTCCTCTAACATGTTTTATGTTCCTTATGTTCTACTGGTTCCATTCTATATGGAAAAATGGAAACATGTTTTTCTCTAGGCATCAACTCAATCATGAAATCAACATATCTCTTTGTTGTAAGACTCAAGAATTACTTAGAGAATATGTCCTATAACTGATCCAACATATGATAAAAAATCTACTCTACTCCCCCATCATAAAGTACAAGACAATGCACTTGGGTTATGAGCTCACCCAACCACTGAAAAACTGGATCTGCACGGCCTGCTTGAATATCCTATTCCCCATAGTGAACATAAGTATCCTCCTTTAGGGATGTGAAAATTATCCTATGGTAGTAATAGTTCATATGTTCCTGATATAGCACCATCCAATCTATACCCAATATTAGGTAAAATCCTGACATCTCGGGCACAAAAAATCCCCACAAGAAATGTTACATGCCAACCTCAAGGGTACACTCATTACATTATTAGATATTTTCTACTCATACCCCTAACAGTGTATAAATAGACATAACCTCACATATATTTTACACTATTATACTCAAAAAATTCACAAACTAAGAGGATATAAAAGAGTGTGAGGTGAAAGTATAAAATAAAGAACCAACAAGCATGGAAGCTATAATAATCACACCTCAAACTATCGATGGTCTAGCCTCTCCATCTCCAGGTGTAGTTTTAACTACATGAAGATTAAATGTAGCAATATATTGGGATCTGGTATGATTCCCTAGTTCTTTACTACCCTATTGATAAGGAAACCCTTATCTTAGAGCACCATGTCAACTACCCTAACTTGTACGACCAGTATAGCTCCAATTTCCTTCCTGGTATGGGGTAACCGACCCCATTCAGGAACTCTGCATCATCCTTGATCCTCTACCTTTACCCATATATCATGATTTCCTATAAAACATCTACACATTCCCTAACATGTCATAGACTTGGAACTTGACTGGTGGTTGGAGACACTAACCACACATGTGTCCCATCCTGCCACATTGATGGTAGAAAACCTAATCACTATGTTGAAATGATCTTCCTATTTTCTAAATACACTATCCAAAATCATGATGATGAAGGCTCTAAAAATGGAACTTCCTACCATAAGAATTCACACCACTTGATCACCCAACTAGAACCAAATTTCCACCACTAGAAGCCTCCCTTATGTTCCCTTATGAAATAAGGGTATGATCCACCACTTTAGAAAACTGATTTAAATGAAGACATTCACCTAGGAGTTGATCTCATTTCTAAGTATATCCTAAAAATGCCTCACTAAATCTACCTCATCCCCTATCATCACAAGAACAAATCATTGAAAGTCGGTGAAGAGGCCAATATAATCCATCTGAGACATAATCCCCTAGGTCAACCTCATAAACTCCACAACATTCTCCTACCTCAAGGTATCCAGATAGAAATATTCCAGAAAATTTTCCGGGAAATATTTCCACACCATACCTTCTTCCTACTCATTATGAACTAGATTATCCCGCCAGTGCTTTGCTGTTCCTTATAACATATAAGCTACAAACTTGACCCTCTTCTCAGGTGGAGTCTCCAAGTGATCCAAAATCATCTTGATAGACTCTATACATAACTCAATAGACTAAGGTCCACCCTATACAACAAAAATTGGAGGGTGCTATCATTGAAAATCCCTAGTCAGTTCAAATATAATCACCACCACCAACCCTAGGTCTCATTCCTTAATCTGTATAAAATGTGTAATATTCTAATGAAACTTATCCTCTCTTATATTACCCTAGATCAATGGGGTTTACTACTCCACTACTAGAGGATCATTATTGGCAATATATTATTGTCTCCCAACTAAAACATGTTTTCTTGGAGTAAACTTTCTATAATTCCAAACACAGATCTCAAAACACGTAACATAATGCTTCCATAGTTTTCTCCAAAGAAGGCTCTCTACTAGACAGAAACTACCTAGTCTGCTTACACTATCTCAGTAGATATAGTCACATTTCTAACACTACCCTCAGCCATCCATACCATGGGTCATGGTCAACATGGGTTAAAACAACTCACATAGTCATAATCCTTTCATTAGAAACCCCTTTTAACCATTTTACTTCCAAAACATAAATCTTTCTCATTTAGGAACCTTTTGACCTTTTTGAATCATCAAAAACAAATTTTTACCCATGCATGATTATTCATTAAGTAATATTCTCTAATAATTCGATTAAATTCTTTCCACTTATCCATTTTAATCACCTTTATTAAAAAAAATTATTTCAAATTTCTAGGAAAATGAAAATAATTTTATCCCTCACATACCACATATCTTTTTACATGTGTTCCTACCACGATTTATGTAACATATTTCCCTAGGTTCTTAAATTTATGCATGAATTAACAACCTCATACTATTTCATCTAAGAGTAAAAATATCATTAAATATTCACATCACACAATAAGTGCATCACCCAAGGTGAAATATCATCCAAATGTAATGACACACATCAAGAACAAAAGTCCCACCCTAAGTACTTGGGTTTTCCCCAATACACGGGTTAGATAGTCCCATGAACGAGCTCATTTACAAGGCCCAACACATCCTAGTATCATATATACCACTCACAAATAGTTATAATTTAGAAAATAAAACCTTCTCTGATATCACTTTGTAACATCCTTGATCAGGGAGCCACTAAACCAATGCCACAAGCCAGGTCACCACATGTCCTCAGGTGCACCTCCCCATATTCCAAAGGTTTCCGAATAGCATTGTGAGTATAATATAACATGTGGAGAGACTATAAACTATTTATATTAGTAATTAACAATATATAAAATATGAAATAAAGGAAACTATAAAAAATAAACATGCTTTACCAACCATTTCTCAAAACTGGATACAATCCACAACCAAAAAGTAAATTGGCCATGTCATTTCATATAGTGCCAAGTGTAAGGAAAAACAAAAAATAAATATAGGATGATGAAATCCCCAAAATTGGTCATGAATCCATGTCCTTATCCCTTATCTATGCACATCTCATGCCCAACTCAACCATCTAGCATAGGGAACTTGCTCATGTACTGAACCACAACAATAAAGTCTGCACAGGTACCTAATGGAATCTCAAGTAGGGTGTGAGTAAAACTCAGTAGGCCACCACTGACGATGTCTAAAAAATATATAGTCTAATAAAATATAGTAAATAAAAATACCTGTTTAATAACAATGTAAATAGGAAAATAAACAGGGTGCCATTTGTTATCTAGGTCCACTCAAGCCTCTTTTATTGTAACATCCTAGGTATTTATAGAATAATAAATTTTCATATCTATTAATATTTTTAAATTTAATATTAATTTTAGTTTAAAGGGAACAATATGTATGATAGCGTACCCAACACACAATAACAGGTTTATCTTAAAACTTACGTTGCACACAACACTGAGTTAAGAAAAAAAATAATACAACAATAATATTATTATTTTAAATGGTAGTTAATGCCTAGCCGTTATATTGGACGTAATGAACATAATTAACTATATTATGATTTTACATATTTTTTTAATTTTTTACATTTATCCAATGATTTTTAGAGGCTTAAAATGAGAATGAATTCAATTTTAAGCATAAAATACTTTAATGTTTTTAAAAGGTTGTTTTGTTGTCTTTTGATGAATTTTTTTTAAAATATTTTTTGCCACTTTTATATGTTATTTTTGATAAAATAAAATTTTTATTTAGAATCAGAACATCAAAATTTACTTCGGTTTAAATTATGGTATTTTTTTGATAAAATTTATATTTTTATGAATAATGAAAAATACTGCAATTAAATTCAAAACTGCCTTTCATCTAATTTATTTATATAGTTAGATTGTGCTTTTAATTGGTTTTAAAATGTAATTGGATTACTTATTTAACATTTAATCCAATTATGGTAATTGGAATTAATTTCACATTTTAATTATACATAAACAAATGTCATCTTTTTGACAGTTTTTACTTCTTAAAAACCCGCTTTCTAGTTTTGACAACATGAACTATTTTCAAATTAATTACTGCAAATTCTGTGTTTTGAATTTGGAATCATAAGGTCTAAATTTTCTAAATAGGTACCTTTTAGTTTTGGACATTATGAATAGTAACTTCAGTAATTATTTTTATTTACTATTATTAAAGGGTAAATCAAATAAATAAGGGTAAAAAAATAATATTATAATAATATAAAACTACCCTAACACATGTCATAATCAAATTTTATGAGATATGGCTGACCTTGGGAATCCTTCGGTTGATTTTAGGATCCCATGGAGCCACTTGAGTGTGATAGTGACCTTTTATAATATTTATTTTAATTGAAATAGAAATATAACATAAACATGTATCTTCTAACTAAAATAATTTTAATTTGGTTTATAAATGATATATTTGACTATAAATAGTCATTAGAAATATAAAAATATTTTTTACATCATGGCATTTTATTTATAATTTATAAATATTAAATAAATAAATTTATTTATGACACAATGACGATGCAGTGATTACCTTATTAATGAAAGTTTCAAATAAATGATATTATTAATATTAAAATAAATGAAATTTGAACATTTTTATGATATAAAATATTTTTTAGATGAAATTTATATTTTAGGGATGATTTAATTCCTTTTTTAAAAGTAATCAAGTTGTTATTACTTAAAAAAACCAATTAGTAAATTATGTCAAAATTGGCATAAATGAGTTTTTAAAACAAATACTATTTTATTGAATGATATAATAGTCCTAAAAATTTAATATTTAGAAAAATGACTTATACAATGTTAAAAATTTCATTAATTATTTACTTTTGGTTCGATTTTAATTTTATAGTAACTATATATTATGAAAATACAAGAAAACATTGTAAGAGTTTATGTTTTTAACTAAGGGTTAAAGCTAAAAGATAAGGTTAATTTTGTAAACTAAACTTGTATAAAACCTATTGGTTGAGATTATTTCAACCCATACTCATATTATCATCTACATTTATCACTTTTTAACTATTATAATACGAAAATAAATTTATAATAAAATAATATGTCAAGACTTTCTTAAAGTGCACCTTCTCCCTCTTATAAGAGGCCACCACATCTGCCCACTTACTCACACTTATCAAGGCCCTTGGATCATCCAAATTATGCTAAAATAATCTCCCAACATCCATATATTACCCTTATAATCCTTACCTTTGGTTTAAGGAAACTCAAAGAAGACTTTTGGCTCAAATCAAAAGGGGTTACCCAATTTTGAGGTAACATTTTCTCTCAAGATCATTTCCATTATCTTTCTTTTCCACCCCATAATATATTTTAATTCCATTATTTCTTAAAAAAAAGTATAATCAATATACTAGGATTTTTATGCTATATTTTCAACCTAAACTTACACACACCTTCATCTAATGAATGTAGAACTTACTGTTTCTCTGTACGGCGAACTACTGCCTCCTGAAATGATGATTATTCAATATTCACCTACCACCTCCCATGGTGTCCATTATGATGGAACTGTATTTATATATGAAATATATTATATTTATTTTTTCTCTATACTTCTGTAATTTTTTTTTTCAACATACCTTTATGCTTTCCATAATGTGTAAATACGATAATTTCACTTGAGGAAGTGTGGACTACCACCCCCTCAAAGTGATATGACTCATTCATTCTATACATGGAACATATAAAATATGGTTTTATTAAACCTATGATACATACATGAAATAAATATAATACTGGTATTATAATATACATTTTTATCATTTTATTATTATTCTTTTAATATGACAAAGAAATGAAAGTAGCGTTCATGAGTACGTACTGCCTACCGTTTCTATGAACGGTGCATTTGATTTCTTATCTAAAAATATTATGGATTATTATAAATACACACACATATATATATGATAAATATATATATATATTATTTAAATTATTAATATAATTCTGGATATTATGGACTTATGACCATATGGAAAATTTTAATCATAACAAGTTCATTTTTGACTCAAGTACCGAATATCGACTAAACATTTGATATGAACTTAAATAATTAATTAATTGATATAAAATTGCAATAATTGATATAAAAGGAATAAAAAAACATGAAAAATGTTATCAAAAAAAATATATTAACTTAATTCTATTATTCATTAAGATAAATAATGAACGAGACAAGTCCGAGTCAAGGTAAGAGACTTCATCTCAATATCCTTTCTTTGGGGTATATCTTGATGTTATACACCTTTTTTTCCTAGAAGGTGTATGTACAACCTTTTGAATCATTATATCATTAATTATTATATTCTAATTATATTTAATTTTTTTTATATTGTAATTCCTTAATTATATGTATTCAAGTGTTTCTTATGTGGTAAGAGAATTCTCAACTTCTCTTTCCTTTCAAGTTAAATTTTACGTGGTATATCTTTAAAATTTCAATAAAATGTTATTATTTACATTTTATTCAGTATATAATTTATTATGAGTCATTTATGTATGGGATACCCTTGTACCCTCTCTTTTTAATGTTTTGTAAAACCTTGTTTCATAGACGTTATGCTGCAGAAATTTCGTCTCAAAATCACTTTCTTTTTCTCAAGAAATTCTCTTATTTTATTTATGTAAATAAACAAACTTATTTAATTTTCTAGGGGTATTCATCAATACATAAAATTGTTATATTTTATTCTGTAATTAACATAAATAAAACCCTTATTCCCTTTTTGTAGGTTCTAAATGACATAATACTCATGTTTTAAGCACTTTTTTAAATCACGATTTTGATATGAAACCCATTTATTTTTTTATATTTGTGTTATTTATGAAAATTTTTATTATGATATATGCAGATAAAATTAAAATAAATACAAATTAAGGGTGTGCTCTGATAGTGCTACAATGAATTGGGTAAAGAAATTAATCTCTAGATATGACAAGTTTTAAGATACCTTGGTGAATAACCATAGTAATTTCTATGACACCTTGGGTATGGACCTTAGATATATGAAACCTTAGGGATGAAACTTGGTGATATGATTATGAATGTCTAAATTAAATATTTTAGCCACATTCTTATGTTTTGATCCAATTTCTTATTTTTATTATTTTCCTCTTTCTCATGCCTTTATGAAAGTCCTCGTGTTCTTATTTATATCTCTCCAGATCACATGTATATTGTTTACCTTATTTTACCTTACTGATATTTTTGTGCACATCCCATGTTTTTAATTGTTTTTCATAGGTCTTATTATTGGTAAGGACAAATAAGATTCTATGTTGAAATTATTTTAATATTTGTTTTGAACATAGACCATGTTTCATTTTAATATTTTTTATTTTATGAAAAAAATGGATAGCGTGTAGACTTATCTATTTGGTAATATTGAAAGTTTATGTAAGATTTTGTCTTAATTATATAAAACTTTAGACCTAAAAAATATTTTGGAATGAATGAAAATTAATTCTATTCAAAATTAACTTGAATAAGTTATGTTTATTTCTGGGTACTTATATACATTATCTATTCCATGAGTTAGACATTTTCATAAATTACACTATTGCCTCTTCTAGTCACAAAACTATTCATAAGGGTAAAGTAAAGTTCCCTATATCACTAGGGAAATTTTTTTTACAAACAAATACATTACACTTACCTTGGATCCTAAGTCCAGGTAATATCATCAACTACAACCATTAGGGGAATATATCCTCAATCCAACTCCCTAACCTATGCAATATAGGGGCAGGGTTTAGAGCCTCAATATAACTAGACAGTGAGTAAAGAAACTCAAGTCAATACCACACATACCACTAAGACATGCTCACATGCTTCTTTAACCATAACACATTTACCAAACATAACCATAACCATTTAACTCATTTACCAATTACAATTCATAACCCATTAACACACATATCATCTTCATGACTTAACCCATTAACACATTTATCTTTCACATGTATTAACACATTTAAAACATTTATATTACACAAAACTCCCCCTTATTCCATGTTATCAATGAAAATAAATTACATAAATTTCATTTCACATTTCATGTTAACAAACTAAACATAATTGTATTTGGTTTACTTTTATAAAACCATGTTAACATGCTAGAAATTACTACCAAAGGTTCTATCTCATTGAACATTCAATTTCAGATTTAATAACCCAATAACATGTACATGAATATGGAAAACCCCATGGGTGGTCTCTTTCTGGGTTTAATCAACCCTGATGCATCCCAGGAGAATCATGAGGGGTTCAATTAAATATTAATTAAATAATTTATCATTTCCACCAGAAAAACCAAACAGAAAACACAATGGCTCAAATTCAAATAAAAATACAAATAAATAAAATAATAAGACTATGGGATAAAACTTGTGTACCACCTACTTCAATTCCATATATGAATAGTTTCTTAACATTTTCCTTTTATTCGGAAACAATCTCACTTCAAATCTTCTACCTAATGTGCATTAGAAAAAGAGGGTATTAAGGATTCATAAGAAGAAGAAGAATGATTCCAAAAACCCTAATTTGAAAAAAGGAATATGAGTTTTTGACTCACACAGAGCTTCTATTTTCACCCAAATATGCTCCAAATGACATAGAAATGTGGGAGATCGATCCTTGGTAATTTTAGAAGGAGTGGTTCAACACTCTTGGCTACTAGAAGATAAATGAGAAGAAAATTGTGTATGAGTTCTTAAGGTATGAGGGGGAGAAATTATAATTTCGAGATTTTTTAATGGGGAACACAATTTGGATGCATGGTTGGACAAACCGTGCACCACCCTCTATCTAAGAGGGTTCATAGGTCACAAAATCTACTAGGGAGTCTTCACGATATGAAAAAACTATGCTTTAGATGTATGGGATGACTCTATCCAAGAATTCATGTTTTTCCCTCCACCTTTCATGGTTTCATAAACCATACACCCTACCTCCAAGAAACCACAGTTTGGTTGCATGGTTTCCACTAACCATTCGCCAACCATGCAATATGCATTGGATAGAACCTTTTCCCATCTTTCGTGTCCTTAACCTCTAGGACACCCTTGAACCTCCTTTAAACCTCAGGAAAAATTTTATTAACCATATTAAAGGGATTTAAACCATAATTTTAAAAAGAGCATACCTCAATAGAAGTCCAGAATATTACATTATCCCTTGTATCAAGGGAATTTACCCCAGAAAATCCAACGGAGAGATGCCATTCTTATGAGATCACAAAAACTTAGTTTGAAGTCCCTAATGATGTGGTGGAAGGTACATTAATTATATCCTCAAATTTAGCAAATTATTTATTATATTTTGGATATTTTCACTACATTTATTCCATGTTTTTCAGGAAAATTCTATTTTTTTCTAGCACCTTTATAAGGGATTTATTAGTCAATAATCCTAATGGAAGTCTCAATGTAATAATGATGTGTTAATCAGTTCCCATTATTAAACATAAACATGCCCTAATTACTAACTTCGTTATTATATATATGGTTTATTTTTATATAATCATTTATTTGGATTGGATTTAAAAATATGGTGAAAAAAATATTACAAAGAGAAGGAATTTATGATTTATAATGAAGATATCAAATTCCTTATCTTTAGAGGGAAAACTTCATCGTCCGATTCATGTCTAGATCCACCCACAACAGCTTTTCTAAATGAGATTCTTGGGGAAGAAGAGAAGTCACAATCTATGGATGGAAATGGTAATATTAAAATTTAGGATTAAACTATTATTCTAGAATACATTGATGTATTTCATAAGAAATTACTTGGACCTCCTCCATTGTATGAAGTTAAGTTTTCCATTGATTTAACCCCTAACTAAAGAACAATATCAAAGTCTCCCAATAGAATGACCACTATGGAATTAGTGGGGTTGAATAAAAAACTAAGGGAGTCACATGATAAAGGATTTATATTCCCTAGTTTTTCACCTTTGGGAGACCTAGTTATTTTCATTAATAATAAATATAGATCTATGTGGTTGTGTATTTATTATAGGGAAATAAATAGTATTACGATAAAGAACAAGTATCATATACCTCACATTGATGACTTATTCGATCAACTTCACAGATCTCAATATTTTTAAAATATAAAACTTCATTCTATGTATCTTTAATTTTGACTAATGAAGTAATATATTATGATGACAACATTTTGTATGAGTTATAGACATTACAAGTTCACAGTAATGCCATTTGGTTTGACTAATTCACCATCTATCTTCATGGATCTAATGAACAAAGTATTCAAGGAGTATATTATTAACATTGTTATGGGATTTATTGATTATATTTTGGTATTATATAAGAGCTACAAGGACTATGATAATCACTGGAAGATCATTATTGAGACTCTTAGAACAAAAGAGTTACATATGAAATTTAGAAAGTTTGATTTCTGGATTTAGAATATTTTTTTTCTTGTCCATATTGTCTCCAATAATGAAATATTAATTTTATCCTGAAAATAAAATGGTAGTCCAAGAATGGAATACACCAATGAACATAATATAGGTATGCAATTTCATTGGTTTGACAGGTTACTATTGGTGATTTATTCAAAAAAATCCCTGATTATCTAACATGTTAACCAAGTTTACTTGTAAAGGAGTGAAGTTCATTTGAAAAAATGAATATGAATAATATTTTGAATAATTGAAGGGGAGATTGGTGAATGCTCTGATTTTGACTCTACCATTAAGAAATAATGGGTTCATAATATATAGCGATACATCAAGGAATGGAATTGGTTGTTTCCTAATGTAGAATGATACATTTATTTCATATACATCTAGGTAATTAATGATTCATGAACAAAACTATCTAACCCATGATCATGAGTTGCCAGCCATAATATTTTCTTTAAAGATATTGAGAAACAATATATATAGGGAAATATTAGAGATATACATGGATCACAAGAGTTTGAAATATATCTTTTTACAGAAAGAGTTCAATATGAGGTAAAGAAGATGGATCGAGCTACTCAAGGATTATGATTTCTCAATACACTACCACCTTGAGAGGGAAAATAAGGTAGTGGATTATTTAAGCTATAAATATCATGGATTACTAGAAAAAATAAGGATTGAAATGGATTATTTGTTCATAGATTTAGTAAACATGGATCTGGGAATCATTAAGGAAGTAGAAAAATCACTCCTTTTTCAAATTATTTATAAACCACAATTGTTTTAAAAGATATATAGTTCTCAAAGTAATGATAATAATTTTCAAAAGAAGATTAAACCTATGAATAAGGTAAAATTGATAGAATAATTTTGTGAATATGTAGTTCTTATATTTAGAAGTAGACTATGTGTTCCATCTATACCTGAGATGAAAAAAGAATTATTGGATGATTCTCATAGATCAAATTTCTCTATACACCCCAGTAGCACTAAGATTTATAAGGATTTGAAGGAACAATTTTGCTGGGAAAATATGAAGTGGGAAATTATAGATTACATGTCCAAATGTATGGTTTGTAAATAAGTGAATCATAAGATACAACATCCTAGAGGATTTTTGAAACATCTACCTATTCCTACATGGAAGTGGGATGGAATTACTATAGACTTTATCATTGGATTACCAAAAAATCATAGAAAGAATGATTCAATATGTGTTATTTTTGTTCTCCTCATCAAATATTCCATTTCCTCACTATAAGAGAAGATTCACCTCTTAAGTGGCATTCAAAAATCTATATTAATGAAGTTGTGAGACTTCATGGTGCACCTCTATCAATTATGACTGTTCGTGATCCACAATTTACATCAAAATATTGTAAAACTATTTATAAGGACCATGATATCAAGATCTATTTGAGAACTTCTTATCACCCTCAAAATGATGGAGAACTCGAAAGGACTATTAAAACATTATAAGGAATGTTGAGGTCATTATCTCTTGACTTTCAAGGAATGTGTGATCCTTATTTACCTTTATTGGAGTTCTACTATAACAATACCTTTCATTCAAGTATTCAAATGACACTGTATGAAGAATTTTATGGTAAGAGATGTCATACTCAAACATGTTTGGATGAAGTTGGTGAAAGGTATATTATTTACCCCAAAATTATTGAGGTGAGAACAACCATGTTAAAGGCTTTTCAAACCCATATCAAAGAAGTATAGTTTTTAAAAAAGAGTTATGCTAATAATCAGAGGAATTATTTGAAATTTCAAGTAGGAGGTCACATTTTCTTGAATTTATCTCCATGGAAGGTTATTATAATGAAACAAATTGACTCAGGTAACCTTCAAAACGAGCACCCGACCCAATCTTCCATATACCCAAAGGGTGTTCCTGATCCACATGGGTTGGAGATAAACACCTGGTAATTTAACAATAAACTAGAGGGAATTATTTCTCCCAACCTTTACAAACACATGGAATGTATACACACATAAAAAATAAAGAGACAATATATTTATAATAAATATATTCCATAACTGTAAGAATATAGAAAAAAAGATACAACAATAAAAGTAGCTAAAACTCCAAAATACAAGTCCAAATATAGTGGACCTAAAAAAATAGCTACTCCATGCGATGGAGTGGAAAAACTCACACCATCTCACTACTAGCTATAGAACCTAGCTACCATGAAACATCACCACCACACTATGGTTCCTTACCTTCCCTACAATGGAAGACATAAAAAGGTCTATGAACCACTGAAGAGGTGCACATGGTGTGAGAGAAAATTCTCAATAAGATCCCACCAAAGTGTTCCATAAAAAGACCCTATATAACAATTATTGTATTCTCATTTTCAATAAAACATGGCATGATATGCAGTAAATTAGTTTTTTATAGAAAACATGGTAAAAATTTTCCTTTTATCACAATTCTAAAGAATAATTAGGTATATCAATTTCAAAGAACATTTTCCACATCTCATTCACATCAAGGCTAAACAACAAAGCCATCCAAAAATAAAACAGAGGCTCATATATCTTCACCAAGTATCCCTATATGACAAAATAGTAGACTACTCATACCATAATCAATCAAGTACACAATCTAGTTCCTAGAACACATACCTAGGAAGCAAAGGAATACCCCATGAGTAACCCCCCCCCCCCAAAAATCTCAACATCATTCCACTAAAACAATGGGCCTAGGAAATAGAGAAAATCCCCATGAAAAAACCTCTTGATAATCACAAAACATGGATGATGGACTCAATATAAACCTTTCACATAAGTACCTAAGGTAACCCATGTGCTCATTTTTTCAATTCATTCCAATTTTTTGAAAAAACTATTTCAAAACAATTTTGCAAATACATTTCAATTACTTGAAAATAACCCTTTTCTTTCAATTTATCAACAACCAGGGAAAACCATTTTCTTTAAAAAATGTATTCAATGAACACAAAACAATCATTACAATTCCATGTAGAAAACAATTTGTAAAGAAATAAAAATAAGGTTCATCAACATAGGCTAGAGAGAGAACCACCTACCTCGAAAATCATGTCGCACACACCCACAATGGGATCCACCAATTAAAAAAACCCACTGATGAAAACAAAGGCCCTAGAATCCAATCCATATCACAAGATTGATCTAATTTAAAAATCAAGGGGTCTGCAGAAAGGAGGAAATACAAAAACCTCAAGAAGGAATGCCCACCACACTACGAACAACACAAGAATGGACTCCATAATGAGATTTCACAATCAATATAGAAGAAGTCATAAAGAAACACTAACTTAGACCAACAGATCTGATAACACAACCCAAGGGCGCTACCATGATCAATGGAAGCAAAGGAGCAGAAAGATCACTTTACCTGGAGAGATTCACTACAGCCATAATGACGATCGAATGCTGATCAGATCATTATAGAGGAAATAGAGTCTCCCAAAATCACCTAGAAAATTCCATGGGTTGAGATCAATGAATTCTAGCGAAGAACTATAATATAAATATCCACATACCTTTTTTAAAACTGTATAAGGGTCGTTACATGGCGTATAACCCAGTTACATGATGTGTAACCATCAAAGTCCCTCATATGTTGGAAAAACCATCACCTCATATTAGAATATGTTATTTAAAAAATTAAAAAAGTGAAACATCTCTTCACATCATATAACCTTTCACATCACAAGTCCTTTCACAACTTGTATAAAAAAACTCTTACACATTGTTTAACCTAGTTACACAGTGTGAAATCTTCCTTACAACTTGTTGAAAAAGCCAGTTAATGTTGAGAGTCTAATAAATATCTAACTTCACTATTATATGTATCCTCAAAATTACTTCTCAACCCTCTATAGACAATGAGAAAAGTAAAACCATGATGTGGTTAAAGATGTACCAGATTGATCAGTAACATGATGTTACATACTCCCCACCATAAAGACTTTCTATCCCTAGAAAGTCATGTGAAAGATGTAATCCCTGAAAAAAGATGAGGACATTGCTCCCATATAAACAAATCACATTCCCAAGTTTCATGATAATCCAATCCATGTTTCCATAGTAATATATCCAATAGAATTGAATTCCCACACAAGAATTTCACTTGAGAGTCAACAATCTCAACATGTTTTTTCAAAATAGAAACATCTAGCTGTAACTCAATTTATTCCCAACTCAGAACGTGAGCGGGATCAGGATGGTACTTTATTGAGATGAGATATGTGGAAAACATAATGAATTCCTATCAACTTAATTGAAAATTATAACTAATAAGAAACCTTCATAAGACACTTAGTGACCTAAAACGATCCAATATATCTTAGATCTAACATTCACTATTTTATAACCTGACAGTGAACCAACCGAGGAGAAACATTCAAGAAAACCCAATCACCAATGGAAAACTCCAGAGGATGACACCTCTAATCAAAATGAAATTTATCTTGACTCTAGGTCGTAACCAGACATCGATGTACATCCTCAATCCTTGTCGATGTCTCATAGAACAAACTTGGTCTAACTAAAGATACTATGTCCAACTCCATTCAATAAACATGTGATCTGCATGATTGACTATATAACACTTTGAAGGGGGCCATTTTTATCAAAGAATAATAACTATTGTTGTAAAAAAACTCAAATAGTCCCAGATAGATATCCCATGATCCACAGAAATCCAAGACATAGGCATGAAACATATCCTCCAGGATCTGAATCACACACTTTGTCTGACCATATGTCTGTGGATGGTAAGCTGTGCTCAACTTGACATGTGTCCCCATTTCCTCTTGGAGACTCCCCCAAACCTAAAGGTAAACCTAGGATACCTATCCAAAATGATGGAATAAGGACTACCATGTAACCTCACAATCTTCTACACATACAACATACCTAGATATTCAACCTTAGTGGTGTCCCTAACCAGAATGAAATGAGCAGACTTCGCTAACTAATCAATGACTACCCATATAGAATTCTCCCTTGGGGTGTTTCGGTAATCGGAAAAAAAACATCCATGGAATCCTAGTCCCATTTCTATACTGGTACAGGAAGAGACTAAAGAAAACCAGAGGGTTTTAAGTGCCCTACCTTTATCCGATGGCAGGTGTAACAACGAGACACATAATCTGCAAGGTCACGCTTCATACCCAACCACCAGAATCATCGCCTCATGTCACAATACATCTTTTTAGTGCTATATGGACAACCCACAAAGTGCTATGACAATAAAACAAGAATAAATTCCTCACATATGATTGTATGAAAAACCACTTCCCAAAGTGGAGTATACCATTTGAGGATAGAGACCAACCAAAAATGGTCTCACCACCATAGTGGGTTTCTAAACTTGTTCTAAACTCAACATCCAACTACTGACTCTACAAAATAGACTCCAAGAGAGATGATGGAAACTAATAACTATCTAGAACCATACCTAGAACATTATCCTAATAATCCAAGTGAAACTGAGCAAAAATACCCATAAGGTTCCACTCCTTCTTAGATTTAAGAACAACCTATGATGGTAGTTTCCTATTTAGAGCTTATAAAATGACATTCCCCTTCCCCAAGGTGTAGGTGACATGAAATTAAAAATTATGAAGGTATTCTACCCATAATATCTATATGAGATTTAATTATTTATAAGAAATGATATAACTCAAACTCTTATGATCATAAAAGACCATGAAATTTTCCCCAAAATGGTACTACTGCCAACATTTAAGCACATGAATAACTTCATCAAGCTCTAAATCACGAGTGGAGTAATTCTTCTTATGTGGTCAAAGATGAAAAGAGTCATAATCTACCACATGGTCATCCTACATAAGCACACATCCAAAACTAGCACCATAAGCATAAAAAAATATCACGTAACCTTTACTGGGCCCAAGTAATATTCTATAGAAATAGTGACTTTCTAGTGGTACTTGTGCTCACGTTATGATTTAAAATAGACTATAATATCATCCACCAAAACATGCACAAAAGCATCAAGATATTGATGAAATATTTGATTCATCAAATCCATAAAAAATACAGGAGAATTCTTAGACCAAAAAGAATCATGAGATATTCATAGTGGCCATAACTGCTCTTGAAAGCAATATTTGGTATATCAAACTCTCGAACTCTAAGCTGATGATAACCTGAAAAAATACGAATCATTGAGAACCATTTTCTACCTTTAAGTGATCAAAGAAATCTTCCACAAGAGGCAAATGATATTTATTCTTAACTATTGCTCAGTTAAACTTCTGATAGTCCACACACAAGAGAAGTGAAACATATGATTTCTTGGAAAAGAGAATAGGGGTTTACTAAGGGGAAACACTAGGGAGAATGAAACCTTTTTCCAATAAGTCATCTAACTAAATTTTGAGATCTTTCAGCTCTACTAGTTCCATGCAATAAGAAGGCATCAATATCGACTACATACCTGACATTAGGTCAATCGTAAACTCTACCCCTCTCTCTAGAGGAAGACTAGAGAAGTCATATGGGAAACCATTAGGAATGTGTTGAACAACAATAGGATGACCAACAATAGGAGAAACATCATCAGGATAAAACCTAATATATGACAACAAACTCTGGATCTCTAGGAGGGAAGGCCATGTATGACCTGATCTCAGGTCCCACTCCCTCTAAAGCACATGATATCTTCCATCAATATTAAGAAACAAGAAACGAAGATGATAATAATCAACCTTAACTCGAATTGTGACAATCCAATCCATACTAATGATGACACCAAAAAATTCCTGATCAAGAATGAGAGAATCCTAGACCAACTCCATATAAGAAACTGTTAACGAACATGGACACCAAAACCCCTACTCACACATCTTTCCCAGGGGTTTCTCTAACTCCATTACAAAGGACATAGGATCCATTGTAAGTTTAATCATATCAAAAAAACATGTAGATATAAATAAGTGGGATGCAGCAGTTTTAAATAAATCAATTGATACTAAAGATTCAATATAGATAATACCTCTCACTATTGCTGGAACTGCATCAAATTCCACTAGAAACTCATCTAATGTGTGAAATTTATTCACTCCTAAGGCTGGTGACTAGATCCCTATAGTCTTTGAAGATTTTGACTATACTGCAGTAGCCTTTGGAGCCGAAAAACCGTGACCATAATGAGGTGTAGTCATATCCTTATAGAAGCACTATAAATGATCAATGAATCCATAGATGTTTCATGTCTTCATGGGCATAGGAAAATAATGTCTTGTGTGTATGAACTTCCACATTGATAGTATGTTAGAGGTATAATTCCCACTAAAGAAGATGATGCATAATAAGATCACTACTGAGACCCACCACCACCACTTCTATGATGATCCTACCACTTTTTCTTATTCCCATACATGTCAATGAAGCTTCCACTAGATAGAAGAGAAGGGTTGGGAAAACCAACCTCGCCCGCCATGTCCATTCCTTCCATCATATCTCTATTTACCATCTCTACATAGGGAAAAAGCTTTAGTATGAACACCTACGACCTGTTATCTGGTCACAACCATTGTAGGTAATTTTAAACCATCAATTGGCCATTCTTTACCACATACAGAGAAAAAAGAAAAGGACCAATAAAACAATTGGTGTATGAAGATAGTGAATGATCTCCATAATAAAAATACAGGAACTACAAATACTTTTCCAACTTTAGAGACTCCGGAAAAAATGACTAGAATAACTATATTTTAAAACACTTCCAATTAATGTCCACATATCCATCTTCCTAGACCATAGAATCACACCATCACTTGTTGGAACCCTTTAGACTAAACACTACACACTTTAGCATGATATTATTAGGTGTCTCTAGGAAGTAGAAGATTTGATCGATCCGATCTAGATATTCCTCCACCTCTTGAGGTTCATCAATTACTTTAAAGGATGGTGGCTTCTCATGAATGAACTCCCCCAACCAATATCTCTCTCCCCCATCTCCTGGTTATACCTCAAAAACTGAATTCTGAACTCATGGTGCATCTTTATCAACTACATGAACTTCCCGTATGATAGACTCAATGAGATTCTGATCCACTGATGTATTCCCTTATGGAGCATCATTTATACCTTCCAAAGGAACTCATGGAAGACGTCTCAAAGGCATAATTCTATACAATATAAAAAATCTCATCTTAAACCAGAAAAACTATAAGAATAAACTAATATTTAAAACAAAAACCAATATTAGAGACACATATCCCAATGTCTCATAGCAACTTGAGTCTTATCACGACAAGAGTTGGACATGAAATTATCACAACATAGCTCTCATGTCCCGACAATCCCATATCCAGTCTAACAGACCTCCCAAGACAAGGAATATTGAAGAAATACCTCCTATGATACCACTTTTTAGTGAACTAACCCAAGTAACCCTCAAAACAAGCACCTGAACTGATCTTCCATATACCTTATGGGAGTTCCTGATCCCCATGGGTGGAGACAAGCACTCAAGCATCGAACAAAAAACTAGAGGGAATGATTTAACTCAAATTATAAAAATACATAGAATATATATTCACACAGAAAAGAAATAGACAACAAAATTATAATAAATATAAGTCATAACTGTAAGAAGAAAACAAAAATGAGAAAACTATAAAACTATCTAAAACTCCAAAATATAAGCCTGACTACAATAGACCCAGAACAAAATAGCTACTCCATGTGATGAAATGGATAAATCCCACCACCTCACCACCATCTACCCAACCCCGCTGACACAAAACCTCATCGCCTCACTATAGAATCTTTACTTTCCCTGAAATGGAATATATACAAAAGTCTACGCACCACCGAAGAGGTGTGCAGGGTGTGAGCTAACATTCTCAATAGGATACCACCTAGGTGTTCCATAAAAATTTCCTATAAAAATTCATGTATTTCAATTTTTAATAAAACATGTAATGATAAGTAGTAAAGTAATTTTATAGAAAACATGGTAAACATATCCCTTTTATCACAGTTCTAAAACAAAAGAAGGTATATAAATTTCAAAGAACATTTTCCATATCTCATGCATATCAAGGATAAAAAAATCCATGAAAAGAAAACATAAGCATATACATCATCACCAAAGATCAACATAAAAATGAGTATTATACTACTCATACCACAATAAATCAAGTGCACAATTTGGTTCTTAAAACAGATTCCTAGGATACAGAGGAATACCCCATGAGTAACCCCAACCCCAAAATGTCAATATTAGTCCCCTAGAATAATGGGCCTTGGAAATAGAGGAAATCCCCATGATAAAACCTCATGATAATAACAAAACATAACGATGTACTCAAGGTAAAACTTTCACTTATGTACCCATGGTAAACCATGAGTTAATTTTTACAATTCATTATAATTTTTTGAAAAACCAATTCAAAACAATTTTACAATTACATTTAAATGCCTTGAAAATACCCCTTTTATTTACATTTATCAACAACTAGGGAAGAAACTTTTTCTTTAAAAAATCTTATCAAAACACACAAAACAATCTTGTGAATTCCATGTAAAAACCAATTTTTAAAGAAAGAAAAAAAATGTTCATCAACATATTCTAGAGGCAGAACCACCTACCAAAAAACATGGGTCACACATGCCCATGATGTGATCCACCACTAATGAAAACCCAAAAATGAAAAATAATTACTATAATCCAATCCATATAATAGGATTTATCAAATTTAGAAATAAAGGGGTAGGAAGAAAGGAGGAAAAACATAACCCTACAAAAATAATTCTCTTCACACCATAACCAATAAAGGAATGGACTCTAGAACGAGATTGCAGAATGAATCTAGAAAAATTCATAAAGAAACACAAACTTATATCAATATATTGAATAATTTTACCCAAGGGTGCTACCTCTATCAATGGAAATGAAGAAGTGGAAATATCACTTACTCAAAGAGATGCACCATAACTGCAATGATGATCGAACGTTGATTGGATATTCCTAGATAGAATGGGGTCTCCTAAAATTGCTTGGAAAATTCCCTAGGTTAATGGCAGTGAAGTCTGGAAATAACCAAAAGAGAAATATACACACACCTATTTTAAAACTACACATGGTCTGTTACATGGAATGTATCCTAGTTACATGATGTGTAACTATCAAACTCCCATATACGCCAAAAATAACCATCACCTCATATTAAAATCCATTATTTAAAATATTCAAGATGTGAAAAATATATTCATGTTGTGTAAACTTTCACAGTGTGAATCCTTTCATGACTTTCATTTAGTAACTCTTACATGTCATGTAACCTAGTTACATGATATGAAATCCTCCTGCAACTTGCATAAAATTTTTGTTAAAGTTTAGAGTTTAAAAAATATCTCACTTTACCATTATAGTTATCCTTCCAATTCCTTCTTGACCCTCTATAGACAATAGTAAAATGAAAAACATGACGAGGTTAAAGATGAACCTGGTAGATTAGTAGTAGGATGTTACGTATAGGGTTCAGTAATAAGGTAAAACTGTTCCCCAAGTACATCATACCCTTTGAAATTTTGGAAAGGATTGGAGTTGTGGGTCACCTTTTATGAATTCCTCCAAGTATCACTATAGTGCATTATGTGTTCCATATATCTTTGTTAAGGAAGTAAATGTCATACCCAATGAATTTACTCACATATATATTGATAAAATTTGAATATGATCTATATTACAATAAAGAGATTATCCATATTCTAGATACTATAGAACAAGTGTTGAGGAATCATATGACTTGTTTGGTAAAATTACTTTGGATAAATAATAAGATTTAAGAGGTGATGCTATACCCCAAAGAGATTATGATAAAGAAAAACCTGAATCTAGTCACAAGGTAACATTATATAAATTTATAGGATTAAATTTTTTAAGGGGGAATAATTTAACACCCTGATACTTTATGATATATTTCCATTTATGAGTCTAAATGAACTGTAATATAATATACTATTATAACATAACTGTTATATTTGAGGCTATGAATATTAATTACTAGATTATGAAAATTATATTTTTACACATTTCTAAAATAAATTACATGGTTTTTTATTTATTATAAATAAAAATAAAAATCACTTAAGAAAAAGTAATATTTCTAGAAAACTGCATTTTTCTAAAGAGCAGTGTCATCGTGTTATGAGAACATATTTTAAAATTGAATTTTACATATTTTATAAAAATTATTTTCAAAAAATAAATTAATTTTTTAAATAATCATGTAAAATTAACTTATAACGAATTCTTATAATTTTCTAAAAAGATTAATTTTTCAATGAATTGTGAAACTACTAGTTTTTATTGAAAACTGCCTTTTAATTTAAATTAATTACAATGTAAAATTATATTTTAAATTGGTTATAAAGTAAAATTATATAAATTATATTTTAATTTAACAAATTTATATTAGTGATAAGAATTTTATTTTCAATTTCAATGTGAAAAATTTCCATACCAATGAGAACTTTTCTTTGGAAAACTTTTTTTTCGTCGAATCTGTGGGTTTTATTCTAAATTAATTTTTTTAAATTATTTGAATTTAATTTGTAAAAATGGATTCCATATTTGGAATAATAACATTTAATATTATCTAAAATTTTCAACTTAATTTTTTACCATAATGAATGGTGAAAATGGTAAAAATTAATTATCATGGTTAAGGTAAAAACTAATTAACCCGAGGGTTTAACTAAAATAATATGGGATAAAATGACCTAAACATTTGTCAAAAACCTATATAATGGATATATTTAGAATTTATAATATTTATTATTCTATAATGAACCATTTTTGAAAATTTTTACAAGATAAAAATGTGGGCATAATTGATTATTTTAAAAAATTCTATGTGTGTCCTCTCCCCCATTATAAAAGGCCACACCCTCTACCCTAATATTCACACTCCCAAAGAATTTTTTTTCAGAAAATGCATACCCAAATATATTACATAAATACCTACAAACACCCTATATTCCTTTTTAGATCAGAAATAAAATCTAGGAAGGCTTTAGGTTAAACCTAAAGAGATTGACCAAAGACGAGTTAATGTTGTTAACTAAGAATTTTCATTTTACTTATTCTTCTATATCATTATAATATTATTAATATGTGATAATATAATAAAAAAAATATTCCATATACTAATATTTTATTATTTTAACTGAATGACCTATATCCATCTGCTCATCCATAAAATGGGAAACAAAACCATCGATCATTTGTACGGCGGACTACCGCCTCGAAGAATGATGTAATTCATTTCCCATTACCACCTTTAAAGTCTAGATATAAGGATGAATTAAAAATATTTTTATGATATTTATGATATTATTATAATTATTTAATTATGATATCACAGAAACCTTATTACTTTCTATTCTGTGGGGGATACAACAATGTCGCTTGTGTGTATAGAGGACTACCGTCTCAAGAAGCGATGTGATTCATTTTTCTCTTAAAATATACATGGAAGGTATTTTGGATAAATTTAATGAATATATATGATATTTATTACCTAAAAATACTTCTATAAGTATAAAATCCCATTTAAATTCTTACCTTACAATCCTTTAGGAAAACAATAATGTTGCTCGTGCATAGGTGTGAACTATCGCTACCACACAACGATGTGAAATGTTTTTCATTAAATTTTTACATAGATTTTAATATGTAATATTTTTTTAATATTAATTTTATATATGACCTAATAATGATTCTGTAATGTTTAATTAACATTTATTTTCCTTTCATTAAATCCATCGATATAATGGAAACATCATTCTTGCGTATATATAACATACCATCTTCGTGAATAGTGTAATCCATTTCATATCTATATATTTTAGAGATTAATATAAATATATATAATTAATATATATAATATTTATATAATGTTTTGCTTTTGGGATATTATTTAAAAAATATCAAAGTAAAATGGAAAAAATTATCGAATCAAAACATACATGAAAAACAACGAAATTACCACCCGAAATAGTGCTTTTAACAACGAATTGTCAATAAAAGAGTGATAAAAGACTATGAGTAAATAATATTTGGTATGATATGTATGAGTATGGTTCTTTAAAAGATTCATAATAAATATATGTTTATTATAGTGTAGGTTCAAACATGTATGAAGGAATTCAGACCTAAGGTAAGATATTTTTGACTCAATTTTGCTTCTTTGAGACATATATCATTTTGCTAACCTATATTATTTTATAAGGATTATATAAATCCTATTTTAAATTAAATATCATGAATTTATTTATTCTCAGGATATTTTAATTTTAATTTAATGTTATTATTTTATGGGGCTTACGATATAATGTTACCAAAGTGGTAATGGTTTTATGGTGCAATCTTATCATTTATCGGTATTATTTATGTTTTTGATTTCTATGATGAAATATTATGATAAATATCTCCAGAAACACCAGAAGTTTATTATAATATGGTTATTTAATGATAATAAATGTGTTTCATTCATTTACATCTCTTTATGTACTCAATATTTAAAAATCAATTCAAAGAAAACATCATCTTTATTTCTCTCTTTGGTCGAAAACATGTTTTCTTCCATATTCGTGTATTATAAAAATGTTTTAAAAAAATGTTTTTACATTAACCAAATTATTTAATAAATAAAATTTTACCCATTATTTAACTCTACAAAGGTCTTAAAAGTATTATTCTTTTTGTTTTTTGAATGAGGTAACTGTGGACTTTTTACTAATGTTTGAAAGGAATGTTTTCTTTTAACTTGTACAAAATGAAGGGAATTTTCCATAAACATGAAAATTATTTTATTAGAAGATTAATTTATAATTTTACAATTTTTTTTTTCAATGAGAATTATTTCAATAATATTTTATTAATTTTATATTTAAAAAATGTTATTTTCAAAGAATGGTTATTTTACTCAAGAAATTTTCCAAGTGATCTTTGAATATCATGTTGCATCTATTATTACATACATTTATGTTACTGAAAATTTAATGGGTATATTATCCAATGATAGTGTCATTATTATTTCTCCATTTTTATGACCACTTTGACTGAGTATGTAATATTTTGATACCATTCTCTATATTAGATTGAATGGTTTATGATTATGCTTATTGATTGGGGAACATGTCAATATTTCATGTTCTAGTTTTTACAATACAAATGTTTATATAGATCATTTTTCACCCCTACATATGTGGGATTAATTGGACCCAGTAAGTGAAAGGTGGATCCCACTATATCCCCTCGATGAATCGATAGGTCTCATGAGAAAAACTAGATTTGGTTTTTATCCCATGCCTTACCCATTTATGTAAGATGTCTTGGAATGTGGCCTTGAGGGTATGGTTATGATGTCTAAAATTATTCATTAACTCATTAATAATAATAATTTTAGCTCACCAATTTCATATTTTTCTTTCCCTTGGATTCCCATATGAGTATTAGGATTGAAATGCATGGTTTTTCTATAGGAAATAATGACGCACTTGAAGAAAATACATTGTTGTACTTTATGTTTTCATTTGTAAAGTGATATTGAAGTATGTATCTAGTTACCAAGAATACTAAAATATTCAATCCATCTGGATGTGATTTCTTATATATTATTCCAATGTAGTAAAATAACCACCAAATTTGGGATACTAGGGTCAGGGTCTTTATAAAAGTGCACTAAAACCTTGGTTATTAAGGGAAATACACATTAACAACCACCAAAGGTGAAGGAGAAATGGAAAAACTATTCCATCACCACATCTGATGTGGAACATTAAAATGAATTTGAATAAGGTACAATTAATATTAAATAAATTATGTAAAGGATTTTATTTGATTTTGTTTCTATTTATTAGTTTATATCTTCTAAGTTTTAAAGAACTGTTAAGTCACAACCCAGATACCTAAAAGTATATATATATATATATATATATATATAAACACAGAGTGGTTAAATCAATGAAACCCAAGTGCTGTACTGTTATCCTATTAAGATATATGGGAATTTTATTTGAGGGTATCTCATAATCATTCCCTTGGTTGAATTTGATGCTATACTAGGCATGTATTACCTCTTGTTATATATAGAACACATCAATTATTAGGAAAATGAAATCTTTTTTTCATATTCCAAAAAATGCTATAGTAATTGAAAAGTTCTAGGAATATCATGAATCTCATTTGGAGAATATATCAATTATGTGGTTTATGATACCTTGTGAATATTCATACCCTGCCCAAATGGTTGAGTCAAAGTAAAGCATCAACCATTAACGAATTCCCATCGTTAGGAAACACACTGATGTATTTCAGGAAGAGTTACCCATATTTGTACCATATATTAAGGTATATTTATAAATATAGATTATTACATGAGTTACTCTTATATCCAAATAACCCTATATAATGGACCTTATCAAACTAGAAAAGTTAAAAAAGTAACTGAAAGAGAATTTGGAAAAAAGGTTAATACGACCTAGTAAATCACTTTAGGGTGTGCCGGTGCTCTTTGTAATGAAAATGGATGGATCAATGCGCTGATGTTTAGATTACCAAGAGCTCAATAAGATCAAAATAAATAAATATTATCCCCTTTAAAGGATTTATGACTTTTTCAATCAACTAAGTGGAGATTATTACTTCTCAAAAGTGGATCTTTATTCTAGATATCATCTGTTGAAGGTAAAGAAGGAATAAATTCAAAATAAATCCTTTCTTATATGTTATGGACACTATGAGTTCATATTTATTCCCCTATAAGTTACTAATTCCCCTCTAATCTTAATGGATTTGATGAAAAATGTCTTTAGATACTTCCTCAAAAAAATTTGTGGTAGTCATTATCAATGGTATTCTCATTTACTTCGAGATTAAGGAGAAGCTTTAAGAGCATATAAGGATTCCACTGGTGACATTATGGAATGAAAAAAATGCACACTAAGTTCAAAAAACAAAACTTTTAGATGCAATAATTCACATTATTGGGTCATGTGATCACAAGTGAGAGAATTTTTATGAATCCTTCAAAGACAAAGGCAATTAAGAGATGCCCTAGACCTATTAATTTCATTGAAATCCTTATTTTTCTTTTCATAGAAGGGTACTATCAAAATTTTGTTATAAAATTATAATTATTTACTAGAACACTAAATAAGTTTACATGGAAAGGGGTAATGTATACCAGTATGGAATAATCTGAGGAATGCTTTAAGGAGTTCAAGAAGAGGCTAATCATTGCACTAGTACTCACACTACGTTCAGGTGGAGAAGGTTTTTTGATATATAGTGATGATTAAATGGAATTATTGGGTTGTGTACTCATGTAAAATGAAAAATTGATATCCTATGCCTCATGAAAACTAAATATACATGAGAAAAATGACCTAACTTATGATATGGACTTAGAAAATGTAATATTTTCCTTGAATATTTTGCGGTACTACCTTTTTAGAGAGAAGTGTGACATATATACCAATCACAAGAGTCTAAATAATATATTCACATATAAGGATCTAAATATGTGATAGATAATATGGTAAGATTTTATCACATACTATGATTTCTCTATTAACTACAATCCAAGAAAGACGAACAAGGTAGATGATGCTCTTAGAAAAAAGGACCTGCTAATCTATCCATAATGAAGATTTAGAAAGACCCTATATTCATGGATATGTAAAGGAAAGATATAGAAATAATAATGGTAGAAAATACACCCTATCCTTCCTGAATGTTTTCCTAACCATCTATCAAAGAGAAGATGAAGGAGGTACCAACATAAGATTTTAAGCTTCAAAAGAGGGTGAAAGAAGTAATGGAAGGGATGATTCACGATTTTCACATCAATGGAGATTGTTTCATTCAGTTTGAAACTAGGATTTATGTTCATTTATCACAAAATATAAATAAGGATATATTTGATAATGTGAATATTTCATATTTCTCCATCCCTCCTGGAAGCACCAAGATGTGTCATGCACTTTTGGTGGGATAATATGAAGAAGAAGATCATTGAGTACACCTAAAAGTGATTTCTCTGTCAAAAAGTTAAATCAAAACGGCATAACTCTAAGAGGTTGATGAAACCATTGCCCATAAACACATGAAAAGGGGAGAATACGACCATAGACATTTTCACCGGTCTCTTGAAGACATCAAAAGGTGACAATGAAATATGGGTTGCGGTGGATCGACTCCCCAAAACTGACCACTTCATCACCATTCAAGAAGATTTATATCTTGAACAAAATTCCAAGATATATGTAAAGGAATTGGTGAGGATTCATGGAGCTCCAATTTCAATAATATCTGATCATAATATAAGGTTCACTTCTAAATTCTGAAAAATTATTCAACATGATCCAAATACTAAATTTAATTTCTGTATGACCTATCACCCTCAAATTAATGGAAAATATGAACGGACTATTTAGAAACATGAGGATGAACTGAGAGACTACTCAATGAAATTTAAAGTTTTATGAGATCACAATATTCAATTATTTAACTTCTCATACAATAATAGTTTCTACAGGAGTATTCAAATGGGTTCATATAATTCCCTATATGGGAATCAATATAGAACTCCTAATTATTGGAATGAATTTGGTGAACTAAAGCTACTTGGATATGATCATGTACAATATATGATATAAAAAGTTCAAGATAACCAATAATATATTAAATCATCCCAGATCCAATGTAAAATCTTCGATGATAACTGTTGAAGGGACTTGGAGTTTGAATTTAGAGACAATGTTTTCCTTCAAATATCACCAAATAAGAGAGTCATGTGGTTTGAAAAGAAATGGAAGCTTAAACCTAGGTACATTTGACCATTTTAGATTATTTATTTCATAATTTGAGTGTCCTATTAGATTACCCTTTGTAACTTCTCAACCTGGGTTCCACACACCAGTGCCCCGAGCCATTCAGTCACATGAGCTCAGGTGCACCTCCCTGTACACCAAAGGCTAGAAACTGGTAGTAAGGGTCTAATATTGATCATGGGGAGACTAAACCCTATTTTATCAAAGTGATACACTAAAGAAAAATTAGAAGCAATGATATAATAACATATAACCATAACCTAAAAAATCCCGTATCATAAGATGACCAAAACTGGAAACACAATACATACCATGCTAAAGTATGTGCCATGTGTCAAAATGAAAACCCAAAATTAAAGATACTAACAAATACCAAGAGGGTCCGAAATGAAATATGGTTCTCTCATCCATTATCCATCCCAAATCATCAATATAACAGATTTCCCTTGCCTTTAACCTATCCCGCAACCATAAAATCTATTCGAGTACCGACCAAGAAGTCAAAGTAGGGTGTGAGTACAACTCAGAAGTCCACCACCACCAACAATTAAGACAATATCCTATCAAAATAGTGTATGTACTAATAAAATTAATAAACAAAATAAATAAGGTAAATACTTTACATTTATTCATTTACTCTTTATTTAATAATATATATACCACTGGGTTCCCAAGGTCACCCGAACTATAAATACCTACTTCAACCCATGCTAGAGTCTGATCCATATCACATGTTTTATTCTCAATTAATTATAATGAAATGGTCTTTAATTATGTACTCATTTCAATTAAATATCATGGATAATTGTAACTATGGTCCAAATCCATAAATTTGGGTCTTGGTCATCATGCCTATGACCCCAGGGGATTTTGATGCAGCAGACCTTGTACAACATATGAATATCATTTTTTCACAATGGGATTTTGATGGAGCAGGCCTTGTCCCACAAAATAATATCAATTTATCACTAAAGTATTTTGACGTATCAGGCCTTGTCCCACACACGAATATCTATTTATCACTATGGGATTTTGATGTAGTAGGCCTTATCCCACACACGAGTATCACACAATCACATGCATCCTAATTCACATATATTATAATTTCACATCAAACATGATTAATCAAAATTAATCATCTTAACACATTTATCCATCACAATTCCCATTAATTAATTTACCAGTTAATTAATGCAATTAAAAATTTCAATATTTCAAATAATTAATTCAACAATTTATTATCATAATTTCATAATCACAATATTTCAATAATTAATTCAGTAATTTGTTATCCCAATTTCAAAAATTACATAGTCTAAAAATTTCCAATAATTAATTCAATATTTAATTAATACAATTTAACAATCTTGATATCCCATAATTAATTCAAAAATTAATTATTCCTAAAATACGATAAGTCAATCATTTACATAATTAATTCAAAAATTAATTAATAATGATTTCAATCCCTTAATTAATTAACTCACCAAATTAATTAATTAAATTAGGAATCTCAATTTCTTACCGTACCCTAGAAATCCAATAATTCTATACACATAATTAAAATAATTACTATGGAATTTTAATTATAGACCACCCACCTTAATTCATTGATGAATGGTTCCCAACGAAGAATCGCAATTTGAAGCAGATCAATTAAGACCGTGATGAAGAACATGGTATTGATCCGAAATCTAAATCCACAGTCAAAAAAATTAAGTAATCTTAGATCTAGATCTCAATCCTACATTCCTAGATCTAGATTAAAAAAATATATACCTAGATCTATCAAAATAGAGTATAATTTATAAACAAAATAATGAGAGATGAATGAGAGAGAGAGACATGAAATCAATCGGGAAGAAACCACATACCAGAAGAGGTGTAGATCTACCAACTGGGATTTGAATCACCAAGAAAAGAGGTCTGAGGAACTTGGAATCCCTTAGGGATGATCTAGAATCAAGATAAATCAATTATGGGTCGATCTAGGGTGTTCCGGGGTATAAGATGTATGTTTGGGTATTTTTTTAATAAAATTCTAGGGATTAAAATCCTATACACATAGTTTGCTGCATGGGGAACACTGTTTCCCCTAACCATGTGCGTAACCATGTTCCTCTTATAAGGGGGATCATAGTTTCATCATTTATGGTGCATGGTTTGGAAAACCATGTTCCATCCATGAAAAACACTCTTTTTAGGGTTTCATGGTTTGTTGGTCTAGGGTGAACAACTTGGGAAAACCGTGAACCAATTGTGAATTTTCCTATTTCTTCTATTTTCATCAAATTTGTTTCCAAAATACACCCAAAGGTAAAACCCAAACAAAAATTACTCAACAAAAGGAAAAGAGTACCTGTAAATGGGTCTGAGACATCTCCAAAAAAGGTGGGGGTTTTAAAATCTCCCAACCTTATAAAATTTCATCCTCTAGTTGTACTCCCAAGCATATATATGACTCCAAGTAAAAATCTTTAGGCCAATGAGCCAACATATCCTCTTATATCTCCCAAGTTTCATCCAAAAAATTTCCATGTTTCCAAAATACATGAACTATCCACACGATCTTTCCCTGAAACACTTACTATGATCCAACACATGTATCAGATGCTTCTCAAAGGATACATATATCTCAAGCTCAAAATTATCCACATCGATCACATGAGAAGGGTAGGGGTGATACCTCCAAAGTTGTAACACATAGAGATAATCATACATATCACTATATCTATGTGGAAGAGACTATCGGTACACCATCGACCTGATTCTCTCCACAACCTCAAATAGTCTGACAAACTAGGTCACTAATTTTCCATGTCTTTGTATCTTGCAACGATCCAATCTAAGTGACACCTTCAAGAATACAAGATCACCCTTTATAAACTCTAGGGGTCTTAAATCTCTATTAGCATATGCTTTATGTCTACTTTGAGCTGTATCCATACACTTCTGAATTAGTTAAACCTTCTCTGACATCTCCTACACAAGACTTAGTCCCAACAACCGTGAATCATCTAACTCCATCCATCATAATGTATATTTACATGGACAACCATAAAGAGCCTTATATGGTTCCTTTTTTATTGTATACTAATAACAATTGTTATAGGAGAACTACAAAAAATCTAGATGCTTCTCCCAAGACCCACCAAAATCACTGACCCATGCTCGTAGCATATCCTCAAGTACCTGAATTGTATTCTCCAAATTCCCAAATATATGTGGGTGGAAATCTATACTCAACAAGATTTGTATACCAAGTTACTTCTATAGGACCTTCCTAAAGCATGATGTAAAACACAAGACATGGTTTGAAACTATAGTCCATGACACACCATATAGAAAAACTATCTCATGAACATATATTTCTCATAACTAGTCCACTGAGAAATTCTCCAGTATAGGAAACAAGTGTGTTAAAATTTTCAATCTGTCCACAATCACCAAGATAGTGTCATTATTATGAGGCATCCTCAGAATAACCACAAAAAATTCAATGGTAACATTTTCTAAATTACATTATAGAATGGAAAAAGGCTACAAAAAACTACTAGGTCATTTATTCCTAGCCTTAACCTACTAATAAGTGTAGCATCATGTCACAAAACCTGTTATCAACTTTTTCATGCTCGACCACCATAACTGTCGATGTAGGTCATGATACATTTTGGTCACAATTTTATGTACCGCCCACTTTGAGGCATGAAACTCACGCATCAAATCTTCTTACATGCTCGTAGGCACAATAATAATATTCCTAACATAGATGACCTCATCTCATATGTGGTCTAATCAGAAGGTGACTCCCCACCTTCAAGGATTTTCCTTAAGATCAAACACTTAGGATACTCATACCGCCTATCCCTAATCTATCTCAAAAGTGTATACTCCACTGAAACTGATACTAGAGTAATCTGCTTCCGACTCTCCTAAACCACTAAGTGAATTTCAGCTAGTAGACTCATCATCTTCCACTTACCACTGGAATCTTGAACTTCCCAAGTCTATGTTTTCCTTCTCAAATAATTAGTAAAAATATTCACCTGTTTGGGAATATACACTAGCTCAAAATCAAATGACTGCATATACTCAACCAACCTCCATGGATAGAGATTCAAATCTCACAATAAAAAGATATTATTTAAGCTCTTGTGATTCGTATACATAATGAACTTTTATCCCAATAGATAATGCCTCCAAAACATTAAGGGATATACCATTGTATCCAAATAGATGTCTTGTGTTAGGAAATTCCATTCATGAGGCCTAAAATTAAAATACCCATATGCCACAACTCGATCACCTTGCATCAACACTGCTCTGAGACATATCCTAGAAGTTTCAAAAAACACCATATACTCCTCGCCTAACTTATGTAGGTTCAAGATCAGTTCCAATTTCAAGAACTTTTTTAGCCTCTGGAAAGAATTTTCACATGATCCAGACTAGTAAAACAATACTTCCTTTTTAGTCAAGCTCAAAAGTGGCCCAACCAAATGGGAAAAGTCCTAAATAAACCTAAGATAATATCCAACTAATCCCAAACAGCTATAGATATCCAAAAAATTCTTGGGATGCTACCATAAAACCACTACCTACACCTTCTATGGGTCCACTAACAGACCTTCCTTTGAGATAATGTGACCCATGAAGTATACCTAATCAATTCAAACTAGAAACTTATATATCTTGGAATATAGATAACACTCTATCAATGTACTTAGTACGATGTCAATATGTTGGTCCTGATCATCATGAGTCTTAGATTACATGAATATTTCATCCATGAACACTACCACAAAATGATCCAGGTACCGATGGAATAATATTTCATCAGGTCCATAAACACTACTGGTGTATTATTCAACCCACATTGAATTATGACGAACTCATACAGGACATCCCTAATTCTAAAATAAGTTTTAGGTATATCATAAGTCCAAAATCTCTACTGATGATACCCTAATCTCAAGTAAATCTTGGAGAAAAAACAAGTTGTCCACAACTGGTCAAATATATATTTGATTTGTCAAAGATGATATCTGTTCTTCACAATAATCTAGTTCAACATCCAGTAATCAACACACAAGCATAAACTCCCAACATACTTCTTTGTAGACAATACTAGAGAACCCCAAGGTGACATACTCAGACAGATAAACCACTTATCCTCAAAATCCTCCAATTAATACTTAATCTTCTAAAGCTCTTCTATTTCCATTCTATATGGTGGAATAGAAACTCTCTCATACCCAAGAATAATCTCAATAGTAAATTCCAGATCTCTATTAGGTGGAAGCCCTGAGAAGTCTTCAAGAAACACATATTGAAATCTGTCCACTATAGGTGGAAATACATCTTATTTTACACTTCCATCATCCAACAATAGACTAAAAACTTTAGCTATGATCCCTCCATGTTTCTGATGAATTTGACCTACTCGGACCGCCTAGATATCCCACTATCCACAGATAATATAGTTTTCACCCTTAAAAGACATAAAATTCACTCTCTTACAGTGAAAATATATATGGGATCGATATGATACAAACTAGTCCATACCCATAGTTAGGTTGAATATTGACATATATAGGATGTAAAGATCCAATAAAAAATGATTCTCCCAAATCTCAAGAGAACATACCTTGCACAAACAAATATCTCTAAACCGTACTCCCAACAGTGTATCTATTTTCATAACCCTACTCACAAACTCCACCTCTAGGCTCAAACCATATATAGGTTGTGAAAAAAAATAACAGAATGAGAGGAGTGAGTATCAAATAAAGAACTAGCTAGAATAAAATCTACAAGATTAGTAATTCTCACTATCAATGGTCCAGCCTTGCTATCCCGTAGTGTGGGATGAACTACATGCATCTGTTCTTCCACTCTTCCATGTGATGAAATATGACTACCCTGAACTTCACCACTATACTGATATGAGTGCTCTTCCCAAAAGTACAACATCCACTTCTTTTACCACCAAGTCTAGTAGAAATCTAATTTCTAGACTGATATGGTGTAGAAGATCCCCTTCTCACACTCGGGTTCAGCCTATCTACTCCCTCATTTCCCATCTAGCGTGAGTTCCTACAGAACCTATATAAATGGCCAATCCTACCATAGGATCAACACTATATCAGTGGTTAGGGGAACTATTTATGGAAGATTCCAAACCTACCATAGTGGGGATAGATCACTTGAGAAAGGTCTTGTGTAACTAATCCCTCTGACTAGTCACTTTGTTTTCCACTACTCCGACTAACATTATCATAATGATGCTTCCTGATCTTGGAATTCATAACTATTGATCATCTAGTAAAAACCACTTTTCCTCAACTGGAAGACTCATTCAGGTTTCCCTTAAATATGAGAGCCTGATTCACCACTTCTAAAAACTTCTCTATCCAGAAGATATTAACTTGTGAATTAATCTCACATTTAGGCCCATCTTGTAACTTATTTTCCATAGTAGCGTTGTCTCCTTCCAACACTGGAACAAAGTGCTACAAATATGTACAACATCCAACATATTTCATCACAACATACTCCCCTAATTCAATCTCATGATATTATATACTCTCTCCTATCTCATTATGTCTGGGTAAAATTTCTCCAAGAAATTCTCTTGAATGTCCTTCCACTCCATGTTTTCCAGCTACCCATCCTGATTTTGGATGTCCCACCTTCACTTTTATTGAACATGTAACATTTATGCTACTAGTTTGACTCTCTTATTAGAAAAATTATCTAAGTGGTTATGTATAGTATAGATAGAATCAATCTAGAACTTAGTTTTCTATGGCCCAATATCTCTAGTAATCATTGAAGGGGGATTCAACTAGAACACTCGCATCAAATCATACATTCTTTTCAAAACTTGACCTGGGTCTATTTCCATAAAATTCATGAAGTGAGAAAAATTCTCTCAGAACTTCTCTTTGAATTCAGTACTCAACAATATTGATTCCTCAAGTTCCAACACCATAGGATGATCTCTAGCCATATCATACTGTCTTCCTCTCAACATGCCATGTCAAGGAGGCCTAACTCTACCATTCCAAACACATTCTTTAGGGAACATGTACTAGTGGTCATCGAGTACTTAACCACCATGACCTGTTCTATTACATCATATATAAACCTGAACCTGGTGGAGGGATATATGATCATTGATCAAATAAATAACAAAAAACATAATATAATATAAAATATGACCATACATGATGATAAAAATGCTATAAGAAATTGAAACCAACTTTATAGAAAAGAGAAAGAGATATTAAAACATTAATTGCAAGAACTGAAGAATTATAAAAAGTAAAACCTATCCTTCTCCAATCACAAAATATTTTAACCTTCTATTGAAAGGTATCCATAAATAATGGGGAATAAGAAGGAATTAGAAAACTAAGAAGAACAAAATATTGAAAAGAAATAACAAAAATATTCTCCTCCAGAATCTGTCTAACAGACATTTCCTTCAGTTATCTCAACATGTGGTAGAATATCACCAATTTAACTACAAAAAATATGTTTTAAATGTATTTTTATATTAACCATATAAATTTAAAATCATTTATACATGTCTATAAGATGTTATGGCTATATTAATTAAGATGAACCTTTCTAAATAAAGAATATTATTCCACCTACTCCACTTTCACTCATAAAAAAGATTCCTTAATTATAGGATTTCTTTAGGAAAGTTAATGTAAACCTAAACCTACAAGAAATATTTATAACTCAGCTTGAATCAATTCATTTTGAGTTTATTATCCCCAGATATGCCTCATTTAATGATACATGTTCTATTCTACTGGCCAGAATAAATTTTTAAGATGATTTATTTTTTGGGCTTGTTGGATTTTGAACAGGATATGGGTCTAGAAGAATAAGTTGAATCCCATGAATAAATTAATACTAGAAAAATTATCACTTCATTTGGATCAATATTTTAAATGTTATGCTCAAAATACATAAGTGATTAAAAACTGATAATTTTTCAGAATTAACCAATTTTTATATTTAAGATCAAAACTCACCAAAAATCCAAAAAAATGATAAGAATAAGCTCAAATTGATTAATTGAAAGGAATTAAATCATTGAAAAATATTAATAATTAGGAAAATATTATCTCTATCACCCAACCTGGGTACTTGGGTCCTCCCATGTATATGGGTTAGCTACTCCCATGAATGTGATTAGTTCCAAGGCCCTACTCTTCCTAGCCCCCTTTCTACCTTTCCCAAATAGTAAAATAAAAGAAAATAAAAGAAAAATACTTTGATACCACTTTTTAATGTCCCAACCAGGGTTCTACACACCAGTTCCCCAAGACATTTGGTCACATGACCTCAGGTGCGCCTCCTCATATGCTAGAGGCTACCGAATAACAATGAGGGTTTAATATTGATCATGGGGAGACTATACCCTCTTTTATAAGAGTAATAAACTAGTAGAAAATAATAAACAATGAAAGAATAAAATTTAAACATAACAAAAAAATCCAGTATCACAAGATGACCAAAACCGGAAATAAAATATGAAAACTAAACAGTAGATATGCCATGCTAAACTATGTTCTTTGTGTGAAAATTCAAACCCTAAATTAAAGAAAATGAAAAATCTGAAGAGGGTCCCAAACCACATTTAGTTCTTTCATCCATGATCCATCCCAAAACAACCATATAACATAGGGCCCTTTCCTTTAACCTATCTTGCAACCATGAAATATATCCAGGTACCGATCAGGAAGCCTGAGTAGGGTGTGAGTACAAATCAGTAGGACACCACCAACGATGTATAAAATAATATCCAGTCAAAAAGTGTATAGAGTCATATAATGAATAAATAAAATAAATAAAATAAATAAGGTAAATGATTTACATTTACTCAGTTACTCTTTATTTAACTATATATATACCACTGAGTTCCCAAGGACACCTAAATTATCAATACATGCTTCATCCCATACCAGTGTTTTATCCATATAACATATTTAATTATCAATTAATTATAATGAAATGAGATTTCATTATCCACTCATTTACATTAAATATCACAACTAATTTTAAATATGGTCTAATTCCATCAATTTGGGTCTAGGTTTTCATGCTTAGGACCCTGAGGAATTTTGATACAACATATCTTGTACCACACACGAATATCAATTTATCATCATGGACTTTTAATGGAATAGGCCTTTTCCCCCACACAAATATCAATTTATCACTATGGGAATTTGAAACAACATGCCTTTTCCCACACACAAATATTAATTTATTACTTTGGGGTTTAGATGCAGTAGGACTTGTCCCACACATTAGTATCACACAATCTCATGCATCAAAATTTACATATATCATAATGTCACTTCAAACATGATTAATCGAAATTAATCATATTACAACATTTAACCATCATGATTACCATTAATTAATTTAACAATTAATTAATCCAATTCACAATTTTAATATTTCAAATAATTAATTTAACAATTAATTATCCCAATTTCATAATCCTAATATTTTGATAATTAAATCAACAATTAATTATCCCAATATCAATAATTGCATAATCTCAAAAATATCCATTAATTAATTCAAAAATTAATTAATACAGTTTAACAATATCAATATCACATAATAAATTCAACAATTATCTTTTATGAAAATCCAATAATTACAACATTTATATAATTAGTTAAACAATTAATTATTCTCGATTTCAATCCCTTAATTAATTAAATCTCTAAATTAATTAATTAAATTTAGAAACCAAATATCTAATAGAACACTTGAAATTATAAAATTCCATACACATAATTGAAATCATGAATATGGAATTTGAATATTATACCACCTAAATTAATTATTTTATAAAATATATCCCAACAGAGAACCCCAATTTGAAGTGGATCAATCAAGAATGTTATGAAGAACACAGTCTTGATCTGAAACCTAAATCCATGGTCAAGCTAAACAAGATCTATTAGATATATATCTAGATACAACAATCCAAGATATAGATTAAAAAAACCAAGATTTTTATCCATAAAAAATAGGATAAAAACCCACCAAAATAATGTGAGAATAACGGAAGAGAGATGGACAATAAATTGGGAAGAAACCACATACATGAAGAAGTGTAGATATACTAACTAGGATTAAAATAACCATGAAAGGAGGTTGGACAACCTTGTAATCCTTCAAAGAGGCTCTATAATCAATCTAAATTGATTATGGGTTGAGATAGTATGTTCAGGGGTTTAAGAAGAGGGTTTTGGATTTTTTTAATAGAATTTAGGGATTAAAATACCGTACACACAATTTGCTTCTTGGGGTGCACAGTTTCCCCTAACCGTGCACATAACCGTGTACCTATTCTAAGAGGCTGCACAATTTCTCATTTTAGGGATTTTTTTTTGAAAATTGTGCACCATCCATGATAAACTTCTCTATCTAGGTATAAACAGTTTGCTGGGCTTGGGCTCATGGGTAGGGAAAACCATGCCACAACCATGTATTTCTCTCTTTCTTCCATTTTACTCAAATTTTTCACCCAAACACAACCCATGGTAAAACCCAAATTAAAATTACTCCACATAAGGAAAAATATTACCTGAAAATGGCCCTAATACATCTCCAGAAAAGGTTGGGGTTTTATACCCTTCCCCAATATATAGCTCAAGTTTATGATGTGTTCTACATATCTATTTTGAGGAAGTACATACCTAATCCCTAAAATCTGATGAATATAGAGGTGGTACAACTAGAGAATGACCTCCCATATAAGGAATAATCATTAAAGAACTAGGACCATAGAGAAAAGCTTCTATGAAATTAGACAACTCACCTTGTTAAATTGTTATTGCAGAACCATAAATATGAAGAGGGGACATGAGAACTAGAGGAAACAATGAAATATAAGTACCCTCACCTATTTTTAATTGAGAGTATAAGTTTAAATTTCAAAGAGGAAATTTACAAAGTGGGGTATAATGAAACAACTCGTATTTAATGAACGAAATTTGAAATAAACATGTGTTCTATTCTATTATATAGTAAACAAAGAACACATAAAGAAACTAACAAAAATTTATTTCCTTAATAGAAATTGATACATTAATCAAAAAAATCCAATGAAAATTAAAAACATTATAATGGGATAAAAAATATAAATTAATAAAAATAGAATAGGAAAATTTGGATCCTTTAAATATGATAGAAGCAACGTCTCCATTACCAACACTATAGAAATGTAACAAAATATTAGTACACCAATCATCATTTTAGAACATGTAAATTTGAAACCTTGAGAGGAATTTATGTTAATAATTAATGAAATAATTAAGTGGTATTTATTGGAGATAATATTACTATTGAAGTAGTAATCTGACCGTTAGAATAGCAATGTGACTATTGGAATAGTAACCTGACTGTTGGGAATAATAACCTGAAAGTTAGAATAGTAATTTAAACTCAAAATAATAAAATATAATATAAGTAATATTTATCATGAGTAATTTAATTAAATATAAATATTATAATTCCATAAAATAAATATCATGATTAAAAAGTCAAAGAAAATATTAGCACATTTTTAGTAAACTATATTCTAAATTATTTCATAAAAACCATAATTTTTTACATTAAAAATTAAAATAACCTATGTTAGAAAATTATTTTTTGTAAAATGAACTTTCTATTTTAAATCATCATATAAAAATTTCCCAAGGGTGATTTTTCTGAGAGTTTTATGAAATACTTCAATATTTAAGTGAATTGAAAAAATAACATTTTTCTAATACCTCTTGTTTTATGACACAATGATGATGCTTTAATGATATAATGAATAATAAATTATTTATTTATACCTAAAATTAATTTAATAATAAATGGGTTATTTAAAAACAATAAAATTAATTTCAACACCTAAAAAAGCATTTTCTAAAATCAAATGTCAAAAGTGTTCTGTTAAATTAACAATTTTTCATTTATTCCACTTTATTTTTTGATAAATTAGTGAATTTGGTTTATAAATGGGTTAAAATTCCTTAAAAAATTATTTTATTGATATATTATTCATAGTGTTAAAAATTAACTATTACTAGGTTTACCTTTGATATAATATTTTATTCAATATTTTATTCTAAAAATATCCCTCTCCTCAACTATAAATAACCCCTCTCCCTCAACATGGAAAACCAATTCTCCATTACTTACAAAAACCAATTTTTTTCTAAAATAAACTCTCTTATGACTATAATAATCCTTAGGTACATTATTGAGTAACGAGCTCCAAGCATCATGGGAGTTTAGTGCTGTACAAGAGAAGAAACATTGAGAAGAGGTCATGTTTTCTTGAACTCTTATTTTCATTTTCCTCTTATATTACTAATTTTATATATCCATTTAAAACTAAAATCATCTAATAATAATTAATTTTTATTTTATAATTATATTAATTATGTTATCCTACTTAAATAATCGTATTTACTATATAATTTTATTTCAAAATTCCGATACCTACTCTTTGGAAAATGTCACGTTAACGATTGATTAACTACCAATGAGGACGTTGCTAATTATTTCCTTATCAAAAACCTTATGGATGGTTATAGTAAATTATTTATGATATATAAATGTGTAATTACGTTTAATACATTCTTTAGTAATTAATTGTACTTATATATAAACAACATTGAAAAAAAATTGTGAAATCGAAAGTAAACAAGAAATTTTTAAGGAAAACATGATACCAAAATGTCACCCTTTAAAAATGGAAATTATGAAATATAATATGATGATTATAATTTATAAAGAGTGATAAAAATTAAAATAATTCACTTATGGTTCCAAGTTTTAATGAACCAAATTTTATTATTCAGGAGATAGAAAAATGACAAACTAAAGAAGGATTTAAGGTAAGGGGAATCTCAAACCCAAACTCTTTCTTTTGGTTATCTGGTATTTCACATAGATTTAGTATGAATATTCCTATAATATAAAAATATTTCCTCTAAATATTATTAATATTTTATTTTGGGTATATACATGATCCTACCCAACCAAGATGTTTTCAAATCCATTTATAATACTTTTTCAAAAAGGCTTCGATTCCCAAAATATCTGTTGAATCCTCTTGATTTGTTTCTCCTTTCAAAGAATAAAGTTACCTTTTATTCAAAAATTTGATCACCCTATTTCATTTTGGAATCCTAAATTTCATTCCATGAAGTATTATATGTGATACATTTTATGAAACCCATTCAGTTTCTTGATTTAATTCCATGACTATGATTGTTATACATTCTATGAGGCATGCATGATTTATAAGAATTTATAAAGTGATGGGTGGGACCAGAATTATATCGACCTAAAATTAATTGGGTAATGTCATACATCTCATTAGATAATGTTTATTATGAATGAAAATGATTCTATATTTGTTCACATTTATGATGTTATGTTTATGCACACATGTTATGCGTGAACATGGTGATAACTTTGTTCACAACTATGTGTGTTATTTGACCACTATGTTATGATGTTTAATTATTATGAATATGCCACATTCCATGATTTTATATAATATTTACCTCATTATTATGATGATGATCCTATGATTATGATATGTTTATGTTGATTATGCTCTCCCATGTAGTATTGATTTATTTCAATTATTCCTCCCCATACTAGGATTTTAGCTCCACCCTTTATTCAATGTATATCCTCAAGAGACTAAATGAAATAAGAAGATTGTGAGAGGATTATATGGATAAAGAAGAATAGTTTAAATAATGTTTAAGTTTTATTATGTATAACTTATGTATGATCCAAATTTTACAAAGACTCTAAACCTCTGGATCATAGATTGTATCGTAGTTATGCTATTTAAATTAAAAATGATGTAATAGTCATCTAATTTTTTTGGGTTACTATATTAATTATAATTATTTTATAAATTAATTGAAATTAATTTTATGGAGTTATGTACCCATGTGGTTGGGATATTTCTAGTTGGCATTGGATAATCTTAGGTGAGGGTGGCCCAAAATTTCTTAAATAAAGTAACATTAGTTTAAATCATGTGGTCCCTAAGTTATCCCTAAGGTATAATATCATTTTCTATATGCGTATTATGTGTGTTCATGCAAAAATAGTATTAATTTGATCTAAAATTAAATTAAATGGTACATTATTCTATTTAATGTGGTAATTAAATTATATAAACTATCATAAGACTAATAATATATATTGTAGCAATGACTTTATCCTCCTAGTGAGGCGTTCCTTGAACTTGAGAAATGGTTAATGTTATAGGCAACCCAAGGGGTTCCCTAAATTAATTTCAAATTAATTGGATAAATTTAGTATCCTTAATATGATACTTAGGTTGAGAATTCATGATGAATTATGGATAGATAATTAGTATACCTAGGTGGATATGGGTTTGGAACCTTGGTTATTTGAGTTTCAACCTCTTAAAATGAAAATAAAAATGTTAACCTTGAAAATGAGATGTTGGGAATGATAATAGACTATTAAAGAATATTTTTAAATTTATAAATGAGTATAGTATATCTTCTTTATCATGAAAACTACTTTTAATATATATATGATGGTTTTAGGGTGGGGCACTATTCTCTCCTAGGTGTTGATAAGATATGAGGTGGTTTTGGGGTAGGGTGCTATTACCACATGTGTTGATGAGACATGAGGTATTTCGGGGGGGGGGGGAGTTATTCACCCTTGGGTGATGAAGAGATATAGGATGGTTCCATGGTTGGGGGACTATTCCCCCTAGGCAGTGATGAGATATGGGATGGTTCTGGGGTGAGGCTCTATTCCCCCAGGGTGGTGATGAGATATGGGATAATTATGGGGAAGGGTTATATTACTCTCTAGGTGGTGATGAGATATGAGATGGTTTTAGGGTAAGGTTACATCTATCTTTAGTGATGATATAATTGATATGGTTTTAGGGTGGGGTGCTATTTCACCTTGGGTGGTTTTGTAACATGTGTAGAGACATTAAACTCTTGCCTAAAAAGGCATGGTCAATTTTTGGTGTGTAACATCCTCACTTTGATTCATTGTATGAGATTTTATGTTTAAAAATTAACCTTTCTCTATTAATTATTTCATGTTATGGGTTGTTTATAGGATGATTTTAAGTGGAAAAAAATATGATTTTTGAAGGTGGAAGAAGTTAATGAAGGGATTGGTGGTTAGTGCCTCAAAGGTTTCCACCAGATAGATAGTGGATCCCAACAACTATAAAATGATATTATAGTAGGTTTTTTATTGTTCTTGAAACCCTAATGTCTCACCATTGGCATTATAATAACCTAAATGGTTATGCAAGTCACACCCTCAGGTTGATTCGGCCCACCAAGTAGTCAGTGCACCCAGTCTTGGGGTTCATTAAAAACACCCCATAGGTTTTCATTACAAAAGACTTTGACCATTATTTATTATCCAATTACAATCCCAATATAACTAATTTTCTTTTTAGAGATATTCCCTTTCATCAAGACCCTCCCATTCTTCTCCCCTTACCTCCTCAAGCTTTGAACAATCTAGTAATGCCTAAATGGCGAGTTTTTCTTAGATTCATTCCAAATTATTCACCATTATTTATAGACAAACATGGATCTATGATGGATCTTTGTTTTATATAATGATTTTTTGATGATTTATCCCTTTATTATTATATTTGTTTGGGATCTAGTTATTTTACATTGTTCCTTGACCAAATAAAGATCTACCAATGAATACAAGTGTTATATGGGTAAGTGTTTATGGATCACCCACCTTAACCTATTATTGATGATGAATTAATGATATAATCTGAATACATTGATGATTATTTCGTAAATTATAGGACACATCTATATTTTAATGAAATCCCCTTTAATGGAGATAAAAATATCAAGAACTATGAATGTTTCCATTTAAGTTTATACAGAGTTATCATAAAGAGACCTTATCCTTCTTTAATTTCATCTTGAATATCTCTTTCATTGAGAGATTGATAATTTATTAATAATAATTGGATAAAACCAAGGATCTCTTCTAGAAATAGTGAGTAATTCACAATCTATATATAAATCAACTACTGATCCAAGGATTTGGTGACCCCACCTTTGACATACCTAAAAATTGGATCCATTGGAGGACTCCTTAAGGTATCTGATTCTAGAATGTCCTTATTGAAATGTAATCCTCTTAAACCTCCATTATAAACCTCTTTCTTGACAAACCAAAACCTGAATTAGGCATACTTGATGTGTGAACTCATTCTCTGTGGGTGTAAGACATGGTTCACTCTTCTTTTTCTTGAAGAACCTTCGAATTATTCATTAATAACCTTGAGGTATGAAGTTAAATATATTCTTAGGACATTTTATACTCTTTTTTAATTGATTTATGATGTGTTGGAATGAATTGTTTTTCTTGATTAACATTATTTCTTGTGGATGTGCGTGTTTCTATGTTACCAATAAATGATCCTTTTTTTTATTAAAATTTCAAGAGTATCTTACTTCCATGCATGATGTTGATCAAATGTTTTTGTATATTGATACTATATGATCATGATGATGGGTTATGATTATCTTGTTATTCTCCACCTTATTATGAATGTTACCATGTCATTGGAGATTGTTCTTGGAATTCATGATATATAGACCATCATATTATGATTTCACCTAGAGTGAGAGTTCACGTGATGTGATAAAATTAAGATTGTGGACCCATACATAGTGTATGAGAATTATATCCTTGTGGGCCAACCCAGAACTTGATTCCTTGAAGATATACAGTAGAATTTCCAGAACATGATGCATTACAGATACCGAGTACATGTTTCCTAGTTGGACTTATGGCCTGACTCGAGACTCAATGCCTTGAGGATACTGAGTATAATGTCTCTAACATTGTGTAAAGTTCCTGATTAATTATAACATCTTTGATCATCCTTCTAGGATGATGTCTAAGTAGGTATGGCTGAGGATCATGGTAGATTGGTTAGCACATAGGTTCTTATTATATGGTTGTTTACAATTATTTTCACACTAATTTTTATCATAGTATACACCTATTACATATGTGAATTTTTTTAGGACACATGATTTTTGTCTTACTAGGTTCTATTACTCACACATTATATGATCATTTTGATGCATGTGCATACTTCATATATAGGGATCCATGAAATGAAAGGGGATCATGGTAGATAGTTGATCTAAGGAGTATGGAGTTGGGTGTGGTACTAAGAAGTACTGTAGAGGATACTATAGTTTTATTTATTTCATTTACTTTCACTATACACACTCTATTTTGGCTTTCCACACATGAAGGCTACTTATTATTTCATGAAATATGTGCCATTGATATTATCTTATAGCACTTCTTTACTCTTAGTTGTTATATTTTATTTATATTTTTAGTACAAGTATATAATTATGAGGATATAGCCTCCTTACTGATTGAACTAAGACCCTCACTACTAGTCTAAAGCCTCTTGTATACAGGGTGGTGCACATGAGTTCTTATGGAACTCCACCTTGGACCTTGTGGTTTGGGTCAGGGTGTTAGAAAATGCTATCAAAGAACAATTTTCTTCTTTTGTTTTTTACGAACCAAGGAAATGGTATAAAGGAGATTGGCATTGTAGGACTTAGGTATGGGATTTTCCTTGTGCCTAACCATCTCATGTGTAACAAACCTCCAAGTTACCACTAACATGATTACCATTACAATTTTATGGAATTTTGGGGTGTATTTATGCATCATGAATAGGCACGCAGGTTAAAATTACAGATATATATATATATACCTATTATGTACTAAGTAGTAGTTATTTAATTTAATGTCTTGATTGTGATATCTGTTTGAGATAGACATGTACTCCTTGATGTCTAATATATCTAATTTCTATGATTTTTTGATACATCTACACTGAGATTAATTAGTTGAAACTTAGAATGTTATTATATTATATATATTTTTATATGTGACTATGAATAAAATTTAGTGGTGGAGGATCTTAGTTATTGATAGGAGGGATATAACTTAGGTTATGGGTAGACACTTAAGAAAACCATGTGTGCCCCCTTAGGCTGACTTTGATATATCCTAATGATTTTTTTCTAAAGGTTTGATTCACATGTAAAAATATTCCACCTCGAAGGAGGATGATGGGACCAACCATTGATGTGGTTTGAGATTCTCCCACTAAAGAAGATTCCCCTATCCCACTACCTATAATATAGAAGGGTGTGACAAAGAATGTTCCCACACTTTCTCTAGTGGAATATGTAACGCCCCAAGTTTTTTTTGAAGATTTTTTTCTGAATGAATTAATTTTATTTGATGTATTGTGTTAAACACTACACCAAGTTAATATTTCATTATAAACTATGACATGTTAATATTTTACTACATGAAACACTTACTTGGCTTGCATTACACATGAAACTGAGTTATTACAAACCAACATTTTATTTTTATAGTTATTTAAATGAGATAATTTTATAATATCCATTAAGCTTAGTAATATGAATATAAATTAATAATTTTTAAATATCATTTAAAATGGTATTATATAAATAAAACATATTGATAAAAAACATATAATTTTTTGGTAAAGTCTCTATATGTTTGAAAAAACTATTTTCTCATATGAACTATTTTTTATGTCATTCCCTGAACAATAATAAAATTAATTTTATAAACCTTTTAAAATTTAATTTTAATAAATAAAATTAATTTTTTAATTCATAATTTCAAAATTATCTTAGTGTTAATTTTTGGTTTTTTTTCTAAAAAACTTCATTTTCGGTTGAATAGTGAAAAATAATGAATTGTAATTCAAAACCTCTTTTTTTTCTAATTGGTTTATATTTTTAAATTATATTTTAATTTTTTTTGAAGTGTAATTAGAAAAATTTTACATAAATTATTAAAATTTAGTTCATTGGAACCAATTTCACATTGAAATTGGATATAAAAAACATTTCAAACTTTCAAACATTTTTGTTTAAAAAAACCCGTTGTCGCAACACGTGTGCAAGTTTAATTTTTTATTAATTTATTCCAATTATATGATTATAATTTTTTAAAATGGTTTAAATATTTATATTAATCATTAATTATAAGGTATAATAATTTCAACTTAGTTTTTTTTACCAAAAATAGTAGTGAAAGTATTTAAAATTAATTATAGTGATTAAGGAAAAAACGTGTTTAATTAATGGTTAAAATTTAATTTGAAAAAGTAAAATAACCTATAAAAATGTAAAAAATACATTTTATTTACTTATTTATAAAAAATACTCTCTTTTATAGAAAAAGGAAAATTATTTCTGGCACATGATGTAAGGGAAACCTCTCAATAATGTTTACCTTTTTATATTTACAAGAATGCCACTCCTGCTCCACTATAAGAGGGCACTCACCCCCTCACTTATTCACACATATAAATCGATTTGGATCATCCAAAACCTACCCAAATATCATCTAAACTTTAATCTATTCAACATATAATCCTACCTTTAGGAATAAATCCATCCAATGAATCCCTTTGGTTCAAACCAAAAGGAGTTACCCAAAGAAGTGGTAACATCCTTCCAAAAGCTCTTTTGTTTTATTTTCATTGTCCACACCCAAAATTATTCTCATTAAATGATTACATATTAAAATCAGTATCATAAATATACTGATATTTTTTAAAGTTTTTACCTACACTCACACACACTTCCATCAAATGGGATATGAAATCATAATTTGTTTGTACGACGGACTACTGCCTCATGAACCGACATTACTCATTCTTCCATTTCCATATTTCAAGGTTTGAAATAATGATAAAATTTAAATTTTTATATTATATATATATATTATATTTATCATTTATTTATTCTTATATAATTATTATATAACACAAACCTTCATTCTTTCCATTTTTTGGAAATATGATAACTTCGTTTGTGGACGTGTGGACTATCCCCTCCTCAAAGTGATGTGATTTGTTCACACATTACATGGAATTAATTAAGTATGGTTTTAGTGAAACAATATGATATATACGAAATAATAATGATAACATATTCTTATATATAGTTTTTTTACTTTCTTTCTTTCAACATGATAAGAAAATTTAAATAGCGTTCATGCGTACATATGACTTATCATCTCCATGAAGGATGTATTTCACTTTCTATTTATATAATTTATATATTATTATGAATTAATTGATACTGAATATATATGATATTTATGTCATGATAATAATTCTGGTAATTATTAAATCATTATATAAGTAATAGGGAAACACATATAACAAATCAAAACTAATGTGAAAAACCAAGCGGTTATTACCTGAAACACGACTTTAAAATGGAAGTTTTAATAAAAGGGTAATAAAAGGTCATAAGAAAATCATATATGGTAATATAAAAATTTATATATTTATGAGATTTATGTATAATAAACCAATATTTATTATACAGGAGGTTTGAATGATTATGAAGAGAGTCAAGACATTAGGTAAGGGGATTTCTAGTCCACTTTTATTTCTCTAAGACTTATACATTATTCACCACTAATTTATTTTGTGTGGTGTATAAAATTCACAATAATGTAATCTATTATCCTTTTACTTAAATTTAAGGTTATTTTCATACCCATTTTATGATCTCTATTTCATTGGGCTTTACAATTTAAAAGCTACCAAATTAGTAAGGTAGTTTGGACTCAATTTTTTTTCTTTAAGACACATGTTTTGTTATGCACCTATATTATTTTACGAGGTGTATATAATTATCTTTGAAATGTTATATCTTTAATATAATTAAATTAATTATATTTTATTATTAATTTAATTTCATTTTCTTAATGGCAAGTTTCATTCAAAGTTACCGAAGTGGTAAGAGTTCATTGCAACAATATCTTCATTTATAGATATTGTTTATGATCATGCTTCCATTGATGAAATACTATGATACATATCTCAAGAACACTCATAAAATTTATTATCCTATGTTTATTCATGATATATTATTGTATTAGTATCATTTTCTACTCTTTGGTACTTAATAAAATTAAGAAAATGTTTTTATGAAATTATGACCTTATTTATCTCTTCGGTCAAATATCTGTTTTATTTAAAAAACTATGTTTTCAAAAAAAAAAATTCAAAAATGTTTTTAAAAATGATATTTTAATCTAATTTTTAGGGTAAAAATATTTTAAAAACGTATCATTCTTTCAAATATTCCTTTAGAAGTTTTCAAAGATATTTTCACATTTTTTTTCCAAAAATGATTTATGTTTTAAAAAGAGTTTTTGAAAGAAGAAAGTATGTTTTCTTCAAGAAATATTTTTAAAAGAAATTTCAAATTATTTTCCATTTAATATTAAATCCATTGCTATTATTAAATCCTTTATGGGTAAATGATCCAAAGGTTCCATTAAAAGTCTTTCTCTAAATGGTTTATGTTTTTATGGAGTGATGTTTATGAAAACTATTTCTCTTTTATAGGTTATATGCTTAGGAAAATTACTTCTATTCCCCGGTTATGCTCTGATAAAATTATTATGAAACCTATATATTTTCCATAGTTTATTATATGATTACATGTTTATGATACATATTTCATTTCACGGGTTATGATATGATTGTTTATGATCTTAGAAAAAATTTATCTATGATTTTATTATGAGGTGGGTGGGACCTATATCTCCCCCCATTTCACTAGGTAAAGATTTATATCTCATGAGATATACATGGATAGAATGGGGAGTGAAATCAGTTTAGTAAATTAATTTTTCTTATAATATGGTGTTCAGAGCAAACCTTGACTACTAAGATGGTCATGGGATTGAAATATGACTACCAATATGGTATTGGAAGTGAACCCATACTATTAAGATGGAATTGGAAATAATCCTTGACTACTATGAAAATCATTTTATATACTTATGTGTATTCCATAATTCCATGTTTTATTCATATGTTATGTTTTCATGGATTATTATATTGATTACCTTATTACACATATCTTATGAACTGCTAATATTCATTCCATGATTCATATATATAATCTTTGAAATACAGGGTATGATCTTATAATGTTATGATCACATTCTCATATCCTTATTCCCATGTTTATGGTTACATATCTCCCTTTTTTTACACTTATTGAGAATCTTTTCTTAGACCTTTTTATATTTCCCTTCCTCATGATATGAAGATATGTATTATGTTTTATATTTCTATGAAGGGTGCTAGTCATGAAGAATCTAGATGGAGATAATGTAGCTCACTTATATAATAGTGTTTATGATTCAATTTTTCTAAAGGCACTAAGAAAATATGGTCTTTGCGAATATATTTTTCTAATGTGTTAAGTATTTTGTAAAAGTGATGTAATGTCTATAAATAAGAAGAAAGGGTCACTATAGTTCGAATCTGAGAAAAAGTTATGTTAAAATCTGGAAAGTAGGATGAGAAAACCTTAGCATGATCCCTAAAAAAATTTCTCTAAGTATCATCTTAAGGATGAGTCAAAATATATGAAAATGTGCTGGAATTTTGGTAAATCATAGTGTGAGTGGTTTCCTAGAAATACATTCATGTATGGATACTATAAGTAGATATGGATTTGGAATAGCTTTACATAGTGGTAATAACCCCAAAAACACCATATCAAGCTAGACTCGATCGAGAATCGGTGCATGAAAATGATCCTTACTGCAAACCTAGTTTGTCACTCTTTGGGGATATGCTCTGGAAATTCACAAACTCTTCATGAGCCATCATGAAGGATTTAAATGAAAGATGGATATGAATAAACTATGGTAAACATAATCTATCATAGATTAAAGAAGGTTTTAGAATTTAGACATCCTATAAGTGGGTTTTTATGATTATATGGTTCCCCACTATGATAATTATTTCTTAGTCTATGTTGTCTGGGTTTAGTCAATCACCAAAATCCGAAAGAATCACCATAAAACTGAGTGTGATGGGAAATGAAATTTTTATTCTCTTAAGCATCCAAAATCTATAGGAGATAGAATGAAAAATTTATTTTGTATGATCACCCAACTTTCTAAAGATATGAATCATGATGGACTTATAAATAAGAAAAGGAGGGAACAATATTCTATTGATTCCTTAATGAGGTAATTTCCACCTTATTTTAATGGGTCTTCTAAACCACTTGTTGAAAAACAATGGATCAGTACGACTGAAAATATATTCTCTGTTTTATACTGTTTAAAACATGAGAAATTCATCCTGATTATCAATAGGTTACAAGGTAGAGCAGACCAATGGTGGATCTTTATCAAGAATATAAGGCAATAAGATGAAATTGAATCCATGTATATAGATTAGTTCAAGAACATATTTTTCGATAACTAATTTCCTCATATTCTTTATACGAATATAGTTAAAGATTTTATCAAGTTAAAGAAAATAGATGGGGAATATTTTGGTACCTATGAGTATAATTTCACAAGAATTATGAGGTACATTTCTGGTATTATCATCCAACATAAAAGTAAAATTGATATGTTCTTCAGTGGATTAAACCCAATTCTCATAAGGGAATTGTCCATAAGTGACTTTAGTAGCTATTAAGAGTTTGTGATTTGTGAAATATAGGTTAAAATAGAGGTTCGATTTATAAATAAATCTCATGGTTTTTACATGAAAATGAATTTGGAGTTTAAAGGGAAATCTAAAAACCATGAAGAGAAGAAGATTAGATTAACTTTATCCTGTGACTGTTGAATAAAGCATGGATGAAATTGTCTTAAGGGGCCTAATAAATGTTTTATATGTGGAATGGATGGTCATCAAGTATTTTATTACTGAAGTGATACAAATAAGTTAGCTAACAATGTGAATGGAGAGAAAAATTCAAAAAAATGAACCTCCCACACTTCAGTCATACATGTGTAATGAGAATGGGAATTATGAAATCAAGTGCCCAAACTATAAGGGTAATGATGATGATCGACACTAGAAACCTCTTAATATGAGGTACAAGGTAAAATATCAAGCGATCACTATTTTTGATAAGGGTTGTGATAATTAAATGGTGAAAGGTATACATACCATCCAATATAGAACTGATAATGTCTTATTTGATTATGGATATACACACTATTTCATATCTAAATAAGCTTCTAAGGGTGTTAAGATTCCTCCAAAATAATTAGATTTTGAATTAGCAGTATAAACCCATAATGGTACAATTATTAAATCTCATGTTTATAATTCCTCTCTGGTTTATGTTTGTGGGAACATGCTTCCTGTAAATATTATCATTCTTCATATGGTTGAATTTGATGTCATCATAGGAATGGTTTATATTTATCACTATAAAGTCCAAATCAATTGTTGAGGAAGGGAAGTTATGTTTGATATTTTAATCAAACATATGATCATCTATCAATGTGATGATAACTATGAAATTACTATGGAGATTAGATCTAGTGTATGAGTCTTAATTCAGAAGGGCTATTTATCATATACGGTTGGGGTGAAAATTGACATCGATGATATGCCTATTATTCAGGAATATTTGTATGTATTTGTAGAATAGTTTCCTTGACTTCCACCAAAATGTGAAATTTAGTTCCTGATAGAAGTCATATATAGTTCCCCACCAATTTCAAAGACTCCTTATAGAATTTACCCAATTGAGTTGCAAGAATTGAAGAGACAACTACATGAAAAAATTGATAAGGGGTTCATTCATCCAAGTGTGTCACCATGGGGTGCACCTATTCTTTTTTTGAAGAATAAATATGGATTAATGATAATTTTCATTGATTATTGGGACTTAAATAAGATCATGATCATGAACGAGTATAATATTCCCTATATTGATGACTTGTTTGACCAAATATTGGGAGCTCAATACTTTTACAAGAATTAACATTGTTCAAGATATCATAATTTGAGGGTTTAGAAGGAGGATATCCCCAATATGAAATTCCGTACAAGATATAGAAAATATGAATATATAGTGATTACTTTGGTCTTTCTAATTCCCCTACTATCATAATGAATTTGACAAATATAGTCTTTAGAGATTACCTTGATCAAATTTCAGTAGTATATATAGATGATACTATTATCTATTCAAAGAGTAAGGAAGAGCATCAATACCACTTGGGAATTGTACTAATGAAACTAAGGAAGGAGAAAATGTATTAAAAAACTACAAAGTGTAAATTTTGGCTATAATGGTTTTCATTTTTAGGTCATAAAATATCAATAGAATGTATTGCACTAGATCGATTGAAGACGAAGGCTATTGAATGTTGGCCTAGACCAACCTCAGTGACTGAGGTCTGTAGTTTTATTAGTTTATCTAGATATTATTGATGGTTTGTTGAGAATTTATCATGACTATAAAATCATTTGACCAAGTAAACTCAGAAGGCTTCCAAGTTCTTATAGAAAAATGAATGTGAGTAAAATTTCAAGGAATTGAATAGAATGTTAGTTAGAAAACCTATTCTTACATTACGCTATAGTGGTGAGGGTTTTTTAATCTATAGTGTTGAATCCAAGAAGGGATTGAGATGTGTTCCTATGCAGGATAACATAATTATAGCCCATGTCTCTTGAAAATTGAATATTTATGAGAAAAATTACTTAACTCATGATTCGAAGATAGTTGTGATAATTTTTTCATTAAATATATGGAGGGACTATCTTTATAGAAAAAAGTGTGATATATATACTAATCATAAAAGTATGAAATATATATCCACAGAGAGGGATTTTAACACATTTTAGAGAATATAGTTAGTGCTGAAAAAGAATTATGAATTCTCAATACATTTCCACCTTGGGAAAGCGAACAAGGTGGCCGATGCTTTGAGTTGAAAGGATCATGATAAAATATCCTTGATGAGGATAAAAAGAGATCCAATAATTCTGGATTTTCAAAGGATTGGATCTAGAAATATTTAATCAAGGGGAAAAATCTTATCTTGCTCAATTTAATGTTGAACCCTACATACATATTAAGGATAAATAGTTGCATAAGGAAGATGTAGAGCTATGAAAGATGGTTATAAATGTTCCTATGTTTAACCTTGATCATGATGGAATGATAAGTTTCAAGAACTACATTTGTGTTCCATCCATACCAAACTTGATGTAGGATCTATTATAGAAATATCATAGTTTTTAATTCTCTATTCATCATGGAAGTAAGAATATGTATAGAAATTTTAAAGAATACTTATTTTGGGATTACATGAAGGGTGATATCACAGATTTTGTATCTCGATGATTGTTATTCCAATAAGATAAGGATGAAATAAAAAAGTATAAGGGGATGTTGTATCCATTACCCATATCAGAATGGAAATGGGAAAACATCATTATAGATTTTTTTATTGTACTCCCAAAGACCTATAATGTGTTTAATGATATATGGGCTGTATTCGACCACATTACTAAGTCAACACACTTCATTGTTGTCATATAATACTTCTATCTAAATCATCTTTCCAGGATATACATTAACGAAGTTGTAAGGTTTCATGGATTACCACATTCTATCTTATCTAATTGGGATCTAAGGTTTACCTCAACGTTTTGGGAAGTCTTCAACAATCCCTTAATACGAAATTGAGTTTTATCAATGATTATCATTCTTATAAGGATGTTTAATATGATAGAACAATTCAAACTCTAGAGGATATATTGAGATCTTATTTTTTGGATTTCAAAGGTGGTTGGGATAAATGACTAGTTTAGTTCTATTACAATAATAGTGTTAACTCAAGCATTCAGATGGATACTAATGAAGTCCTATATGGAAAGAAATGTAGAGATCAAATGTGCTGGAATGAAGTTAGAGAAAGAAAGTTATTGGGACTTGAGATCACTGAAGAAATGTAGGTGATGGTTAGAACCATTCAAAAAAATATCAAGGTAGGTTAATGTTAGTAGAAAAGTTATGCTGATAATCAATAGTGTGATATATAATTTTAAGTTGGTGAGAATGTGTTTCTATGAATCACTCCTTGGAAGAAGGTTATGAGATTTGGGAAGAAAGTTAAACTAAGCCCAAGGTATATCAGTCCCTTTGAAATTATTGACTGTATCAGTACAGTAGCCTATCGCTAGGAACATTCACCAAATCCACCTCATGTTTATGATGTGTTCCATGTATATCTCCTCAGGAAGTACATACCTAAAACTTCTCATGTACTAAACTTAGAGGTCATACTGCTAGAGCATGATCTTTCTTATGGGGAACAACCGGTTGGAAATATGGATCATACAAAGAAATTTATATGAAATAATACCAATCACCAGGTTAAAGTTTTGTTGAGAAATAAATAGTTAGAAGAAGCTATGTGGAATCTTGATGATATGATGAGGTATAAGTGTCCTTATTTTTTTGTACTAGAATAATGAATTTTGAGGGAGAAATTATTTTGTAGGAGGGAAGAATGTAACCCCCATAGTTTTTAGGAACATTTTTTGAATAAATTAATTTTTTTGATGTATTTTTTTGAATTATACACAAATTTAACCTTTCATTATAAATAAAAAAATTTAATCTTTCATTACAAACAACACCTACTTAGCTTGCGTTACACACAACACTTAGTTTCTAAAAATCAACATTTTATTGTTATAATTATCTAAATTAAATACGTATAAAATAGCCATTAAACTTAGTAATATGAATAATAATAAATAATTTTTATATATTATTTATAATGATTTTATATAAATAAAACATATTTATAATAAAACATATAATTTTTTGTAAAGTCTTTATATGTTTAAAAATACAATTTTTATCAAATTAAAATTTTTTATGTCCTTATGTGAACAACAATGAAATTAGTTTTAGACAATTTTAGAAATTTAATTTGATAAAATAAACTTAATTTTTTAATTTATATTTTCAATATTATTTTCAGGGTTAATATTTGTTATTTTTCTAAAAAGTTTAATTTTTATGAGTAGTGAAAATACTGAATTTTAATTCAAAACTACCTTTTCATCTAATTTTTTTTATATTATTAATTTATATTTTAATTTTTTTAAAGTGTAACTAGATAAATTTTAAATAAATTAATCCAATTTATGTCATTAGAACCAATTTCACCGTGAAATTGGATATAAAAACATTTCAAACCTTCAAAACATTTGTCTTAAGAAACCTGTTGTCACGACACATGTGAGGGATTAATTTCAAAATAATTTCTGCCACTTATGAGACTATAATTTGTAACAATGTATTCTATATTTTTAATAATCAGAATTAATAATTTATAATAAGGTAAACTATGTTTTTGAACTTAAATATTAGTGAAAGTATTTAAAATTAATTACTGTGATTAAGGAAAAATCGTGTTTACTTAATGGTTAAATTTTAATCTTTAAAGGTAAAATAACCTATAAACATGTACAAAATTCATTTTATTGACCTATTTATAGAAAATACCCAAATTTATAAAAAATTTATAGTTATTGGAAGCACATTATGTAAGTGATACCTCTCAATAATGTTTAACTTTTTATATTTACAAAAATGTCACTCCTCCGTTATAAATGGGAAATCACCCCCTCATTTATTAACATTGTGAAAGACATTTGGATCATCCAAATAATACTCAAATACCATCCCAAATTCCCTATATTCATCCTAGAATCCTCATTTTGGGCATAAATCCAACCATGGAATCCCTTTGGTGCAAACAAAAAGGAGTTACCCAAAGAAGAGGAAAGATCATTCCACATGCTATTTTGTTTTATTTTCAATATAATCCTTCTAAATTATTATTATTAAATTATTATATAATAACAAATTTATCCAAAATATAATAATATGTTTTTATATTAAGGTTTATACCTATAATCACACACACTTATATTAAATGGGATACACAATCATCATTGGTGTGTACAGATGACTACCGCCTCGTGAACCAATGTTAACCATTCTCCAATTTCCACATTAAAAGGTTTTAAATAATGGTGAAATTTAAATTTTCATATGATATATATTATGTATTTATTTTTATTTATTTATTATACCACACGTACCTTCATACTTTCGATTTTGTGAAAATATGATTAGTTCATTTGTAGACATGTGGACTACCGCCTCCTCAAAGGATTGTGATTCGTTCACACTTTACATAGAATGTATTAAGGATGATTTTAGTAAAATTATATGATATATATGGAATAATAAATCTAGTTTAATGATAAAAAATTTATATATATGTCATTTACTTTATTTATTTCAACGCGATATGAAAATGTAAAAGCGTACATGTGTACGTATGACCAACCATCTCCATGAACAATGTATTTCATTTTCAATTTATATATTTTATAGATTATTATGAATAAATTTATAATTAATAAATATGATATTGAGTTCATGGTTATCATTCTGAATATTATTAAATAATTATATAAATAAGTGGATAGAAAATATAACAAATCAAAACACATGTGGAAAGAAAAGCGGTTATTACCCAAAACATAACTTTTACATGGATGTGTTAATTGAAGGGTAATAAAAGGTCATAAAAAACAATATATGGTACTATATTAATGAATATTTCTATATTATAGATTTATAATAAAAATATATTTATTTTAAATGAGGTTTTAATTAGTATGAATAGAGTCAATACATAAGATAAGGGGGTTTCTAGTCTCAGTTTTATTTGGGCGAGACTTATGCCTTATTCACCATTCATTTATTTTGTGTGGTGTATATATTTCCCATGAATTCCCTCTATGATCCATATACATAAATTTATTTATTTTTTAATACCCATTTTATGATATCTATTTCATGGGGTTTTACAGTTCAAAAGTTACCAAATCAGTAATTTAGTTTTGTCTCAATTTTCCTTCTTTGAGACACATGTATTGTTATGAAACTATATTATTTTATGAGAAGTGTATACTAACATTTGACATGTTATATCATGAATATAATTAATTTTGTTATATTTTAATTTTATTTAATTTTATTTTTTTATGGTAAGTTTTATTCAAATTTACTGAAGTGTTAAGAGTTTATTACAACAATCTCATCATTTATCGAGATTGTTTATTATATTATTCCATTGATGAAATATTATGATCCATATCTCAAAAAAACTCATAAATTTTATTCTCCTATAGTTATTTTTGATATATTCATGTATTAGTACCATATTGTTTCTCTTTTGTACTTAATATAATTAAGAATGTTGTTAATAAAATATAACCTGGAAATCAATTTTATTTCAAAAAATATGTTTTCAAAAAAAAAAATCAATTTAAAAAATGATATTTTAATCTCATTTTCATGGAATGTTTTCTAAATTTTTGTTATGGTTTCAAAACATACATTATATGTTTTCAAATATATTTTCAAATAAAAAGGTTTTTAAGAATATTTTAAGTTTTAAAAAGTGTTTAAAAAATGGATATTTTCGCAAATAAATGTTTTTAAAATATATTTAAAAAATAATTTCCATCTAAGATGATATCCATTAATATGACTCATTCCTTTCTAGGTATATTATCTAATGTATTCATTCAAATTATTTCCCTAAATGGTATTAGTTTTGATGTTAGGGTATTTATAAATCCAATTTCTCTTTAATAGGTTATGTTCTTATGAAACCCATTTCTTTTCATGGGTTATGATTTGATTAAATGATTATGAAACCTAACTATTTTCCATAGATTATGATATGATTTCATGTTTATGATACCCATTTCATTTCATGGGTTATGATATGATTGTTTGGGATCTTATGGAACACATATGTAATATTTCATTATGAGATGGGTGGAACCTATATCTCTCTAAAATTCATTGGGTAATGATTTATATCTCATAGGATAGATATTGTAATGTCCCCAACCCGAAATCCACTAAACTGGTGCTCTGATCTGGGTCGTCACACAACCTCAAGTGTGCCTCCCCACACGCCAGAGGTTGCCGACTAGCGATGAAGGTCTAATGAGTAATGTGGGTAGAATATACCCTCTTTACGAGAGTAAGCCAAAATATAATACAATACAAATAGAGTAAACAACATGAAACCACTAATAAACATACAATCTAGACATCTCCCAACTAGGTACAAACCATAGTTCAATATTAACCATGTCATGAAAAACTAATAGGGAAAGTGAATAAAAACGAAATATAATAAAATGACCAAATCTCCAAATGGGTCCCGACTCTAAGTACGGATCATTCTCCATATACATCTTGAGCCCAACTCAACACCGTAGTTCAAGGCCCTTAACCATAACCTGACCTGCAACCAAGAAATCTACTCGGGTACCCAACGGTGGTCCGAGCATGGTGTGAGTATAAAACTTAGTAGTCCACCACCAATGGTGTCGACAAAATATTTAGTGTAATAGATAGTGCATCCATGTATAAAATAAATGATAGGTAAACAAACGAAAACTCGGGTTCCATTAGATATCCAAGGTTCACTTAATTAACTCCTAGCATTTACTATAATTCCATTTTCATACCACACTCATCCCTTAATCCATTTTGATCACATTTTCCATGGGTTAGGCATAATTATCATCCACATAGGGGTCTAAGGAAATCAATCACAATGTGTGTAGAAACAAATAAAGTCCTTATATCACTAAGGATACACATTTCACATCAATACATTATCCTCACCTCGAAGCGTCGGTCTTGGTGGAATGAAACCGTTAGGGGAATATAGGCTCCATTACCCTCAATAAACCATAAATTTTGGGGTGGAGTTTAGAGCCTTGGTCTAACTCGACCCATGGGCATAGAACCTCAAGTCAACACCCCACTCTACCAAGCCATGTGCACATACTTATTTATCAAATCACCACAACATAACATAACACAACACATCATAACCAATTCCATTAAAAACACAATGCATAACAAAATGGGAATTAATATTATTCCATAAACCATTAACAAATTTACCAATTTAATTTCATAGTTACTCATAAAAATTCCCATTCTCATGTCTTAACCCTTTAAGTTTACTCAATAACCACTATTCCTTAGTCAATATTCATCAATGGCCATATATTAACCCATTTATCCCATTTATCATTACAAGTACATTTCTCATATCTCATAACACAATCACTTTATTACGTTCAACCCATTATGTGCACCAAAACATCCCATGTATTAACTCATTAAACATGTCCATCCATTTACTTATTACATCCTATTATAGTCTGCCATTAATATTCACTATTCCACCGAGGCATTTCTAAACAAATCCGTTAAACAATTAACATAATACCATTTGACCCAATTTATTTTTTTTCTTTCCATTCCAAACATTAAATTATTTATTGACACCCTATGAATCTCTATTAACATTCCATTTACAACTTAATCAACCATTAAAACATTTTATACATGGGTTATACATTATTAATTGACAACCCTTCACTTAATGCTACTACACTCTTGGTCTGGGTTTACCAGTGCACACCATGGGTGCCCCTAAAATTGTCAATCCCTCCTCTGCGCATCACATGGAGATCATGAGAGTTTTAACTGGTCACTTAGACACCCCTTTTTATCAGACACTCCAATGGAACCCAAAAAACATTTTTGGTAAAAGAATAACACAAGCTTCCAGAAAAAATTCTAAAATAAAACTATGGGATAAAAATTGTAGACCACCTACCTCGAATTCGATGATGAAAACAATCCAAAATTGAAGCCATAGATTCATATTAAACCACCCTTTTAAGCCTCAAACTAAATCTCACCAGAAAATAGGGTTTTAGAGCTTCAGATGGAGTTCGAACAAAATAAAAACCCTAATCAAGAAAAGGTAAGGAAGGAGAAGATTAGACATAGCTGGAGCTTCGATCCGAAATTAATGGACCTCCAAAAGACCACGAAATGAGGGAGATTGATCCTTGGGAGATCACAGAGGTTTTGTTTCATCACTATGTTTGAGAGGGGAAGAAAGGAGGAAAATACCTAGTTGGGGTTAAAAATCCCAAAGTGGAAAATTTTAAATTTTTTTAAAAGTTTCCAGGCTGCACTGTTTACCCATACAGCTTGCCAAAACTTCCACAAACTATGCGGAGGCTACTACCTGCACACCCTTCTCTCACATGGTTTTTCTAAACCATGCACGAACCATGCAGATTTCCACTGTCTACATGGTCTCCCCCATATGGTTTTCCAAACCATGCGAAAACTGTGTGGATTTCTCAGAGATCCTCCTTTTGCCCTTTTTCATGTCTTGAACCCCCCAGAAAACCCCTAATCATTCTCAAGGACATGGTAAATTGATAATCTAGCCAAAAAGAAGAGTCATAAGCCTAATTTTGAACAAAAGAATACTTTAAGAAATATTGGGACCTTAAAACCTCCCCACCTTATAATAGATCATCCTTGAGCCGCTCTTCTAGGCATCACTAAGATTCTGTAACTATGGTCATTCCACTAAGCCTACCTATCCATTTATGATTTCCAACTTTCTGATTTCACATCACAAGGATACCGAGTAGGGATCAAGGGAACAACATTCCCCATGAGCAATCCTCACTACAGCCATAACATGAGATGAAAAATCCTCAAGGATGCATCCACTTCAACCATACCAAAACCAAAGAACTTCAAAAAGAAAACTTAGACAACTTTTCTTGACTCACTACACATGGAAACTTAACACACAACATCACACCATCATGGAGGAACCAATCAGTACCACATCAACCCAATCCTCAATACAATTAGTGACACAAATCACATGGCATAATTTCCCCTTTTTTCTAAACTCTAATAGTGTCCCAAACCCAATATCACATGAAGGGAAACACTTGATCCTTCCAACCACGTTTCTTGAAGACTTCATTCCAAAACTATACTACCAATATAACCCAAAAAATCTTGGGTACTCGACCAACAAAACCTATGCCAAAGCTCTCTATCAAGGCTATCTCACCCGATTGGTGACCAATTGAGTCCTTACAACCTAAAACTCTGATCATGTCATCAAAGAACCATTTATCCATCATGGTTATCTATACCATTTCTAGTTACTTGGAACATCCTCTATTGAAGAAGGACCACCAGAACTCAAACCAACCTTCCTATCACCTAACATGTTCCACATCACCGTGCCCAAGTATCCATAGGGAATTACCCTACTTTTTCATCCAACCGCACTATCGAAACCATTCAAGAGGACATTCCTACACTATCCATCCAAGGACTATGATCAACATGACCTCACTTAGGTATAAATTTGTATTAAAAAGGGAACTTTCCGATACAAAATGAACCCAGAGGTGGGTCACTCTCACCAAACCCATTCAAGTTTACCATCTATGGTCATACCACCTCTGACTGGCTTTTCCCAGAACACCCACCTTCCACAGATTGTACACTACCCCTTTATCTCACCTTCCCAAGGTTATTACTCACTTGAAGCCTATCATTATCATCCCACACACCCACTGAGTTCATTTCAAGAATTCCTGTGGAATTCCATCATCATGACATTACCTCCCTCCAGACCATCATCGAGCTTCACCCATGGTATTCCACCACCTCACTAGGACAAGGTTCCCTCAACATCAATATGTTCTAAAACCACACAAGTAAAAACTACCCGAGTCTTACCCCGATCCTCATTGGAGTTTTAGAACCCAACTTCTCTTACCGCAACCTCTTTTCATATCTGACCACACCCTTCTATGAGTCAGCACAAGCATCACAAGATTCACTTGGAACCACCCTAAGCTCAAAGCCAACAACTGGCTCATCAGTCACCACATAAAAGTCCCACATTCCCTCCCTGATGGACCCAACACACACCTTAAAAGTTCTTCATTGGAATCCCAGTGCCACTATATCGACTCGATGTTCTATTCTCCACATCCAGGATAGACGCATCACTCCACACCTTAGGGGTGTTCTTACCACTTATCTCATGAGGTATTTAAAGAATAATTTCTTACACTTGATCACATGGTGGACCTCAAAACATAGACATTTCTGTCTAGGTTTTTTCTAAAAACCAGAAAAAAATGTCGCCTAGTGCCCTTTCCCAACTTCTGTGAATGACACCCCTGACATTTTTGGACATTCGATCCATTATAGGGACCTCACCCAAAGCCATTAAGGGTGTACATCCCATTATCAATATCCACATATACATCTCCCTTGTGCGTAAACTCCATGATGTACCTCATCAAACCAAACACCTTCCTATCTCTTAGTGTAAATCCAGAGCCTCTCAATGTATCTGGGACGATGTTAAGAAATTGAGTAGGATATTCACTAGCCGAGGTACAGTAATAATTTTTCTAAGAATACCACCACCAATTTATCCATTTCTAATGTCAAGCTATGGGGCACCATGACATTACAAGGGTCTCAGGCTCCCCTTCCAAATGATACTCATCAACACTTAACCACCACCACTCAGATGTGGTTTCCAAACAATTTTAACCGTCACTCCATGACCAAATCACTGAAAAAATATGAACCAACACTTCTTGTGGAACTACTCCCACCACACCACTTCAGTTTTTCAATTATGGCACTATCAGCTAACAACCATCACCCAATGGTCTACAACACAAATCAACCCAAGCATATCTCACAAAATAACCTCATCTCGAGTATGGACCATCACCGACTTACTTACCTAACAATGTCTCTTGGTTAGTAAGCCTCATTAGCCCGGAGGTGGCCTCTGTATCTCACCCAAGAACCAAACCATTCATACTAACAAGTTCATCCATGTGACCACTCTCACCACAGGAGTCACCATTGAGTGAAATCATATAACCACACTTCCTCCACCCTGGTATTTTATGCTCAAAAACAACTTCCAGACCTCCATTAATACTCTCCCAAATAGGTGATCCGAAAATTCATACGATACAACTCTATGAAATAATCCTTACCTATTATTATAAGCACTAAGGTTCCCTTATGAAATAACCAAGCACAACTATAACATTCACTAAACTCAGTGGTACTCGGTATGCATTGATACCACCTCTAGAGCATCACACATGCTCAAATTCCAAATACTTACACCACTTGGCTAACCTTCTATGAAGTCATACTTGATTTTTAGAACTATCAACACATAACCACAATTGGAGTTGCAACACCATCCATCAACCATCCCACTTATCCTTCTAGGAAAAACCCACATCATGAAACAGTCGGAGTCCCACTATCAAAGTCCAAAACATCCACATGTGTGAAACACACCCAAAGGAACTATAAATCCCATATGACCTCTCTCATAGGTCATCTGGAAGGTTGAAAGATACCAACTCCCTAGACAGGAGTCACAACCTGGAAAATCCATCAGTACTTTCTCCAAAACATATATTTCATGACATGAACAAAGAAATGCTCATGAATGGAATTCTCACCCCCATTCTGATGAAAACTATGCCTAGCACACCAAAAACCATTTACTCTAGGTTCCATACCAAAGGTGTACACATTCATCAGCTCTATGGATAAAACATCCTTTTTAGGATTCAAAATGAAACTCTTCATGTCTCTACTCACAATTCCACAAAGACTCATGCACTATCCTTAAGGTCCAACATGCACTTTATACGATCAAAAACCACGAGATTTTCTTCGCTCACATTACCAAACAACACCTTGCAACCCAATGTCCACAACCCTACAAAGGGTTCCCTTAACACACCACCTAGACCATATCACAATCAGTAAGGCCTTACAATCCAAATCCCAAAACTCAAACTAGAGTACTCTCACTGCCCCAACCCACACATATAAGGGTCCAACTGACAACAAAAGGGATACCCACTATTGAACTCAAACATTTTCATTTTTAAAATTATCATTCACTCAATTCTTCAAAGATTGACCAATAGCATTTAACCACAATTGGAAAAAGGTATCACACTAGAAACCTTAAACAATCCATTCATCGTAATCTATCCCAATGGTCAGCATCACACTCTAAACACTACCTTCTACCATACTTACCACGATCATGGTCAACATAAGGTAACCAATTTACTAAATAAAAAGTCTTTCATCAACAACTTTTCAAGAACATTATTCATTTACTACACAATCCATTCCACTTTAGGAACATTTCCCATTACACAACTTGTTACAATCATCATTTTAACTCATTTACACCCATTTTCTAGGAAAAAATTCATTAATTTTTTTACCATAATTATGAAATCCTTTTTCTTTTAGACAAAAAATCAACCATTACAATATATCACAACCAAAAATGTTAGATCATTCATAAAATTTATTTATACATGATATTCCATAACTATTGATTTTCATTCTTTTCATTCACCCACTTTCTATACCATTATTGGGCATCATTTTCTTCATATTGATGAATGAAAGTAAAATGCATTCCACTCTCTACACCCTGCTCACCCATCACATGTGTGTTCCTATAACAATTCGTGCCACCTATATACTTAGGTGCCTAAAATAACGCATGAATGAAAAACCTCATGCCATTCCTTCCATGAGTAAAATATCATAAATCAGTCAAATCACAAAACATGTGCAACAACCAACAGTGAAATATCATTCAACTGCAACAACAAACATTAAGAACAACAATTACCACTTTGGGTGACATGGGTTTTTCCCTCATACATGGGTTAGCTAATCCCAAGAACGAGATGCTTACCAAGGCCTGGCACATCCTAATCTCTTGTTTACCACCCCCAAATAGTAAAAAAGAGAAAATAACTCCCCTGATAGAACTTTTTTGTATACCCAACCTGGAAGCCACTAAACCAGTGCTTTAAGATTGGTCGTAACATGAACTCAAGCACGCCTCCCAATATGCCAGTGGTTTCCGACTAGCGACGAGGGTCTAATGAGCCATGTGGGGAGACAATACCCTCTTTACCAGAGCAATACATAGTAGAACACAATATAAATATCAGAAATAATATGAAACAACTAATAAACATACAATCCAGACATCTCCCAACTGGGTAAAAACCATAATTCAACATTAACCAGGTCATGACTAACTAGTAGTGCAAGTCAATAAAAAATGAAAATAAGACAATAGCTGAATCTCCAAACATGTCCTAACTCTAAGAAAGGATCCTTCTCCATATACACCCCGAGCCCAACTCAACATCATAGTGTAGGGTCCTTTCCCTTAACCTAACCTACAACCATGAAATCTGCTTGGGTACCCAATGGTGGCCCAATCAGGGTGTTAATACAAAACTCAGTAGGCAACAACCAACCGTGTCTACAAAATATCCATTCTAATATATAGTGAATGCAAGTATAAAATAAATGATAGGTAAACAAAGGAAAACTCAGGTGCCATTAGATATCCAAGGTTCACTTAATTAACTCATAGAATTTATTCCAATTTCATTTTTATACCACCTCCATTCCTTAATCTATTTTTGTCACATGTTCCATGGGTTAGGCATAATTATCATCTACAAAAGGGTCTAAGGAAATCAATCACAATGAATAGGGAAAAAATCAAGTCCCTATCTCACTAGGGATACACATTTCACATCAACACATTATCCTCACCTCAAAGCCTTGGTCTAGGTGGCATGAAACTGTTAGGGGAATGGATCCTTCATCCCATTCCCTAACCCATATATTTTGGGGTGGATTTTAGAGCCTCAATCTAACTTGACCCATGGGAATAGAACCTCAAGTCAATACCCCACTCTTCCAAGACATGTCCACATGCTTATTTATCAAATCACTACAACATACCAAAACAAAACATGTCATAACCAATTCCATTGGAAAAAATAATTCATAAAAACAACCTGGGAATTAATACTATACCATAACCCATTAACAAATTTACCAATTACAATTCATAGTTACTTAGAAAAATTCCCATTCTCGTGACATAAACCTTTATGTTTACTCAACAACCCCTATCCCTTAGTCAATATTCATCAATGGATATATATTAACCCATTAATGCCGTTTATCATTTCAAGTACATTTCTCATATCTCATAACACAATCCCTTTATTACTTCTAACCCATTAGGTGTACCACAACTTCCCATGTATTAACCCATTCAACATGTCCATCCATTTCATTATTATATCCTATTATATTCCACCATTAATATTCAACATTCCTCCTAGGTATTTCTAACCAACTCTGTCAAACGATTGACAAAATCCCATTTTTCCCAATTTACCTATTTTCCTATCATTCCAAACAACCATTTATTCCTTTTCACCCTAGGAATATCTATTACCATTCCATTTACAAATTAATCAGCCATTATATCATTTTCTACATGGGTACCACATTATTAATTGAAAAACCTTCACTTAAACCTACCAAAATCTAGGTTCAGGTTTGCGAGCGCACCCCATGGGTGGCCCTAAAATGGTCAAGTCCTCCTCTTTATATCTCACAAGGATCGTGAGGGTTTCAATTGGTCACTTAGAAACATATTTTTATTAAAAAGTCCATTGTAACCAAGAAAAAATTTAGGAAAAAAGACGAACACAAGCTTCTAGGCACAAATCATAAATAAAACAATGGTATAATACTTGTAGACCACCTACCTCGAATCCGATGATGAACACACTCCCAATCTAAACCGTAGATCTGGATTCAAAAACCCTTGAAGAAATAACCTAAATCACACCGAAAAAGAGGGGTTTAGATATTCTTAAGGAGATTTCCCAAAATAAAAACCCTAACCGAGAAAAGAGAATGGAGGAGAGGATTATACTTACTCAGAGCTTCGATCCGAAACTGAAGACACTCCAAACAACCCTGAAATGAGGGAGATTGATCAATTAGGAGCTATTGGAGGTTTTGGTTCAACACTAGGGTTGATAGGGGAAGAACGGAGGAAAATACCAAGTTGTGGTGAAAAATCCCAGAGTGTAAAATTTTGTAATTTTTTAAAAGTTTCCAGGACACACGGTTTACCCACACGATTTTACAAAACATGCAAAAACCATGCGGAGGCTACTGCCCGCACACCCTTCCCTCACACGATATTTCTAGACCATGCACAAAATATGCGGATTTCCACTGCCTACACGGTCTCCTCTCACACAGTTTTCCAAACCGTGTTCAAAACATGAAGATTTCCCAAAGAGCCCCCTTTCCCCCTTTTTCATGTCCCAAACCCTTGGAACACCCTTATAATTCTCAAGGACTTGAAAAAATGCTCATCTAGCCAAAAAGAAGAGGTACAAACCAAATCATAAAAAAAATCATACTTTAAGAAAAATTGGGACCTTATAGTTATGGATAGAACATGGATTGAACTCGGTTACGTAAAGGACATTGTCCACTAAGATGCTCTTGGGAGTAATCATTGATGATTAAGATGGTCATGGGAGTGAACCATGACTGAAAATATGGTATGGGGAGTGAATCCATACTACTAAGATGTATTTTCAAATAATCATGGACTATTATGGAAATCATTTTATATACTTATGTGTCTACCAAAATTTAATGACTTATTCATATGTTATGATTTCATAGATTATTCTCTTTATTCCCTTATGATTCATGTCTTACGAACTTCCAATATTTATTCCATGATTCATGCTTTTGATCTTTGATATATAGGGTATGATCTTCTAATGTTATGATCACATTATCATAACCTTATGATCATGCTTATGATTAAATATTTCTGTTGTTTAACATGAATGAGAATCTAAGATCACCCCTTTTATGTTTCCTTTATCTGGTTATGAATATATGTATTATGTTTGATGTGTCTAAGAAGGGTTCTAGTCATGAATAACCTAGTGGAAGATAATGTAGCTCACTTATATAGTAGTGTTTATGTTTCTATGTTTCCAAGGTCACTAAGAGAATATAGTATTTAGGAATCTATTTGTATAATTTATTAGGTATTACTAAAAATTGATGTAATTTATATGCCTGATAAGAAAGGGACTCTATATTACAGGTATTGGGTCCATCCTAGTTAGGTGTGCTTCCACATATTCCTAGCCATGGCGAAAGGGCACCAAGGTCTATGGTCGACTACACCAGAGACTTCTAGCTCCATAATCCACCATACATTTTGGGAACAATAGGTCTACGGGATGTATAGGATAGGATAGACATAAAAAAGGGTGTCTTTGAACTAAATGGGACTTATGGGGATAGGAGGGTGAAGCTGGCCATGTTCATGCTATAGGGATCTTCCAGGTGTTAGTGGGACATGATTGGATAAGATAGAAGATGTCAGGGTCTCACCTGGGAGACTAAAAAAATGTTTAGGGAGACAATTCCTAATACATTAAATCTAAACCAAGGATAGTTGTTCATAGATCTATATAAGGGGTCCATGATGGTATCCACATATTCTACTCGTTTCACTGAGCTACTTCAATTAAATCCTATCTTGACTAGAAATGATGCACTAAAGGTCTGGAAGATTGAGATGAGTCTTCATCTCGACATAATATGATAGGTTAGGACCTTAAATATATCTATTTACCTTGAGGTTATACTTATGGACTTGACTATAGAGAAGTTCCTAGAGGAGTATTGAGCATACGGTTTTCTTTCCCCCTTCAGTGATCAGGCAGGTGGGCCTCCTACTTCTATAATGACTGGATCTTCTGGTTTTTGGAAAAAGACATCTAGGGAAATAGAACTAGGTACTGGTATACCAGTGGATCAGAGTATAAATTCTTTATCCCACTTTATGAGGAGTTCTATAGTGTTTTAACTATGGGAGGTAAAACAATTTTTCATGTTTTGTACACCACCTCAGAGCTCATGTCGGTAGTGTAGAAAGATGGAAAATGTTCCTCAATTCTTCATCAAATATTCAAGATTGAGGTTTTTTATGGGTAGAGGATTTTTTAAAAAAATAGGGATCTGATCAAGTTCCTTAGAAGTAGACTCAAATGATGACGACTGATACAGGTCATGTGTCTCAAGGAAAGGGTCTCAAAGCCAAGGTTGGATGAGTTTATTCAATGGATTAGACACTAGAAGATGGTGGTGAGAGACCATATATAGTTTTTATTAAAGTCTAGATCACCTTCACATTGTGTACCAATTATTTAATACCGTTGCTTCCCATTACTTTATCTCTTCACAATTTATTACTCGACTAGGCTTATTGGTCAATATTTCTTCTAAGTTCCTTTCCCTTGATACACCATTGGGAATAAAATTTTACCATTCTAATCAATTAAGATAGTGTCCTACAATCATTATAGGTTATGAAAATATATGTGGATTCAGGATTCTAGAGATGAAGAGAATATTTTGATTCTCTACATAGACTAGTCAACCATCTTTTGATCTTACATTGATTTCTATCAGAGATTGGTAACATTTACTTCACCAGAGGAAGAAAAGTATGTGATTACTTGAGAATAAAACCTATAAGTAGGTATAGTTGGTATAAAATTAAGTCCTCTTGGAATGATTACGATGTAGATTACAGTCTTGGATATTTCATCAAGATCAGTGGAAAACCTGCCATCTTTTCCTTTAGTTGTATATCTCTATCAAGATGTATTTATTTACAAATTTATATGACTTCCAACCGATAAAGGAGGTTTCATTGAGATAGAGATTATTCTATGTGAACAACCCATTTCAATACCCCATTATCATATATAACTGACTAATTGGAAGGAATTAAAGGTATCACACATAAAAGAAAAAAACTATAATCCAAGAAAAATGTGGGGGAAAATATCTCTGCTCGACCACCCTCATGGAACCCTAGAAGGTAGTGGGGTCCCCCTTGAGTGGTGGTGATGGATGATCCACCTTACCTCCCTCTTTTAAAAATAAGGAAATATCTCGAGGCCTTCTCTCCCTTTACTAAACTAACTATTCTCCCTAACTTCTCCGACCTCCATATTTCCGAAAAGTTCCATCTCCTCATCAAGAGGTACCTTCTCTTCCTTTCTCCCTCTAGGAGTCTTGGAGGCATCATATCTTCATGGTTTTTCTCTTGGGTATCGTTTCAGTCAATGAAACCCATCGATTGAAAACTTCGACTATTTTTTCAATAGCACTTAGCCCCTATAATAGAAATCCATTATCATATTGTTGGATCCTTGACATTACCTTCTATGATTTTCCAGTGCTAACGAGCATACCTCTGCATGGTCCAATGGGAATCGCTCCTGTGAAGGATCATTGTAAATTTCTTCTCAGATGGGTTTAATAATTTCACTAGAATCACGGTTCCCCCACCACAACAATTTGGGAAGGTTTTCTGGGACTACCCCTTCCATTCCAAAATCCATCAATTCTTACAATGCTGGGTAACCTAGTTGAATAATTTTTTTTATTTTTATGATAATTAGAGATACTCATTTAATCCCATTGTGAACCATATTTCTAAGTAAGTTGATATTTCTAGGCCTCTTATTAACTCTTCATGGAACGAGGTGGGTGAAGGGATTCATTTTCATCAACTATTGGTGTTTGAGTGTTGGTATAATTTTTGTGTGTTGTGTTATCATTTGGTTCACCTATAATAGAACTTCCACATTGATTCTCTAGGGAAGCCTCCATTCCCATCTCTTATTTGTTCAACAACTGATATTTATGTGGGCCACTCTACTGGTATCTCGAGCAATATAGGTATCACAATGTGCGATCCACTTCAAAAGGATACTGAGATGATGCAACCATAACCAAAGGTTATCGACATATTTTAATGTTTGAGGCATGATTTTAAAGGAGTTAAGTAGATTATGATGGTGGATGGGGAGTCATGGTTCTAACCCTCCACCATAGCTTTATCATTTTCTAAAATTGTGTCTTCTAGGGGGGGGGGGTGTAAAAGTAAAGAGATTTCTCTTAGTGTTCATCCAAGATTGACTCCCACTAAACTAGATAATCCTATATTGATCTAGTGAGATGAAATAATTCCTCCAATATAAGATCCTTATGACTAGTAGGATTCCCCTAACTCAACACATCTTCATAATCATTTTTAGAACATGGATGAACACATGGTTTGTGATACTAGCGAGGAAGTGTTGTAGATGGTTATTCCCAAGTGGAAAAGTAAGGTTACTAGTTTCATGAAATAGGTTGATCCAATGGTTTGTGATAAAGAAACATATTCCCTACATGTTTTAGATGGTGAGTAGGATATCCACATGATCGATGATGAAATATCCCATCAGTTCTTAATATAAAGTGTTGAGATTATGCATGGTAGATGAATTTATATACCAAGTATGAATTAGATGAACAAGGGAACTCAAGGCTCAGGTATTCACATGATTCTTAAGGGGAAGAAATCATAAAGGTGTAAGGATTATCCTTAATTTCCTAAAACCATGGAGACATGGTCTTCCAAAAATGGTGGGGACAACAAGGTGCTTGAATGTAAACCCACTATGAAGGATCAGGTTCATAAGAAGAACATTAATCTCCAGGATGTAAACCAATAGGTCAAGGGTGATGTATCTAAGGAATAAGAATAGGATGGTGGAAATATGGAAGCTTCATATCAGGTGCAAAGAAACTTTGTGTGTGTGGGTAAAGCTTAATGTGTTGGCCAACCCGAACCACCAGAAGTCTCCAATAGATTAGTGTCTCAATAATTAGTTCCTATTAATGAATTTAATAAAATGACTATAATTACGGAATTAGAAAATGAACAGTGTTTATATATTATTATCAACTCAAAATAAGAAATTATTGAATGATCACTCTATATCAATTCTAAAAGGATTTTATTAACCAAATATCTGAAATAATAAATCAACTTTATATTAATTTGGATCAAAGGTTGTGGATAAAAAAAAGATAATATTTTGTCTTGTGAATTTAATGAAAAGAAGATCAATTTGGAGGAATATATCCAGGATTTGGATAAGATGACCCATAATTTTGAATACATTATCAAGGAAGAACCTAATACTAAGGTATCTACACTATAATGAGGATTATATAGAGTGATTTATTCTAATAATCTTTTTCATGAATTGTCCTAGTGGGGCCCATTCTGTAACTCCCCAAGACCACCTCTAATAGGCCAGTGGCTAGTGACCGTCACCGAGTGGTAATATCACTAACAAGGTAGGCATTACCTAAGTACTTGTACACATGCACACATATTAAATCCCACAAAAACTCTGAAATGTAAAAAAAGATGATCAACCAATTCATGCATATATCTATTTCCTAGAACCAGAGTATAATAGGATGTAAAGTAAAGTAAAACAGAGCTAAATAAGATCCCCTCACAAAGAAATATATAACAAAAGTCTAACCTAAAACTAAAGGTACTGTGACTGCTTTCTGAAATCCACAGGAACACACCTTGGTCTGTTTGGTCATACTAAGCACCTTCTAGTTCTACTCCACCTTGGAATCTTTCAAAAGGTATTTTGTATTCACAAGACACGACACATGTGGGAAAATCCCGTGCATGGGTGAGTATCACAATACTTAATAGGACATACTGAAACCACAAAGCATACAAAAATGGAAAGAACAATCATCTATACATAGGTGTATGTCTACAGAATATATAATAATAATATCCAGATATAATAAATCCAAGAAACAAATTCTAGAGGTAAGCCACAACTATAGTATAAAAGCCTTAGGATTTTAGTTTGAAGATCCCAAAAAGCACTCATCTAGGAGAAAACCCTCCTAAGTCTGATAGCACTGTCGAATTCCATCCGAGAGGTGCTTCTCATTGAGATTCACCATGAGAAAAATAAACTAATAGCATAAAGAGAATATGTTACACAGATGGGCGGTCACATCCAGGTCCATGGGGTGATACCAACAACTCAATATGGTTTAACCCACTAAGTAGAAGATCAGTTCCCACATAGTGTTGGTCACATCAATACAAAGAACTACACCCAAGGAATGAAGATGAACAGAGGATCCCACTCTAGGACACTCAAGGTAATTCCAACAACTATATCCAAGATGTCATGATGAAGGGATTGTAGTCCAAGGAGTAGGAAAATGATTAACACAAACCTTTAGGGAAACGATAAAGGGAATGAAACCTAATGAAACTTTACTAAGAAGAAGAGAATAAGAGATTCAATCAATGTATAAAGGGGGTACATGATGTGTATTAAGGGTACCCACCGTGTCCCTTGACCCAAGATAGTTCTCATGTAAAATAGACCATGGGATTAAAAAAGTTTCATGTAGAAGAGTTCATGGTGTGTAGAGGGGCTACATGCCATGTCCCTATATACAGGGTCCCGCCCATGTACTACAGTCCTGTGTCAGTACACAGTTTCATCCCTTGTATATGTGCCCAGTTACCAGCACATAGGGCAACCCATGTACATAGTCCAAACCATTCCTTGTGGGGGTGTACATTCCATGTAGGAAACCCACGAACTCCACCACGTGTCCATGTACTTTACCATGTACACACTGAGTCATCCAAGGGGACCAAACACTATGTAGTCAAGGACTACTCGACGTGAGTATCGGGTTCTTCTAAAACCCTTATTTTTCCACCCACTCACCCTGGTAAATCCTACGACCTTTGATCCGTTGACTACAATTCCATGAAACTTGATTTCTAAGGTCGTACGGTTATTCCATCATCGAATCAACAAGATTAATACCTTAAATATTCTTATAAAATGAGATCGCCATTATAAGTCCCCATACTTAAACATTATATAATATTGAATTGAGTTAACAAATCAAATTTAGTATCTTTTCAGGTTTAGAGTTTTAGAGAATTAGAACATAACTATTACATTACATCATGAATATTACACATAGACACTTATACTCAGTATACATTTTTTCATAAAATAAAAACTCTTAAAATAAAACAAGAATTATTTTCTTGATATAAATCTTCTTGAATTCATCCTTTCTCTTACCCTACCTTATACCCTATGAAAAACATTTCAAAAACTTGGGATGAGCATAAAAATCTTAGTAAGGGTTATAAAATAAAGAATAAAATCATTACTCTATCAATACATACAAAACATAATCTCCTTAACAAAACCTCATGAAATCATAAGATTTATGAATATCACATAGAAATTATAAATAGTAAAGGTAACTTGTGGCATAAAAAACATACTTACATTATTGCTTTCACAGATATGTAGGGTGTTACCTTGGGAATACCCATCACGGTATATTCCCTAAATCTATTAGGAGAAATATTAACGTTTACATTCTTCACATTACCCAATGCATTGGAGATAAATATCGGGCTCACCTACCCTAGGATTATCACATAACCACCTGTATGCATAAATAATTCCTAAAAACCATAACGTAATCATAACACATGAACAACCATGAATGAAAGATAACATTTCCACATTGCACTCACAATATAACATTTCAATATATTGACATAATAAATCCATTCCCAGAGTCATTTTCAATACCAAAATATAAAAAAGGAGTTTATGGTATTTATATTCCTTTTAAAAACATTACATCTTGTTAAGGAATCCAAATATCAAATATTTCTCACGGTGGTGGAAATGTTGTTGTCACTACGTACATTAAAAAGAAATTTTTTTTTCATTTAGTAAACAACTTTGTAATAAAAGATTCATTTGGAATAAAAATAAATTTCAAAGGGTTTTATACACCACATAAAATAATTTCATGTATAAATCAAAATAGGCCTCAATGAAATGATATTGAGGTGAAGTCCCTTACGAAAGTTTGGCAGCCTAACGACGTCACTTTTAAATTTAGAAAATGAGTTGATGGGAGAAAAAAAGGATCTCTCATCACTTGGAAATAAAATTTACAGCAATAAGGATATATAAGAACATATCCAAACATAATAAAATGTAAATTATAATACATAACATAAATAAGTCTTTGATGAAAAGAGGAGGGTGAAAAGTTCCCTTACAAAGATCATTTTGTAAATAAAATAGACCGATTATGTGTATTCACTATAAATAGAAATAAATAAAGTATAAATACAAGATAGGACATCAAAATTTATTTATCACGTAATCATAGCACAACATAATCAAGATGTAGAAGATCAACCCAAATAATGGAAATTTGGTTAAGAAGTTCCCTTACCATGAGTTTGAGTCGTCACATATGTTCTTTGTTCTTCCTGAATAATAAACTTAAGTTAATTTATAATTTATTAAGAACCTTTTTAAATTTTATTTTTCCTTTTATATCACTTATTACATTGCTACATCAGTTATTTAATTATTTGAGTTCATATTAAACATTTTATCGATGTTCGGAACTTGAGTAAAAAATGAACTTGTTATAATTACAAATTGTCCATGTGGTCAAAATACCAATATCTACAAATTTGTATTCATGACTTAAATATCATATATGTCATATATATCCTGTATATATTTATTTTTAATAGTCCATATCACTTGGATATATGAAAATGAAAAGCACCGTTCATGGAGACGGTAAGCCTTACATATGCTTGAACGCTACTTTCATTTCATTTTTTTTCATTTTTAAAGGAATGAAAACCAAATGATACATAGGTATATTATTATTCAATTATAATATAATATTTTATATACATTAAATAAGTTAATTAAAATTATCCTTTATATGTTCCATGTATGGTATGAACGATTCATATAACTTTGAGGGGGCGGTAGTCTGCACTTCCTCAAATGAAATTATCATATTTATACAACATGAAAAGAATAAAGGTATGTTATAAATGAGAATTACAGAAGAATAGAGATAAAATAAATATCATATAAAATTACAGTTCCATCATAATGGCCACCATGAGAGTTGGTATGGAAAATCAAACAATCATCATTTCGTGAGGCATCCGTTTACCATACACAGAAACAATATGTTCGTATCTATTAGATGGAGGTGTGTGTAAGTGTAGTTTGAATACTTATCATAAAAAAACCTAATATATTGAGTATATTTGTGTTTATATATAAACAAATAATAATAATATCATAGGTATTGGAGAAGGAAAAATAATGGAAAGAAACATGAGATAAAACATTACCTAAAATCGGGTAACTTATTTTTATTTGAGAAAAAGGGCGCTCTTGAATTGCCTTCTGCCTAGGGGAAGGATTCTATGAGGAATAGAGGTATTTTGGGAGCTTTTTGGAGAAGACATTGGATGATACAAGGGGCTTGAGAGGTCTGAGTAATGGGTTATAGGTGGTGTCCTTTTATAAGAAGGGGGAGGGGCTCTTTAGGAATGTTTGAAAGTATTATATTATTATAAAATAGTTTTCAGTTTCAAAAAGTCCAAAACGAATTACATGAAAATATAAGATGAAGATAAGTTGAAATAAAATCATCCATTAATAATTGTATAGGTTTTGGATATTTTTTAATCCTTTTTTTTATTTAACCCTTTTTTAACTTATTTAACTTTTACCATGTCTTCTTGTATATTCATACCATATGGTTAATATATTTACAATAAAATTACAAGGAACCAAAAATGGATCATTAATGAAAATTTTAAATTTATATATGTAATTTGTCCAAATATTTGATTTTTAGGAAAATTTTATCATTTAACAAAATATTAATTCATTTAAAAACTCATTTATGTCAATTTTTATACTATTCATATCATGACTTTTTAAAACTCCATAAAAACATGATAAATTAGAAAAATATTAATTAATTAAAATATTACAAGTCATAGTAATCCATAAAATTAGTTTATGGCATAAAAAGAATCAAAATAAATTTATTTTAATATTTATAATCTCATTTATTTAAAACATTCATTAATGAGGTAATCATTACATCATCATTGTGCCATAAATAAATTTATTTATGTGATGTATAAAAATTAAAAATAAAATATAATGATGTATTAAATCATTTTATATATCTAATGACTCTTTATAGTCTACAATATAACTTATATAACTCCATATAAATATTATTTTACAAAAAGATGTTTTTAGGTTACATTTTCCTTAACTTTAAATTAATTTTTATAAAATGTCATTTTCACTTAAAAGTGGCTCCATGGAGTCCCAAAATCAACCCAAGTATGAAAATGGTCGAAAATATATCATCCAGTAGTATTAGGACACGTGTTAGGGTAATTTAATATTATTATAATATTATTTGTGACCCTTATTTACCAGATTTACCCTTTAGCCATGGTAAATAAAATTATTAGTGAAGTTACTATTTGTAATGTCTAAAAATAAAAGTTACTTATTTACACAATTTGGAACTCATTATTCCAAATATGGAAAATATTTTTAAAAATTAAAAACACAAAATTTACAAAAATTAATTTAAAATTAATTCCTTTTTTCAAAACCAAAAAGCATGTTTTTAAGAAATAATAACTATCAAAAGATTGACACTTTTTTATGTCCAAGTTCAAAATAAAATTACTTAAAATGACCTAAATTTGATAAAATGATAAAAATATAATTAAATTACACTTTAAATCCAATTAAAATGATAATCTAACTATATAATTAAATCATATCAAAAGATAATTTTGACTTAAAATCCAATATTTTTCACTATTCATTAAGAATGAACTTTATCAGAAAAATACAAAAAATTTACCCAAAGTATATTTTTATGTCCTTATTCTAAAGAAATTTTTTATTTTTTCAAATAGAACATATAAAATTAACAAAAACTAGATTTAAAATGGGTTCTCCATCAAAAGGCGGTAAAATGTCCTTTTAAAAATATTAGAGTATTTATGCTTAAAATTGGATTCATTTTCATTTTAAGCCTCAAAATATAATTGGATAAATGTAAAAACATTTAATAAACATTTATAGTCATATTTTATTATTTATATTCATTTCTGCCAATAAAACGGCTAGACATTAACTTCCATTTAAAATAATACTATATTATTATTTTTTAGTATGACTCAGCCTTGTGTGCAACATGATATTTTGGAGAAACCCATTACTGTGTGTTAGGCATGCCATCGAACATAGAATCCCAATTAATGTAAAATTAATATTTAATTCACAAATATTAATAAATATGAAAATGTCATGTCCTTTATTTACCTGGGATGTTAAATCCTTCCCCCCTTTTGGAAATTGAGTCCTCACAATTTTTATTCACTTATCAAATAAGTGGGGGTATTTATCCCTCGTAGAATTATCATATTCTCATGTTACCTCTTAAACCTCATGGTTTTCCAAAAATACTTTACCTAATGAATTTACTTATTCCGCAAAACTTTCTCTCTTCAGTCCAGAATCTAGAATGGTTGTTCCTTATAAGAAATATTCTCTTCCAACTGAACTACCACTGGACTCAAAACATGAGATGGATCTGGAATATACTTTCTCAACATTGAAACATGAAAAACATTGTGTACCTGGGATAAAATTGGAAGTAAATCCACTATGTAGGAAACTGATCCAACTTTCTCTAGGATTTCATATGGTCCAATGAACCTTAGTCTCAGATCTCCCTTATTCCAAAACACTTCACAGTTTTCCATGGAGAAATTTTGAGAAAGACATGATCAACTACCTCGAAGGAAAGATCCTTCCACTGGTTATCTGCATAACCTTTCTACTTTCTCTAAGCTGTTCTTATGTACTTTTGAATCAACTGAACTTTGTATGTCATCTCTTTTACCAATTAAGGTCCCATAAACTTCCTTTCACCTACTTCATCCCAAAAATATAGATTTCGAAACCACTTCCCATATAATTCCTCTAATGGTGCGATATGTATACGAGAATGAAAAATGTTATTTTAATAAAAAATTCAACCAAAGAAATTTGTCGGTCCCAAATTCTTTGGTAATCCATTGAGAAAGAACATATCATATCTTCCAATATCCGAATTATTCTTTCTGAATGCCCATCTGATTAAGGATGAAATGTTTTACTAAAATTTAATTCAGTACTCAACGACTTCTAAAATTCTTTACAAAAGTTAGAAGTAAACTTGGGATCATGATTAGATAAAATGGATAGGGGAACTCCATGTAAAATGAATATCTCTTTAATATACAGTCGAGAAAGTTGATCTAGAGGTAGAGAATCTAAAATAGGAAGGAAATGAGCAGATTTAGTCAATTGATCAACAATAACCCATATTGCATTATTACCTTGAGATGTATTTGTTAATCTCACAACAAAGTCCATGGACATATTTTTCCATTTCCACTCTAGCATCGATAAAGTATGAATTGTCCCTTTTATTAACTGCCACTCTATTTTAACCTATTGACAAGTAAAACACATCACAATGAAGTCAACAATATCTCTTTTTATTACATCCCACCAGTAATACTCCCAAAGATCTCTGTACATCTTAGTACTGCCAGGTTGAACTGAAAACGGAAAACTATGAGCTTCACATAACAACTCTTTCTTCAACTGCGAATCACAAGGAACATATAATCTCTTCACAAACCTCAAAACACAATATTTATCGATGTTAAATTCAAGTAACATACCCTTCTAGACCAATTCTACCTTTTTCTACAACTCACTGTCGTCTTTCTATGCCTGCTTAATTCTGTCTTCTAGGGACGATTGTACTGAAACCTAAAACAAAAGAGAGTAATTTCTTGCACCAACAACTTATATGAAAAATTTCATCAAATAATTAATCAAAGGATCTTATTACACACGTATCATGGTTAATATATCATTACTTTGTGAACTCAAAGCGTCAGCAACTTTATTTTCCTTTCCTGGATGGTAATGAATCGTGCAATCATAATACTTTATTAATTTCATCCATCTTATTTATCTCATGTTCAATTATTTCTATGTGAATATATACTTCAAACTTTTTTGGTCAGTATATATTTCACATTTTAATACATACATATGATTCCTATAAAATTTTAAAGAAAAAACAACAAAAACTAATTTCAAATCATGTGTAGGGTAATTTAACTCATGAGGTTTCAACTGATGTGAAGAATATGAAATTAAATGATCATTTTACATAATGACACAACCAAGTCCTTTCAACGAATCATCACTGTAGATAACAAATTCACCATCTCTAGAAGGTAATTCCCAAACTAGAGCATTCACAAATCTTTTATTCAATTTCTAAAAACAATCATCACATTATTTTTTCCAAATGGACATTACACCTTATCAAGTTAACTTAAGTGTAGGATAGATAAACGTGCAAATTTTTTAACAAACCTCTGGTAATAAGCAGCCAAACCAAGAAAACTACAGATCTTGGTTAAATTTTGGGTATTGGACATTCTTTAATAACTTTTGTTTTAGTAGGATCAACATTTATACCATCTTTAGAAACAACATGAACAAGGAAATATTTTTTTTGTAACCAAAACTGAAACTCTCTGAATTTCCCAAACAGTTTCTTTTATTTTAATGTTTACAAGATAACACTAAAATGACTTTCATACTCCTCTTTACTTTTAGAATATACCAAAATATCATCTATAAACAGTAACACCATTTATCACCTGATTCAACCGTGTCATCACAACAAAAAAATATTTAATTCTGATTCTGACCATCTCAGGAAGATGATTTGGATGGTCATTTCTCTCTGTATTCCTTACCAATATAGCTACCTTGTTTTCTCTGTGGAAAACCATTCTGAACACAAAAATATCTAAGGCGAAGCGACATGGTAATCTTCAAATGCTATATCATTTCAATCTTACCATAAATTAATTTATGGATATTAATTTAATAATATCCTAACTCATAAAGTTGTCTTAATCGACCTCTAATACCAACTGTAAGGCCTCAACCTTAAACATTGAAAAATCTTGAATTAAGTTAATAATTCACATTGAGGATCTTTTCAGGTTTAATTTTTTAGATAATTAGGACATAACTATTTCATTACATCATGAATATTAAATGTAGACAATTCTACTCAGTATCCATGTTTTTCATAAAATAAAAACTCTTAAAAGAAAATAGGAATTATTTTCTTGATATAAATCTTATTGAATTATTCCTTTCTTTTACCCTGCCTTATACCCTGCGAAAAACATTTCAAAAACATTGTATGAGCATAAAAATCTCTGTAAGGGTTATAAAATAAAGAATGGAATCATTAGTCCATCAATACATAAAAATTATAAGCTCTCTAAAACACCTCATGAAATCATAATATTTATGAAAAACATATAGAAATAATAAATCATAATGGTATCTTGTGTCATCCATAACATACATACATTGTAGCTTTCACAGTTACGTAGGGAGTTACGTTTGGAATACACATCATAGTATATTCCATAAATATATTAGGAGAAACATTAACTTTTACCTCATTCATGTTACCCAATCCATTGAAGAGATATATCAGGATCACCTGCCCTAGGTTTATCAAGGAACCGCCCATATGTGGAAACAATTCCCAAGAACCATAACATAATCATAACACACGAACAAGAATAAAGGAAAGATAACATTTCCACATTGCAATAACAATATAAAATTTCAATATATTGACATAATCAATCCATTCCCAAAACCATTTTCAATACCAAAATACTTAAAAAGAGTATATGGTATTTATTTTCCTTTTAAAAACATTACGGCTTGTTAAGGAATCCAAATATCAAATAATTCTTGCAGCGGTGGAAAGGTTGTTGTCACTGTGTACGTTAAAAAGAATCATTATTTTTTTAGTTTAGTAAAATGATTCATAAAAAATGATTTGTTTTGAATAAAAACAAATTTCAAAGGGGTTTATACACTGTATAAAATAAATTCATGTATAAATCAAATTATTCTTCAATGAAATAAGATTGAGACAATGTCCCTTACGAAAATTTAGCAATCTAATGGCTTCACTTTAAAATTCAAAAAATGAGTTGATGGGAGAAAAAAAAGTATCTATCATCACTTGGACATTAAAATTGGCAGTAATAAGGATATATATGAACATATACAAACATAATAAAATGGAAATTAAAAGACGTATCATAAATAAGTCTTTGACAAAAAGAGGAGGGTGAAAGGTTCCCTTTCAAAGACAATTTTGTAAATAAAATAGATCGATTATGTGTATTAACTATAAATACACATAAATAAAGTATAAATAAAAGATATGATATCAAAATTTATTTATCACGTAATGATAGCACGTCATAATCAGTAAGTAGAAGATCTACCAAAAGAATGGAAATTTGGTTAAGAAGTTCCCTTACCTTGAGTCCGACTTGTCTCATTTGTTCCTTGTTCTTCATGAATAATAATCTTAAGTTAATTTATACTTGATTCAGAAAATTTTTAAATTTTATTATTCCTTTTATATTAGTTAATACCTTGCTAAACAATTAGTCAATTATTTCAGTTCATATCGTACATTTTGTCGATGTTCGGAACTTGAGTAAAAAATGAACTTGTTATAATTACAAATTGTCCATGTGGTCAAAAGTCCATTATCTCCATATTTGTATTGATGATTTAAATATCATATATATCATATGTATCCAGTATATATGTATTTATAATATTCCATATCATTTGGATATCTGAAAATGAAATGCACCGTTCCTGGAGACGGTAAGTCATACGTACGCATTAACGCTACTTTCATTTCATTTTTTTTTCATTTTTAAAGGAAAAAAAACAAAATGATACATAGGTATATTATTATTATAGTATAATATAATATTTTATATATGTTACATGGGTTTATTAACAACATCCTTTATACATTACATGTATGATATGAATGAATCATATCACTTTGAGGGGGCGGTAGTCTGCACTTCCTCAAATGCAATTATCATATTTATACAACACGAAAAGCATAAAGGTATGTTTTAAATGATAATAACAGAATAATAGAGATAACATAAATTTCATATATATCATTTATAATTATAGTGCCATCATAATGGCCACCATGATAGGTGGTAGGGGAAAATCGAACAATCATCATTTCGTGAGGCCGCAGTTCACCGTACACAAAAACAGTATGTTCGTATCCATTAGATGGAGGTGTGTGTAAGTGTAGTTAGAATAATTATCATAAAAACCTAGTATATTTAGGATACTCGTATTGTAATATAAACATATAATAAGAAGAGAATAGGCAGTGGAGAAGGAAAAATAATGGAAAGAAACATGATATATGACGTTACCTCAAATCGGGTAACTTATTTTGATTTGAGCCAAAGGGATCTCTTGAATTTCCATCTATCTAGGTGAAGGCTTATAGGAGGAATATAGGGATGTTTTAAGATTATTGGATTATACTATGGAATATACAATTGGCATGACAGGTGTGAGTAATGTGTTAGAGGTGGTGTCATTTTATAAGAGGGAGGATGGGCTCCTTAGTATCGTTTGAAAGTATTATTTTATTATAAAATGAATTTCCATTTACAAAGGTCCAAAACTCATTAAATTATAAGATAATATGAATATAAGTCGAAATAAAATCATCCAATATTAATTTTATAGGTTTTGAATATTTTTTAATCCTTATCTTTTTTTATTTAACCCTTTGTTAACTTATTTAACTTTTACCATGTATTCATGTATATTCATACTATATGGTTAATATATTTACTATAAAATGTTAAGATACCCAAAATGGATAATTATTGACATTATTAAAATTATATATGTCATTTGGACTAATATTATATTTTAGGTCTATTTTATCATTTAATAAAATATTAATTGATTTAAAAACTCATTTTTGTCAATTTTTATACTATTCATATCATGACTTTTTAAAACACCATAAAAACTTAATCAATTCGAGAAAAACATTATTAATTCAAATATAACAAGTCATAATCATATATAAAATTCATTTATGGCATAAAAAGTTTAAAATTATTATTTTTTAATATTTATAATCTCATTTATTTAAAACATTCATTAATGAGGAAATCATTACATCATCATTGTGTCATAAATAATTACTTTTATTTGATGTATAAAAATTATAAATAAAATATCATGATTTAATAAATATTTTTATATTTCTAATTAATAATTATTGTTGGTAATATCACTTATATAACCCCATATAAATGTTTTTTTTACTTTAAGCTATTTTTTATGTTACATTTTCCTTAACTTTAAATTTTTTTTTATAAAATGTCATTTTCACTTAAAAGTGGATCCGTGAGATCCAAAAATAAACCCAAGGATGACCATGGTTGGAAATTTATCAGAAAATAGGATCAGGACACGTGTTAGCATAATTTAATATTATTATAATGTTATTTTTTACCCTTGTTTACCAGATTTACCCTTTAACCATCATAAATCAAATAGTTAAAGAAGTTACTATTCATAATGTCTAAAAATAAAATTTACCTATTTACACAATTTGGACCTCCTGATTCTAAATATTAAATCCATTTTTATAAATTCAAAATACATAATTTTTAGAAATTAATTTAAAATTAATTCTTGTTGTCAAAACCAAAAAACACGTTTTTAAGAAATAATAACTATAAAAAGATTGACACTTGTTTATGTCCAATTTTAAAGTGAAATTACATCAAATGAAAAAAATTGGATTAAATGATAAAAATATTATCCAATTTCACTTTAAAACCAATTAAAAGGATAATGTAACTATATAAATAAATCAGATGAATTAAAATGTAGTATTTTTCACTATTCATTAAAAAAATGATCTTTATCAGAAAAATACCAAAAATTTACCCAAAGTAAATTTTTATTTCATTCTTATAAATAATAATTTTATATTGTAAAATTAAACATATAAAATTAATAAAAACTAGATTTAAAAGGTGTTCTCCGTCAAAAGGCGGTAAAACAAGCTTTTAAAAATATTAGATTATTTATGCTTAAAATTTGATTCATTCTCATTTTAAGCCTCTAAATTTTATTAGATAAATGTAAAAACATATAAAAACATGTATAATAATATTTTAGTTGTTTCTTCTAAATCCCGCCAATACAACATCAAGACGTTAACTACCATTTAAAATAATAATATTTTATTATTTTTTAGTATGACTCAGCTTTGTGTGCAACATGAGATTTCAGAGAAACCCATTCGTACATGTTAGGTAAACCATCAGACATAGAATAACCTTTATAGTAAACTTAATATTTAATTTACAAATATTAATTAATATTAAAATGTCATATCCTTTATTTACTTAGGATGTTACAGTCATCATTCTTTGTTATGTGCCAAAAAGCACTTAATCGGCACAAACTATAATTTGATATGATACAATAACCACTATCTCAACTCCATCAAGTCGTAATGATACCAGATCTATGATTTTATATTATTACACTATAAATCGAATGTTCAAGGATTGATTGTTTAAAGAAAAGTCGAACCATGGGGAAAAGGAAGAACACCACGAAGAACAGTGAATTTGGGGAGAAAAGAACAAACCAAACTGAGAGGGATGAACCTCAATATTTTTTCATGTCGATCTTGGTTAATCAATATTATAATGATAAATTAATCTAGTAATAATTTAATCACAAAGATTATAATCTCCCAATAAACCCAGAAATCATACCCACCCCACATAACATTTGATCCATGGGCCAATATGTTAGTTTATTGGTCTGTGTTCATCAATGAAATCAAGAACAGGGGAAAATAAAATCAAAAAGCATGCTCGGCATTGATTCGAATCAGTTGCTGATGATGAAAGATTGATGTTTCATCATCTTTGGAATGATCCATCGATTTAGTTATGTGTTGATCGTTGATCCACAATCCATCACTATTTGGTCGAGAGAATTATTCAAATCTCTTCATAGGGATCCTCCAGTATCTCTAGGGTTATGTGGATAACCATGAGATTCTGAAATAATGATGAATTTAAAGAGGAAATAGTTGTTGTATCAAATAAATGGGAAAAAATAATTTTATTCAATAATTTATTCATTTTATGCTCGTGAAATTTTTTTCACAAATGACCCCCACCAACCAATGGTGGGTCATTCCTAGGGTAAAACCACTTTTCTGAACTCAATAGTGCCATCATATTTCTGATCTAGGCACCTATTTAATAGTTATTTTACTTTTTAGGGAATCCACACACACATGCTATTAAATATTTTAATATATTTCAAACATTTATTTCAGACACACTAGGTCTTAGAATCACATGCCTTGTCAATTCCTATTCTCAAAATTAACCCATATAATATATATAAATAATATATAGAAAATCTAGGACATTATATTCTCCCCACTTTGGGGCTTTATGTATTCGAAAAGAAAAAAAAATGGCTACGAAAAAAGATGTGGGTATTGATCATGAATCTAAGCCTCCTACTCCCAAGTTCTCTCTTAGAGATTATCATGATTCTACCAAAAACGTACTAAAGGAAATGATTTCCCATAAAGGATCATATCTTACTGATCTTTGACCTCCACTAGTTACTCAGCAAAAGTCTCTCCATCCTCGATGTATAGATTCTCTCAATCGATAATGTGCAATGGGTCAGGTACATACCGCCTCAGCTATGACATGTGGATGTCATCATTTACCCAGTCTAACTATGTAGGTAGAGCTGAGAAGTATTCCAATTCACCAAATCTATGAAGTATTTGAAAAGGGAAGATGAACCTTAGAGATAACTTGTACCCTAACCAAATATATGCAATCCTCGTCGAGGTGATACCCGTAGGAACACATGGTCCCCTTCATTTAACTCCAAAGGACTCCACCAACTGTCAACATAAGACTTATTCTAGATCTGTACGGTCTTTATCCGCTTCTGGATGGCCTGCACCTTCTATGTTGTAGCTTGTACCAACTTCAGGCCCATGAGTGCCGACTATGTTGGGTCAGTCTAGTAATGTGGTTAAATATAGGGTTGTTTGTAAATATCCTCGATTGGTGCCATTCTAATGGTGGAATGGTAGTTGTTATTATATGAAAAATCCTCTAGTGATAGGTGATCCTCCCAACTATGTCCAAAGTCTAACATGAAATCATGTAGCATGTCCTCTAGATCCTAAATACTCAGCTCAGTATGGCCATTAATTTGTGGGTGAAACGCTATAATCATGTGTAACTGGGTCACAAAATCATCCTATAATCACATCCATATCTGGGATGTAAATCAGGTATCATTATTAGAAACATTCATCGATTGAACTCCATGGAGTCTAACTATCTCCTAAATGTATAGGTTTCCCAATCTCTCTACTGAACTCTTCTTTGGGATAACTAGGAAGTGGTCCAACTTGGTGAGTTGGTCAATGATCACCCAAAGAGAATCATGTCACCGAGATGTATGTGGTAAGATCATCATGAAGTCCATATATGTCCCATCCCACATCCATTATATCACCTCAAGGGGATGAGCTAAACCCTCTGGAACTTGATGCTCAACCATCACTTGCTGAAATGTAAGACATTGGGAGAAAAACTCTAAAACTCCTTTCTTCATCCTTGGACACCAAAAATGAAATACAAGGTCCTATTACATCTTTTCCACACCTGGATGTACCACCAAATGGGACATATGAAACTCCAATAGAACCTCCTCCTCCTAGGTCCTTGGTATCATCGTGCTACCTCTAAAAATAAATATGTGCTCCCCACCTTTTGAAAATCCACTAAGAGCATGCCCTGTGGATATCTGAGTACGTAGGTTCTCACAGTTTGTATCCCCAAGATCGGCCTCCCTGAATTTCTATAAGAGTGTAGGGGTGAAAACCATCGAATAGAGGTAAGCCAATCCATATCCAACCATAAAGGATAAATTCAAAAAGGCTAACTGCTCTGACGCCTCATTCAGAAACTATGAACTAGATCTCATGCTAAGAGAATCTACAACCACGCTCCCCTTTTCAAGAGTATAGACAATTTGAAAGTCATTGTCCTAGAGGAACTCTATCCATTGCATCTATCTCAAGTTAATTTCCTTCTAAGATAATATATACATGATACTCTTTTGATCGGAGTGGACGATAAATATCTCACCCATTAGGTAGTGTCTCGACATCATCAAAGTGAAGACTACCACTACTAACTCAAGATCATGGGTCACATAGTTCTTCTCAGGTGGTCTCAACTAGTGTGAACCATAAGAAGTCACTGCTTTAATCAAAATCAGTTCACAACAAAGCATGGTTCCTAATGAATCATATAACACCACATACTCAACACCTTCCTCCAACAATCTCAATATTGGGGTGCTCATCAAAATCTGCCTCAACTACTGAAAAGCCTACTAGAATGTATCTATATACACGAAAGGATACCCATTTGATTCAAATATTTCATGAGTTCTGATATACTGGATAAATTAGGTATGAATATATAGTAATAGCCTACCAACCCAAGGAAGATCCACACCTCTATCATGCTCTTAGTTTGATTCCATGATAAAACTACCGCAACATTGGCTGAGTATACTTTTAATCCATCCACTAAGATAACATGTCCAATAAAGTGGAGAACTAGAATCCATAAATGAACCTTTTATATCATTTTGTACAGGTGGTTCCTTCATAAAAAGTCCAAAACTATCCTTAAGTGTCTCACGTGATCCTCCTCATACATTGAGTACACATGGATATCTTCGATGAAGAATACCTAAAAATGGTCCAAGTAAGGATGAAAGATCTGGTTCATGAGTTCCATGAAAACTTTTAGGGTGTTCATCATGCCAATGGGAATCACCAAGTACTCATAGTTACTGTAGAAACATCAGAATGCCATCTTTGGTATATCCTCATCCCATACTCACAATTGGTGATATCTTGATCTGAGGTCAACCTTTGAGAACCATCATTCCACTCTCAAATGATCAAAGAGATCATCAATCATTGCTAGTAGATATTTTTTTTACAGTCACCTCATTCAAGAACTGGTATTCCACACACAACTTCAACTCCCATCTAACTTCTTATACAACAAAACTAGGGCTACCCAGGATAAAACACTGGGTCTCATGAAGCCCTTTCTATGCAAGTCCTCCAACTACACCCTAAGATCTATGGGATCCATATGATATGTGGGATTAGATATCAATGTTGTATTAGGGTGTAGATCAATTCATAATTCTATCTCTCATTGGGGAGGTAAACCTAGAACATCTTGAGGGAATACATCCTCATTCTCTACCACTGATCATGAAACTGGAAACTCATAACATCCACCGCAACATGGATCATGATATCCAAATGACGAGTGATCATATTCCCCATCCTATACATGAGTACATCCTATGTTGATTGGGTGTCCTTCCACTAACAAAGGAGAACCTAGTTCCATCACTGTGGACACTCGCTACCCTTCTCCTAAAACAGCCAATCTGAGCATGAACTATGGATAAATAGTCCATACCAAGAATAATTTCATAAGGCCTCAATGCTACTTCCAAGAGGATCCAACCAAAAATATCACCTCCAAGAGTTAGGTCACACTATTGGAATAAGTTCATGATCTCCAAGTCTTCCCTATTGGGAGTCTCTAAGCATAAGGTTTAAGTCAAAAGTTCAACATGAATCTCTAAGTCTTGTAAATGGTATGTGGAAAGAAACTAATGAATATAAATAATGGCTATTAGTACTATAACAAAAGTATAAATAACACAGATCATACCTAAAATAATTCTTGAAGCCCTTGGGTCATAAACCCTAGCCACCTACAGCTGTCCTCACCCATCTACTCTAGCTCCCAAATCCTAGTGTGGACCACTTGGGGGTGTTGGTGGAAAAAAGATGAAACATAGACCACCTCCTAAAACTATCCCATATCTTTTACCATGTTTTTCTCACAATATATCTGCTTGATATTATTGATTTTTTTACCTTGGTGTTCCATCCCTAGTTTCTCTGTCAGCTGTATGGTGGGTTAGACAATCTCAAGCAATATTTTCCCTACTGTCACTTGAGTAACAACACCTCTCTCTAGGATTAATGGACCCACCCTATGAGACATGAACTATAGATCCTTTATCCTCGGACCTTATCCAAAATCATATCACATTTCCAAGTCCCCGATACCGACATCGAATCCCTACTACTGAGGTACCTTCTCATGCTTTCCCATTGCTGACAATCACTGGCTACATCTTGTCAACCAAGAAGCTTTAAACCACCAAATCCTACTCAATCACCCCAACATAAGTAGGAATGCACAAAAGGATAACACTAGATCAAATTTATCTATACAAACCTCAATCAAAGGTCATATCCTTAAAGTATTTATCTTGTAATATATCCATCTAGTACATAAAAATATTGGTAAAACTAGATGAATAAGTAGCCACAAACATGATTCCCTTCTGGAGTTGAAGGTGCTCCTGGATGCACATAACCCTCAAAATAACTTGTGAGAACTCCTCTCTGAAGAGGTGCTCAAACTCTATCCATGAAAGAGCCACCTAATCATATGTGTGGATTACCAAACTTCACCAATTAATTACTGAGCTGTTAAGATGGATCTTAGACAAGATCACCATATGATCTTATAGTGTAACAAATAGGCAGAAAACACAGTTCATCACCTCAGAGAAGTACTCTTCCACCTATGGGCTATGATAACATTTTAATATTAGGCGTTTATTCCACTGAAACACATTAAACACACATATCCCTTGAACCTCATCCATGAGTACTATGGGTACCACATGATGCTTCACAGGTGATAGTATAGCTATTGCACCATCTGGAGGTAACATCATGGGAGTTCATGCCTAAATTGATGCCTCATCATTGAGGTGATCATCCTCATGATAATCATTCAGAATCCTAGTTGGTATACATCACAGATTCATCATGAAAATAAACAAGATGTACCCTGATCAATACATCTAAAGAGATGACTTCAGAACGAAATAGAAACCAAAACCCATTACTATATTATTCATGAACCATTATTTTCCCTAAAAATAGTGTTTTTATGTACTGAGATGAAAACCAGGTTATCAAAGTCCTAGTGTGTGGATACGTCAGCCGCCACACCAACACTAGAGTCCCTAGCCTAAAATCTAATCTCGAAACACTTAACAGTCTTTGCCTAAAACAATATCACAAACACCCAATCCTAAAGTAGAATCGATTCCTCTGATACCAACATATCATGACCCTTACTAGTTGGTCTTAAACCATGAATCCCTAAGAAATCCTCTAATAGTTCAAGGTCTGGTGACTAGAACCATGTAGGAATATCACTAACATGAGAGGAATTCCCTAAGTACCCCCCCATACACACACACATCTCCAAGCCCAGAAAATGATGAAATGTAAAAAATGATCAATAAATGCATGTATAAATATATATATCCCACAACAAAATTACAACAGGAAGTTAAGAAAAAAAAAACAAGGCCAAATAAAATCCCACTATAAATAAGTATATAACATAAGTCCAACCTGAATGTAAAGGTACTGGGACTGCAATCTGAAAGCTGCATGAACAAACCTCAGTCTGTCCAGTCTCAATAATAACAGTATGGTCCTGGTATACCTAGTAATCTATCAAAAGGTTGATCATCATCACAACAATCGACATGTGCAGGAAAAGCCCGTGTAGCGGTGAGTAAAAAAATACTCAATAAGACACCCAAAAATCACAAATCATGAAAAAAGGAATGTACATATAGCTCTACATAGGTGTATGTTTACAACACATATAACAAAGATATCTAGATATATTGAATCCAAGACACATAGTATAGAGGTAATACATAACCATATTATACCAGACATAGGATTTTAGTACAAAGATACCATGAAGAAATCATCCCATAGAACACACTAATGTTTCTAATAGCATTGATGATGCCTGTCTGAGAGGTTCTTCTTGTCAGGTCTCACCATTATAAATATATGATAATAGTCCAAAGAGAATACATTACACTGATGAATATCACATTCAGGGACAAGGGTGATACCAACCAATCAATCAAGATTAACCCTCTAAGTAGAGGATCATCACCCATGTAGTGTTGGTCATGTTAATACCAAGAAATTCACCTAGGGCATGATGATGAATGGAGGATCCCACTCCGAGCCTCTTAGAGGAATTCCAACAACTCTATATAGGAATTCCTTTTGAAGGTATCATAGTCCTAGGAGTAGGAAAATTATTCACACGAACCTTTAGGGAAACATTAAAGGGAACATAAACAAAAAACTAGTATAAGATACAGAGGACAATAGATTCAAGAATTGTAGAATGGGGGGGACATGACGTGTAGTAAGGGTACAAACTGTGTCCCTATACCCTAGGTACTTCTCATGTAAAATGGTACATGTCATTCAACTTGTTTCATTTAGAAGATTACATGATGTGTAGATGGGTTACTTGTTGTGTCCCAATATTTGGGGTCCCACTTGTGTACTCCAATCGTGTGTCAATACAAGGTATCATCCCATGTATCAGTGCTTGTGTACTAGTACACAGGGTAACACATGTACATGGTGCATGAATTTTTTGTGGAAAAGTACACACCATATAGGCAACCCGTGTACTCTACCCCATGTCTGTGTATTTTCCCATGTACACACAGAGTCATCCAAGGTGACTACATGTATTATAGTCAAAGACTACGTGATATGTGTACTGAGTTTTTCCAAAACTCTTCTTCTTCCTCTCACTTTCCTCGATCGATCCTCAAAACACTAATACGTTGAACTCCATTCCATGATACTTGATATCTAAGGTTGTTCATTCATTCCAATATTCAATTGGTAATAATTGGGCCTTCAATCGGCTCTTAAAACGAGATCATCACTACTCTTCATTATGCACTAAAGAACGTGAAATCAACACCAACCGTCATTCAATCTATTTCTTCAACCATTGTCACACCTTCGCTGAGTCATACCAATGCCATATCTAGGATTTTGTATCGTTTTCCCAATAATTGAATGTTTAATGATCGATTGTTCAAAGAAAAGTTAAACCATGGGTAAAATAAAGAACACCACAAAGAACGGTGAATCCAAGGAGAAAATCAAAAAGTAAATTGAGAGAGAAAAACCACTATTAATGGTCGTGTAGATCTTGGTTCATCATTATTAGAAAAATAACCAAATTAAGGAATATTTTAATCACAAATATTAGAATATCCCAATAAAATATGAAATCATACCCATCCCATATAACGATTGATTCAGGGGAAAATATGTTTGTTGATTGGTTTGAATTCATTGAAGAAATCTAGAAAGATGGAAAAAATCAAAACACATGACCTACCTTGATTTGAATCATTCGTTGATAAATAATGATAATTTCCTTGTCATATTTGGAAAGATCCATTGAAACAGTTGCACACTGATCATCAATCCATGATCCATCGCCATTTGTTTGAGAGAATTATTCAAAGCTATCCTTAGTGATCCTCTAGCATCTCCAGGGTTATGAGGATAACCCTAAGATTTTGACCTAAGGATACATTTAAAAGGAAACAATACCTACATAAAAAGAAGAATAAAATAATTTTATTCAATAATTTTATTCATTTTATGCCCATGCAAAGTTTTTCAAGAATGACCTATTCCAACCAATGTTGGTTCAAACTTTGGGTAAAACCACTATTCTGAACTCAATAGTGCCCTTAGATTTCTGATCTAGGCACCCTTTTAAAATTTATTCCACTTTCTTAGGAAAACATCATGCAAGTGATATTATATATTTTAATATATTTCAAACATGTATTCCGGACACACTGTTTCTCATAATTGCACATCATCATAGCACCTGGTCTCGAAATTAATATATATAATATTTAAATATTATACATAGAAAATAAGAGACATTAAAATCTTAATCTTATTTTTAATGATTTTGAGATTTATTTCCATGTTAAATGACCTTCTGGTATTCTAATGTAAGGTTTCCACTTTTTCAAAAAAAGTGATTTTAAAATAAAAAATTAATTTTTAGTCAGGTTATGAAGGTAAAACTTCAGGACTTAGAGAAGAATGGATTTATCAAGATGAGTACTTTACCATGGGGTACACATGTCTTAGTCACCAAGAAGGTGTATGGTATTCTTTTAATCTTCATAGATTACTAAAAGCTAAATCTGGTGATAGTGAGGAACATATATCTTTTTACTAGGATCAATGATCTATTTGATTAGTTATGAAGAGCCCAATGGTTCTCTATGATTTATCTTCAATCGATATATCACCATTAGTGGTTTAGAGATGAGGAAATCCCCAAGACATCATTTTAGAGTTTGTATAGGCTATATGAGGACTTGTTGATGCTGTTTGAACTGAATAATGTGTTTCAAATGTTCCTGGATCTCATGGATATGATCTTCCACCCATATATTGAATCATTAATTATAGTTTTATTTGGAAACATCATTGTTTACTCACCCACCCCGAAGTACCATGTTAGATATCTCAAGATATTATTGATTACACTTTAAGAACATCAAGTTTATTCCATGTTGTTGAAGTGTAACATTTGGATTCATGATGTGAAATTATGGGGGTATACGACGTCTGAGAAAAATATATCTATGGACCTAGATAAAGTTGAGGTAGTGATGTCTTGGACACATCTCCAAAACATGTTTGAGGTTAGGAGATTTCTAGGTTTATCAGGATACTACCAAAATTTTATCTAGGAATTATCCAATTTATCAGTACTCATGATTGCATTAATAAAGAATGGATTTATGTTACAGTGATAAAACTAGTGTGAAGAGGCATTTCATGAGCTGAAGAGGAGGTTTAATACAGCTCAAGTGTTGATCTTTCTTGATCCGAGGATGACATATTATATATACTGTAATGCATTAGATGTTGGTTTTGGGGAAATACTAATACAGTAGGAGTGGTTATTAGCTTATGGCCCACAAAAACTATGACCCAATGAGTAGAACTAATCTCACCATGACTTGGAGTTGGTAGATATAGTCCATGAATTGATGTTTTGGGGACATTATCTCTTCAGAGAGTGTTTTTTTCTACATATAGCACAAGCTCCATCACTTATCTTCACATAGAGGGACCTTAAATTTAGGTAGAGTCACTAGATAGAGTATCTATAAATATTAGAATTTGATATGGCCTATGAACCAAGTAAAAGGAAATTCATTTAAGATTATCTTAATCATAATAAATACATAGTTCATGATATTGGTGAACAACCTTCAATGGAATATTACTGCCAAATGAGATTTTTGGCCAATTTGAGGTTGGATGCTAATGTGGAACAAGGATCAATGATGTGTGCTCTACTAGTGGTCACATAATTTAAGTGGATTGTGTAAAGGCTGGATAGAAGGATGAATTAGAACGTGCTATGATTTTTGAATAGCCAATTGATGGAGATTCGATACTCTGGTAGTTATTAGATTATGATGGCGTGATCCTGGTTCATGGTGATATTACCCAAACAAGATTAACATATAACTGATAGAGGGAGGTGTGAATTAGTGATATATTTTTTTTATGTTTATTTACTTATTAAACAAACTTATTATACTTTTAACAATTTCTTTCCCCTATAAAAATAATTCCAACACACATCTATAAGAACCTAAGAATTTACAATGTTCACTACTAAACAAGAGTAGTTAGTCCTTGATATAGGTTGGAAACAATCCAATATCACAGAATACACTAGAAAAAAAAATCATTTTTTGTGGAATAAAATGAGTAGGATATACCCTTACACACATGTATCACTTTTTTAATACAATAGTGCATGTTCTCCAAGTAGTATGAAATGATCTAATATATTTTTTAAACAAACCTGTTATGGTGATTTTTGATCAAAATTAAAAACTACGATATTTTAAAAAAATTATTCAATTTCTTACCTAGAACCTGGTAATAACTTCCTGGACTTCATAATGATTCTTAGTCCAGTTTCCCAATCTGATTGCTCAAAATAAAAATCACACTTTTCAATGTATGGTTAGTTTTTAAAAATTTATTTTGAAAAATAATTAGTTATTTCTTAAACTTCCTTATACCCACCATGAAGTATCCTCTATATTCCATAGATTTCCTTTCACTGCATGGTGTGAGTGCTTCATGGATAAACATCTTCTTCTACAGACTGCCCATGCTTTGTAAACACCTGATTCTTATGCAGACTACTCCTGTTTCACGAATGCATGATTCTTTTGTAGACCCCTCTTTCTTTGAGGAAACCTAATTCTTCCACATACCGCCTATTATACATGGTATCTTTTCCTTTGTGGGCTAAAAATCCCCAAAAACTACTTCTGTGGACAACTTCCTTCTTCATGGAATCTCTCCTCCTCAAACTCATATCCTTCATGGAATTATCCCTCACGAAATCTTTTGGACTTACAAGAATTCTTCCAGTAGCATTTATTTCTTCTAATAAAATTTTCTCTTCTTAATGATCTAATTAGGGTTATTTATATAGGAAAATAGATCCACAAAACCCACTAATCCAAATTGCCCAAAACTTCAACGTGGTACAACATTCACTACGAACTATTCTATGTGGTTCACATAGCGCTTTAAACCTTTTCAGTGGCTGACATCATTAAAAAAAGATAACCCTTTGTGGCAGCCTAAATCACCACCATATTCCAAAAACAACACATCTCCCATGAATGTAAATCCTCCTGAAAACTAAAAGCCTCTGAGGAATTTTTTTCCCTACATGGTCTGCATAGTGTGCTTCACGGTCCTCATAGCGCTACTATAAGTAAATATTCCTCTTACAATTTTCCTACACCATTCCGTGTACCTCCTATGCATTCTACAAACTATTCTTCACGGTCCATGAACTATGTTCCACGAAATTTATTACAAAAAACCCATCCTTTTCCATAAAACAAAACCCCATCTTTGAGGCCCAAAAATTTAGCAAGCATTGAGAAATTGTGCCACCTTAAATATCTGCTTCGACAAAAATAACCATACTGATTCATAGTCATATGGCTTATTCAACAATCAAAAATTGATTAGTTTTATAGATTCTACAATATTCTACCAAAATTAACTTTTAATTTAATCACAAACCTTATCTATCGTGATATTTAACCTTTCATTGATCATCTTTAGCATCGTCATATTTAACAAGTAAGGTATTTTAACTTCCCTATGTTCCAAAAACATCATATTTTCCTAGTCAAATGAAATTTCTTAAGAATTGTGAGTCCGATTTACTAAATATGATGATCTGTCCAATCATCCACTTTTAAAAAATTGCGGTGACTTCATTTCTTCTCAGACTTCCTTGACAACAAAATACAATACTTGAAAAATGATAATCTTTTTTATCGACTTGGTCTTAACACATGGGAGAGTTGTAGTCCCTAATTCCATCAAGAATGAGATGATGAGGGACTTCAATTACTCTAAGTGGGTGGTATATCTGGGATTTATTAATATGTAAGATGACTTTAGGCTATATTTTTATTTACTAGGGATGAAGAGTACCACTGTTCAATTCATTTTCCAATGACTCACCTATGAGAGGATAATGGATGAGCACTAGCACTTTAGTGGACTGATCCAACCACTTAATATAACCATGTGGAACTGGGAGTATTTCAAGATTCATTTTTTGATGGGGTTAACTAAGACCCTTGGGATCCATGATGTATTCTTTATGATTATCGATTAGATAATAGAAGTTTCTCATTTCTTACCAATTCATGAGACTCACTCAATAGAAAAGATAGGAAATATTTATATCCATGAGATAATACAATTACATGGAGTTACATTGAGAATGTTATATAGCAGAGACATATGATTTATGTTGTAGTTTTGGAAGGTCCTGTATAAGGACTTGTGGACTTAGATAATATTGAGCATAACATACCATCCATAGACAGACAAACAATAAGAGAAGATGATTCACATATTGGAGGATATTCTCCTAGATTGTGTTCTAGGATTTATTGGATTTTGGGATGATAAATTAGCCTAATTTGAGTTTTTATATTAAAATATTTACCATGATTTTATTTAGATGTAACCTTATGAGGTTATTTATGGTAATCCATGTCGATTTTCATTTCATTAGAACAAGGATAGTGAGGTAGTAGTTGTAGGGTCCAGTTTTGTACATGAGACCTCTGAGAGAGTGAATATGATTTATAAGGGGTTGATCATTGATAAAATCACACATAACTATTATGAAAACAATATATGTAGACCTTTGGATTTCACTTTAGGAAATATGGTTTTTCTGGTGTGACTCCTTTGTTATACTACCAACATTTGAGGAAGTAGGGGAATCTATAACCACAATATTTTAGAATAATTGAGATCACCAAGAGGTTTGGGATATTGGTATACCATATAGATATTTATACTCTCTATCATGGTATGAATGAGGTGTTTCATGAGTCTCATTTCTAGTGGTACATGATCAATACCACACATTCCATTGACCAAGAGATTGTTGAGTTGGAGACTGAAGCATCGTACATGGAGTGCCTAGTGCTGATTATGTTCTAAAGTGATAATGTCCTTAAACAGAAGATAACACCACTAGTATATATTATATGTAATCAATGACATATCTAGGAGGAGACTAGGGATTGAGAGGTTGATGTTCAGTCTCAGTGTCTTGAGTTGTTTTAGTAAAACCTTTTAAGGTACTTCTTGAGGATGTGAAGTCATATAGGGGAAGAATTGTAATATCCACAATTAGATATAATGTATGAGATTTAATGTTTATAAATTACCCTTTATCTTTTAATTATTCACTATTATGGTCTCTTTATAGATCTATTTTAAGTGGCTAAGGGTTTGGGTTTTGATGTGGAAGAAGTTGAGGAAGGGCTTGGCTATTGGTGGATAGAAGGCTACCACCACCTAGATGGTGGAACTCACCAGCTAACCGATGGAACTCACTAGCCAGATTATGGGCTTCTAGTAGGTTTTTAGGGTTCTTTATACCCCCAGCTAATTGGTGAGGCCCACTAGGTAGCTGATGGCCCCAATCTGAGGATTCATTAAATGAACACTATGGGTTTGGATTCCACATGCCTTTAACCCCTCTTTATTATCCAATATTGACCCTAATGAAACTAATAAAATTTTTAGATATATCCCCTTACATAAAGGCTCTCCCATTCTTCTCCACTACCTCATGATTCTACCAATCATATGATGCTTAAATAGTGAGTTTTTCTTAGATCCTTGAAAAACTATTCATCCTTCTTGATAAATGAGCATGGATCTATGATGGATCTGTGTTTTCTATCCCGATTAAATGATTATTTTACTATTTCTTATTTTTATAGGTGTAAGATCTAGCAATTTGACATCATTCCTTGATCAAATAAAAATTTTCCTAATGAATATGAGAATTCTATCAGTAAGTGTTGGATTATCCACATAAACCTCTTATTGATGATGAATTTATGAAAACAACTTAATCCATTGATGATTGTTTGGTAGATTGGTGGAGGTATCGAAATTTCAAAGACCCATTAACCAATAATAGAGCTATCATGAGTGGTGTATGTTTCCAGGTATGTTTCTCTACAATGATAATCATGAGAACTTCTATTTATTAAACATCATATTGAATCTCGTTTTTATATATGTATTTCTGATAGATTAATGATTATTGTCTATAATCAAGGATCAATTCTATAATTGGTGAGGAATTTATAGTTCATTTGTGAATTGACAAAAAATGTGGTTATTTAGTGACCCCTCCTATGAAATAACTCAAAATTGGTTCCATTTTCAAACTCTTTAATTTATATGATTATAAAATGTATTTACTGTTATGTAATTATATTTATTCTCTATTCTAAATATATTTATCAATAAAATAGAACCTGATTTTAAAATTATTTATGTGTGAGCACATTCTTCGTGGGTTTGAGACATGGTTTGGTCTTTATTTCATTGAAGGACCTTGGATTTATTTATAAAAAATCTTGAGGTAGGAAGTTCATTATCTTTTGATTTACATTTATAATCTTTCAATCATGATTCATGATTTATTAGAATGGATTTTCATTCTTTATTCATGTGATTTATTTTGGTTGTGGGTATTTTTATGACACCCATATTTGATCCTTGTTTCATTGGGTTTCATTAAAGTAGTTTGTTACCATGGTTTATGTTGATCACATATTGTTATATATTTCTACTATATTCTCATGATGTTTTTATATGATTCTATTATTATAATCTACCCTGTTATGTATGTTACCATTCCATTAGAATTTATTCTTGATATTCTTGATAGATGGAATATTGAAGTATGTTTACCCCTAGATGAGGATTGTGCACGACATGTGTCAATAATGACGGTGGTCCCATACATAGGGTTAGATAATGATATCATTATGGACTGACCCAAAACTCAATGATTTGGGGATACCAAGTAGACTTTCCAGAACTCGATGCCTTACAAATACCGAGTAGATGTTCACTATTCAGATTTATGGCCTAACATGAGACTTTATACCTTGAAGATACCAAGTAGAATGTCGTTATCCTTGTGGTTAGTTCATGATTACTTCCCACACCATTTACTATTCTTTCGACATATATTTGCAGAAAGCATGGCCAGGTATCATAGTGTCTTGTTTAGCACAATAGTTCTTGATATATGGTTCTTTATTCTCGTTTTCACATTTATTATTATCATTTCATACTCCTATTATACATGAAAAAATTATTTAGGATTCATTTTTGGTGTCCTAATAGGTTTTATTATTCATACCCTATACAATCATTTCAATGTGTGTGTAGATGTTATGTATAGGGTTCTATGAAAGGTAAAGGGTCTTGTGGTAGATAGTTAAGCTAGGGAGCATGAATCTAGGAGCAGTACCAGGATATACTCTAAAGGATACTATGGTTTTTATTTTATTTTATTTACTATTACTCAAAATACTCTGGTTTTTGATTTCCACATAAATAGAAAATTTATTATTTTATGATATGTGTGAAACTAATATTATTTTAATCTTCATTCTTACATTGAGTTTTTATATTTTATTTATATTTTTGGTGTATATATATAATACTGGGGGTATTTTCTCCCACTAATGGTGTTTAGAACCTCACTACTAATTAATATCCTTTTTTCATATGGGGATGAACGTATGGGGTCTTGTGGAACCCATACAAAGGCATAATGGTTAATGTTGGGGTGTTATAGGTGTCACCATCAAACCCAAGGATCGATGATTATTTATTTTACTGAAATTCAATTATTAATTATGAAAAATTAGTTGAAAACTATTTTGACTTGATATATTTTGTGATTACATTGGTGCTGGACTACTAAGTTATACTCACACCCTTCTTGGGTGACCATAACACATTGGTACTCAAGAACACCTCATGTTCATAGGCAAAGGTAAGGGAAAAGGCCCAGTGTTGGATGATTATACTAGATAACTGAAATGATGTTAGAAAATGGAAATGGGCTGGAACTATGGGATAGGTTGTGGTTATTTTTTTCTATATATTTTGGTTTGGGTTATATATTATAAACCCATGGAAGATCTTCTAGGTGTCTTCCTAACTCAAGTGTCATTTTAGACAATTCATTCAGTCATAGAATGTGATATATTATTCTATCTTTCTGTCATGGTTATAGTGTTTATTTTATTCTTTTGGGTATTGTGATGATCTATTGTATGATATTTTAGGTTTTTTCTACTATTATGAGAGGGTATAGTCTCCCCACAATATCACCATAGACCCATACTACTAGTTTGTTGTCTCTAGTGTATAGGGAGGGACACCTGACATTACACGGTGCTCAAATCCAGTTAATATAGAGTGATTTGGGCTGATATGTTACAAAGTGGTATCACAACCTTGTTTATTTATCTTCAAATTTGTAATATTATATACATGAGATCTAACTTGTCAAAACATAGGATGTATGCTGTGTTTTTACCTAGAAAAAACTTTTATGAGCCTAAGAGAATATTTTCATTGGGTTGGGATTGCTGTTTTGAGTTTTTAATGGTGAAGTTGAGTTGATTATTGAAAATAATGATATATTATATTTATTTATTTTGGATTTTCCCTCAGACCAAGGATGTAAGAGGCCTGAATCCATGAATCATATCAGTCATATAGGTTCACATGAAATGTGCACTATTATCTGTTATTTCAATACTTGTTCTGAAAAGAAAACAAGGTTATGATTTTTTAAAGTATCTACAATAACTTATTTGGTGTTTTTAGAATATTTATTGGTTGAATTATACTTAAATGAACCATATGGTTATGGTTTTATTATTATAAATCATCATATGGAGATTTAATTTAAATGCATGTGAATGCGACCAAGGTCCTAAAAGGGGTAGTATGGATGCAGATGCCTTGTGAGGATTAATACCATAGAGTCTAAATAGGAATCAACTATATTATTATTAAGGTATATAAATAAATATGATAACATTATTGTGGGTGTTTAACTGCGAGGTTCATGATGGTATCTAATATGAAAGTGTAGACATTTCATTGTGAGGTGTGAATTATGTGGGAGGTGACCTATGGTCTAGGTGGTAGAGACTATTTATGGCATTATGTGACATTGGGAATGGATTCATATGATGTTTTCCTATTATTTATAGAGATGAGTTTTAATGTTTGAGGTTAACCCAAGAGAGGGTTATCCCATGATTGCGACTACCTTCCAATATAGTAAGCTTGTGTAGATGATTTTTTATTTTTTATTTTTCAAATGCTAAGTGGTACCAATTATGTGTTGGATGAATTGATATGCCTTAGGAATTATGGAGGAGAAATGATGGCCAATACATGTGTTTTGAAATGTATGGGTGGCATGGTCAGTGGGTTAATTAGGATAATGAGTCCGTATTTGGTGAAATTAACAAGTTTCTGATGATTGATTAACCATTTTACTAGTCTCTTGATCCTATAACTGATGAGATATGACTTGATATGGTGGGTGTTAGATGATATTAAAGGGTATCATAGGGGCGTATGCCTTCTATTGTGTATTTTTGTAATTTGGGTTTCTATACACTATTATGAGGTTGTTTTGATGGATAATCTCCTTCTATAGGTTTATAGAGTGATCACTTGCATAACCTACATAGTTGCTGAAGTGTACAACTTAATCTTAGCTCAAGGGAGGCGATATTTGCATTGCAACTAGGCATGATTGAAATTAGATGACATGAAGGACATGTCATTGAGTGGATATTAGGAAATATATTAGATAGATAGGTGGAGTTGTGTGAGTTATGTAAGTCCTAATTAAAGGTCATGATAATGAGTAAAAATAAATGATACATTATTTTTATTACTTACTAATGTGCGGATAATCCATTTCAAAATTTATGTGTTTGGTCCCTTGAGAAAAATTTTGGTGTATAAACTTGAGATATATTAGTACTCTTTGATGGGTTCTAGGAATCCTCAGTTCCCTAATCGCATGGAGTTAAGTCATTGGTTGTTAGTGGTTTTAGTGGACAATTTTTTTTGGATAGTGATCATATGTGAGATGATGATGGAAAGGTGTGGGGAACCTTTTTGTGATAAATGGATAAAGGAAAATGTGTGTTGAACCTTTATGCCATGAAATTTGTTGGATAGATATGGGTATGATCTCAAGTATGGTCAGGTGTGGTTGACTAGTAGAAACTGGTGCGTAGGGATATGACCGATATGTGAGAAGAGGTATCTATAGATCATTAATGAAATGACTTGGGAGTGGTCATGAGATGATGGATATGATAGTATTACCATCTCATATGATATATTTTTTGCGACCTTTTGTGAGATGTGTATTGAAAAATGATGGCTTTTAGGTCTTATGAAACATTGGTAGTTGAGTGGATCAGTGCGATAGTAGAAAAATTAGTAGAGTACCTTAGTTTCAGTGAGTAAGGAACCATATTAATTGTGATTTATTAGTGGGAATAGGTAGAGCTTTGGGTAGATAGATTAAAATGGTTTCATGATATTTAGTAAGATCATGGACCTTGAGTTAAATCCATCAGGGATAGGCATACAAAGGTGGATCATTGGTTGCATTGGTTAATAGTTTCATGGATCCTTGTGATGTTATTGGACTCTATAGTAGAGTTCAAGGTGTGGAACTATTATAGAAATATGAGTCTGGATAATTATTGTTAATGTTTGTACAATATTGGATGTTGGTAATGTTCATTCTCATTGAACAGTGATGAAGAATGTTATATAGTGGGGATCAAACTAAGGATTTTTTAAATGTATAACACTCATTTTAATCCATTTTTAGAAAATATTAAGAATTAAATGTTGATAAACCTAACCTAGAGGTGGTTGTAATTTTTTGATAGATCTTGGATGAAAGTGGATGTATTTTTTATAGTAAAAATGATACCCAACTCTGGGTTTGGGTTGATGAGAATTCGATTGAGTCAGTTCATTCAATTACTAATATCTATTGAATATAGGATGATAATTTGGTTGTACAACCAGTGGGATTTTTTTTGAAACATACTGATAGGGTAACCAAGTATTTGGAATTTAAATACTAATATATAAGTATAATGGTTGGTACACTAGAGTATAGATTTATACTATGGATAGAGTCTCCAATGTGAGATGATATATTTTGATGAATATGGTTGGGTAATGCAAGATTTTGGTTCCAATTGAGTGATAATCTTCTATAGAACAATGATGCCAATTGAGGGTGTATTACTTATATTATTTAAGAATTCAATAATTCCAATATGATTAGGGAATCATTTTGGAGTTTTTGGAAATAATTGGTGTTGTGAAATGATGACTAGAGGTTTTTCAAGAATAGTAGGTACAAAGGGGTGTTGGATGGGGAATTTTCATGTGACTGAGCCAACTATTTTAAAGAGATTTGAAATACATCATTAATTTAATGAAGTAAATTATGAGGTGTTGGGGTGAGAGGATTCAAGGTTTTTGAGTAGTGAAGTTGGTTTGGGTGAAGTTTTAGAATTACCATAACCAATGAGTGATATAGAATTTGTCTAATGAATTAGGGAACAATGATCCAGATAGTTTTAAGATGATATACATAGATATTTTTTGGGGATGAGAAGCTTTATATAGGGGTGTTTATAAGAACCCATGTCATTATGAGTTACTGAAAATCCATGGAAATTTAAATTTTTGGCTTTAGAGTAGGGAACATTTTGATAATTGAGTCTCAAATCAGGATTCTATGAGTTTGAACTTCCCTAAGAGGTGTTTTGGAATTTTTGGAGACTTATAGATGTCTTTGGTGATTGTATCTGTGTTGTAATATGTTCTTGGTGGATATATAATATAATATTTCATTAGTGTTTTCATCACGTTATGGATGGTAAGGTTCACACAGGGGTGTGGGATGAGAAGGTGACAATCACACCATAACATGAGAAGGATATATTATGAAAAGTTTTTATATGAGAATGAGTATCCTTGAGGTTAAAATAATTAATTCTATGAACTAGATCATTAAGTAATGTATAATATTTCACAATAGTAGTTTGGTTCAGTGTAAGGGTTAACTTTGGGGTGTGAGGATCATGACATTGTAGGAGGTCGTCACACTAGGATGATAAACTATTACATATTTTATAGAAATTTTTTACATATTCCTTTTTAAACTTTTTATGGGGTGATATGATCAAACAATGGTGAAAATACTTATGTACATGGATCATGTTGTGGTGTGGGTGTTAGGTCATGGTGTAATTTATTAACATATTAAATTTCTTATTTACTAAAAAACGCACAAATTCCCATTTTGAATTTTACACGGGTGTGACTGGTAATGTTGTGACCCATGGATTGCTTCCTTGTTACTAGATAGGGAGTGCACCATGTAGAGGGTTTAATTTCATGAAACAAGTTAGGTAAGGATATTTTTTCCATGAAGGGGGAGTCCACCACATGAAGGCTTAGGCTTTGAGAGTTGTAATTCTTCTTAGAGGGAGGGTGTCACATTATAACACCCAGGTTGCATTGTGATGAGACTCATAATGATATTTTCTATGCTAGGAGGATGAGGACTATGTTATGACATGAACCTAGATAGTGATTATGGGGTTTTGTTTGTGTCAATGGGAATTTTTCTATGCCATGACTAGAAGGTACACACCGTGAGTGGTGTCTAGAAGCGGCATCACACTGTGGGACATAGGTGTCAAACCGTGCTTGGTCCCTTTTTAGTTTTTTAATAAAGGTAAGGATGATCTTTTAGGATTTTAAAAATTGGAACCCCCCAAGTTTTTTTATTTTTTATATGTGTGAGAAAGGGGAGGACAAGATTCTCTCCCCTTTATCTTCTCTCTTTTAAAAATTTTAATTCATATTTTTTAATACGTTTTTCCTCATTATTTAATGTGTTTTACTGTTCTTCATACTCAGCTTTTACTTTTATGGGGTTTTCACTGATTATTTGTGGTTTGGGTTAAGGTTTGATGATGATACTAAAAGTTTATAGTTTATTGGATCCATTTATGATTGGGATTTTCTTTTGATTGGATAAACGATATCTCAGGAGGAAAAATGAACTAGGTTTCATGTAGTTTCATTGATTTATGCCCCTTATTGAGTTATTTATGAATTTAAAAAAATTTGGTTGAAATTAATGATTTATGAAAAATGAGAAATTAAATTTTTCTCCTATTATAAGTATGGTTGGAAGTAGTGGTGGTTCACACCACATTCATTGAGGTTAAACAATGAAAGATCACCTAGTGAGTCATCCTTGGATAATTCCCCAAGTACTGGCTATGGAATTAATATCAATATATTGTGTAAAAAAATTATAATTATTTAATAATTGAATTAAAAAGAATTTTATTATGTTAGGGACATGTTCTATTGGTCTTGTATGAGATTTGGACATGGTGATTGTGAATTTATTAAATGGTATGAGATGATTTTAGGTCAAGGAACTATTTCTCTTTGGGTGGTGATGAGATATGAGATAGTTTTTGTAACACACCATGGTTTTGAAAATAAATTTAATATTGAATGCATGAAACACTGATTCTCAAAAAACCCACTTTTTTATAACCTAGCTAGTAAACATAATTTTATGACCACTTTGATTTGAATTATGAAAAACTAACATACACGGTTGCATTCACTGAGATATTTAGAGCATCACAAGGAAAAATTATTATTTTTGGAATAGTAACATACCCTTAAGAATAGTAATCTGAATAGTAATATGACCCTTATGAATATTAAATCATATTATTATTTTATTTTCTTAAGGTAATAAGATAATTATATCTTGATTAATTTTTCAATATGATATAAAACGAATTATAGTTTTAAATTTTTTATTTTTCAAATAAATTATGATTTTATTTAAAAATTAAATTAATCATATTTAGAAAATTATTTTCAGAAAATGGAGTTCATTTTTTGACTTTACACGTCAAAAAATGGTTAGGGTGAATTTTTGGTATTTTTCTAAAATACTCGATTTTTATGAATAGTAAAATACTTTTATTTATTGTATATATACATTATCTGTTAAATTACCTATTCCTAACATCATGGAAGATGTAATCACACATGGTTCAAACTCACATGCACTTATTACTATTATGAATCACATGAATCAACATTATTGGTTCTCTTGAGGGAAATAATAAAATAATGAATAAGATATTCACAAATCACCCCTCTCCGCAACTATAAAACCCCCTCACTCCCACTTCTCTTGACTCCTCTCAAGCCTTGTGACTTGTCTAAATTCTCCTCAAATATCTTCCCAATATAATCCCCCACATCCATTAGCCCTTGGTCTCATAAAAATTCCAAAACCTCTCCCCTAAAGAGGCTCTCAAGGGAGATTACTTCATGAGGTAAAATTATCTTTTAATTTTTTTATTTCAAGTTCCTTTATTTTCTTTTTATTTCCTCACCTACCTTTATCCAAATTTTGTGATGAATATAATACCTTAAATTTACTGTAATTTTGTTATAATAGAGTAATAATTTTTCACAATATCTCCTTTACCCTTCTTTTATACTAGAAATGAAAACAACATCCGAGATGTGTTAATTTATCACATTACGGATAATGGGCTTTTAATTTCTATTACCGTATTAAATTATGGTCATGAAACTGTTTTTATGGTTGAAACATACTAGAATATATTTATTATCATTTTTTAAGGTTCTATAATCCTATTTTAAAAATGATATTAATTTATAAATTAAACTGAGTTCGTTGTGATCGAAAACCGCCAATTAACCCAAACAATTGTCATTCAAGTTTTATATAATGATTCATCTTCAATACCAATAACCAAAAAAAATATTATAACCATCTAATATTATTGTTGTTCAATAATAACATAAAACATCAATTCTGTAAAACCATTATCATTTTACATGTTTATCCATACAAGAATATAAGTAAACCAATCATGGAAACCAAGGAAGAAAACTCTCCCAAACAATGAAATTGAATATCTTAACCCATATAAATTACTTGAATGAATATAATAAGGTTATAATAAATCAATTAAATGTAGAAGAGGTTTTGGAATAATTAATTTATGAACCTAAATTTGATTATTTAGGTCATTAAGATCATGTGAGGAACACCTTCAGACTTAAGGTAAGGGTTTTCATCCCGAACCTCCATTTCCATTTGGGTTACTCTTATTCTGTACTTACGTCAATAAAATTATTATCTAATAATATGTAATCCTCATATATTATATTAAAATATTCTATTTATGTGTACCAAATAGAATCCAACTTTCATTAATGGGTAGTTATATGTTTTAAAAGGATCTTTCAAAAAATTCTTCCTGAAATACAAGTCCGATTCCAGGGAATTTCTAAAATTCTTACCAATTTTTAAGGGAACTCTAAAATATATTTTTAGAAACCATTATATTTATAAATAAAAACTTTTATTTTTAAAACAATATCATACTTTAATTTTGGTTTTATACAATGTTTTTTTTCCAAAAGAACTATTCTTTTCAAAGTAAAAGAGTATTTATCTTAAGAACTACTCTATGATTTTATAAGAGTATCTTCATCTGTTTCAACACTCTTGTTGATTATTATGTATTATTGGGACTAATATTTTATGATATAATCTACCATATTTAATTTAATATTTTATGATTAATTTTACTATAGATGTGCTATCTTAAAACCATTCACCAATTTTCTAAGAATGGTTAGTGTTTAGGCTTAATATCCAGGGAGAGTTATTTACATTTCATATGTTATTTTCATTATGAATGTATATGTTGTTTATGTTTATCCTCATTCACATGATGAAGGCATTGGACTTTTTAATTATCATTTGGGTCCCGATATAGACCCTCAGTGCATCAGTAGGTATCATGATACAAACTATGGTCTTGGCATGAGGCCTTGACAAAATGTGTATTTATGTTTTTGGAAGAAGGCCTTGACAGAAGGGTTATGATGTCTCGCCTTATGAAATAACTCATTATGAGACTAGTATTGATATTCTTGTGGTTATTATACAATTAGAATACCCATGATGATATTTTATTATGATATTATTTATTCAGCTCTTATTCCTATTATAATGTGTTCTAGTTTATTTTTAAAGGAATGTGTTTTTAGTTATTCACCATGCCTAATTTTTATGTTTATGATATCTTCATCTCTTTTTATTACCCTTATTGAACATTTGAGCTCACCCATTTCTTATGTTTTATTTTTCCCAGGATGTGAAGAAGTATTTTATGAATGAATTGTAGGGGTAACCTAGGAGATATGGATGTTTCCATATAAATTTCTATGTTATATTTCGTTTCATGTTGTTTTTTTGAACTTATGTATGTATCTTGTTTCCAAATATAATAAAATAATCATTCCTTTGGGAGGCACATTCCTTGTTTATATGAAAATGTAATGAAATAAGGCACCATCTCCAAGAAATTGGGGACGAGTCCTTACAGTTGGTATCAAAGGAAGTATAATAGAAAACTTGGAAACTAGATTTAGAAAATGTAGATTAGGGAACAAACCACTAAGATAGTTTTTTAGGATAAACATACAAGAACATCCAAGAATTTTATTATGGAATAGATTATGTGGATCATTCTAGAAAATACATCCCTATTTGGATATAACAAGTGGACGTGGTTCTAGAACATATGTACTAGGAGTGAAAAATCCGAAAAGGAGTTTCAAGATTAAACTAGGGTATCCTATTACACAACAACGGACCCTACTATGCACCTGGTTTGACACTCCTAGAGGTTATTATTAGGATAATTAACATTTTATTTACAATGAACTATGAAGGGTTTAAATGTATTTTTATCCTCAAATAAACCATATTTATGATTATAGGATTAACAATGCATATGATTTTAATTTATGAAAAGTCTTTTTCTAAGTTGAGATTATAAATTATGATTCATAAACTAATCTAGTGTATGACATTATCTAAAAATGGAACCTATTGATAGGAATGGAAACAACATGAACATGCATGTTCCATGTAGGAATTTCCCTCCGATGTAATATAATGTTGTTGGATTTGGTGCTGTGACTGGTGTTAAGAAACTTATAACTATACTAGGAAAGCTAAGTTTGGTTATGAATAATAACATTACTCATATGGAGAATCCAGATCTATAACATGGGGGAGCTATGTTAGACCACCTTATGCGACAATAACCACCATTATTTAGTATGACTACAAACCCATTCGTAGAGGAGCATCAAATAAGTTCATTAGAGAATATATTTCTCTCTTTGGGATCTAACTAAAGTGATAATGTTGTTATGGAAGTTTATTGACTATCAAGAGATACATATCAATGGTGTTATTTAATCCAAAACACAAAGGAGGAGGAAGAAATAGAAAAAATTGAATTGAGGTATTTTAAGGAAGTTTTCCTAGAAAAATACATCCCTCATGAACAATGAGTATATATGTAAAGGCAGTTTCTGAATCTAAAAAAAATAGGATAAGAATTTTGAAAAGTATAAATCTAACATCAAAAGGTTAGAAAGGAATACCATGGACTACATACATAATACAAGGAACAAGATTGATCAATTTTTTTATAGTTTAAAAGCATTCCTTCGAAGGGAACTAGTCTCCCGGAATTTATCATCATAGGAAGATATAATCTCATGTGATGTTAAGATAAAAAAATAATTATTTAAGTCTTATGGATTTAAAGGAAAGAAAGAGAATAAGAGGGCTGTTGAAAACATTGGAAAAATAAATAAGTAAATCGGGAAGAAGAGATGAGTTGAATTTCCGCCCTGTAGTAATTGTAGTAAGAAATATCCTAGCACTTGCCTAAAGGGAATGAGAGTCTATTAAAAGTGAAAAGAAAAAGGATAGCAATATCATTATTCTAAGGGGAAGAAAAAAACAACCAATTCTCAACGCTATAGTTTTAAAGAGATGTGGAATAATGAACATGAATGTCCTAAGAGTTAGGAAAACGTTCCCCAAAAAGGCCGAGGGAGAAAAGGCAAGTTTATGCAATCACCACTACTAATATTGAAGTCCCTAATGATGTGGTGGAAGGTGAATTAATTATTTCCTCAATATTTTCCAATGCTTTATTTTATTATGCATCATCACAATCTTTCATATCTTCCAAGTTTTCCTAGAAAATTATATATTTCCGATCTGATTTAATAAGGGAGTTTTCAGTCAAAACTCTTAAGGGAAGTATCATTGCAACCAAGTTGTGTCAAGAATTTCCCATTATGACAATGTGATTTACCTAGTAATTTTAATATCATACCCATGATTGAATTTGATATAATCCTTGGTATGGATTGGGTTTAAAACCATGATGTAAAAATATATTGAAAGAAGAAGAAGGTTAAATTTTTTGAGGATGATGTCAAATCACTTATCTTTAGGGAAGAAACATCACCATATGATTATCATATAGATCCACCCCCAGTAGCTCTAATGAATTCAATTATTGGGGAGGAAAGTAATGAAATATCTATGGGTGAGGAAAAGAATATTAAAATAGAGTATGTACCTATTGTGAAAGAATATATTGATGTGTTTCCAGAGGATTTACTTGGAAAACCTCCAGAGCAAGAAATTAAGTTTTCCATCGGCTTAATTCATGTTTCAATGTCCATATTGAAGACCCCCAATAGAATGGACACTATGGAATTATTAGAATTGAGGAAATAACTAGAGGAATTAAATGATAAAAGATTTATTCCCCCTAGTTTTTCTCCATTAGGATCCCATGTCCCTTTCATTAATAATAAAAATGGATCTATGAGGTTGTGCATTGACTGAAGGGAGATCAATGCTATAATAATAAAGATCAAGTATCCCCTACCTCTCATTGATGATTTACATGATCAACATCATGGATCCAAATATCTTTCAAATATTGACCTTCGATCTGGATATTCTCAGTTGTGAGTGAGGAAGGAAGATATTTCAAAGATGGCATTTGGAACCCGTTATGCGCATTACGAGTTTACAGTAATGCCTTTTGGACTGACTAATGCACCACCTGTCTTCATGGATCTAATGAATAGGGTTTTCAAGGAATATCTTGATGACTTTTTGGTTGTATTTATTGATTATATCCTGGTATATTCTAAAAGCTACGAAGATCATGAAGATAACATGCACACTATTCTAAAGATTCTTAGGAGAAATGAATTATATGGTAAGTTTAACATGAGTGAATTTTGGATTTAATCAGTTTCCTTTATCAACCACATTATCTATAAGGATGGAATATCTTTTGATCCTCCAAAGAAAAAGGCTATTCATGAATGAACTACTCCAAAAAACATAACTGAGGTACATAATTTTATTTATTTAGCTTGATATTATCGACATTTCATTCAGAACTTCAACTATTTAGCCTACTCATTGACCAAGCTTATACGTAAAGGGGTTAAGTTCTTATGGACAAAATAATGTGAGGACTATTTTGAATAATTGAAGAGGATATTAGTGAATACCCTGATCCTAACTCTATCATCAAGGAATGATGGGTTTGTGATCTATAGTGACACATCAAATAAAGGACTTGGTTGTGTCCTTATGAAAAATGATAAAGTAATTTCCTATGCATCAAGGAAGTTAAAAATTCATGAACAAAACTATCTTACTCATGATCTTGAGTTATCTGCTATGATATTTTCTCTAAAAATATAGAGACACTATCTTAATGGTGAAAGATGTGAGATATATATAGATCAAAATAGTCTGAAGTATATCTTACCACAGAAAGAACTCAACATGAGGGAAATGAGATGGCTCGAACTACTCAAGGATTATGATTTTTCCATAAACTACCACCCATTAAAGGAAAATAAGTTATCTAATGCATTGAGTAGGAAGGATCATAGAGTTTTAAACAAAATGTGAATTGAAAGGGATCCTGTATTCATGGATCTAATAAGGATAGATGTGGGAATTATCAAAAAAGGTGAAAAATCATTACTTTTTCAATTGGTTTCCAAAAAATATTTATTATAAAGGATTAAAATATCTCATCCTGATGATGAGAGCCTTCAAAAGAACATTATTGCTATGTATGATGGGAAGTTGGCTGACTTTGTATGTCAATATGGAATTCTGAAATTTGGGGAGAGGCTATGTGTTCCCTCTATACCCAAGATGAAAAAGGAGTTATTAGATGATTCTAATAGCTCAAATTTCCTTATACACCTTATTAGTACTAAAATTTATACATATTTGAAGGAATATTTCTGGTGGGACAACATAAAGTGGGAAATTTTTTATTATGTATCAAGATGTTTAGTCTGTTAAAAAGTGATGGATGAATGAAAAAAACCTCGAAGAGTCGTGAAACCAATACCTATTCCTACATAGAAATGTGATTATATCACCATGTATTTTGTCACTAGATCACACAAAACTCCATGAAAGAATGATTCAATATGGTTAAATGTTGATCAATTTACAAAATCTGCACATTTCCTCGCTATAAGGGAGGATTTTCCAGTGGAGAGGCTTGAAAAAGTATATATCAATGATGTTGTAAGACTTTTTGGAGCACCTCTTTCAATAGTGTCTGATCACAATCCTCAATTTACATCAAATTTTTTGAAAATTCTTCCGAAATATTTTGATACTGCACATTGTTTGAGTACTTCTTACCATCCTCAAACTGATGGAAAATAAGAAAGGACGATCCAAACATTAGAAGACATGTTGAGATCATTATCACTCGAATTTCAATGTATGCGGGATCAGTATTAACCCTTGGTGGTGTTTTCCAACAATAATAGTTTCTATTATAGTATTCAAATGACACCATATGAATAATTTTATGGAAAGAGATGTCATACACCAATGTGTTGGGATGAAGTTGGTGAAAAGAAGCTAGTGGCCCAAGAGCTTGTAGAGAAAAAAAAGGAAAAGACTATTCAAATCCATATCAAAGCAGATCAAATTAGGCAAAAGAGATATACTAATAATTGAATGAATGATTTGGAATTTCAAGGGGGAAATCACATTTTCTTGAAAGTATCTCCTTGGAAGGGCATTATAAGATTTGGGAAGAAAGGGAAACTGAGACCTAGGAACATTAGACCTTTTAAAATCATAGAGAGAATTGAAGCTATTTCATATCAATTCGATATGCCACCTAGCCTGTCTAAAGTACTCAATGTGTTCCATGTCTCATTTGTTGAGGAAGTACATGCTAGACCCAACACATGTACTCACTTCTGAAGGAATAGAATTGGAACCTGACCTATGTTACTATGAAGAGCCTCTCCAAATTCTAGACACTAAAGAACAGGTTTTGAGGAATTGGAAAACTTGATTGGTAAATATACTTTTGAAAAATCATAAAACCAAAGAGTTAACATGGGAGCTGGAGGATATTATGATGAAGAAAAACCCAAATATTTTTGTGAGGTAACATTTTGGTAATTTAGAGGATGAAATATTTGTAAGGAGTGAATAATGTAATAACCCTTGTCTTTGAAAATAAATTTAATATTGAATGAATGAAACACTAAGCCTCTACAAAACACATATTTGTTATAACCTAGCCAATAAACATAATTTTACAACCACTGTGATTTGAATTTTGAAAAACTGACATACACAATTGCGTTCAGTAAGATATTTAAAGTCTAATAAGACAAACAAAATGTCTTGGTGAATAGTAATATGAATAGTAATATAACCCTTATGAATAGTAAATTATATTATTATTTTATTATCTTAAGGTTATAAGATAATGGTATCTTGTTTATTTTTCAATGCAATATAAAATGAATTATAGTTTTAAAATTGTTATTTTTCGAATAAATTAGGATTTTATTTAAAAATTAAATTAACCATATTTAGAAAATTATTTTCAAAGAATGGAGTTCATTTATTAATTGTACATGGTGAAATATGGTTAGGGTGAATTTTTTGGGATTTATCTAAAATACTTGAATTTTTTAGGAATAGTAAAATATAGTAATTTACTGTATATATACATTATCAATTAAATTTACTATTCTTAACATCATGGATGATGTAAGGACAACTGTTTCGAACTCACATTCACTTATTACTATTATGGGTCACTTTAATCAACACTATTGGTTGTCTTGATGTAACGCCCCGAACCTAGTTACACAGAGTCGGCACATTATTACATAACATTGGCATGATCACAAAGAAATCAAGTAGCGAAAGACCGATCAGTTTAGTATTATTGGAAACAAGATTCATAAATAAGTTCAACTTTACAACTTGAAAAGAAAATAAAACACAAATTTATTCCATTATAAACATCCAATCCTCCAATATGAAGCTTGGAAGTCACTCATAACTAACTTCTTCATATCCTGGGAAAATGAAACATAAGAAAGGGGTGAGCTCAAATGCTCAGTAAGGGAAAGAAATACAATGAAAGATAACATAAATATTAAGAACGATGAATAATCGAAACCACATTCCTTTACCAATAACAAACATGAATACTTTTATTGAAGGAATATAATCTGACTAAATAATACCATAATAAAACATAATCATGGGTATTGTACTAGTAGAATGACTACATAAAACATCAATATTATTTTCATAATAAGGGAATTTATAATGTCGGACATTCTGAAAATTTTTGTCAAGGCCTCGACCAAGACGTCTAAAAATGATTAAGTCCTTGACCAAAACCATATATCAAAATGGGAAAGGCCTCAGCCAATTCCACATCTAGTTTTCTGATGAGACCTACCGATGCATCGAGGAGCTATAGTGGGCTCCACATGTCACTTACTAAGTCTAATACATTCCTCCTACAAAAAGGTTGAATTATAACATAAACATTCGTATTAAAACTAGCATACGAAATTCCAACACTTTAACTATAAACCATGAATGGTATAAAAATAGTACATCCATAGTCAAACATATCACATACCCTTCAATACAATATGGATGTTTTGTATCATAATAAATTAAATTCAAATAAACTTAGAATCCATCAAACGATGTTGACAAAGATGAAATGAAAACTTTTTTTAGAGAAATATCTCTTTCTGTTTTGAAATCATTTAAAATTCATGTAATTATAAAAGAAAACATTTATTTTTGAAAATATTCTTATAATATTGTAAGGGATTCTTTGATGATGTCATAACAGTGGAAAATAGCCGTACCCTCCATATAAGTTAAAAAAACATTCTTACATTAACTTTGTCAAAAAGGTTATAAAGGACCTTGTTTGGAAAAGGACAGAAAGATTACTTTATAAACATATTATAAAAATTAAAACAAGGGTATAAATGGCTTTAACCCATAGTCTATAAAATAGTAAGAATTTTTTGAAATACATTTTTAAGGAACAAGGATGTGGATGATAAAGAGGTCCCAGTAGATAATTACATATAAACAACCTTGGATAATGAAGTGATTGTAGAATTAAACCTTACCCTGTACTTTTCCTTGGTTGAGGGTAGGTTAACCTCCTGTATAATGGTGAAATAATTGTTATTAAATTATACAAGAATCATAAACATTAATATGATATCCTATATTATCTTTTAACATTGTTTTGTTAATAATATCTTAGTATTATCGTTGTTTCCAATGTTACAAGATTCGTTTTCCATTATATTTTTTGTTATGTGAGTCATATTTTTTATGGATTGGATGTATCTTATTCATATCTAGAATGATATCAAGTCTTTAAATATTATTTTTAATCATCTAATGAAAATTATTCCCGAATGGTTACGATGGGGAATGAATCTCATCGCGTTTGTGGAGACGGTAATCCATACGTACACATGAGTGACAATATCATTCTGTTTATATTAAAATAATATATAATTGGATGGTATATTATATATACAGAATCATTATCATGTTATATTTATTATTTAAATCAATTACACATCATTATTATACCCATTCAAATAATAATGTATTGAATAACAGTTACACCACGACGTGGTGACGGTAAGACGTACGTACACACGTATGGTGACATGCCATTCAAAGGATGGATAGAATAATGAATATGGTTGTAATATAATATTTGTTTTAAAAACTCTTTTATGTTAATTTTGACACTATTTGGAATTCTGTTTTTTCTAAATTTATAAAAGCATTATTACATTGAAAAAAATTGATTTAACCAACCCTAATATGTCATATTAACCTAGAAAATTAGTGGAATTCATAAAATGTATCAAATTACATTTATTTGGATATTTATAATATCAATTATTTTAATATTTCATTAATTAGGTAATTACCGCATCATCATTGTGTCATAAATAAATTAAATTATATAATGTCTAAAAAATATAAATAAAACACCCTTATTTAGGAAATCATTTTATATTTCTAATTAACATTTATTGTTGAATTTATCTTATGTATAACCCTATATTAAGAATGTTTTAGTTATTAAACATTGATTTTAACTCTTTTAACTCTTCTTTAAATAAAATAATTATAAGTTTCCTAATATAATCCAAGTGGACCAAATAGGTTCATATTTTATTCCTAAGGTTTTTTTGGTCGAATTATACCTATCCAATAGAATTAGGACTTGTGTTAGGGTAATAATAATATCATTTTTACCCTTAAATACCATATTTACTTTTAACCGTGGTAAATAATAGTAAAAAGTTACTATTGACAAAAAATTATCCATCTTATTGAACCAAATTTTACTTAATAATATAAACTGTGTCTCTAGTATTTTTTAAATTCCACTAACCTAAGTGGTAAAATTATGTTTTATGTGAATTTTCAAATTCTCCTAGCAGGTGCATAAAAGACGGTGAAAAGTTCAATAAAATTTTTATATATCTAAAATTATTATAAACTGAATCCAATGAATTAAATTGAACTTATATAGGTATTATGTATCTATTTTGACCTAAAATAAATTTAAATAAAATAAATAATTATTTAAATAAATATTCAGGTTTAAACTATAACTCAGTGTTTTTCTTTATTCATCATGAATTGAAAGTTTTCAGAAAAATACCAAAAATTCACCCTAGTATAATTTTGATATTCTGAATTCAAAAATGAAGTCTATTTTTCCAAATTCAAAAAATATAAGTTGCATTTAATAATTTAAAATTAATTCCCGTCGTCAAAACCAAAAGGCATATTTTTAAGAAATAATAACTATCAAAAGATTGACACTAGTTTATGTCCAATTTCAAAGTGAAATTACTTTCAATGACCAGCATTGGATTAACTGGTAAAAATATACTCTATTTATACTTCTAAACTATTAAAATTTATAATTTAAAATTAAATTATTTTGATTAAAAAAGTTGTTTTCAGTTAAAATATAGTATTTTCACTATTCACCCAAATATGAAAGTTATTAGAAAAACACCAAAATTTTATTGAAATAAATTCATATGTCCACATTCTAAATAAGAAGTTTATTTTTTAAAATTTAATATATAAAAGTTTCACATATTAGATTTAAAAAGTGTTCACCATTAAAAGGTGGTAAAAGTGCATTTTTGTAAAATAATTCTTTTATCTAAAAAAATGAATTTGTTCTCACATTATGTATAAGAAACTCATATTATTGATTCTAAAATTATAAGTATTATATAAAGTTCAAAATTCAGTTAGTACTATTCATAACCGCTTTTTAACAGCTAGTTTGGTAAGTCGTGGTACTCTTGAACTCTGTGTTGCGTGTAGTGTAAGTTATTGAATTACTTTGAAGAAATAATGTACTATGAAATCTTGGGGTGTTACATTCTTCCCTCCTTCAATAAATTGTGTCCTCACAAATTGAAATTTTTCTATTAAAATAAAAGGTTTAAAATAGAAAATACCTTGGTGGGAAAACCCACATCGGAAATTGGGTTAATAAAATTTAGTCTTTATAAGAGGAAAAGGGGAATGAGAAAGTCGCCAACAAATTATGTTCTCGATTAGGAGAACATTTGTGGAAATTAGAGACACATAATATGAGGGAAAACATAAATATTTATAGGGAGTGATTGAGGTGATCAATAACAAAAAATTGTAGAATTGAGGGACTCAAAGCCATCAATCTATGATGACTTAAAATATAATCGGTTCAATAAAACATAATGTATTAGGATAACACATTTTTAGTTTTAAGATATCTTACCTAATGTTTAATAATTAATTTCTTTATAGAATAAGAGAAACAAATATATATACATGACAAGTAGAGTTCCATCCTTTAACCAATTTCTACCACAAACTCATCTTTCACTCTAAAAGATAACCGAACATGAAAAATATTATATTTATCCTATTTGTATAGGGTTCCAAAAAAATAAATTTATAATTCACCTATTAGACCCTTTTAAAAAAGAAACTACATTATACAATACAGGGACTTCACGTAGTCCAATGGTAGGCGATAAATCCCAATCGCACTATGGTTGTGGGTTCGATTCCCGCAGCTTTGTCTAACATGACTGGCTATCACATGGTCTGCATGTCATCCTTTTTATAAGAATCCAAAAATAACCTTAAGAATAGTATCGAATTTCAAAATTAATCCATTCCAACCTTTAGACTTATCCAAAATACTTCTATCCAAACTCACAATCCAAAGTTTATAAGGAAGGTAAATACAATGAAGACCCTTTTTTCCACGTAATAACATGTGAACACCTTTATCATGTCTTCTTTTAAAACAATGCAACATCCTGAATTACCATAAATCCTTATTGATTACATTCATTCTCCCTTATTCCTTATAGAATACTAGATATACTCCTTCTATACAAAAATGTTGTAAACTCTAACAATAATGGAATATACAAATCATTAATCAGTTTTAGGTAAGTCAAGAATATCCAATATAATTTATCCAAATCAACCATCCCTTATTCCAAAATCACTACCACATTATCAGGACCATAGTAAGGATTACCTTTCCTTCAACCATGGATTTTCCAAAAAGTGTAGTTTACTATTAAGTCACTTTTCTTAAAACCATATAATCTCAAATCCTCAATAAAATAGAACTACAGTACAATCCTTATATACTCTATAATTATTCTAACATGTACATAATTAATACATTAATCAAATGACACAATACTTTAATAAAAATTAAGAAATATAATCATTCATCTTCTTCTTCGGTTGTATCATAACTTTATTATTATCTAATAGCGGCATTTGGGGTATACTCTGATGATTTGGACATTGATTCGCATAGTGTCCCAAATCCTTGTAGATGAAGCATTTTACATTTAAAACTCTTTTCTTACCCTTTCAATCACGTACATGATGTCCTTTTTATCCACAATTATAAAAAACTCTCATTCCCTTCAAGCATTTACCAAGGTGATTCTTTCCACAGTTTTCACATATGGGAAAATCCTTCTTTCCCCTCTTCCCTTTATCGATCTTTCTCTCTTCCATCCTTTTCTTCTCTTTCTTTCTATCAAAGACATAGGGCTCAAAGAATTCTTTACTTATCTTATTAACACATGATACTATTTCTTCATATGTTGAGAATACATGGGAGAATATTTCACTTCTAAATGTTGGCTTGATACTATGAAAGATATGATCCTTCTTACTCTTTGGATCATACGTATTGCTGGAGTTCACATTCCATATACTGGGCGCCATTTCTATACAATGGCATAAACTAGATTAGATTATGAATCAAAATACATAACTACAAACTTATAAAACAGTTAACATAAATTGAACAGTTTATGGATATCATCCATAATCATAAAAAATGTTTTCTTTGAGGAATTATATACTCATAAACCCTTCATAATGGTCTGTAAAAAAATGAGAATTATCCTAAGCATATCCCCCGGGAGTGTCATATCCAAAAGTGCAGCAAGGCCCATTGTCGTGCACTGGTTCCCGTTCCATTCTAGCTCAAAGAAGTGTTTTCGGGTTTTACCCCTAGGTACATCTGTGCCAGATCCACCTCTACCTGCTCGTATCTAGACAGGGATGTATTGCTAGGAAAACTCAACAAATCTCTACAATACCAAAATTATAGGAAGTTCATATACACAAACCCTCAAAGCCTATCTTAGGGTAATGTGATCTAATCAGAGTTTATCTAAATCTAGTTTCCAAGGTTTGTACTAAACTTTCTCTAATACCAACTATAACGCCCCAACCCTTGTCACCCAGATTTGGTGCATTATTACATAACATTGGCATGATCACAAGGAAATAATGTCTCAAAAGACCGATCAATTTAGTATTATTGGAAACAAGATTCATACATAAGTTCAACTTTACAACTTGAAAAGAAAATACAACATGAATTTATTCCATTAGAAACATCCAAGACTCCTAGATTAAGCCTGCAAGTCACTCATAACTAACTTATTCATATCTAAGGAAAATGAAATATAAGAAAGGGGTGAGCTCAAACGCTCAGTAAAGGTAAGAAATACAATCGAAGATAACATAAATATTAAGCATGGTGAATACTTGAAACCACAAGCAGTTACCAATAACAAACATGAATACTTTTATGGCAGGAATATGATCTGAGTAAATAATGCCATAATAAAACATAATCGTGGGTATTCTACGAGTCGACTGACCACATGAACCATCAATATCATTTTCATAATGAGGGAATGTATAATTCTGGACATTCTGAAGCATTTTGTCAAGGCCTCTGCCAAGAATTTTAAAAATGATTAAGGCCTCAGCGAAAACCATATATCAAATTGGGAAAGTCTTGGGCCAATTCCACACCTAGTTGTCTCATGAGACCTACCGATGCATAGAGGAGCTATAGCAGGCTCCACCCGTCACTTACTAAGTCCAATACATTCTTCATATGAAAAGGTTGAAATATAACATAATCATTCATATTAAAACTAGCTTAAGAAATGTCAACACTTTAACTATAAACCATGAATGATATAAAAATAGTACATCCAAAATAAAACATATCACATAACCTTCAATACAATATGGAAGTTTTTTTATCATAATAAATCAACTTCAAATAAACTTAGAATCCCTCAAAGGATGTTGACATAGATGAAATGAAAAACTTTTTTAGAGAAATATCCCTTTCTATTTTGAAATCATCTAAAAGTCATGTAATTATAAAAGAAAATATTTATTTTTTAAAATATTTTTATAAGCTTGTAAAGGAATCTTTGATGATGTCATAATGGCTGAAAATAGCCACACCCTCCATATAAGTTAAAAAAACATTCTTACCTTAACTTTGTCGAAAAGGTTATAAAGGACCTTTTTTGGAAAACGACAGAAAGATTCCTTTACAAACATCTTATAAAAAGTAAAAAAAGGGTATAAATTACTTTAATCCATAGTCTATAAATTATTAATAATTTTTTGGAATACATTTTTAAGAAACATGGATGTGGATGATAAAGAGGTCCCGGTAGATAATTACGTATAAACAACCTCAGATAATGAAGATATTGTAGAATTAACCCTTACCTTGTACTTTTCCTTGGTCGAGGGTAGGTTAACCTCTTTTATAATGGTGAAATAATTTTTATTAAATTATAAAAGATTCATATACATTAATATGATATCAGATATGATATTTTAACTCTGCTTTGTTAATAATATCTTAGTATTATCATTGTTTTAGGTGTTAACAGATTCTCTTTCCTTTATATTATTTGTCATGTGAGTCATATTTGTTATGAATGAGATTTATATTATTCATATTCAGAATTATATCAAGTATTTAAACATTATTTGTAATCTTCTGATGAAAATTAGGCTTGAATAGATACGATGGGGAATGAATCTCATCGTGTTCGTGGATACGGTAATCCGTACATACGTACGAGGAACCATATCATTCTTTTGATATTAAAATAATATATAATTGAATGGTATATCATATATAAAGAATAATTATCATATTTTATTTATTATTTACATCAATTACACATCATTATTATACCCATCCAAATAATAATGTATTGAATAACAATTACACCACTACGTGGAGACAGTAAGTCATACGTACGCACATCTTGTGACATGTCATTAAAAGGATGAATAGAATAATGAATATGGTTGTACCATATTTATAATTACATCATAGTTTATAGAAGATATAGGAGTTATTGTTTTATAATGTAAACAACAAAGAAAAAGGAAGAGGAAGAAGAAAGGAACTTGAAAGAGGTGGTGAGATATTTACCTCTTCTTTGGGTTCTTCCTTTTTATTTGATCAAAAGGGCTCCTTAGGTTGGCTTTCTGACTAAAGGAAGGACTCTAGGATGAAGGGAGGATAGTTGAGAGGGTATTTGGGGAGAGGTTTGTAGAGTAAAATGTAATTGAAGGCATTAATTAGTGAGAAGGGGGAGTACCCTTTTATAAGAGGGGTGAGGGGCACCTTAGGAAAGGCTATAAATATTATTCTATAATAAAATTTTTTCCGGTTTATAATAGATAAAAAATGGATTATTTAAAGGATAAGGTGGGTATGGGTCAAAAACCACTCAACCAATAGGTTTTATACAGGTTTGTGTCAATATATTACCTTTATATTTTTAATTTAACTCTTAGTTAAATAGTTTGACATTTACCATGTCTCTTTGTATTTTTATATTATATGTTTCATAAACTTACTATATACTTCTAGGTGAACCCCAAATGGTTAATTAATGATACGCCTGTCATTATATATGTATTTTTTCTGAACCATAGATTTTTAGTAATAGAATATCAATTAATAATATCATATTTTTTTAAAAACACTTTTATGTCAATTTTGACACTATTTGGTATTTTGTTTTTTCTAAATTCATAACAACATTATTACTTTGAAACAAATTAATCTGAAAACCCCTAATATGTCATATTTACCTAGAAAATTAGTTTAATTCCTAAAAAGTCTCAAATTACATTTATTTGGATATATATAATATCAATTATTTTTAATATTTCATTAATTAGGTAATTTCAGCATCATCATTGTGTCATAAATAAAATAAATCATTTAATGTCTAAAAAATATAAATAAAATTCCATTACATATGAAATACTTTTATATATCTAATTAAAATTTATAGTTGAATTTATCTTTTTTATAATCCTATATTAAAAATGTTTTGGTTATCAATCATTGATTTTAACTCTTTGAACTCTTCTTTAAATAAAATAATAATAAGTGTCCTAATCTAATACAAGTGGAACAAAGAAGTTCATATTTTATTCAAAAGGTTGTTTTTGGTCGAATTATGCTTATCTAATAGAATTAAGACATGTTTTAGGGTAATAATAATATCATTTTTACACTTAAATACCCAATTTACTTTTAACAGTGTAAAATAAAAGTAGAAAGTTACTATTTACTAAAAATTATTTCTATCTTATTGAACCAAATTTTACTTACTAATATCAACTGTGTCTCTTGGATTTTTGAAATTCAACTCACAGAAGTAGTAAAATTAAGTTTTATGTGAATTTATAAATTATCATAGGAGGTGGGTAAAAGACGGTGAAAAGTTCAATAAAATTTTTATATATCTAAAATTATTATAACATGAATCCAATGAATTACATTGAACTTATTGTCACGACCCCCTCCCACCAAAGATGCCCCTCCTGAGCTGGCAATGGTGAAAGGGATATAATGACCCCCGAGTCCCGCCTCCAGTAGGCCCCGGGTTGACGACTAGCACCAAGGGTATGAGTTTTCACAAATATGGGAGGCATTGCCCTTTTTATTATTTTGGATCGGGAAATAGGACAAGTCAACCACCAAAAAGGGAAAAGAACAAGTGTATATAAATAAACCCAAACCAAGCCCACATGCATGTTTAAACAATTTTTATAACAAGGTACAAGTACAAGGAAGCTCAAAAGTACAATGCCAAAGAAAAAAAGAGAACAACAACTGCAACAACTCCAACTGCCCGACTAGTAGGGTCCCGCATGGCCCTGGTAGTCCTCCTGGAAACCTGAAAGTAAACGTAGGGTGAGCATACAAGTATACTCGGTAGGGAAACCTAAAGCTCTCGTGCACAAGTGGGGAGACACCCTAAGGTCCCGTGAGAAAACAGGAGAACCAGAAACTAAAAAGGAAAAACTATCCACCCAGCCTCACTAGTCACACTCACCAAGTTACACAAACAAGTTTAGTATATATATAGAACAAAAGTATTGGGTACCCCGCACCATTTCCCACTTAATTAGATGCTGCTCTTCCTAACGGCAAATGTCCTGATGCTACCACACTCTTCCCGCCCGCACACACCTGGGCCAAACCACGCATCCCGCCCGCACACACTTGGGCCTCACAACCACGCATCTTGCCTGCACACACCTGGGCCACAACCACTAACTCGCCCGCAGACACCTGGGCCTCATCCCGAAGGTTCTTGGGAACCGTAAGCCTGCCCGAAGAGTCTTGGGCTAAAGGTCGCCTCAAGCCATCACAGCCTCTGAGACCTACCCGAAGAGTCTTGGGTGTAAGGTCACCTCAAGCCATCATAGCCTATGGAAGAAGGAGAAGGAAGGAGCTAGTTACTAAGGGGGAACACCCTCTCCCATAAAATGGGAGTGTTCGGCACTAGGTGCTTGACATGGGTGTGGTGCGACAAAACACAAAGATACAATTATATATATACATATACCAAACACACAGCCCAACCTATGGCTTCTTAAAAAAGGGAAACTGAGCATGTGCCTCGGCACTGCTACCACGAAGCATGCATCAACAACCAAACAATCATCCCCCAACTCCATTTAGGTTTTCATGTTTCGTGAAAAGGTTTAACAAATTATTACTACTGGGCAACTATCATCCAGAAAAAACCTTTCACAAACATATCCCTGCCATCCACAACCAAGGTTAGGTAAAACGCAATCAACCACATGCCATTTCATTTACAAAAGATTATCACAACCATACAACATTCCATCATTCATTTATTTCGAAGTTCCACACATAAAAACCTTTCCACACACAAAACATTTCCGCATTTGAAAACACCATTTTACTTCAAAATACTTTTCATAATCAAAACACTTTTCATAAATAAAGGCATTTTCCACAACCAACCACTTCCCATTTCAACCCCATCGTTTACAAAACATTTCACACCTCCACGTTTCCACCATCAACCATTCCAATAAGATCACCACCCAAATGTCGCAGCCCCGCTGCTCACCCAAACCACAACAGACCACAAAACACCCCCAACACATGCCAAGTAACCAAGCCAACACCCACATGTTCATTATTTCATTTTTGTTCAACTGGGGTGATCACAAAAGGGTTCTAGATTTTCATTTAAAAAGTCAACTTTACGTGATTAACCAATTTCCACATTTCATGAAGTTTCCATCCATAAGAAAATACAGAAGGAGAGGGAAACATTTAATTGCGTAAGCAAAGGCCCCCAACGACTGTGATTTTCAGTAGGTAGAAGCTCATTCAATTCACAAATATAATATCACATGATATAAAAAGTAAGGTAACAACAATCACTAACTTCCCAACCCCATTCCTTAACCAGTTATTATCTTTATTTAAAGGTTCAACCATTTCTCATGAGAACAAAAGGATACCCTCCACACATGATACACAAATTAGAGAGACAAAGGTGAGATCCCTACCTCAAAAGGTCCCGATCACGTCGCTTCCGACGACGTCCTTCGGTGTCCTCCGCCTTCGCCAAACCCGAAAAACGCCTCCTAGGATGGAAGCTGGAGAAGGAAGGCCGGAAGGAAAGGTTACAAGTCCGGGCTTAAGAGCTTCGTCTCGTCGTTACGATCCTGTGGCCGCTGACGGATCGTAATTCGGAGCTCGGACAAAGAAGTTAGAGGAGGAATACTTCTCGATCGTCCAAGAGCATCGTCGTGCGAAGAAGAAACGATTGGTCTGGAAATAATCCGAGACCCTTTCTTATATAAGAAACGAATAGGTAAAACAGTATGCAGCGTGTATTGATGAATACATGGTGTGACCGTACACCCGTTACGCGTTTTGACTGGTCAACACACGACACGTCACGCAGTTTCCACGCGTTTTAATAATAAGACGTTAATTTTATTAATATGTGTGTTTCGTTGACCCGAGACATAACTCATAAAAAGGTATCCATCACTGGTCTTAAAATGACCGTCTTAATTACAGGATAACACTGCTGCTGACGGTTCGTCATTCCGACACCATATGAAGAAGTTATGGTCAAATTAAGATTATATAACCCAAAACAAAAACATTATTATTATATTATTTAATTTAATTTAACACTTATTTTCTTTCCACCTCAAATAAGAACCCACGCTCAACATGTCTTAAAGTGAAGCGCATAAGCCCCCATGATTGACTCCACTTTTATATTATCATTATTATCATTTAATCATTATTATATTTTAAAATTTCTCTCTCCAATCACAATTATATTTATGCCCCTTTATTTCCCCTCACGCCCAGCACATCATAAGATTTCAATTTTTTCATTTCACCTTATTTCCAAAATTATTATCATAATAATAATTAATACTACACCAAAAGTGGCGCCTCCCTTCCTAATTCCATGCCCAACATGCCCCAACCTTCATTCCTTTATGGTTTTTATTATTTTCTTTATTATTCCATCACTTTGTAATCTCTCTCCAATCTCACTTCAATACCATTATTAATAAAATTAATATTAATAATACCCATCATTAATGTTCAAATTTAGTCCCATTAAATTATATTACCATAATTATTCTTATATTAAATTAAAACCATTCCATGTGACTCAAAACCATTTCATTTAATTGAATTAAATGACAAAAAGAAATTAATATAACTTACATATTCAACCCCTTTTTAATACATTTAATTTCATTAATCTCTCGCACATAGTTTTACGTCATCATTGTTATTACTCTTTTTAAATAATAATAATTCATTATTTCATTTTATTAACTCATCGCCATTATTATTTTTAATAACAATAATATTTATGCTCATCGCATTGACTACATTAAACCACCGCGTTGGATATCTGAATCCAACCATGCCACATCAATGTCGCGTAACATACACCAATTTAATTATTCAATTATATTTCTTTTATTTCACATTGATTAAACTAAAACCATTTTAATTTAATTAACACCAAATATTTTCAAGCCATCATAATAATAATAACACTTACGCTACGCATCTTCATTTATTTACTTGCAATAAATATCATAACTCATTTTATTAATTTCTCATTAATATTATGAATAATATTAATAACGCAACACCTATTATTATTATTCTAATTTAATTCCAACAATTTCTCAATTAGTATTAAACTAAACGCCTTATTTTTTTAAATTCTTATTTAGAATTAAAACCCCTTTTAATTTAATTAATCACGCACTTTATATCACTATCTTTATTATTTAATATAATAAACTGACAAAACATCTTTTAATATTTTTTTAAAATCTTCTTCGTTTTTATCATTAATAATTATCATTGTTACGCGCACCGTGTTGACCACATTGATTTCAACAAAGGAATGGACCGGAGGGGTCCGGTCCATTACATCAGATACCTCTCAAAACATTCTCGTCCTCGAGAATTAAAACCAACCCATAAAAGGGGAAAAGGTCCGAACAACCACCCCTTAAGATACCTCTCAGGCCTCTTGTCATAACAAGAAACAACCGAAAACCCTAATTATGTGAGTTAGGAATTCCCTCTCCTATGTCGAGATATTATCCGCTTTAGGCGGCACTGACTTGCCTGCACGGGTTTAATTGCATCCGCATTAATGCGTCTCGATTAAGGACTGAGCCTTCCCACTTCCATATATTAGGATTTTCCAACTTACACTGCACCCAACAACGTACAACCCACACACTGCCCGGACACATGGCTTGAGGAATTCCTTCTCCCATGTCGAGATATTATCCGCTTTAGGCGGCACTGACTCGCCTGCACGGGTTAAATCGCATCCACATTAATGCGTCTCGATTAGGGATTAGGTCTTCCCCTCCCCACATGATAGGGCTCTTCACGTACATTTAAAGAAAAGCGGGAAACAACATAGCATTAAAAACTCACAAAAACAAGGTCCAGGCCCAGAGAATGAGCAAAATAGTTCCAACAAAGGAGTGTGATGATCTTGAATTTAAACAAAACATAAGTGAGAGAATTTAAGTAAAACCGGAAACATCCCTCTCGATCTCTGGCCTTGCTAGGGTTTCCACTTCTATTGCGTGAAACTGTCTGTGTCCCACTCCTCTGTCGTTCTGTTGACGTCCAGGTGCCATAGTTGTTCGGTAACCAGGGAACGCCTAAGCCCAAGTAGTAATGAAAAACTCAAAGTTTTAATTATCATTTTATTTTAATTTCTTTCCCATAACACCCAAATCATGTAAAACACAAACATGATGATGTATGTACCTCCCCTAGGGTCTCTACCCTGCAATCAATATAGTCTCACTTGGTCGTTCGGTAGGCTCAGAGTCCTTGCATCGGATCACGGGGGGCCCTAAAATCCCGTGTCCAAGCCAGTCTTCCCTGGCCTATGTCACGCACCAAGATTAAAAAACACTGTTGCCCTACCATCCCATGCAATCCTCACTGTGCCTAACTCCAGACTCCATCCTATCTCTCAACCATCAGCCTCTGATACCATTCTTTCACGACCCCCTCCCACCAAAGATTCCCCTCCTGAGCTGACAATGGTGAAAGGGAGATAATGACCCCCGAGTCCCGCCTCCAGTAGGCCCCGGGTTGGCGACTAGCACCAAGGGTATGAGTTTTCACAAACATGGGAGGCATTACCCTTTTTATTATTTTGGATCGGGAAATAGGACAAGTCAACCACCAAAAAGGGAAAAGAACAAGTGTATATAAATAAACCCAAACAAAGCCCACATGCATGTTTAAACAATTTTTATAACAAGGTACAAGTACAAGGAAGCTCAAAAGTACAATGCCAAATAAAACAAGAGAACAACAACTGCAACAACTCCAACTGCCCGACTAGTAGGGTCCCGCACGGCCCTGGTAGTCCTCCTGGAAACCTGAATGTAAACGTAGGGTGAGCATACAAGTATACTCAGTAGGGAAACCTAAAGCTCTCGTGCACAAGTGGGGAGACACCCTAAGGTCCCGTGAGAAAACCGGAGAACCAGAAACTAACAAGGAAAAACTATCCACCCAGCCTCACTGGTCACACTCACCAAGTAACACAAACAAGTTTAGTATATATATAGAACAAAAGTATTGGGTACCCCACACCATTTCCCACTTAATTAGATGCTGCTCTTCCTAATGGCAAACGTCCTGACGCTACCACACTCTTCCCGCCCGCACACACCTGGGCCAAACCACGCATCCCGTTCACACACACCTGGGCCTCACAACCACGCATCTCGCCCGAACACACCTGGGCCACAACCACTAACTCTCCCGCAGACACCTGGGCCTCATCCCGAAGGTTCTTGGGAACGGTAAGCCTGCCCGAAGAGTCTTGGGCTAAAGGTCTCCTCAAGCCATCACAGCCTCTGAGACCTACCCGAAGAGTCTTGGGTGTAAGGTCACCTCAAGCCATCATAGCCTATGGAAGAAGGAGCAGGAAGGAGCTAGTAACTAAGGGGGAACACCCTCTCCCATAAAATTGGAGTGTTCGGCACTAGGTGATTGACATGGGTGTGGTGCGACAAAACACAAAGATACAATTATATATATAAATATACCAAACACACAGCCCAACCTATGGCTTCTTAAAAAAGAGAAACTGAGCATGTGCCTCGGCACTGCTACCACGAAGCATGCATCAACAACCAAACAATCATCCCCCAACCCCATTTAGGTTTTCATGTTTCATGCAAAGGTTTAACAAATTATTACTACTGGGCAACTATCATCCAGAAAAAACCTTTCACAAACATATCCCTGCCATCCACAACCAAGGTTAGGTAAAACGCAAGCAACCACATGCCATTTCATTTACAAAATATTATCACAACCATACAACATTCCATCATTCATTTATTTCAAAGTTCCACACATAAAACCCTTTCCACACACAAAACATTTCCGCATTTGAAAACACCTTTTTACTTCAAAATACTTTTCATAATCAAAAAAAAATTCATAAATAAAGGCATTTTCCACAACCAACCACTTCCCATTTCAACCCCATCGTTTACAAAACATTTCACACCTCCACGTTTCCACCATCAACCATTCCAATAAGATCACCAACCAAACGTCACAGCCCCACTGCTCACCCAAACCAAAACAGCCCACAAAACACCCCCAACACATGCCACGTAACCAAGCCATGTTCATTATTCCATTTTGGTTCAACCGGGGTGATCACACAAGGGTTATAGATTTTCATTTAAAAAGTCAACTTTACGTGATTAACCAATTTCCACATTTCATGAAGTTTCCATCCATAAGAAAATACAGAAGGAGAGGGCAACATTTAATTGCATAAGCAAAGGCCCCCAACGACTGTGATTTTTAGTAGGTAGAAGCTCATTCAATTCACAAATATAATATCACAGGATATAAAAAGTAAGGTAACAACAATCACTAACTTCCCAACCCCATTCCTTAACCAGTTATTACCTTTATTTAAAGGTTCAACCATTTCTCATGAGAACAAAAGGATACCCGCCACACATGATACACAAATTAGAGAGACAAAGGTGAGATCCCTACCTCAAAAGGTCCCGATCACGTCGCTTCCGACAACGTCCTTCGGTGTCCTCTGCCTTCGCCAAACCCGACAAACGACTCCTAGGATGGAAGCTGGAGAAGGAAGGCCAGAAGGAAAGGTGACAAGTCCAGGCTTAGAAGCTTCGTCTCTTCGCTACGATCCTGTGGCCGCTGACGGATGGTAATTCGGAGCTCAGACAAAGAAGTTAGAGGAGGAATACTTCTCGATCGTCCAAGAGCGTCGTCGTGCGAAGAAGAAACGATTGGTCTGGAAATAATCCGCGACCCTTTCTTATATAGGCAATGAATAGGTAAAACAGTATGCAGTGTGTATTGATGAATACACGGTGTGACCGTACACCCGTTACGCGTTTTGACTAGTCAACACACGACACGTCACGCTGTTTCCACGCGTTTTAATAATAAGGCGTTAATTTTATTAATATGTGTGTTTCGTTGACCCGAGACGTAACTCATAAAAAGGTATCCATAACTGGTCTTAAAATGACTGTCTTAATTACAGGATTACACTGCTAATGACGGTTCGTCATTCCGACACCATATGAAGAAGTTATGGTCAAATTAAGATTATATAACCCAAAACAAAAACATTATTATTATATTATTTAATTTAATTTAACACTTATTTTCTTTCCACCTTAAATAAGAACCCACGCTCAACATGTCTTAAAGTGAAGCGCATAAGCCCCCATGATTGACTCCAATTTTATATTTTCATTATTATAATTTAATCATTATTATATTTTAAAATTTCTCTCTCCAATCACAATTATATTTATGCCCCTTTATTTCCCCTCACGCCCAGCACATCATAAGATTTCAATTTTTTCATTTCACCTTATTTCCAAAATTATTATCATAATAATAATTAATACTACACCAAAAGTGGCGCCTCCCTTCCTAATTCCATGCCCAACATGCCCCAACCTTCATTCCTTTATGGTTTTTATTATTTTCTTTATTATTCCATCACTTTGTAATCTCTCTCCAATCTCACTTCAATACCATTATTAATAAAATTAATATTAATAATACCCATCATTAATGTTCAAATTTAGTCCCATTAAATTATATTACCATAATTATTCTTATATTAAACTAAAACCATTCCATGTGACTCAAAACCATTTCAATTAATTGAATTAAATGACAAAACGAAATTAATATAACTTACATATTCAACCCCTTTTTAATACATTTAATTTCATTAATCTCTCACACATAGTTTTACGTCATCATTGTTATTACTCTTTTTCAATAATAATAATTCATTATTTCATTTTATTAACTCATCGCCATTATTATTTTTAATAACAATAATATTTATGCTCATCGCATTGACTACATTAAACCACCGCGTTGGATATCTGAATCCAACCATGCCACATCAATGTCGCTTAACATACGTCAATTTAATTATTCAATTATATTTCTTTTATTTCACATTGATTAAACTAAAACCATTTTAATTTAATTAAGACCAAATATTTTCAATCCATCATAATAATAATAACACTTACGCTACGCATCTTCATTTATTTACTTGCAATAAATATCATAACTCATTTTATTAATTTCTCATTAATATTATTAATAATATTAATAACGCAACACCTATTATTATTATTCTAATTTAATTCCAACAATTTCTCAATTAGTATTAAACTAAACGCCTTATTTTTTTAAATTCTTATTTAGAATTAAAACCCCTTTTAATTTAATTAATCACGCACTTTATATCACCATCTTTATTATTTAATATAATAAACTGACAAAACATCTTTTAATTTTTTTTAAAAATCTTCTTCGTTTTTATCATTAATAATTATCATTGTTACGCGCACCGTGTTGACCACATCGATTTCAACAAAGGAATGGACCAGAGGGGTCCGGTCCATTACACTTATATAGGTATTATGTATCTAGTTTGACCTAAAATAAATTTAAATAAAATAAATAATTATTTAAATAAAAATTTGGTTTTAAACTATAACTCAGTGTTTTTCACTATTCATCAAGAATTGAATGTTTTCAGAAAAATACCAAAAATTCACCCTAGGATAATTTTGATATTCAGAATTCAAAAATAAAGTCTATTTTACCAAATTCAAAACATATAAGTTGAATTTATTAATTTAAAATTAATTCCTGTTGTCAAAACCAAAAGGCGTATTTTTATGAAATAATAACTCTCAAAAGATTGACACTTGTTTATGTCCAATTTCAAAGTGAAATTACTTACAACGACCAGAATTAGAGTAAATAGAAAAAATATCATATATTTATACTTTAAAACCATTAAAATGAATAATTTAACACTAAAAATTATTTTGAATAAAAAATTTGTTTTCAGTTAAAATATAGTATTCTTCACTATTCAACCAAATATGAAAGTTATCAGAAAAACACCAAAATTTTATTAAAACTAAATTCTTATGTCCTAATTCTACAGAAGAAGTTTATTTTGTCAAATTGAATATATAAAAGTTTCAAATATTGTATTTAAAAAGGGTTCACCATTAAAAGGTGGTAAAAGTGCATTTTTGAAAAATAATTATTTTATCTGAAAAAGTGAATTTGTTCTTACATTATTTATAAGAATCTCATAATATGGATTCTAAAATTATAAAGATTATATAAAGTTCACATTTCAGTTAATACTATTGATAACCGCTTTTGAACAGATAGTTTGGTAAGTCATGGTGTGCTTGAACTCGGTGCTACGTGTAGTGCATGTTATTGAATTACTTTTAAGAAATAACATAATATGAAATCATGGGGTGTTACACTTGAGGTAAATAATAAAACAATGAATAAGATATTAAAAAATCACCCCTTTCTTCTACTATAAAACCCCCCTCACCCCCTCTTCTCTTTACTGCTATCAAGCCTTTTTCTTTATCTAAATTCTACCCAAATATCTTCCCAATATCCTCCCCATGTCAATTAGTCCATGGTCTCGTATAAAGACCAAAACCTCTCCCAAAAGGAGGCTCTCAAGGAAGATTACTTCAAGAGGTAAATTTCTCTTTCATTTCTTTTATTTTAAGTTCCTTTATTTTATTTTTATTTCCTCACCTCCCTTTATCCAAATGTCGTGTTTAATATAGTATTTTACATGTAATAGAATGTTGTTATTATAGAGGAAAAATTCTTAATCATCTCTACTTTCCCCTTCTTTTATTGTAGAAATTAAAACACCATCCGAGATGTGTTAATTTATCACATTTAAGGACGAAGAGTTCTCAATTTCTATTACCGTATTAAATTCTAGTCATAAAACCATTTTGATGGTTGAAACATAATAGAATATATCTATTATAAATTTTTTATGGTTGTGGAATCATTTTGTAAAAATTATTTTAATTTATAAATCAAAATGAGTTTTTTGTGATAAAAAATAGCTAAACCCAAACAATTTCCATTAAAGTTTTATATAATGATTCATATTCATTCCCAATAACCAAAAGAAATTAAATAACCAAATAATCTTCTAGTTGTTCAATAATAACATAAAACTTTTATTCTATAAAACCATTCTCATTCTATATGTTTATCTATACATGAATATAATTAAACCGATCATGAAAACCAAGGAAGAAAACACTCCCAAACAATGAAATTGAATACCTTAACCCATTAAAATTCCATTAATGAACCTAAAAAGGTTATAATAAATAAATTAACTATATAGGATATTCAAGAATCTTTAATTTATGATCCTAAATTTGATAATTCAGGTCATTAAGATCAAGTGAGGAACACTTTTAGACTTAAGGTAAGGGTTTTCTTCTCGAACCTCCATTTTCATTCGGATTACTCTTATTATCTACTTTCATAAATAAAATTATTATTTATTCATATGTACTCCTAAATTATTCAATGGAAATTTTCTATTTATGTGTACCAACTAGATTCCTACTTTCATTTATGGGGAGTTATATGTTTTAAAAGTATCTTTCAAAAAATTCTTCCTAAAATACAAGCCCGATTCAAGCGAATTTCTCAAATTCTTACTTATTTTCAAGGAGAATCTATAATCCGTTTTTGAAAAACATTATCTTTATAAAATCACTCATTTTATTATGAAAATAATACCTTACTTAAGATCTATTTTTAGACAAATATTTTTCCAAAAGAACTCTTCTTTTCAAATTTAAAAAGTATTTATCTCAATAACTACTTGATGATTTTATAAGTGTATCTTCATTTGTTTAAATGATAATATTTATTATTATATATTATTGGAAAAAATATTTTATTATATCATTTAAAATATTTAATTTAATGGTTTATGATTAGTTTTAAGGTGGAAGTGCTATCTAAAAACCATTCACCAATTTACTCTGAATAGTTAGTGTTAAGGATTAATGTCTGGGGAAAGATATTTACATTTCATATGTTAGTTTCAATATGAATGTATATTTTGTTTATGTTTATCCCCATTTATATGAGGAATTAATTGGACTTATTATGTGTTGGGTGGGCCCCCCTATTTCCATTTGGTGCATCAGTAGGTCTCATGAGACAAACTATCATCTTGGTACGAGGCCTTAACAAAATGGATATGTATGGTCTTGGAACAAGGCCTTTACGGTAAGGTTATGATGCCCCACATTATAAATTACATCATTATAAAAAAAATTATTGATAGTCTTGTGGTTATTAGACTAGTATAATACCCATGATGATGTTTTATTATGGTATTCTTTATTCATCTTTTATTCCTATCATAATGTGTTCTAGTTTTTTTTTAAAGTATTTGTTTTATTTATTCACCATTCCTAATGTTTGTGATTATGATATCTTCCATTATATTTCTTACCCTTACTGAGAATTTGAGCCCACCCCTTTCTTATGTTTTATTTTTTCTAGGATGTAAATAACTATTTTATGAATGAACTATAGGGGTAACCTTGGATATATGGATGCTTCCAAAGGAATTTCTATGTTGTATTTTGTTTCAAGTTGTAATGTTAAACTTATATATGTATCTTGTTTCCAAATATAATAAACTACTTGGCCCTTTGGGATGCATATTCCTTGTTTATATTCCTGTGTAATGAAATAAGGCACCGACTCCAAGCAACTAGGGATGTGTAGTTATTGTTTTAGGGAAAGGTTCGATTTCCCCTTAGTTGAAAATATAATTTATATGTTTCTAGGGTGGGGTTAAAATCCCCTTGGGTGGTTATATAACATGTTTAATGACATATGACATTAGAATATGTGGGTATGGATTAATTTAGGTGTCACCATGCAACCCAAGGATTGTTGATGATTTTTTATTGTGATTTATTTTCTTATTATGGAACTTTAAAATATACACCATTAAAAACTAAATATATATAGGGACATAATTGGTTGTTTCCTATTGAGTTATACTCACAATACACTCAAGAATCCCAAAAAAAATTCTATCTGAGTAGAACTTATGGTCACATTTATAGGTAGGGTAGGTCCCCAATGTTTGATGATTATGATATATAGTTTTTATAGAGTTAAGATATGAGACTAGGTAATGACTCAGAGACCAAGTTGTTGTCATTTTTATATTATATATATATTATTGGGTTTTATATTATTATCCCAAGGTAGATATTGTTGGTTTCTGCTTGAATCATGTGAAATTTTGGGTAGTTTATTCAATCATAATTTTTTTTATTATCTCTAGATGGTTTGGTTGTGGCATTTCTTTTATTTTTCTTTGAATTATGATGATACATTATATTATATTTCCACTATTTTTTTCAACTTTTATGTGAGGGTATAATATCCCCATAGTAGCACCATAAAGCCTCACTACTAGTCAATATCCATTGGTGTACCAATAGGAATGCCTGATATCACATGGTGCTATGATTTAATGAATATAGAGTGAGTCGGGCAAGGAAGTTGCAACTAAAAATGTGGCTCTAATCACTTTTTTTAATTGAGTAATTTATTTTGTGTTATTGATTTACTATGGTTTTACTAGTCTAAAATTGAGTAATTATGAAATATTTTATAAATATAGAAAATATAGATTTTCAATTTAGATATTCTTATAAATACCTTATCACTGGATCTTATTTTAGAGTAATGGGAAGTTTCCATCATTATTATATTATTATTAATTAAATATAACATTCAAATTCACACATAAATTTTTTGAGGATCTACATAAAAACATGGTCATGGGTTTATAGAACTCCTCCACTTGACCAAAAAAGGAATTGCACATATATGTACTATTCACTTATAAAAAACAGTTATTTTGTTAACCATTAATTGAAATAATAATATATTTCTAAATTATAATCATAGCTAAAACTGTCATAATATGGGGTTTTATACTCCCAATATTTTTTGATGTAAATCATGTAGACCTTCCACAGTATGAATTGAATTTGTCTTGGTAAAATTATCATTTTTATAAAAAATTCTCCTAGGTACATGTTCAAAAATAAATATCTGAGATGGAATTGTATTTGTATCAATATTATTTTCCATGCAAAGTTGGAGAACATACCAAATATTATATATATCATAGATCGAGAATATACTCAATATCATTTCTTTATACTAATTATATATAACAAATTCATCACTTGAGAATATAACTTGACTAATTATCATGAATATAATTAAAACTTACACTATTATAATAGGGAACCTATAACTAGTATCCTTAAGTTAAAATATTTTAGTTTAATTTTTTTTATCATTAAATAGAGTAAACCAGTTATAAATATCTATCACTTCTTTAAAATGGTTTCTAATATATAATTCTTAATAAAGAAAATTTTTACTAAAAATAATTCCATTTGTGTTTTTAGTGTACATCATCTTGATAAATTTCAATGACTCATGAGAAATGTGTTTAAATAATAATATTTAATTTATAAGAATTTATAATGGGTATATGACAGATTAACTAAGAGACCTTGAAATGTAGCTCTACATATTATGAACCATTTGAAATAATCCTTCTATTTTTATATGAGTCTTTTTGTATATTTTCCTTCATTTCTTTAAATTTATTGACTTATCTTATGATGATGCTACCTAATTCTTTATTTCAGATATTTTAATATGATAGATGATCCAATCACATTAATATATGGAATAATTGAACTCAACATTGTTACTTGATCCTATTTTTTTTACTATTTATCTAATTCTAACACTATTTCTTCACTTTATTTATATTAAATGGAGAAGATACTTTCAACATCATCATTATACTTAACTTTAATATTTTATTTTTGGTTAATGATCATAATAATGAGATTCTCATTAGAATAATCCTTTAAGAAATTTATTTTCTTCACATAGGTGTAACACGAAAATAATTTTTAAGTACTACTCTAATATTTATTTCTAAATATATTCTATAATTTTTAAATTATAATATTACTGAGAAAAAGGGAGTAATTATTTCCTATTGTAATTATTTACTTTACCTTTTTTTCTTGTTCCTGAAGAATATTTTCCACATTTAATATTTAATTTTGTATGATTACGTTCACACTATTGGGGTTTCATTTCTCCCTCAATTTTAATGAAAACCATATAGGTTACAAATATCATCTAATCAAGTAAATTACTGAATGAATATTTATCTAATGAAAAAATATCCGAGTTTCATTTTCTAAAATTTTAATAAAGAAATTCTATTGGATCCACAGGGATATGGTAAAAAGCTTAGATAATATTTCTTGAGATGAATGTCATCAATAACCCTTATATAATAATGTATTTTAGACATTTTATTATACTTTTTAAAGAGATAATATATTTTTAATATATAAAAAATCATCTCAAGATACTCCCCCTTGATCTAGAATGTATAAGGAATACAATTAACTAGGAATTATTTAAAGAAAATAATGTTTAATGAATAAATATTAGTAATATACTTTATTCTTTGTTGATAAAATTCACTAAGAGAGATCCACCATAGTTGAAGTAAACCATGATATATTTTCAAAAAAATTCGATAAATTAAGAGAAAATTTCCTTTGGTTGTAGGTGGAAAATAAATAAACAAGAATTCCATATTGAATTTAATAATTATTAAGATATCATTTCCTGTGACATAAATGATAGTATTTCGATATGTTATATCACATTACTATTAATTTTTTTATATACCTTCCACATTTATATAATGTATATGGGTTTTTAATATGATGACTATTTTTCCCCATATTTTAAGAGTTTAACATTTAAAATAAGAATATTTAAGCCATATTCTCTATTATATGGAATAAACATGACCAAATATTGGTTGAACACTATGAAATTCCCAGAATTCAACATGATACTTCATTAAATAGATGAATATATAATGGTATCTATACCTATAATCAATAAAACAATTGAATCAATTTTTAGGATAAAGATCTCTTTATATTTAGCTTATCTCGATATCTTCCTTTATAGTAAAGGTGCTATCACACCCTAGGCCAATGATAAATGAATAAAAGAGTAAGAGGCACCCTGATTGAAGAGAGAAAAACTATATTTTTTTTATATTTTTTGTGGATACCCTAAAATAGTTAGTACATACTAATTTTTAAACATAAAACATGTTAATTTTGATGTGGAAACAAAACTAAAACATGAAAGTAATCGGAAATAAAATTAAGTACAATATTAGATTAAAATTAAAGGATAATATGTACCACTATAATGTTTTAATATTAATCAAATATTTATATTTATAATGAACACTAGGAAACAATCAATGGATTACTTCCTCATTATCTGATACATCAACCATGAAATTTAAAAACACATTTTGTAGGATTTATCTCTTTAATCAACATATGATATCTGCACCACTATAATGAAAGAAAGAAAAATGGGAGAGAGAGATTCAATACAAGAAGTGATATGATGAATTCATTATTTTAAGTTATTTATCCCATTATATATCCCTCAATTCAATGAATGATTCTCTTAGATCCTAGGAATTCTATTATTCCCAAACAATATGGGGTTATGTTTAAGATATATGTTTTAATAGTTGAATTAAATAATCCTATTTTAATTATTAAATTATCTTAAAATTAACCAAAATATTTTATAATCATATGAAATTGAAATTGAAATATATTATATTGATATAAAAGGTAGGGAAATCATATTGGTAATAGTAACTTGACATCAAATATAGTAATATATCCATGTTAATCATAGAAAATTATATCTTACCCATCCATATCTATAATTTATCATTTTATTCCATATATCTTTCAATATCACACTTTCAAATAAATACTCACATACTTTATACTTATTTCCCAATAACTTTAGAAATCATATATAAGCTCTTTTAGATAAAACCATTATGTAAATTTTCTCAATTTTTTAACAAAAATTTCCAAAAAAAATAAATACTCAACTATATAACCATACATGTAACCCTATGGTAAATTTTAGTATTGGAAAAGATTGTAAATTTTTAATTCATAGGCAAGTGTAAATATAAATATTTCAAAAATCATTATTACTACTCAAGATACTAGGTATTTGAAGTGATCTCTAATAAACAAAACTCATCTTTATACAAATATATCCACTAGATTCATCTACACACATCAATGTATACTCATACAATCCCTTTATCCAATACATAAATTATAATAATTAGAAATTAAATTTATAAATATCATATCGTAATAATCACATATTCTTAGTTCTTTGTAGTATAGAAATTATTTTCGATAAATAAACCACATGTTATTCATCTATGGAGATAAGAACACCTGACATTACTTCGCTAAGAATGAACATTAATTTCCAAAATATAACTCAGTTGAGGGACCATATATCATAATTTTCATAAAGGAGGATAAATCAAATCTTTATTAATGAAAAACCACTACATGACCAAGAATATATCCAATCACCCTTGATTAAGTCAATCTTTAAGACTGTCATAATAAAGGTATCAAATTTGAAGATTCACATATGGGGTACTTTATTTGCCTCATGTAATCAATAATACTATCATGTAATCACCAAAATTATATATATACACCAAATTCCATGTTTTACACTCAAATAGGATAATTATCAATATCATTTCATACTTATATCTAAAAATTGAACTTTTTATTTCCATTTGAGATTCAACACATACTAATCGTAATATATTATCACAAACCATGAATTTAAATGTTTATCATGAATTAGGGACAACTTAGAAATTACCTATGAGGGGTTATTTATCATTTAACTCTTGGGTAATAAATAAAACACACAATTATTAATTACAATATGGAAATTTACATCAATAGTAAAACCATGATACAAAATATCAAGCTTTAGATCATATGAAATAACTTTAAGACTAGGATAAAACCTAATACCTTCATTCCAAACCCTAATTTATATAACAACTAAGAAATTTACATTACCATTTTATTTTTTAGGAAATATATTTTTTCAAAGGATCTGAAACATTATCATTTGTATCAACTCATTTTTTACATCATTATTCCCATTAAACGTTTTATTAATATTAGGCTCAGGAAAAATGTTTGGAACTTAAGTGATACCAATGATTTTAAATAATCCATTAATATAATATTCAAATAAATATTTTATTTTAACAATATAAATAAATAGATTGAAAACACAGTCATTATATTTTTTATGAATCACAAAAAAAATTAATTGAGTCATAGAAGTATCTTTGTTAATATGAAATGAAATGTAACTATATATAATAATTTTTCATATTTAGAAATATCACAATAATATATTTATTAATTATTAAGAAATTTAGAATATAAATACATTACTTTCTATTTAATAGCCCCAATTCCAATAATCTAGAGTTGATGGCAATTTATTATAGTGGTAATATAATATATACGATCAAAATACACAAGATTGAAAAGTTTAATAGTATATGAATATTATATACATACATGATCATTACATTACATTATAAACTTAATTTACATCATAATAATGGATGAAAACTTATTAATCCTCCATTTTTATCCCTAAAAAATATGTAGTATTATTTATGTTTTCCTAGGGAAATGGGTAAAAAATATAAATGGGGATCTTAGATACTTAGTTAGGGGTAGCATACAATGGAAGCTAACATGACATAATCTTGGAATAAATAATATAGTGGGGATAAATATACAAATATACCATATAAATGAATATATAAGTATATTATAATCCATGGATGAAATAACAATGAAAATATATAGTCAAATGAATAATAATAAATGTTATCATGGTGTTGAAATGAATAATTATTGACATGTTAACCATACCATAGAGACCTTGTACCAAGAAATCATATATAAAGGTTAAATATTCTCTTATTACCATATAATAGTTTACCTCATGAGACCTATCGATACATCAAGGGAATATATAATTCCTTTTTCCCACCCATCATATAATATGTCTAATTCATCTATCTTATGAAAAGAGTGACTAATAATACATATCATAATGTTCCCTAAGGAACCACATGAAAAAACATAGATAAGTAAAAAATAATTGTTTCTGTAGAAAAAATGGATATATATTATGAATTTTTACCCATTAAATTAAATTATATGGTTATAATGGTGAATTTATATCAATCAAATTATAAAATTAATATAACATTCACAATGTAAAGAAAAGTACCCTTATAAAGAATGGTTAATGAGTAATAAGGTTGGATACTTTCATCATATAAGGATAAAAATGAGAATTAGTAATTTAATAAAATAATTTTCAATGGAAAGAGATAAAAGAAATAATATAAAAACATCTTCTAAAAACAGAAGTATATAGTCACACATATTTTATATATATTTAGTATAAATAACTTTTTCAAGAAATAACTCCTAGTATCGGCTACATCGATGCGAAAAGTTAACTTATGCATAAATTTAGTTTAATCCATAATGATTCCTAATGGCCCGAAGGCCTTCTTTTTTTATTTTATTATGTATAATCCCCCCTTTAATGGTTGAAGGGGAACACGTACATAACCCGTAGGCCCAAGGTATAAGGCCGAACTTGACCCACAATACATTACCTGAAGGCCCAGAGGAATACCATGCCCAATACATGACCCAAAGGCCCAACCCACATAAACTTGCCCCTCCCCAGATTCTACATCTTTGATCACCTAGCTCCCCACCTTGCATTACTGATCGACTAGAATTTCCCCATACAAAGCTGCACAGTGCCTGGTCCCGATGGTGGCTTCCATACCCTCTCATTATTCTAATCCGGTTAGGTCTGCTTTTGGTTGATGCTACTCTTGTTGCTCTGATCCTCTTTTGGGGCCTGTTCTGTGTGAACTGGGCCACTCCATGGTCTACGAGGCCTGAAGGCCCTGTGGAACAAAGGCCTTTGATGACCCAAAGGCCCTTTAGACCCTTAGGCCCAAACCAGGGGCCCCGAAGTCCCAAATTGGGTGAATAGTTCCGGTTGCTACAGTACCGAATAGTAACTGCTGTAGTGACTGCTACAGTCCCCTGGAAATTCACCTCCACCTGGTTTTGAACCTGGGTCTCTTGGATACCAAGAAGGATCCCTTACCACTTGGGTACGGGTTGGTTGGAAAATTTAATCTATAATGAAACTAATAAGTTTTGAACCAAATATATATTATCATGACATATATATAGTTACCCTCTAATAATTTTTAATATCCAAAATACCACAAATACACTTAGGGATTTGGATAATAGAGGTTACAAAAATAGAAATATTTTATAATTATAAAAACTTATAAAGGTGGTATAAATTGAGGGAATGGTAATAACTTATTTTTAATACAATTAGGTATTTATAATAATTAATTATAAAAATATTTTATCTATAAATGAAAAATAATTAAAAATTATTATAACAGAGAAATGAAGAGAAGAGAATAAAAATCCTTACCTTGATAAGTAGGTTCATAATGTTTGGGAAAAACACCTTATAGACTTAAGATATTATTTTAAGGATTATTGAGAGTAAAATTAATATGAGAAACATGTTAAATAGTTTTTGAGTGAATAATAATGGGAGTATTTGTGGGTATAACAAATAAGGGAGAATTGTTTAATATTTTTGGTACTTAGGAATTTGAAATCTAGGTTATATAAAATTGAACACAATTGGATTACACATGGTTTTAGATCATGGTATTTTGAATTTAAAACATGGATATTTACATTTACTAAATATTGAACTCAAATACAATTTATTTATATTATTTTTCCTATATAAAAGTCATTTATTCAAAAGGAATTATTTTTAAAACCTTAAACTACATTTTAAACTTTGAAAACTACTTTATAGGTTTTAATAACTATTTTAAATATTTTAAAATATTATTTAAATAAATAAGAATATTTAATGTGTTTAAATATTTTATATTATCTATTACATCATTTTGATATCAAAATTAGGACACAATACATATTATATACTCATACCAGATTATCAAATTCATAAAAAAACTCAATATTATTAAAAAATTCAAAAAAATTCACCTTTATGTAATTTTGAGATGCTAATTAAAAATATAAATTTCTATTTTTTATATAATTTCATATAGATGAAAAATTTAAGTATTAAGTAAAAAATCATAGAATATTTTAAAACCATGCATTTAGCGTAAAAAAATTTTAAACTCTATTTAGAAAAATGATTATTATTAATAGAAATATACACACAATTACATTCTCATTCTTCGATTAATAAAAATTATTTAAAATTATTAATCATACTATTAACTTTTATATTTTTAATTTTACTAGAGATTGGTATATATAATGGTCACTTTACTATTGAAATGATCATACTACTATGTTACCCTTCCAATGGTCACCTTTTCCCTCTAATAATCATGTTAACCACTATAAAAAAACATCATTATAACTTATAAAATACTTTATATTATTATATTAGTTTTTCTATCAAGACCACTCTATTTATTATTGTTTTATTCAAAATAAATAAATATATTTTATTTTTTTATTCATTATAGAATATGATCCCCTAGATTTCGTGATTATGGTGTTTCCATATGTTGCTACCATAACTGCATCTATATTTATAGTTATTATAGTGAATTTACAGCTTTAGTATGTATTTTACTACTATGATTAAATAAAATATATTTTATTATAACATCTTGACCTGATCTTCTACCCCTCAACATCACTTGAGTAATATTAGAAGTCTAATTGGTTTTACGTGTGTCCCCCTAGTCACTAATTTTGGATAAAAAATAGTTTTGATAATACCATTGTGGGGTAGTTTACCCAAACCTAAACATCACTCTTCATGCCAAGAATCTACCAAAATTTCCAAATGAGGTGTCTATATATCATAAATTCTCTACCTATAAGCTAAAAGAAAAATTAGTGTAAAAAACTATCCAATATCATAAATGTTGAAAGATAAAACCATTTTAAGACTAATACAACTCTTAATAAAAACCCAATAGGTGAACAAGTGTAAAAACCTCAAAAGAAAAAAAGTGATGAAATGAGACTCCCAAAAATAAAGTCCAAATGACTCCTCCATGATTCCCAAAACATCATTGATTCATCCCAACATTTTGAAATCATCCACTCCAATAGAACCTCTAACATGACTACAAACCACTTCTTGTGAAGTATGTTATATTTCCCTTATATATTTTATGTTTCTTGTAATATACTGGTCCAAAAAGTGGGTGAGTAGGGGGTGATTAAAAGTCCTAGTAACATTTATCAATGACTCCCCTATACACTAAATGTATGTAGAAATCTACCAATATTAAATGATTTTCTTAAAATATTCCCTAACCCCTGATAGTTTATAGAACCATAATCCATAATTTTATATTTCAACTAAAAATAAGCTTAAACATACAACATGACAACATTTCATAAAATCCAATTTTCCAAACCACACACGTGAATATTCAAATACTCAATTACAACCCAAGGGGACAAAAAAACCAATTTAAGACACAAAAAACATCCAAGGGTATATTATACTCATGATTTGAACACTAATAAACTATTTTAGAATATCCTCATGAATCTTTATGAGGTAACCATACTTAGGAAGTAATTAAATCCTTATCAACCTCAAAAATATACCAAACCTCAAATAGAAAACTATAAACCATGTTTTTTAACCATACATACCATTAATAATAGTAAAAATATTAAAATACATGATACATAATTTGAAAGTCAACAACAACACAAACTTCATGAAACTCAATACATAACCCAACAAAAATACCTGTTCCATGAAACTCAATTCACAAAACCACATTAATATCAAAAGTGTTAAAATTAATGCATAAAAAATGAATAACTCATCCATGGAACTCAGTGTAACCCTAAATAATAATATCAAAAGAACATTTTTATTATTAAACCAAAATTTGTGGAATATACACATACATAAATAAAAATTCACCATTTCTTTGTTTTTCCAAAAAAACACACACCAAACCACATTTTTTTAAATAAATCATAATAATAGAATCATTTTCATCATATAAAAAATTTATGGAAATAAAAACATAAAATCTCAATAAATTTCTTAAAAAAATTAAGTATAGAATAATCCTTCTACCTCAACCCAATAATGAAATGGATTCACACCACCACTCTCATGATCCAAGGTCTCACAAAACTCCTCAATAACATAGAACAAAAATAATTTTTTTATAAAATCCTAAATGTCCAATTATATCCAAAACATACTTTGTTAGGTTTTCAAAAAATAAGAATCAAGATTAAAGGAGAGTGGAGAGATCTAGAATAAACTTTACTCGATTTAGCACCCCAACACACTAAAATACAAGATACGAGAGAAAAATTCATCCAAAATTTTCTTCATGTTTTCCCTAGGTTGGGATATCTAAGAAATATTGGATAAATGAGATAAAATCCCACTAAATTGGGTAAAAATAAATGATTTGGAAGGGATTTATATTTCTTCATAGACCAACTGCACAAACGTAGTGTCCATGAAAGGATTGTGAACTATTAATTTATTGAAAATTTTAGTCATACATGGTTGAAATACATGGTCCATTTGATCAATACAAGACCATGTATCCCTACCCATATCATTTAGAACCTTATACACATTTATCTGAGATTTACGCATAGACACCAAGACCATGTACCACTGATGAACCCTCTAAAGACCCTTAAAAACAAATAATTTCACCCCTAAACCTACAAAAATATAATATATATCAAAATTAGGTATTACATACCTCAAATAAGTCCTTATAGAAAACCCACCTTTGTACATCGAATCCTTGGGAAGTCTGAGTGTGTTGGTGTTGGTGAAAATGTCAAGATATTATTGATGCATAAAAACCCACCTATCCCATGTGTCTTTATGAATAATAACATGTTTATAAAGAATATATACCAATGAAATAACATAATGATGAAAGAACATTATCTTGATGATTCATAATATGAATGATGCCCCTCAAAAAACACAAACTAGGGACTATTTCCACTTGATCCCAACTAATGGAATGTTAATGATCTGATAGATATTTCCATAATTGATAAATGTGAAAAAAATCATAGTATTATATAAAATAGGTAATTCTAACTGGCATGTCATATCCTCGATATTCTCAGTAATATTAAATAGACCCATATATCCAGGGTTAAAATTTCTCCACTTCCAAGATTTTGTTTCCCTAATCTCAACATAACCTTTAAAAACAAACAGTTGGTGATAATAAAATCTAATGGTTTTCAGTGATGGTTAGAATATATCCTTATCCCACTCTATTATATAACCTTATTCTTGTTTTTTGGTTTAATCATATCTGTTAACTACTGTATAATTGTTTCCCCTACCATGGAAGCTTCACTTGCTTCCGCCCAATAAAGAGGAAAATTACATGGTCTCCCTTAAATCTATTAAAAATGAATTCATCACAATTCTACATTATCAAATATTGTTATATAATAATTCCACTAATATAATATGATCATCTCATAAACCACTAATGTATATGAAACATGATCTAAACATATTCTCAAATATATATGCAGTTTTATTTTACTTCCTATAGTTATGAGTATAGAAGTAAGTGATAAAAATTAAATACATTATCATCACTTTCATTAATTTTTTAAAAAACTAGAATTGACCCTGTGTCCCTATTAAAAATAATTCTTTTCTATTCTCCAGGATGTTTAAAAAATATTCTACTGAACCTTTATATCTTAACATTTTCTTTTGATAAATAAGTTATTTTACAACATAACCTACAACATCTTTTTTCCTACCCATATACTGATGTTTCTATTTCATAAACATGTTTATTTTATTTACTTTGTGTTTAACCTCCTAACTTGAATTAATGGTGAAATGACTTTAACAATTCTTCTTTAATTGAGAAAGGTACAACTAAACATTTCACAAAAAATGTTAAATATAGTGATATGACTATCCATATGGTATCTCCCATAATTTTATAGAACCTCTCATAGAAACATAATCATAATTAAAAAATTTATATTACCTCACCTTATCTTAAAGGGATACTATAACAATAATACTTAAAAATATCTTATTACAATATAATTTTATTCCGTGAATACCACACATAGTCAGCAATCAATCATACCGTCCTCATCTAGTTGAAAGATATTGATACTTGTTTTGGGGTATCTCCTTCTCATGAACATATCCAATATAATTAATTACATCACTGATGTGAAACCTCAACCCTTACTTAGCTAGTTTTATCATGCACAATTTTCAAAAGATTTATCAAAATACTTCCAGAACAAGGGTTATACTTAGGAGAACTAAGTGGTTTTTCCCCACTATAGGATTTCCACCATCCCTATACAATGATTTCTGATATCTATATATTTCATCGTCACCTAGAATTTTACACTCAATAACCCTAATCCTCTGAACCTAATAAAACCATCCTATAAACCTTGTTCTAATTTCTATTATCATCATGGTTCTCCATGCCACAACTATCAAGTTTCATCAACAAACCTTTACCATCACACCCGATTAATAATGGATATTCTCCCTATCCATGGAATTTAATTAATATAATGTGACTCTTATATTCCCACTTTCTATAAAATTAAATCCACCCACTAAAAATTTCTTAATTTACACTAGTGTCTAACTCACTATAGTTTAGACACTCTTAAATTTTCTTAATAGTTAAGTTGATCCATTCAACATTTTGATATTCAAAATAATTCACCAGACACCATATCATATTCCATGATTATCTAGAGGTTTAATGTAATCACCAACATAAGGAAACCCTCCTGGATTAGCTAAGATCCTCATGAACCCTTTAGCCGTTTTACAGTATTTCACAAGATCTCAAACCCTGAACAAGTCATACCATGTTGTAGAACTATTCACTAGTTAATTAAAATTAAACAATTCCTATAATATCTCATATATTAACCCATATAGGATATAAAATTATAAAATATTTTTAACCTTTATACATCAAAATATAGATGAGGTATCCCACGCCTTTTTTATATCATTTAATACACTAATAACCACAGAAGTGTGATCATTTATCAAGTTCACTAAAATACCAAAACATAACTCCAAGTGGTCAAGGAAAACTAAAGAGTATTCAACTCTAGTAAGTTATAAATTCCCATGATATTTATCTGTAAACTGCAATAAATATGTATCATATACTATCCTAGGCTGATCATGCCTAGCTGATTACTAAGATTAATATTGAAAGGTCGAGTTGAAGCTATTTCAACATACATACCACTCATGATGTACGAATATCAATTTTGTTTTCCCCATGGTAAAAAAGTTCCCATGAACCATCATCATAGTAGTAAAATTCTATCATCATTATCTATTAAACCTCGTTGTTGTGTATGTATACACCCCAGTTCTACCATGTCATCTAGTGTAATTAGTACCTCCATGAGACATATCCAAACTATCATAAACTCACATGACTAATCATATGACTATGTATCCCTATAATATTTTTCACATATTTCATACAAATTATTATCTATTCCTTCTTATATATATATATATATATTATAAAATCCACTTTCCTAAACCTATTACACAATTATACATCACATGTGTGTCATTATAATCACAATAAATATATATAAATTGATTTCATCTCTAAATCCTTCCATGTTCTTGGGTTAACCCTAAAACTCATCTACCATCTAGAGAAAAATTAGTAAAATTACCATGATACCTAGTTTATGCACCTGACTCACCACTATCCTGAGTAATGTATCATAAAATATCGGCTCCCTTACCCAGTATAAGGTTGACACACCCATATAGGTTGTATATCTCGAATCCATATCAGTGCTCCCTCAAAAATATTTTCTATAATATCCTTCTCCACCATGAGTACCTTTTTCCTTATATTAACAAAAAAATAAATGGAAATAAAACCCCCATACAATCATATCTTGGATCAAAATCTTACCTGAAAAATCCTAAACATCAATGATTTACTATAATCCCATAAGAAAAACCCTGAACTCAAACCATAATATAACTTTCTAAGGCCAAGAAAAACATGCCAAACACATTCCCATTTACCTAAGAAAAATTCACCAACAAGACATGAAAACACATTATTGAACTACCCCTCCATGAAGGGTCTATTAGTACTCAATATACCCTTTCTGAACTCTAATAAAAATTAAAGAGGCTACTCTTTACAATTATAAAACTATTTAAAAATACCCTATTGAAAATATACATTTTTAAAACAAATATTTTTGAAAATAAATGTATAACTTCCAAACCATGTACTTATTTGAATCCATGAAACCATGATATATTTTATACCCATGAATTCCTATAGGATTCATGGAGAATACCTTTTTCCATGAACCCAGACAACCAGTACAATAACTAAGAATATATGCAATAAGTCTTTACAAACCACTTGGAATACCAGCACATCTCTAAAACTCATAATTCACTATAAATAGGTTATCTATACGTTTTTACAACTATATGATGAGTCATAACTCAATATTTCTTTATTCCCACTATTGAGACAAACAAAAAACCGATACCATTTGTAATATCCTAACCTAACCCATCACTCCTCAACCTCACTCGAGTCAAGTTATAATGATGCCAGGCCTTAGGTATATCCCCATAATCACCAAATCCTAGTAATAAATTTCAAGGGTTTTAAAAATACCATTAGGGTATGGTTTACCTATACATGGAGTTCATTCCTAATTCTAGGATTCTACTAAAAAGTCAACATGAGGTGTCTATATATTAGAAATTCCAAAACAATAGACCATAACAAAATACAACATAATATATTATCCAGGATCATAAACTATGCATGATAAAAATGTTTTAAATAAATCACATCATATAAAAATCATATAAAAGAGTATTGACAACTCAAAATTAAGTTAAAAGAGGCCACAAAATGAGACTCCCTAAAATAAAGTCCAAAATAATCCTATATGCCTCTAAAAATTCTTAGAGTCATCCCATTATATAGAACTCATCTACCAATATTTCTCTTCCACCATGGCTATAGATAATTGCTAGTTAATTAGGATGTCAACCCTTACCCATGTCTCACTACCTACAATATAACCATATTCAAAGTAGGAAAGTAGGGTGTGTGTAAAATACCAAATAGGGTTTCTCGATGACTTACCTATACAATGTATGTATATAAGAATCAATCAAATGTAAATTAATTTTATAAAAAATTCCTTAGACCAGGATATTTTAGAAAACCATAATCAATCATTCATATTTCAACCATAAAAAATCATTAACATAACTCATGCAAATATATAACAAACACCCATTTTCTAGACCACAACCACACATATCCAAATGCTAAACTAGAAAACTAGTGAACAAAAAAACCATGATGAACCACAAACAATCACCAAGGATATATCTAATCACAATTGAATCAATAGCCAACTATGTTCTGACATCCTCATTAATCATGATATGGCACCCACAATTGAGTTGGAATTAGAATATTTTCAACACTAAAAAGACACATAGAGTTAATTAAGAATTTAAAACTATGTATAAACCCTAACCAACCATCCCATCAATAAAAAAGACAATATTAAAATCCATGGAACTCAATGTGAATGCCCCAAACAATACTAAATCCATGAAACTCAATTCACAAACCATAATTAATTCTAAACCCATGAAACTCAATGAAAAAAATCCATAATAATAAAAACAATTATGAAACTTTATCCAAAAAAATTAAAAACATATCCAGGAAACTCAATATAACCATTAATAACAATATAAACATCCTTTTTTTTATTATTTCCCCAAAATTTCAAGAAAACACACACACACATAAAAATTTACCCTTTTCATGTTTTACTAAAACAATCACAAGAAAAATCATTTTAATAAAAAAAACATCATCATCATAGAATTATTTTCATCATTTAAAACAATTTATGAAAATAAACACATCCTAGATCAATTTATTTATCATAAAATTGGGCATAGAAGAATCCACCTAGCACAATCTAGGGAAAAAGTGGAATCATGCCACAACACTTGAGATATATGGTCTCTAAAACCTATTTAAGAACCTAGAACAAAAATAAATAAATCGTTCCAGCATAAATATCAAATTTTCCCAAATCCTAACTAATTCGGATTATACCAAAGAACAATCTAGAATAGAGGAGAGAGGAGAAAATTCAGAATGTCATACCTTTGATCTATAACCACAACACTCTGAGCCCCATGATCTAAGAGAGAAATGCACCCAAAATCACATCAAGGATTCCCTAGGTAAATCTATTTGAGAGATAGGGGATAAATGAGACCAAAATTACAAAAAATGGGTAAAAATAGATGATTGAGAATGATTTTTAAGTGGTTAAATAGTTTAACCACATGATCCCAGTGACTGAAAAATGATCGTGTATCTCTCATTTTCTAATATTTTTTGGCATGCATGGTCAAAAAACATGGTCCTAGTGATTATGGCCTGACCATGCATCCCTTAATATACCCACAATAACCCTTTAATGGTTATTAGGGAATTATTAATGTCCCCATGAATTTTCTCCACCCCTGAACCCCTCTAAAACCATTAAAAAACACTAAATTTCACATCTAATCCTCCCAAACATTAATATTTATAAAAAAATATGTCTTCAATACCTAAAATGGGTCCCTACTTGTATTATGAAATGACTACTATAATAAATTTTTATTCATTAAATGGAATATTGAGTCCAATATTCCACCCCTTTAAATAATTTCATACATGAAATTTTGGTCAAACCAAAAATCCATTTACAAATATGGGTAATTATTTATCATTTCATTCTCAGTTTCCCACAATGCTTCCTCAAAATTATGACTCCTCCTAAGTAATTTTACCATTCAAGTTATCTAATTCCATAACACTTTTCCTCTAATATTAGGAATTTATACATGATATAGAACTATTTATTTAGTGTTGAGTACATGAATTAGTCATGGAATATAAATCCTTAATAGTGAGGAATTAAAGGTATCTATACTTTATAGAGGTTTGGTAGAATATAAAAATGATAAGAAATAACCCATTTTTTTTCTAAAATCTCAAAAGGCCCATTGTACCTTAGACTTTGCCTTTAATTCTTATAAAACCATATAACTCCCTTCATTAGTGATACATAAAAGAATATTTTTTTCCAATACCTGAAACTCTTAGTACTTCCTATAATTATCTATATAACTTTTTGGTTTATATTTAGATTTCTTGATATGCTTTTATATAGATCATACTTCCTCAATTAGTTCTAGAACACCTAGTATCATTTCCCTAACTTCATCTATATTAGTTTGAGTTTGAAATCCTTTCCCATACTAATCATTATATGGTGAGGAAGTTCATTAAATATATAATGAATGTATTCAACCATACATTTGATCACCATTAATATTCTAACTGTAACTCTCACTTTACTTCATGGTGTACCATTATTAATTTTATTTAATTGTACATTCCAAAAGAAAATCAGTATAGATATAAATTATATGACACCCTTTTGAAATTCTATCATTGATGTTACTTTTTTTTGAATACCAAGCATCATGAAATGTAGTCAAAAATTTCTTGCTTGATGTTATCCCACATAAAATATTCTAACAATTCCCTATACATCTTGGTGCTACCAAGAATTTATGACTTTATTTCATCCTCACCTACCTCTAGCTTATCATTGGAAGTCTTCTTAGAGTTCCAACATCAATGGTGGAAACAAAAAATTAGGGTTTCACTATTTTTTGGACTTTACCCAACACCTTATAGAATGAGTTTATGAAAACCATTCACCACTTATATCTATGTTCTGTCCATTAGAGAATATACGCCATTGGTAATTCCAATAATTTTTTTATCGATAAAAATTGGGACCCTAACATTGAAAATATTATTATTCCAGTGAATGATGATGCAGTAGATTTAATTAGATATTATCTTAAAAACATTATTTTCAATTCTTAAGGGTCATATTATCTTAAGAAATATTTGAGGATGATCTTATTTATTATTTATTAGAAACCCAATTCATTGTGTTATTCACATCAGAATGATTCATCAAATAAGATTAATTTGATCTATGAGATTAATCTAGAAATTTCCTTTTCATGTCAATTATCAATGGTGTAATTCATTAAAAAAACCACCTGGTATGAGATAGAGATTGAAAAGACATCAAGAATGCATCCCCTTTTGTAAGATTCCTCTAACTAGTAGTTAGGGCCTGAACACTATCAATGGGGAGAATATACCCTTAGTATCCTAGTGATAAACCAATAATAGTAATAAAATATAAACAACTCATAATAAAAAAAGAGAAAGAATATAATATTAGATGAAACACATGTCATTTGATAAATAAATAGGTTCCCAGTGTGGTAATTGAAACTGGAGTAACAATTTTAGTAAGATAAGTAAATAAAGTAACACTATTGAAATCCTCTAGAGCCCTTCCTGGTCCCAAAACTAGCTGCATGACTGATAACTCAGCTATCTACCATGGGACCCTTTCCCTTTATTAGATCCCTACACATTAAGTATACATGCACAAAAAAAATTTTATGTAGGGTGGGAGTAATAAAACATTATAGGACACCACTAATATTTCCTTAAAAATTATAAATAGGTATAAAATTGGTATTCCAAGAAAAGAATAAATACATAAGAAAGCATAAAAAATCATGTAATGAATAACCATGTACTAACCCAGCCAACACGATCCCTGAATTTTCCTAATTAAATGCTACAATGAAAGGAAAAATATTGGGATATCACAAGAAACCTAGAACTAGCCACAAGGTATGTAAACATGTATCTAAGAAGTCTCAAATCTTCAAGTCAGATTTGGACTCCAGGTTATTATATCCCAATTACATCATGGGTTAGGACTCCAGAATGTCATACCTCGTATTTTCCTTAGGTTATGACTCCATGTTGTCATACCCATAATTATTCTACATTTGGTCAGACCTCCAAGGCTTCATACCCTTAACTTTTTCTCCAGTCCACCATGTCCATTTTTTCATGCCATGAACACTCTCCCTTTAAGGGATGACCATATCATGATGGTCCACCTGTTTCAAGTACTAATAATAGTCCTCCAAATGCTTGGTAATATACATATTAGGGTAGATTATATAAGGTAAAATATAATATATCAGCACGAAAATATAGCAATAGAAAAAAATACATGTGATCAACATCGAACATGGTCAAACAAGTTGCAATCATACTCATGGAATCAAGAATTATAAATAGGTCTCATGGTCTACACACACCCGCACCCGCACCAAAATGTGGTCTCTATCAAGAATGGTCAAACTAACTATTACAGAATAAGAAAATACCAAGGAAGAAACTATATAAAAGATCCCTAAATGGTAAATAACTTCATACCTCAATATTGTTGATGAATTAATTCAAAGTTCATCAAAGGATCAAAGCCCAAAAAATAGTACACACCCATGGAGAACAAGATCAAACATCATTGAAACCTATCTCAGGTTCAGATTCAACAAGAATAAGGATTATAAATAGGTATCCTAGGATATTTAATTCCATGAAGGTTGTTATAGAATTACATACCTCACTTATTCCAAAAATAGAACTAGTTCCAGGATATGTTTAATAAGAAATTTCCAATTCACTAGATCCATTATAGATTCAATAAAAAATAATGAATTCATTGTCAATTATAGAAGATTACCTCAGGTATACCCAATGTATATTGATACACAAAAAAACCATCATTAGAATATAAATCTATTGTGAGATTTGAGAAACACACCCTGAAACGTTCACCGTTCATAAGGGATAAAGCTGTAATCAAAGGGGTGTGATTCACATATCTAGTCCACCGCTAATATATCAAATGATATTCAATGAATTATAGTTATATCATCAATCATCCATGAAAATGAGATCTAAGATGATGATTCATTAACAAATATCTATAATACTTTTATATTCAATGGCACATCTTGATCCGATCAAGATACACCATAAAAGTTATGGATCCATCACCAATATATGAATTAAAAAATAATTCATCATTAGATCCACATAGAAAACATAGACCCATCATAAATCCATGCTTATCTCTAAATAAGGAAGAAAAAAATTGGGTAGATGTAGAAATATATTACCATTCTAGCATCACTGGATTGATCCAGCATTGAAGAACCAATGGGAGGTGAATGGTAGATCTCCAAAGTCAAGAGGGGTAGTATCAAATTATAAATAGTGGATTTATGGTTTAAATTGTTTATTAAACATGATCAAAACCAAGTGGAATTAAAAATTATTGGTGTATATTTAATTCACTCCCAACCAAGGTGTATCAGTGGTCTAGTGGGATTGAAGGAACCACCTAGTTTCTAGTTAGTACCATCATCCAACTGGTGGTACCCCACCAGATGACTTGTGGGGTATGTAGAAAAATTAAAACCATCTAAACTCCAATGGCGATCTAGTAGAAATTTACAACCAACATAAGTCCATTCCTTAACCAAACACTATGTCCATTGATTCATGTTCCTTTTTCTCATAGAAACAAACCTCTTTAAAACCCAAAATAGAGAAGAACCCACATATAATAAAGAATTTTATAAACTAAAAACATATCATACATAGAAATAAGTGAGGATATTACAGTTCTCCAACTTTAATGGCTTCTCATACTCAAGAAGTTATTTAAAAGGTTCGTCTCAAACAACTTGGGACATTAATCCTAAAAAATAGTCTACCAGTTGTAATTATCCTCTTGGATCCATCTATGACACCACATGATCTTGAAAATTTGTTCCATGTTCCATCATAGAACTTTTTTTCTCCAATATACAATCCACATTGGGAGATCCACATATGAGATGTTAGGATCTAACTAAATATCCCTATAATTGATAACATGCATAGGATTGGGTATGTACCTCTAGAGAGTATACTCATGAAGCACATCATTCATACCAGAGTAGTGAGAAGGGATATCTATATTTTACACCACTATCATAACCCACTTGATGACATCAATAGGTCTGACATAGTGCAACACTATCTTTTATTTCATACTTAAACATATATGGTCTAATTGAGGAGTCACTCTAAGAAAAACCCAACTCCCTATAAAAAACCAAAGGTCTTCGCCTATGGTTGGGATAATAATTCACTCTACACTGATTTGTAATCAACCACTTCTAAATTAGCTACAATCTCTCAGAGATCTATTATACCATACTAGGCCCCATAACTATTTCCTCTTTAGCCTCATGCCAACAATTTTTTATATGATAAGGAATACCATAAATATCCTCATATGGATTGGTATGAATTGAATCTTGGAAAATATTTTTGTATGAAAACTAAACCATGCATAGGTGATTATCCCATGCTACATCAAAGTCAAGGATTCAAGTCCAAAGCATATCCTCCAACATTTGAATCATATTCTTCATCTGTCCATCTGTCTAAGGATGGTACACTATTCTAAACTTCAGCCGAGTCCCTATGTCCTTTTGAAATACCTAGGAAAACCATGATTTAAGACATGAATCTCTTATAGGTACAATTTTTAAGGGAAATCCATGCAACGATACTATCTCACTGAAATATATATTTCCTAGCTCACCACTATACGAGTATCAAGGATTAGTAAGGATTGAGATAATTTCATTAACTAATCAACAATCCCCCTAAAAACATCCTAGTTCTTTAGGGATATGGGTAACCTCATCATAAAGTCCATAATAACGTCCTCCCACTTCCACATGGGAATAATAAGTGGTTGGAGAAAACCATTAGGATACTAGTTCTCAACCATTATTCTATAGAGGTTAAGACATCCAGAAATGAATCCAACCATTCCCCATATTCCTCCCAGGACTCTAGAATTACCACCTAAATTCATGGTACATATTTTTTAGTATAGTATGAACCACTTACTTAGACTTATAGAAATATTTAATGAAACATTACTTGATAAAATTAGGGACTATAACATTCCCATATATTAAGACCACATCATCGTTATCAAATGAACACCCAAGTATCTGGTCACAACATGTTAGCTATTCTTAAATTGGAACACACTATGGGTTCATCTCTCAACTAAACATCACCCAGTTTACTAAAGAATTTTTGAAAAAAAATAGACCACACATCACTAATTCTTGGTCCTCAAAAGAACCCATCATCCAATCATCCAAAAAGCACATCAGACACCATTGTTCTTCTGAAGGTCTTTCACCATGATCTAAAGCTACATATATCTCATATTGAAGAGAATATACAATTTTTTAACCTTTACATGGTTTATAGGATATGTTAGATTTGATTTTTTAGATACTCTACCTATAAACTCTACCTAAAATTGAGGTCCCACTATGTTAAGATATTATAGATTATCTTATGGTCCAATTAGACAATAAACATCTCACCAAAGGGATAATATCTCCAACACATCAATGCATGGACCAAATATACAAGTTCTAAGTCATGGGTATGATATTTCTACTCATGGGGTCATAGATAATGTGACCAATAAGATACTATATTCTCCCTTTATACAAATACTTCTCCAAAAAACTACTCCTAATGCATCACAATATACAATATATATGATCTAGACTCAAGAAGAATAAATATTGAAGTTGTAGTTATCATCCTCTTTAATCTTAGTAAATGAATCCCCACATGGTTCATACCACTATAACATCATCTATTTCTTCATCAATGCAGTCATGGTTGTTGGTAAAATGTAGAAGTCCAAGATAAAATTCCAATAGTATCCCACTAAACCTAGAAATCACCTGATCTCAAACATTTTTTAGGGGTATTTATAAGAAATAATTGCATATACTTACTCTATTTCCATGAACACACCTTTCTCAGATTCCACATGCCTAAAGATTTTTACTTCCCAAATCTAAAAGTTATGCTTTGATAGTATGAAATTAATTCAATGTTATAAAAGCATACTCATGACTATTTTAAGATGTCTAGCATTTTGTTTCAGGGTTGGCGAGTAAATGAGGATATCATCAATGAACACCATGATTAATGAGTCATAATATGGATGGAAGATTCTATTCATGAAACCCATGAACACTAATAGGACATTCTATTTTCATAAAGACATCACCATGTAATCATATATCCCATACATTCTTTGAAACACCATCATCAAGATTTCCTCCTATTGAACTGACAACTAGTGACATCTGATCTGTGATCAATCTTGGAGAACCATCAGGCTCCTAATAACAGATCAATGATATCATATATCCTAGGAAAAGTATATCTATTCTTTATTGTCACCTGATTTGGCTTCTGGTAATCTATAAAATGTTAAAGAATATAATTTTTCCTTCTTGGATAACAAAACAAATGCACCCTAGTGTGACATACTCATCCTGATAAATCCATTATATTGTAATCCCTCAAGCTACACCTTGATCCCCTTCAAATCAGCTAGCACCATATGATAAAGGGGTATTGAAATGCGAATCAAACCTAGAATAATTTATATCTCAAATTCAACTCTTTTATTATGGGGATTAAAATATAGTTTTCTAGAAACATTTCTTGATAGATATCCAAAATGGGAAGAAGATATGAGGGGTCTACCACTATTGAAAGAACCAATCCAACAATCTGCATGATAATCATCCCAAAGTAGCTAATGTATATACTAAATCTACTATCTCCCAATTTTAAATTCCAAATCTCCAACAACTTCTATTAATTTGGGGAATAAAAAAATATCCATATCCTATAGTAATCAATGTGAGATCAGAAGTTTTTTAGCTACTCCATTCCAAGAATCACATCAAAGCTTACTATCTCTAGAACCATGAAGTCCCATAAATTTAAAAAATTGTAAATGACTATATTAAACTATAAGTATCACTTATGATGGAATAAATTTGTATCCAATACTGTATCTAAAGAAAAAAATATAAGAAAACTTTACTGGTAAATCAATAATAGCAATTAATTATGCAAATATAAAGGAATGCAAATAACTGGTATAAAAAAAATTGTAGACAATGCTAAAGTGATCAAGATGATAAATTGAACAATAGACAATAACTTACCAACTAACAATAGAGTCTGATACAATAAATAAAATAATCTTACCTTAGTTCTATGATATTATCATAGAGGTATGTAAGTTACTCGAGTCATCATCATTGGATCATGTTACTAAGGACCTCATCTAGATCCCTGGTTCCCAGATTTAATTTTCCATGATACCTTATGATATTCTAACATAAAATATTAATGGAAAAATTCCTGAAGATTCCCCATCTTTCATCATTTCCAAAACATACACTGTGGTGCTGTGAAAATCCTATTTTAATGTTTTATCTTTCCATAGTTGAAGCACAGTGGATCTCTTCTTGAGGGAAATGAAGAATAGAAACTCTACTATATCTACTTAACACTACCCTTCTATGTATCCCCAGTCTTCCTATTCCTAAAACCAGAAGAGATACTCATTATAGTAATAAGAGGTCCACTTTTTTGAGTACTGAATGGTGGAAGATGATTAATTGTATGATCCTCCTCTAAGACATTCTCAATATTCGTGGTCTTGAGTAGAAAATATAAGTATGTAGTTAGGTAGAACACCTAACATTTAATTTGGTATCTGAATGAAGGATGATATTGAATAACCTATACTTATTTTCTTAACTTTTGTCCAATATAGGAGAAAAACAAAATAGATCAATGAAATGATCAATTTATGTAGATACCATTATGGATCTCTATTGTTTCTCTATGAACTCCAATGACTAGTCCATAATTAGTATATCAGAAAATAATTTATAGAAAAATAATTCCTTAAAGACCTACAAGGTAAGACCCTCATGACTTCTAGTCTATCTGATTGTACCCTATCATCTCATAGTGGGTCCTTATTGCATGAACGTTTCCAGATTCACCTTCATGTACTCAAGTGTCTCAATGAGGTCAAATACACACTTGATGATATCTATCAGTTCCTCTGCATCATATGACCCACCAGTTACCTATTATGGTGGTGGATTCTAGAGATGGAAGTATATGGAATATTTGAACATGGACCTTGGTGCCCCTATTTATTGGGAATGAACATTTAGAAAGATTCTTGGCTGAGGTGGGACCACTTCCTGTACCACTAGAGAAGGCCTATGAGAATGATCTACTATACCCTCCTATATTATAGGTGGTGAAATAGGGTAATCCTTCCTTGAAAGAGAATCCTTACCCACATCAGTTGGTTGTCCCATCAATATCGTTCAGGGTAGTTTCTTTTGAAGCATGAAGGCAACATTTAGAAAAAACCAACATCATTAGGATAGATCCTAGTCACTCTATAGGATCACACAATGGTTCTTCTACACCCATAAGATATGGTATATCCCTCTTATCATAAACCAAGTTATCCATCCCTGCATGTTAGTCAAATAAAAATATATATACAAAACATAAAACTATAATTTGGTTCAACTAATTAATGTTAACATATATATCCAAAAAACATTAAAAATGGATATACCACTCAATCAAAGAGTACAATTCATTACTAAAAATATAGAATAATCAAATAATTAAATTAATGAAATATTATGTAACACAAAACATGAATATATATTTGGAATGTGATACCATGTGCCTAATAATGATACATGAATGCACCAAAATACTATTAAATAGTAACATAACTCATGACAATGGTAAATCAGATATCTATTACACATGAGATAGCTAGGAAAATGGACACTCCCCTAGCTGAGACCAACATAACATATATCATTTATATATTATCCAAGGTCAATTACAATAATTGAGGAAAACTATTCTATAATATCATTTGGTAACACCCCAAACCTAACCACTGATTCCAAGTCTAAGAGTCACTAGAACTCATGTGAACCTCCCTATATGCAAGAGTCTACCGACTAGAAGCTAAGGCCCAAACACCACTAGTATAGAGACTTTACCCTCAGTATCATAATTATATACCCATAATAATAAAAATAATAATAAAAAAATTAGATTAAAAAATGTGGAAGAATATAATATCAGATGACACACATGTTATTCAATAAATAAATATGATCCCAATGTTGAAATCCAAACCATATTAATAAGTGTAGGTGGATAAGTAAATAAGGTAACACTATGGGAATCCTATGGAATCCATCCCAATCCTACAACCAACTCCATTCCCCACAATCCATCTATCTTTCATACCTCCTTGACCATACTTGGATCTCTATACATGAAGTTTTCATGTTCATTAGAATTCTCATGTTGGGTTTGAGAAATAAAACCCAGTAAGACACCACCAATGCATCCTTAACAAGTGTGAATAGGTATAACATGAACAATATATGATAATAATAAATGAGTAGGAAAACATAGAAAATTATATAATTAGAACCTGTGTGATAACCAAGAAACCACAAGACTTGTTTGTACCTACTTTGGCTCCATGTTATAAGAATAAACACAAGAATATAACAAGAATCCAAGAACAAGCCACAAGGCTAGTAAACATGTCTCTCAAAAGTATCAAGGAACTGATTTAGATTAGGCCTCCATGACATTGTATCCTAGCTCCATCATGGGTTAGGACTCTAGGCTATCATACCCCATATTTTACTCGGTCTGGGCGTCTAGGCCATCATGACCCTAATTTTGTTGACTTATGTCAGGACTCTAGGCTATCATGTCCCTACCAAATGCTCAGGTCCATCTTCACAATAGTTGAAATCTATGTGAAGTCCCCCCTAATGGATAACCATTTCAAGATGGTCCACCTAATATGAGTACAAAAAAACCCTCAAAATGAATGGTAACACACATAAAACGGTAGACCATATAAGGTAAAACATAGTATATCACCATGATAATATAGTAGACACACACAATACATGTGATCAACATTTTTTGAGGCCAAATACACCATGGGGGGGAAGGGGTGATTTATGGTTATAGATAAATTTAAAATTTTCTACAATGTCAGATTAACATTCTTTTAGGTTCTTATTTCTATGTAATTATAAACTATGTTCAATCACTCACTTGATTACTCCTTCTTCTTGACCTCATAGAGCGATAAAAAAATATGCAGGAAAGTAAAACATCCACATGAAATATGTATTTTTTTCTTAGTTCACCACAAAGGGATATTCTAAGGAGAAAAAATTGACATTATGTTGGTTATAATAGAATATACTAAGCTTTACTAGTTTGTGGATAGAAATTAAACAAAAGTGTTCACCCCTTTACATGTATAATTCATTTATAAGATTTAGGGTTTGGAAACTCTTCCTCACCTCTTCTTACTGCATTGATGAAGGTATTTACAAAATTTATAGACTTATAGGTGTTATTTAATAGATGGGAATCATAAGGCCTTTTCCGTAATTAGAATCAGAATATGCATACATCATAGTAATAATTTGATGAACAGTAAATGCACTGTTCACATGAAATGGAGATTCAAAATATTCTATTCACATAACATATGATTTTTTGAAGCTTATGACATTCACACAACTACCACTTCGTAAAACCTAGGTTCTCATAAGTGTGTAAATTCAATTTAATGAATCTTTTTCTTTATCACATAACTCTAACATTAAAATAACATTAATGTTTAATGAATATCACTTGATATTAATTGAATGAAGTTAATTTATTCTTGAAAATGATCTGATAATTACATCATCATAAAAGAAATTTATTCATACAATTGATGTAAACTTGAATAAGTTTATGAAACCTTCTTGGTCAAGTTAAATAAGTAATTTATTAACATAAATTATATTTTCATTATTGACTCATTTATGAAATATCTTCATGTAACTCTTTCATGAATCAAAGACTTTGATCATTGTTAAGTATTAATCTCCCCAAATAACGGGGGGGGGGGGGGGTATCCACCTATTTATTGATGTGGAAAACCCTTCACAAAATTTACTTACGTTCCAATGACATTGTGTGAAACTTTTCCGGTTCACTAAACATAAATGATTTGAAGTCATTGTAAAGACGCAAAAATTCCATGTAAATGTTTTTAATTATTTGGGATTTTTATGAGTCTGTGAAAATTAACAGCGTGCGATTCTGAGGCCCAGTGTGCCTGGAATGAATTTCCGAAACTTTTTTAGGTACGTTCAGTAAATGCATGGGAAAAATTTTCTATCATTTGAATTGGTGCTCAAATTAAAAATATGAGGGTTCCATTAAATCTGGAATTCTAGGATTATTCTAGAAACAACTTAATTTTGGCGAGAGAGGGTCGAGCAGAAAAGTTAATTTTTGGAGTTTTCAAGAAAAATAATGAAATAATTTAAAATAATTATTTTATTATTTTCTCTCTGTTCCAATGCAGATGATGGTGCTGTAGGTAAGTGATGATGTGGTGATGAGGAACATTAATGAAACACCTAGATGACTAGTATTCTACAATGTAACAATGAATTTAATGGTGCGAAATAACTACGATGTTTCATAAATGAAACAACGTAACAACATAAAGTCACGTCATTATGGAAATCATGAAGCATGGTTCTATAAATAGTTTGATGTGTTGGAAAAAATAAATAGGAAGGATTTGGAGGATTCTCAGGAAAAGCTCTAATGCAATTCCACCCAAGTGAAGAATGACGAATGACAAATAACACATTTCAAAGGTTGGAACCGGGAAGCGTCGTGAACGCTGTAAACCCTCGAGGACGAACATGAAGCAAAGAACTTCATAAAAGGTAGGTGATTTAAATGATTTGATGTTTTCTCTCTTCCCGTTCTTGAAAAATATAATAAACGTAGACCCACCGTCTAACAGGTTGATCTGCATCTTGTCTAATCATAGAGATGGTTGCTTTGGGATCTTAAACACAATGATTATTCTTCCTTTTGTTATTATTAATTTTTCCTCATGTTTAAAATGCTAATGTTGAGGGCACGGTCCAAAATCAAGAAGGCCGATACCCACCACTAAACTTGTTCTTGGTGCGTTCTTAATGGCAGAGCAACGAACACGGCGACAAGACGTTTTAGGGTCGAGAAACGATAGTGGCATTCTAGTGGCTTGCAGAAACAACTGTCGGTGCACCATGACGGCGTTGGCCATAGGAGACCTGTGACAAAAAACCGTGGGCTGTGGAAGGCAGCATGCCATTAGGTGCTGCAGTGGCTAGAGGCAGCCGGCCTGAGCCGGCCGCACGGGAGATGGGCGGTGACCGCAGGTGCCGCCGGTGCAGACCTCACACCACGCCGCGTCACGTCGGATGAAATGGCCCAAAATTAATGGGTCCAGTTGGGAGAAGTGGTCTGCCTTCAGGAGGACATGGGTCAACCGAACGGGCTGAACCCACGGGTAGCGCGAGTGGATCGATCCCCACTCGGTGGGCCGGGCCAATCGCGACCTGGGCCCGCTAACCAGCCAGGACAACCCCGACGGACCAAACCCTGTGAACTGGGCCGAACCATAATGGTGCTGACCTCGGGCTGGGTCAGGTAGACCCCGGGACCCATGGCGTCAGGCCGGCCTAATCGAGTCGGACCATGCCCAGACCCAACCGACCCCCGAATAAAGAAACACCTATAACTGATGAACTGTGTGTTCGTTTTACACACTGTCAGTGGCGTTGAGACCCCTTTTGGAAGCGGTCCCTTTGGCATATTCTGGCGGGCCCGACTGAGCTGGGCTAGAGTGAGGGGCGATCATCACTGTTTCATGAAAAGGTGTGTAACTATCAGACCAGGTGTCTGATCGATTCATCATTTGTGGAATAAGGACCCTTGTGACAAGGTGGTCCTTTGTAGATACTCTAAGTGAGTTTTGATCGAGTTTGACGTGCGACCTGGGTTGGATTATACTTGAATCCAACCAGACCCTTTTTACAAAAGTGCTCATATCTCATAGACCGGGGATCTGATTGATGTGTCGTCTATCATGTTGAGACCCCTATGATAGGGTAGTCACTTGGGAATTTTTTTAGTGGGACTTAGTACCGGTTGAAATATGATCAATTGCTCGAGGAGCAGAGTCTTCCAGAGATCAGGCGTGCTTCATGTGGGAATCCAATGGCTGACTGTGACATGAAGAAGAAGAGATACCAATACAGGTCAGCATCAGGAACTCCAAAGTGGGATGATCTAGCTGTATGACTAATCATCCCTACCTCTGCACTAGTGACCAATACTAGTTAATACCAGTGACCAATACGGGTCAGCACCAGTGACCAATACGGGTCCGCACTAGTGACCAATACGGGTCAGCACCAGTGACCAATATAGGTCAACATCTAGAGACCAATAGAGGTCAACATATAGTGACCTATACGAGTCAGCAATAGAGTTACTATGAATAGTATGATCCGGCTTTACGACTAGTCATCTCTATCCCAGTAACCTTGAAGTTATACCATTAGAGTGAGCTGTATATTTTTATTTATGCTTCGTGATTTAAATCAGGCTTGTGATATTACCTTTGTGGTATTTATTGTGATGTTTTCCTTTTTGGATTATTGAGAGACCTTTGAGGGTCTTAGGGTACCTATTGAGTATTGTTATACTCACCCTTGCACGGGCTCCACCCGCACATGTGTGTCTGGTGAAGACTACTGATGCTTCGAGGTAGACTTTGGAGGTATGAGACTTGGTGGAGCAGGGTGCGATGGGATCAGTTGAGATCATCTTCTTAGAATTCAGACCTATAGATACTACCCTCCAGGTAGTGCTCCAGAGTATATGCGACAACTTTTTACTTTATTTTCAGTTTCTAGGGCCTGCATTCTGGCCCACTGTATTCAGTTTAAAGTTTTACTTGTGGTTGTACTTTAATCTTGGGGGTATACCTTACATTTCTTGTTTTTTTACTTATTTTTATATTTTTAGTGTCTATAGATCTTTAATTAAATGCCTTCCCTATTCAGGAAAATCCTTCAGGTGCAAGTCGCTAAACCCTGACCTATAGAAGGCGGGCTTGGGGTAGTCATGTTAGTGCCCTGTGGGACAGGTCGTGACAAAGTGGTATTAAGGGGTGGTTGGTTCTACCATAAGAACTAAGAGTCTACTTTTAATGAGGAAATTATGTAAAGTATATTGAGTTCAGTTTTTAGTATAAGTAGTCCAAGGTTGGGGCAACAGTCAACATGTCCATACACTAGGACCCGAAATTCTGTTTTCTGACTCGGTACATGAAAACACTGGTTTCTATGATCTTTCTTGAGTCATATCACAAGTTATAACTTATAAATGGTGGTGAATATATTTATTATAGTATGCCTCCATGAAGATAGCCATCCAGGATTTTGATTAGAGATCATGATGGTGGTCCACCGAGCGATGATGCGTCAGTACATGAACCACTCACAATGATGGCACCTTCGGGTGGTGTACCAGTAGCATCTACACCCATTGAGAAGAAGATTCAACCAGTGGATCATGCAGGCCGACTGAGTGCATTTCATGAGTTCTAGAGGCAGAGGCCTCTGAGGTTTCGAGGTGAGACGGACCCCTAGGTAGCAGAGGACTGGCTTGAGGTAGTTTCGTGGGTCTTTTGCATAGTAGAGACACCCGCCGAGTAGATGGAATTTGAAAGGTGCTATCACGGGAGCCCTCAAATAATTAATGGGTTTTTGGCTACTTAGATGCAATAGAGTGGATGAACATGGTCGTCTCTCAAAGGAAGAAGTAAATTTAACAACATATTAAAGGTATTTTGCAAATAAAATAAAGGTAATTAAGAACACTAATTAAAAGGATGGGGGTTGTTTATCATTTACAAATATAGAATAAGTTTTCTTGAATAATATTATATATATATATATATATATTTTAAAGAAGAAGAAAATTTAGAAAAATAAACGAAATGTAAGATAAAATAAGTATTTTATTGAAAGAACAAAAACATTACAATAAAGAAGAGGAAGAGAAGAGAATTTTGGAGGAGATCCTAGCTTGAAAGTTCCCCTCCTTCAATGGTTAATTGAAATGGAAAATAAAAACTTCACCTCTACTCCCAATCCTCTAAGGCATATCCAAACCCCTTCAAATTATAAAAATACAAATTTATAGAGTGAAGGGGAGGCTAAGTTATAAGTGGTTTCAAGTTTGAATGGTGAAATTCGGCCAAATATTTTAATCCAAATTTCACTACCCATTTTACCTTCAAAACGCGTGAACCAGATCTCCATTTAGAAGGATTAATTTTTAGAAATTTTGTTCCTGATCGCCTCTCCAAATTTGAGCCCAATCAAAGAACTAATGTAAGAGTTATGGCCAAATTACATAACTCATGACCAATATGGAGAGTCCAGACCAACTTTGACTTTATTGCCCATTTTAACCAACCAAATGCATGATTTAGCTCCAATGTCCTCAATGAAAGTTGTATCCCATTATGTCAGGAAAATATTCAGAAAATTTTAAGTTCAAATAATGCATATAAACATATTTATGTCTGAAATGAGACAATGAGTTTTAAAGGGTAAAAATTGAATTTTTATCAAATTTTAAAATGAATGATCTAGTCCCAAATATTTCATAAAAGAGCACATTTAACACAATGTGAGGAAATTATATCACTTATTATCAATAAAATATCCAATAAAAATGTGTTTTATCAACTCCAACACACTTAACCTTTTTCACTCTGGGGAAAAACCACATATCATGTATTCGAAAAAATTGTGAGAAGATATGCATGTTCATATTTCTCAATCCAAAGTAGAAATATAAGAAAAGTAAGAATCCTATAAAGAGTCAATATCAATATTTTTTAAAGTAAGTGTCTCATAAATTGTGTCAAAATAAAATCTAGAGAAATTCATAACACTAATCCAAGCGAAACAAGTCATGGGTCTACCATGACAATAATTCTCCACATGTGTGTGTGCCAACCATTCCAAGCTCATAAATCCACCCATTATTCAGTATATTCAAGTCATGTAAAAAAATTATTCTTACTTGGTTTAAGTATATGAACCTGTTATACATTCCTTATAAATTGAATTTCAAGACCCACTCACTTAAGCATTCCCAAAAGTCAAACCATAAGCTTCCGACCTAGATATCCCCATATGTTGTACATTTAATCACTCCCCCCATTTATTATTATTATTTCCTGGTTTTTAACTTTTAATTGGAACAAATCTCACACTCAACTCTCAAAACACATTTTGTCTCCTCACGACACTAATAGTAATAGTTATAACAAGATCAAAGGTCGATGAAGTGTGGTTTTTACCTGTACAACACACAACCCATTTTTTTGAGGGTGTACAACAATTGGATAATAGTTACACACATAGGGAAATTCAGTATAGTAATGAAAATGGTAGAAAGAGAAATGAACGTATGGATCAACCAATGATTTTTTACCTAACTTGACTATACCTTTAATTGAGTATGAAAATTTTCACAATTCATGGTTGAGTGAAAATTAGTGTGGAGAAATCAATGACACAATTTACTATGAAAAAATATCACAGATAATGATGTCAAAATCTAAATGGTTTTATAATGACACAATCATTTATATCATAGATGAATTCAATTTTTATAAAAATCAACCCTTAATGATGAAATCTTACTCATGCTTATCATTCTACAAATTAATTTTAAAAACATGAATTTTCCATTTGTTTCACATGATAATGTTACATGATATATTTGTTTCTTTTTATTTATTTATTTATTTTTTTGTTTGTTTTTGTTTGTTTTTTGGAATATTTTAACCAAAAACATAATATAAAACACACATAAAACACAGAAATGAAAATCATAAATATCCACCCCAAAATGTTTTCCCCTCCCCCACACATAAAATATTGCATTGTCATCAATGTGAAACTATGAGATGATATATGCACAAGAAATGTATAATTTTAAATAGGACAAAGAATATAAAAGTTAAAGTGTTAGGAACAACCTGATATGCTCAAGTGATGATGGGGTCATGAAGTGTGATGAAATTCACTGCATTAGTAGGAATTCCCTGAATGTATTTCTTCAAATGTTTCCAATTGACTGTAAAGATCCTTCCTATGTCCTCTTGTGTGATCCCCACTACACCATAAAGAAAAACATTAGTCACAACATAAGGAACCAACCACCTAGAAATGTTCCCTGTGTCTTGGAAACTAGGTAATGACTAAAAAAACACATGGGCATCATGGACTAAGCTAGTCCAATATAATCCAGATTCTACGATTTTCCTAGCTGTCTGTTGGGATCCAAAGTGTCCACCACAAGCAAGTGTATGACAAAATTGCAGAAGAGACTCAAACTCATGATTAGGAACACACCTCCTAAAAACTTGGTCACTACATATCCTCCATAAGTAGGGATCATCCGACACATAAAATCTTGAATCACTCTTTATCTTTTGGATTTGATGTTTCCTTAAATTTGAAATACTTTCATATTCCACAAGGTAGTTCACTAAATTAGGAAACCAAGGTCACGTACCAGAGATGGAATAAAGATGCTCATTCAGGAAAGTGTCCCGAAGTGGTACCTGGTCCAAGGTGTCATCCTCTAGTGTGTGAGTAAGCCTACTCATGTGGTATGCCACTAGGTTTTCTGACCCCTTCTTTTCCTTTATCTCGATGTCAAATTACTGAAGAAGGAGAATCCATTGGATTAGCCTGGTCTTTGCCTCTGGCTTCTTCAATAGGTACCTCAGAACTCAATGGTCATAAAAAACAACAACTTTAGAGCCCAATAAATATAAACATAATTTATCTAAAGCAAATATAGTAGGAAGAAGCACCTTTTCTGTGGTTGTGTATTTTAATTGGGCTGAATCCAATGTCCTTGATGCATATACAGTTACATGTGAACGTCCCTCCACCATATGAGATAAGACAGCTCTAACCGTAAAGTTGGAGGCGTCACACATAAGCTCAAAAGGATGCTCCCATCGTGGCGGCTATAGGATATGTAGAGTGGTAAGACCTTTTTTTATCTCATCAAAGGAGTTCCTACAAGAATCATAAAACACAATATCAGAATCCTTTTTAAGTAATCATGACATAGGATGAGAAATCTTACTAAAATCTTTGATGAAGTGCAGATAAAATCCTATAGGACCTAGAAAAGATCTAACATCACGCACAAATGCAGGATTGGGTAGGGATGAAATAATATCTACCTTAGATCTATCAACATCTATCCCATATTTTTACACCACATGCCCTAAGACAATTTCATGTTCTACCATAAAATGACAGTTTTCAAAATTCAAGACCAAATTATTATCAATATAACGATTAAGAAAATTTTCCAAACTAGAGACACATTCATCAAATGAAGACCCATACACTGTAAAATCATCCCTGAATAACTCCATGTAGCTCTCAATAAAATCAGAAAAAATACTCACCATGAATCTCTGGAAGGTACCTGGGGAATTAAAATGTCCTAATGGCCTCATTCAGTAGGAAAACATACCAAATGGATAGGCGGATGTTGTATTCTCTTGATCCTATGGAGCAATAAGAACCTGAAAATATCCATAAAATCCATCCAAGAAACAATTGTGTGTTTTCTCAGCTAGTTTCTCAAGCATTTAATCAATAAATGGGAGGGGTAAATGTTCCTTTTAAGTGGATTGATTTAGTTTCCTATAATCAATACACACACTCCAACTTTTTTTCACCCTCACTGGAACTAACTCATCTTTCTCATTTTTAACATCAGTAACACCACTTTTCTTAGGTACAACCTAAATAGGTCTCACCAATTGGGAATTAGAAATGGGATATATGATACCTTCCTCGAGCAAATTTTCAACCACTTTTTCAACAACCTCCAAAAGTGTTGTATTGAGTATCCTTTGTGGTTGCCTTACTGTTTTAGCCCCATCCTCCAAAACAATCCTATGCATGCAAATGGAGGGGCTAATACCAGATATGTCACCCAATGTCCACCCGATTTACCTGCTGTTCTCCCTGAAAAGAATAAACTGTTTTTCTTTATGTTCAGAAGGGATATTGTTAGCAATTACAATAGGTAATTTCTCACCACTTAAAAAGTTTGATTATTGGAGATTAGGTGGAAATGGATTGAGTTCCAATGAAGGGGGTGATGTATAGATGGAGAAATTGATGGAACTAAAATATGTGTACAATGAACATTAGTACCAGAATCATCATCATTAAAATTAGATACTATTGCATCAAAACCATCAGCATATTCAATAGCCATTTCATAATCAGAGTTCTCATGATCAAAATCAGAAAATGAATCCATTTTAAAATAAAATCTAAGAGAGTCTTGTGCATTAAAAATAGGTGTAGAAGTACTCTTAGACCTCAAACTCAAACCAATACTCAGAATCTCCCAAAGAATAGGACAATAAAATTCCATGGGGTTTTTATTTATTGATTCAAAATTGGAGATAACAAAAGTAGAATGGTCTTATGAGGGGTACTTCATGGAGTCCATAACATTAAATATCACAACTTCATCCCCAAAATCCATGGAGAGTTACTCTCAATGTCATTTATGATAGTTTTAGTAGTTTTGAGGAAGGATCTACCTAAGGTAGTATGAGCATGAGAACTTACCTGATCATCTTCCCTGTTAAGAACATATAAATCTTCTTGGATGATCATGTATCTTACCCAGACAGGTACATCCTCAAGGACTGTCGCTGGACATGTTGTAGCTTTATTCAACAACTTCACCACTAATCTTGTTGGTTTAAACTCACCAACCTATAATGATGAGAATACAAAGTGAGTCATTAAATTTATGGAAACTCCTAAATCACAAAGAGCATCATAAAAGTGTAACTCCCCTATGGTTCATGGGATGGTGAATGTCCCTGGATCTTTGAACATTTTTGGCATCTCTAGAGTTGGTGTAATGAGTGATGACACATTACTTCCAAGATTGATCCTCTCATTTCCCTTGAGCCCTCTTCGATTGGTACAAAGATCATTTAAGAATTTTTCATACCTTGGGATTTGCTTAATGGCCTTGATCAAGGGAATGTTTATCTCTACATTCTTGAATGTGTCCAAAACCTCTTTCTGAATTGCCTCTACAGACATATTATTGGTTTTAACAACCCTATTTGGAAAAGGAAGGGGTTTAGGAGTAGCATCATTAATAATTTTCTTACCTTTATCTTTCTCCTTAAGTTTCTCATCTACCTGTTTTGAATGGGGCTTCATTGGAGTTGAGGTAAATCCCAATGGAATGGTAGGTACAAATGTACCATTCATTTTCATCAATCTTATAAATGTGATGGCACAAATATTCCCTTTAGGATTCAGATTAGGTTGCAAAGGAATATTTTCCGAGGTCTTACTTACTAGTTCATGGAAGGTAGTGGAACTCTGGCTTATTTGTGTCTTCCACTCCCTCAGCACCAAACCTTGACTTATCAGCTCATTCTGTTGATTAAGAACAATTTTCTTCAAAAGTTCATCAGTGTTAGAATCTACCTTGGGAGGGGGATCCCCTTTTTGTTGGATTTTTTATGCTTGGGATTCAAATATTCTTTGGGGTTGTTGGAAACCCTTTTGGTAAGGTGGAGGCTGATGGATGTTTTGTTGAAAGGGGTCCTTTGTTGTTGTCAAGATGCATACCTCATGTCCGATTGATCCTTCCACCCTTGGTTGTATGTTGTGGAAAAGGAATCAAGATTATTTTGGGGATATTGTGGTTGTTTCTGCTGATATGGTTTCCCAGGAAACACTACTGCACAATCTTCTATTTCTTGTAGTTGGGGGAAACATTCAGTTGGGTGGCTTGTCTTAGTGAAAATTCCAAAATGCCTTGAAAGAGGGGGTTGGGATGTTTTTTGTGCCAATGAAATATACCTCACCATAGTGGTAAATTATTTCAACTTAGTATCAATCAAATGATTTTCAGGAGAGGAAGGACTTACCTAATGTACTCCCCTGACATGTGGTGTACCTCGATTGCCAAATTGTTGGGAGTTTTGTGCCATCTTGTCGATCAATGCACGTGCAACTACAAGTTTCATGTCTACTAATTCCACTCTAGCCACGACATCCAACATGATTCTATCCATAGGCGTGATTCCTTCATAGAAGTACTGGATGAGTTGTTTCTCACTGATTTGGTGATTTCGGCAGCTTGCACAAAACTTCTTGAATCACACCCTGTAGTAATACATTGACTCCCATTGGGATGGCTTGATCCCTGAGATCTCCTTTCAAATATATTTGGTCCTTGATGCTTGAAAAAATCTCTACAAGAAAAGTAGTTTCAAATTGTTCCAAAAAGTTACATCTTTAGGTTGTAAATAATAAATCCAATATTTTGCAGCTCCATCTAGTGAGATTGAGAATGTTCTTAGTTTGATTCTATCTCCAAAAACATTTCTTGCTTTTAAGGTTGAGAAAACCACATTAAATTATTTAAGTTGTTTATTGGGATCCTCATGAGAGAGGCCATGAAATTTTGGAAGCACGTGAATTAACCCAGAATTCAGTTCAATGTCTGATTCAAGATTTGGGTATGCAATGAAATTTGGTTGATAACTAATATCAGGTGAAACCAAATATATAATGGTTTTATTAAGTTCATTTCCATTATTTTCTAGCATTGGTTCTAGTTTTATGATTGAATTTGAATTGCTTCCAATTTCAATGTTTTTGGAGTGGAGGAATTCTCCAACTGGTTGAATGTTGAAACATCCCATAGACTAAGAATGTCTGATTTGAGCTCAAAGGATACATTCAATCTCAAGATTAAGATCTAAGAGATCTTTAGGATTTGTTCGTGTCATAAATCAAATAAAAATTAAAATAATAAAAGTGGACCATAATAAAATAAAAGATGAGAATTTTGATTTGATGGTACAAAAATAAGAATAAGAAGAAAAAAAATAAGGAGAAAAATTCAGAATTCATAAATAAGGAATAAATAAGAGAAGAAGAGAATACAATTTAAAATAATATAAATACCTCTAAATGGTTGAAATAATTTCATGCTTCCCTAGAAAATATGCCAATTTGAAAGGTTCTGTCATGGGTGCCCTCAAATGGTTAAGTTTTTTGGGGGTAATTATGTGTAGTAGAGTGGCTGACCAAGGAAGTCTCTCAAAGGAGGAAGTAAATTTAACAACATATTAAAGGTATTTTTAAAATAAAATAAAAGGAATTAAGAATACTAATTAAAAGGATGGGGTTGTTTAACATTTAAAAATCTAGAAGATGTTTTCTAGAATAATATTATATATATATATATATATATATTTCAAGATGAATAAAATTAAGCAAAATAAAATAAATGGAAGATAAAATAAGAAGTTTATTGTAAGAAAAAAACATTACAACAAAGAAGAGGAAGAGAAGAGCATTTTAGAGGAGATCCTATATTGAAATATTCCCTCCTCCAATGGTTAATTGAAAAGGAAAATAACCACTTCACTTATGATCCCAATCCTCTAAGGCACGTCCAACCCCCCACAAAATGATAAAAATACCAATTTATAGAGTAGAGGGGAGGCTAGGTTATAAGTTGTTTCATGTGTGAATGGGGAAATTCAGCCAAATATTTTAAGCGAACTTGCACCACCCATTTGAACTTCAAAACGCATGACCCATCTCTCCATATATAAGGATGATCTGTGAGAAATTTTTATCTCGAGATCCTCTCCAATGTTGAGACAATTCCAAGCATATATGTAGGCGTTATGACCCAAATGCCGAACCCATGTCCAATATGGTGAGTCCATCCCAACTTTGACTAAATGTCCCATTTTTACCAACCAAATGCATGATTTAGCTCTAATGTTCTAAATGAAAGTTTTATCCCATTATGTAAGGAACGTATTTAAGGAATTTTAAGTTCAAATAATGTATATCAGAATATTTATGTCTTAAATTCTATAGTGAATTTTAATGGGAAAAAGTATAATTTTCATCAAATTTTCAAATGAATGATCTAATCCAAAATATTTCATAAATGAACACATTTACCACAATTTGAGGAAATTATATCATTTATTATCAATAAAATATTCAATAAAAATGTATTTTATTAGCTATCTTGGCTGCTAGGCTTCTTCAGGTCTCGACAGGATGATGGTGGAGCTTAGCGCTATAGGTGTATGAGGAGATGAACCTCACCTAGCCGGACATTGAAAGCATTTTTAGGGAAGAGTTCATTCCAGATACTCTATGATCTGTATGTATTCAAGAGATGCTGCATCTTCAGCTATGAAACCAGACTATGGCTCAGTACTTGGTGAGATTTACAGACCTCTCCCAATACTCCACCGACATAGTACGAGACCCTTACTTCAGGGACCATACCTTTGAGAAGGGGCTCCGATGAGAGATCAGAGCTTTGATAGTTTCTATCAGAATCACGACATAGGTTGGGGTGCTAGAGTGAGCTTTGTTAATGGAGAGATTCCATGCCGATAAAGCACCGAGAGTGATAGACCCCACCAGATGACAGGTAGCAAATCATATGCATCTCGCAGTAGACAGATGATGGAGAAGCCCAATTAGGCCAGCCATTCTGGAGGGAGACCTGGGGATGTAGGGTCAGAGATGCGAGGCTCGAGAGGATGAAGGATCCACCAGTTTGGTGTGATCTGTTTTTCCTATGGGGGACAGGGTCATAGAGCTCGTGACTATCCGACTCCCTATGCAGATGATCAGAAGATGGTGGAGGGGCCACTGAGGTAGCAATAGTGGCAGGAGCATGAGCATCAGCCAGGTGGCGGATGAGGCATGGGAGCATGATGTGTAGTAGGAGGTGGTCGGGGTCACTAGGCACTCTCACCACCTCCCCCAGGCGGTCCACCGTGAGCTCAGAGTGTGGGTGGTCGTGGAAAAACCTATCTACTAGCAGTGGAGGCTCACAATCCTGACATCCCGGAGATGATACAAGGTATGATCTGTATCATATCTACATTAGCAGAAGTTTTTATCGACACTAGTGCTTAAAATCATTTCCCTTCCGTGGAATTAGTTTGGGACTCTGGGATTCTGACTGAGCTTTTACCTAGACCTTTTCATTTTGATACTCTTACGAGAGGATATTAAGTGGTCAGACTCTGGTTCTGACGGTATGATCTTACAATCGAAGGAGAGAGTTTCAGATGGGATCTTCTAGTAGTGGCATTGAATACCTACAAAGTCATTCTAGGCATGGATTGGCTATCATTAGTTCATGCACAGATTGATTTCTTGAGACATACAGTGTAGTGTACATGTAGAGATGGAGGCCAATTTTCCATTATTGGTGAGAAGGAAAATAGTGAAGAATGAGATGGAATTGTGCTCAGGAGGGTGAAACCAATTACATATCAGCTAGCTTGCATGACCTTCGACACAGAGGATGATTCAAGTCCATAGTTCCAAACAGTGGTGGACAAGTATGAGGATGTCTTTACAGAAGATGTCCCAGGACAACCCCCTTGTAGAGAGGTATACTTCCACATTGATGTGTACCCAGAAACATCACTGATATATAAACCAGGATATTAGATGGCCCCTGCGGAGCTCCAAAAGATGAGGGTACAGTTGCAGAACTTATAGAGGAAGGGATTTGTAAGGCCCAATGTTTCTCTGTGGGCATCCCTGGTTTTGTTTTACAAGAAGGTAGATGGAAGTTTGAGGATATGCGTGGACATACAGTGCCCAAACCAGGTGACCATCAGGAACAAGTATCCTCTAATGAGGATTGATGATCTGTTTGACCAGCTAAAGGGGGCTTGTTGGTTTTCAAAGATAGACCTCAGATCAGGATATCACCAGCTCAGGGTACGAGGCGAGGACATACCGAAGATATCCTTCGGATGTTGGTATGGACATTACATGTTCTTGGTGATGCCTTTCGGAATGACCAATGCTCCAATAGTGTTCATGGGGCCCATGAATAGGATCTTCTAGCCATACCTCAATTTCTTCATGGTGGTCATCCTCGATGACATCTTTGTGTACTCAGCATCCGAGGAAGAGCATGTTGTACACTTGAAGATAGTTCTAGACAAACTCTGGGAGCACTAGTTATATGGGATGCTATCGAAGTGTGAGTTCTGGAGACAGAATGTCCACTTCTTGGGACACGTCATATCAGAGGCTAGATTTTCAGTGGATCCAACAATGATCGAGGCAATACTTGCATGGGAGCCACCTAGAAGTGTTACTGAGGTGCGAAGCATCCATGGATTAGCGGGAAACTATTGAAGGTTCGTACCTACTTTCTCCAGATTAGCAGCACCTATGACATCCTTGATGAAGAAGGGGAAACCCTTCCAGTGGTCAGAGACATGCCATCAGATCTTTTAACACCTGAGGCAGAGCTTGACAAGCACTCCAATAATGAGGTTACTGGAGGAGGGTACTGACTACGTGGTTTACTGTGATGCATCAGGGACCAAGATCAGTTGCATCCTGATGTAGGATGGTGCAATGATTTCTTATGGATCATGATAGATGAGGTCTCATGAGCCAAATTATATGACTTACAACTTGGAGATGGCAGCAGTAGTCTTCGCACTGAAGATGTGGCGACACTACTTGATGGGAGAGTGGTTCATTGTTTACTCCAAACACAAGAGTATCATATATTTCTTCACATAGAAAGTTATGAATCTAAGACAACGACGTTGGATATAGTTACTCAAGGACCATGAAATTGAGATAGTCTATACTCCAGGGAAGGGGAACGCAGTGGGAGATGCACTTAGCCGGAGATCGAGTTCGCAGCTACTAAAAAAGGCTTCAGAGTAGTTAGCCTCACTTCAGATATCTTACATGGATAGAAATGAGACAGTCTACCTCCAGTCGATGGTAGTTTCCCCTCCACTCCTTTAGCTAGTTAAAGAGGCGTAACTCAGAGACAACAACTGTGAGACTACACGTGCTCAGATATCCTCATGCCATGCACCTGACGAATATTCTGAAGGTGGGGAGCACACTATCCTTTTCAGAGGATGTACAGTTGTACCGTTATCACTACGAGAGGTGGTTCTGATGGAGTTCAATACACCCCCTTGGAATTTCATCCAGGCATGATGAAGATGTATCAGGACCTCCGACATCGGTACTAGTGGCCAGGGATGGGGAAAGCAGTGGAAAAATATGTTTTTAGACGCCTCACGTGCCAACAAGTGAAGGCCGAGCACTAGCTACTGGTAGGCTTAACCCAACCCCTTGATATACTAGAGTGGAAGTGGTAAGGGATATCGATGAACTTCATGATGGGGTTATGACGTACATTTAGAGGGAAAGATACCATATAGGTGACCATTAACTGACTCACTAAGTCGGCCCACTTCTTTGCTATTCGAGAGAAGGGTTTGGTAGGGAGATTCAGACATCTCTACGTTCTATAGATCGTGTGACGTCACGAGGTGTCTTGGATGATAATCTCATACCATGATTCAAACATCACATCCATGTTGTGGAAGGGATTGTAGGAGTCTTTTGGAACTTAGCTTCACTTGAGCACAAATTTTCACCCGCAGACAGATGGTCAGACTGAGTACACTATCCAGACCCTGGAAGACATGCTTCATGCATGTGTCCTCGATTTTGGTCATAGTTGGGAGGAACACCTACCCTTGGTCGAGTTCGCGTACAAAAACATCTATCACTCCACCATTGGTATGTACCCTTTTGAAGAATTTTACAGATGACTGTGGATACCACCCTTGTGCTGGATGGATCCAGGAGAGATAGCACTTGTGGACCCAGAGATGGTATAGGCTACCACTGAGAAGGTGCAGGTCATCTGAGAGAAGATAAAGACTGAATAGAGTAGATAGAAGTCATATGATGATAGGAGATAGAAACCACTGGAGTTCCAGGAGGGGTTCGACATATTCTTGAGAGTCTCCCCTAGACAGTGACAAGAGAGATTTGACTGAGGCGAAAAACTCTCGCCGAGGTTTATCAGACCATTCCCGATACTTTGGAGAATTGGCGTGGTGGTGTACCGCTTGGAACTGCCACCGCAGTTGGAGAGGGTTCACAACATCTTCCACATATCCCAGCTAAGGAGATACATGCATGATCCATCTCATGTCATCGACCATGGAGAGATAGAGATTGATGATAGGGAGACCTTTGTGGAGTTCTTGATGGAGATAGAGGATCGATAAGAGTGGATCATTTATGGGCGGTCGATACCTCTAGTGAGAGTTCTGCGGCAGGATGGGAATCACTAGGAGAGCACATGGGAGTAAGAGGCCCATATACATACCCATCACCCCTCTTTATTTGTGTATCCTTGTTTGGATTTTGGGGATGTAAATCCATAATAGGGTGGATTTATAGACCCTAAAATTCCATGTAATTTTTGTTAAAATTATTTTCGATTTTTACTAGTCTTTGAAAATTAACTGGACATGATTCTGAGGCCCGGTGTGCTCGAAATGAATTTATGAACTTTTTTTTTCAAGTACGTTTAGTAAATGCGTGAGTGGTGTTTTTTATTTTTTAATTAGTGCTCGGATTAAAAATAAAAGGGAACCAATGAATCTGGAATGCTGGGATTCTTCTAGAAACAAATTAACTTCGACCGGTGAGGGTTGAGCAGAAAAGTTAATTTTTGGAATTTTTGAGAAAAATAATAAAATAATTTAAAATAATTATTTTATACTTTTCTCTCCGTTGCATGGCAGACAATGAGGCTGTGGGGCAGGGACGATGCAGTGATGTGGCACTTTAATGAAACACATGGATAACCCATATTCTTCAATATAATAGTGAATTTAATGGTTCGAAACATCGACATTGTTTCACAAATGAATCAACGTAACAACGTGATGTCACATCATTATGGAAATTCTACAGTGTGGTTCTATAAATAGTTTGACATGTCGAGAAGAATAAGGTGTAAGGAGTTGGAGGATTCTTAGGTGAAGCTCTGACACACTTCCACCCCAATGAAGAATGAAGAACGATGAATGATGAAGAACGCCTTTTGAAGGTTGGAAGCGGGAAACGTCATCGACACCGTAAACCCTCGAGGATGAACATGAAACAAAAAATTTCATAAAAGGTAGGGGGTTTATATACTTTGATGTTCCCTCTCTTCCCATTCTTGAAAAATACAATGAATGTGGACCAACCGACTAACGAGTTGATCCGTGTCTCATAAAATCATGTGGATGGTTGTTGTGAGATATTAAACTCAAGGATTATTATTCCTTTTGCTATTATTAATTTTTCCTCTTATTTAAAACGCTAACACAGAGGGAACGGGACAAAACCAACAAGGCCCAGACCCTCTTCTATACATTTCCTTAGTGTGTTCTTCGTGGTGGAGCAATGAACGTGGCATCAAGATGTTTGAGGGCCGCGAAATGACAATAACATTTTTATGGCCGGGGGAAACAACCACATGTGCACCATGCCAGCAGCGGCTGGCTGGGGCCATAAGAGACTCGAGGCAATCGGCCATGGGCAGTGGAAGGAGGTGCACTGGTGCACACTGCGGTGTCTAGGGGCGGCCGACCTGAGCCGGCTGCATGAGAGATGGTTAGCGCCCGCAGGCGCCGCCTATAGAATCAGCTGCGACAGGAGGGGCCGACGCAAACCTCGCACCTTGTTGGATGTAATGGCCCCACATTCACGAGGCCTGTTGAGAGAAGTAGTCTGCCTTCAAGCAGACCGGGCCAAATGTGGGCTGGCTGAAAAGGCAAGACCCGTGGCCCAGAAAGCCTGCACGGGTGGGCTGAGCCCCACCCAGCAGGCTGGGCCAACCACAAACTGGGCTCGTTAACCGGCCGGGCCAACCCTGATGGGCCTAACCCAGTGAATGGGGCTGCCCAAAATGGGCCGGACCCAAGCAGGTTCAGGTAGACCCGATGACTCGTTGTGTCGGGCTATCCTGATCGAGTTGGACTGGGCCCAGACCCAACCAAACCCTGAATAAAGAAACACCTATAACTGACGAACCCGGTGATCATTCGAAATGTCATCAGTGGAATTGGAACCCCTTTTGGAAAGTGGTCCCTTTGGCATATTCCAGAAGGCCCGACCATGCTGAGCCAGATGGAGATGTGATCACCCCCATTTCGCAGAAAAGGTTGTAACTAACAGATCGGGTGTCTGACCGACACGCCGTCTGTGGAATAAGGACCCTTGTGACAAGGTGGTGATTTGGATATACTCTAAGTGAGTTTTGATGGAGTTTGACATGAAACCTGGGTTGGATTATAATTTAATCAAACCATTCCCTTTTTACAAAAGTGCCATATCTCACAGACCGGACGTCCGATCAATGCACCGTCTGTCGGATTGGGACCCCTATGATGGGGTCGTCTATTGGGTATGATTTTAGTGGGGCTTAATAATAGTTAAAATATGATCGATTTACAGAGAAGCAGAGTCTTTCAGAGATCAGGTGTGCTTCTTGCGGGAATCTAGTGGCTAGTTGTGACTTGAAGAAGAATAGCGACCAATACAGGTCAGCATCAGAAACTCCATAGTGAGATGATCTAACCATACGACTAATCATACCTACCTACATACCAGTGACATATATAGGTCAGCACCAGGGAAAAATATAGGTCAACACCATCGACCAATATAGGTCATCACTAGCAACCAATACGGGTCATCACCAGTGACCAATACGGATTAGCATCTAGAGAACAATATGGGTTTTCATACATTGACCTATACGGGTCATAAGTAGAGTTAGTATGAATAAAATAATTTGACTATACAACTAGTAATCCCTATCCCATTAACCTTGAAGTTATAATATTAGAGTGAGATGTCGCTTGTTTTTGTGCTTCATGATTTTGATCATTCTTGTGATATTTCATTGTGGTATTTCTTGGGATGTTTTCCTTTGTGGATTGCTGAGTGACCTTCTAGGGTCTTGGTATCCATACTATGTATTGTTATACTCACCCCTGCATGGGATCCACCCACACATGTGTGTCTGGTGTGGAATATAGACCCTCGAGGTAGACTTTGGAGGTATGGGACTTGGTGGAACTGGGTGCGACGAGAGCAGTTAAGATCCTCTTCTTCGACTTGAGACTTACAGCTAATACCCTCCAGGTAGAGCACCAGGGCAGATGAAATAACTGTTTACATTTATTTCATTTTCTAGGGCTTGTAATTCAACACATTGTTTTTAGTTTTTTTACTTGTTGTTTTACTTTACACTCACAGATATACCTTAAATTTGATGGTAGTTTACTTGAGTTTCCCTTTTGGAGTATGTACAAATATAAAAAACAATGCCTTACATTGTTGGGAAAAACCTTCAAGTGATATTCTCCAACCACTATCCTATGGAATATGGGATTAGGGTAGTCACATCTGGGCCCCATGGGATAGGTCGTGACAGACACATTTAGTGTTATACTCACTACTGTTATGAATCTACTATGTGAATTTCATGGGTTCATGAAAATATGATTTCATGAACTCTCAAAACATTCTTGAAATCCTAACCTTTTCCAAATATAAACAAGACACATTTAAAACAATATTTTCATGAAACTTTTTTATTGTATTAACAACTCAAACCTTCCATAAAAATCCTTTATGTATCAATTGAATTTTTTTTCTTTCAATGAGAAAACATGGAATCTTCAATTTCACAAAACATTGTGAATGTAAAAATACTTTTCACAAATTTTTTACATTTTCATATAAAATATTTCATTTTTCATATTTCAATGATATGTATTGGGGTCACTATGTTCATACAAAATACGATTTTGTATGATACTTCATCTTTTGCTCTATAAGCATTATGAAAACTTAAAGAGTTATAAAATCATTTCATATTAGTTTTTGAAGTTTTTTTAACACACTAGTTGACTATGAAACTTTATCTTCCTCATCCATGATTCTGAATTCATACTCTTTCCATCGCTGTTAATCTATTCCCTTCTTTATTTCACATAATAAGATGAGAAAAACTATTCAAGATAAGGGTTAACTCCATGTCTTCCATAAATCACAACATCATGTGAAACTTCATTTGGGTGAGAATAATTACAGATTAGAATCATTCTGTTACATTCATACTTCAACATCTGAAAATGAGCACTCACTATAGATTTAGTGATGAACTTCATATCCTAATTCCCTAAAACATATCTATTTAGAAACATTATAGATATTTAATCAGATCCTCCCATTGATTATGTAATGTATATCTTTTGGATATTTTCTTAGATGTGTGTCAGTCTGCATCCTTCTACATAGCTATATTCGTTATGGTTATTACTGAAAACAAATCCAACACCAAACATTAGTTTGGGTCCAACATTCTCCACATTTTTTTTCAATAATATCATATGTACATCCTATATAATATACTCCAATAATTTCATGGATACTGATTTATGATTCTTCCTTTTCCTCCCCAATGAATTTTCTCTCATCCGTTGAAATCAAAATGGAAAGGTCTATATGAAACTAGATAATTATTTAGGTTCTCCTCCCATTAAGGTCATTAAATATTTCTTTTATGTCACCCCCTATAAACATCCTAACTAATAGGGAGTCATTGAATCCAAATTTATTTAACGTCTCCTCCCTCTATATCTGTGATTTTATAGGGGATTTCTTCAAAAAAAAAAACACTACACCTCATTAATAAATTCTATCCATTCAATAGATTTACAATGTTCTTCAGAAACCAATGGGGGAACATAATTCTCTTACAAATATGAGAAAAATAGATATAGAGAGTTTTTTCTCCCCCTTTGAGAACTATATTTTACTTTTGACACTATATATCAATTTATTGTTGAATAAACTTCTATTAATACCACCTATAAATCCTAAAGCCATTTTTTGTTACAACTTTACACTTTTGATAGATTTTTAGTGAGGGAAATCAAAACTTGTTATTGAGTCATTGAAAAATCATTCAAGTATACTAAGTCAGAACTCATTGTAGGAAACATGAGTTTAAGCTATTAAAGACCAATGTTGTCTATGTCACTCACTTATTTTCCAAGATTCTAGATGTTTAAATTTATTTCTTTTGAAGAACATCCTATGATATCAGTCACACTAACACCAAATAGTCAGTGAATAAGATATTAATATTTAGTGTGTGAGACATATCACATTATAAGCCAACTAACACCTATTGTTAAAGATAACCTCATGGTACCACATGGTATGAATAATCTTCAATTAATCGTAGGAATCATTTTTCAGGTAAGGATAAATAGTCTAGAGTGATTATCACCAACTTTCCCTAAATATATCCATAATTGGACTACTACCACTTATTAATGCCAATAAATCTACTACTACCAAATGTTAAATTCCTCTTCAGAATAGGGAGACCACTTGATGGGACCACTATTGATTTTCCAAAAAATTATTGGCATTCTAAAAATCTTTAATTGATACCATAATTTAAAAAAAAATTAGATAAAAATGAAATACATTAATTTTACTTCTTCTACACCTACATATATTTTCTTGATGGTTAAATACCACTTGAATTGAGGCCTAATAACAGTGGTAGAATATTCAATGTGACTTGGAACCATTAGATCATTCAAATATAGCTTTGAAATCACTTCAATTTTACATATGTCTCTTCATTGTATAATCTTCCATTTACATAACATACTAATTTCAAATACATATTTAAAAAATAGAGGGTTTTCTAGCACCACTTTTCGAATATGATAACATATAAAAATTTCAATTATTTCGATACTTCTTGTTGTATGTGTTTATATTTTACTTAAGAACCCATTCCCTTTCAGTACATATAAACCCCATGGATCAGATCTCTCCCTAAATACTACACCACTTCAACATATATTATAAATAGATAAATTCATGGAGATATTGGTACCTTTGGAATCCTCAAAAATAGGATTGTGGTTGATCTTGATGGACAAACCCTTTGATATTTTACTGAAATATATTGTACTACTTTTATGTTTGTTCCAACTTCCTAGAAATATTTAACTATTCTTTCTATATAATTAGACACATATTACCCACTATTTGGATATATAGGTACAATTTTCCTAACAATTTTCACATTTGTGGATTCAAAACTACTCATATAGATTACTTTCTTTGACACAACAAACAAAAACTATTTTACATGATTATTCCTTAGAGCGGGAATCTTAACATTGGTATTATAATCTATATTCTTCCACTAATAGATAAATATACTAATAGTTTTTATTTCTCATCTTCATATATTTCTTGAAATTTTACCATATGTCCATTTTTTATCTTTAATAGACATATAAGGAAACTCACCTTTTTTTATTTTTGGTGAGTATTTATTTATGTTCACAATATTATTACTCACAACTAAAAAGATCCCATTATTTTTTTAGATTTGTTTCCTTTATTTCCAACAAGGATGTTGTGATTTCCTCATGTTAGGTTCTTTATAGGCCAATTATTTAACTTTATGTTTTTCCTCTAGTATAGTGTACCTATTTTCCAAATTAAAAAGTCATTATATATTATAGAATCTTTCCTTTTATGCCACAGGAGTAGAGGACCTGCTTATCACATCTTTTTTCTTTCCATGAATTCTTCTTGCTACAATTCCTTTCCATATAACCATGGTGATAAAAATAAAAAAATTTCATTAAACATAAACCTTGTATCGTCACAACTCTATTTAAATGTTGATGCGTCCATTCTTCTTCCATCATCGATCCTTCAAGATTCTTGAAACAAATTCAATGTGTTTTTCATTTTACAATTGAAGTATCATATCATGGATACCTTATTTAACAATTTAGTAATATTATTCCTTTGATTTGTTAATTTCATATTCAGATCCTTGCATACTCTAGTCACATATGCTTATTTGGAGGGTAAATCTTACTTCTCGTTTCCCATATATAGATGAATATTTTACTCAATCTCCTTGATCTTCTCATATTTTTTACTTAAGTTTATCATCCACATGCATTAATCTAGTACTTGGTTCATTCATATATTTTCTTCACTCTTCTAGAATTGTTGTGAGAGGGCTGAAACATTATTTCAACTCATTACCGTGGAAATTTTCTATTTGATATCCTTGGAAATTTCTTCAAGAAAACCACTTTGTTATTTCATCTTAGCACTCATATTTTGTATATTAAAAACTAAGGAAACATATCCTCATTTAAGCCACATGTTTTCTATGAACAAATCATTTATGATTTCATAGTCTACTTTATGTATGATCTCCAATTGATCTGTATTCTCTACAAAGGATTGGATCTCTTCTTGATCATGGAACACCCTATTTCTAAATTCATGACCATGTATTGTTGGATCATAATCCTTGTTATAGTTCTAATCATATGAGAGTGGTTCATATTTTCCACTAAATTCTATAAAAGATTTATTCTCAAAACATAACATATTGAAATGATTACTTAATATTATCCCTTTAATAACTTCATATTCAAGTGAATCAATATTTTTCTATTATTATTTAGAAAAGGATTTCCATTTTTAATCACCTTTTTTTATACTTTAGTCCTATTCTTGATATTCATTACTTCTTTAAAGTTCACCTAACTAATAGATTGATCAATTAATTATTTCTAAATTTTCTCCATATCTACTTCAATATCATCCACATATTCTATTCAATATTTTAACATCCCATTAAACTTTTATTTTTTTCTTTAAATATAAAATTCAATAAGAGAACCATAAATATATAACTAAATCTCAACAATAACCTATAGATCATTATCCTCTTTTAAGATACCTGTATTCTCATATTTAAAGGGAAATTCCATAACAGGGTTAGAATCAAATGAAATAACTAAATTATAATCATCCACCCTGATTTATATAAATGATCCCCTGAAGTCATATTCTTGTTATTTTTCTTATTATTTCCTTTTTTCACATGGAACTCTTCTTGATACTTCATAATAGGGTTTTACTTTATAGATTTCCAATAGAAATCTTCTAAATTATTTTTAATCTCATAAGTAGTATAAAAACATTTAGTTTTGTTATATACTTCATTGGATTAGGATCTATTTAGGATATTCCCTATATTTGAATATTTAATTTTCTCACTATGATTTCTCAAGGTAGCATCTATTCAGATATAATATATAACCTCTTCACTATAAGTGTACATGAATATAATCATTTCTTTTTTCCATACATAAAATCCAATTCAATAAAAAAATAGAGGCTCCATCATAGATTTAGTGTGTAAAAGTCCGATCACTGCTTCTGAGGTTGAACAATATGTATAAACCTTTACCCTTTTTTACCACATGTTAGACCTAGATACAACCTGAGAGGGGGGGGGGGGTGAATCATTGTTCTAGAAAAATTTAAACAATTATCTATAGTTAAGTTGAATATCTTTTAGGATATTGTTCCCATATTGGTAGGAACAATGTTTAAGCTATCAATTTTTTATTCCTTATTGAGATCACAAAGCGATAAACAAATATACTGGAATGTAAAATATCCAAAAAAACACAATGATTTTTACTTGGTTCCCCATAAAGGGATAATGTAATCATAATACATTGACATTGTATTTTTCATACCAGAATCTAGTAAAATTCACTAGTTTGGTAGATAAAAATAATTAGGCAATGATCACTCTATGCCAAGTAAAATTACTTTACAAGATTTAGGGTTTAGAAACTCCTAACCTAAGACACATTACCTCTTCCTTACATATGTAAACTACATTGATGAAGGTACTTCTGTATTTTATAGGCTTGCAGGTCTTATTCAATATATTGGAATCAAATGTGTTTTTCCCTAAGTATCATGTGACTCTAAATTCATTGTAGTCCTGATTTTATGCTCTTTAAATGAACTATTCACATGAAACAGATTTTCAAAAAATTCTTTTCACATAACTCCCAATTTTTAAAAAGAGGTGACTTTTGTGCAATTTCATTTCAAGAAATTTTGTTTGTGTACATTTGTCTTTACAGTTTTGTGAAACTCACACTTTTCAGCACAACTCATGATTTCATGAAACGTGAAAGCTTCATGAATCTCACTTAGTTGTTATATACACAAGTGAAAATATTCACACAATTGATGTGAAAATTACTACCTCATATGACAAATTATTTCATGCATTTGATGTGTTCTTGAATACGTTCGTGAAACCTTCTTGGTCTTGTTGATGTAAGTCATTTTTTAGAAAAACATATGTTTTCACTACTAATTCACACAATAAATATCTCTGTACAAATATTTCATGTGTCAAGGCCTATGATATTCATTAAGTATCTATATTCCTAAATGAGGGGGGGGGGGTTTCCACCTATTTATAGACACGTCCGACCCTTCACACACCTTCCTTCCACAACACCGACCTTGCATGAAAATTTAAGGGTTCTTTAAACAACAAGGATTTGAAATCACCTATATCAGACAAATCAATACTATCATGAAACACCAATATTTATTTTATAGGACTACTCAATTATAATTTCAAAAACTATCCATACTTTTATGAAATACTCTCAATTTTTAAATATGTACAAGAAATCTTCAAAATTACATTTCCATGAAACTTTTCACATGTTTTTTTTAAATTTACCTCTTCATAAAAATATTTCAAGAATCACTTTTCTTTTTATATATTCCATTGAAATAACTTTTAATCTTCACATTCACACAACTTAGTGAAACTAAAAATACTTTTCAGGAATGTTTTTCATTTTCATGAAAAACCTTTCCCTTTTTATATCTCAATGAGATGACTTGAGACACCATGTTAATAAAAAATCTAATTTTATGTGATACTTCTTGATTTTCTTGTGAAAAATTATACAAACTTACCAATAAATCATATAATTTCTTGTTAGTTTTACAAGAATTTTTTTTGGAAAACACTAGAAAATTGTGCAACTTTAAATTACTTCAACTAGATTTCTAAATTCACACTCTATGCTTTATTGATTGTATGAACTCTTTTTTCTTCCATAAAACTGGATGGGAACAAATCCTTGAGAAGAGGGTTAAGTCCATGTCTTCCCTAAATCACAATAACATATGAAACATTATCTAGGTAAAAATAATTCTGCACTGAAGTCATTCTGTTGCATCCATTATTCAGCATCCAGAAATGATCACTCAATATAGATTAAGTGATGAACATCACAATATACTTCACTTTATACTATGATTTAAAAAAAATCCAACACCAAACATAAGTTTGTGTCCAAAAAATCCAAAATGGTAAAATAATATACAAGTATTCCCAAGGAATCAAGAATCATAAATAGGTCTCATTGGACACACCCACACACCCACATGCAATCCCTATCAAGAAAGGTTCAAAAAACTATACCAATATAAGAACATACCAAGGAAACATGTGTATAAGAGATACCAAAATATTAAGGAACATCATACCTCAAGGTTTTGGATGAATTACTCCAAACTTAATCAAAGTATTGAATTTTAAACTCCATTACACACCCATGGATAACTATCATTCATGTCAAGTATTCTTATATCGAGTTATGGTTCGTCAGGAAGAATGTTTATAAAGAAGAACCCAAGGAGAATCCATATCAAGAATGCTATTCTAGAATTATATACCTCATAGATACCATCAATAGAACTAGTTACAATATTTGTCAAAGAAGTGGACTCTAACTCACTGAATCCATTATTCTAGAGATCCATGATGAAATTTATGAAGAAAAAGGTCTCATGATAGTTGATTTAGGGAAACTTACATTGAAATGTACACCATTCATGAGGGATCAGGATCCAGTCAAAGGGGTGTTAATGACATGTCAAATCCACAATAAATTTTTCAAAGGATCGTTAATGGATTATAGTTCAGTCATTAATCCACCATTAATAAGAAGTCTTAGATGACGAATCATAAAAACATACCCATAATAAATACATATTAAATAGATATTGATCTGATCCAGATACATCGTAAAAATGTTAGTTCCATCATTGATCTATAAAGAAACTAATAATTAATCATTAGATTCCTATAAAAAACATAGATCCATCAAATATCTAAGCTCATATCTCTATAAGGAAGAAGAAAACAATGTATATTTGGAAATATATTACTATTCTAGAACCACTGGATCGATCCAACATTGAATAACCATTTTGAGGTGAATGAGAGAGATATATAATCAAGAGGGGAGGAATATAATTCAAAATATGGTATTTAGAATTAGAATTATGTATTAAACATGGTCCAAAATGAGTGGAATTAAAAATATATGGGGTGAATTTAATGAACTCTCATCTTGGGAGCTTTGGAGAGTTAGTGGGACTCACTGGTAAGTTAGTGCACTTGGAAGAAACATTTGGGTTCTTCTAGCAGCACTAGCAGGTCAGAGGAAATTTTAAAAAAAATTATACCCTTAGTAACTCCACTGGATAGCCGATGGTAGTTTATAACCACCATAAAGCCATGCCTTAACCCAAATCTCCATCCATCGATTCCCAGATCCTTTTATTATAGAATTTTACCTCTTTAAAACCCATAACAGAGAAAAAACTAAAGCTAATGTAGAATTTTATAAAATCAAAATATATTGTATACCAAAAAAAGATAGAATGTTACATATGGTGCTCACAATCTCTTTCCAAACATAAAAACTCCATCTTTATTATCGAATCCTCTCTACATCCCAACTTCTATAGATTTAATCGTCTTTTGTAAAACTTTTTCAACTTAATAATAATTTTTTATCTTCTCAAGTAAATATGGTTAAGAAATTTCATAAAAAAGGAATGTTGTTTAGACATCCCTAATAATTTATATGTTTAACTTTACTAAATCCAGGTATGTTGGATCCTTGTACATCTTCACCATGGATAAATCTCCATGATTATTTTTAACCAATGCATCTGCCACTTTTTTCCTTATCAAGGGTGTAGTGTATCCCATAATCATAGGCCTTGATTAAATATAATAATATTCTTTGTCTCATATTTATTTACATCTATGTAAATATATTCTTCAAACTTTTTTGATCCATACATATGTTACATCTTTTATTATACAAATAGTTCCTCCATTTATTCAAGGTAAATATTACTACTTCTAAATCTAGATCATGTGTTAGATAATTTTATTCATGGGTATTTAATTTTATATATTTATAAGAAACAACTCTTTTAGTTTTTAGAAGTATAAACCATATTCATTTCATCACTACATCACTATATATAAAAAATATTTCCTTTCCTATCAGTTAGGTTGATACTGGTGTATTAATTAATCTCTTCTATAGTACTTCAAAAATTTCATCCTCTTTATTTGAACATTTGAATTTAACCTATTCACAAGTCAACTTAGAAAACATGTTTTCTAATTTATAAATAATTTTAAAAAATCATGAATAGTAACTTGATAATCCAAGGAAACTATATATCTTGGGTTTTTAGTGTTTTATCCACCCTTCTTCAAAATTAGTATTTTAAGGGACTGTAAGGACTCGATCCCAGTTTCCCAAAGACGGTGCCTTATTTGATTACATTGGTATATAAAAAAGGAATAAGCATCTCAACGGACCGATCATCTTAGTAGTCTTAATGAAACTATATACATATATGGAACCCATTTTACATTTTGAAATGAAAAAATATGATACATAACAAAATCTAATAAACTGCATCCTTGAAAACTCAATAAATGACAACTTCTTCTTAAACTGGGGAAGGAAAAAAACTAAAAGTGGTGAGATAAAATGCTCAGTAAGGGTAATCAATACAGGAGAAGATATCGTAACATAAACATTAGGCATGTTGAAAACATAAAAACATGTGCCTCTATCAAAAAACTGATCACATTATGGCAAGAATAAGCGATAAGTAATTCCATGAATAAACATAATAATGGGTATTCTACTAGTCCAAAAACCACATGAAACATAAATTGTATTTTCATAATGAGGGAATGCATAATACAGGACAACATAACCATACCGTCAATGCCTCATGCCAAGAATATAAATAATCATTTTTTCAAGACCTTGTGCCAAGACCGTAGTTTGTCTCATGAGACCTACCAAAGCACCGAGGGGCTATATATGGCCCCACCCAACACTTATTATGTCCAATGAATTCCTCATATGAAAGGGGTGAACAAAATCAACATATACCTACATATTTAAACTAATATATGAAATGTAAATAACATTCCCCAATCATTGAACATAAACACTAACTATTCAAAATAATATGGTGAATGATATCAAAATAGAACATCCCTTGTCAGAATAACTAGAAACTCTTCCTCAACATATTTTAGATGATATCGTAATAGATAAACCTAAATTCAGTACAACATTCAACAAGTGATTTTTACATAGATGAATATATTTATAAACGAGACCATTGACAAATTCTTGAGGAAATAATCCTTCAACATTCCATAGTGTCCCATACCACCTTGAAACATTAAAATAATAATCCCTTATAATATCATGAGAAAAAGGAGACTGTTGATATTATATACCAAAGGGAAGTATATACACCACATGAAATAAATAACTAGTGAACAAGGCATATATCTCATAAAAGTTAACGAGAGATGAGATAAAAAATTTTACTTTGGAAAAAAGTTTCCTTTTGGAAAATCATTTATATTTTCCATGAAATCATATTTTAAACCTGAATATCCCAAAAAATAAACTACCATCACATTGAAATTATATTTTAGGAATAAATTATGTCCAACAGAAGTGAAATCATGTAAAAATAGTTCTTAAGATTCTTTATAAATAAAAAATGTTAGGGCATTTTAAGGAAAGTATGAAAGAGAATTTTAAAGTGGAAAGGCACATTTGTTCTCCTAAATCCAGAAATAATCCAAGATAATTATTCATGATATTATAAAACTAATGGAGGCTTAAAAAATATTTTTTAGTACACTTGAAAATTAGTAAGAATTTGAAAATATTACTTGAATCGAGTTTGTATTTCCATTTTTTTTGATAGTTCATTATAAAACATGTAACTACTAATAAAATAAGGAATGATTCTGGTTGGTGAACATATATATAACACTCACTCAGAATTTATGAGGATTTTTAAATAGTACACAAGAGTTTCACTGAGTTAATTAGACAATAAAAGTAACCCGAATGAAAATGGAGGTTCGAGAGGAAAACCCCTTACCACTTTGTAGTCAATCGATTCATATGCCCAAAAATTCATAATATTAAAATGATAAATTAAATACCATGAAAATAAATATATTCGTGATATGTTAAATAAATTATAACAATACCTACACGATACACATGTATTATAAGTGAATACTAGAAACCTCACAAAAATGGAAGTGAGATAAATAAATCCCATACCTTAAGTCCGAATGTGTTCCGCTCTTGAACATAAGGTCCTGGAATATGAAATTATAATTATTAATAACATATTTCAGAAAATATTATACATGTATTTAGTTTATCATAATTATTTTTAGTTCATTTATGTTCTTCATAATAAGTTATTATATTGAATTTTGTTGTTCTGTAGTGTTCATTTTCTTTATTTTCTTAATCGGTTCACTTGTTCTTAAGTAATGGAGTTCATGTGGAATAGATGTAAATCACAAAAAATGAATTAAAATATTATTTATGATCATCTATAGGAGTTATTTGTCATTTATATAAATTTTTTACATTGTCATGATGATGAATTATTATATAGAACTTTAATGATAACTGTTTCAGTTAATTTGTGGGTTTTGATTAGAAAGAACTCATTTTTATTTATAACATAATACCATTTGTACAAAGGAATTAAAAAAACTTAAATAGGTTATATTTAATATATTATAATATGGTTCAACCATAATAAGAATGGTTTCTTTACCAGAATTGAGAATGATAATAGAAATCGAAAGCCCATCATCCTTGAATGTGTAAAATTGACACATCTTGGATGGAGTTATTTCTACTAGTATAAAAGAAGGTAAAAGGAAGAGATGATGATAAATTATTCCAATATCATGAAAATATTCTATTAAATGTAAGATACTGAAGTCATAACAACATTTGGATAAGGATAGGTAATAATAGAGAAAGAAAACCAATGAACGTGAAAGGAAAGACAAAGAATTGAAAAGAGGAATTTACCTCTTGAACCAAACTTCCTAGAGAGCCTTTTTAAGGGAGAGGTTTTGGTATTTTTTTGAGACCAAGACTTTCTAGATGTGGGAGAGGAGGTTGGGAGGATATTTGGATAGAATTTGGAGAAGTCACAAGGCTTGAGAGGAGTGAAGAAAAGCGGGAGTGATGAGGTTTTTTTATAGTGGAGGGGAGAGGGGATTTCTCAATTTTATATTCATTAATTTATTATTTCTCCACAAGACAAGGAATAGTTAGTATTCCATGACAATGAATAGAAATTGTATGATGTGAATCCAAATAAATTTGTCTTACATCATCATAATATCCTACATGACTCTATAATTAGTGTATTTAGCTTATTTTGTATGTTATGGTATTTCACTATTCATAAAAAATTCCAGTATTTCAAAAAAAACCCAAAAATTCATACAAACCATTTTTTGAAGTGTAGAATCCAAAAATGAAGTCCATTTTTCAAAAATAATTTTCTAAATATGATTAATTTAATACTTCATTAAAATAATATTTTATTCTAAAATAATAGTTTTAAAACATTTATTTACTCATTCCAAAACATAGGTATATCATACTACAACTTGAATGTTATTTATATACTATCATAGGTTAGGTTACTATTCATAACAGTATATCACTATTCATAATGGTATGTTACTATTCATAAGGGTAGATTACTATCCACCAAAAATTATGTTTTTCTTATTAGAATCCAAATAACTTACTCATCGCAACTGTGTATGTAAAATTTTTGAAATTCAGAGCACAAAAGTGACAAAATTATGTCTAAATGGCTAGGTTCTAACAAAGTGGTGTTTGTAGAAACTCAGTGATCCATTAATTCTATAATAAATCTATTTGTAAATTCTTAGGGTGTTACATTATCCCCTCCTTAAACAAATTTCATCCTAGAAATTTGAATTTTGATCTTTGAAAGTTAATGGTTAATACTTGAAAATTTCATTATTGAAACTGACATAAAAAATATTGTTAATAAAATAGCCCCTAAAAAAGTTATTGGAGATGATGTGGTCACCCCAAAAAGCATGCTTTCTAATGAGGTGACATTAGTTGGGAGAAAAAAACTGGACATGGAAGAAAAATATAACTATGATATTCTAATGGAACATGATAGAGGATATGTTCAGATGAATGTTTATTACTAAAAAACTATAAACTAAAAAAATTCATTATGAGTATAAATATATATTTCTACTTATAAGCGCATCCTTTTATTGTAGTTTAACTATCTATACCTCATCACATAGAAAGGATTACGCCATTTGTTGAAGTAATAAATTAACCTATAAAAGATTATACAATGATCAAATTAAACCATTTCATAAATGGATAAAAAATATCAAAATATAATGATTCAACACATTATAATGATGTCCTCAAAATTTACAAGATGAACTTATCTCTAAACGTTAATAAACAAAAAGTATCCCTAAAATTCATATTCCAGAAATGTGAATAAATTCATCATGTATCCTCTTGAAATATCATAATAACTTGAATTACCATAAAAAACCATATTGGAAACATACTTTCTTCCATATTCCTTAAATAAGATACATGTTATTGGATATATTCCTTATATCAAAAAGTGCCGCAAACATCATTGATGATAGCATAGACCCATTCTCAACAAGTCAATAATCAATTCTAAGGTAGTCAATACTTATCCGAATCAATCATTTCTTCATCATTATCTCAACATAAAATTTATATTAAGGGTTTTCTTTCCCTCAATCATGTTTTTTTATAAAAAGTTTAACTTTCCACTGAATCAATTTTACTTTGTACCATTCATCATATGACCTCAAATCCTTAATGAACGAGTACTGCAGAACAATCCATATATATTTCATAATTCATAAAACCAGTACATTACTGAAAAAATATACAAATGACATGATTCTTGACTAGGCATATTAATCATTCTACTTTATCTGCAGTAGAATCATAACTTGATCATTACCCAAAATCATCATTTGGGGTATATTCCTTTGAATGACTTCTTTTTATTTTATTATAGATAATCCCCCTTTTAAGGGTTGAAGGGGAACTGGTACATGACCCATAGGCCCAAGGCATAAGGCCCGACATGACCCACAATACAAGACCCGAAGGCCCAGAGGCATACCATGCCCATTACCTGACCCGTAGGCCCCGCCCACTAGAACTGCCCCTCCCCAACATCTTGAATCATTGATCTCCTTAGCTCCAAACCTTCCATTGCTAATCGGCTAGCATTTACCGATACAGAGCTTCACAGAGCCTAGTCCTGATGGCGGCTGCCATACCCTCTCATTCTTCCAATCCGGTTAGCTCTACATCTAGTGGCTGCTACTCCAGTTGATTTGATCCTCTTCTGGGGCCTGTTCTATGTGAACTGGGCTACTCTATGGTCAACATGACCTAATGGCCCTATAGCCCAAAGGCCTTTGATGGCCCGAAGGCCCTGGAGTCGCATAGGCCCAAACCGGTGGCCCGAATGCCCAAATCGGGTGAATAGTTCTGGCTGCTACAGTACCAAACAGTAACTGCTATAGTTACTGCTACAGTACTGCTACAGTACTTTTATAGTACTGCTACAGTACCTGGAAATTCACCTCCACCTGGTTTTGAACCTGGGTCTCTTGGATGCCAAGAATGAGCCCTTACCACTCGGGATATTGACTCGCATAGTGTCCCATCTCCTTGTAATTGAAGCATTGTATATTGGAATCCATTTTATTACCCTTTCAATCATGAACTTGGTGTCCTTTTTCTCCATACTTATAGCTAACACCCATTCTCTTCATGCATTTACCAGGGTGATTCTTTGCACAATTATCACATCTGTGAAACCACTTCTTTAACATCTTCCCTTTATCCCCATATCTCTCTACCATCCTCTTATTCTTTTTCTTCCCTTCAAATCCATAGGATTCAGAGAACTATTTACATACCTTTTTAACACATGATATTATTTCATCATATTATGAGGATACATGGGAGACAATCTTCTTTTGAAAGAAGATGGGTTAAGACCATTAGAGATATGATCCTTCTTACTATTCGCATCCCATGCATTGGTGAAGTTCTCATTCATTCTACTATCCTCCATATCTAATCAATTACATATTATATATTAGCTTATAAAATTATGAACTATCTATAACTCTAAACATGTTATAACACATAGCATAAATTAATGCATCGTAAATCATAGAACCATATACTTTTGTTACTTTGGGGATATAAATACCTCAAAATGGTGGGTAAATAAAATTTTAATTATCCTAAGCATATCCCCCATGAGTGTCAAACCTAGAGTGTAGTAAGGCCTTTTGTCGTGTACTAGGATACCCCAGATCAAGCTCGAAACTCCTTGTTAGAGTTTTCACTCCTAGGTACATCGATGCCAGATCCACCTCTACTTGTTTGTATCCAGACAGAGATGTATTTTCTAGAAAGATTCACATAATATATTACTTACCAAAATTATAGTATGTTCTTATTTGTTTATCATCAAAGAACATCTTAGGTATTTTTTCCCTAACCTACGTTTTATAAGTCCCCTTTCCAAGGTTTATACTAAACTTCTTCTGATACCAACTGTAAGGACCTGACCCTAGTTCCCTGGAGCTAGTGACTTGTTTGATTACATTGGTATATAATCAAGGATTAAAAATCCAGAAGGTTCGATCAATTTATCAGTCTTAAAGAAACAAGATACATACATGGAACCCATTTTACATTTTTAAATGAAACAAAATATGATACATAACAAAATCTAATAAAATGCATCCTTAAAACTCACTAAATGACCTATTCTTCTTAAACTAGGGATGAAAAAACAACTAAAAGGGGTGATCCCAAATTCTCAGTAAGGGTAAGAAATAAAATGGAATATATCATAACATAAACATTAGGCATGTTGAATACATACAAACATGTTCCTTTAACAAAAACTCGAACACATTATGGAAAGAATAAGAGCGATGTTAGTAATGCCATAAATAAACATAATCATGGGTATTATAGTAGTAGAATTACCACATGAACCTTAAATTCATTTTTCATAATGATGGAATCCACAATGCGGGAGAACATAACCAAACCATCATGGCCTCATGCCAAGACCATAAATAATCATTTTGTCAGGGCCATCTTCCAAGACCGTTGTTTGTCTCCTGAGACCTAACGATGCACCGAGGGGCTATAGAGGGACCCACACAACACTTACTATGTCCAATGAATTCCTCATATGAATGGGGTGAACAAAATCAACATATACATTCATATTGAAACTATAATATGAAATGTAAATAACATTCCCCTATCATTGAACTTAAACAATAACTATTCAAGATAATATGGTTAATGATATAAAAATAGAACATCCATAGTCAGAATAACAAGAAACCATTCAAAAAAATATTTTCTATGATATCATAATAAATAAACATCAATTAATTACAACATTAAATAAGGGATGTTGACATAGAAAAATTTATTTATAAATGAGACCATTCAAAAATTATTGAGGAAATAATCCTTAGACCTTCCAAAATGTCCCATACCACCTTGAAACATTCAAATCATAATCCCATAGAATATCATGAGAAAAAGGAGACTCTTGATATGATATAAAAAAGGGCAGTACATACACCACACGAAATAAATAAGTGGTGAACAAGGCATATATCTCATAATAGTTAATGAGAGATGAGAACAAATCCTTTTAACTTTTGAAAGAGGATTCCTTTGTAAAATCATTTATATTCACCATGAAATCATATTTTAAACATGATTATCCCATAAAATAAAATACCAGGGCATTGAAATTATATTTTAGGCGTAAATGATGTCCCACTGATGTGAAATCTTGTAAAAATAGTTCTTAATATTCTTTATAAATAAAACATTTTAGTGCATTTTAAGGAAAGTATTAAAGAGATTTTTAAAATGGAAAATCACATTTTTTCACTTGAATTGATAAATTATCCAAGATAATTTTTCATGATAAAATTAGTGTTTTTATAAAACTAATGGTGGCTTGAAATATATTTTTTAGTACACTTGAAAATGGGTAAAAATATAAAAATATCCCTTGAATCGGGTTTGTATTTCAGAAACAATTTGGTGGTTCCTTTTAAACCAAGTAACTATCCATAAAATAAGGAATGATTCGGGTTGTGAACATATATATAACACTAAAAAAGAATTTATGAGGGGTACATAATAATACACAAGAGTTTCATTGAGGTAATTAGACAATAAAAGTAACCCGAATGAAAATGGAGGTTCGGGTGGAAAAACCCTTAGCACATTGTAATCAATTGATTCATATGACCCAAAATTAATAATATTAAAATGATACATTGAATAACATGAAAATAAATATATTAATGGTAAGTTACATAAATGGGAATTTTACATACACTATACAGAAGTATTAGTAGTGCATACAGAAAACCTCACAAAAATGGAAGTGAGATAAAGAAACCCTTTACCTTAAGTCCGAGTGTGTTCCTCTCTTGAACTTAATGTCCTGGAATATGTAATTATACTTATTAATAACATATTTTAGAACCTATTATAAATATTTTTATTTTATCATAACTCTTTTTTAGTTCATTTATTCCCTTCTTGATAAGTTATTATATTGAATTTCATTTTTCCATAGTGTTCGTTTTTTTATTTTCATAATCGGTTCACTTGTTCTTAAGTAATAGAGTTCATGCGGAATGTATGTAAATCACCAGAATTGAATTAAAATATTATTTATGATCATATATAGGTGTTATTGTTCATTTATATAATTTGGATACAAGTCATGAGGATGAATTATTATATAGAACATCAATGATATCTTTTTCAGTTAGTTTGTCGGTTTTGATTACAATGAAATCATTTTTATTTATAACTTAATACCATTTGTACAAAGGGATTAAAGAACCATACATAGAGTATATTAAATATATAATAATATGGTTCAACCATAACAAGAATGGTTTCATGACCAGAATTGAGAATGATAATAGAAATCGAAAGCCCATCGTCCTTGAATGTGGTAAATTGACGCATCTCGGATGGTGTTTTTACTACAAGTATAAAATAAGGTTAAAGGATAAGATGATGATAAATTATTCCGCTGTCATGAAAAAATTCCAGTACATGTAAGGTACTATAGTCATCACAACATTTTTTTAAGGAGAGGTAATAATAGAAAAACAAAACAAATGAACTTGAAAGGAAAGACAAATAATTGAAAAGAGGAATTTACCTCTTGAACCAAACTTCCTTGAGAGCCTCTTTAAGGTTGAGGTTTTGTTCTTTTTATGATACCAAGGATTGATGGACGTAGGAGAGGAGGTTGGGATGTTATTTGGACAGAATTTAAAGAGGGAACAAGGCTTGAGAGGAGTCAAGTGAAGAGGGAGTGATGGGGGGTTTTTATAGTGGAGGGGATAAGGGATTTCTCAATTTTATATTCATTAATTTATTATTTTTCCACAAGATAAGGAATAGTGAGTCTTCCATGACAAATAATAGTAATTTTATCATGTAAATCCGAATTAATTAGTATTACATCATCATAACATCATACATGACTCTATAATTAATGTATTTATCTTATTTTGTAAATTATGTAATTTCACTATTCATAAAAAATTCATGTATTTCAAAAAAAATCCCAAAAATTCACCCCAAATATTTATCAAGGTGTAGAATATAAAAATGAATTCCATTTTTCAAAAATAATTTTCAAAATATGATTAATTTAATATTTAATTAAAATCATAATTTATACTAAAAAAAGTTTTAAAACATTTATTTACTCATTCCAAAACATAGGTATATCGCACTCTAACTTGAATATTATTTATATACTATCATAGGTAAGGTAACTATTCATTAGGGTATATTACTATTCATAAGGGTATGTTACTATTTATAAGGGTATGCTAATATCCACCAAAAATTAAGTTTTTCTTATCTGACTCCAAATAACTAACTCATCGCAACCATGTATGCCAGATGTTTGAAATTCACATCACAAAAGTGACCGACTTATGTTTACTTGGCTAGGTTATAACAACGTGGTGTCTGTAGAGACTCAGCGATCCTATCATTCTATAATAAATCTATTTTTAAATTCTTGGGTGTATATAGGGACAATAGATATTCTATCCATAAAGTTAATATGTATATGAAAACAATCCTGTTTAAGATAAAATAAACACTAAATAAATAAGCCATATAACTCATTTCTCCTAGGGGTTTAATAACAATCCATAAATTGTTATCATATTATTCATAAATATTATAGTATATCAAGATGTTCTTAATAAATACATAATTTTTTTATCAAGATAGTCCTTGAATACTCTATTCATTAGATCTATAAACACCATGGGTAATTTTCTTAATCCAGAAGACATTAACGTGAAATCATAATGCGAAACCTCATATATAATGTTGTATTTTATATATCATAATTCTTAACATGTAATTGATGATAAACCTGAAGTATTAATCATTGAGAAGCATTGATCTTCTTGAATTTAATTAAATAGGTCATAAATGTATGGAAACATATACTTATTTAAAATAGTAATTTAATTAATTTTATAATAAATGATTCACAATAACTCAAAATAATCTTTATTCTATATAAATAATATACGTTCTCTCTAATTAGAGGCACTATGGCATATGAACCTATTATCACACTACTTTTGTTATTTATTCATAAATTTTTGAAATTGTATCTTGGACATTCTATTTGGATAATTATATATGGGTTTTCAATAGGGATGTGGTCAATGAATAATTCCACTTCACGACTAGGTGGATACCCTGGTAATTCCTTTGAAAATACATCAATAAATCCATTATGATCCTTATATATTCTATTATTAGGATAACCCTACCTTTCTTCAATTGTATTTGATCATATTATTCTCTAATAATTTCATTAAGATGATCCAATGGAGGTGGTTCTAGATATGACTAATGTAATGATGCCTCCCATTTAAAATCAAGGTATTCTATGCCCACCTAAAAAATTATAATATATATATCTTGGTTGAAAATTATTTCTTTACAATTTGATAGCCAATTCATCCCAAGAATTTATGGTGGTATTTCCTGAAGCCTATATATATATGTTTCCTTTTGGATATATTATATAAGGTGATATAGAGATTTCGTATGGTATGATATCTATAACCTAATAACATATTTTTTTCTTTTTGGTTATATCATTACTTATTATATATTCCATTATGATGGTGTGTCGGAACAATCCTATGCCTCATGATGATTCTATCACTCTCTATAAAAAATATCATTCTTCTCCCTTTTTCCACTGAAAGGTACTGACATACCATGAGAATAGCGGAGATTCACACATAATGATTGTGTGATTCTATTATGTCTTAAATATACCTTATAGGGAATATTCCTTTAGTTATCCCTTGATTATCTTCACCGACTACAGTGATTAAGGAAAGAGTCCCATCAATCTATAGATAATGGTATATGTTTATAATTTAATTAATATATGGTTTTAATTTTATATATCATCATGATCTTGGTAATTGAGGTTTATGATATCTTATAGTATAATAAATAATTATTATTATATCTTTATAATCAATTTAATTGTATTAAATCTTTTACATAATAATTGATTCTCAAAATCATGTTTGAAAATAAATAAATTTGATATCATTTTTTATATTTCATCTGGTATAAAAAATATAAAAATTGGAATTGTTGTATGTCTTATGATATGTAATATCATAAACTAGGATATTTTCACACCATATTATATGAGATATTATAGGTGGCTACATAGTTGTAATTAATAAATTTTTACCAAATGCAATTGTAACGACCCAAAATTTTTATCAATGAAATTTTCCATCTTAAAATTATTTCATATAGTATAAATCTTATATATCACATAGAGAAACCCAAAAAAACATTATTCTCATAAATTAATAATGATGTATTAGTATGAGAATAAACCAATAATAATTCCAAATATTATAGTAGAATAATTAATTGAAAATAATTGAATAACAATAGGACAATTTGGATATGCTTGATCCACTGGAATGACCACAGTCACGAACAAAGATTTAGAAATAAAACATAATTTAATAATAAATCATTATTTCTGAAGATGAATGTTACATATATAAACATGATATAAATTCTAATTAAATAAATAATGAATGGAATTATTGGTATTTATAGGAATTAGTAATCTGATTTGAATATTATAAACCTGAATATTGGAATAAAAATATGACCATTGGGAATAGAAATCTAACTGTTAAAATAGTAATATCACCTATGGAAATGTAAAATAATATTTAGTTATCATATACAATGAAAATTTAATATATTTAAACCATGGTACAAGAAAATAATTTTTTTAAAATGATAGCTTCGGTGTTTATATTTTTTATAAAACAGAAAAGTTTTAATCACAAGTTTATAAAAAATTTAATTATTTAAATAATATATATTTAATGAAAATTTATTTCTAAATTAATATTAATTTTTATTGTAATGATTTTCTGAGACCATAAATAAAATTTTAAAGGTTCATAAAATTGATTATAATATTAAAATTGGTATTTTTGATTAAATAATGATATTATTTTAAAAATATGTCAATCATAGATAGAAAATTATTTAAATAAAATTTAGCCCATTTTTTAAATCTACATGTTGAAAAAATTTTAGGGTGAATTTTTTATGATTCTTCTAAAATAATTGATTTTTTGGTGAATTGTGAAATACAATAATTTATAGTATTTAATATTATAAAAAAAATGAATTTTTGATTCATGGATGATGGAAGAACCCATTATTTAAGAATAAAATGAACTAGTCACTTTATATATTCATAATAATTAATACTATTTATAGTCTTGAGCTAAAATAATAAACTAAGGAATATAATAATCAAAACAACTATCTCCTCCCCTTATAACTACCACCACTCACCACCCCTTCTCACCAAACCTTCTAAGATGTGAAGCGTTCCAATATTCTATTAAATTATTTTCCCAAACCTCTTACCCATGTCCTAGTATTAGTGGTCTCACCCAAAAACAATTTCCATGTTCCTTAAAGAGGTACTCAAGGAGACGACATTCAAGAAGTAAAATCCTTTGCCTTTCTCTTTTAAATTATTTCTTCCTTATACCATATCCTCACCCTCTTTCCAAAGTGAAATTATAACAAACGTATAATATATATACTATAATTTTATTTTTTTTAATGTAACATACATCATAAAAATACCTTCTATCCTCTTATTATAACAAATGAAAATATCTTCCATAATTTGTTGGTTCACCGCCTTCATGGATGATGAGTTTTAGGATTCCATTACCACCTACAAGGATAGTCATAAAACAATTATTATAGTTAAATTATATTTCAATATGTAAATTACAACTTATTTCATGTTTTGTATCTAATATATAGTGATAACATTAAATAAAACGACACTGGTTCATAATGATCCTGAAAACAACCCAAATAAACTAAACATCTAACATCAACATTTTATCAAATGAATAATCCTCATTTAAGAATGAAATAATATATTAACCCATTTAAACTTCTTTAAGTGAATTAATACCACATAATTTCTCTTGTAGTGAATTATTATAATTTGACAAGAACTTCTATAATTATAAACAAGTGAACAGATCATCAAACTATGAAACGAATGCTCTCGGAAATAAAAAATTAATACTAGTAACTCATAAAAATAAACATAAATGAAATTAATAAAACCATAATAAATAAAATAAAATTGAAAAAAGTTATGAATTAATCAATTAATTGATCTGATTTTATTATCAAGGATATTAACTGTAAGTGTAAAATTCATTCAGATATAAGGTAATGGATCTCTTCGAACCTCCATTTTTCTGTTGGGATAATCTTTTCTATCTTTACCTAAATGGATTTATTAATTATTATTTTATAATTATCAAAAAATTATTTTTATATATTCAACACATGTCTCTAAATGTCTATTCATCTTTCTTTTATGTTGAAATACAGGTTTTAAAAGGTTCCATTCTCAATTCCCATCAACAAGAAAACCCTATTCAAGGGAACATCTACATTTCTTACCCTTTTTCAGGTAAACCACATAAACTATTTTAAGACACCAATACTTTTATAAAATCATTCATTTTATCATGAAAAAATATTTTAGTTCATTTTTGGTTTTATACAAATAATTATTCCTTTATCCTTGTTAAATAGTATTTATTATTTTCCCGAAAACCACACTTTAGTGGAACTTTTCAAATGTAACCTTACCAATATATTTATTTTTTTCAATTTAGTTGGACATAATTATTCAATATATATTCTTATTTTTTTTTCTTAATGAATAAAAATTATTTAAATCTCTCTTTTCATGGATATCTTTATGAAACGCCCGTTGGTTATGCCTTGTGACATGATTACAAAACCCATTTCTTTCCATGGGTAACCATTATGTTTATTAATTATGTTTGATTTATTTATGTGGTACACATATTCATGTACATGTTACTATGGGTTTTCCCCAATAGTACTCCAATTAATTGTGTACTTTTTTAGTATCACGAGACATTATGTGTGGGATTAGAGATTAATCCTAACTCATTATGGGACTCTATCCACCATGTGATACCATCTTGGAATTTAGCCTTGACTCAGGTTTATGTCATGTTGTATTATGTTTCCACATTCCTATATTTCCAAGATCACATAATTCCATGGTCTATATGTTATGACTCTATATTGTTTTTCATAATCCATGCCTTATATTTTATCATGCCTTATATTTTATCATGTTATCCCATTATGGATAGTAATAAAAATATGTTTTATTCTAGTTTCATGTTTTATAATTATGTGCCTTTTCTTCCAAAGAAACCAAAATTTTTTATATTTATTTTTTATTTTATGGATAATAATGCTTAAAATTATCTAATAATATGTATAAAATTATATGGTATCTATAGTAATGTACAATATGGGATGTTCTATGGGGAAATAATTCATTTCAATGCATATAAAGAAGAGTATCATATTTCCTTAGCAATATTAATACACATCATAAAATATGAATTCCTAGGAACCAAAGGACATGTCAAAACTAAGGATTATTTATCATAATATATGATAGATAATGAAAGAAGACACACCTTATGACATACACGACTTTTTTTTTTCAAATTTTAAATTATAAATTGAATTATATAATTTTTAAAATATTTATAAAATATGGGAAAATGTATTTTTTCATAGTTATTTAATTTGTAAAGGTCTTTATAAATTAACTAATTATAAAATGTTTATGATTAATTAACTAAATATTTATGAAACATTTACTAAATAAATATCCATAATGTTTAATGTTAATATTAAATAGAATTTTTATTAATATTTAATGAATTATAATTTTCTATAACATGATTATATATAAATTCTATGATTAATTTTTAAAGCATTTATAAATTAAAAATTTTAAAAAAAATATAAAGGAATTTATATTGAGTTATGAATTATTCATGACATCTAGTTTGAAAATTTAAAATTGAAAAATTCATTATTTGAGAAAATTATTTAAACCATATTAAATAGAATTTCGATAATTTATGTGATCTAAGTTTAAATAATATTTAATAAGATTCATTTAGAATATGTAATTGTTTACTTAAGAGCATCAGAATATAAATTGTTTACATTTCATTTAATATAATATGTTTAAAGTAAATTCAATATAAAAGGATAATGTCACACCCTGACCTTTGTTTCCTTTATTATTTTTTTATTTATTGATTCTTGGTCTGATTGATGGTTTTTGGGTTGGTCTGTCGGTGTAAGTTTTTAGCTTTTGAGTATTTATATGTTTTTTGGCACTATACACTGTCAATGTGCATGGTTTGTAGGAACAATATGTGATCCTCTAATCAAAGGGAATTTTCTAGTTCATTTCCTTCATCAAAAGTTTGTCTCACATGGTAAACACATGGTTAAGTCCAGACTATGTGGGTCTTTGGAAAAACCATGCGATTTTCTTGGAAAAGTCTAAAAGATGGTGCATGAATTGCACATGGGTATATGAAATCATATAGAAAGCACGTGATGGTTTTTTTATCATAACATAGGTGTTTTTCATGGTTGGAACACATTTTACAAACTATATGTAAAACCATTGATATGATGCATTTTCTTTCATTTAGGGCATGCATGGTTACTAAATGGTTAATTAATAAATGTTTCCTAACTATGTAGCTTTCACAGAATCCCTAAAAAGTGAAATTACAAGTTTTCCCATTCTGAAAATAAACACCATTTGACCCCTATACTCCCTATTTTGGTCGTGGTAGGTGAAGAGGCTTCTGAATACCTCTTCCTTTGCTCCTCCACATTAGATTTAAGATTCTCCTTTGGATTTAGGGTATGTTTTCTTTAGTATTTGGTTCCTTTTACTCCTATCATTTTCCCTATTGTTTACCTTTCTTAGATTTCTTGTTTATCTCTTTTAAAATCCATATAGGATGGGTAATGATGTTAGATTGTGTTTTCATTAGATATTGGGTGTGTGGTTTGGTTCCTGGGTTCTCCTTGTCCCATTTTTTAGGTTTCATCACATTCAGAAATCATCAAGGTTGGTGTTTCTATCCATTTAATTTTTAAAACAATCCATATTATTATTGATCTTTTACAAATTAAATTTATTGATTTTTTTCATGCCTTTGGTTTGATAACATTATTTATTATGGATTTATATATTGATGGTTTGATGAAAATTGGGTTATAAAAGCATTTCTATAAATATTCCTTTGTGTATCAAATGTATATATATGGAAGGTGTTTGATAAAATGTAATGTATCTATTAAAATGAATTTAGGTTATTTTCATGTGATGTTTAGCCTTGTTAGAGTTTGATAAAATTAGTTGGAAAGTGGTATTTTGTTTTGATTTTGTTTTAGACTCTGTATGGTTTTGTTACTTATGTCAAAACTCTTATTCTTTATTATGACTCTCCATTTATTTCATGAAAATAAACCATTGGCATTTATATGAATTTCCATATATATATATATATACCGATGTGATATGTTCATTTTTATATGTGCACGAGGTGTCCATATATAGGTGAACATGGACATAAATGGTAAATTCAATAGAATATACATTTATTAAAACCTTCTTTTCTATTTGATGTTATTTTGGTTTATAAATGTTTTCAAATGAGGTATTGAAGACGTGTTTTCTTAATTTTACTATGAATTGCTATATAGAACTTTGGAATTTTATACTTTATAAATCATACATTATAGGCCTATTTTTCACCTTTAAAGTTTATTTGGATGAATAACTTAGTTTTGAAAATGTATTTTGAAGGAAATGTGTTTTCCCTTGAAATTATTTTGGATTTTGAAAACTGTGGCATGTTTGGTACCTTTATAAATTTCTTTAGAAAACTATTCTAAAATATCAAAGTGATTAGGGCCATTTAGTACTTTTAGATGTTTCTTTGGAATGTAGCTTTAAACTATTAGGATTTTTAGGCCTGGTTGAAACATTTTAAATGTTTTTCAGATGATGGAAAACTCTATGGAAGTCCTATGATAAATAGTGTATTTTCATATATAGTTTCCGGAAGGTGGGATTATCATACAAATTGGAATTTGTGGGTGATACTTTATGTCAATAATTTGAGTGCTTCTCCACTTTTATGCTATTACTATAATCATGGGATCATGTATGTGATTTAGAGGGTTGAGATATGGTTACTATCTTGTTGTTAATGAGATAAACTAGATTTCCTGTGGTAGGAGAATTACTATAGTGGGTTGTGATACCAGTGAGGCTGGTTGAGAGTTTCCAGGTTCATGATAGAATTTGAATTGAATCATAATCTATTAGATATATCCAAACAAAGAACATTTAAGGTTTCATATTTATATTTTTAGGACATGAACATGACTATATATCTTGTATGTTACATTATTAACTTGTTTAACGTTGGGTACATTCTATTATTGATTTTCTATATTTATATTCATACTGCTTACCCTTATTTTGGTATTTTCATTCAGATACACCAAGCTACTTGTGATTAGTTTTGATCTATCTTGTTTATGAACATTCCTAGGTTGTGATTTCCTTCTTGTAATTGGTATTACAAACTAGATTTTGAAATGGAAATCTATTATAAAAATAAATACTTGTTTTGTTTTCAAAATAGGATTATGGGAAAGCTATGTTCTGTGTTTATGGACTATTTTGGGAAAGGACATGTATGGATTCAATGGTGCTTACCAACTCAAATTTTTTATGATCACACCCTACTTATTCTGCACATTATCAGTATAACCAAGGTATTTTATAGGTTCAACTTCTTAATGAAGTTCTCTTATGGTGTGAGCTAGTTTTGAGGATGTTTGGTGACCAGGAGGTCACATGGAGATTGATTCAAGTTCTAGTTTTCTTGTAGTTTTTTTGATATCTTGTATCTATATCATGTTTTTGTTTCAATTTTTTGTTTATATATTTATGTTTATTCATTGTGTAGCATGCTCGAATATATTTTATATTCATTTTTATTAAGAAAATCATCCCCAATGATTTATATTGTGATTTTCTAACACTTTTCATCATCCCATGAGGATCAGGGATCCCCTTTGGGCCTTTCCATGGATTGGTTCATGATTATAGTTTAAGGATGAGCTATCATGGTTCATGATTTTTTTTATCAAAGTGACCATTTATTATTTTGGGTTTCTGGTAGACTAGATACAGGATTCACAAGACTTGGGAGGTAGGCATGGGAAGAGAGTCACATACTCTTATTCATCTAGAGCATCAATTTGTCATGGGTTGTTCGGTTTGAGCCTTTTTTTTAAATTTTGGTTTAATTATAATGGTTTTCTTGTTTTTATGGGTTTATGAATTTTGGGGAATGGCAATGGAAGTGAGATTGTGTCACATGGTGAGATTTCATGGTATAGAGATCCACATAGGTATCAAGTACATGGTTCAATATGATTCTAGTGGTTGAATAATTCTTAGTTCATGGTCTACTAACCCATGTGGCTGAGTCATGTGTTAATAATAGTTCTATATTTAATATGTTTCTATGTGAGTGATGATATTGGTTTGATGTTGGATGGATGAGTGGGTTCTTAAATGAAAATGGTTTTTGGAAAACATTAAAGCTAATAAAATGGGGTTTCTTATCTAATGGATTTTTTTCAAATGGAATGTGAATGTTTTTTTTTCTATTTTAAAAGTTAGTATGTTGGAAATTATTTTTTTAAGAGTGTTCGAAATGGGATGTTGGATTTAAATATTGGTCTTTAAAATATTTTTTAATTATAATGTTTTTGAAATTGAAATTAACATGATGGAGTTTGAAAGTGGATTTTTATTTGTATTTTTGTATTTTTTAGTTTTTGGATTTCATTTTGATTTGGAGAGTTATCTTTTTTGAGATTTGGTTATTTTTTTGTTTGATATTGATTGAGGTTTATATTTTAATATCATTTAAATTATGGCACCTAGAAAGTTCCCAAAGGTTTTAACAAGTCTCTTTCGATCGTTGACACTTCAAAAACTCCTAGCTGAGTGGTGGATCCAAGTTATTCTCACTTTCTAAATGTTTTTTATGGTTATCGAGGACCTATAGACGTTTATAGGTTAATAAATGGAATTGAAAGTGTCTTTAGGTCCTTGGGAACTACTGAATCATTGAGGATGCGAGTTGTATTGGTTTTTCTTGAGTGACCTTGTTTGGATTAGTGGAAAGTGATCAATCCACCCTCACTGCATGTTGGGATTAACTAGGAGATCATTATGATCAATTTATTTTGATGGTTTATACATTAGGAGGTGAAAGTGAAGTAATGGGTAGAGCTCATGGATATTCAATAAAGCCAATGATTGGGGAATGGGTGTACTGAACACTTCAAATATATGATTCACTTTTATTCAAACATTTCCTTGAGTGATTAGTTGAAATATTGTCTATTAGTGAAGGGTTTTTTCTCATATATCCATGATAAAATTATTTAATCTATAAAATTCTCATTCAATATGTTTATTGATGAAGGGATTCTAGTTGAGTTGGTTTCGAGAGGGAATCCCATGGTGATTTGCAGTCCGACCTATCTTGGTGCAGGTAAGTTTTCCCTGTCTAGTGAGGAGAATGATTTAGAAGAACTTATTCTATTGAAGTATCCATTATCATTTTATACATCGCATCAGGAGTACCACTCACACATTTATTTCTAGTGTGATCGTTTTGGAAATTTTAATCCATATTTCCAAAATCTTTTGAATACCTACTATCGGTGTGGTCGGATGGGACACCATAAGAAATCTTGTGGGGTGGGACCTCAGTATAAGAAAAGGAAGTACAAAACAATTTCATATCCTAAAAACCCTTCATCTCAGAGATTCTGAGTTAACTTTTTTATGTTCCTACCTTTTTGGATCTTTTTACCTTATTCCTTATATCAACTTTCCATTTTCGTCTTATGCTTTTCATTGATCCATGCATATTGATTTAGATAATTTGATATCTTGTATCATTTGGAGATGAATGTGTCTTGTGGAATTATAAATAGTGTTTGATCTAGTGTTCTATTTGAGTTTCCTTGGTTGGGTACTTCTTGTGTTGGAGGTTAGGGCTTCTAAGTGTTTTTCTTAACTATGGTACTTTGTTATTTAATTCCTTAATATTGGGGAGATCAACTATGAATCTTGTTGTTGTTCTATTATGTGATTATTAGGTGTGACTTGTGGTATTGAGATATAGAACAAATCTTGGTATTTATGATTATTTTTGAGTTAGGGTTTCATGTATTATTTTAAAATTTCTTCCTTTAAACTTTAGAGTTTCAGTTTCTTCCTTTGGATATGACATGGAGACTTTATGAGGACATAAACATAATATGTGTAGGAAAAGTTTCACACCCCAACTTTGGTTTTCATTATTAGATTTTAATTTATTGAGTATTGGTCTTGTTTATGGTTCTTATGTTGGGTTCCCTATGTAATTTTTAGAATAAGTGTTATCAGCTGGTTTTGGCACTGTTCATGGTTACTGTTTATAGTTTAGAGGGAAATTGATTGATCTTCTAATCAAAGGGGAATTTCTAGTTAATTTTATTCTTTCATATTTTATCTCACAATGTTAGAAAATGGTTAATTCCAAACTATATGGATATTATGAGAAACCATGTATCTTTGATGTTGGTGTATGAGAGTCGGTGTATGAATTGTGAAAGTTTAGAATAAACCACATGGAAATCATGCAAGGGTTTATACAATATTTTCAGAGGAGTTATTAATGGATAGAAAATGGTTTCCAAATTATGTATCCAAACAATGAATGAATAAATTATCATTCTAATAAGATGTTCATGGTTGGCACATAGTTTGGAAAACCATGCAACCTAACCATGCAGCTTTCCTAGAATCTCTAAAAAAGGTGAAATTATTTGTTTTTCCATCTAAAAAATACCATTCAACCCCTCCCCCCATTCAGCTATGGTGTGAAAAGGGGCTCCCAAACCCATATTACTTTTCTCATATTCATTGGATTTAATCTTATCCTTTGGATTCTTAGTGAGTTTTCATTCTATTTTAGTTCATTTTCCTCATCTTCTTCTCTTTTCCTCTTTCTTCCCTTTCTTCCATGGTTTGGTTATGTATTGAATGGACCCTAGAAGATGGGTAATGATGTTGGATTGTGTTTTATTTGGATATAGGGTGTGGATTTTGGTACTTGTGTTTTCTATATCCTATACTTGAGGTTTCATCACGTTCTCACATCATTGATGTAGGTGTTTCTATCTATTCCCTTTGCAGAACATGCCACATATTTCTTGGAATTTTCAAAATTAATTTTATTGATGTTACTCATGATATCGGTTTGTTAAAAATGATTTTTATGTATTTATATGTTTATGGTTTGATAAAAATGGGTTTTTTTAAATATGTTTATATAGATATTCCTATATATATCAAATGTATATGTATTCTAGGAGTTTGATAAAATAAAAGGTCACCTTTAAATTTAAATTGGGTGCTTTTCATGTGATTCTATGTATTTTTGGAGTTTTACAACTTTGGGTATCATGTGTGATTGTGTTTTTCAAAGGTTTTAGCCTTTTTATGTTTTTGGTACTTAGGTGAGAAATCTTTTTCTACATTATCATGATCCATTTGTTTCATGAAAATGATCCTTAGGCATTCATATGAATGTACATATATATTCCTGTGTGATATGTTCTTTTCCATATATTTATAGGGTGTTCATATAGAGGTGAACATGCATATAAATGTTATATTCTATATAATGTCCATTTTTTAGAACCTTCTTTTTACCAATTTTTTTCTTGTTTTCTATATGCTTTCAGATGAGTTTTTCAATATTTGTATCCCAAAGATTAAATTGGAGGCCCATTTGGATATTTGGAATTGTATGCATTATAAAGCTTGATTTAAATATCTATTTGAAACCATGAATGTATACTTGGATGATTAACTTAGCTTTGGAAAATTATTCTGAAAGAGATATTTTTTTCCAAGATATGGTTTTATATTTTTAACACTAAGGCCAATTTGGTACCTTTCAACATTTCTTTGGAAACCAATTATGTAACACCCCAGGTAAATAAAGAATATGACATTTTTATATTTATCCATATTTGTGAATAAAATGTTAATATTAATTTAAAGGGAACACTATGCTCGATGGTGTTCCCAATACGCAACAACGAGTTTCTTGGAAATCTTACATTGCACTCTAATAATAAAATAATATTATTTTAAATTGTAGTTAACGCCTAGCCGTTGTAATGGAGAGAATGGACAGAACTAACTACAAAATGATTATATATGTTTGTCAAATATTTTTACTTTTATCCAAAAAATGTTATAGGCTTAAAATGCAAATGAATGCAATTTTAAGCGTAAATATTCTAATATTCTTTAAAAGGTCGATTAACCGCCTTTTGATGGCGAACCCTTTTTAAATACACTTGTTGAAAATTTTATATGTTATATTGGACCAAATAAAATCATTCTTTAGAATCATGATATCAAAATTTACTTTGTGTAGGTTTTTGTTATTTTTTTTGATAAAGTCCATTTTTAATGAATAAGTGAAAAATATTGTATTTTAATTCAAAACCACTTTTTAATCTAATTTATTTATATGATTAGATCATCTTTTTAATTGGTTTTAAAGTGAAATTATAATATATTTTCACCATTTAATCCAATGGTGGTCATTGTAATTAATTTCATTTTGAAATTGGACTTAAACTAGTGTCAATGTTTTAATAGATATTGTTTCTTACAAACACGCTATTTGTTTTGACAGCTGGAATTAATTATTAAATTAATTAATGAAACTTATATGTTTTGAATTTTGTAAAATAGAAATCATTTTTGAATTTGGAATATCAAATATAGATTAGGGTGAATTTTTGGTATTTTTCTGAAAAACTTCAATTTTTAATGAATAGTGAAACCACTAAGTGGTAGTTAAAAAACTGATATTTCATTTAAATGAAACTTTACCACTTCTGTGATTTGAATTTCAAAAATCCAAAATACATGGTTTTCATTAGGATGTAAAATGTGGTTCAATGAGATCAAAATAATTTTTTGGTGAATAGTAACTTTTAGGTTTTATTAATCGCGATTAAAGGTAATTAGTGTAATTTAAGGTAAAGATAATGTTATAACAATATCAAATGACCTTGACACATGTCCTACCCTTATTTTATGAGTCATGGGAGACCAAGAAAATCAATGGGTCAATTTGGGGACCCCATGGAGCCACTTTGGTAGGAAAATGACATTAATAACTATTTATTTAAAGTTAAAATAGAAATGTCATAAACATGTATTGTATTACTAAAACAATTTTTATATGGGGTTATAAAAGTAATATTTTTTACTATAAATATTCTTTATAAATATAAAAATATTTCTTACATCATGATTTTTTTTTAATTTTTAGACAATAAATAAATTAATATATTTATGACACCATGACGATATAGCCATTACCTCATTAATGAATGATTTAAATAAAATGAAAAGATAATGTAAAATATAAGACATACAGTTGTCAAAAACCTATTGTATGGGTGGATTTGGAACAATTATCACCTTATCCTCTAAATATATAATTTTGGGACCTTTGATATCTGAAAATCATTTTATAATAAAGTATCTTTTCAAGACTTTCCAAGAGTGCCCCTCCTCCCCCTTATAAAAGGCCCCCACCTCTACCCTCCTTAACCACACCTCTCAAGCCATTGGCTCGGCCAAAATCTAATAATATTTTCTCTCCATATCTCTACCTTCATCATAGAAGCCTTCGCTTAGGCTGAAATCTCTTCAAGAAACCCTTTTGGTTCAAACCAAGGGGAGTTACCCGATTTAAAGGTAAAGTCCTCTTTAATGTTCTTTTGTTTTATTTTCCATCTCCAACCCCCTAAACTATTTTTATTACTTTCTGTTGTAACAAAAAAAGTATCTAAAATATATTATGATGTTTTTATGAGAATCATTCAAGCTACACTTACACACACCTCCGTCTAATGGTTAAAAACATACTGTTTCTGTGGATGGTGAATTACTGCCTCACAAAACGATGATTGTTCTATCTTCTCCTACCACCTCTCATGGTGGACATTATAATGGACCTATATTTATTTATGATATATATTATATCTATTTCCTCTCTATGATTCTGTATTTTACATTTAAAAAATATCTTTATGATTTGCACATTGTGAAAATGCGACAATTTCATTTGAGGAAGTGTGTACTAACGCCCCCTCAAGTGATGCGACTCATTCATGCAATACATGGAATTTATGAAGAATGAAATTAATGAACTAATGTAACCTATATAACATATATATTATACTGTAATTATAATATATATATCTCTCTCATTAAGTTGTAATTCCATTAATGGGATAAAGAAATGAAAGTAGCGTTCATGCGTACTTATGGCCTACCGTCTCCATGAACGGTAAATTTCATTTTTTATCTCCAAATGTCATGGAATAGTATAAAATGAATATATAATGAATATATATAATATTTGAATCATTTATACTATTTTGGATATGGTGTAATTATAACTACATGGACAATTCTTTTCAAACAAGTTCATTTTTGACTCATGTACCGAACATCGACAAAAAACATCTGATATGAACTCGCATAATTAACTAATTATTATAACACTATAATATGTGATATAAATTTAATAATAAAAATTAATGGAGGACCTTAAGAAATTATTAATTGACCAAAGTTTATTATTTATGAATATAAAGAAATGAACAAGACAAGTCAGACTTGAGGTAAGGGATCCTACCTCTCTCTTTCTTTTTAAGTACTCTCTTTTATGTCATCTCTTTTAAGATAATATATATTATGTTTGGGGATGTTCTTTTATATTCATCATTATGTAATTTTTATGTTCATATTATGAGAGACCCTATTTTATCTCTTAAATCCATTTTTGGAAGTTTTAATTGGCATCGTTAGGCTGTAGAGTTTTCATAAGGTATTTTTCATCTCACTTTTATTCCCATGAGATTTATGCTACATTTTCCACCACTTACTTTGAGTGGTGTATTTACTGCCCATTATTCTACTATTTGTGTAATATTATTTCGTTTATGAGTATTTAAATCAATTTTTTATAGTCCTTCTTTCATGGTGTGTACACTTTGAAAGGTACTCAAGTTGGTAAGGGAACCTTTCACCCTCCTAATTTTAAAAGACCTGTTTTTTGTTTTGTCTTTTAAATTACTTATTTTTTATGTTTGGATATGTTCTTATATATTCTTATTGATGTAAATTTTATGTCCAAGTGATGGTATACCCTTTATCCCTCCCATCAACTCTTTTTCCAAAATTTTATGTGATGCCGTTAGGCTATCGGATTTTTACAAGGGAACTTCTTAACCCAATTTCAATTAATTTGATTAAACCTCTACTTTTTATTTTCTCGTGCTATTAATATGTGTGGATTCATCTGATTGTTTTACACTAATAATCCACTTATATTTGGTGTATTTATATTTGTCACACATAATTATTTCACTTGTTTGTCCTTGCTCTATTGGCATGATCCTTGATTGGGATTACATCTCAATTTCTTCTCATTGAGACATTTCTTAATGATATGCACTTTTATTCTTTTATAAAGTGTATATACAACCCCTTTGACATTCCTTATCTATATTATGTATATACTAAAGTCATTTAAATGTTTTGAAAATGGTCTAATTTCTTGTGGCTTATAATTTAAATGTTCAAAATGGAAAAGAACTTTTTTATTAAAACATTGTTTTAAATGGTTTTAAAGATTTATTCTTTTAAAAATTTATTATCCATGTCCATGTTTTAAAAATGTATTTAAGGATTTATTTATAGGGACATGAATGTTTTAAAACCCTTTCAAAAGTTTCAATGTGGTATGGGACACTTTGATTATAAAATCTCTTTTAAATGTCTTCTTTTAATATTTTCAAAGTATAAAGGGATTTTTATCTCATAGAGTTTTAATGATTTTATTAGATGTTTTTATTTATGATAATATCATGATGAGATCTATTGTGATTGAAATGTGGAAATTTTATGTGTCTTTTATGCATGTTTTAAGTGTTATGATTATGTTATGGTTCTTGGGAAATGTTTATGAAATTGGGTGGTTCCATGATAAACTAAGGGCGAGTGAGCTCGATATAGCTCTCCAATGCATTGGGTAACATGAAGGAGTTAAACTCTAAGGTTTCTCCGAAGATATTTAGGGAATATAATATGGTGGGTATTCCAAACGTAACCATGAGGGTTACTCCCTATGTAAGAATGTTATGAATGCCTCATGTTACCCTTACATATTATGATTTCTATGAGTTATTCATAAATCTTATGATTTCATGTGATATGTTAAAGTGATTATGTTTTTAGAGTAAAGTATGATTTCATTGATTCTTATATATACATGGACTAGTGTTTTCTTTCCATATTTTTTTATATCCCTTACAGAGTCTTTTATGCTCATCTCAATTTTTTGAAATGTTTTCCACAGGACTTAAAGGTGAATAGGGTCAAGGATGGGATCAAGGAAAGACATGCTATCCAAAACATGGAACTAGAAATGTTTATTTTTAAGATTTTTTATTTTATGGAAACTGAGTAGAAGTGTCTACTTTTCAATCTTGTGAGATGTAATAGTTATGTCCTAATTATCTAAAACTCTAAACCTGAAAAGATCCTCAATGTTAATTATTCATTTAATTCAAGATTATGTAATGTTTTAAGGCTGGGTCCTTATAGTTGGTATCAAAGGTCGGTTTAGATATATTTAGAGGTCAGAGTGTTGTTTAAGCATAAGTGACAAGTTGTGTATAACCACAATGGTTAGTATATTAGATAGAGTCATTGTTATTTTTGAATGTTGGAATGATTTTGAGATAACATGGATAAGTATATCTTAGTGTTTATCATACTCATTAGTACATGATGATTTCATTAATATACTCACACTGACATTTTTGGTTTTAGTAAACGGATGGATCTAGCAGGTACCAAAGTGACAATGGGTTTGAAGGAAACTGTGGTAGTTCTCTGATTAAGAGACTGGATGAAATGGGGGATTCAATGAGGAATAATATGGTTATTCTGAACCAACTATCAAGGAGTCATGATTATCCACTTGAACCTTGGTGAGTTCTTTGATGCATCATGTACGAGAGAACCAACTCGATATGGATGTTCAGGTAATAATTATAATGGTAACCATTAGGGTTTATATGATCCTTACTTTTGAGATAATTATGGGTTACTATATGATGGAAGATGAAAGGCATGAGGTAAAATTGAGGTTAAATTTTGTTATGGATATTTTTGAAGATTTTATCTCTTTTTGGGGAATGTTTTAAAAAATATATAGTTTTGGGAAAATGGAAAACACAAAGACCATGGGAAAACCCGTCACGTCGGACCAAGCAGCGGGAATCGAACCCACAACCAAAGTGCGACTGGTATTTATCGCCTACCACTGGACTACGTGAAGTCCTTGGTTAGTATGACAAATTATTTTTAGTTAGATGATTTTATGAATCAAGAATAAGTTGATTTTGGGTTATCTATGGAAATGATTGCCCTGTCATGGAGGATATGTGATTAGGATAATTACTTTTCAGTATGAGACTTTAAGAGTAACTGATGTTCTTTGGAGATAAATTTTAAGATTTACCTTGGAAGACTATGTGATTAAATTCTCCAGAGATTTGGGTTTCAATCATAGGTTGGTTTATTTTTTGATGAATTTTAATGGAAATTTTGTATTGAATGGTCTTTGTTGAACTTTGGGTTGTTTGAAAAATTTTGGACATTAGGAGTAGTTTTTCTTCTTGTGACAGATTCTCTTTTTTTGGGATTATCTGATCTTATAAAAACAAATTTGGTTTTTGTTAATGTCTAAAGACATGGGAAATATATAGTTCATCTTTTGTGAGTTATGTGATTCTCTCGATTTCTATTATAGCACTCTAAATGTGAACAAGTCATCCTGAATACTCATTGTTTGGAGAAAATATGAGTTTGTGTTGGAAATCTAGTAAAAGATGAAGCCTACATGACAAGTAAGTTTGTTTCCTTAAGTTTCAGTTAAGCTCATAAATAAATTCCTCAATGAAAATTAACTTAAATAAAAAAATGTTGTATGTTAATCTTTTCTAATTGGGAATCAAATACCGTTTAACCCATCAAAAGTTTGTGATTTTCTGGTGGTTAACTTTCTACTAAACATGTTTTCTATCACTCTCCATCAGAACATGACCCTTTTTTTCTTCCATATCCATGTTTTCATGGAATCCTAGTATGTGTTAACTCATGTGACCTTTGTACTTCACTTTCCTTATTTTAATGTGATAGTTTTACCGACTCTTGTTCCGATGAGGGACTTCCAATGAAGTTTCTGAGCCCAATTTTAAAATTGCGAGGATGCAATTCCAAAAAGGGGGGAAGGATGTAACACCCCGGGTATATAAAGAATATAAATTTTTTATTTTTATCCATATTTGTGAATAAAATGTTAATATTAATTTAAAGGGAACTGTATGATCGATGGCGTACCCAATACACAACAACGAGATTCTTGGAAATCTAACGTTGCACTCTAATAATAAAATAATATTATATTAAATGGTAGTGAATTCCTAGCCATTTTAATGGCGGGAATGAACAAAACTAACTAAAAAATGATTATATATGTTTGTAAAATATTTTAACTTTTATCCAATAACTGTTAGAGGCTTAAAATCCGAATGAATCCAATTTTAAGCGTAAATATTCTAACATTATTTAAAAGGTCGATTAACAACCTTTTGATGGAGAAACCTTTTTAAATCCACTTGTTAACAATTTTATATGTTATATTTGACCAAATAAAATCCTTCTTTAGAATTGGGATATCAAAATTTACTTTTTTTAGGTTTTTGTTATTTTTTTGATAAAGTCCATTTTTAATGAATAAGTGAAAAATGTTGTATTTTAATTCAAAACCTATTTTTAATATAATTTATTTATATTATTAGATAATATTTTGAATTTGTTTTAAAGTGCAATTAGAATATATTTTTACCATTTAATCCAATGGTGGTCATTGGAATTAATTTCACTTTGAAATTGGACTTAAACTAGTGTCAATCTTTTAATAGATATTGTTTCTTAAAAACACGCTATTTGTTTTGGCAGCAGGAATTAATTTTTAAATTAATTAATGAAACTTATATATATTGAATTTTTTAAAATAGACATAATTTTTGAATTCGGAATATCAAATATAGCATAGGGTGAATTTTTGGTATTTTTCTGAAAAACATCAATTTTTGATGAATTGTGAAACCACTAAGTGGTAGTTAAAAAACTATTTTTTGTTTAAATGAAACTTTACCATTTCTGTGATTTGAATTTCGAAAATCCTACATACATGGTTTTAATTAGTATGTAAAATGTGGTTCAATGGGATTAAATTTTATTGGTGAATATTAACTTTTAAGTTTTATTAATCGTGATTAAAGGTAATTTGTGTAATTTAAGGTAAAGATAATGTTATAATAATATGATATGACCTTGACACATGTCCTACCCTTATTTGATGAGTCATGTGAGACCAATAAAATCCATGGGTCAACTTAGGGACCCCATGGAGCCACTTTGGTATGAAAATTACATTAATAACTTTTTATTTAAAGTTAAAATAAAAATGTCACAAACATGTATTATTTTACTAAAACAATTTTTACATGGGGTTATACAAGTCATATTTTTGACTATAAATATTAATTATAAATATATAAAGATTTCCTAAATCATGATATTTTTTTATAATTTTTAGAAATTATATAAATTAATTTATCTATGACACCATTATGATGCAGCGATTACCTCATTAATGAACGATTTAAATAAAATGAAAAGATAATGTAAAATATAATACTTACACTTCCCAAAAACCTATTGTATGGGTGGATTTCGAACCCTTATAACCATATCCTCTAAATATATAATTGTGGGACCTTTGATATCCGAACATAATTTTATAATAAAGTATCTTTTCAAGACATTCCAAGAGTGCCCCTCCTCCCTCTTATAAAAGGCCCGCACCTCTACCCTCCTTACCGAAAACTCTCAAGCCATTGGCTCAGCCAAAATCTGATAATTTCATCTCTCCAAATCCCTATATTCATCATAAAATATCTCCATTTTGCATAAAGCTCTTCAAGAAACCCTTTTGGTTCAAACCAAGGGGAGTTACCCGATTTAAAGGTAAAGTCCTCTCTAATGTTCTTTTATTTTAATTTTCTTCTCCAACCCCCTAAACTATATTTATTCCTTTATTTTGTAATAAAAACAGTATATAAAATATACCAGGATGATTTTATGAGAAGTATTCGAGCTACACTTATAGACACCTCCGTCTAATGGTTAAAGAACATTCTGTTTCTGTGGATGGTGAATTACTGCCTCACGAAATGATGATTGTTCTATCTTCTCCTACAACCTATCATGGTGGCCATTATGATGGAACTATATTTATTTATGATATATATTATATTTATTTCCTCTATATGCTTCTGTCTTTTACATTTAAAACATATCTTTATTCTTTTCATGTTGTGCAAATGCGATAATTTCATTTGAGGAAGTGTGGATTACCGCCCCCTCAAGTGATGCGACTCATTCATGAAATACATGGAATGTATAAAGAATGAAATTAATGAAATAATGCGACCTATATAAAATATATATTATATTATAATTATAATATATATATCTATCATTTAGTTTTAATTCCATTAACGGGACAAAGAAATGAAAGTAGCGTTCATGCGTACGTATGACCTACCGTCTCCTTGAACGATGCATTTCATTTTTCATCTCCAAATGATATGGAATAGTATAAAATGAATATATACTGGATATATATGATATTTAAATAATTAATAATATTCTGGAGATGGTTTAATTATAACTACAAGGATAATTCTTTTCAAACAAGTTCATTTTTGACTCATGTACCGAACATCGACAAAAAACGACTAATATGAACTCACATAATTAACTAATTATTATATCATTATAATATGTGATATTAATTGAATAATAAACATTAAAGGAGGTCCTTAAGCAAATATTAATTGACCAAAGTTTATTATTCATTAATATAATGAAACAAACAAGACAAGTCAGACTTGAGGTAAGGGATCCCACCTATCTCTTTCTTTTTAAGTACTATCTTTTATGTAATTTCTTTTAATCTCATATTTATTATGTTTGGGGATGCTATTTTATATTAATAATTCTGAAATTTTTATGTTCATATTAGTAGAGACCATATTTGATCTTATAAATCCATTTTTGGAAGTTTTAATAGGCGTCGTTAGGCTGCCGAGTTTTCGTAAGGTATTTTTGATCTCACTTTTATTCCCGTGAGATTTATGCTATATTTTCCGCCACTTCCTTTGAGTGGTGGATTTACTACCCATTATTCTACACTTTGTGTAATATACTTTCGTTTATGAGTATTTACATCAATGTTGTATAGTCCTTATTTCATGCGGTGTACATTTCGAATGATACCCAAGTCGGTAAGCGAACCTTTCACCCTCTTAATTTTAAAAGACTTGTTTTTGTTTTGTCTTTTAAATTACATCTACTTATGTTGGTATATGTTATTATATATCCTTATGGATGTAAATTTTATGTCCAAGTGATGAGATACCCTTTATCCCTCTCATCAACTCTTTTTCTAAAATTTGATGTGACGCCTTTAGGTTATCGAATTTTTACAAGGGAACTACTTAACCCAATTTCAATTCTTTGGGTTAAACCTCTCTTTCTTGATTTTGTCATGATATGAATATGTTTGGATTACATATGATTGTTTTACACTGAGTATCCAATTATATTTGGTTTATTTTTATTTTGTCACACATAATTATGTCACTTCTTTATCCTTGCTCTAATGGCATGATCCTCGATTGGGATTACATCTCAATTTCATCTCATTGAGACATTTCTTAATGATATGAACTTTTATTCTTTTATAAAGTGTATATATAGCCCCTTTGACATTCCTTATCTATATTATGTCTATACTAAAGTCATTTAAATGTTTTGAAAATGGTCTACTTTCTTGTAGATTATAATTTAAATGTTCAAAATGGAAAATGACTCTTTTATTAAAACATTGTTTTAAATGGTTTTAAATATTTATTCATTTAAACATTTATCATCCATGTCCATGTTTTAAAAATGATTTTAAGGATTTATTTATAGGGACATGAATGTTTTAAAACCCTTTCAAAAGTTACGAAGTGGTATCAGACACTTTGATTCTAAAATCTATTTTAAATGTCTTATTTTAATATTTTCAATGTATAAAGGGATTTTTATCTCATAGAGTTTTAATGAATTTATTAGATGTTTTTATTTATGATAATATCATGATGTGATCTCTTGTGATTGAAATGTGGGAATTTTATGTTTCTTTTATGCATGTTTTAAGTGTTATTATTATATTATGGTTCGTGGGAAATGTTTATGAAATCGGGTGGTTTCGTGCTAAACCTAGGGAGGGTGAGCCTGATATAGCTCTCCAATGCATTGGGTAACGCGAAGGAGTTAAACGCTAATGTTTCTCCAAATAGATTTAGGGAATATACTATGGTGGGTATTCCAAACGTAACCATGAGGGTCACTCCCTATGTAAGAATGTTATGAATGCCTCAAGTTACCCTTACGTCTTATGATTTCTATGAGTTATTCATAAATCTTATGATTTCATGAGGTATGTTAAAGTGCTTATGTTTTAAGAGTAAAGTATGATTTCATTGATTCTTATGTATACATGGACTAGTGTTTTCTTTCCATATTTTTTTATATCCCTTACAGAGCCTTTTATGCTCATCCCATGTTTTTGAAATGTTTTCCATGGTACTTAAAGGTGAATAGGGTCAAGTATGGGATCAAGGAAAGACATGCTATCAAAAACATGGAACTAGAAATGTTTATTTTTAAGATTTTTTATTTTATGGAAACTGATTATAAGTGTCTACTTTGTAATCTTGTGAGATGTAACAATTATTTCCTAATTCTCTAAATCTCTTTACCTGAAAATATCCTCAATGTGAATTATTCATTTCATTCAAGATTATGTAATGTTTTTAGGCCGGGTCCTTATAAATTATATATTATCAAAGTTCTTTGGAAATTTTTTTACATTAGAATGTTTCTTTAGAAACTAGTTTTAATATTATAGGATGATCAAGCTTGGTTGGAAACGTTGAAATATTTTATGGATGAGGGAACCCCTATGGAAGTCATTTTATAAAGAGGGTCTTCACATGGATAGTGTCAGGAAGGTGGACTTAGCATGAATGTTGGAATCTATGGGTTATAGTTTCTGTATTGCATGAAATGGCCTACCCACTTTTCCCTTATTACAATCATCATGGGATAATAGGTTTCATATCAAGGGTCAAGAGATGGTTAATATCCAGTTCCTGATGAGATAGACTCTATTACCCATGGCAGGTTAACTTATATACTAGTTTGTTCCACTGGTAATGCTGGTTGAGACCAGTCAAGTTATTGATTGTCTATGGAACACAAAATACGATTGTAGATGGATCTAAACCGAGTTCATTTAGGGTATCCTATCCATATGTTTAGGACATGACCATAACTATGTACTATGAATGTTCCATTATTTCTTTGGTACAAATTTTCTCATTTCTATGTTTACTTTTGCATATTTATATTCATACTACTTTTTATTCTTTTGGTATTTTTATTTTGATTCACCCTACTATTTGTGTTTGATTTTGACCCATATTGATTATGAACATATGTTGGTTGTCATTTTCATCTTAGAATTTTTTCTTGAAACTGGATTATGAAATGGGAATATGTTCAAAATGTAAATTCATATTTTTTTATAAAGACAATTTTGGGAATTTTGTGTTTGGTTTTTTAAATATAAAAAACTATTTTATATAATTATTTTCAAACTAGTGTTTATGCACTATTTTGAGAAATAATACGTATAGATTCTATGGTGATTACCTAATGAACTTTTTTATGCTCACACCTTACTTAGGCCACTTAGTGTTAGTAGACCCAATCTGTATTTCATGTTCAGCTTCTTTTTATGGTTATCCTATAAAGTGGGATAGTTTTTAGGATGGTTGATACCTGGAGGTCACACAGAGATTGAGTTTCATTCAGGTTTGGTTGTAGTTTTGTTTTGGTATCATGTATCTGGATCTTATTTTTTTTCTATTTTTTTCATATATTTATGTATCGTGGTTGTGTTGTGTTCCCTGATATATTTTATGTTCCTATTTATTGGGTAAAATTAGGACTAGTGATTTACCTTGTGATTCCCTAATTATTATCATTCACTTATGGGGATTAGGGATTCCCTTTGGGATGTACCATAGATTGATTTGAGTGTTTGGTTCTAGGATTTCCTAAGCTAGTTTGTGATAGATAATATTAAGGAGATCATATTGGAAATATATATAACATGTTTAAATTTATCTAATTATGGAATGTATAAATTCAAGTATAAATTATATTGTTTTAATAATTTATATTTAAATTTTTCAAAAATTTATATCTCATGTCTAAATTTATAAAATATCCATTTATTCATTTTATTACCTTATTTATTCATGAATATAAATTTTATATTATGAATTTTGATGTATTATTTTGTATAAAAGTGGTAAACTACTTATATAATTGTTATAAATTCTTAAAAGAATTTACATGCAAGTTATGATGATTGGTTTAGTTTTATACTAACTTAACATTGGATTTCACCAGGTTATGAGAATTAATTAATAATTTAGTTGTAAATTATACATTTTTGGTGTTAAAATTGTGTTGAAATTGAGGTCTCTATTGGGTAAATATCCTTGGGTAGAGGGACATTTGGTCAGACTGCTAACTAGCTAGGAGGCCTATCCCATGTTTTGAAAAGTATGGGTTGGATATCTATCACTCCATTCTTACCCTTATGGGTATTATTACTTTCATATGATTCTAATAATTTACCTAAATGTATTTTATATAACTTATAAATAATATGTTTATAGATACGTGTGAATATAGTTATAATAACTTTTCACTTAAAAACCCTATAATAATGACTTTAATATCAAGGATTCCATAAGCTTATATTCCCATGATCTTTTAGGTTTACAATTTTAATGAATTTTACAAAATATTGCATATCCTAGTTGACATTTCTACACAATTTACATTTTTATAAAGACTTTTCGACACAATTTATACCTTTATTTGATTCTATACACCCTATACATATTTAAGAAAAGTCATTAGAGTGAAAATACTAAACTTTTTATAGTTTATACTCATCCTTAGATCCCATGAAAATATTTAAAAATGTGTTATGATCACAAAAAGAACATTAATGGATATAAAAATAAAAGAAACCTATTAGTCCAATGGAAAAAATGGAAAACCATAAAAATGATTACCTTTTTCAAAGTAAACATTGAGAATTTTAAAATAATAATAATCACATCTAAAAATATACCCTTAATAAAATAAGACCTTTAAAACATATAGAATTCATATAAAACCCGTGAAGGTATCTTTTGAGAACATGATAATCCATGAAATTGATTTTTCTTGAAAACAAACCTTTCACGTTTAAAAACATGTATAACTTATAATTGAAATAAAATAGTTTCCATTTAAAATCATCTCAAGCATAGAATAACCATTGAGAAATTATATTCATCACATGTGTTCACTCGTGTTTCACTCATATATAATGACTCATAACCTATTAATTCCATTAATCATTTATCTATAGAATAAATCATTACCCGATGCACTGGAGAGATACATCATATGATCACCGGTCATTATATAAAATGTACAAGAATATTTACTTGAACAAAAAATATATAATATTTAACTTTTCAATTATAAAACCCATTCAAACCCATAATAAAAAGAACTTTCAATCATCCCATAAAAATAAGTATAAATATGCTTTTATTTTAAAAACATTAAATAAAACAAAATCCCTAGAATAGTGGAAATATTATTTTTTATACAAAAAAATAGAAATTTATAGAGGAATAATTATATTTATAATAAATATCATGGTGGAAAAATGCAGTCATGTGGTAAATGTTAAAAAATGTTTTTTTTTAATTTGGTAAAAAGTGTGAGAAGAGAAGTGCATAAAAAAAATAAAATATTCCTTTTGAAAAACGTTTTAAAAATTGAATAATAGTTTAAAATTAATTAAGAAATCATTTTAGTATATATGATAAAATATTGAAACATTTTTACAAACATGGATATGGAAAATAAAGAGTTTAAAATATTTAAAATAATGTTCTAAAGAAAAATACCTTACCTCATGTCCCAAATTTCCACATACATCTTTTAATTTCATTAATAGTAAAATTATATTAATTATTTAATTACTTAATAAAATTTTTTATGTTCATTAAGTTATAATTATTATATTTATTTAATTTATTATCATGTTTTATTTAGTTACTTAATCGATTAAGTTCATTGTGGATGTTTTGAGGTTGCCCGGTCCAAAACAGCTTTGGTGTGTTAACCATGGAAAAAGTGGTCATGGTTACATCATATATAGAATCTTAACATTTTTATAATAGTTTAATTTTTTTCTAAAATATAATTTTACAACTACCCATGAAAGTATTACATTAAAAATTAAGTACATCATTTCATGGGGGTGGTAGTTTGTTTGTGCACATGAACGACATTTTCATTTTTCTAATAGATGAAAAGGAAATAAATTTGATAATGGTTTAAATTTAAAGAATCATATTTATATTATAAATTTCATATTTCTTCAATAAATCTTCCATTATTTCGAACCATGTAATATGTAAATTAAAAAATAATTACATTGCTTCATGGAAGTCGTAGTTCACACATAAACACGACCAAAGTTTCCATTTTCTAATAGATAAAATGGTAAGCGAGTAGATAATATTTTATCTTTACATAATAATAAATATTTAATATAAATAATATAAATATGTGAAGTCCATGTTTACAACCATCAATTTTTTGTGGTGATGAAAATAGAAACACATTGCTTCATGGAGGTGGTAGTCTATACATAAGCACAAGCGACATTTTAATTTCCCATAGGATGGAAATATTGTAGAAAAAGGTTTTTACATAAAAATTATAAAATTTAAGTACATTAAAGGTATTAATTTCATTATATTATGATGTTTAGGATATATTTCATGGATTTGGGAGATTAAATAAGCTTGAATAAAAATTAATTACGACTTATACTTATTCCTTTGAAATCTTCATTTGGATTATATGTTAATATTTATATTATTTGTTTTTTGGTGATATCAAGACCTTTGGGACATGGGTTGGAGAGTTTTAGAACTATTTGGGTATATTTTTTTTGAGATAGGGTTCTCAAATTGTGTTTATAAGTGAGGGAAGGAGGTTCCCTTTTATAAGTGAGAGGAGTTACATCGAGGTAAATTTTAAGAACATTAAAATTTAATAAATATATTTATCATGGAAATTTGATCCAATTTAGTCTAATTTATAATATAGAATATATTAAGTTATAAATACACTCAACCAATAATATTTATGATTCTTATATATATATATATATATATATATTTCAATCATTATCTCTTAGTTTAACCCCCCTTTTGACCCTTTTAACAATTACTATGGTGAAAAACTTTTCCATGGAAATGAATTGTTATGAATAAAAATGAAATTGAAATATTTATCAAATTTGAACATGCTTATTCCAAATATATAATCGATTTTATAACATTAAATTTATATATTTTTTAAAATAAACTTTTAATATAAGTTTTCAAAACACAGTGAAAAACTATTTTTAGAAATGCCTTTTTAAGCATAAAAATGACTCTTCACAAAAATCAAGTATAATGTGGATTCCCATGGAATTAATTAGATTATTTCTAATCAATGAATACTTATTTTAATTTAAGAAAAAAAATGAATTTCTCCATGTTAGAACTTAATTAAAAATAGAATAATGCAAAATAGTTTTTTTTGAATAAAAACATTACTAAGATATCTTAAATGTAAAACATAGATTTATATATTCAAAATTATATTTTTAAATATATTAAATTTCTTATTAAATATTTATTTTTTTTCTATAAAAAATGTTTCATAATATTTTAAATCATTCTTATATCATGATAATATTATAAAAGTGATAGTATTTTCAAAATCTCTAGTTTTCACTATTCACCTAAAAATGATCTATTTCATAAAAAACCAAAAAATATTAGATAAGATTATTTTGGAATGATGTTGAAAAAATGAATTCAATCTTATCAATTTAAAATTCTAAAACTAATAAATTTAAATTTTAAATAAAATCATGTAATATATGGAAAAATAATTAGTTCCAAAAAGTCATTCATTTTTTGTTTGATAAATTATATAAAATTATTTATAGAAATATGATGAATATAAATCCATAAAATGAATACTTATAAATAATATTTTTTTTCTAGGATTACCTAGGATATCAATTTATTCAACATTAAATAAACTATAACTTCATAATTTTATTCCCTAAAAAACTAAATGAGGTTATTTTTCCCTCAAAGCCTTTTTAGATTCCCACTTTTTCTTTATTCATGCGATTCTTCCACAAAACATTAAACAAAGTGTTACCTTATTCAACAATACATTATTTTTGTGATATAAACATTGGATTTTATTTTCCTTATAATAAATATTATCTTCTATTTATACAAATTCAGGTATTAAACATGAGATGCATCGAGTACATATTTACTTAAAAAAGAAACATGAAACAAATCATGTACTTGAGAAAAAATAACAGGTAATAAAAATGTGTATGAAACAGATCCCACTTTTTCTGTTATCTCATATGAACTAATAAACCATAGAATAAATTATCATTTCCTACTAAAATTTGTAACACCTTTCTATTAAGTTACTTTAAGAAAAACATTATAACCTACATCAAAAGAGTGATCATTCATTTGGTTATCTGCATTACCCTTCTTCCTACCCCGACATACACTCATATTATTCTAAATAATATTTATATTCTCAACCATATCTTCAACCTCTCCTATTACCAATGACTTTATTTTATCAAATTCATCCCAACCTTCTATAATTCAACACTATTTTTTATATAATGCCTCAAATGATGATATTTTTCATACTAGAATAAAAAATATTATTATAATAGAATCCCACTAAATAAATATTTTGATATAAACTTTACCAATAATAAAATTTTTAATCAAAAATAGTATATTGAAAATTATATGTTGTCTAATCCAACTATCTATTATATTGAGAGTGAAATGATATATTGGAATCTAATTCAGTACCCAATGACTTCTGAAGTCCATTCCAATAATTATTTGTTAATATGAGATCATGATCATATACAATTAATAAAGACACTCCATGTGAACTAACTGTATCTTTAAGATAAATTCTAGAATGTTGTTCAAAATTCCTACAATATTTAATAGGAATAAAATGAAAATATTTAGTAAATTTCTCAATAATAACCCAAATCAAATTATTACCATGATATTTATTAGGTAATCCCACCACGAAATCCATGGATATATTTTCCCGTTTCTATTCAAGAATTGGAAATGACTGAGGAATCCCCTTGAGTAGTTATAACTTATGTTTAACTTATTTAAAATTTAATCATTTTATGTTAAAACCTGTAATATCTTTCAACATTCTATTCCATAAATAATATTCCATAAGGTATCTATACATCTTAGTCATACTAGTATGTATATAAAATGGATATCAATAAGCCTCACTCAATTATTTCTTTAACTAAAAATCATTCAATACCCATAATCTTTTCCAATCCTTATAACAACCTCTTTATTAATATTAAACTCAGGAAAATTAAAATTATTAACAAATTATACATTTTTTATATCTAGTTTTCTTCCTTTAGACCATTCTAAAATCTTTCTAACAAAGATAACTAAACTGACGCCAAATAAATAAGAGGAGTTTCTACATATATAACATATAGTTCAATATTCATTAAATAATTAACAAATAGATCATATTCTAAATGTTACATTGTTAAGGATGGAATATATTTTTTACCAAATGTATAAACTAACTTCTTTTCTTTACTTAAGAGATAGTGAATCGTGTAATCTTAATCCATTACTAGTGAAAACCATCTACTCCAACTCATTTTTATCTCTATTTGAGTTAATATTTTCTTCAAAATTTTAATATCAGTATATATTTTACATTTCTACCCATATAGAATACGAATATAATATTTTAAAGAAACAAAATAGCAATGAGAGATCAATATCATTCATAGGAATATTCTTCTCATGGAGTTTCAATTGACATGATGCATATGAAATTACCTGATCATCTTGTTTCAAGACATACACAAGTCCCTTCAATGAATGAATAGTAATTATATTAATTTTTAATCTGTAATGTTTTAATTGAAAAGTTTAATCTACTTATTATCAAATAATATAAGGATTAATTTATATTTTTCTTTAGATAATGGTCTGTTATGGATACTAGATGAATACCTTTCAATAAAAATAACAGAGAGTATATTATTCCTAGTTAAGGGTATATGATGTATGAAAAATTCAGGAATTATAAATGTTTTCAAAGAAATATACAAGATTTTTTAATGTTCAAATATAAAATGATACTGTAAATGAGTGCTTTTTTTACAAAGGTTTCAAAAAGTGGGATACAAGGATATCTATGGTTAAATACCTATAAAATCAATAATAAAAGGCTCATATATCTTATTTTCATTTATGTTTAAAACTATTTTTAATAAGTCATTCTTAGTTATATCAACTTTGATATTGAAGTTTCACTTGTACTGATACAAAGAGTATTTATGAAGATTCTAATAAAAATTAAATGAAACATATACAAGTATAGATTTCAAGATATATTACACCACTCAGAAATTTCTTATAAAATATAACATATATATAGAGATATACATAGATATTTTGATTATGATCATGTAAAAGGGTTTTACTAGAATAAAGGAAGAATTATTATAGAACATAATATACACATGAAATGAGTTTTATGGGATGGAATGAGAAAATATTATGAATAAATCCTTAATCTAAAAGCACTAATTTAATGACCATTAACCTAGTATCCAAAATCCAATACCTTACTTCATTACATTGGTATGATTATAAGGAATTCATATCTATAATTATAAAATAGTTTAGTAGTTTTGGAACACCATGTTACATATATGAAATTTACATTAAAACATGTAATGAAATAAAACATACCAATATCTTTTGAATCATACATAAACTCCTATATTGTCCCTAAAAGTCATTCAAAATAATTATCTTTGCATCCTAGGGAAAAATAAAATGTAAGAAAGGGGTGAGTTTAGATGCTGACTAATGGTATGTAATATAGTGGAATCATAAATAATATGGCAAGGTGAATAACTAAAGAACACATTCCATTAAAACATAATCATAAGAATAAAATATCAAGAATAAAAGATAAATAAATAATGTCTTAATAAAACATAACAATGGATATTATACTTGTAAAATAATCACAAAGACTATCAATTACTTGTTTTATAATGAGGGAAATGTATAATTATGGTTATATAAAACATACCATCAAAGATTAAGGCTAAGAATCTATTATTTTAAAGGCGTTATTCCAAGAATCTAATAAATGGGTAAGGCCTCGACCAAAATAATATCTAGTTTTTCTCATGAGACCTTCTGATGCATTTAAGGGATATAGTAGTCCCTACCAAAAACTTATTAAGTCCAATTCATTCCTCATATGAAAAAGGTGAAACATAATCAACATATACATTGATATTGAATCTAATATATGAAATGTAAATAACATTACCCAATTAGAAAACATAAATACTAACCATTTTGAGTAATATGGTGAATGATATAAATACAGAACATCCAATGTCAAACTAATAATAAAAAATTCAATAAAATATGGTATATGAAATCATAAAACATTAATCCTAATTAAATTTAAAAATCTTGAAGAGTGTTGAAATATATTAAAATACTCTTACAAAATTATTGAGTAATTCTTGGGAGAACAACTCCTCTACTTTTCTAAGAAGATTTATTTTAGAAAAAATGTTTTTATAAAACTATAAGTGAACTAAGATATATTTTTCAAAATAAAATGAGTGATTTTAGAAAAATAATGGTGTATTAAAACAAATTATAGAGTAAATGCGAAAATAGGTAAGAATTTGAGAAGTTTACTTGAACTGGGATTGTTTATCGGGAAGAATTGAGAAGGGGACCTTGTAAAAGAATTATTATCTAATAAATAATGATAAAATGATATGGAAATATGATTTTGGAACATATATATATATATGAATAATTATATAAAAATACTGATGAATTACATTGGTGTATAGTGGAAGAAAGCATAACCTGAATGAAAATGGAGGTTTGGGAAAAAACCATGACCACTTTGTAATCAATAGAACCATATACCCCATAAAATTAATGATCATAAAATAATATAGTAAATAAGATGATGATAAATATATTCATGAAGTGAAATATAAATGGGTAGTATATATACACCACATACAAGAAATAAGTGGTTAATAATGTAAATCTCACGAAAATAAAAGTCAGATGAGAAACCCCTTACCTTATGTCTGATTGTGTTCTACACTTGACCTTAATGTCCAGTAATATCAAATTATTTCCATTAATTAATTCATTTATAACCTTTTATACATTTATTTTATTTATAATAATTTTATGATTATATTTTATGTCCTTTTTTTATTTTTAAGATACAATTTTATTGCTTGGGAGTGCTCGTTTCCTAGGGTTTCATGATCGTTATACTTGTATATGAGTATGTAAGTTCATGTGAAACGGGTATAATTATATAAAATTGATGATATTAATGAACATCTAGAAGAGTAAATGGTTATATATATCATTTGGTTATATGGTGTGATGATGAATCATTAGAAAATAAATTTAGTGATAATCATTTACATTATTACGACAATTATTGATCATAACAAACTCATTTTATTTTATAATTTTCTATTATGTAAAAATTTTACTTAAAAAACACAATAAAGGTTTTAATAAATATATTATAGTCCATTTAAACTATAAAAATGGTTTCATTTCCAGCTTTATAGGAGAAATTGAAGAATAAAAATCTGTAATCCATGAAGATTTTAAATCGGCACCACACGGACGATGATTTAATTTTTTAAAATAATAGAGACAGAGAGAAAGGAGTTTGATGAAGGATATTACATTAACATGATATCATTATTGTATTAATATTATACTAGAGTTATCATGATTATTTCGATAGAGGATTTGATGAGATAATAAATTAATAGAACTTGAAAAGAAACTAAAAGGAAAATGAAGATGATTTTACCTCTTGAATACTCCATCTTGAGAACCTCTTTTAGTGGGTTAGTTTTGGTATTTTTATGAGACTAAGATATAATGTATGTGGGGGATATTATTGAGGAGAATATTGGGACAAAATTTGATAAGGCTCATTGTAAGGACCCAACCTTAAACAATACATAATCTTGAATTATGTTAATAATTCACATTGAGGATCTTTTCTGGTTTAGCGATTAAGAGAATTAGGTCATAACTTATTCAAAACATCTTGAATATTAATTTTCAACACCTATACTAAGTATCCAAGTTTTCATAAAATACAAACTCTTAAAAGAAACGAAACATGTTTACTTCCATGTTTTAGGCATCATGACTTTTCCTTGATCTCATCCTATACCCTATACCTCCCTAAGTCCTATGTAAAACATTTAAAAAACTTGGGATGAGCATAAAAATCTTAGTAAGGGATACAAAAATAATGAAGGATGTTATTTTTCAAAACAAAAAGTATACCATGAATACTTCATCACAAAATATTACATTTCACCTTAAAGAAGTAGAAAAAACTCTTCACTTAATACAAGATCATAGCTTACCCTTTTTGTAACCAAAATATTACCTCAAATACCATTGAAAAAGACATATAGAAGATAAAGGTAACTTGGGATATAACATACTGAAGTGGAATTACCATATGATCTACTTCCACACATATCAGTAAATGAAATAGACATACGACCGACTTCCATACCCAAATAATTAGAGGTTATAATGTAACCACCCATCCTTGGTTTATCATAGAACCAACCGTCATTTGGTTTATCACATAAGCACCCATCAAATTTCCATGTAACATAAATAATCATAATACATAAAGGAAGAATAAAGAAAAAATAACATTTCCACATTGTAGTCACAAGATATCATTTCATGAAATTGATATAATCAATTCATTAAAAAAATTCAAAAATAAGAGTTTTGAATCAAAGTGTCCCATAACAATTTGAAACTTTTTAAAATAATTTACAATTTAAAACACTCATGTACATAAAAATAAATCCGTAAAACCCATTTTGAAAACATGGACAAGAAATTTAAGGTTTTATAAGAATAAATATTTAAAACACTAAGAACAATGTTTTAGTTAAAGATTCCCATACCACACAATATTAAATTAAAAAAAACATTCAATATCATGAGAATATAGTAATTCATTATATAAAATTTAAATAGTTCATATATACAACCCATATAATAATAAAGGTTCACAATATCTAGATATTCTTCAATGAAATAAGATTAAGACAAAATCCCTTATGAAAATTCAGCAGTATAACAACGTCACATTAAAAATCAAAAAATGAGTTGATGAGGGAGAAAAGGGTCTCTAGTAACATGGAAATAAAATGTATAAAAATAAGTATATATAATAACATATCCCAAAATAATAAAATAAAAATTAAAAGACATAACAAAAAAGAAGTACGTGACTAAAAGGGGATGGTGAAAGGTTCCCTTACAAAGATCATTTTCTAAATAAAATAGATTTATTATGTGTATTAACAATAAATAAAAATAAATAATTTTTAAATTAAAGATAGTATATCAAATTTTATATCTAAAATAATCATATCACAACACAATCAAGAAGTATAAGATCATCCCAAAGAATGTAAATTGGGATAAGAAGTTCCCCTTACCTCGTGTACGACTTGACTCGTTCATTATTTAATTTCCTAAATAATAAAATTAAGTTAATTTATAATTTAATCAGAAACTTTTACAAGTTTATTATTCCTTTTATATCAACTATTACCTTACTACAATAATTATTTATTTATTTTACTTCATATCATCCATTTTGTCGATGTTCAGAACTTGGGTAAAAAAAGAACTTGTTATAATTATAAATTTTTTATTTGGTCAAAATTCCATTATCTTCAAAATTAAATTAAAAAATTATATATCATTTATATCATTTATATCTAGTATATATTTATTTATAATATTCCATAGCATTTGGCTATAAGAAATGAAATACACTATTCATGGAGGTGGTAACTTGTACGTACGCATGAACACTACTTTCACTTCTTTTTCATATTTATAGGAATGAAAAGTAAATGATAAATAGGTGTATTATAATTAAAGTATAATATACATTTTATATATGTAACATAATTTCATTAATTTCATCCTTTATACATTCCATGCATAGCATGAACGAATCATTTCACTTTGATTAGGTGGTAGTCCGTACTTCCTCAAAATAAATTATCATATTTATAGAACATTAAAAGCCTAACAGTCTGTTCTAAATGAGAATTACAGAAGCATAGAGATAAAATAAATATCATAAATATCATATATAGTTATATTTCCATAATAATGGCCAACATAAAATGTGGTAGGATAATATTGAACAATCATCGTTTCTTGAGGCAATAGTTCATTGTCTATAGAAACATTATGTTCTATACCCATTAGATGGAGGTGTGTGTAAGTGTAGTTAGAATACTTATCATAAAAAAAACTAGTTTATTGAGGATTCTGGTGTTGTTATGTAATCAAAGAAAATAATAGCATAGGTAGTCAAGAATAAAAAGTAATGGAAAGGAACTTGAGAGAAGATGTTACCTCAAATCAGCTAGCTTCTATTGATTTGAGCCAAATAGATTTCTTGAATAGCCTTATGCGTAAGGGAAGGCTTATAAGAGAAATATAGGGATGCTGGGAGCTTATTTATGTAGATTTTGGATGAGGAAAGGGGAATGAGAGGTGTGAGTAATGGGATAGAGGTGATGGCCTTTTATAAGGGGGGGAGGAGGGGCTCTTTGGAAATGTTTGAATGTATTATTTTATTATAAAATGATTTTTGGTTTGAAAAGGTCCAAAACTCATTAAATTATAATATAAGATTAATTTTTTTGAAATAAAAACATACAATAAGAGTTTTAAAGGTTTTGGATATTATTTAATTCTTATCTTTTTAATTTATCCTTTTTTACTCTTACCATTTAATCAATCATTTAAAACTTTGAGAAACAAAATAGTTACGAAAACATGAAAAATATACAATTAAATAGTAAATTATAAAATTTTAGATTTTAGATAACTATTTGGAATAATTTTTTTTTAATTTTACAATATTTAATAAAATATTTTATATTTTAAAATACAAATTATTTCAGTTTTGACACTATACATATCATGAAATATTTAAAAATCCATACCAACTTTATTGATTCGAAAACACATCATTAATAAAAATATAACATGTATATATCATCTAGTAAATTTGTGGATGACATTAAATAACCAAATTACATTGATTTTAACATTTATATTATTAGTTATTTGAATATTTAATTAAGGAAGCAATCACTCCATCATCATTGTGTCATATTTAAATTTACTTATTTAATTTCTAAAAAATATAAATAAAATACCATGCTGTAGAAAATATTTTTATATTTATAATAAATATTTATAGTAAAATATATAATTTACATAACTTCATATAAAAATAAATTTACTAAAAGATATATGTTTATGACACATTTTCCTTAACTTTAAATTAATTTTTATAAAATGTCATTTTCACTTACATGGGGCTCCATGGGATACAAATATAAAACCAAGGATCCAAAGGGTCAAAAATGTATCATAAAATAGGGTTATGACACATGTTAGGGTAATTTAATGTTATTATAATATAATTTTTTACCTTTATTTACCATATTTACCATTTAACCATGGTAAATAAAATATTTACTGAAGTTACTATTCATAATGTCTAAAAATAAAATTTACCTATTTAAAATATATGGACCTCATGATTTCAAATAAGGAATCCATTTCTCCAAATTCAAATCATAGAAGTTGTAGAAATTAATTTAAAATTAATTTCCGTTGTCAAAACCAAAAAGCTTGTTTTTAAGAAATAATAACTATCAAAAGATTGACATGTTTTTATGTCTAATTAAGAAGTGAAATTACTTTCACTGACCAAAATAAGATTAAAAGATAAAATATAATCTAATTTAACTTTAGAAAAATTAAAAGGATAGTTTAATAATATAAATAAATTATACTAAAAGGCATTTTTGAATTAAAATGTAGTATTTTTCACTATTCATTAAAAAATGAAATTTATCCGAAAAATACCAAAATTTTACACAAATAAAATATTGATTTCCATCTTCTAAATAAGAAGTTTATTTTATAAAATGGAACATATAAATGTAACAAAAACTAGATTTAAAAATGGATCACCATCAAAAGGTAGTAAATCGACCTTCTAATGAATATAAGAGTAATTTAATACTTAAAATTGGATTCATTCTTATTTTAAGCCTCTAAAATTGATAGGATATAAGTAAATTTTTTCAACAAATATGTGTAATCTTATTGTAGTTAGTTCTATTCATTCCAACCAATACAATGTCTAAGCCTTAACTACCATTTAAAATTTCAATATTATTATATTATTTTTCAGTATAACTCAAAGTCGTGTGCAACGTAAGATTTAAAAAAAACACATTTTTGCGTGTTGAGTACACTATCGAAAATAACATACCTATTAAAGTAAAATTAATATTTAATTCAAAAATATTAATAAATATGAAAATTACACCTTCTTTATTTACCTGGGATGTTACATCCTTCCTCCTTTTGGGAATTGCGTCTTTGCAATTTTAAAATTGGGCTTGAAAACTTCATTAAAAGCTCCTCATTAGAAAAAGAGTTAATAAAAATATCACTTTAAAAGAATGAATGAGAAGTAAAAAGGTCACCTGATATAACACATACTAGGATTCTTTGTATGAAAACAGGGATATGGAGGAGAAACTAAGTGTTATCTTCTGATGTAGTGGGATAGAAAACACGGTCAGGAGAATGTTAACCACCCAAAAATTACAAACCTGTGATGGGTTAAATAGTATTTGATTCCCCAGTAGAAAAAGTAAGAAGAATAAGTTTTGGTTTTATGTTATTTTTTATAATTTTGGGAAATTTATTTATGATCTTGACTAATAAAATAAGGAATCATACTTACTTGTTATGTTGACTTTCATCCTTTACAAAATTTCAACCACAAAATCATCTTTTCTCCAAAATATGTGTATTCAATATTACTCGATCACATAAAAAGCACTAGAATCAAATACATAATCCAAAAAAATTGAAATATATGTTAACAAAAACTGAAATGGTTATTACAAGATTAAATAATCCCCAAAAGTAAAATCCTTTACAAAATGAAATAATACTCTTAATCTCCAAAATTCAACAAACAGTACCCAAAGTTTAAAATGGACTATTCAATACACAATAGTACTTAAAATTGTTCAATATAATCTGAACTAAGATTAAAACCCAAAACTTATAAGAATTTAATCACATATTCTTCCACAGTAAATCTAAACATTTATCTCCAAATTATATCAACTACTCTTAAAGTCTCATACTGAAGTGTAATTACCATAATCATATATTCTTTATGATAGGTTAATCATTTCCATAAATTATCCAATCACTATATGTCCAAAAAAAAATCATAGATTTCTACAAAAATAAAATTCCACCATTACTCCTCAATTGAAATTCCAATGTATTGTATTTTCCTTAGCCATATAGTTTCCCAAAACAGCAAACATCTTCCAAAATAACCTTTATCACTTAATCACCAAATCATTTTCCTACACTAAGTATATCCACTTGATAAAACATAAGATCCCAAAATATACATATTCACAATCCATAAAATCATTTAACTAAAAATAATCAGTCATACTTACCAGCGACTTTACGTAGGCTAGTTGTAGGCGATGCAACCTTGTTGCCCTTTGGCCGTGGGTTTGATTCCCATGGCCTTTCCGGATGTGATGAGTTTTCACCCATTCCTTGGGGTTGTAATTTTTCTAAAACCATGTCATTATTATAAAATTCCCAAAAAATAATATAATTTACTCAAAAATAACCATAACCTATTTTATCCAAAATGGTTATTTAATACCTTTCATTTTATATCCAAAAATGTAATAACCATTCATCACCTCAAAAAAAATATCATATGAACCCCTAAGGTTATTTATTATGTCCTAATAAGAAAACATAATTCTTTCTTGAATAATATTTTCACATATCATTCCTCAGGGTTACACATAAAGAGAAAATTATTCCAATGTAATCCCATCAATAAAGAGCATTAATACTTTTAAACATTTCATCATCCATATATCCAACATAACTTTTCAATTCCTAAAATTTTGACATATTAATCGACAAAAATTATTCATGATCCTTTATCCATGTTTTTACATATTATTCTTTTAAACTTATTTCAAACAAACAAAATCATGCATAATTTCCTAAGATTTCAGTAATGTCAAAACATTAGCTATGAAATAATACATACCTTTCATATATCATTTTCAGTTTCCTTATCTTCAAATGGAAAGGCATTAGGAATTGGTAAACATATATTTGTACGATCCTTCTAATCTCATTCCCAAACATTATTCATATGAAATCTATTTGTATATCGACCTTGCACACCACATTTAAAAAATTCAATTGATCCTTCAGAATGAACTTCTTTCCCTTTCCTAGAGTTAACTAGATGCTTCCTTTTTGCATGGAAGGTTAAAGTTTTATGACCTTCATTACCACATCTGAAACATTTTCCCATCCCTTTGAATAATTTTCCTAGGTTTTTCTTTCCACTTCCTTGACACATTGGTTTTTGAATATATTACCTTTGTGGTTATTACCTGAACTCCAATTGTGATTCATTTCTCGTATATACGCTACCCTATAAAAATCACCAAGGTGTATGTAGTCAATCATTAATCCAGATAGTTGGTTGATAATAACCATAAGATTTCTCATTGATGCTCTTAATTCATTCAATTTCTTACTCAGAAAACTGTCAAACTTTTCTTCACCTCCACTGTTATATTGGTTCCCGCTAAATCCAGCCATTTACTAAAACCCAAAAGGTCAGTGTTATTATATTAGTAAAATCATCATATAATATCTTATGAGGAGGGTAAATACTAAGATATACTTATTCATGTTATCTTAAACCCATTTGATTTATCTAAAATAACTATGACTCTTTATAATATGATAACCATTATGGTTATGTCACTTATTCTTAAATAACACCCTAACCTACAAAGTTATCAAAACCAACCTCTGATACCAACAGTAAGGACCCAACCTTAAACATTACATAATCCGGAATTAAGTTAATAATTCACATTGGTGAACTTTTTAGGTTTAGATCATTATATAATTATGTCATAACATATACAAAACATCTTGAATATTACATGTAGACACTTATACTCAGTATCCATGTTTTTTATAAAATAAAAACTCTAAAATTAAAAGAAACATGTTTAGTTCCATGTTTTAAACAACATGACTTCTCATTGATCCCATCCTTGACGCTATTCTACCTTAAGTCCTGTGAAAAATATTTCAAAAACATGGGATGAGTATAAAAATTTCAGTAAGGGATACACAAAAAAGGAAAGCTATTAATTTTAAAAACAACATGTAAACCATGCATGCTTAATCATAAACTAATACTTTCCACCTTAATAAATTAGAAAAAAATCACTAAATATAAGCTCATTGCTAACCCTTTTTGTAACCAAAATACTACTATAAAGACCATAGAAACCAATGTATATTATATAAAGGTAACATGGGGAATAATATAATGAAATGGAATAAACATATGGTCGAATTCCACACATATCACTAAATGGAAAAGCCATATGGCCGACTTCCAGAACCAATGCATTGGAGGTTATAACATAACCACCCATCCTTGTTTTATCATTGAACCACACGTCATTTGGTTTATCGTGTAACCACCCATCAAATGTCCAAGTACCAAAAATAATCATAACAAATAATAAAGCATAAAGGAAAAAATAACATTTCCACATTGGATTCACAATATATCATTTCAAGATATTGATATAAACAATTCATTTAAAACATTGAAAAAGAAGAGTGTTGAATCAAAGTGTCCCATACCAATTCAAACTTTTGAAAGTAATTTAAACTTTAAAACACTCATGTCTATATAAATATATCCTTAAAAACCATTTTGAAAACATGGACATGAAATATAAGGTTTTTGAAGAATAAATATTTAAAACACTTAGAACAATGTTTTAGTTAAATATTCACATACCACATAAGAAAAAATTAAAAAAAAACTTTAAATATAATTATTATATTGTAATTCATGATAAGACATGTCAAAAAGTCACATATACACCCCAAAGAATAATAAAGGTGAACAATGTCATGATTTTCATCAATGAAAGGAGATGGAGTCGAAATATCTATTGAAAATTCGGCAGCCTAATGCCGTCACTTTAAAAATAAAAAAATGCGTAGATTGGAGAGAAAAGGGTTTCTCATAAGTTAGAAATAAAATGTGTAACACCCCAAGATTTTATGAAAAATATTCTTTTTAATTTCATTAATGTCTTGTCTTGTATGCTACACCAAAAGGATCTTGCACAACACGCATCCTTGACTTGCCTTTAATTACACTCAATCTCGACCTTCCTCGATAGCGTGTGTAGTACGCAATACCGAGTTTCACTAAACAACGATATGCTATTAAAATATTATTAAAACTAGCCCTTATGAATAGTAATAACCACTTTTTGAAATTTTTTAATTTTTAATTTTCAAAATGGACTTCATTTCTGGATTCGGAATATCGAAATTAGCTTAGGGTGAAATTTTGGTACTTTTTGGATAACTTTCATTTTCTGATGAATAGTGAAAATTACTAAATTTTAATTAAAAACAACCTTTTTAATAAAAATAATTAATAGTGACAAATTATTAATTTGATTGTTTTTAAAGTATATTTAGAATATATTTTTAAAATTTAATACAATTTTGGTTATTGGATGTAATTTCACATTTAAACCAGACATAAACAACTGTCAATCTTTTGATAGTTATTATCTCTTAAGAACACACTATTTGTTTTGACGACGGGAATTAGTTTTTTAAACTAATTAAAGCAACTGATATGTTTTGAATTTGGTAAAATAGACATTATTTTTGAATTCATAATATCAAATATAGCTTAGGCCTAATTTTTGGTATTTTTCTGAAAACTTTCAAATTTTGATGAATAGTGAAACCACTAAGTGGTAGTTAAAAAAATTGAAATTTTCATAAAACTTAATTTTACCGCTTTTGTGAGTGGAATTTAGAAAATTTGAGAGACACGATTAATATCAAGGGCTAAAATGTGGTTCAATGAGATGAAAATATTTTTTGGTGAATAGTAACTTTTTAATTTTTTTAACCACGGTTAAAAGTAAATAGGGCAATTAAGGGTAAAAATGATATTATTATTACCCTAAAACATGTCCTAATTTTATTTTAATAGTTTAATTAGAACAAAAACAACCTTAGGAATAAAATATGACCATTTAATCCCACTTGGATTAGATGAGGTCATTTATTATTAATTTATTTAAAGAAGGGTTAAAATAGTTAAAATCAAAGTTTAATAAGTAAATCATTTTTAATATGGTGTTATACATACGATAAATTCGGCTATAAATATTCATTAGAAATCTAAAGAGATTTCCTACATAACGATATTTTATTTGTAATTTTTAGACTTTAAATAATTTAATTTATTTATGACACAATGATGATGCAGTAATTATCTTATTAATTAAATATTGACATAATTGATGTTATAAACACCAAAATAAATGTAATTTGAGACTTTTTATGAATTAAACTAATATTATAGGTTAATATGACATGTTAGTATTGATTTAATTAACTTTATTAGAACTAATAATTCTGTTATGAGTTTCACAAAAAATCAATTACTAAATAGTGTCAAAATTGCCATAAAATAGTTTTTAAAAAAAATATTATATTAGTAATTGTTATTTTATTCCTAAAAATATAAGGTTCGGCCAAATGACTTAGATAAGGTTATATTTATTAATAATAAAAAAACTTGGGGTACGTTTGGCTTCTTATTGTATGTTTATAAACCTTATAGTATAAGGACACAAGAAGACACGGTGAAAGTAAAATTACTTTACTTAATGTTAAATATAAATGATAAGGTTAAAATAGGAACCTAAACTTGTCTAAATTCTATTTAATGAGAGGATTTCGACCCATCACCACCTTAGATTCGAAATAAATCAATTTTTATCTATTTAAAAAATAATTTGGCTTTATAATAAAATAATATTTTTAGTTATTCCAAAGGTGCCCCTCTCCTCCCTTATAAAATGGCACCTCCTCCCTCTCTTCCTCACACCACTTTGAGCCTTCAAGCTCGGCCAAAACCTGAGAAATTCCCTTATCCAATTCCCTAGAAACATCCTAGAGGTTCTGGTCTTCCTCAAAGACCAATTTTATTTCCCTAAAAGGAGATCTCAAAGAAGCACTTCAAAGAAGAGGTAAGGTCCGTTACCGATTCTTTCATCTTTATTTCTTCTTCCACTTCTTCTTCTTTAGTTTTTTCATTATGAAGTAATAAAATCAGTATCACTCATATACTGATATGTTATTATAAGTATTAAACAACCCTATTTCACCATCTATCCATCCTACGGAAAATGAAATCACCGCGCGTGCGTACGTACGGAATACCGTCTCCACGCCGTGGTGTAATCTATTTTCCCCCACCACCTTACTTGGATGGGTATAATGATGTAAATAATTACTATATATAATTATTGTAAAGTGATATTGATTATTAAATAGTATACATACACTCCAATACAATTCCACGATCATGAGAACGATATCATCGCTCGTGCGTACGTACGGACTACCGTCTCCACGACGCGATGAGATTCATTCTCCACGTTAACCATTCATGAATGATTATAAAGTATATATAATAATTAATAATGAAATATATGACATAATAATGATTCTGGATTTATGTGTAAATATATGTATGTCATCTACTTAATTACATTCAACTCAATAAGGAAAAGAAAATAGCGTTCATGCGTACGTACGGTCTACCGTCTCCATGAAGGGTGTATTTCTTTCCATTTACCGATCTATTATATATATATATATTCTGAATATATATTATATATAAATCATGTTTTATATTCTAGAATTAATTAATCATGATCTAAGTAATCATATGAATAATTACAAGTCAAAACACGGATGACAAATGATACGATTTTACCCAAAATGCTCTTTAACATGGAATTTACAAAGGAACGGGTAATATAAAGCCATAAGTGAACCATATATGATATAATAACAATGAGTATGATTCTGGAATAAGTCAATGACATTATTTAAATCATTATACAGGAGGATCAGATACATACGAAGCAAATCGGACCTAAGGTAAGGGAAATACCACAATCTCATTTTTATCCGAGATTGTTTATAATTTGAAATTTACTGGGGTGTATTTTATCATCCACATCCACGTTTCCTCAATATGTAATATTATTTCCATCCACCTACAATTTTTTAAATCCAATTTTAACCATCGGTGAGTTTTTAGTAAATGATATGAAAGGAATCTTTTGTCATTTTTCATACGAGGTACTTTTTGACTTTTCCGAAAAAAGTATGAAGAATGTTTTTTTAACTTATACGACATGAATGGATTTTTAAAACATTATTTCCAAGAATCTTCCTTTACAAGTTTTCAAGTTTATTTGTAATCAAATTCTTTTAGTTTATAATTGTATGACATGTTAAGAAAAGAAAAAGTGTTTTTGAAGTAGAAAGGATATTTTCCTCAAGAATGGAGTTCAAGTGTGTTATCAAAATTATTTTCCATCTAAGATAATAAAGGGTTCTGTTTATATTCCTATTATTACATGGATTTGATTATGTTGTGATGGAAATATTTTTTTTATGAATTCTTTTATCTTATATGAATTGTTTTATGATGTCACTATGTTTAAGAATTCCGTTTTTATTTCATGGGTTATGCAATGATGTATGATTTATGATTTTTGTGGCACACATAAGAATGGTTTAATTATGAGATGGGTGGGACCTATATCTCCCTCCAATGCATTGGGTAAAGTTTTTATATCTCATGAGACAGACATGGCTGGAACGGTAGGTTATACCGGTTCAGTGAAATAGGACTGAAACGAGGAGTGAAATCGGTTCAGAAATGGACTTTGTCCACTAAGATAGTCTTGGAAATGATTCTTAACTAATAAGAAATGATTCTCTATGATTATGTGTGTATTCCACAAAGTTTCATGTTTTAAGATATGATTATTGGGATTACATTTCACTACTATGATTTATCCCATGTTATGAAATTATAATCTCTTTTGCAGGTTAAGATTTCCAAAAGTCATGTGCTTATGTATATGATGTGATTGATAAATATTTTGTTTACCCTTACTGAGCATTTGAGCTCACCCTTTTATGTTTTCTTTTCCCCAGGACATAAAGAAAGGATTTAGGTTTAAAAAAGAAGAAGACCTTTATGGGCGATGTTGAAGATCTTTCACCACGATTAGAAGAATATATTCCGAGTTTCCAAAGACACTAAACTATAACGGTCCTTGTGTGTGTATTTTTGTTATGTACTAAGTATTCCGCAAAAGTAATGTAATGTCCATGTACGTTAAGCTTCGGGTCTCTACAGTTGGTATCAGAGGAAAGGTTTAGTCAACCTTTGGAAACTAGGATGCGAAAACGTTAGTGAGATCCCTAGAGATTTTTCTAAGGTATGTCTAGGTATGTCCCTAAGGATAAGTATACATATAGGATATAGTCCTAGAACTACGGTAATGATCTTAGAATTTAACCTAAGATTTTAGATATTCAGGGTTCTTCCCCTTTACTATGTTATTTTCCCTAGCATGATTTTTTCCTCTCACACAATTCTTTTTGGGTTTTAGAAAATGGCTGGAAACAGGAAGATTCATGATAATGGAGGATATGATGGACAATGGAATGATATTATTCATGAGAAACCAAATGAAACGAGATTTGGAATTCCAAACATCGTTATTATTCCTAATCAGAAATCTCATAATATGATCAATAATCTCAACTTTGGTATCTTTCCCGAATCATATAATAAGAGAATGATGGAGTTTCATGATGATCATAGAGGAAAGAAAGTTCAATTTCCCCTATGTAGAGCATGTGGGAAGAGTCATCAAGGAGAATGTTTCAAGGGAATTGGAATATGATTTCGGTGTGGTAAAGAAGGACACAAATCCAGTAAGTGCAAAAGAAAAGGTTTAGTTAACACCATGGATGAGGATAATGGTATTGGTACGAAATCAACAATGGTTAAATGTTCTAAATGTGGAATGTATGGGAATTATGCAAACCAATGCCCTAAGGGAAAGTCTCATGAAGAGAATCAGTACGGTCGTATGGGTAGTATTTATGTTGATGATGATGAAGAGACTACAAATGATATGTAAGATGAAATAATTGTTGATGTTTAGTCAATGGTTTAAGAAGGTAGTGGAATGATTACATGTTTATCAAGTGTAATGTTGTATAAGTAATCTCTTGGTACTATGGAATAAAGAGACATCTAAGGATTGTTACACTGTTGTCTTTCCTTATGTTTTGAAAGTGTATGATTAATGGTACCAGTAACCATGAAAGGTTATTCAGATATTTTGGAAAGTAGATGATATGCGCATAATGAAGGGATAAAGAGAAAATTAAATGTTTGATAGTATTAATGAGCTCATGACTGATATAAGGAGAAGGTTATATCATGGTTTGAGTATATAGAATTTTTGGATTTTTGTATGTGGAAAGAGTTAACTTTTGACAGAATTTATGTTTTCACTAAGGTTTAATGGATATTCATTTTTCATGAGAATACATGATTAAGGTATTCGAATGATTGGAATGTGACCAAAAAGATATATGGGGGATAAATGATGGTATTCACATGCTTGGTTGATGATATTTTAAGTAATTGTTTTCTTTATACTATGAGCTTGGACCGAAGTATTGTAGATAAGCCTAAAGATTGGAATGGATTATGGTGGACAGAAGTTAGTATTTTTTGAGGATAGAACTTTTTTCAATATTATTGATCGGATGTTATAGCAATGTAGTTTAAAAAAAAGGATAACCTACAGGACGGGTGACAACCCATCGCGTCAGACAAGGCTGTGAGAATTGAACCCACAACCGAAGTGCGACTGGTCTTTATCGCCTACCACTGGCCTACAGGAAGTCCTTGTTTAGTAGAAACTAGTTTAATTATACTAAGAAGTATGATATATGAAGTATAAGTCCATTTTAGGAACCATATATGATTAATCTCACTATAGATGGACTTATGTATTTTTTGAGAACTTTTCTAACCTTTTGTTTGAGACAGATGGAATGACCCATCATTCTATCACATGATTTGCTAACACATCACGGATAAAAAATTCAACTTCATTTCTTTAAGAGATGAAGTGGAAATTGTCCAAAGAACGAAAAATGGTGAGACTATACCAAAATCACGAAAGTATTTCTTCTATTTCAAATTTCATCAACATTAGGGAAATGATCTTGAAAACCAAAATGTTGTCCTAGTGCTCTTATATCTGATGAATCAGATGGTACCTTATATCATCCAAAATTTATGGATTTTTGATTGCTGGATTTTCCATAGCCATGTTCTCTAATACTCTCCATCAGAACATGATGGTTAGATTTCTCTTCCATATCCATATTTTCCCCTATGTGGAATCTCAGTGATTAGTTTATTTGGGTAACCATTACATTTCATACTTTTGTTTTTAAAGATTGGTTTTGGTATTCTTTTTTACGATGTGAGTTTCTATTAAAGAAACTTTCGAATAGTAAACCATTTATAACCCCGATGAATTTCGAGGGAGAAATTCATTTTAAGGGGGGTAGAATGTAACACCCCAAGATTTTATGAAAAATATTCTTTTTAATTTTATTAATGTATTGTGTTCTACGCTACACCAAAAGGAGCTTTCACAACACACATCCTTGACTTGCCTTGCATTACACGCAATCACGACCTTCCTCGATAGCGTGTGTAGTACGCAATACCGAGTTTCACTAAACAACGATATGCTATTAAAATATTATTAAAACTAGCTGTTATGAATAGTAATAACCAATTTTTGAAATTTTTAAATTTTTATTTTTCAAAATGGACTTCATTTCTGGATTCGGAATATCGAAATTAGCTTAGGGTGAAATTTTGGTACTTTTCGGATAACTTTCATTTTTTGATGAATAGTGAAAATTACTAAATTTTAATTAAAAAAAACCTTTTTAATAGAAATAATTAATAGTGATAAATTATTAATTTTATTGTTTTTAAAGTATATTTAGAATATATTTTTACAATTTAATACAATGTTGGTTATTGGATGTAATTTCACATTTAAACCAGACATAAACAACTGTCAATCTTTTGATAGTTATTATCTCTTAAGAGCACGCTATTTGTTTTGACAACGGGAATTAATTTTTTTAATTAATTAATGAAACTGATATGTTTTTAATTTGTTAAAATAGACATCATTTTTGAATTCATAATATCAAATATATCTTAGGCCTAATTTTTGGTATTTTTATGAAAACTCTCAATTTTTGAGGAATAGTGAAACCACTATGTGGTAGTTAAAAAAATTGAATTTTTCATAAAACATAATTTTACTGCTTCTGTGAATGGAATTTATAAAATCCGAGAGACATGGTTAATATCAAGGACTAAAATGTGGTTCAATAAGATGAAAATAATTTTTGGTGAATAGTAACTTTTTACTTTTTTTTGCCACGGTTAAAAGTAAATAGGGTAATTAAGGGTAAAAATGATATTATTATTACCCTAAAACATGTCATAATTTTATTGGACAAGTGTAATTCGGACAAAAACAACCTTAGGAATAAAATATGACAATTTAGGCCCACTTGGATTAGATTAGGACATTTATTATTAATTTATTTACAGAAGGGTTAAAATAGTAAAAATCAAAGTTTAATAAGTAAATCATTTTTAATATGGGGTTATACATAAGATATATTCGGCTATAAATATTAATTAGAAAGCTAAAAAGATTTCCTACATAATGATATTTTATTTTCAATTTTCAGACTTTAAATAATTTAATTTATTTATGACACAATGATGATGCAGTAATTATCTTATTAATGAAATATTGACATAATTGATATTATAAACACCAAAATAAATGTAATTTGTGACTTTTTAAGAAATAAACTAATTTTATAGGTTCCTATGACATGTTATTATAGTTTTAATTAACTTTTTTTTCGAACTAATCAATCTATTATGATTTTCACAAAAGTCAATTACTAAATAGTGTCAAATTTGACATAAAATATTTTTTAAAACAAATATTATATTAGTAATTGTTATTTTTTCCCTAAAAATCTAAGGTTCTGCAAAAATGAATTATAAAAGGTTATATATATTAATAATAAACAACTTGGGGTTCGTTTGGCTTCTTATAGTAAGTTTATTAACCTTAAAGTATAAGAACACAAGAAGACACGGTAAAAGTAAAATTATTTTACTTAATGTTAAATATAAATGATAAGGTTAAAATAGGAACCTAAACTTGTCTAAATTCTATTTGATGAGGGTATTTAGACCCATACACACCTTAGCTTCGAAATAAATCAATTTGGAGCTATTTAAAACCGAATTTATCTTTATAATAAAATAATATTTTTGGTTATTCCAAAGGTGCCCCTCTCCTCCCTTATAAAAGGGAACCTCCTCCCTCTCTTCCTCACACCACTTTGAGCCTTCAAGCTCGGCCAAACCCTGAAAAATTACCTTTTCCACTTCCCTAGAAACATCCTAGATGTTCTGGTCTTCCTCAAAGACCAATTTTAGTGCCCTAAAAGGAGATCTCAAAGAAGCACTTCAAAGAAGAGGTAATGTCCGTTACCGATTCTTTCATCTTTATTTCTTCTTCCACTTCTTCTTCTTTAGTTGTTTCATTATGAAGTAATAACATCAATATCACTCATATACTGATATGTTATTATAAGTATGAAACAACCCTATGTAACCATCTATACATCCTACGGAAAATGAAATCACCGCGCATGCGTACGTACGAAATACCGTCTCCACGCCGTGGTGTAATCTATTTTCCCCCACAACTTTACTTGGATGGGTATAATGATGTAAATAATTACTATATATAATTATTTTAAAGTGATATTTATTCTTAAATAGTATACATACACTTCAATACAATTCCATGATCATGAGAACGATATCATCGCTCGTGCGTACGTACGGACTACCGTCTCCACGACGCGATGAGATTCATTCTCCACGTTAACCATTCATGAATGATTATAAAGTATATATAATAATTAATAATGAAATATATGACATAATAATGATTCTTGATTTATGTGTATATATGTGTATGTCATCTACTTAATTCCATTCAACTCAATAAGGAAAAGAAAACAACGTTCATGCGTATGTACGGTCTACCGTCTCCATGAACGGTGTATTTCTTTCCACTTTCTGATCTATTATATATATATATATTCTGAATATATATTATATATAAATAATGTTTTATATTCTGAAATTAATTAATCATGATCTAAGTAATCATATGAATAATTACAAGTCAAAACACGGACGACAAATGAAACGAATTTACCCAAAATGATCTTTAACATGGAATTTACAAAAGAATGGGTAATATAAAGCCATAAGTGAACCATATATGATATAATAACAATGCGTATGATTCTGGAATAAGTCAATGAAATTATTTAAACCATTATACAGGAGGATCAGACACATACGAAGCAAATTGAACCTAAGGTAAGGGAAATATCACAATCTCATTTTTATCCGAGATTGTTTATACTTTGAAATTTACTGGGGTGTATTTTATCATCCACATCCATGTTTCCTCAATATGTAATATTATTTCCATACACCTAAAATTTTTTAAATCCAATTTTACCCTTTGGTGAGTTTTTAGTAAAGGATATGAAAGGAATCTTTTGTCGTTTTTCATACGAGGTATTTTTTGACTTTTCTGACAAAAGTACAAAGAATGTTTTTTAACTTATACGACATGAATGGATTTTTAAAACATTATTTCCAAGAATCTTCCTTTAAAACTTTTCATGTTTATTTTTAATCAACTTATTTTTGTTTAGAATTGTATGACATGTTAAGAAAGGAAAAGTATTTTTGAAGTAGAAAGGATATTTTCCTCAAGAATGGAGTTCAAGTGTGTTATCAAAATTATTTTCCATCTAAGATAATAAAGGGTTCTGTTTCTATCCCTATTATTATATGGATTTGATTATATTGTGATGGAAATATTTTTTTATGAATTCTTTTATCTTATATGAATTGTTTTATGATGTCACGATTTTTAAGAATTCCGTTTTTATTACATGGGTTATGCAATGATATATGATTTATGATTTTTGTGGAACACATAAGAATGGTTTCATTATGAGATGGGTGGGACCTATATATCCCTCCAATGAATTGGGTAATGATTTTATATCTCATGAGATAGACATGGATGGAACGATAGGTTATACTGGTTCAGTGAAACAGGACTGAAACGAGGAGTGAACTCGGTTCAGAAATGGACTTTATCCACTAAGATAGTCTTGGCAATGAGTCTTGACTAATAAAAAATGATTCTCTATGATTATGTGTGTATTCCACAAAGTTTCATGTTTTATGTTATGATTATTGGGATTACATTTCACTACTATGATTTATCCCATGTTATGAAATTATAATCTCTTTTACAGGTTATGTTTTCCAAAAGTTATGTGCTTATGTATATGATGTGATTGATATTTCTTTTTTTACCCTTACTGAGCATTTGAGCTCACCATTTTATGTTTTCTTTTCCCCAGGACATAAAGAAATGATTTAGGTTTTAAAAAAAGAAGACCTTTATGGGAGATGTTGAAGATCTTTCACCACGATTAGAAGACTATATTCCGAGTTTCCAAAGACACTAAACTATTACGGTCCTTGTGTGTGTGTTTTTGTTATGTACTAAGTATTCCGCAAAAGTAATGTAATGTCCATGTACATTAAGCTTCAGGTCTCTACAAAATGTACAGAAATAAGGATATATAACAACATATCCCAACATTATAAAATAGAAATTAAAATACATAACATAAAAGATGTTTTTTCTTAAAAGAGGACAATGACAAGTTCCCTTACAAAGATCATTTTGAGAAAAAAAAAGAGATCAATTATGTGTATTCACTATAAATACAGATAAATAAAGTATAAATACTAGGTAAGACATAACATTTTATTTCTCACATAATCATAGCAGGACATAATCAAGAAGTAGAAGATCAACCCAAAGAATGGAAACTGGGTTAAGAAGTTCCCATACCTCATGTCTGACTTTACCCGTTCATTCTTTAATTTTATGAATAATAAACTTAAGTTAATGTATAATTTATTAATAACAATTTTCAAGTTTATTATTCCTTTTATATCACTTATTACCTTCCTATAACAATTAGTTAATTATTTGAGTCTATATCGGCCATTTTTTCGATGTTCAGAACTTGAGTAAAAAAAGAACTTGTTATAATTATAAATTTTCCATGTGGTCAAAATTAAATTATCTCTAGAATGATATTCATTATTTACATATCATATATATCATATATATCCAGTATATATATATTTATAATAGTCCATAACATTTGGATATAGGAAATGAAATATACCCTTTATGAAGACGGTAAGCCATATGTATGCATGAACGCTACTTTCATTTCTTTTTCATATTTAATGGAATAAAAGCTAAATGATAAATTGGTATTTTACAAATCCATAATAATATATATGTTATAAATGTAACATAAGTTCATTAATTCCATCCTTTATACGTTCCATGTATAGCATGAACGAGTCATATCACTTTGAGGGGCGGTAGTCTACACTTTCTCAAAGCAAATTATTTTATTTATAAAACATTAAGAGAATAAAGGTATGTTATAAATGATAATTAAAAAATATTATATATAAATATATAATAAATAGTTTAAATATCATATATAATTATATTTCCATCCTAATTTCTTCTATAAGAGTTGGTAGGAGAAGATTGAACAATCATCGTTTCATGAGGCAGTAGTACGCTGTCCATAGAAACAGTATGTTTTATACCCATTAAACGGAGGTGGGAGAAAGTTTAGTTCTAATTATTCTCATAACAAAAAACGAGAATATTTTTGATACTGGTTTTGTTATGTAAAAAAATAATAAGAAGAGAAAAGGGAGTGGATAAGGAAAAATAATGGAAAGGAACTTGATAGAAGACGTTACCTCAAATTGGGTAACTTCTTTTGATTTTAGCCAAAGGGATTTTTTGAATTTCTTTATGCCTAGAGGAAGGCTTGTATGAGGAATATAGGGATTTTGGGATCTTATTTGGGAAGATTTTGGATATACCATGGGGCTTGAGAGGTGTTAGTAATTGGTTAGAGTTGATGGCCTTTTATAAGTGGGAGGAGGGGCTCTTTAGTAATGTTTGATAGTATTATTTTATTATAAAATGATTTTCAGTTTAAAAAAGACCAAAACTCATTAAATACGAAGATAATACTACTATTGTTTGAAATAAAATTATCTAATAATAATTGGATGAGTTTTGGTTATTTTTTAACCCTTATATTTTTTATTTAACCATTTTTACTCTTACCATTTTATCAAGCATTTAACAAATTGAGAATCAAAATAGTTACCAAAACATGAAAAATATCCAATTAAAGATTAAATAATAAAATTTTAGAATTATGAAAACTATTTGGACTAACATTGATTTTTTTAGAATTTTATAATATTTATTAACATATTTTATATTTTAAAATATGAATTATGTCAATTTTGAAACAATTCATATCATGTCTTTTTTAAAAATACATAACAACTTTATTGATTAAAAGAAACATCATTAATACAATGATAAAATGTAAATATCATCAAAAAAATTCGTGGATTACATTAATATAACCAAATTACATTTATTTTAACATTTATAATATCATTTTTTTAATCATTTATTAATGAAGCAATCAGTACATCATTATTCTGTCATAACTAAATTTATTTATTTAATGTATAAAAATTATAAATAAAATACCACGATGTAGAAAATTTTATTATATTTATAATGACAATTTATAGTTGACAATATATCTTATATAACTCCATATAATGTTTTTTATAAAATGATATGTGTTTATGTTACATTTTCTTTAACTATAAATTAATTTTTATAAAATTTCATTTTCATTTACAAGTGGCTCCATGGGGTCCAACAATCAAACGAAGGATTCCAATGGTCAGAAATGTATTAGCCAATTGGGATAAGAAATGTGTTAGGGTAATTTAATATTATTATAATATTATTTTTTACCCTTATTTACCAGATTTACCATTTAACCATAGTAAATAAAATATTTACTAAAGTTAAAATTCCTAATTTCTAAAAATAAAAGTAAATTATTTACGCAATTAAAACCTACTGATTCAAAATATAGAATGCATTTTTCCAAATTCCAATCAAATAACTTGTAGAAATTAATTTAAAATTAATTCCGGTTGTCAAAACAAAAAAGCGTGTTTTTAAGAAATAATAACTATCAAAATATTGATATGTGTTTATGTCTAACTAAAAAATGAAATTACATTCAATGAACAAAATCAAAATAAAAGATATAAATATAATCTAATTACACTTTATAACTAATTAAAAGGATAGTCTAAGAATATAAATAAATTATATTAAAAGGTAGTTTTGAATTAAAATGCAGTATTTTCACTATTCATTAAAAATATGCTTTATCAGAAAAATTCAAAAATTATACCCAAATTAAATTTTGATGTCCCGATTCAAAATAAAAAGTTTATTTTTTCAAATGTAACACATTAAAGTGACAAAAACTATATTTAAAAATGGGTTCTCTAGAAAAATGTGGTAAATCTCCCTTTTAAAAAAATTTAGAGCATTTCATGCTTAAAATCAAGTTCATTATTATTCAGAGCCTCTTAAATTTATTGGAAAAAAGTAAAAACATTTAACAAACATGTATAATCATATTTTAGTTAGTTCTATTCATTTTGACCAATACAATGTCTAGATTGTAACTACCATTTAAAATAATAATAATATTATATTATTTTTCTGTATAACTTAATGTTGTGTGCAATGTAAGATTTCAAAGAAACCTGTTGTTGCATGTTGAGTATGCTATTGGACATAGCATACCCTATAAAGTAAAAATATTTTTTAATACACAAATGTTAATAAATATGAAAATGTCATATTATTTATTTACCTGAGATGTTACATCCTTCCCCTCTTTTGGGAATTTCTTCCACGCAATTTTAAAATTGGGTTTGGAAACATTATTAAAAGTCCCACATCAGAATAAGAGTCAATAATACTATTACATAAAAAATAAAAGAGATAAGTATAAAGGTCACCTGATATAACCCATATTGGGATTCCATGTAGGAAAAAATGGAAATGGCGGAGAAACTATGTGTCATGTTATGATGTAGAGTGATAGAGAACATGGTCTGGATAAAGTTAACCACTTGAAAATCAAAAACTTTTGATGGGTTAAATTATCATTGATTCCCCATTAGGAAAATTAAATGAACAATGGTTTTTTAAGTTCTTTTTTAAAAAGTTGAAGAATTTTTTTATGAGTTTGAGTTAGTATATAAAGAAACATACTTACCTGTCATGTAAACTTTCATCCTTTACCAAATTTATACCACAAACTCATCTTTTCTCGAAACGATGAGTATTCAAGATGACTTGTTCACCTCAAAAGCACTAGAATCAACTACATAATCCAAAAAGATGAACTATATAATAACAAAAACAAAAATGGTTAGTACGAGATCAGTGAATCCCCTAAAGGATAATCCTTTATTAAAAAAATAGTACTCTTAATTTTTAAAATTCAATAAACAGTACCCAAAGTTCAAAAAAGACAATTCATTAAACAATTGTCCATAAAATTCTTCAATATAATATGAAATAAGTTTGAAACCCAAAAATCATAAAAACTTAATAACGTAGAATTCCATAGTAAATCTTAACATTTATCTCCCAGTAACATTTAAAACTCTTTAAGTCTCTTAATGAAGTGTAATTAAACAAATCAAAAATTCTCCATGATTGGTTAATCATTTCCATAAATAACCCAAATCAACAAATCTCCACAAAAACATAGATTCTTACAAAATAAAATTCCACCATTTCTCTTCAATTTAAATCCCAAAGTATTTAATTTTCCTTTGGTATATAGTGTTCCCAAAAGAGAAATCATCTTAGAAAATAACCATTATCACTTAATCACCAAATCATTTTCCTATACTAAGTATATAAATTTTATAAAACCTAAAATCCTCAAATCAACTTATTTTTTACCCCTAAAATCATTGAACTAAAAACAATTAGTCATACTAACTGAGGACTTCACATAGGCAAGTTGAAGGTGATGCACCCTTATGACCCTTCAGTTGTCGGTTCAATTCCCATGGCCTTTCCGGACGTGACATGTTTTCACACATCCTGTGGTTTGTCCTTTTTCAAAAACCATTTCATTCTTATAATATTATCAAAAATAATATAATTTCCTAAAAAATAACCATAACCAACCTTATCTTAAAAGGTTATCTAATACCTTTCATTTTTCATTCGAAAATGCAATAACCATTTATCACCTAAAAATGAAAATACCATATGTACCCCTAATGTTATCTTTTATGTCCACAAAAGAAAAGATAATTCTTTCTTGAATAACATTTTCACATATCAAACATCAACGTTAAACATACAAGAGAAAAGTATTCCAAAGTAATCACATCAAAAAAGATCATTATTACTTTTAAAAATATCAAAATCCATAGATCCAACATAACTTCTCAATTTCTATAATGAAGACATATTAATCAAGAAAAATTCTTCATGATCTTTTATCCTTGTTTTTCCATCTTATTATTTTATACTTATTTACTACAAAAAATCAAGGATAATGTCCTATGATTTTAGTAATGTTGAAATATAAGCTAAGAAATAATCCATATATTTCATAGGTCATTTTCAATTTCCTCATTTCAATTATAATGAAATTAGGAATTGGAAAAAATATATTTTCATTATCATGCTGATCTCATTCCTGAACCTTCTTTGTAGGACAACGATTTGTATAATGACCATGAATACCTCATTTAAAACATTCAATTTATCATTTGAAAAGAACTTCCTTTCCTTCCTTGGAATCAACTAGATGATTCCTTTTCCCATGGTAGGTTATTTATTTATGACCTTCATTACCACATTTGAAACATCTTCCCATACCTTTGAATCATTTTCCAAGTTGTTTCGTACCACATATTTGACAAATAGGTTTTTGGAATATAATAACCTTTGTGGTTATTACCTGAACTATCATTGGGATTTGTTTCTCACATATACAGTGCCTGTTAAAAATCACCAAGGTTCTGGTGGTCAATCATGACTCTAGATAGTTGGTTGAGAATAACCACAAGAGTTCTTATTGCAGCTCCAATTTCATTCTGTTTCTTATTTAGAAAACTATCACAATTTCCTTCACATCCATTGTTACATTGGTGCCTACTAGATCAAGCCATTTACTAAAACCAAAAAGGTCAGTGTGAGTATATCAGTAACATCATCACATAATATGTTATGATGAGGGTAAACACTAAGATATAATTATTCAGGTTATCATAAAATCATTTGATTTATCTAAAATAACTATGTATCTTTCTAATATGCTAACCATAATGGTTATGTCACTTATGCTTAAGTAACACCCTAACCTATAATGTTATCTAAACCGACCTATTATACCAAATCTAAGGACCCAGTGTTAAACATTACATAATCATGAATTATGTTAATAATTGAAATTTTGGATCTTTTTAGGTTTATGAATTTAGATAATTAGGTCATAAATTATAAAATACATCTTGAATATTTCATGTGGACACTTATATTCAGTATTTATTTTTTTATAAAATAAAAACTCTTAAAATAAAAGAAACATGTTAAGATCAATATTTTAAATAGAATGACTTTTCCTTATTCCCTTCCATGACCCTATTATACCTTAAGTCCTATGAAAAACATTTCAAAAACTTGGAATGAGCATAAAAAGATCAGTAAGGGACAAGAAATAAGTGAAGCTTTTATTTTTCAAAACAACATGTAAACCATGCGCACTTTATCATAAAGTAATACTTTTTATCTTAATGAAGTAACAAAAACACATCAGAGAAAATAAGCTCATTGCTTACAGTTTTTGTAACCAAAATATTAACATAAAGCCCATATAAAATATTTATTGCATATAAAGGTAACTTGGGACATAACATACTGATATGGAATAACCATACGGTCGACTACCACACATATAATTAAATGGAATAGCCATACGACTGACTTCCATACCCAATGCATTGGAGGTTATAACGTAACCAAACATCCTTAGTCTATCACGGAACCACCCATCATTTGGTTTATAATGTAACCACCTGTAAAATTTTCAAGTACTATAAATAATCATATCACATTAAACAATAATAAAGGAAAAATAACAATTATACATTGGAGTCACAAGATATCATTTCAAGATATTGATATAATCAATTAATTTAAAACATTCATAAAGAAGTGTTTTGAATCAAAGTTTTTCCTACTACATTGAAACTTTTTAAAGTAATTTACAATTTAAAACAGTCATGTACATATAAATAAATCCTAAAAACCCATTGTGAAAAAATGGACATGAAATAGAAGGTTTTAAAATAATAAATATTTAAAACACTAAGAATAATATTTTTGTTAAAGATTCCAATAACACATAAGTAAAAATTCCACAAAACATTCAATATCAGGAGAATATAGTAATTCATGATATAACACTCCAACATGTCTTATATACACCCAAAATAATAATAAAGGTCTTCAATATCAAGATATTCCTTAATGAAAGGAGATTGATACGAAATCCCTTATGAAAATTTTGCTGCCAACGATGTCACTTTAAAAATTCGAAAATGAGTTGATGAGAGAGAAAATGGTCTCTTATAACATGGACATAAAATGGAAAAAATAAGGATATATAATAACATATCCCAATATAATGAAATAGAAATTAAAAAATAACATAAAATAAGTTTTTTCTTAAAAGAGGATGGTGAAAAGTATCCTTTCAAAGATTATTTTGTAAATAAAAAAGACCGATTATGCATATTCACAATAAATAAACATAAATTAAGTATAAATACAAGATAGGGAAACAAAATTTTTCTCTACGATATTCATAGTACAACATAATCAAGACGTATTAGATCAACCCAATGAAGCAAAATTGGGTTAAGAAGTTCCCTTACCACGTGTCTGACTTGACTCGTTAATTCTTTAATTTCCTAAATAATAAACTTAATTTAATTTTTAATTGATTAATAACCATTTTCAAGTGTATTATTCCTTTTATATCACTTATTAGCTTCCTATATCAATTAGTTAATTATTCGAGTTCATATTCCTTATTCTGTCGATGTTCGGAACTTGAGTAAAAAATAACTTATTATAATTATAAATTCTCCATGTGGTCAAAATTACATTTTCTATAGAATGATATCCATGATTTAGATATCACATATATCATTTATATCGAGTAAATATGTATTGACAATAGTCTATATCATTTGGATATAATAAATCAAATACACCGTTCATGGAGACGGTAGCCGTACGTATGCATGAACGCTACTTTCATTTCTTTTTCATAATTTAAGGAATGAAAAATAAATGATATCTATGTATATTATAATTCCATTAAAATATATATGTTATATATGTTACATAATTTCATTAATTCCATCCTTTATACATTCCATGTATTTCATGAATGAGTCATATCACTTTGAGGGGGCGGTAGTCCGCACTTTCTCAAATGAAATTATCATATTTATACAACATGAAAAGCATAAAGGTAAGTTCTAAATATAAATTAAAGAAGAATAAAGATAAAATAAATATCATAAAAAATATATATAATTACTTTTCCATCATAGTGGCCTCCATATGAGGTGGTAGGAGAAGATTGAACAGACATCGTTTCGTGAGACAGTAGTTTGCCATCCACAGAAACAGTATGTTCAATACCCACTAGTTGGAGGTGTGTGTAAGTGTAGATAGAATCATTATCCTAAAAAAACCCTAGTATATTGAGGATACTGGTGTTTTTATGTAAACAAGTAATATGAAGATCATAGGGAGTGGAGAAGGAAAAATAATAGAAATGAACTTGAGGGAAGACATTACCTCAAATCAGGTAACTTCTTTTGATTTGAGGAGAAGGGAATTCTTGAATTTCCTTATGCCTAGGGGAAGGATTATAAGAGTAATAGAAGGTTTTTTTGAGCTTATTTGGAATGATTTTGGATTTTACAAGGGTATTGAGAGGTGTGAGTAATGGGTTTGAGGTGATTGCCTTTTATAAGGCGGAGGAGTCACTTTTTAGGAAAGTTTGAAATTATTATTTTATTAAAAACATATTTTCTGTTTCAAAAGGTCCAAAACTCCTTAAATTCAAAGATAATATGACTATTTTTCAAAATAAAATCATCCAATAATAATTGGACAGGTTTTGGATATTTTTTAACCCTTATCTTTTTTATTTAACCATTTTTTTATCTTACCATTTTATCAATAATTTAACACATTGAGAATAAAAATAGTTACCAAAACATGAAAAATATCAAATTAAAGTGTTAGAAATAAAATTTTAGACTTATGATAACTATTTTGAATAATATTTTTTTTAATTTATAAATTATTTAATAAAATTTTTTATATTTTTAAATATGAATTATGTCAATTTTGACACTATTCATATCATGAGTTTTTTAAAAAACAATAAAAACTCGATTGATTCAAAAAAACTTAATTTACACAAAGATAAAATGTAAATATCATCCATAAAGTTCGTGGATGACATAAAAATAATCAAATTACATTTATTTTGACATTATTAATATCATTTATTTGAATCCTTTATTAATGAAGCAATCACTCAATCATCATTGTGTCATAATTAAAATTATTTATTTAATGTCTAAAATTTATAAATAAAATACCATGATTTTTGAAAGATTTTTAGATTTATAATTACTATTTATAGTAAAATATAACTTACATAACTCCATATATTTTTTTACTAAAAGATCTCTGTTAATGTTATATTTTCCTTAATTTAAAATTAATTTTTATAAAATGTTATTTTTACGTACAAGTGGCTCCATGGGGTCCAACAATCGAACCATGGAGTACCATGGTCATACATGTATCATACAACAGGTTCAGGACATGTGTTACGGTAATTTAATATTATTAGAATATTATTTTTTACCCTTGTTTAACAGATTTACCCTTTAACCATGATAAATAAAATATTTACTGAAGGTACTATTCATAATGTCAAAAAAAAAATTTCAACTCTTTACAAAATTTGGATCTTCTAATTCCAAATATGGAATCCATTTATCTAAATTAAAAAAACCTTTGTTGTATAAAATTAGATTGAAAGACTATTTTGAATTAAAATTCAGTATTTGTCATTATTCATTAAAAATGAACTTTATTAGAAAAATACCAAAATTTTACCCAAATTATATTTTGATGTCTTGATTATAAGGAAGATGTTTATTTTGTCAAATTTAATGTATAAATGTCATAAAAACAAAATTTTAAAAGGGTTCTCAATTAAAAGGCGGAAAATTGAATTCTTAAAGAATATTAGAGTATGTCATGCTTAAAATCAGATTCATTCTTATTTTAAACCTCTAAAATTTATTGAATGAAAGAAAAAACATTTAACAAACATGTGTAATCATATTGTAGTTTGTTATTTTCATTACCGCTAATAAAATGTCTATGCGTTAACTATCATTTTAAAAAATAAATTTATTATATTATTTTTCAATATAACTCAAAGTTGTGTGAAATGTAATATTTCAAAGAAACCCATTGTTGCTTGTTGAGTACTCTATCAGATATAGAATCCCATTTAAAGTAAAATTAATATTTAATTCACAAATATTAATAAATATGAAAATTTCATATTCATTATTTACCAGGGATGTTACATCCTTAGCCCCTTTTGGGAATTGCGTCCTATAAATTTTAAAATTGGGCTAAAAAACTTCATTAAAAGTCCTACATCGAAAAAAGAGTCAATAAAACTATCACTTTAAAATAAATAAATAAATTTAAAAAGGTCACCCTATATAATGAATTATAGGATTCCATGTAGGAAAACATGGATTTGGAGGTGAAACTAAGTGTCAATTTCTAATGAAGAGTGATTGAAATATGGTCAAGAGAAAGTTAACCACTAGAAAATCACAAACTTGTGATGGGTTAAATGATTTTTCATTCCCATGTTGGAAAATTAAACCAATAAAAATTTCCAAATTCTTTTTCATAAAATTGATGAATTTATTTATGATCTTGACAAAGAACATAAGGAAACATACTTATTGGTCATGTAAACTTTCATCCTATAAAAAATTTCTACCACAAAATTATCTTTTCTCCAAATGATGAGTATTCAAGATGACATGGTCACATCAAAAGCACTAGAATCAACTACATAATCCAAAAAGATAAAATACATATTAAAAAAAATGGTTATTATGAGATCAAATAATCTCCAAAAGGATAATCCTATATAAAAATAAATACTATTCTTAATCTCTAAAATTCAACAAATATTACCCAAAGTTCAACAAAGACTATTCAATAAACAATTGTCAAATAAATTCATCAATATAATCCCAACTAAGATTGAAACCCAAAACTCAGAAGAATTTAATAACATAGTCTTCCATAGTAAATCATAAAATTTATCTCCAAATAACATCAACTACTCTTAAAGTCTCATACTAAAGTCTAATTAACCTAATCACATATTCTCTATTATAGGTTAATCATTTCCAAAAATAACCAAAATCACCAAATTTCCACTAAAAAACATATACTCTTACAAAATAAAATTCCACCATTACTCCTCTTTTTAAATCCCAAAGTATTCTATTTTCCTTAGGCATATAGTGTTCCAAAAAGAGCAAACGTCTTCAAAAATAACTTTTATCAATTAATTAGAAAATCATTTTACCTATACTAAGGATATCCATTTGATAAAACATAAGATCCCAAAATCAACTTATTATTTGTCTAAAAAATAATTTAACTAAAAATAATTAGTCATTCTATATTGGGACTTCACGTAGGCTAGTTGTAGGTGGCATGCCCTTGTCTCCCTTTGGTTGTGGGTTCGATTCCCACGGCCTTGCCGGATGTGAGGAGTTGTCACCCATCTTGTGGGTTGTCTTTTTTCTAAAACCATATAATTCTTATAACATTATCAAAAATAATAGAATTTCCTAAAAAATAACCATAACCTAATTTATCCTCAAACGATATATAATAACATCCATTTTGCATCCCAAAAATGTAATAAAAATTTTTCACCTTAAAAACAAAAGATCATATAAACCCCTAAGGTTATCCATTATGTCTACATAAGAAAAGATACTTCTTTCTTGAATAACATTTTCACATATCAAACTTTAGGGTTACACATACAAGACAAAAGTCTTTCAAAGTAATCCGTTCAACAAAGAGAATTACTACTTTTAAACATTTCATCATCCATAGATCCAAAATAACTCTTCAATTCCTAAAATGTAGACTTACTAATCCTAAGAAATTATTCATGATCCTTTATCCATGTTTTTTCATCTTATTCATTTATACGTCTTTCCTACAAAAAAAATCATGCATAATGTCTTAATATTTCAATAATGCTAAAACATGAGCTAATAAATAATCCTTACCTTTCATAGGGAATTTTTATTTTCCTCATCTTCAATAGGAAATGTATTAAAAGTTGGTAAGCATATATATTTATGATCATGCCGATCCCATTCTTGTACCTTTTTTATAGGACATCTTTTTCTTAATGACCATACAAACCATATTTAAAACATTCAATTGATCCTTCAGAAAGAACTTCTTTCCCTTCCATGGAGTCAACTAGATTCTTCCTTTTTCTATTGTAGGTTATTGATTTATTACCTTCACTACCACATCTGAAACATATTCCCGTACCTCTGAATCATTTTCCTAGGTGTTTATTTCCACATCCTTGACACATAGGTTTTTGAATATACATAAATTTATGGTTATTAACTAAACTTCCATTGGGATTTATTTGTCATATATACGATACCTTATAAAAATCCCCATGGTTCAGGTGGTCAATCACGACCCCAGATATTTTGTTTAGAATAACCAAAATAGTTCTCATTTCACCTCCAATTTAATTTGATTTCTTATTTAAAAAAACATTCATATTTTTCTTCACACACATTGTTACATTGGTGCATGCTAGATCCATCCATTTACTAAAACAAAAAATGTTAGTGTGAGTAGATCAGTAAAATCGTCATATAATATCTTATGAGGAGGGTAAACACTAAGATATACTTATTCATGTTATATTAAACTCATTCGATTTATCTAAAAAACTATGACTCCATTAAATATTCTAATCATTATGGTTATGTCACCTATGCTTAAATAAAACCCTAACCACTAATGTTATCTAAACTGACCTCTGATACCAACTATAAGGACCCAACCTTAAAAATTTCATAATCTTGAATTAAGTTAATAATTTACATTGAGGATCTTTTTAGGTTTAGAGCTTTAGATCATTAGGGGATAACTTATACAGAACATCTTGAATATTACATGTAGACACTAATTCTCTATATCAATTTTTCATAAAATAAAAAACCTTAAAAGAAAAGAAACATGTTTAGTTCCATGTTTTAAAGAACATAACTTTTCCTTGATCCCATCCTTGAACCTATTCTACCTAAGTCCTGTGAAAAACATTTCAAAAATTTAGGATGATCATAAAAAGTTCAGTAAGGGATACACAAAGAAGGAATGCTATTAGTTTTGAAAACTAGATGTAAACCAGACATACTTTATCATAATGTAATACTTTTTACCATAAAGAAGTATAAAAAACATTTCACTGAATATAAGCTCATTCCTTCCCCTTTTTGTAACTAAAAGATTACCATAAAGCCTAGAGAAAACAACATATAGCATATAATGTTAACTTGGTACATAACCTACTGAAATGCAATAACCATACGGTCGACTTCCACACATATCACTAAATGGAATATCCATACAACTGACATCCATACCCATTTCATTGTAGGTTATAATGTAACCACCCATCCTTGGATTATCACAAAACCACCCTTTATTTGGTTTATCATGTAACCACCCATAAAATTTACAAGTACCATAAATAATAATAACACAGAAAACAACCATAAATGAAAAATAACATTTCCACATTGGAGTCACAAGATATAATTTAAAGATATTGATATAATCGATTCATTTAAAACATTCAAAAAAAGAGTTTTCAATAAAAGTGTATCATACCACATTTAAACTTTTAAAAGGAATTTACACTTTAAAACAATAATGTACATATAAATAAATACTTAATACCCATTTTGATAACATGTACATGAAATAGAACGTTTTAGAAGAATAAATATTTAAAACACTAAGAACAATGTTTTAGTTAATGATTCCCATACCAAAATAGAGAATAAATTCAAAAAAACTTTCAATATCTTGATAATATAGTAATTATTGATATTACATGTCAACATGTCATATATACACCCAAAATAATAATAAAGGATCACAATATCATGATATGACTCAATAAAAGGAGATTAAGATGAAATACATTATGCAAATTTTATAGCCCAACAATGTCACTTTAAAAATAAAAAAATGAGTTGATGGGAGAGAAAAGGATATCTCACCACATGGAAATAAAATGTACAGAAATAAGGATATATAATAAAATATCCTAACATAAGAAAATATAAATTAAAAGACATAACATAAATAAGTCTTTTCTTGAAAGAGGATGGTGAAAGGTTCCCTTATAAAGATCATTTTGTGAATAAAATTGATCAATTATCTGTATGCACTATAAATACACATTTATCAAGTATAAAAAAAGATAGGATGTCACAATTTATTTCTCACATAATCATACAACTAAATAATAAAGAATTATAAGATCAACCCAAAGAATGGAAATTGGGTTAAGAAGTTCCCTTACCTCGTGTTCGACTTGACTCGTTCATTATTTAATTTCCTAAATAATAAAAATAAGTTAATTTCTACTTGAATCCAAACCTTTTTCAAGATTATTATTCTTTTTATATCACTTATTGTCTTTATATAAAAATTAGTTAATTATTTGAGTTCATATCGGCCATTTTGTCGATGTTCAGAACATGAGTCAATAAAGAACATGTTATAGTTATAAATTGGCATGTGGTCAAAATTAAATTATATACATAATTATATTAATTATTTATATATCATATATATAATATATATCTAGTATATATGTATTTAGAATAGTCCATATCATTTTGTTATAAGAAATGAAATACATCGTTCATGGAGACAGTAAGCAGTACGTACGCATGAACTCTAGTTTCATTTGTTTTTCATATTTAAAGGAATGAAAAAAAATGATACATGGGTATATTGTAATTAAAATATAATATCTATTTTATATATGTTACATATGTTCAATAATTACATCTCTTATATGTTCCATGTATAGAATGAACGAGTCATATCACTTTGAGGGGTTGTAGTCCGCATTTCCTCAAATGAAGTTATCATATTTATACAACTAGAAAAGTATAATGGTATGTTATAATTGCTAATTTAATAATCATATAGATAAAATAAATATCATAAATGTCATATATAATTACAGTTCCATCATAATGGACCCCATAAGAGGAGGTATGAGAAGATTGAACAATCATCATTTCGTGAGACAGTAGTTTACCGTCCACAGAAATAGTATGCTCTATACCCATTAGACGAAGGTGTGTGTAAGTGTAGTTATAATAATTATCATAAAAAAGAGTATATTTAGGATATTGGTTTTTTATGTAACCAATTAATAAGAAGAGCATATGTATTAGAGAAAGAAAAATAATGGAATGGAACTTGAGAGAAGACATTACCTCAAATCGGGTAACTTTTTTTGATTTAAGTCAACATGATTTCTTGAAATGCATTCTGCCTAGGGGAAGGATTTTAAGACGAATAGAGGGATTTTTGGAGATTTTTTGGGTAGAGTTTGGAGGTGTAATGGGGCTTGAGAGGTGTGATTAATGGGTTAGAGATGATGGGATTTTATAAAGGGGGAATGAGCTCATTAGGAATGTTTGAAAGTATTATTTTATTATAAAATGATTTTAAGTTTCAAAAGGGTACAAAAATAATTAAATTAGAATCTAAGATGACTATTGTTCAAAATAAAATAATCTAATAAGAATTGGGTAGGGATTGTATATTTTTTAACCCTTATAATTTTTACTTAACCCTTTTATACTCTTACCAATTTATCATGCATTTAAGACTTTGAGAATCAAAATGGTTAACAAAACATGAAAAATATGAAATTAAAGAGTCAGTAATATAATTTCAGACTTATGATATCTATTTCGAAAAATATGTTTTTTTGATTTTTATAATATTTAAGGAAATATTTTATATTTTAAAATATTAATTATGTCAATTTTGACACAATTCATATTATGACTTTTTTAAAAATCCCTAAAAACATGATTGATTCTAAAAAACTTCCTTAATACAAAGGAAAAATGTATCTATATTCCAAAAAATTCATGTATGACATCAAAATAAGTAAATTAAAATTATTTTAACATTTATAATATCATTTATTTGAATTCTTTATTAATGAAGTATTCTCTTTATCATCATTGTGTCATAATTAAATTTATTTATTCAATATCTAAATATTATAAATAAAATATCATGAGTTAGGAAATAGTTTTATATTTTTAATTAATATTTGTAGTCGGAAATATAACTTATATAACTCCATATAAAAATTGTTTTACTAAAATATATGTGTTAATGTTACATTATCCTTAACTTTAGATTAATTTTTATAAAATGTAATTTCACATACAAGTGGCTCTATGGTGTCAAAAAATAAAAAACTTGAATGCAAATGGTTGGACATATATCATCCAATAGGGTTATAACAAGTGTTAGTGTAATTTTTATATTATTATAATAATAATTTTTACCCTTACTTACCAGATTTACCCTTTAACCATAGTAAATAAAATATTTACTAAAGTTACTATTTCTAATGTCTAAAAATTAAAGCTAACTATTTACGAAAATTTGAACTCATAATTCAAAATATTTAATCCATTTATCCAAATTGAAAAAAAAAACGTTTTATAAATTAATTTAAAATTAATTTCCATTGTCATAACTAAAAATCATGTTTTTAAGAAATAATGACTATCAAAAGATTGACATGTGTTTATGTCTAATTAAAAAGTAAAATTACATTCAAAGACAAACATAGGATTAAAATATAAAAATATAATCTAATTAAAATTTTAAAAAAATTAAATTGATAGTCTAATCATATAAATAAATTATATTAGAAGGAATTTTTGAATTAAAATAAAGAATTTTTCACTATTCATTAAAAATGAACTTTATCAGAAATATACAAAAAAATTACCCAAAGCAAATTTTTATGTCCCTCTTCTAAAGAAGAAGTTTATTTTGTCAAATGGAACATATTAAAGTGACAAAAAACTGGATTTAAAAAGGGTTCTCCAGTAAAATGTGGTAAATCGACCTTTTGAAGAATATTAGAGTATTTAATGCTTAAAATCAGATTCCTTCTTATTTTAATCCTATGAAATTTATTGAATAAAAGTAAAAACATTTAAAAAAAACATGTGTAATCATATTTTAGTTAGTTCTATTCCATCCAAAGAATACAATGGATAAGCATTAACTACAATTTATAATAATATTATTATTATGTTATTTCTTGGTTTAACTCAATGTTGTGCAGAACGTAAGATTTCAATGAAACCCATTGTTACATGTTGAGTACGCTGTCAGACATAAAATCCCCTTTAACTTAAAACTAATATCTAATTCACCAATATTAACAAATCTTAAATTTTCATATTCTTTATTTACCTGGGATGTTACATCCTTCTCCCCTTTTGGGAATTACAACCTTTCAGTTTTAAAATTGGGCATGGAAACTTCATTAAAAGTCCCAAATCAGAAAAAGAGTCAATAAAACTATCAATTTAAAAGAATGAATGAGAAGTAGAAAGGTCACCCGATATAACACATACTAGGATTCCATGTAGGTAAACATAGATATGGAGGAGAAACTATGTGTCAAGTGCTGATGGAGAGTGATATAAAACATGGTCAGGAGAAAGTTAACCACGAGAAAATCACAAATATGTAATGGGTTAAACTGTCTTTGATTCCCCAATAGGAAAAGTAAATGAAAAATAAAATTTATGTTCTTTTTCATAATGTTGGGGAATTTATTTATGAGTTTTACTAAGAACGTAAGGAAACTTACTTAATTGTCATGTAGACTTTCATCCTTTACAAAATTTCTACCACAAACTCATCATTTCTCTAATTTATGAGTATTCAAGATGACTTGGTCACATAAAAATCACTAGAATAAAATTCAAAATCCAAAAAGATGAACTATATATTAAACAAAACCAATATGGTTAGTACGATATTAGATAATACATAAAAGGATAATACTTTAAAAAAATAAATACTACTCTTAATCTCCAAAATTCAAAAAATTGTACCCAATATTCAACAAAGACTATTCAATACTCAATTGTACTTAATATTCTTCAATATAATCCAAACTATGATTGAAACCCAAAAATCAGAAGAATTTATTCACAGTCTTCCACAGTAAATCTTAACATTTATCTCCAAATAACATCGACTACTCCTAAAGTCTCATACTGAAGTGCAGTTAACCTAATCACATATTCTCTATGATAGGTTAATCATTTCCATAAATAACCCAAATCACAAAATTTCCCTAAAAAAATATATTATTAAAAAATAAAATTACACTATTACTCCTCAATTGAAATACCAAAGCATTCTATTTTCCTTAAGAATATAGTGTTCCCAAAAGAGAAAACGTCTTCCAAAATAACCTTTATCACTTAATCACCAAATAATTTACCTATACAAAGGATATCCATTTGATAAAACCTATGATAAATAAATCAACTTATTCTAGATCCATGAAATCATTTAACTAAAAATAATTATTCATACTAATGAGGGAATTCACATAGGCCAGTTGAAGGCAATGCACGTTTTTCACCCTTCAGTTGTGGGTTCGATTTCCCTAGCCTTGCCAGACGTAATGAGTTGTCACCCATCCCGTGGGTTTTCATTTCTCTAAAACCATATAATTCTTAAAAAAATTTAAAAAATAAGATAATTTCCTAAAAAATAATGATAACTTATTTCATACTTAAAGGTTATATAATACCTTTCATTTTGCATCCCAAAATGTAATAACAATTTATCACCTCAAAAAAAGAACATATGAACCCCTAAGGTTATCCATTATGGACACATAAGAAAAGATAATTCTTCATTGAAGAATATTTTCACACATCAATCTTTATGGTTACACATAAAAGATAAAAGTCTTCCTAATTAATACCATCAACAAAAAGAATTAGTACTTTTAAACATTTCTTCATCCTTAGATCCAACAAAACTCTTCAATTTCTAAAATATATAAATATTAATCATTGAAAATTCTTCATGATCCTTTATCCGTATTTTTACATCTTATTCTTTTATACTTCATTCCTATATACAAAATCATGAATAATGTCCCAATATTTCAGTAATGTCAAAACATGAGCTAAGAATTAATCCATACCTTTCATAGGTTATTTTTAGTTTCCTCATCTTCAATTGGAAAGGAAATAAGAATTGGAAATCATTTATTTTTATGATCCTTATGATCCCATTCCCGAACCTTCTTCATATGACATATATTTCTATAATTACCATGCACCCCACATTTAAAACATTCAATTGATCATTCGGAAAGAACTTCATTCCCTTCCTTGGATTCAACTGGATGCTTTCTTTTTCCATGGCCAGTTATTTCTTTATACACATCATTAACACATATAAAACATCTTACCCTCCCTTTGAAGTATTTTCCTAGGTGATTCTATCCACATCCTAGACACATAGGTTTTTTAATATACTTACCTTTATTGTTATTACCTGAACTCCCATTGGGATTCGTTTCTCACATATACGATGCCTTATAAAAATCACCAAGGTTTAGGTCATTAATTCTGACTCCAGATAGTTAGTTGAGAATAAAAACAAGAGTTCTCATTGAAACTACCATTTCATTCAGTTTCTTATTTAGAAAACTGTCCCATTTTTCTTCACATCAATTTTTACATTGTGCCTGCTATATCCATCTATTTACTAAATACAAAATGGTCAGTGTGAATATATCAATAAAATCATCATATAATATATTAGGAGGAGTTTAAACACTAATATACAATTATTCATGATATCTTAAACTCAATCAATTTATCTAAAATAACTATGACTCTTTATAATATGCAAACCATTATAGTTATGTCAATAATTCTTAAATAACACCCTCACCTCTAGATTTATCTAATCTAACCTTTGATACTATCTTTAAGGACCCATCCTAAAACATTACCTAATATTCAATTAAGTTAATAATTCATTTGGAGTATCTTTCCTTATTTATAGATTTAGGGAATTAGGACATAACTTATACAAAAAATCTTGAATATTACATGTAGACACTTATACTTGGTATCTATTGTTTTCGTAAAATAAAAACTCTTAAAATGAAAGAAACATGTTTAGTTCCATGTTTTAAACAAAATTACTTTTCATTGATCCCATCCTTGACCCTATTACTTCTTATGTCCTGTGAAAAAATTTCAAAAAACTCTAGATGAGCATAAAAATCCCAGTAAGGGATACACAAAGAAGGAAAGATATTAGTTTTCAAAACAACTTGTAAACCATTCATACTTAATCATAATGTAATAATTTTCACCATAAAGAAGTAGAAATAACACTTCACTAAATATAAGATCATTTATTACCCTTTTTATAACAAAAATTTTACCATAAATCCTATAGAAAACAACATATAGCATATAAAGGTAACTTGGGACATAACATACTGAAATAGAATAACAATACAGTCAACTTCCTCACATATCACTAAATGGAATAGCCATATGACCAAATTCATTACCCAATGCATTGGAGGTTATAACGTAACCACCCATCCATGAATTATCATAGAACCAACCATCATTTGGTTTATCATTTAACCACCCATCAAATGTCCAAGTACTATAAAAATCATAACACATAAAACAATCATAAATGAAAAATAAAATTTCCACATTGGAGTCCCAAGATATCATTTCAAGATATTGATATAATCAATTCCTTTAAAACATTCAAAAAGAAGAGTTTTGAATAAAAGTGCCCCATACCACTTTGAAACCATTGAAATGAATTTTCACTTTAAAACAATAATGTCCATATAAATAAATCATTAAAACAAAATTTGAAAACATGGGAATGAAATTGAAGGTTTTATATTAATAAATATTTAAAACACTAAGGAAAATGTTTTTGTTAAAGATTCCCACACCACATAAGAAACCATTCCACAAAACATTCAGTATCATGGGAATATTTTAATTCATGATACAACATGTCAAAAATTCATATATATACCTCAAATAATAATAAAGGTACACAATATCAATATATGCCTCAATGAAAGTATATTGAGATGAAATCCCTTATGAAAATTCAGTATCCTAACATCATCACTTTAAAAATCAGAAAATGAGTTGATGGGAGAGAAAAGGGTCTATAATCAGTTACACATAAAAAGGAATTAATTAAGGATATATAATAACATATCAAAACATAAGAAAATAGAAATTAAATGGCATAACATAAAAAGAAGTGTTTTCTTAAAATAGGATGGTGAAGGGTTCCCTTACAAAGATCATTTTGTAAATAAAATATATTGATTATTTGTATTCATTATAAATAAACATAAATCAAGTATAAATACAAGATATGAAATAAAAAATTATTTCTTACATAATCAGAGCACTACATAATCAAGAAGGGGAAGATCAACCCAAAGAATGTAAATTGGGTTAAGAAGTTCCCTTACCTCGTGTCTGACTTGACTCGTTCATTATTCAATTTCCTGAACAATAAAATTAAGTTAATTTATACTTTCCTCAGAATCTTTTTCAATTTTATCGTTCCTTTTGTATCACTTAATACCATGCTATAATAATTTGTTAATTATTTGAGTACATATCTGCCATTTTGTCGATGTTCAGAACTTGAGTAAAAAAAGAACTAGTTATAATTATAAATTGTCTATGTGGTAAAATTTCTATTATCTCCAGAATGATATTAATGATTTAGATATCATATATATATCATATATATACAATATATATTTACTTATAATAGTTCATATAATTTGGATATAAAAATTAAATACACTATTCATGGAGACGGTAAGCCACACATACGCATGAATGCTACTTTCATTTATTTTTCATATTTAAAGGAATGCATAATAAATGATACATCAGTATATTATAATTAAAATATAATATATAGGTTATATATGTAAAATAAGTTCATTAATTCCATCCTTTATATGTTCCATGTACAGTATGAACGAGTCATATCACTTTTGAGGGGGCGGTGGTCTGCACTTTCTGAAATGAAATTATCATATTTATACAACATGAAAAGCATATAGGTATGTTCTAAATGATAATTAAAGATTCATAGAGATAAAATACATATCATTAATAACATTTATAATTATATTTCTATCATAATGACTCCCATAATAGGTGGTAGGAGAAGATTGAACAATCATCGTTTCGTGAGGCAGTTGTTCGCAGTCCATAGAAATAGTATGTTTTATACCAATTAGATTAAGGTATGTGTAACTGTAGTTCAAATAACTGTCATAAAATCAACCTAGTATATTTATTATTTTGGTTTTTTAGGTAATAAAAGTGTAATAATAGAATAGGGAGTGGATTAGTAAAAATAATTGAAATAAACTTGAGAGAAGACATTACCTCAAAACAGGTAATGTATTTCGATTTGAGACAAAGGGATTTCGTGAATTGCCTTATTTAGAAAGGAAGGATTCTCAGAGGAATAAAGAGATGTTGGGAACTTATTTGGGCAGATTTTGGATTTGGAAAGGGGATTTAGAGGTGTGAGTAAAGGGTTAGAGGTGACGACCTTTTATAAGGTGGAGAAGGGGATCTTTAGGAATGTTTTCAAGTATTATTTTATTACAAAATTATTTTCGGTTTCAAAAGGTAAAAAATCATTAAATTATGAGATAATATGACTATTTTTTGAAATAAAATCTTATAATAAGAATTGGATATGTTTTGCATATTTTTAACCCATAACTATTTTATTTAACCCTTTTTAACCCTTACCATTTTATCAAGCATTTAACACTTTGAGAATCAAAATAGTTACCAAACATGATAAATATCCAATTAAAGACAAAATAATAAAATTTTTGTCTTATAATAACTATTTAGACGAATATAATATATTTTTTAGGATTTTTATAATATTTAATAAAGTATTTTATATTCTAAAATATGAATTAAGTTAATTTTGAAAGTATTCATTTCATAACTTTTTTAAAAATTCATAACAACTTGATTGATTAAATAAAATATCATTAATACAAAGAAAAAAGTTAATATAATACATAAAATCCATGGATCACATCAAAATAACCAAATTACTTTTATTTTGTCATTTATAATATCATTTATTTGAATCCTTTATTAATGAAGAAATCACTACATCATCATTGTGTCATAATTAAATTTATTTATTTAATATTAAAAATTATAAATAAAATACCATGATGTAAGAAATATTTTTATATTTTTAATGAATATTCATAGTTGAAAATATAACTTATATAACTCTATATAAAAATTGTTTTACTACAAGATATGTGTTTACATTACATTTTCCTTAACATTAAATTAATTTTTATAAAATGTCATTTTCACTTTCAAGTGACTCCATGGGATCCTATAATCGAACCAAGGTTTCCAATGGTCGGTCATGTATTAGAAAATAGGTTCAGGGCATGTGTTAGTGTAATTTAATATTATTATGATATTATAATTTACCCTTATTTAACAAATTTACCCTTTTACGATCGCAAATAAAATAATTAATAAAGTTGCTATTCATAATGACTAAAAATAAAAGTTGTCCATTTACACAATTTAGACCTCCTAATTCCAAATATGGAATCTATTTTTTCAAATTCAAATCACAGAATTTTCAAAAGTTAATTTAAAATTAATTCCCGTTGTTAAAACCAAAAAGCTTGTTTTTAGAAATAAAAACTATTTAAAGATTGACATGTGTTTATGTCAAAATAAAATGTCAAATTACAATTAATGAAAAATATAGGATTAAAATATAAAAATATATTATAATTACACATTAAAACAAAATAAAAGGACAATATAATCATATAAATAAATTATACTAAAAGGTAGTTTTGAATTAAAATGCAGTATTTTTTACTATTCATTAAAAAATAAACTTTATCAGAAAAATACCAAAATTTTAAGCAAAGTAAATTTTGATGTCCTAGTTCTAAAGAAGAAGTATATTTTTTCAAATGTAATATATGAAAGTGATAAAATTATTTTTATGAAGGGTTCTTCATTAAATGGTGGTAAATCGGCCTTTTAAAGAATATTAGAGTATTTCATGCTTAAAATCAGATTTATTCTTATTTTAAGCCTCTAAAATTTATTGTATAAATGAAAAAAAATTAACAAACATGTGTAATCATATTTTAGTTAGTTCTTTTCATTCCTGCCATTATAATGGCTATGCATTAACTGCCATTTAAAATAATAAAAATATTATATCATTTTTCAATATAACTCAAAGTTGTGTGCGACATAAGATTTCAAAAAAAATCACTGTTGTTTGTTGAGTATGCTGTCATACATATCATCCCATTTAAAGTAAAATTAATATTTAATTCAGAAATGTTAATAAATATGAAAATTTCATATTCTTTATTTACCTGGGATATTATATCATTCCCCCCTTTTGGGAATTGCATCCTCGAAATTTTAAAATTTGGCTCGGAGACTTCATTAAAAGTCCCGTATCAGAAAAAGAGTCAATAAAACTATCACTTTAAAATAAATAAAGATAAGTAAAAATGTCACCCGATATAACACATACTAGGAATCCATTTAGGAAAACATGGATATGGAGGAGAAAATAAGTGTCATGTTCTACTGGAGAAGGATAGAAAACATGGTTAGGAGAAATTTAACACCCAAAAAATCACAAACTTGTGATGGGTTAAATGGACTTTGATTCCCCAGTAGGAAAATTAAACATAACATTTTTTTAATTTCCTTTTCCTAATGTTGAGAAATTTATTTATGAGCTTGACTAAGAACATAAGGAAACATACTTACTTGTCTTGTAGAATTTCATCCTTCATTAAATTTCTACCACAAAATATTCTTTCCTCTAAACAATTAGTATTCAAGATGACATGGTCACATAAAAAGTTGTAGAATCAACTGCATAATCCAAAAATATTAACTATATGTTAACCAAAACCAAATTTTTTCATACGAGATCTGATAATCACCAAACGGATAATCCTTTATAAAAAGAAATAATACTCTTAATCTTCAAAATTCAACAAACAGTATTGAAAGTTCAACAAATACTATTCAATACACAATTTTCCTTAAAATTAGTCAATATAATCCTAACTAAGATTGAAACTCAAATCTCAGACGAATTTAATCACATAATATTATATAGTAAATCTTAAAATTTGTCTCCAAATAACATTTACTACTCTTAAAGTCTCATACTAAAGTGTAATTAACCTAATCACATATTCTATATGATAGGTTAATCATTAACATATATAACCCAAATCACCATATGTCCACAAAGAAAACATATATTATTAAAAAAAATCCACCATTACTCCTCAATTGAAATCCCAATGTATTCTATTTTACTTAGGCATATAGTGTTCCTAAAAGAGAAAACATATTTCAAAATAACCTTTATCCCTTAATCACCAAATCATTTTCCTCTATTAAGGATATCCATTTGATAAAACATAAGATCCCAAAATCAAATTATTTTTGATCCATAAAATCATTTAACTAAAAATAATTATTCATACTAATGGGGACTTCACGTAGTCCCATTGTAGGTGATCCACCCTTATCGCCCTTTGGTTGTGGGTTCGATTCCCATGGACTTGCTGGACATGACGAGTTGTCACCCATCCTGCAGGTTTCCCTTTTTAAAAAACCATATCATTATTATAACATTCTCAAAAATAATACAATTTCCTAAAAATTAAGCATATTCTATTTAATCCTCAAAGGTTATCTAATACCTTTCATTCTTCATCCCAAAATGTAATAACCATTTATCACCTCAAAAAAAAAATACCATATGAACCCTTAAGGTTATCCATTATGTCAACATAAGATAAGATAATTCTTTCTTGAATAAAAATTTCACATATCCAACAACAGGGTTACATATAGGAGAGAAAATTCTTCCAAAGTAATCCCATCAACAAGGAGAATTAATACTTTTAAACATTTCATCATCCAAAGATCCAACAAAACTCATCAATTCCTAAAATTTAGACATGTTAATCATAAAAAATTCTTCATGTTCCTTTATCCTTTTTTTTCTATCTTATTTTTTTATACTTATTTCCTAAAAATAGAATCACACATCATGTCCCAAGATTTCAGTAATGTCAAAGCATGAGCTATGAAAAAATCCATAAATTTCATAGGTTATCTTCAGTTTACCCATCTTTAATTGGAGAGGCATTAGGAATTGGTAAGCATATATTTGCATGATCTGGCGGATCCCATTACCGAACCTTCTTTTTAGGATATCTCTTTGTATAATGAACATGCACACCACATTTAAAACATTCAATTGATCCTTTAGAAAGAAATTCTTTCCCTTTCCTTGAGTCAACTGGATGATTCCTCTTTCCTTGTCAGGTCATTGCTTTATGACCTTTATTACCGCATCTGAAACATCTTCCCGTACCATTGATGAATTTTTTGAGGTGTTTTTTCCACATCCTTAACACATAGATTTTTGAATATACTTACCATTATGGTTATTACCTGAACTCCCATTGTGATTTATTTCTCACATATATAATGCCTTATAAAAATTACCAAGGCTCAGGTGGTCAATCATGACTCCAGATAGTAGGCTGAGAATAACCACAAGAGTTATCATTATAGATCCCATCTCATTTGGTCAATTATTCAAAAAAACCGCATAGTTTTCTTCACATCCATTGTCACTTTGGTTCCTACTAGATCTAGCCATTAATTAAAACAAAAAATGTCAGTGTGAGTATATTAGTAAAATAATCATATAATATCATATAAGAAGGTTAAACACTAAGATATATTCATTCATGTTATCTAAAATTCATTATCTTTATCTAAAATAAATATGACTCTTTCTTATATGCTAACTATTATAGTTATGTCACTTATTTTTAAAAAACTCCCTAACCTATAAAGTTATCTAAACCGACCTATGATATCAACTATAAGGACCCATCATTAAACATTACATAATCTTGAATTAAGTTAATAATTCACATTGAAGATATTTTCATGTTTATAGATTTATATAATTAGGTTATAACTTATACAAAAAATCTTTAATATTTCATGCAGATTCTTCTACTCAGTATCCATTTTTTTATAAAACATAATCTCTTAAAGGAAAAGAAACATGTGTAGTTCCATGTTTTAAGCAACATGACTTTTCCTTGATCACATCCTTAACCCTATTCCACCTTATGTCCTATGAAAAACATTTCAAAAAACTTGTGATGGGAATAAAAAGCTCAGTAAGGGATAAAAAATAAGGAAAGATGTTAGTTTTCAAAATAACATTTAAACCCCGCATAATTAATCCCAAAGTAATACTTATCACCTTAAAGAAGTAGAAAAAACACTTAAATGAATATAAACAAATTGATTACCCATTTTGTAACAAAAAATTACCATAAATACCATAGAAAACAACATATAACATATAAAGGTAACTTGTCACATAAAATACTAAAATAGAATAACCATATTGTTAACATCCACCCATATCACTAAATAGAATATCCATACAACCAACTTCCATATCCAATTGATTGGATGTTATAATGTAACCACACACCCTTGGTTTATCACAGAACCACCCTTAATTTGGTTTATCATGTAACCACCCAGAAAATGTCCAAGTACCATAAATAATTATTTCTCATAAAATAATAATAAATCAAAAATAACATTTCCACATTGTAGTTAGAAGATATCATTTCAAGATATTGATATAATCAATTCATTTAAAACATTCAAAAAGAATATTTTTTAATAAAAAATTTCCCATACCACTTCAAAACATTTAAAATGAATTTAAACTTTCAAACACTCATGTTCATATGAATAAATCCTTAAAACTTATTTTTAAAACATGTTCATGAAATAGAAGGTTTTATAAGAATAAATATTTTAAATACTAAGAACAATGTTTTAGTTAAATATTTCCATACCACATAAGAAAAAATTAAACAAAACTTTCAATATCATGAGAATATAGTAATTCATGATATAATATGTCATCATGGTTTATATACACCCCAAAGAATAATAAAGGTGCACAATATCAAGATATGCCTTAGTAAAAGGAAATTGAGACAAAATTCCTTACGAAAATTATACATCTTAACAACATCATCATGAAAATCAAAAAATTAGTTGATGGGAGATAAAAGGGTCTCTCATCACATGGACATAAAATAGAGAGAAATAAGGTTATATAATAACATATCCTAACATAATAAAATTAAAATTAAAATACATAACATAAAAGAATTCATTGACTAAAAGAGGATGGTAAGAGGCTCCAATACAAAGATTATTTCCTAAATAAAATAGATCAATTATGTGTATTTACTATAAATAAAAACAAATAAAGTCTAAATATAAGATATTACATCAAAATGTATTTATCACATAATCCTAGCATGACATAATCATGAAGTTTAAGTTCAACCCAAAGAATGGAATTTGGGTTAAGAAGTTCCCTTACCTCGTGTCTGACTTGACTCATTCATTCTTTAATGTCCATAATAATAAACATAAGTTAATTTATATCTTAATAATAAAAATTTTCAATTTTATTATTCATTTTATATCACTTATTAACTATCTATTACAATTAGTTAATAATTTGAGTTCATATCTGCCATTTTGACGATGTTCGAAACTTGAGAAAAAAATGAACTTGTTATAATAATAAATTGTCCATGTGGTCCAAATTCAATTATCTCCATAATTATATTCATGATTTAGATATTAAATATATATTATATATCCTGTATATATTTATTTATAAAATTTCATATAATTTGGATATATTAAATGAAATACGCCGTTCATGGAGACAGTAAGCCATACGTATGCATTAACACAACTTTAATTTGTTTTTCCTATTTAAAGAATGAAAAATAAATGATACATAGGTATATTATAATTTAGGTACAATATATATGCTATATATGTTACAGAAGTTCATTAATTTCCTCTTATATATGTTCCATATATAGCATGAACAAGTCATATCACTTGGGGGGGGGGGGTAGTCCGCACTTCCTCAAATGAAATTATCGTATTTATACAACATGGGAGGCATAAAGTTATGTTATAAATTAGAATTATAGAAGACTAGAGATAAAATAAATATCATAAATATAATATATAATTGCATTTATATCATAATTTCCACCATAAGAGGTGGTAGGAGAAGATTTAACAATCATCATTTCGTGAGGCAGTAGTTCACCGTCGAGAGAAACAAAATGTTCTATACCTATTAGACGGAGGTGTGTGTAAGTGTAGTTTGAATCCTTATCATATAAAAAAATATAATATTTTTGATACTGGTGTTTTTATGTAAAAATAATAATAATAAGGGCATAGTGAGTGGAGAAAGAAAAATAATTGAAAGGAACTTGATAGAAGACGTTGCCTCCAATCTGGTAACTTCTTCTGATTTGAGCCAAAGGGATTTCATGAATTAACTTCTAACAAGGGTAATTCTTATACGAGGAATTTAATGATGTTGGGAGATTCTTTGGGAAGATATTTTATGTAACAAGGGGCTTTAATGGTGTGATTAATGGGTTAGTGGTGATGACCTTCTATAAGGGGGTGGAGGGGTTCTTTTGGAATGTTTGAAAGTATTATTTTAATATAAAATGATTTTCGGTTTAAAAAGGTCCAAAACTCATAAAATTTTAATTTAATATGACTATTTTTCAAAATATAATCATCATATAAGAATTGGAGAGGTTTTTTATATTTTTAAATGCTTAACTTGTTTATTTAACCATTTTTAGTCTTACCATTTTATCATGCATTTAACAGTTTGAGAATCAAAATAGTTACTAAAACATGAAAAAATCCAATTAAAGAGTCAATAATAAAATTTTATACTTATGATAACTATTTTTATGAATATTATATTTTTTGGAATTAAATAATATTTAATAAAATATTTTATACTTTAAAATATGAATTTTGTCAATTTTGACACTATTCATATTCTGGCTTTTTTAAAAATCCATAACAACATGATTGATTCGAAAAAAATACATTAATACAAAGATAAAAATGTAACTATCTTCTAGAAAATTCATGGTCGACATCAAAATAAAAAAAATTACATTTATTTTAACATTGATAATATCATTTATTTGAATCCTTTATTAATGAAGAAAACATTGCATCATCATTATGTCCGAATTAAATCTATATATTTAATGTATAAAAATTATAAATAAGATACCATGATGTATTAAATATTTTTATATTTTTAAATACTATTTATAGTCTAAAATATAACTTATATAACTCCATATTAATTTTTTTTTACAAAAAGATACGTGTTTATGTTACATTTGCTTTAACTATAAAATAATTTTTATAACACATCATTTTCACTTACAAGTGGCTTCATGGGGTCCAAAAATCAAACCAAAGATTCCAATGGTCAGAAATGTATCATCAAATAAGGTTAGGACATGTGTTAGGGTAATTAAATATTATTATAATATTATTTTTTACCCTTATTTACCGGATTTACCCTTTAACCGTGATAAATAAAATATATACTGAAGTTACTATTAATAATGTCTAAACACATGAGTTACCTATTTACACAATTTGGTACTCATGATTCCAAATATGGAATATATTTCTCTAAATTCAAAACACAGAAGTTGCAAAAATTTAGTTAAAATTAATTCCCATTGTTAAAACCAAAAAACACATTTTTAAGAAATAATAATTATCAAAAGAGTGACAAGTGTTTAAGTTTAATTAAAAAGTGAAATTATTTTAAATGACCAAAATCGGATTAAAAGATAAAAATATAATATAATTAATTTTTAAAACCAATTAAAAAGATAATCTAATCATCTAAATAAATTAGATTAAAAGGTAGTTTTGAATTAAAATGTTGTATTTTTTACTATTCCTTAATAAAATGATCTTTATCAGAAAAATACCAAAATTTTACCCAAATTAAATTTTAATGTCCTGATTCTAAATAAGAAGTTTATTTTCTCAAAGAGAACATATAAAATTTAAAAAAATATATTTAAATTGGGTTTTCCATCAAAAGGCTATAAATCAACATTTTAAAGAATATTAGAGTATTTCATGCTTAAAATGAGAGTCATTCTTATTTTAAGCCTCTAAACATTATTGGATTAAATTAAAAACATTTAAAAAAATTCTGTAATAATATTGTAGTTAGTTCTATTCATTCCCACTAATACAATGTCTTGGCGTTAACTACCATTTAAAATAATAAAAATATTATATTAGTTTTCGGTATAATTTAAAGTTGTTTGCAATGTATGATTTCCAAGAAACCCATTGTTGAATGTTGAGCATGCTATCAGGAATATCATCCCCTATAAATTAAAATTAATATTTAATTCACAAATATTAATATATATGAATATTTTATATTCTTCATTTATATGGGATGTTACATCCTTTCCCCTTTTGGGAATTGCGTCCTTCCAATTTTGAAATTTGGATTAAAAAATTCATTAAAATCCCCACATCGGAAAATGAGTCAATAAAACTCTCACTTTAAAAGAAAGGAAGAGAAGTTAAAATTTCAACTGATATAACACATACTATGATTAAATCTAGTAAAACATGGACATGGAGGAGAAAATAAGTGTCAAGTTCTGATGGATAGTGATAGAAAAAATGGTTAAGAGAAAGTTAACCACAAAAACATCAGAAAAATGTGATGGGTTAAATGGTATTTGATTCCCCAGTAGGAAAAGTAAATAGAAAATGTTTTTTTAAATTCTTTTTCATAAAGTTGTGGAAGTTATTTATGAGTTTGACTAAGAACATAAGGAAACATACTTACTTGTCATGTAGACTTTCATCCATTAGAAACATTCGACCACAAACTTATCTTTTCTCTAAACAAAGAATATTCCATATGACTTGGTCTCATCAAAAGAACTAGAAAGAACTAAATAATCCAAAAAGATGATCTATATATTTACCAACACCAAAATGGTTAGTACGAGATTAGATAATCCCAAAAAGTATAATCCTTTATAAAAAGAAATAATACTCTTAATCTCTAAAATTCAATAAAGAGTACCCAAAGTTCAACAACGACAATTCAATACACAATTGTCCTTGAAATTCTTCAATATAATCCAAACTATTATTGAAATGCAAAACTAAAAATAATTTAATCACATTGTATTCCATAATAAATCTTAGCATTTATCTCCAAATAACATAAACTACTCTTAAAGTCTTATATTGAAGTGTAATTAATCCAATCACATATTCTCTATGATAGGTTAATCATTTCCATAAATAACCCAAATCACCAAATTTCCACAAATAAAACATATATTATTATAAAATAAAATTACACCATTACCCATAAATTGAAATCCAAAAGTATTCTCTTTTCCATAGGCATATTTTGTTCCCAAAAGAGAAAACGTCTTCCAAAATAACATTTATCACGTAATCACCAAATCATTTTCCTCTACTAAGGATATTAATTTGATAAAACATAAGATCCCAAAATCAAATTATTGTTGATCTATAAAATCATTTAACTTAAAAAAATTAGTCATACAAACAAAGGACTTCAGGTAGGCTAGTTTTAGGTGATTCACCCTTGTCGCCCTTCGGTTGTGGGTTTGATTTCCATAGCCTTGCCGGACACGATGAGTTGTCACCCATCCTGTGAGATGTCATTTTTCTAAAATCATATAATTCTTATAAAATTATAAAAAATAAGATAATTCCCTAAAAAATAATCGTAAACTATTTTATCCACAAAGGTTGTCTAATACCATTCATTTTGCATCCTAAAATGTAATAACCATTTATCACCTCCAAAAAAAGATCATATGAACCCCTAAGGTTATCCATTATTTCCACATAATAATTATAATTCTTTGTTGAATAATATTTTCACATATCGAACATTAGGTTTACACATACAAGAGAAAAGTATTCCAAAGTAATCCCATCAACAAAGAGCAATAATACTTTTAAAAAATTCATCATCCATAGATCCAACATAACTATTCAATTCTGAAAATGTAGACATGTTAGTCATCAAAAATTATTCACGATCCTTTATCCTTGTTTTTCCATCTTATTCTTTTATACTTCTTTCTAACAAACAAAATCAAGCATAGTGTTCAAAGATTTCAGTAATGTCAAAACATGAGAAAAGAAATAATCCATACCTTTAATAGGTCATTTTCAGTTTCATCGTCTTTAATTAGAATAGAATTAGGAATAGGAGGACATATATTTGTATGATCATATTGATCCCATTCCTGAAAATTCTTTGTAGTACATCTATTTGTATAATGACCATAAACAACACATTTAAAACATTTATTTGATTCTTCAGAAAGAACTTCTTTCCCATCCTTGGATTCAACTGGATGCTTCCTTTTTCTATTGTAGGTTATTTCTTTATGACCTACATTACCACATATGAAACTTCTTCCCATACCTTTGAAGCATTTTCCTAGGTATTTCTTTCCACATCATTGACACATAGGTTTTTGAATATACTTACCTTTTTGGTTATTCCTGAACTTATATTGGGATTTGTTTCTCTCATATAGGATGCCTTAAAAAATCCCAAGGTTTAGGTGGTTAATTATTACTCCTAATAGTCGGTTGAGAATAACCACTAGAGTTCACATTGCATCTACCATTTCATTTAGTTTCTTATTCAAAAAACAATCACAGTTTTCTTCACATCCATTATTACTTTGGTGCCTACTAGACCCATCCATTTACTAAAACCAAAAATTCCAGTGTGTGTATATTAGTACATTCATCATATAATATCTTATAAGGAGGGTAAAAACTAAGATATACTTATTTATATTATCTTAAAATCATTAAATTCATCTAAAATAACTATGAATCTTTCTAATATGATAACCATTATGGTTATGTCACTTATATTTAAAAAACACCCCAACCTCTAATGTTATCTAAACCGTCCTCTAATACCAACTACAAGAACCCATCCTTAAACATTACATAATCTTGAATTAACATTACTAGAAAAGAAGGTTATACCAACGGTTCTAAACCATTGGTATAGGCTGGAAAACAATTGGTATAGCCTATACCAATGGTTTCCAAAACCGTAGGCTAGTAAGCCGTGAGGAAAGCCTTATACCAAAGGTTTGATCTAAATCGTTGGAATATACCACTGTATTTACTGATATACCAACGGTTTCAAGAGAACCGTTGGTATATGTTTGTAGAACATTTTTACCAACGGTTTTCAGAAACTGTTGGTATATGTTGTTTTTTAAATTTATCTCAATGTATACCAAAGGTTTTGAACCATTGGTATTGTATTTTTTGAGTATTATTATACCAACGGTTGAAAACCGTTGGTATTGTGTTTTCCAGAACTCCTTTACCAACAGTTCTAAACCGTTGGTATTGTGTTTTTACAGAATTCCAGAACTCTTATACCAACAGTTTTAAACCGTTGGTATTGAGTTTTTCCAGAACTGCTGCACTACAGCCCTCCAGTATCCCCTCCACTATACACTTGCATAAAAAATATCACAAAAACCACACAGACCTAAAATAGAATAAAAAACACCTAAAATTTCACAAAAAAACACATAAAACAATCAAACTCTTCCAACCATGTCATGTACTACAATTCCCTATTTCAATCTTCATATGACAACAATCATCTTGTTGTAATTCACCTCACCCCTGCACAACCCCCCCAACCAGCACAACCCACACCTCCCCATCAAATTCTAATACGCAGAATAGTCTGAGAAATACCAATTAGAGTTAAATAAGAGTTTGAAATTGGCTCAAATCCCATTTTTTTCTCATCCAAAATTTTGGTATGTAATGATTTGTGCGGAATTTTTCATTGAACTTGTATTGTTTACAATATATGGTGAATAGGTATTTTCTTAGGAGTCTTGTCACTTATGACCCCATGAGTAACACTACCCAACTCATGAAAAAGAGTTTGCGACTATCTTTGATGAGTGTAAATTTCAGTTGTATTCACTTACAATGATGTCCTTTTGAGAAAAAGGAGAGAATTTGAGTGGTCTCATCCACACCGTGCCTCAGATTGAGTCGTATTTGACTTGTACACGTCACAAATGACCCATGGATCGTTTTTCTAAAGTATCAACACAATCCGAATGCGTTTGGTTGGTTTCCCATATACCAGTTGTTTTTACTTAAAAGCGTATCCATTTTAAACAAAAGAAAGACACTTTGACTGGTACCGACCACACCATGCCTCATATTGAGGCAGAGTTGACTCATACACATCAAAAATGACCCATAGATCCTTGTCCTAAAGTATCAACAGAATCTGAATGCATTTGGTCCATTTTCTATATGTCAGTTGTTGTTTTTACTTAAACTGTTGTCCATTTCAAAAAAAAAAGTTATACACTTTGAGTGGTGTTGGCCACACTGTGCCTCGGTTTGAGGTGGGGTTGAATCATAGATGTCAAAAATGACCCATGGATTGTTTTCCTAAATTTATATAGAATCCGAATTCATTTGGTCGGGTTTCTGTATGTTAGTTGTTGTTTTCACTTAAAATGATGTCCATTTTAAACAAAAGAGAGACACTTTGAGTGGTTTCGGCCACATCAAGCCTAGGATTGAGGCATGGTTGACTTGAAAATGTCACAAATGAGCCATGGATTGTTTTCCTAAAGTATCAACACAATCTGAATGCGTTTGGTTTGTTTTCCGTATGCCGTTTGTTTTTACATAAAAACGTATCCATTTTAAACAAAAGAAAGAAACTTTGAGTGGTATCGGCGACACCGTGACTCAGATTGAGGCGGGGTTGACTCATATACATCAAAAATGACCCATGGATACTTTTCCTAAAGTATCAAAAGAATCCGAAAGCGTTTGGTCCGTTTTCCGTATGTCAAGTTGTTGTTTTTACTTAAACTGTTGTCCATTTCAAAGAAAAGTGAGACACTTTGAGTGGTTTCGGCCACACTACGCCTCAGATTGAGGCAGGGTTGACTCGTGCACTTCTCAAATTATCCATGGATCATTTTACGAAAGTATCAACACTATCCGAATGTGTTTAGTCAGTTTTCCATATGTCATTATTTTACTTAAAAGTGCATCCATTTTAAACTAAAGAAAGACACTTTGAGTGGTACCGGCCACACTGACCCTTGGATTGAGGCGAGGCTGACTCGTACACATCAAATATGACCCATGGATCATTTTCCTAATGTTTTAACAGAATCTGAATGTGTTTGGTCAGTTTTCTGTATGCCAGTTGTTGTTTTCACTTAAAATCATGTCCATTTCAAACAAAACAAAGACACTTTGAGTGGTACCGGCAACACCATGCCTCAGATTGAGGCAGGGCGACTCGTACACATTACAAATGACCCATGGATACTTTTCCTAAAGTATCAAAAGAATCCGAATGCATTTGGTCCATTTTTCGTATGTTAGTTGTTGTTTTTACTTAAACTGTTGTCCATTTCAAAGAAAAGTGAGACACTTTGAGTGGTGCCGGCCACACCGCACCTCATATTGAGGTGGGGTTGACACATAAATGTCAAAAATTACTCATGGATCATTTTCCTAAAGTATCTACACAATCAGAATGTGTTTGGTCAGTTTTCCATATGTCGTTTTTTACTTAAAAGCACATCCATTTTAAACAAATGAAATACACTTTGAGTGGTACCGGCCACACCGGCCCTTGGATTGTGGTGGGGTTGACTTTTACACATCACATATAAAAAATGGATCGTTTTCCTAATGTTTAAACAGAATATGAATGCTTTTGGTTAGTTTTCCGTATGCCAGTTGTTGTTTTCACTTAAAATCCTGTCCATTTCAAACAAAAGAAAGACAGTTTGAGTGGTACCGGCCACACCATGCCTCATATTGAGGCACGGTTGACTCTTACATGTCAAAAATGACCCATGGATACATTTCCTAAAGTATCAAAAGAATTTGAATGCATTTGGTCCGTTTTCAGTATGTTGGTTTTTGTTTTTACTTAAACTATTGTCCATTTTAAAGAAAAGTGAGACAATTTGAGTGGTGCCAGCCACATCGCACCTCAGATTGAGGTGGGGTTGACTTGTACATGTCAAAAATTAACCATGGATCATTTTCCTAAAGTATCAACACAATCCAAATTCATTTGATCAATTTTCCATATGTCATTTTTACATAAAAGTGCATCCATTTTAAACAAAATAAAGACACTTTGAGTGGTACCGGCCACACCAGCCCTTGGATTGAGTCCGGTTGACTAGTACACGTCAAATATGAGGCATGTATCGTTTTCCTAAAGTTTCAACTAAATCAGAATGCGTTTGGCTAGTTTTCTGTATGCCTGTTGTTGTTTTCACTTAAAATCCTGTCCATTTCAAACAAAAGAAAGACACTTTGAGTGGTACCGGCCACACCGTTCCTCATATTAAGGAGGGGTTGACTCTTAAACGTCACAAATTACCCATGGATATTTTTCTTAAAGTATAAAAAGAATATTAATGCATTTGGCCCATTTTTCATTTTTCAGTTGTTATTTTTTCTTAAACTGTTGTCCATTTCAAAGAAAAGTGAGACACATTGAGTGGTGTCAGCTACAACGCACCTCATATTGAGGAGGGGTTAACTCGTACACATATAAAATGACCAATGGATCGTTTCCCTAAAGTATCAACACAATCAGAATGTGTTTGTTCAGTTTTCCGTATGTCTTTTTTTTACATAATAGCGCATCCATTTTAAACAAAAGAAAGATATTTTGAGTGGTACCGGCCACACCGGACCTCTTAATGAGGCAGGGTTGACTTGTACACGTCACATATGACCCATGGATTGTTTTCCAAAAGTTTCAACAGAATCTGAATGTGTTTGGTCAGTTTTCCGTAATCCATCTGTTGTTTTCACTTAAAATCATGTCCATTTCAAACAAAAGAAAGGCACCTTGAGTGGGTCCAGACACACCGTGACTCATATTGAGGAGGGTTTGACATTTACACATCACAAATAAACCATGGATACTTGTACTAAAGTATCAAAAGAATCTGAATGCGTTTGGTCCATTTTTTGTTTGTCAGTAGTTGTTTTTAATTAAACTGTTTTCCATTTCAAAGAAAAGTGAGACACTTTGAGTGGTGCCGGCCACCCCGCACCTCGGATTGAGGTGGGATTGACTCATACACGTCAAAAATGACCCATGGATCATTTTACTAAAGTTTAAACACAATCTGAATGCGTTTGGTCGGTTTTCCGTATGTCATTTTTTACTTAAAAGCGCATCCATTTTAAACAAAAGAAAGACACCTTGAGTGGTACCAGCCACATCGGGCCTCGAAATTAGGGGGGTTGACTCGTACATGTCTCATATGACCCGTGGATCTTTTTACTAAAGTTTAAATATAATTTGAATGCATTTGGTCAGTTTTCAGTATGCCAGTTGTTGTTTTCATTTAAAATCCCGTCCATTTCTAACAAAAGAAAGACACATTGAGTGGTACCGGACACAGTGTGCTTAATATTGAGGCAGGGTTGACTTGTAAACATCACAAATGTCCCATGGATACTTTTACTAAAGTATCAAAAGAATCTGAATTCGTTTGGTCTATTTTCCGTATGTCAGTTGTTGTTTTTACTTAAACTGTTGTCCATTTCAAAGAAAAGTGAGACACTTTGAGTGGTGCCAGCCACACCACACCTCGGATTGAGGTGCGGTTGACTCATAAACATCAAAATTGACCCATGGATTGTTTTCCTAATGTATCAACACAATATGAATGAATTTTATCGGTTTTATGTGTGTCATTTTTTACTTAAAAGCGCATCCATTTTAAACAAAAGAAAGACCCTTTGAGTGGTACCGGCCACAACGACCCTCGAATTGAGGTAGGGTTGACTCATACATGTCACATATGACTCATGGATTGTTTTCCTAACGTTTCAACCGAATCCAAATGCGTTTTGTCGGTTTTTCGTAGGCCATTTCTTGTTTTCACTTAAAATCTTGTCCATTTCAAACAAAAGAAAGACACTTTGACTGGTACCGGCCACACCGTGGCTCAGATTGAGGCAGTGTTGACTTGTACACATCAAAAATGACCCATGGATACTTTTCCTAAAGTATCAAAATAATCTGAATGAATTTGGACCATTTTCTGTATGTCAGTTGTTGTTTTTACTTAAACTGTTGTCCATTTCAAAGAAAAGTGAGACACTTTGAGTGGTGCCGGCCACACCACGCCTCATATTGAGGAAGGGTTGACTCGTACATGTCAAAAATGACCCATGGTATTTTCAAATCTTCGACGATTGTTTCTATATGGATGTTCCATTGGCAAGAATCATCGATGTCCCATAAAACTAAAACTACGACGATATTTCAGTCTTCTTCATTGAGTATTCTTCATACAAATAGGACATGACAATTTTCCTTTTGTGCTCGATCCAGACATCATTGGATAAGCTGTAAAATCATTGATCGTCCACATAAGAGCAACACGCATCTAAAATATATCTTTCGAACATTCATCGAATGTGGGCACACCCACATCCCAAAGTTGTTTCAACTCTTTTATTAGAGGTTGCATGTATACAAATATATCATTTTCGGGATTAGAAGGGACAAATATCAGTATACTTATGAAAGTATAAGGATTTTTCATACACAACCAAGGGGGAAGGTTATAAATGTGTATGAAAACCATCCATGTACTGTGCGAAGTAAAAATCTACCCAAATGGATTAAAACCGTCACATGAAAGAACCAGTCTCACATTATGCACGTCGGCTACAAATTCAGGATATCAAGAATCAAATCTCTGCCATGAAAATCCATCTGCAGGGTGAATGAACCCTTGATTATTCGTTTTTCTCTCAGTGTCCTTCCATTTCATTTTTATGGATATTTCATCAGACATGAAAAAGGTTCTATAATCTGGGTATCAATGGAAAGTGCCAAATTATTTTTTGTGGCACACGAGATGGTGTTCCATCATCTTTTGGCTTCCATCGGGAGGTTCCACATTTGATACAATCATTTCTTTCAGCAGTTTCCTATCAAAATAAGCTACAATCATTCGGGCAAGCATGGATTGTTTTTTGAGAATCCAATTTCATCAACTAACTTCCATGCCATATATTGGTTTGAGGGAATATCTGCATCATCTGGAAGTAATTCCTTCAAGAAGGTAAGAATGTAATCAGTTGTAGTATTTGAAATCCCATACATTGTTTTCCCATGAATCAATTGGATTAAAAATTCCAAATTTTTCATTTTACCATATTGCCGATATACTGGAGTCGTCACAGCATCATTCATTTTTTTCACCCTATCAACAACATCATTTTCATTGGACACATCATGTGTGCTTATATCGAAATCTTGTTGGCAGGACATCCTTTCCTTCTCATGATCCCGAATAAATGGAAACCGATCATATATCAAACTCTCCAATTCAGTCCTATCATTTGGATCATCAACATTTTAAGATTCCATTTTCTATCCATTGTGATACCACACATAATAGTTTGTTTGGAAACCATATTTGGTTATATGATAGATAACTGCTCCACGACTCAACCAAGGTCTTCCAACACAATTAAAACATGGGCAGTGTATGCGACCACTATCTGAAGCCTTGTTAAATGCAAAATCTATAAAGCTGTTCAAATTATTTTGAAAATTGGTTGAAATCTGATCAGTTTCACACATCCAACTTCTATCCATTCTGTAAAAAATTGTAATAAGTCATTTCAAAGCAATTCAATAATATACAAGTTTAATCAAAAAAATATTTAGGTAAATGACAATTTTTTAATTTATATAAAATCATAACTGACACATTACTCTATATGAGAATCATATTAAGAAATACAACAAAATATAGTGTATATAAGAAAATAAGATACTGAATTTCTAATGACTATATTAAATGATTTCCCAGTAAGATATTGGGAGTGGATCAAGGAATACATAAACTTTTAGGGTCTGGTTGGGAGTACATGAGTTTTATACTTTAACTTCTTCAGGGAGATCATGATGAGGAGTAGGATCGGGATCAGGTGAGTGGCGAGACTGTCCAAGGGGGGTTTGGGGTGTCTAGGGGGTGCAGGGTGTCTAGGGGGTGGTGGGGCCGTCCGGGGGGTCTGAGGTGTCCCGGGGGTGGGAGGATGTCTAGGGGGGTCGGGGTGTCCTGGTGGGTGGGTAGTCCGCTGGGGTGGCCAAGCTGTCTAAGCGGGTAGGGGGAGTCCAGGGGTGGGCAGGCTATCCAAGGATGTGATCGGGGTATCCATGGGGTGGGTTGGGCTGTCCGGGGGGGGGGGGTACGTGGTGTCCAGGGGTGGGCGGGCTGCCCATGGGGTTGGAAGGGCTTTCTTGGGGGTCTGGAGTGTCCAGGGGGTGGGTGGCCTGTCTAGGGCGGTGGGCGGGCTGTCCACGGGGGGTGGTCGGGCTATCCATGGGGGTGGTGGTGCTGTCCAGTGGGGTCGGGTGTGTCAAGGGGGTGGAGGGGGGGATTTCTAGGGGGTGGAGGAGTCCGGGGGGATGGGGGTGTCTGGGGGGTGGTGGGCGGGTGTCCGAGGGTGGGGTGGGCGGGCTGTCAACAAGGGTGGGGGAGGGGGGGTTGTCCAGGGGGGCATGGGATGTCCAAGGGGGTGGGTGGGTTGTCCATGGGGGTGGCAAGGCTGTCCAGTGGGGTCAGGGTGTTCAGGGGGTAGGGGGGCTTTCCATGTGTTGGGGGGATAGTTCTATAAATTTAGCAGCAACTTCGGGGAATCGTCATAGAATGTTTTTTAGTGGAATTTTTGGTTTTAGCGACGGGATCACCATCCAAAAAATGGAAAGGATATAATAGTGGTTTGAACCGCCATTATATACTCAACATTTTTTGTCATGGAAAACAACTGCTAAAATAAAAAATTGTAAACAAATATTGACCTTAAATAGTGCTGGTTTAATCCACTACTAAACAAACATTAGGCATATATAGCTGGGGTTTAAAACGTTGCTATATATCGATTTAAAAAAAACCAACTGCAGAATTTTCAACCCTAGAAGATAAAAACAAAATTCAATACATATGTTTAAAATTATATCCATATTCACAACACCCACCTATGAGATCATATAATCATGAAGGTTATAAACATGGTTTACTAGAATGTGAAAATTAACTGACTATTCCGGGAATACAATCCATTATTTAAGCCAGGAAAAACATTCAAGTGGCTATTAGATTATTAAGACATCCTTGGAAGACATTAATGAAGGAAGAAGTGAACTCATTAAAAAAATCTAATCAGATGTACACAATCAAAAAATGGTATTAAGCTATGGCATATTAGTGGTAATCCTCAAACATGGATCCAAAGATTTAAAGGATTCTCTAAGTATAAATATGTTTAATGATATTTTAGAATATAATAAAAATGGGATCTGTCTCTGTACAGTTCCAAATAAACCACTTAGAAAACATTTTACCTATTTAATAAACATATATTTAAAAACCACTCATTTATATCATTAAAATATAAATAGTTTTCATTATTAAAAAAATCAAATGTTGGCATCATAAAAACATAACCAAATAGTCAATCAGTGAGTCGACACCACCTACAATAAAATTAGGCATACTTTATGAATACAATGATCTCTAAGAAGAACTTAAGAATAACTCACTCGAAATTCATGACCAAAGGAACCCAATACATAATCACTATAAATCCATAAGAAAATAAAATACATTAAAAACCAACACTACATACTCTATAGAACAAAATAAGAGGAAGCCGCATGATCCTAGGAAAATTCCACCATTCTTAGGTGGAATCATCATATTAGTGGTAGTATGTTGTATGTTTAGTTACAAATGATTTATGAAACCAAAGTGAACCCTAGTCACATACATATACCAATCATGTATTAGTCATTGATTCAATATCAAATAGTGTGAATCATAAAATTTTCCATAATCCCTAAAATAGGAAAAAATAACGTGATCTTTCTAGATATTGAAATAAATGTGGAAATCGGAGGAAGGGGACTTGTATTTGGGAAGTGTTTTAAAGAGTCTAACCTGGATGGCAGAGTTGCAGCCGATCGAATGACATAACTTGGGTTTGGGTTCACCTGGGCACCGTAGCTTCTGTGAATTGGGGAAACCAAAGTTAAACCACATCATTACACATCTTAAGGACGATACAAGATCATCACATATAGGTTAAATCAAAACAGAAACAAAAAACATAAACACCTAAAAATCAAAAATAAAAACTGAAATATTAGATAAATTTCAATAAAAATAAGGTACCAGTTAAGAAAATACTTAATTTGGGATGGGTCTAATAAGATTCGGTATGAGATTAGTAGCTTGAATGGGATGGAGGAAGAGGAAGCCGACGGAGCTCCAAGATCACCAAATTGCTCATGTTTAGGGTTCTGTATCATGAATGGGGGAGAGGACGGGACGCTATTAATTTGGTGGAATGTTTTACCAATGGTTTTTAAAAACCATTGTTATATATTTTCTGGCCACACCTATACCAACGGTTCCTTTGAACCGTTAATAAAATCTCCCATAAACCACACCTATACCAATGGTTCAATTAGAACCGTTGGTAAAAACTCTCCTAACCACATCTATACCAATGGTCCTAATGAACCGTGGGGAAAATATCCCATAAACAAACCTATACTAATGGTTCTTTAGAATCATTCGTAAAAGCTCCCCTAAACCATCCTTTACCAACGGTTTCATAAAACCGTTGGTATGGAAGTGTTGGAAAAAAACCACATTCCAGTTGTGTAAGTTAATAATTCAAATTTAGGATCTTTTCATGATTAGAACTTTAGAGAATATGGTTATAACATATATAAAACATCTTAAATATTATATGTAGATAGTTATACTTAGTATTCATTTTTTCATAAAATAAAAACTCTTAAAAGAAAAAACTATGTTTAGTTACATGTTTTAAACAACATGAATTTTCCTTGATCACATCCTTGACCCTATTACACCTTAAGTCTTGTGAAAAACATTTCAAAAAACATGGGATGATAATAGAAATCTTAGTAAAGGGATATAAAAAAGAAGGAAAGGTGCTTTTTTCAAAACAACATGTAAACCATTTATACTTAATCATAAATTAATAATTGTCACCTTAAAGAAGTCGAAAAAACACGTCACTAAATAGAATCTCATTGATTACCCTTTTTGTAAACAAAATATTACCATAAATCCCATAGAAAACAACTTATAGCTTATAAATGTAACTTGGGACATAACATACTGAAATGGAATAACCATATGGTCGACTTCCACACATATCACTAAATGGAATAGCTATATGGACGACTTCCATACCTAATGTATTAGAGGTAATAAAGTAATCACCCATCCTTGGTTCATCATGGAACCACTTGTTATTTGGTTTATAACATAACCACCCATCAAATTTACAAGTACCATAAATAATCCTAACACATAAAACAAGCATAAATGAAAAATAACATTTCCACATTGGAGTCACAAGATATCATTTCAAGATACTGATATAATCAATTCATTTAAAAGATTCAAAAAGAAGTTTTTTGAATAAAAGTGTCTCATATCAATTTAAATTTTCTAAAAGGAATTTAAAATTTAAAACACTCATGTCCAAATAAAGAAATCCTTATAACACATTTTTAAAACATGGACATGAAATATAAGCTTTTATAAGAATAAATATTTAAAACACTAAGAACAATATTTTAGTTAACGATTCCCATACCACCTAAGAAAAAAATAAAAAAAACATTAAATATCATGAGAATATATATTAATTCATGATATAAAATTTCAACAGGTAGTATATACACCCTAAATAATAAAAAAGGTTCAATATATCAAGATATGCCTCAATGAAAGTAGATTGAGATGAAATTCTTTACGAAAAATCGGCATGCTAATGGTGTCACTTTAAAAATTAGAAAATGAGTTGATGGGAGAGAAAATGGTCTCTCATCACTTGGACCTAAAATTTATAGAAATAAGGGTATGTAATAACATATCCCAACATAAGAAAATAGGAATTAAAAGAAATAATATAAAAGAAGTCCGTTCTTAAAAGAGGAAAGTGAAATGTTCCCTTAGAAAGATCATTTTGTAAATAAAATAGATAGATTATGTGTATTCACTATAAATAAAAATAAATCAAGTATAAATAATATATAAGACCTAAAAATTTATTTCATAAATAATCATAGCACGACATAATCAACAAGTAGAAGATCATCCCAAAGAATGGAAATTTGGTTAAGAAGTTCCCTTACCTCGTGTCCGACTTGACTCGTTCATTATTTAACTTCTTAAATAATAAACTTATGTAAATTTATAATTTCTTTAGAACCTTTTTTGAGTTTATTATTCCTTTTATACCACTTATTACCTTGCTATAACAATTATTTAATTATTTGAGTTCATATCATCCATTTTGTCGATGTTCGGAACTTGAGTAAAAAATGAACTTGTTATAATTATAAATTGTCCATGTGTTCAAAATAACATTATGTACAACATTATATTCATGATTTAGATATCATATATATCATATATATTTATTACATATTTATTTAGGATACTATATAGAATTTGGATATAAGAAATGGAATAAACCATTCATGGAGGCAGTAAGTCGTACGTACGCATGAACACTACTTTCATTTATTTTTCATATTTAAAGGAATGAAAAATAAATGATAAATAGGTATATTATAATTAAATTATAATATATATGATATATATTTTAAATAATTTCATCATTTCCATTCTTTATACCTTCCATGTATAGCATGAACGAGTCATATCACTTTGAGAGGGTGGTAGTCCGCACATCCCCAAATGAAATTATCATATTTATACAACATGAAAAGCATAAAGGTATGTTCTAAATGATAATTAAAGAAGAATATAGATAAAATAAATATCATTAATATAATATATAATTACAGTTCCATCATAATGACCACTATAAGAGGTGATAGGATAACATTTAACAATCATTGTTTCGTGAGGCAGTAGTTTTCCGTCCATAGAAACAGTATGTTATATACCCATTAGATGAAGGTGTGTGTACGTTTAGTTCAAATAATTAAAATAATAAAATCCTAGAATATTTAGGATATAGGTTATTTTATTTAAATAAATAATAAAAAGAGCATAGGGAGTTGAGAAGGAAAAATAATGGAAGGGAACGTGAGAGAAGACGTTACCTAAAATCAGGTAACCTCTTTTGATTTGATCCAAAGGGATTTCATTAATTTACTTACGCCTAGGTTAAGGATTATAAGTGCAATAGAGGGATATTGGTAACTTAATTCGGTAGAGTTTGGATTATCCAAGGGACTTGAGAGGTGTGAGTAATGGGTTAGAGGTGATGGCCTTTTATAAGGGGGAGGAGGGTCTATTTATGAAAATTTAAAACCATTATTTTATAATAAAATTATTTTCGATTTACAAATTTCCAAAACTAATTAAATTATAAGATAAGATAACTATTTTTTGAAATAAAATCATCCCATAATAATTTGGTAGGTTTTAGATATTTTTTAACCCTTATATTGTTTATTTAACCCCTTTTTACTCTTACTATTTTATCAAGCATTTCAGACTTTGAGAATCAAAATAGTTACCAAAACATGAAAAATATCCAATTAATGATTCAATAAATAATTTTAGAGTTATGATAACTATTTGTATGACTCTTATATTTTTGGAATTTTATAATATTTTATCAAATATTTTATATTTTAAAATTTGAATTATGTCAATTTTGACACTATTCATATCATGAATTTTTTAAAAATTCATAATAACTTTATTGATTCAAAAAAATAATAATTTGTACAATATAATATGTAACTATCTTCCATAAAATTCTTGGATGATATCAAAATAAAAAATTACATTTATTTTAACATTTATAATATCATTTATTTCAATCCTTTATTAATCAAGCAGTCACTACATCATCATTGCGTCATAATTAAATTTATTTATTTAATGTATAAAAATTATAAATAAAATACCATAATGTAGGAAATAGTTTTATATTTCTAATTACTATTTATAGTCTAAAATATAACTTATATATATCCATATAAAAATTGTTTTACTAAAAGATCTCTGTTTATGTTACATTTTCCTTAACATTAAATTAATTTTTATAAAATGTCATTTTCATTTACAAGTGTCTCCATGGGGTCCCAAAAAATAAAAAAGGATGTTAATGGTCAGAAATGAATCATTTAATTGAGTTAGGACATGTTTTAGGGTAATTTAATATTATTATAATATTATTTTTTGCCCTTATTTACCAGATTCACCTTTTAACCATGGTAAATAAAATATCTACTAAAGTTACTATTCATATTGTATAAAATAAAGGTTAATTATTTAAATAATTTAGACCTCTTCATTCAAAATTTAGAATCCATTTATCTAGGTTCAAACATATATGTTTTAGAAATTAATTTAAAATTAATTCTCGTTGTTAAGACAAAAAAGAGTGATTTTAAGAAATAATAACTATTAAACGATTGACATGTGTCTTTGTCTAATTAAAATTTGAAATTACTTTTAATGACCAAAATAAGATTAAAAGATAAAAATATAATCCAATTAAACTTTAAAACCAATTAAAAGTACAATCTAATCATATAAATAAATTATATTAAGAAGCAGTTTTGAATTAAAATGCAACATTTTTAACTATTCATTAAAAAATATACTATATCAGAAAAATACATTTTTTTATACAACATAAATTTTGATGTCCCACATCTAAATAATATGTTTGTTTTGTCAAATGGAACATATAAAATTGAAAAAAATATATTTAAAAAGTTTTTTCCATCAAAAGGTGGTAAATCGACCTTTAGAAGAATATTAGAGTATTTCATGGTTAAAATTAGTTTCATTCTTATTTTAAATCTATAAAATTTATTGGATAAAAGTAAAACCACTTAAAAAAATGTGTAAAAATATGGTAGTTAGTTCTCTTCATTATTTACAATATAATGGATAGGTGTTAACTACAATTTCAAATAATAATATTATTATATTATTTTTCGATATGACTCAAAGTTGTGTGCAATGTATGATTTCAAAGAAAACCTTTGTTGCGTGTTGAGTATGCTCTCAGACATAGAATACACTTTAAAGTAAAATTAATATTTAATCTACAAATATTAATTCATAAGAAAATTTCATATTCTTTATTTACCTGTGGTGTTGCACTCAAAGCTCGGAAGGTGTGAGGAGAAGGGGTGGTAATTATAGTGGAAGAGAGGGGTGATTTCACATTATTTTATTCATTATCTTATTATTTTTCTCAAGAAAAGAAATAGTGTTGATTATTATGACTAATTATAAAAATAATTTAATCTGAGTTCGAACGAAGGGTGATTACATCATTAATGATGTTATGAATAGTATATTTAACTTATAGTGTATAAATACTGTAAATTACAGTATTTTACTATTCAACAAAAAATCACCCATTTTAGACAAATCTATAAAATTCACCATAACAATTTTTTGATGTGTATAATCAAAAAATGAACATCATTTAATGAAATAACTTTCCAAATATTAGAAATTTAATTTTTAATTAAAACCATCTTTCACTTGAAAAATACATATTTTAAATCTATAACTGATTTTATAACACCTTCAAAAATTTACTTATGTCTCATAAAATTATAATTATACAAAAAAATATTTATTTATGAATACTTTTTATGAAAGTAAATTTTATTTTAAATAATATTATTAATTATAATATTGTAGATAAATATTAATAATTGATAAAAATACCAACAATTAATTATTAATTATAAAAATATTTACTTTCGTATACTATGATATAATTGTTTCATAGGTTCAATTATATGATGCGTAAATTTTATTTATACTTTAATGGGTGAGATTACTTTTTATTTAGTCAATTTAAAATTCATAAGGTTTATGTTACTATTCATAAGGGTAACATTAGTATTCAAAATGGTCATGTTACTATTCCTCGAAAAAATTATGTTGATCCTATAAGACTCTAAACATCTTTTTTATCACAACCACGTATGTCCATTTTTAAAAATTCAATTCAAAAAAGTGGAAAAATTAGGTTTAATGGCTAGGTTACAATTATCCACTTTAAATAATTATAAAAAGAGACTCAGTGTTGTGTGAATTACATTCTATATTAAATTTATTTGTAAATTATTTGGGTTAAAAAAAATATATTTTATCTGTTTAAATAGTAAAATGGAATTTAAAATATATTCTTAGAAACGGAACACATCAATGAAAGAGAGAGAGGAATAATATTATTACTTTATATATCATTTCCTATCCTTAAGAGCATTACTCTTTAAGAAATTAGTTTCTTTTTGAAGTGAAATTTGAGATATTATCAATGTAAGGATCTTATCAAGAGATTTGGAGTGAAAATAAATGGGGTGAAGATATGAATATTTATAAAAATGTTTTAGAAATTATATAATAATTTTTAATACTTCCATTGGAAAATTAGTTTTCAAAAACATTATTTAAAATAAATCATAGGTGGTTTATGATCACAGGATTTGATATTTATACATGGATTTTGATTTTTAAGGTTTAAAATAAGAAAATACAATTTATTTATTATATTTTAATGAATTGAAAAATCATATAGATATTATAATTGTACTAAAAATAGTGAAATATGTTTCTTACCTTTTAAATTACATTATAGGTTCTATAAGTTGGATTTAATATTCCTAAATCCATTTTATAAATAATAAAACATAATTTATATCCCACAAAATATTATTTCGTTTAATAAATTTTTATTGGGTTCTTTATAATCAATAAAAATACTCATAAAACCATTACTCTTTTTTTTTAAAATAGGATAACCCTAAGGTGGAGTGTTAGGAAAGATGAATCCCTTATCAAGAAACTCTTGTAACTTTTTTTAACTCTAAAAATTATACTAAATCCATTTGATAATGGTATTTTTAAAATATTATTAACACTAAGTACTAAGTCAACTGGTAAAGTCCACCCCTCTATTTGGGATAACACCAATAAAATCATTAGAAAATAAAATCAAAAATTCATTTAGTAGAGGCACAAATATAATTTGAAAAGTTCCCTTGTTTTTAATGATATGTGAAATATAGATTTCAATCGCCTGTTCAATTAGTTTCTCAAATCAATGATATTTTATCAATGGAATGAACTCGTTCTTATATATGAATTGAAAATCATTCTAATAATTGAATACAACATATTTAGATCTATAATATTTATTAGCATGATAAACTGAATGTTAACCCATACCCTAAATAAAATAAAACTCTACACAGGGTAATCAAAAAATTTATAATTGAATAAACAATCAACATATGATAATAGGGAGGATCCAATAAATATCTAGTACTTTAATACCTTCACAAGGTGTTTTTACCAAATGTTCTTTCTTTATTTCTTGAGATAATATTTCTATTTTTTATAAAAATTATCCAAAAAAATAGATCATAGAAACTGAATCAAAATAGATATTTTAATAATCATATTAGACAATTATTGTACCTATCACAACATCATTTGATGGCCCATCATTTACCTAGGTAGTAGGATATGATTTTGAAACACCCCTCTACTTATGGTGTTGATTATTTGCATCCTTAAATGTATCCATTAGACACATATTTACACATTGACCCATCTCATTACAATTAATATATTTTATTTATAGTTTATCATTATTTCTCTATCCATTACCATTTCAATTTTATTTTAGTCATGAGATAAATTTTCAAACTTACCATAATGGTAGAACTTCTTGAACCTATAAGAAATTAATTAAAATGTTTTTTTACACATTGAGAACAGGTTGGAGGCTTACATTTATATTTCCTTACTTAATGATTCTTTGTTTATTTCCACCTTGACCTCTTCTTATTTTTTTTAATAATGATGTATATTGGTATGAAAAAACTCAATCTCATCTTTCTCAAAAAATTGAAATTAATTATCTTAAATTTTAAAAACATGAGAGGAAAAATATCTTGATAAAATTGGTTTCATGACCGTGTGAAATATATCAATTTTACACTCATGGTTCAGAATGAATTTCAATTTATACCTAAACAGTCTAGGGATATTTTCTTTATAAGTGGAAACTGAGTCCTCTCCCCTTTTCTTCAATTCTAGACACTAACATTCAATTCTATTTCAAAGAATATTATTGAAATATTTCTCAACAAAAATAACCATAAATACCATCTACTTCATATTATCCTTTTCATTTTTACCACTTTTATTCTCAATTAAATACCACCACTTCAAAATTGTAAATATAAAGAGTGTTCTTCTATTGATATGAACAACCCGAAACATTGAATATATATTCAAATGAGTTTATCCACATTTAGTTTACACTATGTCTAATTATCTACCAAATTTTAGGGGGTACTATTTCATTAAATTTATATATATATAAATATTCCAATATGGATAATTTGGATACCCTATCACATGGGATCTACTATTTATATCCAGGGTTAGTTGGGTTAAAACAACCAATGGATTATAAGATATTAATCTATACATTTTAGGCTTCTAGTTTGGAGGGATATTATTTTTTTGATAGCTTAATAATATTTTCTCTATAAAAAGAATTATAATTATTATTGTATTAGATAAATAAACATGGAAATCTTCAAAAGTTATCTCATGATCATATATCCATAAATTATAATATATTAAATAGTGTCTTTTAACATTATCCTAACCTATAATATAGAAACCTGAGATAGAAATACCTTTATTTTACAAATTTTTCTAAGGTAAACAATATATTTCACAAATAATCACATCAAAACTAGAAAAAAAACGTTTAGGGTCTTTGATGAATAGCTACATAATCAACTTGTTTACAACCCTTTTGAACATTCCTCTATATTTGAGCCAAATTAGACTCCTTCCGATACATATTATACGTTAAAATCATCTTCGTGACCTAGGAAAATGAAAATATATGAATGGGTCTAGATCATATGCTCAATAAGGGTAAACATATGTGATAATAATTGAATATCATAAGTTAACATAAGATGGACATATGTGTATAATGAAGACATAAGAGAAAATTCATACCTAACAAAGTATAGATCATAAATCATGGAATATTACTTGGTATAACATAATATGTGAATCAAAATAATGTGGAAACATGATTTAATAAACATGATCCATGAGGGATTAACACAGTCAAGATAATAAGTATAAAACTCAAAAACGTCAATCAAATATGGCATAAATATTATTATAGGTAACATTACTTTCATGAAACACACCATAAACTCCCACACTTATAAGAGACTAAAATGCACTTGCTAATATTTTACTAATGAGATATAAAATTAAAACAAATAAATTTTTGGGTGATATAAGACCATACCCTTAATCATTCATACTTATGAGTACCACTTGAAATAAATCACTTATCTCATCATAATGTACTAGTAGAAAAATAATAGGTTTCATAAAACATTCTAAATATAAATCATTATCCTTTATAACGTAAAAAAAAAATTAAAAAACTGTTTCAGTCATAACATTATAAAGAACCCATTGATATAAAATGGGTTTCATATCATTTTCAATTTCATTCATAAAAAAATAATTCAAAATTCCATCAATAAAAATAACATGATAAACAAATGAAAAATAAATGGGTGTCTAACGATGTCTAATAAATTTATAGGTAAATACCATTCAATCAAGATAATAAAGCCTATGGTATTTACACCCTGTAGAAAATGTGTGTATAGTTAAGTTAGTATTTCTACATGTCAATTGATATGTGGCATAAATGTGAACACCCTTCAATAAAATGAATCAAAATATGTTATTTAACTAGGAAATGAATAGGAATTAAATTTACGGTTACACACCAAAGATAATTTGGAACGATAATTCCAGTGTTAGATCATTCCTCGAAAGAGAATTATAATAACCCATTATTTTTGATACAAAGACATTACATATAAATCAAAGGATTTTCATTAAATAAAAAAATCATTCCATAACCGTATTGGTTTAGTTTATTTGGAAACTAGGAAACATAAAAAAATGATTCATAAAATATCTATATCATCTCCCTCTTATTCCTTCATAACTAGAACCCTTTTTGACAATATTTCCAACACTTTTTACTGGGGTTCATCTCTTGACTGTTTTTGACATTTTCATGGATATTTATTATACCCCTCATCCCCACATTCCAAATGAGGGAAGCATTCATCCCCACTTTAGTGATTTATTCTCCTTGATCAAAATGTGACGACATGATGTTAGTCTCTCTCTCCTTGAATTCCTCCTCAATACTCATCACCTATTCTAGGTCTCCATTAAAGATTAAGATGTTGTTCATGAAACCCTTCTGGGTTCCATCTCATTGTGGATGTCAGTTAATTACAGCACTTCTATCAAGAAATTCAAAAGGATCAAGTCAAGGTAGAAACCTTCAGTTAGGGAAGCAGTCACATTAGGTATATATGGTTTGTCTGGATGATGGAACCTTTGTACACATGAATTCTCCCTTATTTGTAGGATTATTGAGGGTGAAGAATCCCAAGTCATCCAACATAGAATGTGATGAATCTTATGCCAGAAGCAAGTCTCCGAGGATATCCTTGGATTCCCATGTTTAACATGGGGTATTCCACGAGTTTAATGTCTAAGTGAATTGAATCAGATTGATTAGAACGCTGGCGAGCGGGGCTCATATGGACACATCCCTAGGAGGGAGCACCTATAAGGTTTATTGGGTGGATGAGCCAAAACACCAGTGTGGACTAACCCTGGATGTCGTGTCCCTAAAAGGGTAGTTTTCACACCATGAAGTCTAATCAGAGCACAGTAAAGGGTGTATCAGAGAAGGTTGGTCCTAAAAAAGGGTACACCAAGGTTTACCGTTGGATGAGATTGAACCTCTGGGAGAACTCCTACATACCTTATATAGAAGAATGGATCAAAACCCATGTATCTTGAAGGGGTGATTTGTGGCCAACACAAGGATAACAGCCCGTCCCAAGAGGGGCACTCTCTGTTGAATGAATATAGATTGTGTAGGGATTACAAATTGTTAGCTACCTGGATGCTATAAGAAACAGTAATTGGATGGTTGTGGCTTATGCAAGGTCATATGCTCAAGTGGATGGCCTGATTTCACTAGGATGTGGCAGCTCGGGTAAAATCATGATGGATGATGGATGATTTGATGAAGTTGATGAGATGGATGGTATGTAATCAACCAGAAGATGGTGGGGTTGGGATTAAACCTCATTGAGGATTTCCACATATCCCAACTGGTTGGGAATAAAATTCCACATAATTATAGTGGGGTGATGAGACACCTAAGGAGGTGGCTAATGAGAATATAGCGCATGAATAAATGGCCCAGAAGAAGTATAACCTACAAGTGGGGGCATGATCTCCCTGAGGCACAAAGTATCAAAGGAATGACTAGTATGTGACATGGATGATAGGTCTGAACCATCAAAGAGGCTTCCTATGTATCCCAGTGGCTTGGAATAAAATCACACGTAGTTTAAGAATGGGGCATAGAATCTACGTGTATACAAAGGACAATGACCTAAAGACATGCTCAGGGATTATGCATGTTTAGTAGCCCATCGCAAGAGGGGAACTCTTGGTTGGAGGGGTATGTGTTGTGTGTAGGATTATGCATGGTTATCTATCCATGGGGATCAGATCACCTTAGGGTAACAGAGCCAAGAGACGTGTCCCTAAAATGGGAATTATCATATTAGGAGGGTACATCCATTAGGAGGGAGTACCAAAGTTTACCATAGGTTGGGGATGGACCTCAGGGAGGCTTCCTACATATATTGTGTAGAAGATAGGGATCAAAACCAATGTAGTTCGAAGGGGTGTACAGTTTAACATCATGCATGATGAAGGCGATCCAATTTCAAATGGATAGAATGGTTGGAATATAGGTATTGAGGGAATTGAACCTCAGAGGGGCTTCCTTCAGATAATATATATAACACAAGGATCAAAGTCCATGTAGTTTGGGAGGATTCAGCTTAACATCATATGGGATGAGGGGTGTGGGAATTACACATGGTTATTCACTAGATGAGATTTCATGGTCCCTGTTAAACTCTATTCCAATGTGAGTCACACTCAGTGTGAGAAACAAGCGATAACAGTAGACCAGACAAATGTGTCACAAAGGATGTGACCACAAATAATGGTGTGGGTTTTATGCATGGATAGCGGCCTGTGGATATGGAGATTGGGAAAAACCTAGGATGGAAGCTCAAAGAGGTTTTCTAGATGTTTGAGGAGGATATGGTCTTCATATAGGGAACACCCTATCAGAGTGTGTCATGGATTACGTGAAGAATGCCTGAGACCCACGTGGAGACAAAGCATAAAGGGAGATAGGAGAGAGAGAGAGAGAGTTGATGTGCATTCTCCATCATATTCACACATGCTTTCCACACATGAAGAAACTCAAATATTAGTATCAAGTGTTTGGGAAAAGGTGTATTGAAGTTTAACATACTGTAGCTTGGATGATGAGGGATCTCTCCTCATCCCTTGAACTTATATAACTTGTACAAATACACACTTGGGGGATGGAAGAAACAAGCAACACCCAATGAGAGTGAGGTGGAGGAGTGTTATCTCGAGGGGCTCATGTTAGCATGGCTATGTGAAGAACCAATATCTATTAGCATGGATATTTGGAAAATAATAACGTAGGGAAGCACAACACGATACACCACTTGAAGAGTCATGTTATCACTTCATACAAACGCGGAGGGCCGCATAAGAGAGGGGTTTGTGAAGCAAAAAGCATCACTAAGAAGGGAATCATGTATCTCTGGTGATTTACAAAGATAAGATGTAACACCCTAAGGATTTATAAATAAATTTAATATTTAATTCATGAAACTATAAGTCTCCTCCAAACAACACCGTATTATAACCTAGCTAGTAAACAAAAATTTTCCACCTCGGTCTTTTGAATTTCGAAAAATTCACATACACAGTTGCATTTAGTATGATATTTAGAGTCTGAAAATACAAATATAATTTTTGGGGAATAGTAATATAACCTTATGAATAGTAATATTAATAGTAATATGACCCTTATGAATATTAAATCATATTATTATTTTATTTTCTTAAGGTTATAAGATAATGAGATCATGATTAATTTTTTAAGGTGTCATAATATGAATTATAGTTTTAAAATTGTTATTTTTTGAATAAAATATAATTGAATTAAAAAATTAAATTAATAATATTTAGAAAATTATTTTTAAAAAATGGAGTTCATTTTTGAAATCTATACATCAAAAAATGGTCTTGATAATTATTTTGGATTTTTCAGAAATACGTGAATTTTTATGAATAGTAAAATACAGTAAATTTCAATATAAATACATTAACAGTTTAATTAGCTATTCCTAGAATCATGGATTATGTCAGAACACTTATTTAGAAATCACATTCACTCATTACTATGATGGGTTACATGAATCAACACTATTGGTTATCTTGAGTGAAATAATATAATAATGAATAAGATATTCACAAATCACGCCTCTCCTCCACTATAAACCCCCCTCACTCCCTCTTCTCTTATCTTGTCTCAAGAGTTTTTCCTTGTCTAAATTCTTCTCAAATATCCTCCCAAGCTCCTCCCCCATGACCATAATCCATTGGTCTCATGAAATGAACAAAACCTCTCCGATAAAGGGGCACTCAAGGAAGATTACTTCAAGAGATTAATTCATCCCTTCATTTCTTTTATTTCATGTTCGTTTCTTTTCATTTTATTTCCTCACATACTTTCATACAAATGGTGTGATGAATCCAGTTCCTTACATGTACTAGAATTTATTTATGGTAAATGAATAAATCTTCATCATCAATCTTTTCCCATTCTTTTATACTCTAAATTAAAACACCATCTGAGATGTGTAAATTTATCACATTCAAGTACGATGGGTTTTCAATTTCTATTACCACCTTAAGTTATGTTCATGAAACCTTTTTTACGGTTTAAACAGACTATAATGTATTTATTATAACTTATTTAACGTTTTAAAATCCTTATTTACACATAATATTGACTTATAACTCAAAATGAGTTTGTTGTGATCAAGAACTTGCAATTAGCCCAAACAATTTTCATTAATGTTTTATATAATGATTTATCTTCACTCCTATTAACAATTTTTTTATGACCATGTAATCTTATTATTTTCACTAATAATATAAAAATTATTTTCTGAAAAACCATTCTCATTCTAATTGTTTATTTGTGCATGGATATAAGTAAACTGATCATGAAAACCATGGAAGAAAACATTTCCAAACAACAAAAGTGAATCTCTTAACCCATAAAAAGGACATGGATGAACATAATAAGGCTATAATAAATCAATTAATTGTATTTTAGGTTCTCGAATCATTAATTTATAAAACTAAATTTTATTATCCAGGTCATTAATATCAAGTGAGTAACACCGTCAGACTTATGGTAAGGGTTTTCTACCCGAATCTCCATTCTCATTCAGGTTACTCTTATTTTCTACTTACCTCAATAAAATTATTATTTATTTAAATTCACCCCTCATAAATTCTGTGTTAATTTTATATATATGTGTACCCACCATAATCATACTTTCATTTATGGGTATTTATATGTTTTAAAAGGATATTTCAAAAAATCATCCTAAAATACAAGCCCAATTCAATAGAATTTATCAAATTCTTACCTATTTTCAAGGGCACTATAAAATATGTTTTAGGAAACCATTATCATTCTAAATTAAGTAATTTTTTTGTTAAAATACAATATTATTTATCTCCTAGTTTTATACAAATATGTTTCCAAAATAACGCTTCCTTTCAAAGTAAAAGAGTATTTATCTCAAGAATTACTCGATTATTTTATAAGAATTCATTCGTTTATTTTAACAGTACTGTTGATTATTATATATTATTGGGTTTAATATTTTATGATATTATCTATCATATTTAATTTAATGGGTTTTTATTAGTATAAATATTGATATGCTATCTTTAAAATATTTAGCAATTTACTCTCAATGGTTAATATTTGTGCTTAATGTTCAGGTAAAGTTATCCACATTTCATATATTAGTTTCAATAAGAATGTATATGTTGTATATGTTTATCCCCATTAAAATGAGGAATTCATTGGACTTTTTAAGTAATGGTTTGGGACTTTTATAGCCCCTCGGTGCATTAGTAGGTCCCATGAGATAGACAACAGATTTGGCACAAGGCTTTGACAAAATGATTGTTTATGGTCTTGGTACGAGGCCTTGATGATATGGTTATGATGTCCGAAATTATGAATTCCGTAATTATGAGACTATTAATTGAGATTTCATAAAGTTATTATACTAGTAGATTACCAGTTATTATTCTTTATTGTGGAATTTTTTATTCATCTATTATTCCATCCATAATGTGTTCAGTTTCATTTTTAATGGCATGTGTTTTTAATTAATTAGTTATGCTTAATGTTTATGTTTATGATATATTCCACTATATTTATTACCCTTACTGAGAATTTGAGCTTACCCCTTTCTTATGTTTCATTTTCCTAGGACATGAAGGGGTATATTATTAATGACATGCTGAAATAACCATGGAGTTATGGATGTTATCAAAGGAGTTTCTAAATTTATTTTCATTTAAATTTGTAATGTTAAACACATATGTATCTTGTTTCCAAATATACTAAACTACTCGGTCCTTTGGGATGAATATTACTTATTTATATTCCAATGTAATAAAATAAGGCACTAGAACATGGGATGAGTCCTAACATTTAGTATCAATGGAAGTTTAATAGAAAATGTGGAATCTAGATTTACAAAACATATATAAAAAAACCCTAAGATAGTCTTTAAGGATAAAAATACAATAAAATCTTGGAATATTTGGTATAGAATATATTATGTGGATCTTTCTAACAAATAAATCCCTATCTACATAATACAAGTGGATGTGGATTTGTGACATATGTAACTAGGAGTTAAAACATCGACAAGAAGTTTTGGGCTTGACATGGGGTATCCTAGTACATGACAACGAGACTTACTATGCACCTGGTTTGACACTTTTGGGGGTATATTCTTAGGATAATTCATATTTTCATAAAATCCATTATGAAGGATTTAAATGTAATGTTTTTCTCAAAGAAACCATGTTTATGATTATGTGATTAGCTAGGTATAGAATTTCAATTTATTCTCAGTATTTTTATACATTGAGATTATATATTATGATTCATAACATAATCTAGTGTATGCAATTATTCAGAAATAGAACCTAGTGGAAGAAATGGAAACTGCATGAATGTACATGTCCCATGTAGGGATTTCTCTATGATGAAAAAATGATGTTCGCTCTGGTTCTTTGATTGGTGAAAAGTAACATATAACTATACAAGGAAAATTGACACAAGTTATGAATAATAACCTTACCCATATAGAGAATCCGGATCCACAATGTGGGGGAGCTATATTAGGCCGCTTTATGAGACATAAACTTACATCATTTAATGGGACTAAAAACCCATCTATAGCATAGTAGTGGATAAGTTAATTAGTGAATATATTTATCACTTTGGGATGTAATTAAAGAGATAAAGTTTTCATGGTAGTTTATAAACAATTAAGAGATGCAGATCATTGGTGGTCTTTAATACAAAACACAAAGGAGGAGGAAAAAATATAATAAATTTAATGAAGGGATTTTAAGAAATTATTTTTAGAAAAATACTTCCCTTGTGAACAAAAAGCATATAATGAAAGATATTTTCTGAATTTGAGGGAAAAAGGATGAGAATATTTAAAAGTGTGATGCTAACTTCACAGGGATAGCTAGACATGCTGAGGACAACATACATAATCTAAAGATCAAGATTGATTGATTATTTTGTGCTTTAAAACCATTCATATGAAGGTATCTATTCTCCAAAAATTTTTCATCATATAAATATATAGTCTCATGTAATATCAAGAAGAAAAATTAATTCTCTATGTCTTATGATTGTAAGGGAAATAAAGAGAAAATGAGGGAAACTAAAAACTCTGGAAATGGAAATAAGGAAATGGGGAAGAGGGGAAGAGTTGACTTTCCACCCTATGATAATTTTTGGAAGAGACACCCTTGTACTTTCTTAAATTTTATGGTTGTTTGTTAAAAGTGTGGATAAAAAGAACACCTATCCTGAGATTTTAAGGGGATGAAAGAAGCTACCAATGTTCCATGCTACAACTGTAGGGAGATGGGAAATTATGCAAATGATTGTCCTAGACCTCAAGGAAATGTTCCCCAAAAAAGTCCAAGGAATTAAGGCCAAGCTTATGAGATCACAACTGCTGATATTGAAGTCCTGAATGATGTAGTGGTAGGTACATAAATTGTTTCCTCAAACTTAGACAATTCTTTAATTGATTTTGGATCATCAAATTTTTTCATATCTTCCCTGTTTTCCAAGAAAATTAGATATTTTTAATTTTATTTAATAATGGTTTTTTTGTCAAAACTATTAAGGGAAGTATCATTGAAGCAATGATGTGTTAGGAAGTCCCCATTATGGCATATAAATTTTCATTATCTACTGATTTTGATATCATACCCATGATTGAATTTGATATAATCCTATACATGGATTGGATTTCAAACCATAATGCAAAAATCTATTACAAGAAGAAGGTGGTTACAATTTTTGTGGTTGATGTGCTATCCCTTATCTTTAGGTAAGAAACATCACCATCTAATTATCATCTAGATACACCCCCAACAGTCTACTAAATTCAATTATTGGGGAAGAAAAGAATTAAATAACTATGGGTGAAGAAAAGAATGTTCATATAGAGGACATACCCAATATGCAAGAATATATTGATGTGTTACAAGAGGATTCACCTAGACATCCTCCAGTGTGTGAAATTGAGTTTTCCATTGACTTAATTCATGATTCAAGGCCCATATCAGAGACCCCTTATAGAATGACCACTACAGAATTATTTTAATTGAAGAAACAATTAGAGGAATTGAGTGATAATGGATTTATTATCCCTAGTGTTTCTCCATGGGGATCCCATATCCTTTTCCTTAATAAGAAAGATAGATCTATGAGGCTGTACATTGACAACAGGGAGATCAATGATATATCAATAATGAAAATGTGTTACCTACCTATCATTGATTATTTATTTTATCAAATTCATGGAGCCCAATATTTTTCAAATATTGACCTTTGATCTGGATATCATCATTTGTGAGTGAGGAAGAGAGATATTCTAAAGACAACATTTCGAACCAGGTATGGAATTATGAATTTACTGTAATGCCTTTTGGACAGACTAATGTACCATCTTTCTTCATGGATCTAGTGAATAGGGTTTTCAAGGAATATATTGATGACTATATGGTGGTTTTTAATGATGATATATTGGTATACTACAAAAGATAAGATGATCATGAAAATCACATGCACAGTATTCTGAAGACTCTTAGAAGAAATGAATTATAGGGGAAGTTTAACATGTGTGAATTTTGGATTTAATCAGTTTCCATTCATGGCCACATTATCTATAAAGATGGAATAACTGTTGATCCTATAAAGACAATGGTTGTTCAGGAATGACCTATACGAACGAACATAACTGAAGTACATAGTTTTTTTGGTTTAGTAGGTTATTATCAGTGTTTCATTCAGAACTTCACCCGTTTAGCCAACCTAATGACCAATCTTACACGTAATGGGGTTAAGTTCGTATGTAAAAAAGAATGTGTGGACTCTTTTGATGAATTGAATAGGATATTAGTGAATTCTCAGATCCTAACTCTACCATCATGGAATGTTGGGTTTGTGATCTATAGAGATGAATCAAAGAAATAAATTGGTTATGTCCCTATGTTGAATGATAGAGTTATTTCCTATGAATCAACGTAGTTAAATATTCATGAAAAAAACTATCCTACTCATGATCTTGAGTTAGCTATTACAATATTTTCCCTAAAAATATAGAGACAACATCTCTATGGTGAATGATGTGAGATATATAAGGATCACAAGATTATAAGGTATATATTATCACTTAAAGAACTCAACATGAGGAAAAGATGATGGCTCAAACTACTCAAGGATTATGATTTTTCCATAAATTACCACCTAGAAAAGGAAAAAAGGTAGCTTATGCATTGTTCTAGAAGGATCATAGTGTTGTTAACAAAATGAGGATTGTAACTGATCTTTTATTCATGGATTGAATAATGATCAACATGGGAATTATCAAAGAATGTGAAACATCATTACTCTATCAATTGGTTTCCTAAACATATTTATTATAATGGAATAAAAGCACTCATACTGATGATGAGAACCATCAAAAGAAAAATAATGCTGTAAATGCTGGGAAGTTGGTTGACTTTGTATGTGAAGATGGAATTCTAAAATTTGGGAGGAGGCTATGTGTTCCCTCTATAACTGAGCTGAAAAGGGAGTTATTGGATGATGCCCATAGATGAAATTTCTCTATACACCATAGTAGTAGTAAAATGTATAGAGATTTGAATATTCCTTAATGGTGGGACAACATGAAGAGATTAATTACAGATTAGGTATCAAGATGTTTAGTATGTTAAAAAGTGAAGGTCGAACAACAACATCCAAGAGGAGTCATGAAACCTCTACCTATCCCTACATGTTAATGGGATGACATCACCGTGTATTTTTTCACTGGATTACCCAAATCAACAATAAATAATGATTCAATATGGGTAATTGTGGATCGACTTATGAAATCTGCACATTTCCACTCTATAAGGGAGTATTTTCCACTAGAGTGCCTTGCATGACTCTATATAAATGATGTTACGTGACTGCTTGGAGCACATCTTTGAATTTTTTCTGATTGTGATCCATGATTTACATAAAAAATCATGTACAATCTTTAGAATTCCATGTATACTGAGCTACGATAGAGTATTTCTTATCATCCTCAAAATAATGGGAAATCAGAAAGCATGATCCAAACATCAGAAGACATGTTTAGATAATTCTTTATCTACTTTCAAGGTATGTGGGATTAGTAACTACCCTTGGGGGAGTTTCCCCACAATAATAGTTTCCATTCCAGTATTCAAATGGCACCATATAAAGTATCATATGGAAATAGATGTCGTATAACGACATGTTGAGATGAAGTTTGTAAAAGGAAGCTAGTGGGACTAGAACTCATGGAGGAAACAACAGTGAAGTTAAAGACTATTCAAGGCCATATCAATGCTGCCAAAAATAGAAAAAAATAATGATAATTGATGGAATTATTTGGAATTTCTAGTAGGAGATCATGTTTTCTTAAAATTATCTCCATGGAAAGGTGTCATAAGATTTTGGAAGAAAGGGAAACTGAGTCCTATGTACAATGGTCCTTTTGAAATTTTGATGAGAATTTGAGGTTTTGCATATCATTTGGCTATTCCACCCCAACTTGTATAAAGTACACAATGTGTTCTATGTCTCATTGCTGAGAAATTACATGCCAGATGTAACGCATGTCCTAACTTCTAAAGTTATAGAATTGGAACCTGACCTATCTTACTATGAAGAGCCTATTTGGATTCTAGACACTGAAGAACAGGGGTTGTGGAATCAGATGACTCAATTGGTAAATATACTTTGTAAAAATCATAAAATTGAAAATGAAACCTGGGATCCTGAGGAGCTTATGATGAAGAACTATAGAAATATTTTTGTGAGGTAACATTCTGGTAATTTTGAGGCTGAAAGTTTTGTAAGGAGGGGAGAATATAACACCCCAAGGAATTATAAATAATTTTAATATTGAATTCATGATAAATTTAGTCTCCACAAAACACCACTTTGTTATAACCTAGCCAGTAAACATAATGTTTCCACCTTTGTGTTTTGAATTTCAAAAAATTAACACACACTATTTCATTCAGTAAGAAATTTAGAGTCTGAAAAGAAAAACATAGTTTTTGGTGAATAGTAACATACCCTTAAGAATAGTAATATTAATATTTATATGACCCTTAGGAATATTAAATCATATTTTCATTATATCGTATTAAGGTTATAATAAAATGATATCTTGATTAATTTTACAAGGTGATAAAAAACATATTATAGTTTTAAAATTGTTAATTTTTGAATAAATTGCAATTTTATTTAAAAGTTAAATTAATAATATTTATAAAATTTTTTTAAAAAAATTTAGTTCATATTTGAATTCTACATGTTGAAAAATTATTAGGATGACGTTTTGGGATTTTTCTGAAATACTCGAATTTTTTCTAAATATAAAAATACCGTAATTTACCATATATATACTTTATCAGTTAAAGTCACTATTCCTAAAATAAGGTATGATATAATCAAACTTGGTTCGAAATCACATGCCCTTATTTCAATTATCGGTCACATGAATCAACATTATTTGTTGCCTTGGGGGAAATAATAAAATAATTAATAAAATATTCACAAATCACCCCTCTCCTTCACTAGAACCCCCCCCCCCCCACTCACCCCATCTCTTCACCCCACTTAAGACTTGTTACTTGTCTAAATTCGGATCAAATATCTTCCCAATCTCCTCGCCCACTTCTAGAATCACTTGGTCTCATAAAAAATCTAAAACCTCTCCCCTTAAGGAGGCTCTCAAGGAACATCACTTCAAGTGGTAAATTCCTCTTTTCATTTCTTTTATTTCAGGTTACTTTATTTTATTTTTCTTTCCTCACCTCCTTTATTCCAAATGTTTTCATGACTACATTACCTTAAATTTACTTAAATGTTGTCAGGATAAAATAAAAATTCTTCATCATCTCTCATTTCCCCTTCTTTTATACTAGAAATGGAGACACCATCCAAGATGTGTTAATTTATCAAATTCATGGATGACAGGTTTTCAATTTCTATTATCATCTTCAATTCTAACCATGAAACCATTTTATGGTTTAAACATACTATAATATATGTACTATAAATTATTTATGGTTTTGGAATCCCTTTTTACATATGATATTAATTTATTAATCAAAATGGGTTTGTTGTGATCAAGAACTTCTAATTAATCCAAACAATCATCATTAGAATTTTATATAATGATTCATATTCACTCCCAATAAAAAAAATTTATCGCCATTTAATTTTTTTGTTGATCACTAAAAATTTAAAACTTCTATTTCAGACAACTCTTCCTATTCTACATGTTTATCCATTCAGGAATATAAGTAAACTGATCATGAAAACCAAGGAAGAAAACACCCCCAAACAATGAAATTGAATCTTTTAACCCATTAAAAGTCCATGAATAAACCTAATAATGTTATATTAAATCAAGTAAATGAATAGGGGGTGCTGTAATAATTAATTTATGAAATTATATTTGATTATTTAGGTCATAAAGATCATGTGAGGAAGACCTTTAGACTTAATGTACGAGTTTTCTACCCAAATATCCATTCTCATTCAGGTTAATCTTAGTCTCTACATACCTCAATAAAATTATAATTTATTCACATGTACCCATCAAAAATTCTTTGTGAATGTTTTATATATTTTTACCTACCATAGTCATACTTTCATTTACGGGTAGTTAAATGTTTTAACAGGATGTTTCAAAAATTCTTCCCAAATACAAGCATGATTCCGGGGAATTTCTCAAATTCTTGCCTATTTTCAAGGGAACTATATAATATTTTTTACCAAACATTATCTTTATAAATAACTCTTTTTTATTATGAAAATAATATCCTACTTCACTTCTAGTTTTATACAATGATTTTTTTCAAAAGAACTCTTCTTTTCAAAGTAAATGAGTATTTATCACAAAAATTAATCGATGATTTTATAAGAGTATCTTCAACAATTTCAAAGATATTATTGATTATTATATATTATTGGGATTAATATTTTAAGATATCATCTACCATAATTAATTTAATTTTGTATGATTAGTTTGACTATGGATGTTCTTTCTTAAAACCATTCACCAATTTACCCTGAATGGTTGGTGTTTATGCTTAATGTTCGAGGAATGTTATCTACATTTCATATGTTAGTTTCAATATGAATGTATATGTTGTTTATGTTTATCCACATTCATAAGGGGAATGCATTGAATTTATTAAGTGATGAGTGGACCTCTCTATATCCTCTCGATGCATCAGTAGGTCTCATGAGACAAACTACAGTCTTGGCACAAGGCCTTCAAAAAATGTTTTTTTTGGTCTAGGCACGAGGCCTTAATGGTATGGTTATGATGTACGACATTATGTATAACTTCACTATGAAACATTGTAGAGACCCGAAACGTGACGTACATGGACATTACATTACTTTTGCGGAATACTTAATATATAATAAGAACCAACACTTAAGGACTGTAATAGTTTAGTGTGTTTGGAAACATGGAATATATACTTCTAATCATGTTGAAAGATCTTCAACAACTCCCATAACGATCTTCCCCTTTTTTTCCTTACCTAAAACCTTTCTTTATTTCCTGGGGAAAATAAAACATAAAAATGGTGAGCTCAAATGCTCAGTAAGGGCAATCATAGAGACCATAAAACAATCTATAAACATTTGAATGCAAAAACTTGAACATGAAATTTAAACATCAAAATCTTGAGCAATGACATAAATCGTGGAAGTACGTAAGGCATATATCATAATGGAACATCAACCATGATAAAATATAATGGGAATAAAACATGTAATTGTGGCAACCATTCAGCACATGTTATGATTTCCATAGTAGCCAAGGCATTGATACCTAGGACATCTAATTGGACAAAGTCCCTTTCTAAATCGAGTTCACACCTCGTTCCAGTCCTGTATTACCGAACCGGTTTAACAAGATGTTCCAGACATGTCTACATCTTGAGATATAAAATATTTACCAAATGAATTGGAGGGAGATATAGGTCCCACCCATCTAATTATGAAATCATTCTTTCGTGTGCCACAAAATAAACATAAATCATTCATTTAAACCCAATAAATAAAATGGGTTTCATAAACATCATCCCATCATCAGCTAATCCATATAAAAGAAATGGATATCATTTCATAATAAGAAAAGTGAAACCATGTAAATAATTGAGACATTGTACTTGAAATATACACGTATGAAATAATGTCATCTTAGATGGAAAAATGGTTTTGATAAAACACTTGAAATGAATTCTTGAGGAAAATATCCTTTCTTATTCAAAATAAATTTCTTTTCACAAAATGTCATGAAATTTTTTAAAAAATATATTTTGTTAAAAATAGGCATGAAATCTTTTGGAGGAAGCATTATGAAAATAAGGCTTTATAAAACCGTTAAAATCCGTTCGTTCCGTATAAGTTAAAAAAACATTACTCTCGTACTTTTACCGGAAAAGTCAAAAGTTCCTCGTAAAAGAACGATTCCATACATACCAAGTAGTAAAAGTCAAAAATGGGTAAAAAGGACATTAAACATACATGAATTTTTTTAGAAAATAAGGACATGGTTGATAAATATGACCCCACTAAATTCTTACGAATAAACAAACTCAGATAAAAACGAGATTGGAAAAGCTATCCCTTACCTTAGGTCTCATAAGCTTCGTTTGGATCCAAACATACTGTATAATGATTTAAATACTTTCCTTGACTTATTAAATAATCATATTCATTTTTATGATATCATATATATATATTTCACTTATGACTTTATATTACCCATTCTTTTGTAAATTCCATGTTAAAGCAACGTTTTGGGTAAAATCATTTCATTTATCGTATGTGTTTCGACTTGTCGTTCTTGATATTATTACATATATCCTGATTTACATAATTCCATAATTTAAAACATGATTTATATATAATATATATTCATCATTTACATATATATTATAGATCGATAAAAGGAATGAAATACACCGTTCATGGAGACAGTAGGCCATACGTACGCATGAACGCTGTTTTCGTTTCCTTATTGAATTGAATGATACTAAATAGTTGACATACATATATATATATATATATACATAAATACAGTAGCATTATGTTTTCATATATTTCATTATTATTCATTATATGAACTTTATGATCATTCTTTTATGGTTAACATGGAGAATGAATCTCATCGTGTCGTGGAGACGGTAGTCCGTAAGTACGCATGAGCGATGATATCGCTCCAATAATTATTGAATAGAATTGGAGTGGATGGTATAATATATCAGAATCAGTATGATGTTATAATAACCATATATAGTTATTCTTTACACCATTATACACATCCATGTAAGGTGTTGGTGGAAAAACAGATTACACCCTGGCGTGGAGACAGTATTCCGTACGTACGCACGCGCGATGATTTAATTTTCCATAGGATGGAAAGAAGGTGAAATGGGGTTGTTTAATATTTATAATAACATATACATATATGAGGGATACTGTTGTTATTACTTCATAATGAAACAACTAAAGAATAGGGAGTAAAAGAAGAATGTAACTTGAAGAAAACGGTAGAAGGTATTACATCTTTCTTGAAGTGCCTCATTCAAACGTTATCTTAGGGCACTAGAGTTGGTCTTTTGAGAAGACCAGTACCTCTATAAGGTTTATAGGGAAGTGGGGAAGTTAAATGGGCAGATGTTGGACAAGAATCACGGCTCAAAATTGTGTGAGGAAGAGAGGGAGGAGGTGCCCTTTTATAAGGGAGGAGAGGGGCACCTTTGGAAATATAAGAAATATTAGTTTATAATAAATCCCAACCCCACTTAAAAACCTCAAAAAATGAATCCATTCGAATATTAGATGAGATAGGGTTGAAATCTCATCAACCAATAAAATTTAGACTTATAGGGAATTTATTTTAAACATTATCAACTTGATTTATCCTTATTTATTCTATTAAATTTTATTTATGGTAATAAGATTCTAAATTTTAAATTGTTATAAATAATTACTTATGTGCTATGAATTATCCTAAATTAGATAATTTATGAAATTATAGACTATATAAATTTCAATTTATAATTTTTACATATTTTTGTGATTTTTAAACAATTTAATAATATGTTATTTTTATAAAATAACAATAGTGTCAATTTTGACACTATTCAGTTATTTGAATTTAAAATAAATCCACACAAACGATATATTCAAAATAGAATATTTAATAGGTTAATAACATGTCATAGTAATATAGAAAATTAGTTGAGTACATTATATAATTCATATAATATTTATTTTAATATTTTTAAAACCATTTATTTGGTATATCTCTTAATAAAATAATTAGTAAAACATTTTTGTTTAATTATGTAATATACTTATTTTTGCATAAAAATTAAAAATAAAATCCTTTGATGAGGATAAATATCAAAGCTTTTATAATGATAATTTTACTCGAATTTATCATCTTAAAATATCAACATGTAAATTGTTATCTTTGATAAATTATGGTGGTGAACACTTTGTAATCATTTAAATTAAAATATTATTTGTGTCAAAATCGCTTTTATAAGACTCCAAATGGTCAATTATTCGACAATTGGACGATTAGGGTTTACATTTACACAAAAAATAAGTTTTGGTCTGGGTTTTTGTGCCTTTTATGGTCACAATTAGTTTAATAAAAACAATACTTTTGATTTTTCACTAGACAAACAATTTCTGCATCACTATTGTGTCACAATTAATAATAATTATTTAATCACAAAAAATTATAAATAAATTTATATGATGTAGATAATTTTATTATATTTCTTGAGACTATTCATGTTCGATGTTTTATGAAGTTTATCACTAAATTAAAATTAATATACTTAAATGATTTAAGGGAGTGATATGTTGTCACTTTCTTTGGTTTTAATAATAAATAAATTATTTTCAAGGAAACAAGTCCGTAAAATGAATCTATTCCAACCCTTATGTGATATGGGTCAAATTTTAGTCATCCGATAGAATTTTTTCAGGTGTTAGGGTAATTTTATAATCTTATTTTTACCCTTAATTACCTGATTCACCTTTAACTATGGTAAATAAAATTTATCGTAGTTACTACTCATAATGCCCAAAAATAAAAAGTAGCTTATTAACAAAATTTGGAACCACTGATTCCAAATATTTAATCCATTTTTCCAAATTCAGTACACAAAATTTTCATAAATTGAATTAAAATTAATCCCTTTGTTAAAAGAAAACGGGTATTTGTTTAAAACATTGCAAAAGATTGAATTGATTTAACCTACGAATTCAATGTAAAATCAATTCTAATGAAATAAAATATATTAAATGGTAAAAATATATTCTATTTATAATTTAAAACCATTAAATATTATAATTTAACCATATAAATTATCTCAATGAAAATAGTTGTTTTTAAATAAAAATTAGAGTATTTTTACTATTCATCAAAACATGAAAGTTATGAGAAAAGTATCAAAAATTTATCAAAAGTAAATTTTTATATCATGATTCCAAAGAAGAATTTTATTTTGTCAAATTTAACTTATAAACATGTAAAAAACTAGATTTAATGTGGGTGTGCCATCTAAAGGTGGAAAAACTGCATTTTTTGAAAAATACTTATTTTACCCGAAAAATTTATTTTATTATCTTAACATGTTCTATAAAATGTGTTAGATGAATAATAATGTTATAAAATTGAAAATGTAGTTAATAATATTCATAAAGTATAGTCCATAATTATATAATAACAATATATCATTGTATAGTGAAACCTGGTATTGCGTACAACACACGCTATCGAGGAAGGTCGCGATTGCATGTAATGCAAGCCAAGTCAGAGTTGTGTGTAGTAAAAGAATCCTTTGTTGTTTTGTATAACATAATCCAACCATATTTCATTTATACATTGAATATATATATATATATACATATATATATACACTCAATGTTGCAAACTTCAAATTGTGCGTAACAAGATCCAAGAATAGTGTTGCGTATACTGCAAGCTAATACGATGTTGCGTATAGTATAACCTAGTATTGGTGTAGTGTACAATCAAAGGAATTAAAAAGAATATATCTCATAAAATCTCAGGTTGTTACATTCTACCCCCCTTAAATGGAATTTCGTCCTCGAAATTCGTTGGTGTTATAAATCATTTACTATTCATAGAAACCCAAATCGTAAAAAGGAATACTAAAACTTAATTTTAAAAAATAAAGTATGAAACGTAATGATTACCCAAAGTAACTCATCACTGGGTTTCTATATAAGAGAACATAGGTCAAAATATGGATATGGAAGAAAAATCTAACCATCAAGTTCCGATGGAGAGTGGTAGAGAACATGGCTATGAAAAAGCCATCAATCACAAAGCCATAAATTTGTGATGATCTAACGTACCATCTGATTCATCGGATATAATAGCACTAGGAAAACATTTTTGGTTTTCAATATCATTTCCCAAAAGTTGAAATTTCTTAATTACAAGAAATACTTGCTTTATTTTGGTACAATCTCACTATTGTTCATGATTTGAACAACTTCCACGTCATATCTTAAGGAAATGAAGTTGAATTTGTTATTTGTGAAGTGATAATAGATCATGTGATAGAATGATGGGTCATTACATCTATTTCAAACAAAATGTTAGAAAAAGTTATCAAATATACATAAGTCCAGCTATGGTGATGTTAATCATATATGATTCCAAAAATGAACTTGTACTTCGTATATCATACCGCTTAATAAAATTAAACTAGTTTCTACTAACCAGGGACTTCCTGTAGGCCAGTGGTAGGCGATAACGGCTAGTCGAACTTCGGTTGTGGGTTCGATTCCCACAACCTTGTCTGACGTGATGGGCTGTCGCCCATCCTGTAGGTTGTCCTTTTTCTAAAACTACATTACTATAACATACCATCAATAATATTGAAAAAAGTTATAGCCTTAAACAATACTAAATTATATCCATCATAATCCATTTCAAATATTTAGGGTTATCCAAAATACTTATGTCCAAGCTTATATTATAAAGAAAATAATTACAAGAAATGTCATTTACAGAGCATGTGAATTCGTTCATTTGACCCTGATATATCTTGTTGATCACATTCCAATCATGTGAATACCTTAATCATGTATTCTCTTGAAATATGAATTACCATAGAACCTTAGAGAAAACAAGAATTCTGTCTAAAGTTAACTCTTTCCACATACAAAAATCTCAAATAAAATCTATATACTCAAATAATGATATCAATTTGTCCTTTTATTATCCCTGAGCTCATGAATACAATCAAACATCTCATTATCATTCCATTGTCCGTCATATCCTCCATTATTGTGAATATTCCTATTTCCAGCCATTTTCTAAAACCAAAAAAGAATAGTGTGAGAGGAAAAAATCATGCTAGGGACTAAAACATAGTAAAGGGGGAGTAACCTCAATATCTAACATCTTAGGTTAAATTCTAAGATCGTTACCATAGTTCTAGGACTATATCCTATACGTATACTTATCCTTAGGGACATCCCTAGACATACCTTAGAAATATCTCTAGGGATCTCATTAATGTTTTTTCATCCTAGTTTCCAAAGGTTGACTAAACCTTTCCTCTGATACCAACTGTAGAGACCCAAATCTTAAATTACAAGGACATTACATTACTTTTACGGAATACTTAATACATAATAAGAACCAACACTCCAGGACCGTAATAGTTCAGCGTCTTTGGAAACATGGAATATAGACTTCTAATCATGTTTAAAGATCTTCAACAACTCCCATAACAATATTCCCCTTTTTGTTTCCTTACCTAAAACCTTTCTTTATTTCCTGGGGAAAATAAAAAATAAAAAGGTTGAGCTCAAATGCTCAGTAAGGGAAAACAAAGAGAACATAAAACAATTCATAAACATTTGAAAGCAAAAACAAGAACATGAAATTTAAACATCAAAATATTGAGAAAAGAAATAAATCATGGAAGTACGTAAGGCATATATCATAATGTAATATCAACCATGAAAAAATATAATGTGAATAAAACATGTAATTATGGAAACCATTCAGCACATGTTATGATTTCCATAGTAGCCAAGGCATTGCTGCCAAGACCATCTTAGTTGACGAAGTCCCTTTCTGAATCGAGATCACTCCTCATTCTAGTCCTGTATTACTGAACCGGTTTAACATGCCATTCCAGCCATGTCTATCTCATGATATATAAAATCATTACTCAATGCATTTGAGGGAGATATAGGTCCCACCCATCTCATAATGAAATCATGCTTTCATGTTCCACAAAATAAACACAAATCATTCATTCAAACCCAATAAATAAAATTGGTTTCATAAACATCATACCATCATCACATAATCCATATAAAAGAAATGGATATCATTTCATAATAAGAGAAGTGAAACCATGTAAATCATATAGACATTATACTTGAAACATACACATATGAAATAATTTCATCTTAGATGAAAAAATGGTTTTGATAAAACACATGAAATGAATTCCTGAGGAAAATATCCTTTCTTATTCAAAATAAATTTCTTTTCACAAAACATCATGCAATTTTAAAAGAAAGATACTTTCTTGAAAATTGGAATGAAATATTTTTGAGGAATCATTATGAAAATAAGTCTTTATAAAACCGTAAAAATCTGTTCGTTCCGTATAAGTTAAAAAAACATTCTTCTCGTATTTTTTCCGGAAAAGTCAAAAGTACCTCGTAAAAGAAATATTCCATACATACCATGTAGTAAATGTAAAAAATGGGTAAAAAGGACATTAAAAATACATGACAGTTTTTAGATAATAAGGACATGGATGATAAATATAACCCCACTAAATACTTACGAATAAACAATCTCGGATAAAAACGTGATTGGAAAAGTTATCCCTTACCTTAGGTCCTATATGCTTTATATGGATCAGAACCTCCGGTATAATGATTTAAATAATTTCATTGACATATTAAATAATCATATTCATTGTTATTATATCATATATGTTTCTCTTATGACTTTATATTACCCGTTATTTTGTAAATTCCATGTTAAAGGAGCGTTTTTGGTAAAATCATTTCATTTATCGTATGTGTTTCGACTTGTCGTTCTTGATATTATTACTTGTAACCTAATTTATATAATTCCAGAATGTAAAACATGATTTATATATAATATATATTCCTCATATACATATATATTATAGATCGATAAAAGGAATGAAATACACCGTTCATGGAGACAGTAGGTTGTACGTCCGCATGAACGATGTTTTCGTTTCCTTATTGAATTGAATGAAACTAAATAGATGACATAAATATATATATACATAAATACAGTAACATTATTATTTAATATATTTCATTATTATTAATTATATAAACTTTATGATCATTCATGTATGGTTAACATGGAGAATGAATCTCATCGCGTCGTGGAGACGGTAGTCCGTACGTACGCATGAACGATGATATCCTTCCCATAATTATTGAATAGAATTGGAGTGGATGGTATAATATATTAGAATCAGTATGATTTTATAATAACCATATATATTTATTCTTTACACCATTATACCCAACCATGTAAGGTGTTGGTGGAAAAACAGATTACACCACGGCGTGCAGATGGTATTCCGTACGTACGCACGCGCGGTGATTTCATTTTCCGTAGGATGGATAGATGGTGAAATGGGGTTGTTTAATATTTATAATAACATATCAGTATATTATGGATACTTATGTTATTACTTCATAAAGAAACAACTAAATAAGAGGGAGTATAAGAAGAATGGAACTTGAAGAAAATAGTAGAAGGTATTACCTCTTTTTGAAGTGCCTCCTTTAAACATTCTCATAGGGCACTTGAGTTGGACTTTTGAGAATACCAGTAACTCTATAAGGTTTATAGGGAAGTGGGGAAGTGAAATGGTAAGAGGTTGGCCGAGATTCAAGGATCAAAATGGTGTGAGGAAGAAAGGCAGGAGGTTCCCTTTTATAAGGGAAGAGAGGGGCACCATTGGAAATATAAGAAATATTAGTTTCTATTAAATCCCAAACCCACATAAAAACCTCTAAAAATGACTCAATTCGATTATTAGATGGGATAGGGTTGAAATCGCATCAAACAATAAAATTTAGATATGTAGGGAATTTATTTTAAACATTATCAACTTGATTTATTCTTATTTAATCTATTAAATTTTATTTGTGATAATAAGATTCTAAATTTTAAATTGTTATAATTAATTACTTATGTATTTTGAATTATACACAATTAGATAATTTATAAAATTATAGAATATATAAATTTCAATATATAATTTTTAAATATTTTTTTGATTTTTAAACAATTTAATAATATGGTATTTTTATAAAATAACAAAAGTTTCAATTTTGACACTATTCATTTATTGGAATTTAAATTAAATACACACAAAGGATATATTCAATATAAAATATTTAATAGGTTCTTAAAATGTCATAGTAATCTATAATATTAGTGGAGAACATTAAATAGTTCATATAATATTTATTTTAATATTTTTAAAACCATTTATTTGGTATATCTCTTAATGAAATAATTATTACAATATTTTTTTATAATTATTTAATATAATTATTTGTTGCATAAAAATTAAAAATAAAATCCTTTGATGAGGATAAATATCAGAGATTTTATAATATTAATTTTACTCGAATTTATCATATTAAAATAACAACATATAAATTGTCATCTTTGTTAAATTATGAAGGTGACAACTTTGGAGTCATTTAACATAAAATATTATAAGTGTCATAATTGATTTTATAAGGATCCAAATGGTCAAATATTCAATCATTGGACGATTAGTGTTTTCATTTACATGAGAAATAAGTTTTTGGCAGGGTTTTCGTGCCTTTTATGGTCACAATTATTTTAATAAAACTATATTCTTGATTTTTCACTAGATAAACAATTTCTGCATCACTATTATGTCACAATTAATAATAATTATTTAATCCCTAAAAATTATAAATAAATTCATATGATTTAGATAATTTTATTATATTTCTGGAGACCATTCATGTTCGAAGTTTCATGATATTTATCACTAAATTAAAATTAATATTCTTATAAGATTTTAGAGAGTGACAAGTTGTCACTTTCGTTGGATTAAATAATAAATAAATTATTTTCAATGAAAAAAGTCCATAAAATGAATCTATTCCAACTCTTATGTGATATGGGTCTACTTTTAGTCATCCAATAGAATTTTGGCAGGTGTTAGGGAAATTTTATAATCTTATTTTTACCCTTAATTACACGATTCACCTTTAACTATGGTAAATAAAATTTACCGTAGTTACTACTCATAATGCCCAAAAATAAAAAGTAGCTTATTAAAATAATTTGGACTCAATTATTACAAATATGGAATCCATTTTTCCATATTCAATACACAAAAGTTTCATAAATTAACTTAAAATTAATCCCGTTGTTGAAAGAAAACGGGTTTTTGTTTGAAACATTGCAAAATATTGAATTGATTTAACCTACGAATTCAATGTAAAATCAATGATAATTACATAAATTATATTAAATGGTAAAAATATATTCTATTTATACTTTAAAACCATTCAATATTATAATTTAACCATATAAATTGCCTCAATGAAAACAGTTATTTTTAAAAAAAATTAGCATATTTTTACTATTCATCAAATCATTAAAGTTATCAGAAAAGTATCAAAAATTTATCTAAATTAAATTGTTATATACTTATTCCAAAGAAGAATTTTATTTTGTCAAATTGAACTTATAAACATGTCAAAAAATATATTTAATGTGGGTACGCCATCAAAAGGCGACAAAACTGTATTTTTTGGAAAATACTTATTTTACCCGAGAAAATTATTTTGTTCTATTAACATGTTATATAAAATGTGTAAGATGAATAATAATGTTATAAAATTAAAAATGTAGTTAATACTATTCATAACGGGTTGTCCATAATAATATAATAACAATATATCATTGTTTAGTGAAACCCGGTATTGCGTACAACACACATTATTGAGGAAGGTCACGATTGCGTGTAATGCAAGCCATGTCAGGGTTGCGTGTAGTGAAAGACTCCTTTGTTGTTTTTTATAACATAATCCAACCATATTTCATTTATACATTGAATATATATATACATATATATATATATACACAATATTTTGAACTTGAAATTGTGTTTAACAAGATCCAAGAATAGTGTTGCGTATATTGAAAGCTAATACGGTGTTGCATATAGTACAAGATAATCTTGGTGTAGTGTACAATCAATGGAATTAAAAAGAATATATCTCATAAAATCTCGGGGTGTTACATTCTACCCCCCTAAGAATGAATTTTTTCCTCGAAATTCGTTGGTGTTGTAAATCGTTTACTATTCATAGAAACCCACATCGTAAAAAGGAATACTAAAACATAATTTTAAAAACTAAAGTATGAAACTTAAAGATTACCCAAAGTAACTCATCACTGGGTTTCTATATAGGATAACATAGGTTAAAATATGTATATGGAAGAAAAATCTAACCATCATGTTCTGATGGAGAGTGGTAGAGAACATGGCTATGAAAAAACCATCAATCAAAAATCCATAAATTTGTGATGATCTAAGGTACCATCTGATTCATCAGATATAAGAGCACTAGGAAAACATTTTTGGTTTTCAATATCATTTCCCTAAAGTTAAAAATTTTGAATTAGAAGAAATACTTTCTTGATTTTGTTACAATATCACTGTTTTTCGTGTTTTGAACAATTTCCACTTCATCTCTTAAAGAAATGAAGTTGAATTTGTTATTCGTGAAGTGATAACAGATCATTTGATAGAATGATGGGTCATTCCATCTGTTTCAAACAAAAGGTTAGCAAAAGTTATCAAATATACATAAGTCCATCTATGGTGAGGTTAATCATATACGATTCCAAAAATGAACTTATACTTCATATATCATACTGCTTAATAAAATAAAACTAGTTTCTACTAACTAGGGACTTCCTGTAGGCCAGTGGTAGGCAATAAAGGCCAGTCACACTTCGGTTGTGGGTTTGATTCCCATAGCCTTTTCCGATGCAATGGGCTATCGCCCGTCCTGTAGGTTGTCCTTTTTCTAAAACTACATTACTATAACATCCCATAAATAATATCAATAAAGGTTATAACCTTAAACAATAATAAATTATAACCATCATAATCTATTTCATATTTTGGGTTATCCAAAATACTTCTGTCCTAGATTATAGTATAAAGAAAACAATTACTAGAAATTTCATTTACCGAGCATGTGAATTACTTCATTTTTCCCTGATATATCTTGTTGATCACATTCCAATCATATGAATACCTTAATAATGTATTCTCTTAAAACATGAATTACCATAGAACCTTAGAGAAAACATGAATTCTGTCAAAAGTTAACTCTTTCCACATACAAAAATCCCAAATAAAATCTATATACTCAAATCAGGATATCACTTTGTCCTTTTATCAGCAATGAGATCATGAATACAATCAAACATCTCATTATCTTCTTATCCCTACATTATGCGCATATCATCAACTTTCCAAATATATCTGAATAACCTTTCATGGTTACGGTTTCCATTCAACATATACTTTAAAATAATTTAAGAAAAACAATAGTGTAACAATCCTTAGATGATTCTTTATTCCATAGTACCACACATTATTCTTTATAAACATACAATCATTCCACTAACTTCTTAAAACACTGGCTGAGCTTCATCATTTATTTCATCTAATATTTCATTTGTAGTCTCTTCATCATCATCCACATAAATACTAATCATATGACCATGCTGATTCTCTTCATGAGATTTTCCCTTACGGAATTGGTTTGCATAATACCCATACATTCCACATTTAAAACATCTAATCATTGTTGATGTCATAGCAATACCATTATCCTTATCCATGGTGTTAACTGAACCTTTTCCTTTTCACTTACTGGCTTTGTGTCCTTCTTTTCCACACCCAAAGCATCTTCCAGTTCCTTTGAAACAATCTCCCCGATGCCTCTTCCCACATGATTTACATGAGGAAAATTGAACTTTCTTTCCTCTATGATCATCATGAAACTCCAGGTTTCTCTTATTATCTGAGTCGGGAAACTTACCAAAGTTGAGATTAATGATCATATTATGAGATTGATGATTAGGAATAATAACGATGTTTGGACTTCCAAATCCCATTTCATTTGGTTGCTTATGAGGAATATCATTCCATTGTCTGTCATATCTTCCATTATTGTGAATCTTCCTATTTCCAGCCATTTTCTAAAACCCAAAAAGAATTGTGTGAGAGGAAAAAATCCTGCTAGGGAAAAAAACATAGTAAAGGGGGAGTACCCTCAATATCTAACATCTTAGGTTAAATTCTAATATCATTAAAATAGTTCTAGGACTATATCCTATACGTATACTTATCCTTAGGGACATCCCTAGACATACCTTAGAAATATCTCTACGGATCTCACTAATGTTTTTGCATCCTAGTTTCCAAAGGGCGACCAAACCTTTCTCTGATACCAACTGTAGAGACCCGAAGCTTGAAGTACATGGAAATTACATTACTTTTGTGGAATACTTAATACATAATAAGAACCAATACTCAAGTACCATAATAGTTTAGTGTATTTGGAAACTTGGAATATAGAATTCTAATCATGTTGAAAGGTCTTCAACACCTCCCATAACGATCTTTCAATTTTTCTTTCCTTACCTAAAACCTTTATTTATTTCCTGGGGAAAATAAAACATAAAAAGGGTGATCTCAAATGCCCAGTAAGGGCAAACATTGAGAACATAAAACAATCCATAAACATTTGAAAGAAAAAACTTGAACATGAAATTTAAACATCAAAATCTTGAGCAAAGGCATACATCGTAGAAGTACGTAAGGAATATATCATAATGGAACATCAACCATGATAAAATATAATGGGAATAAAACATGTAATTGTGTCAAACATCAAGAACATGTTATGATTTCCATATTAGCCAAGGCATTTCTACCAAAACCATCTTAGTGGACAAAGTCCCTTTCTGAATCGAGTTCACTCCTCGTTCTAGTCCTGTATTACTGAACCAGTTTAACTTTCTGTTCCAGTCATGTCTATATTATGAGATATAAAATCTTTACCCAATGCATTGGAGGGAGATATAGGTCCCACCCATATCATAATGAAATCATTCTTTCGTGTTCCACAAAGTAAACATAAATCATTCATTCAAACCCAATAAATAAAATGGGTTTCATAAACATCATCCCATCATCCCATAATCCATATAAAAGTAATGGATATCATTTAATAATAAGAAAATTGAAACCATGTAAATCATAGAGACATTATACTTGAAACATACACATGTGAAATAATTTCATCTTAGATGAAAAATGGTTTTCATAAAACACTTGAAATGAATTCTTGAGGAAAATATCCATTCTTATTCAACATAAATTTCGTTTCACAAAATGTCATGAAATATTAAAAGAAAGAGATTTTTTTTGAAAATTGGAATGAAATATTTTTTAGGAATCATTATGAAAATAAGTCTTTATAAAACTGTAAAAATCCATTTGTTCCGTATAAGTTAGAAAAACATTCTTCTCGTACTTTTTCTGGAAAAGTTAAAAGTACGTCGTAAAAGAAAGATTCCATACATACCATGTAGTAAAACTCAAAAATGGGTAAAAAGGACATTAAACATACATGAAAACATTTTTATAAAAAACGGACATGGATGATAAATATAACCCCACTAAATACTTACAAATAAACAATCTTGGATAAAAATGAGATTGGAAAAGTTATCCCTTAACTTAGGTCTGATATGCTTCGTATGGATCAGAACCTCCTGTATAATGATTTAAATAATGTCATTGACTTATTAAATAATCATATTCATTGTTATGATATCATTTATGTTTCACTTATGACTTTATATTACCCGTTATTTTGTAAATTCCATGTTAAAGTAGCATTTTGGGTAAAATCATTTCATTTATCGTATGTGTTTCGACTTGTCGTTCATGATATTATTACTTATATCCTGATTTATATAATTTCATAATGTAAAACATGATTTATATATAATATATATTCATCATATACATATATATTATATATCGATAAAAGGAATGAAATACACCGTTCATGGAGACGGTAGGCCGTACGTACGCATGAACGTTGTTTTCGTTTCCTTATTGAATTGAATGAAACTAAATAGATAATATATATATATATATATACATAAATCCAGTAGCATTATTATTTCATATATTTCATTATTATTCATTATATAACCTTTATGATCATTCATGTATGGTTAACATGGAGAATGAACCTCATCGCGTCGTGGAGACGGTAGTCCGTACGTACGCACGAGCGATGATATCGTTCCCATAATTATTGAATAGAATTGGAGTGGATGGTATAATATATGTGAATAAGTATGATTTTATAATAACCACATATAGTTATTATTTACAACATTATACCCATCCATGTAAGGTGTTGGTGGAAAAACAGATGACACCACGGCGTGGAGACGGTATTCCGTACGTACGCACACGCGGTGATTTCATTTTTCTTAGGATGGATAGAAGGTGAAATGGGGTTGTTTCATATTTATAATAACATATCAGTATATTATGGATAATTATGTTATTACTACATAATGAAACAAATAAATAAGAGGGAGTAGAAGAAGAATGGATCTAGAAGAAAAAGTAGAAGGTATTACCTCTTTCTCGAAGCGCCTCCTTTAAAATTTCTCTTAGGGCACTAGAGTTGGCCTTTTGAGAAGACCAGTACCTTTATAAGGTTTCTAGGGAAGTGGGGAAGTGAAATTGTTAGAGGTTGTCTCAGCTTCAAGGCTCAAAATTGTGTGAGGAAGAGAGGGAGGAGGTTCCCTTTTATAAGGGAGGAGAGGGGCACCTTTGGAAATATAAGAAATATTAGTTTATATTAAATCCCAACCCCACATTAAAAACTCGAAAAATTACTCAATTCGAATATTAGATGAGATAGGGTTGAAATCGCATGAAACAATAAAATTTAGACAAGTAGGGAATTTATTTTAAACATTATCAACTTGATTTATCCTTATTTAATCTAATAAATTTTATTTGTGGTAATAAGATTCTAAATTTTAAATTGTTAAAATAATTACATATGTGCTGTGAATAATCCACAATTAGATAATTTATGACATTATAGACTATATAAATTTCAATTTATAATTTTTAAATATTTTTGGGATTTTTAAACAATTTAATAATATGTTATGTTTATAAAATAACAATAGTGTCAATTTTGACACTATTCATTTATTTGAATTTAAATTAAATTCACACAAAGGATATATTCAAAATAAAATATTTAATAGGTTCCTAACATGTCATATTAATCTAGAAAATTATTTTAGTACATTAAAGAGTTCATATAATATTTATTTTAATATTTTTAAAACCATTTATTTGGTATATCTCTTAATAAAATAATTAGTACAAAAGTTTTGTATAATTATTTAATATAATTATTTGTTGCATAAAAATTAAAAATATAATCCTTTTATGAGGATAAATATCAAATATTTTATAATAATAATAATTTTACTCGAATTTATCATCTTAAAATAACAACATGCAAATTGTTATCTTTGTTAAATTATGAAGGTGACAACTTTAGAATCATTTAAAATAAAATATTATAAGTGTCATAATCACTTTTATAAGGCTCAAAATGGTCAAATATTCGACCATTGGAAGATTATGGTTTACATTTACATGACCAGTAAGTCTTGGTCAGGGTTTTGGTGCCTTTTATGGTCACTAATAGTTTAATAAAATCTATATTCTTGATTTTTCAATAGATAAACAATTTCTGCATCACTATTGTGTCACAATTAATAATAATTATTTAATCCCTTAAAATTATAAATAAAATCATATTATGTAGATAATTTTATTATATTTCTGGAGACTATTCATTTTCGATGTTTGATGAAGTTTATCACTAAATTAAAATTAATATACTTATAATATTTAAGAGAGTGACATGTTGTCACTTTCTTTGGTTTTAAAAATAAATAAATTATTTTCAAGGAAAAAAGTCCATAAAATGAATCTATTCCAACCCTTATGTGATATGGGTCTACTTTTAGTCATCCAATAGAATTTTGGCTGGTGTTAGGGTATTTTTATAATCTTATTTTTACCCTTAATTACCTGATTCACCTTTAACTACGGTAAATAAAATTTACCGTAGTTACTACTCATAATGTTCAAAAATAAAAAGTGGCTTATTAACATAATTTGGAACCAATGATTCCAAATATAGAATCCATTTTTCCAAATTCAATACACAAAAGTTTCAGAAATTAAATTAAAATTATTCCCGTTCTTGAAAGAAAACAGGTTTTTGTTTAAAACATTGCAAAAGATTGAATTGATTTAACCTACAAATTCAATGTAAAATCAATGCTAATGACATACATTATATTAAATGGTAAAAATATATTCTATTTATACTTTAAAACCATCCAATATTATAATTTAACCTTATAAATTATCTCAATGAAAAAAGTTATTTTTAAATAAAAATTAGCGTATTTTTACTATTTATCAAAACATGAAAGTTATCAGAAAAGTATCAAAAATTTATCCAAAGTAAATTTTTATATCCTGATTCCAAAGAAAAATTTTATTTTTTCCAATTGAACTTATAAATTTTTCAAAAACTAGATTTAATGTGGGTGAGCCATAAAAAGGCGACAAAAGTGCATTTTTGAAAAATACTTATTTTACCCGAAAAAATTATTTTGTTCTCTTAACATGTTCTAGAAAATGTGTAAGATGAATAATAATGATATAAAATTCAAAATGTAGTTAATACCATTCATAATGTCTAGTACATAATAATATAATAACAATATATCATTGTTTAGTGAAACTCGGTATTGCGTACAACACACGCTATCGAGGAAGGTCGTGATTGCGTGTAATGCAAGCCAAGTCAGGGTTGCGTGTAGTGCAAGACTCCTTTGTTGTTTTGTATAACATAATCCAAAAATATTTCATTTATACATTCAATATATATATATATACACACTCAATGTTGCGAACATGAAATTGTGTGTAACAAGATCCAAGAATAGTATTGCGTATACTTCCAGCTAATACGGTGTTGCGTAAAGTACAAGTTAATCATGGTGTAGTGTACATTCAAAGTAATTAAAAAGAATATATCTCATAAAATCTCAGGGTGTTACAAATATGATATTTAAATTTCATGATGTTATTTGACTAGTATAATACCCATGATTATGCTTTATTATGGAATTTTTTATTCATCACTTATTCCTACCCTAATGTGTTTCAGTTCATTATTAAGTGCATGTGTTTTTTTGTTATTATCAACGCCCGATGATTATGTTTATGATATATTCCACTCTATTTGTTTCCCTTACCGATCATTTGATCTCATCCCTTTATTATTTATCATTTTCCCAAGACAGGAAGGGGTATATTATGAATGACATATAAAAATCACATAGGAGTTATGGATGTTGTCAAAGGAGTTTCAAAATTGTTTTTTGTTTCAAGTTTTAACGTTTGAATTATCTATGTATCTTGTTTCCAAATCTACTTAACTACTCGGTCCTTAGGGATTCATATTCCTTTATTATAGGAAATTGTAATAAAATAAGGCACTGGCTTCGGGAAATCGAGGACGAGTTCTTACATAAGGATCTTCACAAAGGAGAGTGCTTCATGAAGCTTGATAAAAGGGGTCTCTACAAAGGGAGGAGCTTCAAAAAGCATGGAAACCCAGATGATGCATGAAGTATAATTCTTCATATAGGATTCTTTGCAAAGGATGAATGCATCATGAATCCCCAAGTTCCCAAAATGGATTTCTACGTTCTTGATGCTCGTGGGTATTTGCAAATAGAATATCCACTCAAAAAAGAGGTAAATCTTGACAAAGGGAAAGATAATTTGTGATGATTAAATACCTTGGGTGATTCATTTTCTCATTGGTTCATGGATAATGGGGTGATTCATGAAATGGGACCTCATAAGGTGAATGTTAAGGGTTGTGATCCTTTGGGGTGGGGGTGACTCACCTATTTATTAGCATAGGAGATCATGATACTCGAAGGGACGCCGTCATGGAGATGGAGTTTCAGGATCAGAGGTGGATCCTTAAGACTCTAAGAGGCTTCCATCACTACTCTGCAGTAGTCTCAGTGCTCATCAAACTTCCATAGGCAATTTTCACTACTTTGCATTAGTCGTAGAGTGCTCTATCTCCCAGCTTTCTGCCATTTGCGGTGATGAAGGGATTCGCGAGGAAGGCCCTTCGGTGTTTTTTGTGCCTCGTGAGGGTCAAAATTCATCCCAAATAGTGATTTACAACAATCATCCATCTTTAGAACATATTTTAGTGCCAAAAATTCCTACCCTCGGAATGGGAGTAGAGGAACGGAGGGTCAAATTCTGAGTGCAGATCGCTGAAAGTATGTGGATCACGAAGAAGTTTCTCAACGAGGGCAGACATAGTGCGCGGTGAGGTCACTGTGAATATTGGGGAAGCTGGGGGTTCTTCGAAGCTCATGATGATGCTACCTATATATTCTTCATGAGGGACCCCTTTGTCGTCATCAAATCTCTATGACCCTTGTGATTGAGCTCTCAAATTGCGAAGCTCTAGAACCCTCATGAATGCTATTTTTGAACTAGGTTCCTCATACCATTTCTTCACAGACACTACATATAAAAATAGTTCATGATGATCCCTTATTTCTCTGTAAATTGTGCCGAGTCCTTCGAGGCTCCAAAAATGTGCTCCATGAAATATCTCCATAAATGAACTCTGTGAACAAGCACCTTGAATAATGTAGAAAAAATGAAAAATTCTTAGAACAAATGTCCAACCAAGAAGCTACTCAGAAGGTCCTTGTGAATCCTTCTTGAAGGGAGTATATGATTAACAATACCATGGTTAGGGAATTTGTAATGATTCATTCTAACCATGATTCATTGATAGAGTTAGTGACGGAAGGTAAAAAGGATTCCCCCCTCCACAAGATATTTTCATTGGATGACTTTGGTTTGAGGGATGGAATTTCTATTCCCGAAGCACATAAGGATGAGATGACTTACTATTTCAGGGGAAATCCATGTCAATACCAATGGTTTGGAGCTACCAATGTCAAAACTTGGAAGGATCATACACATATCACTGTCGGCTTCCTTTAGAACCATGTCATCGACGCTAATGGGAAGGCCTTGCAACTTAAGGTTTCTCTATTATAGTACCACACTACCCTCAAGGTGGGATTAGGGAACTTAGATAAATGGTGGATAAATAATTGGGAACTTCACCAGGGTGGAAAATTCATTGACGAGTGGGACAAAGCCATATTAGGTATGCATGTTTTGCGATGAATTCAGAGTAGATATGAGGTGGGTATTCCTATATGAGGCTTTGTGGGATTCTCAATTCCACATCTACCAACCAACAAAAAAAACTCCATAACTGATGAGTAGGTGGTCATCAAGGACCAACACATTCCATCTTTTTCATGGGGAGGTGTTCATCAGCCTCTGGATTAAATATATCCTAACTTGTGATTCTTCAGGTTTATGTATAGGTTATCCTTGATCTATTTCTTAAAATATATTCTTATGGGGGTTTTGAATTATTTTTCCCTTAATAATGGATTGTACCAAGCTCATGAATCTACCAAAGCATATCCCCTGGGAGTTTCATAACCAAGAGTGATTCAAGGCCCATTATCATGTACCAAGATACCCCAGGTCAAGCCTGAAACTCCTTATCAAAGTTTTCATTCCTAAGTACATTTGTGCTAGATCCGCCTATACCCACTCGTATCCAAATAGGAATATATTTTCTTGATAAACCACTTACTAAATACTGACCAAAATTTATGAATGTTTTTTTTATACTTATTCTCATCCTTAAGGTTCTCACTAAGGTGCTCTATTCCTAATCTCCATAAATAACTAGACCATCCTCTGATACCAACTATTACAAACCATGACTTTTTCATACATCATTACATGATTTAAGGTATAATTATACATTATAGTACAATCCAAGGATCATTAAGTCTATTGTTTTGTAATACTAGGTGCATAAAACATAAAACATGGGGCTAAAAAAACTTCTTTATTTAATCTCCATAATGATCTCATAACATCCTTTAAGCCCTTACATCTGCATACGGTACCCTAGGGAACACATGAACAAAGGGATGAGCTAAAAAAGCCCCGTAAGGGAAAGAACATAAGGATACGTCTTAAGCACAAGAGTTAGGAGGCATGATATAATGATATCCAAAGCATGGAACAAATAATATCGTATCATATAAGAATGTGATCATATAAACATGAAATCATATAAATGTGGTAGAATCATAAAACATTTCTTAGTATGGGTCAAGGCTAACTACCAATCCCGCTTCCAATTTTAGTACTGGTTAAGGCTATCCAACAATCTCATTTTATATCACATCTCATGAGACTTAACATTCCCCAATGCATTAGAGAGATATCTGGATTCACCCATATCAAAATTTTCAAGAGTATTATTTCCACAAAAATAATCTTTCCACATAATTAATCATACATAATCAACTGTTCATAAACATTAGGATACCCATGGAATTGGTACAACAATCATGACATAAAGCATAACAGATGAGAATATCATGAACGTGTCCATGAAAGAAAGGGATTAACACATACATGGACATTCATAAGGTAAAATAGGAATATAACAAGGTAGGTTGTTTCAAACTGAAGTGACAACATATTAAAAATGTATTTGAGAAACATTAGCATTAAAAACATTTTTGTGCGGTTTTAAGGAAAATAGTACAGAGATTTTAATATAGAAAAGATTAAAATATTTTATATAAAAACTGAATTTAACCAAGAAGGTTTTCATAATAAAAAGACTGATTTTATAATTATAATGGGTTTTTATAACAGATGATAGAGTTCACTTGAAATTGGGTAAAAATTCCGGAAGTTCCCTTAAAACTGGTTTTCTTATCCGAAAGTTCTAGGGAGGGACTCTTTTTAAAACATGTATATCCTAGAAAGAGAGTTATGAAAGGGTAATCAAAAAATAATTTTGTAAAACTAAGAAGAATTTACAAGATGAAAAAAGATAGATAATATTACTCCATTTTGATATAAATAACGATACGACAACCCGAAAGAAAAAAAGGTGGTTTAGGTAGATTTTGAAATGGATTATCGGCATGGTGTCGAGTGCATGTAAGAGATATTAATGAGTGTGATAAGGAGATTCTCATAAATAATATAACATGAGGGAAGTATGGGGAGTTGAAAAACATATCACATCATTAGGTATTACACATAAAATTTCATAGCATAGAGGATAATTTTGATTTATGAGAGAAATAGTGAGGATCACTTACCTTAAATCCATTGTTATTCTCCATTATTTATTAATGACCCGAATAAATAAATTTGGTTTACTAATAAATAAATAAATAATATATTATATATTTAATTGGTTTAGTATAATCATTTTAAGTTCATCTATAAACTTTTTGATTGATTATGAGGTTCAATTTCATTGTTTGGGCTCATTTGTTTACTTGGTTTTAATGACCAGTTTGCTTATATTCATGTTTGGATAAACATGTAAGATGAATGTGGTTTTCATGAATTGAAGATATATGGAATTAGTGAAAATACAAGATATTACATGGTTTTAAATTTAATTTTGTTACTAAGAGTGAAGTCAAATTATTATATAAAATCATAGTGACAACAATTTTTGTTAATCGGTGGGTTTGATTAAAAAGAACATGTTTTTGCTTTATTAATTAATAACATTTGTACAAAAGGAATAAAGAACCATAATAGGATATATTACCTATATAATAATCTGGTTCAACCCTAACACAAATGGTTTCATGACCATAATTAATGATAATAATAGAAATTGATTAATTGTTGTCCTTGAATGTGCTAAATTAGCACATCTCAAACAGTGCTTTCATTTATTTCAAATAAAATGTCGATAAAGGAAAAAGATATTGAAATATACCATTAGCATAAAACAATACAGTACATGTTTGTTACTAGAGTTATCATACTATTTGGGTGACTGGAGGTGAGGAAATAAACCAAAAGAAAAGAATATAAAAGAAATGAAGGAAATGGAAAGAGGAATTTACCTCTTGAGACTTCCTCTTTTGAGAACCTCTTAAGGAGAGAGTTTTTGGTATTTTGAAGAGGATAGGGGGTTTTGGAAGTTGGGGAGAATCTTGGAGAGTGATTTGGGAAGAATATTGGAAAGGAACAATGCTTGAGATGAGTGAAGAGAAGAGGGAGTGAAGGGAGGTTATTATAGTGGAGGAGAAGAGGGTTTTCATAATTTTTTAATCATTAGTTTATTATTTCTTCACAAGAAAAGGAATAGTAACTATTCCATGACCAAGAACAGTAATAAATGCATTTGATTTAGATATTTTGGTACTTACATCACTTGTGATGTTAGGAATAGTGTATTTTCACTATAGTATATTTATACGGTAAATTACTGTATTTTACTATTCCCTAAAAATTCAGGTATTTCAGAAAAATCTCAAAAATTTACCATAACCATTTTTTGACATTAAAATCCAAAAATGAAGTCCATTTTTCAAAAATAATTTTCTAAATATTATTAAATTAATTTTTAATTAAAATTATATTTTATTATTAAAAACTAGTTTGGAAAATTAATCTCGGGGGCATGAGATCTGACTTCATAATGACATAGTCACCATTGATCTTCCTGATAACTATCTCTGAGTACCCCTTCATGTGTTGGTGTAGAAAATTAATCTGAGGGGTTATCTCTAGATCAATAAGGAGGACCTAATACTCAGCCACAATATTGGGTCAATATTCTAAGAAAATAATGAACAAGTAAAAACAACCTGTATAGGCGTGATGAAGACAATGACCATGCCTACTCTATTAAGTCTAGGATCCTTGGGCCTTCTGTCAGTTGGACTTTGGGAAGATCCATCGAAGTGAATCTACCAACACGATATGGTATGGTCTACTAATATAATAGAATCATCTTGAATTTCAAAGTCTAGATGCTACTCTTATGCTAGAGTCTGACCCTTGATATCTTTCTGCAGGATGAACCTGATGTTGAACGGCTGAAGGATCTCTTCCCACCGATCTAGATGGCCTGTCTACATAGGGTTATTTATAATATAATTTAGCACATCCACATGGGATACCTACTATATCTCATTTTTTTGGATATAGTGCTGTAAATTCAATAGCCAAAAAACTACCGTGTGATAGATCTTCTCAATAAAATAATATATGTTCTCTATGTTGAGGAGCATGCGATTGAGAAAGTATAACTTTTTCTCTACCCCTTAATTATTATTATGGGTTATAAGGGTGTGGAGGGATCAATCTAAGGCGGTCACATAGAGGACTAGTGGATTTCAGGAGATGGGTGGAATAAGAACCAAATGGTGTAGTAAGTACATCCTAATTTACTCAAAAGGGTTTTAACAATATTCATCCAACTGGTAGATGACACAATTATTCATGAGTTGGGAGAAGGGATTAGAATTTCTAGTAATATTTTTAATGAATCATCATATGTAATCTATGTGGCCTTGATATCCTGAGAGCTCTCAAAAAATTCTCGAAGGAAGAATCTAATTAATGAACCTGATCTTCTCTGGATTGATGTCGATGCCTTTGTACCTAACAAAAAAGTTGAGGAAAATTATAGAGGTAACCCTAAAGGTAAACTTCAAGAGGATCATCTTCAGATGGTGAAATCGGAGGAAGCTGAATGATTTCTAAAGATTTGTGAGATAGTATTTAATCTAGTGGGATTTGACCACCAAATTTTTCATGTACCATTCCACCAACATCCCAAGGATCAGTTTGAATATATAGTTCATGACACGCTGATAGGTAGCTCTTGCATTCTTCAGATCAAAAGACTTCACCTGATAAAAAAATGTTCCTTTTTGTGCTATTTAGGTAGTAGATTATTCATCATCGGGGGTCATTAAGATATTTTTATATCCTGAATACCCTTCCTTGAATGAGAGAGATTAGAATCCGACAGTATTGTCGATTAATAGCTCTATCATAGTAATGGGGAAACCATCCTTCTGATAGTGGAAGTTGAGATACCGGAAGTCTATGTAGACTATGATCTTTCAATTCTTCTTCCTAATTTTAATGATGTTTTCTAACAATTTCAGGTATTGTAATTTTTTGATGAAGTTGGATTTGATGAGCTTATCAACTTCGGCCTTGACAATAGAACCATGAGAGGCGTGAAACTTTTTGGGAGGCTATTTAAACCCTCGATGACTTGCTGGGAGACTGATACGGTGGATAGAGACCTAAATATCTAGTGTTGGAATTCAATAATAGCTCTAGGAAAATAAATTTCGATGCTACATCAAAAAACCTACATACTATTGTTGATCTTCCATAGGCATAGTTGTGCTGATCAGTGTTGGTCTCAGATCATCCTTGGCATTGTGATTCACCTATAGATAATCATCGATAGTGGTGGAGAAAACTTCTTCACATACGAGAGGTTTATCTATAAAATCTTATTCATTTTCCATAGTGAGAGGATTATTAGAAAGATAAAAATGTTCTGAATTAGCTGATCTTGACAGATTGATCGTTCCAGCTTGATTGGTAGAAGAATATTTTTTGGGAGACGCCTACACTATAGAGACCATGGAAATAAAAGTCATCGATCTGATTCCATCAAGAGTTAGACCAAGGGGGAACACTTGATAATATAAAAGCAATAGTGGCACATTGTCTTGAGTGGGTTCAGCCCAGCCCTATGAAACAAGCATGGCATATTGCTATTTCTAGGGGGAGAACATCCCGATACCTTACAGGGGTAAGGGCCTCTGGTATGACTCGAGCTTGATTCGTGTAGGAGTAATAAGTGATCATATAGAGTCCCTCCTACATATTAATGTTCTTCTCAATCATTATAGAGACAACAAAGTAGTGTCCAAAGTATGAGGTCATAGCCTATAACTGGTGAATCGTGAGGATGAAGGCATCATCAAGATCTGTCCAGTTGTCAGCGAAAATGATAGTGTGATTGACCTCATTGGCCTAAACCTACTTTTCCTCGATCCTGTAGTAGTCAACATCCAAGTAGCAGGATTCAAAAGAAAAAAAGGGAGATGTATCACCTTGGATCATGCACACTCAACCATTAATAGAGCACTTTAGGAATTGGTAATAGGATGAGGGAACTGATACAAGAAGATGAATCTATAGTCTACCCATTAGTGCATTGTAGTAGGTGTCCTATGAGATGACCATGAATTCAATGATATAAATCAGTCCAATGAATTGGGTCTTCACATGGATCTTTCCACAGGGCCTCTACTCAGTCCAGTCATAACCATGAATCTTTAGGTTGTAGGGATCCAGATCTGCTTCATACATCCCTGATTTGTGGACCATCTAGGTTGGGATGAGATTGATCCCGACACCTCTTTTGATTTGATAATGGTGGAATTCCATTCCATTAAATTTTCCAGTGATGTATAATGCCTAAATGTTCCCCTATAAGGGAGGACCTTGATCTTCTCAAGAGAATGAGATGATGGCCTGACATTCCGAACGCATGGCTTCCTCAGCATGGAAAGCATCAGAGACCTCTACCTATGTTTCAAACATGAGGGGGATTCTCAAAGCCTCTATGAGGGGTTCACACATATCTTCAGATAGGTGGATAGCCTCAAGGATCGAGATCTTTAAATTAATGCCTCCAAGGTTCTTAAGCACACCATACATCCATGATAGGCACACATTTATACCAATTCAGAATTGCTTTGTGGTAGGTGGTATGATGAATACTACTCGTCAAACAGGAAGATTCTGGATTGTACTAGTAATATCCCATTTTTCTCTAGATAAACAATAAAAATTAACTACCAGCTGATTACCAGATGGTTTAGGCGTGGCCACAATAGGACGAGATTGATCATAGTTTAGTGATGAAATCTCTGTCTGATCAAGGAGTAAAAACAAAAAATGGACATAAATATGATGAGACAGGATGAGAGGATTGTGTGGGTTGAGATCTGCGCTAAGCCTGTGTTCTAGTCTCTTTATATTGCACAGCTTGTCTTGAGGCACTGGCCGATGTAATATGACGATTCATGTATCCACAACCTTGTTGATTATGGCATCGACTGGGGACATTAAAATGATCTTCTTTGAATTCCTAATCATCAGGAACCATGTAAGGGTCCACCATCTCTACAATATTCAGTGATACATACTCTTGGTCATCACTTGAATAATCCTTCAGTGTTGGGAAGATCCTAGGGGTGATTCATATCTCTAGGGGAAGAAGTCACTAAGCGTACGAGACAACTTTAATACCTATGGGTGGATTTTATTTATCTTGAATCTTTGGCGACTACACTTCTAAGAGGTGGAAGGATGAGATATGGATACAGAAAAATATGTTATAGGAGGTTGGGTGGATTTAGAAGGTTTAGGCTAATTTAGACGGGCACAAATGATAATGTGTGCATAGTAAACACCTTAAGATCCATCCAGTAATCATATTTCTAAGACCCATAGTTGGAGACCTATTTCCATTACCTCTCACTATCACTGTTAGGACACGAAGAAACAGACACCAATTGCATCAGAGTGGGGGCCAACCTGACTATAATGTTGTCAACTAGGTTCGGGATCCAATCATTGAACTCATATCACTTTTTGAGAGTATGTCTAAGGAACCTGTTGTTGGGAATGTAATTGTTCTGATCAATGAGATCCAGATCTTAATGTCTATTTAAATCAAGAAACTGTATGATATCATGATCCAAGACACTCGGAAAATAACTGGGAACCTGAGTATCATCAAATGAGTTGACCCAGTTTCACCTGTCTAGAAAAGGGACTCTGGGAGCTTGGCCCTAGTGAGGGGCTGGATCTTGATGAGGAGGTGGAACGTAATTATCTCACTTGGGTGGTGGTGGTGCATTATGCAGTGGAGCCTTTCGATTATAATGTGGGTGATGCCAAACCAAAGGCTGGGGCCCTTAGTGAGACTGTAGAGGAGGCTCTATTGCTAACAACTATTGTAGCCTAGGGGCCTCTACCTATGAAACAAAAGAGAACTTAGGCTTTCCTTCTCTTGTTACAAGATCTATGGGAGGGAATGAGATGGCTATGTGGCTTGCTAAAATGGATCCTCTAGGCACTAAGCCTTGTCATAAAAATCAAGGAATCCATATAGGAAGTTCTGAGTGATATGAGAGGGGACCAGTTTAGTCTTCACATTTCTTACAGACATTTTCAATAGATGCACATGAGTTAGTGGCATGTCGATTGAATATGTGAGGCCATTACACATGAAAAAAAAAACTCTGCAACATGTTCATCTTGGTTTTTTCTTACACTTGAATAAGTCATCTATACAAGTATTACACATGGTGGAGCTGAATTGATATTGAAACTACCTGAAAAGATCTTCCCAAATAGCTATAAACCAAATGGGTAACTAGTTGTACCAGACAAATGTGGTCCCTTGCAGTGTTTGTACAAAGTACTAGAGCTTGGTGGCCTCTTGAAACATTGGAGTTCCCAACATGAGTCCACACCATGAGATAATGTGGGCCATATGTGGTAGGGGGTCATATGTCTCTATGATTAGGGATAAAGTGGATTCCTGAAGCATGGGAGGTTCTGGAATATCATTCACCCATGTTGGAAATGGATTTCTATCTTGTGGGATCTCCACATTTTTTTCTTCAAGGTCCTCATGGTGTGTGATGAGATGGGCCAACAAATCATCCTGGAATGGGTTCTTGCCATGGTGAGGATCCTTGTCCACCTGTGAATTGGAGGGTTATTAAACAAGTTAATCAGGCCCAATGGCTTGTGGAGTAGCTGGTGGAATAAACTGAGGAGAATCTGGAGGTATGGAAAACTGAGTAGTAGGAGGAGCCACTAGAGGAATCGACTATAGATCTAGGTCTCAGAGAATATTCTCACATAGCTCATATGGATTTGGTGATGCATACTATGAACACTTTCCATTTTCTCTAACCTCTATCCTATATGGAAATGTAGGGGTGATAAGATTAACGGGTGAAACTTTCCAGGAGGAACCTTTACCATCCTATTCTGCCCTGTTGGAGGAAATTTGGGATCATACTAGGGATCACCATAATAGGGATGGAATTACGCTATGAATTCATGGTGGTTCCCATCATCTATAGACCCCCATAAGAACACTCTGTAATCTCGTGTTGAGGTAGAGAATGATCCTGGAGACGATAGAGAGGATTATGCTGGAAGACCCTGAAAATGGGCCAAGTCCTCCACCTTATATATGTACCTACGAAGGGCCTCATATATTTGGTGAATTTCACTGTTCGAAAAGATGATTTTGATAGGCCTGGTCCCTGGTCCAATCTTCGATGGAAAGGATCAAAGTGAAGGCTCCATCATCAAATCACACTCCACATTAATATTTGAAAAGCTAGCCAGATTGAAAATGATCTAGAACTGCATAGGACTCTTCCTTTGGTGGTGATGATTCACCCTTCTACCCTAAGATGGTTCCTCAAGGTAGTGTAAATCTTTGACATGGGGAGCACCTCCATGCTGGGTGGTTCTAGTTTGTGGATGGCCTTTATCAGAGCTGGTAGGAACTTGGGGGGAACCTCCATGCCTGAGGTCATTTGAGTGAGAATGAACTCCATTTTGAGTTATGATAAGGTTATGGGGAGGGCCTCCATGTTGGTTGAGAGAGATGGGAGTACCTATTCTTGGTTGTTCTAGGGTGTGAGGATCACCCAACCAGATGTCAAATAGATCAGGGGGAGTACCTTCATGTGGGAGAGCATGGGTATGGGGAGGACCTCCCATGTTGGGTATAAGATGCGCAGGGGAACCTCTATGATTATAAGTGCTAGTAAGGATATAGAGAGGCCCTACATGTCATCCACCTGTGGCATGAGAAGGACCTACGCACTGGTTGGATGTGGTGGTTTGACGAGGGCCTTCATGCTGATAAAACATGACATGAGAAAGTCCTCCATACTGATGGGTGACGGGGCGAGGAGGACCTTCACTTTGATAATATGAAATATGGGGAAAATATCCATACCCAATATCATGGTCATGGGGAGGACCTCCATGATGGATATTAACAAGAGTTGGAGGGTCTCCACTTGGACTAGATATGGTCTAGGGAGGACCTCTGTAATGGATGCGAGAGTGGGGAGGACCTCCACTCTGACTGGTGATGGTATGGGGAGGACCTCCATACTGGATCGCAACATTACAGGTTGGCATGCAAGGGTACTTCTCATGCAAACAACTGTAAGATTCATCCCCACCTACCCATGGGGTGGCTGGGGTCTCATTATCGATCAGACATAGAAGTTCCCCTAAGCCGAAATTATAGGGAGATGATGGTATGAGTAAATGGTGGCATGGTCCACTAAAGATATAGATGATTACACTCCCTAATGTCTTTCTTCTTGAGCCTGAACCGGATGTTGATGTTGGGTCATCCAAACTGGGGCCAGAGATACACTGGTAGAAACCCCCAATTCATCGGTAGGACGGATTGGATGGTAATGTTGATGGAACCTGGTGGGATCCCGTCTTGGAAGCTCTTGGGTGATTGTCGAATTCAAGATGACTCAAACATCTATTACCTCATCGACGTAGGGGAGTGAATCATGGGAGCATTCTGAGGAGAGGCACTTGGAATGATTGAACGTTAGAGTGGGGAGTTGTGGATCCTTGTACGGTCCTTGGGGGCAGTGGTGACAGAGAGGTACAAAATCCTCTAATTCTTAGAGATCCATTTCCCTCATTGGGATGACCCCTTATTGTTTGTATCATAAAATAAGAGTATCAATCAAAATTCTTTGGATAAACTCTATGGGTGATATGTGGCTTTGGTGTCCAGTAGCTATTGTTATGGACATCGTCATGGCTGAGATGGAACTATGTGGGATTTCCACATTTTCATTTCCCCTACCCCTTCCCCTACCCCTTCCCCTATATCTATGGGTGGGAGTTTATGGGGTTCCTATTGATTTGGCCCTGAAAGGATGGAAGACTCATCTATTAACATAGATAGTAAGAAATTAGTGACCAGTTACCCATCACCATTCAATCTTCCATGGATGGATAGAAATATCCACACCGACAATATCACCGACCATAATTCCCAAAGATTATCTACCCCAAATTCTGGTGAGTTCCACACCAGACCCACTATTTTCGTAGTGGGACTGGGAGCCGCATAGCTAGATCTGGTGATAGTCTTATCTACTAATGTCTTGAATGATAGTAATCCCCATGGTTTAAGGAGAAAATATTCACATTGAGTTCACCATTTCTATTTCTGATTCTTTTCTTGAGATACACCACCTGAGAATGTTTGACATTCACTTAGCTCCATGTTGTACCCTTAATTCAAGATTTCCCAAGGCAGACAAAATTCATCAACTCTTTGATGATGTATGCTCCTTGATCGAAATGGGATGATGTAATGTCAGTATCTCCTTCCATGGATTCATCCTCAGATCTTGTCACCTTGTCCAAGTCTCCAGTAAAGATTAGTACATTGTTTGTGAAACCCTTATCAGTGCCTTTTCTTTGTGGATTCTAGATAATTTCACTGCTTCTGTCAAGAAACTCCAAAGGGTAAAATCAGGGAAAAATCATTCATTCAGGGAATTAGTCACGTTGGGCATATCTGGCATGTCTGGATGCTAGAAAATCAGTACACCTAAATTCTCCGTTATTAGAAGGATTCTCAAGGGCGTCAAATCCTAAGGGTTCCCACATCGAATGTGGGGAATCTTATTCTAGAGGTATGAATTTGAGATTTTCCTAGGCTTCGCATGTTTAACATGAGGTATTCCATGAGTTTAACATCTACAAATGATAGATTTTTCTGATCAAAAAACTAATGACAAGGGATCATATGGATACATCCCAAGGTGAGAGTATCTAGAAGGTTTACATAGTGGAAGGGTCCATACACTTGTGAGGATGAACCCTATATGGTGTGTCCCAAAAAGGGAAGGTTTCACACCATGAAGGCTAATCAGAACACCAAAATGAAAAGATCATAGAAGGTGGGTCTCAGCAGATGGGACACCAAGGTTTACCATTGGCTGTGATAAAACATCAGGTATGCTTCCTACATACCCCGTGTAGAATACATGGATCAAAACCCATGTAGTTCTAAGGGTTGATTCGGTGCCTACACATGGTTCGAATCCCGATGCAAGATGGGAACTCTCAGTTGATTTAATATGGATTGTGTGGGGATTGTGCATGGTTAGATTCCTAGGCTCTACAAGAAGACGTAATTGGATGGATGTGGCTTATGCAAGGTTAGATGCTCAGGTGGATGGAATGAGTTCACCAAGATGTGGCGGCTTGTGTAAAATATCAATGGATGATGGGTGATTCAATTAAGTGGATGATATGAATGAGATGGAACTAACATGAAGATGAAAATGTTGGTGTTGATCCCCAAGGAGCTTTCCAACATATCCCAACTGGTTGGTAATACAGGTCAACATCGTTTTTGTTGGGTGATGAGACACCTAAGGAGGTGTCTTGGGAGAATGGAGCACATGTATAGTGTGCCCAGAAGAAGTATAACCTCCGGTTTGGGGCGTGAACTCCTCGAGGCACAAAGGATCTAAGGAAAGGCCCATATAGGACTTGGATGATAGGATTAAACCATAAAATAGGCTTTGTACATATCCTAGTGGTTGGTAATCAATGTCCCCATAGTTCAGGAATGTGGCATAAAATTGGGGTGTTTACAAAGGAAAACAACTTGAAGGCATGATCCAGGATTATGTATCATTAGAATCCCATAATTAGGGGGAAACTCCTGGTGGGATGAGTATCAGTTGTGTGGGGGCCTATGCATGGTTATCTTCCCATGTGGATCATAACACCTATAGGAGGTGGATTTAAGAGATTCATCCCAAAAAACGAAAGTATCGTATCAAGAGGGTAAATCCATTAGGAGGGAGTACTAGAGTTTACATAGGTTGGGGTTGGATCTGAGGGAGGATTACTACAAACCCTTTATAGATGATAAGGATCCAAAACCACATATTTATAATGGGTATACTATTTAACATAAATCAGGATGAAGGTGAACCAATGTGAAACACACAGAAATGTTGGATTATGGGGATTGAGGGGCTGTGACCTCAGAGAGCATTCCTACATAACCTGTATAGGAGATAAGAATCAATGTACACATAGTTTGGGAGGACACAATTTAACGTCATATGAGATGAGGTTCACGAGACATAGCATGATTGTCATCCTTAGGAGATGTCATTTTCACTTTTAAACTCTAATCCCATGTGATTCATGCTCGATTTGAGAAATAAGAGATAACAGTAGACCATATAGACATTTCATGAAGGGTGAGACCCTGGAAGACTATGTGGGGATTACATATGGCTAGAGACCCATGAAGATGGATATTGGTATTTACTATAGGTGGGCAGCTTGACGAGGGTATCCAGATGCATGAGGATAGTATGGCCATCGTATAGGGACTACCCTATCAGAGTGTGTCAGAGATTACATGAAGACTGCCCGAGGCACACATGGTGATAAAGCCCAATGCGAGAGAGGAGAGGTAGAGCACTAATACTCATTCTTCTTCAGATCAAGCCAGGATTTCCACACATGAGGAAATTCACAGTTTATGGTCACGTGTTGGGGATGAAGGTGCTTAGAAGTTTAACATACTATATCTCAGTCGACGAGGACTCTCTCATCATACCTTGTACTTACATAACTTATATCAACCCGCACATGGGGGTGGGAAGTCATAAGAAATTCCTAATAGGAGTGAGGTGTATGAGTGGTCACTTGAGGGGGTCATGTTAGAGAGGCTATACAAAGAAGAAATATTTGTTAGCGTGCCTATAGAAAGAAGAAAAAGTCAGGGCAACACAACATGATACACCACTCGAGGAGACATTAAAACACTTCATATAATCCCAGAGGTCCACATGAGAGATGGTTTATAAAATCATAAGGAATTTCTAAGGAGGTCTTCATGAAGCTCTATGGATTCATGAAGAGAAGGACCTTCAGGAATGAGAATTCTTCGTGAAGCATGGTTAAAGGGGTTTGTATGAAGGGGGAGTTTCCTGAATCATGGATACCTAGCCAAGGCACAAAGTATACATGTTCTTGGAGGGTGATTCATAAAGGATGAAGGATCCCCAAATCCCTAAGTACCCAAAAGGGACTCATAACTTCATGATGCCCATTGGGATTTACCAAGGCATTACCACATGAAGTGGAGGTAAATCGGGAAAAAATGGAAATCTTGTTCTCAATGATTAAATACATTGGTTAAATTATTTTATTGATGGTTTGTGGAACAAGGGGTGCTTCATTAAATAGGATCTCAGATGGATAAAGACCATGGTTGCAATCTTTTAGTGTGGGGGTGACTCGCCTCTTTGGAGGAATAGGGGATTGCGATGCTCGAAGGTGTTTCATAATGGAGATGGTTCTTCACAATTAGATGTATCTCCATCAGTCTCTCATAGTCTTAAATCACTACTCCACGATGGTCTCAGTGATCTTCAGACTTGCAGCGGTGGTTGTCATTGCTTCGTGGCAGTTATAGAGTAGTTCGTCTTCCGGATTCACGCCATTCATAGTGATGAAGGGGTTCATGATGGGGCTTCACAAGGCAGACCCTTTAGTGTTTTTTTACCTCATGATGGTAAAATATTATCCCAAATGAGGTTTTCTATACATCATACATCTTCGGAATAGATTTCAGTGCCAACAGACACATCACACTAATATCTTTTGTCATATCCTGGGGAAAAGAAACTTAAGAAAAGGGTGAGCTCAACTGATTAGTAAGGGTAATCAGGGAAATAACATAATCATAAGGTCATAGTAACATGAAAATAACATTTGAATATTTATATCGTACATTTCAAATATCATGATGTCAAGTAATGGGATAAATCATAGATGTTCACAAAGAATAAATAAACATATTCCATTAGAGAATAACATAAGACAAGGAATTTTGGCATATATATAATAATAGAAAATAATTTCGATATTAGCCAAGTCTCATTGAAATAAGGATTATAGAGGAAATATACCTTTACTGAATTGAGTTCCCTTCTCTTTCAATCCCCATATTACTAAACTGAGTTTACTACCCATTCCATTTTTTCTATCTCAAGAGATATAAATATTTTCCCAATGCATTAGTGGGAGATATAGGCCCCCCTCACATAATGATATCCTTAAATATGTATTCCATAGGAACATAAATCATTTATCATGTAAAAATATATTAAAAGAAAATGGGTTTCATAAGCATCATTCCATCATAACATAACCCATGGAAAAGAAATGGGTTTCATAAATATCATTCCATCCTAAATATAAAACAACCATAGAATGAATAGGGACATTATCTTTGAAAAATATCACCATTAAATCATAAATAATAAAAAATAATTCTATTTTAGATGGAAAGTAATTTGGATAGATTACATGAAAATAATTCTTGAGGAAAATATCCTTTCTTCTTTGAAAACGTTTACTTTTCATAAAATGTCACGAAATTTGAAATGAAAAAAAATTATTTTAAAATAAAATTGTATGATTTTAAGGTAGTATTCAAGGAATTGAGGAGTTATGATAGAGGAAATATAAGTTCCTTCCATACAAGTTAAAAAAACATTCCTCTAGTACATTTTACCAAAAAGGTACAAAGTACCTCATTAGGAAAATGAAAAAAAAATATTACTATCAAAAAAATTATTAAAAATTATCACATGGATAAAAATTAATTTTAAAATTATAACGGGATAGTAAATGTATTTTGGAAAATTTTTTAAGAATCCTAGGCCTGAATGATAAATATTCCCCAGCATATACTACATATAAACAATACCAAGTAATAATGAACTAAATTTCCCAAAGGCCTTCTTTAATTGTTTCTTATTTATGATAATCCCACTTTCTAGGGATGAGGTAGAACCCTTACAAGGATTGATGTCTAAAGTGACACATTACATGACCCGTAGGTCTTAGAGGAAACCATCCCAAACAAGATAACTTGGAATTGACCCTCCTCAACATATATTGTGATGTCAACTCTCCACCTTTGCACGGCTGGTCACCTAGATGTTCAGTGAAGAGATGCATAGGACTGATACAAATAGATATTCTATACCCTCTCAATATTCCCAGTCTGGTTATCTTCTATTTGGTGAATGCACCTACTGTAAATCCTCATCTAGAGCCTTGTTCCATGTAACCCATCTGGTTGCATCTTCATTTTTTCTTAGGGCCTGAAGGCCTTGAGGTGGACCAAAAGCCTTACTGGCCTGAAGGCCTTAGGTGGACCAGATTCGTTGAAGGAATTGATAACCAAACTAGTGGAATGAAGGCCCAAATAGATGAATAGTTCTATCTACTACTGTACCGAACGACACTAGTTATAGTACCTGTTATAATAACTGTTAGAGTGACTACAATAATACCTACTATAATAACCCAAAAAATAATCATCTTCACGGATTTGATCATAGGTATCATGGATTCACTTGTTGAGTCCTCATCAATTTGGATGAGGATCATATGCCTCGAGTAAAAATGATATTATAAAATTAACACTTAAATTTGGTCTGATTTCCTTTATACATATATAAAACCCCTATATAATGATTTAAAGAATGTTATTAATTTTTACTAGAACCATATTTAATTTTATGAAATCTTATATGATCCTTTTGTATAATCTTATCACCCATTTTTTAATAATATTTCGTCATTACTATTCTTTCTGGTGTTAACTGCTTTATCTTCCTATTCATGTTTTGTTTTATATGTGATTACCATTGTCAAATACTCTTAAAAATTTGTATTTGTGATTTTACTAAGTGTAGCACAGTGGCTGACCTAGGTCGTTCTCTCAAGGAAAAAGTGAATTAAAAACTATTAATAGGCTTTAAGAATGTATGAAATGAGTTCAAAACAAATGAAAAGAAATACAGGGTGTTTGTTTTGTGAATTTTCGAATAGTGAACTAAACAAGAAAAGGAGAAGAAACAATCAAAGAAAAAATTTCTTAAAAAACAAATATATGAAAATACATAGTTGATATAATCTAACCCCTTCAAAATTAATTTATTATTATCACAAATAATTATAATTAATTAATTTATGATCCCCTTACCTTTTTAAATTCAAAAACATAGGGAAATAAACACAAACTCAAATATTTTTGAAAATGAACCCTAGGTTAACTTCGAGACCTCCAATCACAGTACCCTGCTTTGATTGTGATCCAAAAGCCAACTTTTGGTAATTATTCAATTAGGAAAGTATCTCATCCTTATAGTGTATAATTAATTGTGTTTCAGGATGAGATTTGAAAACAACAATTTTTCCCAAGATGATTGGGGTTTGTGGTTAAAGTTTCACTCTCAAGATTTACACAAGTTTGAATATGATGTTGAGTGTAAATCGATCAAGTTACTTATAAATTAAAACTCAATTAATTGATCAAAATTTATAAATTAAAGTTTTCTTATGGATTCAAAATAAATAAATAAATGGAGTTGCGATTAGATCAACTATGAAAGGAATCACTCTTCCTTGGTTGGAGTTGTCACTATGGAGTCATTTTTCATAAGCAATGGATTGATTGGGCAACAACCAACATTTACTCCACATTTAATTTACAGAACCAATAAGAAGAATAAAAAGACTATAATAGAATAATATATAGTATTAATTAAGGAAAATTCAATTTTCAAACATGAAAACAAAGAAACACAAAGAGGAGGAGGGAGAGGAGAGCCTTCTTGGAAGAGATATTTGCAGAGTTCCTCACTTCTTCCAAGAAGTGTGATATATTGTAATGAGCCAACCTTTCGACCCATCCTTCCCAAATCCCCGACCATCCCTCCCAAAGAGTGAATATATCCTATAAATATAGGTTGTGGTGGGGGGATAGGGTTACAAATCCTTTTTAAATGTTAAAGTGAAATTCGGACAAATTGTTTAATCCCACTTGTACCGCATAGTTGACCTAAAAAACAAGTGAATTGGATGGACCTAAAGAAGAATTATTTTTGCAGAATCATGTCCCTGAGCCTCCCTCAAAATATGGTCCCAATTCTATCCCTAATAAGAAAGATAAAACTAAAAAATTGAAGTGATATCCAATCTACTGAATCCAATCCACCTTTGCCTTCATGGACCATTTTGACCACTCACATGCATGATACAGCTCCCATGACCCGAATAGAATTTGAATCCCATTAAGTTAGGAAGACAATTAAAAATTTTAAGTGATAATAATTTACATAAAAATATTATTTTCTAAAATACTACAATGAATTTTAAAAATGTAAAACTGGAATTTCTACCAAATTTTAAAATGAATGATATAATCCCAAATATTCTATAAATAAGCATATTTATCACAATATGAGAAAATTATTCCATTTATTATCAATAAAATATTTATGAAAACTGTGTTTTATCAACTCTCCCTAACTTACACTTTTGCACTCCTGGGAAAAACCTCATATCATGTATTCAAAAAAATCATGACAAGATATGCATGTTCAAATTTCTCAATCTAATGTAGGAATATTAGAAAAGTAAGAATCCCACCAAGTGTCAATATCAATATATTTTAGTTTTACTATCTCATAAATTGTGTAAAAAAATCCAGTGAGATTTATAACACTAATCATATAGAAACATGAATTGGGTCTAACATGCCACTAATTCTCCATATGTGTGTGTGCCAACCATTACAAGCTTATAAATCCACCCATTATTCAGTACACTCAGGTCATTTAAAATAATTATTTTTACTTGGTTTAATTCACCGAACCTATTCTTCCATACTTTAAAATTGAATTTCAAGACCCACTCACTTAAGTATTCCCAAAATTCAATCCTTAAGCTCCCAACCTAGAAATCCCTATATGTTGTACATTTCATCACTCCCCTCATTTACTATTTTAATTATTTTTTTTAAAGTTTCACTTTGAAAAAATATCACCCTAAACTCTCAACCTATGATTAATCTCCTCACGACACTAATTGTAATAGTTATAACAAGATATAAGGTTAATAATGAGTGATTTTTGACCTGCCCAAGACACAACCCATTTTTTTGGCAGAATAAAACATTCAGATAATAGGTAAAAATGCATAGTTTAATTCAGTATAGTAATGAAACCAATCTGAAGAGAAATGTATGTATGGATCAACCAATGATTTTTTTACATAACATGATTATACCTTCAATTGATTAGGAAAAATTTCAGAAGTCATGGGTGAGGAAAAAATTGTGTGGAGAAATCAATAATACAATTTACCATGGAAAAATATCACAAATAATGATGTCAAAATATAAAAAGAATTATAATGATACAACCATTCATATCATCAATGATTTTAATTTTTATAAAAATAAACACATCATGATGAAATCTTACTCATACTTATCATTCTAGCAATTAATTTTGAAAACATGCATTTTCCATATGTTCCACATGAGAATGTTACATGATATATATATATATATTTGATTTTTTATTTTTTTTGTTTTTTTAATATTAACCAAAAACATAATAGAAAATACACACAAAACACACAAATGAAAATCCAAAATATCTACACCAAAAATGTTTTCCCCTCCCCCACACTTAAAATATTTCATTGTCCTCAATGTGAAACCATGAGTTGATATGTGCACATGAAATAACAAATTTTAAATATGAAAAATAATATAAAAGTGAAAGGGTTAGGAACATCCTAAAATGATTAAGTGATAATGGGGTCTTGCTGTGTGATGAAATCCCCTTCATTAGTAGAAAATCCCTCAATGAATTTCTTCAAGAGTTTCCGATTAACTATGAAGCTCCTCACAGTGTCCTCTTGCATGATCTCTACTACACAATAAGGAAAAACATTGTATAAAATATAAGGACCCAACCATCTGAAACGCAACTTACCAGGCATCAGCTTCAACCGCAAACTTTGTAAAAGGACTTTCTCTCCAACATGAAACTCCCTTTGTTGGATCATTCTATCATGAGATGCGTTTTATCTTTCCTTGTACAGCCATGAGTTCTCATATGAGGAAAATTTAATATCCTCATGCATTTGAATTTTCAGATTCCTTTGAATTCTATCTTGGTCCAAATCCATGTTTCATTTATTTATAGCCTAATAAGCCCGATGCTCAACTTCCACATGGAGATGACAGGCCTTCGCAAAAACAATTCGATATGGGGGAATAACAATGTGAGTCTTGTATGCTTTCCTATAATCCCATAGTGCACCATCCAAGCACTTTATCCAATCCTTCCTATTCAGATGTAATGTTTTCTCTAAAAGAAATTCAACTCACCATTTTAAACCTCACCCATGCTATTTGTTTAGGGGTGGTATGGTGTTGATGTTTTATGTGTCACCCATACTTCCGAAGGAGGGAAGCAAAATTTTTATTGTAGAAGTGTGTCACCTAATCACCGATGATATCATTTGAAACTCAAAACCTACAAAAAATATGTTCTTTGAAAAATTCCACAACAACATGAGAATCATCTGTCCCAGTGTCCTTATCCTGCACCCATTTTCTAACAAAATTGAAAATGAATAAAATTTAAACGAAACCAAAATAATTAGAAAAGGACCCATAAAATCAATTCCCAACACATCATAAATATCACAAAATAACATGGGTTATAGAGGTAGCTCATGTCTCATAGAAATGCTTCTGGTGTGTTGGAAATAAGAGCATGAGTTACGATACACATGAGCATCATGGAATAAGCTAGGAAAATATAATATGGAGTATAAGAAATTCCTAGCTGTTCGTTGGGGTCCAAAGCGTCCACCACATTAAAGTGTATGGAAAAATTGTAGAACAGACACAAACTCGTGATCAAGAACAAACCTTCTAATGACTTTATCACTACACATGTGCCAAAGGTATGGATCATCCTACACATAATACTGATACTCACTATTTAATTTTTGGACACTATGTTCCATTAAATTTGTAGTGATTTTAGATGCAACAAGGAATTTCACTAAATCTACATACAAAGGATGCGTACCATATATTGAATAAATATGCTCATTAGGGAAAGTGTCCGAAATTGGTACCTGATCCATGGTGTCATCCTATTTTTTGAGTGTAATTCTACTCATGTGGTCCTCCACAAATTTTTTCAACCCCTTCTTGTCCATTATCTCAATATCAAATTCTGGAAGAAGGAGCATTCATCAGATGAGTCTTGGATTTGTGTCTGGCTTCTTCAAGAGGAACCTCAGAGTTTCATGGTCAGAAAAAACAAAAACTTTATAGCCAAATAAATATGAATGATATTTATCTAAAGTAAATACGAAATCAAGAAACTCTTTTTCCATGGTTCAGTAGTTTTATTGAGAGGAATCCAATGTCCTTAAAGCATTGGAAATAACATGTGAACGTCCCTAATCCTTCCATGATAAGATATCTGCAACTACGAAGTTGGATGTGTCAAACATAAGCTCAAATGTAATGTCCCATCATGGGGGCTATATGATCAGTGGAGTGTTCAAGCACTTCTTTAGCTCGGAAAATTCTACACTAAATGAATTATAAGACACAAAATCAAAATTCTTTTGAAGTAATCGTTACAAAGGAAGAGAAATCTTACTAAAATCATTGATGAAGCACTGATGAAACCCCACATGCCATAGGAAAGATCTAGCATCGTGCACCCACAAAAGATATGGTAAGGATGAAATTATATCTAACTTTGATCTGTCGACCACTATCCCATGCTTTGACACTACAATCCCTAACACAATGCCATTCTCTACCATGAAATGACACTTTTCAATGTTTAATACCATTTTCTTCACAACACAACAATTCAACACCTTTTCCAAAATACATAGTCGTTCATCAAATTAGGATCCATATACTGTAAATTCATCCATAAATACCTCCATGTAGGCCTAAGGAAAATCAAAAAAAAATACTCACCATGCATCTTTGGCATGTACCTCGGGCATTGTAAATTCCTAATGGCATCCTTCGATAGGAAAATGTATCGAAGGTCCATGTCAATGCAGTCTACTCCTAATATTTTAGTGCTATAGGCACTGGAAAATATCTGGAAAATATATCCAAGAAACAATAATGAGTCTTCCCAGCTAGTCTCTCAGACATTTGATCATTAAATGGGAGGGGGAAATGTTACTTGCAAGTGGAATGATTTATTTTCCTATAATCAATACACACACAGAAATATTTTGCATGCTCATTGGAACTAACTCATATTTCTAATTTTTAACAACTGTAACACCACTTTTCATATGAACAATGTGAATAGAAATTTCCAAATGGGAATATGAAATGGGGAAGATTATACATGCCTTGAGAAATTTAAAAAATTATTTTTTAACAACTTCTAGAAGGTTTGGATTGAGTCACCTTTGTGGTAGCCTAATTGGTTTAGATCCATCATCCAAAAGAATCCTATGAATAAAAATTGAGGGTCTAATACGTGATATGTCACCCAAGGTCCGTAAAATTGCCCTGATTTTCTCCCTTAAAAGATTCAAAAAAAAATTCTTCATGTTCAAAAGAGATCTTTTTAGAAATGATAACATGTAATCTTTTTCCACAAAACAAGTATGAGTATATGAGATTAGGTGGAAATGGATTTAGTTCCATTGAAGGGGGGGGGGTGATATATGGACGAAGACATTGAAGGAACCGAAATATGTGCACAAATAACATTAGTATTAGAATAAATAACATTCATATCAGAGAATAATTCATTAAATCCATCAACATACTCCACAACAATGTCATAATTAGATTTAACATGATCAAAATCAAAATATGAATCCATTTAAAAATCAAATCTAAGAGAGGCTGGTGCATTATAAATAGTGTGGAAGTAATCTAAGACATCAAAATAGAACCCATTATCATAATATCCATTACAATAGGACAATAAAATTCCACGAGGTTTTTACATGGTGGTTCAAAATGGGAGATAAAAAAATAAGAATGGTCCTCTGAGGGGTACTTCATAGAGTCCATGACGTTAAATATCACAAATTCATCTCCAAACTCCATGGAAAGTGTACCCTAATGGAAATTTATGATAGTTCTTATAGTTTTGAGGAAGGGTCTACCTATGATAATTGGAGCATGATAACTTACTTAATCATCCTCCATGTTAAGAACGTAGAAGTCTGTTATAAAAAGCATGTTTCTTACCCTAACAAGTGCATACTCAAGGACTCCCAATTGATATGTTGTATCTCTATTTTCCAACTTCACCACTACCCTTATTCAATTCAACTACCCAAATTTTATAGAAGATAATATAGAGTGCGACATCACATTTATAGAATATCCTAAATCACATAAAGTATAAGAAAAGTGTAACTCCCCTATAGTTCTTGGGATGATGAATGTCCCTGGAACCTGACACTTGGTTGGCATTACTTAAGTCAGTGTAATGAATTCTTACACATTCTATCCAAGATTGATCCTCTCAGTTACCTTAAGTCCTCTTGGATTGGTACAATGTTCTTTTAAGAATTTGGCATACCTTGGGATTTTCTTAATGGCCTCGATCAAGGGAACGTCTACCTGTACACACTTGAATGTATCCAAAACCTCATATTTCATTGACTATTTAGGCATATTCTTGGTTTGAATAACCCTTTTTGGAATATGATGGGGTTTAAGAAGAACATCACTAATATTTTTCTTACCATTATATTTCTCCTTTGGTTTCTCTTCTTTTGGTATGGAATGGGGATTATTCAGAGTTAAGGTGAGTCATAGTGGAACAATAGGTAAAGATGTATCAGTTATTTTCTTCCCACTTCTCAATGTGATGGCACTGACATTCCCCTTGGGATTTGGAGTAGGTAGGGAAGGTAGATTTCCAGAATTCTTACGTAATAGTTCATGGATGGCGGTGGAAATCTAGATAATTTGAGTCTTCCACTCCCTCAACTCTGAACCTCGACTCTTCATCTCATTATCGTGATTAAGAACTATTTGTTTCAAAAGGTCATCTGGATTAGAATCTTCATTTGATTGGGAATTCCCTTTTTGTTGGGTTTTTGATGCTTAGGATTCAAATATCCTATGGGGTTGTTAGAAACCCTACTGGTAAGGTGGAGGTTTCTGAATGTTTTGTTGAAAGTGGGGCCTTTGTTGTTGTCCAATGGAATACCTCATGTCTGTTTGATCCTTACACCCATGGTTGTATGTTAGTGAAAAGTTATCATACTTCATATGGTAATGTGGTTTTTTCTACTGCAGATATGGTCTCATAGAAAACACTGCCACAAAATCATTATTTTCTTGTAGTTGGGGGGAAATAGTCAATTGGGTGGCTTATCTCAGTGTAAATTCCACAGGCCTTAAAGGTGGGGGTTGGGATGTCTTCTGTGCTAAAAAATATGCCTCACCATAGTGGTCAATTCTTCAAACATAGTATAAATTAAATTTCTTTCAAGAGAAGGTAGACTTACCTGATGTACTCCCTTGACATGTGGTGCACCTTGATATCCAAATTGTTGAGAGTTTGTGTCGTCTTGTCAATGAACGCACGTGCAGCTGCTGGTGTTTTATCAGAAAATGCTCCTTCAGCCACAAAATACACCATGCTCCTCTAAATAGGTGGGAGTATTTCATATTAGTACAATATGAAGAGTTTCTCACTGATTTGGTGATGTGGGCTACTTGCACACAACATCTTGGATCTTTCCCAATACTTATACATTGACTCCCCATGTGCCTTCTTAATCCCTGCGATATCCTTTCGGATGGATGTGGTCCTTGATGATGCAAAAAATATCTACAAGAAATGAGGTTTCAAATCGTTCCAACGTGTTACATATTTAGGTTGTAAATAGTACATCTAATCCTTAGTAGTTCCATCGAAAGATTGGAAATGCTCTATGCTTTATTTGACCTTCAGAGATATTTCATGTTTTCATTGTTTAGCATACCAAATTGAATTCCTTAAGGTGTTTATTGGGGTCCTCAGCAGACAATAAATGAAACTTCGGAAGTAGGTGAATTAATTGATATTTCAGCTCAAGGTCTGATTTGAGAGTAGAATATGCAATGCATGTCAGTTGATAATTAATATTAGTTGTGGGAAACTCTCTAATTTTTCTATTGAGTTCATTGTTATAATTTTCAATGATTGGGTTTGGTTTAACATTTGTTTTATATGAGATTACTATTCCAAAATTACTAGAATGTAGGAGTTCCCCAGTTGGGTAAATGTCAGCACTTCCTATAGATCGAGGGTCTGTGATTCAAGCCCTAAGGTTGTGCTCAAAATTAGTGCCTAGATCAAGGTGATCATTAGGATGGGGTTGTTTCAAAAATAAAATAAAATTTGGAATGAAATAATAATAGACCATAATATAAAGAGTATACTTTTCAATTTATGGTCCAAAAAAAATAAAAGAGAGAGGAAAGAAAGAAATAAAAACAAGAAAAAACTGAGAGAAAGGGGAAATGAGAATTTAAAAGAGAAAACAAAAGGATAAAATAAAATAAAAAAGTACATATAATTAGTTGAATAAAAAACTTGCCTCCCCAGAAACAATTCCAATTTGATGAGCGTTGTTGGACACACTCTCAAAAATATGTATTTGTGATTTTACAAAGTTCACCACAGTGGCTGACCTAGGACGTTCTCTTAATGAGGAAGTGAATTAAACAATTATTAATACTATTGGAGTAAGTATGAAAATTTTTCAAAGAAAAAATGAAATGAAATAGGGGGGGTTTTGTTTTGTGATTTTTTTGAATAGTAAACTAAACAAGAAAATGAGAAGCAACAATCAATGAGACAATTTATTTAAAAACACTGATATGAGATGAAAAAGATGATCTAATATAACCCCTTCACCATTCATTTATCATTATACCATATAATTACAATTCATTAAATTATAATACAATATCTTTGTTAACTTTGAAACCCTATGTAAATTAATACAACCACAAATATTTGTGAAAATGAGCCCTAGGTTAACTTCGAGACCTCCAATCGCAGTACCCTGCTTTGATTTTGATCCAAAATCCAACTTATGATAAGTCGTAAATTAAGGAAGAATCTAATAATTATAGTGTAGAATTATTTGAGTTTGGGGATGTGATTTGAAAACTACAATTCTATTCCATGATTATTGGAGTTTGTGGTTAAAGTTTCACTCTCAAGATTTACACAAGTCTAACTATGTAGTCGAGTGAAAATCGATCAAGTTACATATAAATTAAAACTCAATTAATTGATCAAAATTTATTAATTAGAGCATGTTTATGTATTAAAAATAAATTAATGAATGGATTGGGGATTATATCAACTATGGAAGGAATCACTCTTCTATGGGCATAATTGTCATTATGGAGTCGTTTTTCATAAGAAATGGATTGATTGGGTAAAACCCAATCTCAACCCCACTCTTAATTTCCCGCATCGATAGGAAAAATAAAATACTAAAAGAGAAGAATATATAAGATTAATTAAAGAATATTCAAGTTACAAACATGAAAAGAAAGAAACACAAAGGGGAGGGAGGATAAGAGAGCCTTCTTGGAAGAGATATTTTCAAAAGGCCCCACTCCCAAGAGGTGTGAGATCTTCTAAAGGGCCAAACATTCAGCTCAAACATCCCAAAGCCTCTACCAGATCCACCATAGAGTGAAAATATCCTTTAAATAGAGTTTCTGGACACCGGGGTTAAAAACTTTTTAAACGTGAATGGGAAATTCTTCTAAATTGTTTAATCCCACTTAAACCTCATAGTTGACCTCAAAAACTCATGAATTGACTGGATATCTAGTATAATTATTTGTGATTAATAATATCCCTGAACCTCCCTCAAATTTTGGGCCCAATCCAATCTCAGATAAAGAAGATACTGACCAAACATTGAAGTGATATCCCATCTGCTAAAACCAGTCCAACTTTAACATCATGGCCCATTTATACCACTCCAATGCATGATCGAACTCCCATGGCCTTAATAAAATTTATATCCAATAACTTCTAGAACAAATTTACAAAATTTTAAGTGAAAATAATTTAACAAAAAATATTTAATACTATAGTGAATTTTAAAAGGGTAAAACTAGAATTTCTATCATATTTTCAAATGAATGATCTAATCAAAAATATTCTATAAAGAGGCATATTTATCACAATGTGATAAAATTATTTCATTTATTATTAATAAAATATTCAATAAAATTGTGTAATATAAATAAGTCAAGTTATTGTATATAGAATATAGCTATTCATATCCCTAATGATATTTAGGTACTATATATCATATTTATTCATTGTATTCATTTATATAATCATTATTTAATAGTGATCATGAATAATGAATCACATTTCCTCATGGAAATGGTGGACCATACGTACCCACGAGCGATGATATCATTCTCTTAATAATGAAATGGTAAAGAAGTTGATGATATTTTATTATAGAATCAATAGAATTTTATGGTTATAATATATATATATATATATACATATTATTTCCATCATTATATTGATCCGAATAAAGTATGGATGAAAAACAGATTACACATAGCGTGGAGACGTTAAGCCGTACATACACACACACAATGCTTTTGTTTTCATAGTATGGATAAAAGGAGGAATATAGTAGTTCCATAATCATAAGAACATATTATAAAATATAATATTTTTTTATTACTTTATAATTGAAACAACAAAATAAGACTAAGTATAAAAAGAAATAATCTTGAAAGCATTAGTAAATAAGATTACTAATTCTTCAGAAAACATCCATTAGATCTCCTCTTAGGGACACTAGATTTTATATTATAAAAATAACAACACCTATATAATGTTACTAAGGAAGTTTAGAAGAGAAATTATTAGGTAATATTTGATTATTAAGGCTCAATTTAATGTTAATAAGTGAGGGATGTGGGGCACTTTTATAATAGAGGTGAATGAAACTTTTGGAACTTACAAAAAAATATTAATTTATAATAAATAAAATATCAATCCAAAAACCTCCAAAATTCCATGTATTAGAATCTAAGATGATATAAAGCTGTAATAAAATCAAAAAATATATTTTAGAAAAGTATTCGTGTTATTTTAATCCAAATCATTTTGATTTACCCTTAGATAACATATATTAATTTTAACTAGCTTTATAACATTTTCATTATTAAAATGTTGTAATATTTACTTATGTGATTTAAATTAGACCATAAAAGAAAATTTTATAACATTTCAGACCGAATTATAATTATTTTGTATTTTTAAATTTTTTTTAATATTTAAACAATTTAATTAATTATTATTTTGATAAAATATCATTAGAATAAATTATGATAGTATTCATTACATGGAATTATAAAAATATAAAGATAAAAAAGTTAAATTAAAAATTAATATTTTATTATATCTATAATAGATCAAGGTATTATATAGAATTATCTTATCACATTAATTATTTAAAATTATATTTATTTTAATATTTTTAATAACATTTATTTGATATTTCAACTAAAAAAACAATTAATACATCAACATTGTATAATTATTTAATATACTTATTTTTTTAGTAAAAATTAAATATAAAATAACAAGATGAAGATAATTATTATATATTTCAAAATAATATTTATATTCTAATATATATTTTGTATAACCCTATATGAAAATTTATATAGTATTTAAAAAATGAATGCGACCTCTTGGAATGTTTGTTAAATAACATAGTATAAATATCATAATATGATATATGTGGCCCCAAAAGTAAAAAATAAATTTATATCCTAAAATTATAACTATTAAGTTAGAAATTTAAATTTATATTCATTCATAACATACATTTTTCCTCATGTGGATACATAAGGGACATTTAAGACAAAAAAACGACATTTTGGGTCTTTCTTTGATTTAAATATTATACAAGTAATTTTCTTAGAAAAGTGTCCATTAAACAAAAAAATTTAGATAATTATGAGTTAATGAAAGAATTATCTTTATCCAATAAAATTTGGGCATGTTTTAGGATCATTCTATATTCTTTATAATTTTAATTTTAACATAAATCACCCAATTTTCCCTTTACCACGGTAACAAAATTTACCAAAGGAACTATTTATACTGAAAAAAATAAATTGTGAATATTAACTAAATTTAGACCTAATGAAAACAAATTTAGAATAATTTTTTCAAAATTAAATAAAATTAGTTGTAGAATTTAATTTAAATTGGAACTAGTAAAATTCCATGAAAAACAGTTTTTCAGAAAAAAACTATTTTAAAACAAAAAATGTTTTTATAATGAATATTTTTATAAAATACAGTAAAAAAACCATAAATGTATTATTGTAAATCAAAATGAAAAAAATTAAAATTTAATAATAATCCAAAACATAATTTTTCCACGTAAATATTTTAAACTAAAATACAGTTTTCAATAAAAAGTTAGTTTTTCACTATTATTTTAATGTATTCCAAAAATTATATAAAAAATAATTTTATGATAATTTTGACAAGATGAATTCAAAAATGAAATTAATTTTTTAGATTATATTTTCTAGAACATTTAAAAATTACTATTCAATCATAAAATAAGATAAACTCATTTACGAATAAGTCCTATTTTTTGAAGAAAGAAATGATTTTACTAAAAATTGTGTGATCATTTTCTTAGAGAATACCAATAAATAAATATGGGTTTATAAATTTATATTAATTTAATATATTTTTAGATCATGTTTATTCCAACCAATTTAATTGATAGTTTATAATGAACATATAATATTTACACAGTTTGTTTAAACTCCCAATTATGTGAAACAAAATCTATTAAATAGTTAATATTATTTAAAGAGAAATTTTTCCTAGACAACATCGATGTGTTATATTATACCCCCCTTAAATTTAATTTCTCTATAAAAATTCATTATTTTGAAAATTAAAAATTAGGATTACTCTACCTCAACACATCCTCAGTTTCCCACGCTGCTTCCTCAAATTTTTCGTTTTTCCATATAAATTTAATCAAGAGAGTGGTATTGTTATGTATAAAGTTATCTCTATAATAAAAAATATAGATCAATTTTTATTTATAAGAAGTATCTTTATGTAATGATATTAATTATGAGTTTATTATATGCTAAAGATCAGGCATTAACATTCATAGGAGAGATACATGGAACACATCATGAACTTGAGAGAGATTCAGTGGAAGTGTTAATAAATAAGATCCCTTCCCAACACAATCAAGAATTTAAAAAGAACCGAGATAGATAGGGACTATATTTCCCTTCATTCCAAACCTCATCACTCTATTCTAGGGAGATATTTGTATAAATACCTTGTCACCCACTTCAAACTCTATGCCTTTTCATCAATTACCTGTATAACTATTTATTAAACTTTAGATGATCTTATGTGATGTTGAATAGATCTAACCGTATATTTCATCTCCTCAACTAGATTAGGTCTCAATATATGTCTTTCCCTAACTTCATTCCAACATATTGTATTTTTTCTCTTCTTACCATATATTGATTCATATGGATCCCTCTAAAACTGGATTAAAAGATATTTCTGTAAGAAAATTATACCAAAGATAGGTTTTGATCCCAAGAAACGTTTAAATACATAGAGAAGAATATCAAAAATTATTCTAGAGTTTTAATTATCCTCTTGGACTGACCATATATCTGAGGAAGATAAGCAATGCTCAAAATTAACTCTATATCCAGATCCTAATGAAGACTTCTCCAGATCTTCAAGGTAAATCACATGTATCAATTAGATATCATGGAAAGTGGTACTACATGAAATCTCATGACATACTTAATATATAATTTGTAAACCTGATCAAGAAAGAAATATTATTTAATATCAATGAATTGTTCCAGCTTCGTAAGGTAATCAACTATAACCCATATAAAATTATTGAATTTAGATGCATTGGGAAGTTCGATGAAAAATTCAATGGTTATGCTTTCCCATTTAAATTATGGTAAGGGTAATGGTTATAACTCCCCCCTTAAACTTCTATATGTTAGCTTCAACTTGATAAAAAACAATGCACCAAGAAACATATTTTGAAATATATCTCTTCATTCCATCCCACCAGAAATACTATTTCAGGCCCCTATACATCTTTGTGATTCTATGATGTATAAAGAATGATGAGATATGAGAACTATCTAATAGATCCGTACTTAATTATGGTATGGGAGTAATTAATACATAGTTATTGAAAGTTATTATTCCATCAAAATCAAGTTTGAATTTAGGAACATTTCACAACTTCTTTTTAATCTCGACATCTTCCTTCTTCACCTATTTAATCTTCACTTGTACAGATAGTTGAACCTTCATTTAAAAAATATAGGGTTTTTCTCCCTCCTTTAAAATTTGAAGATCTATCCTCTACAAATGCATAAATATTAGATCTTTCTTGATCCTAATCATAGATATGATAGCATGGCCCTTTCAACTCAATGCATCTTCCACCTTATTCATTTTACCTAGGTGGAAATGTATTGAGCACTCATAATATTTAATAAAATAAAACCATATACCATGGTTAATATTCATCTCCATTTGAGTTGAAATATAATTTATACTTTTTTGATTAGTATATATATCACACATTTCTCCATAAAGATGATTCCTCCATATCTTTAATGAAACAAATACCACAACTAACTCCAAATCATGAGTTGGGTAAAACTTTTCCTATATTTGCAATTGCTGAGAGGAATAATCTATCACCGTATCATTTTTCCTGAGAACACATCCCATCCCCTTCTTGGAGGAATCACTATAGATCACAAAATTTTCTCAAATATTGGGTAGTTTTATCATAGGTTCACTGACTAACCTTCTTTTATACTCCTTGAAATTCTATTCACATTCCTCCATCCATATGAACTTAACACATTTCCTAGTCAAAATGGTTAGTGGTTTAGATAATCATGATAAATGTTTCAGAAAACATCAATAATATCCACCCAAACCAAGAAATATTTGGATCATGATCACCATTGTAGGTCTAGGCCAATGTTCAAAAACATCCATCTTTACTAGATCCATATATATCCCCTCTAATGAGATTATGTGACCAAAAAAAGAAACCTTCTAAAGCCAAATTTTACACTTGGTAAATTTTTCATAAATATTCTTCATTATTATGGTATTTAGTAAAACTCTCAATTTAACTTCATGTTCTTAATTTATCTTTAAATAAACAAGATTATAATCCATAAATACTACCATAAATAGATCATGATAGTCTCTCAATACTCTATTCATTAAATCCTTTAAGATTGTGGGGGTGTTAGTAAAAATAAAAGGCATCACCATAAATTTATAGTGTCCATACCATGTAAGTAATGTCATATTGTATATATCCTCTTTCTTGAATCTTAATTAATGATATATATATTGAAGATCAATCTTATAAATGTATTGACCTATGTGTAGTTGATCAAATAAGTCATCAACATGTGGTATAATATATTTTTTCTTAATAGTGAGCTTGTTAAGTTGTCAATAATAAATGAAGAGTCTCACTGATCCATATGTGTTCATAAAAAAAGAATCAGTTCACCCCATGTTGATGGACATGGGAATATTAATCCCTTTTCAAGTCTCTCTTTGAGATGCTTGTTCAATTCCTTCAACTCAATTATGGCTATTCTATAATGAGTTTTTCAAATAGGCTTAACACCTGTTATGAGTACTATTGAAAACTCAACATAAAAATTTAGTGGAAGACATATGAATTCTTATGGAAAGACATTAATAAAATAATGAACAACAAGCTTATCCTTAATGGTTAGTTTCTCCCCACCCATATGAGATAGATAAGCTTAATTTATACGAATTAAGACCCACAAGATCGAAGTGATTTCTATTGGAAGTTCATATTCACCCTTTCATATATAGAAGATTATAAATTCATTTGGAATATGAATTGAGGATTCCCTTACTTGGAAATTAATATGATATATATACAAATAAATCCAATCCATTCCATGAATCACATCCAATATTATAAAAGGAATGATCAAAATATTTTTAGGAAACACGTTCCCACAAACATCAAGTGGAGAAGAATTATAAACTACTGATGCAACTGCTGTGTCATTAGGAGTTTTCACTACTGACTCAATATCTAATTATTAAGTAAAGACAAATATACTCTTAGAAAATTCTTTATAAATAAAATAGTGGGTGGAAATAGAATCAAATAATATATTAGATACTTTATATTGGATTGTAAGTTTACCTTTCACCACATCATTGTCATACTCCATATCACCAATAGTGATCACATGTTATTTTCCTTTATCATTTTTCTTTAGAGGTTTTTGGTGTCAATACTCATTTATAACCCTTGGATATTGGAATTAGTTAGTTTAATCACCATTTTCCTTGCACTAGAATCCTTGATGTGTGAGAGGTTCATTCTGTGTAGTCTTTTATCTATTCATATCATTAAGTATATTTTTCCCATCACACAGACAATAAATTTTCTGATAACCATATTCACCACACATAAAACATTTACTAGTCCCTTTAAGATAGTTTCCTCTATGTTACATTCCACACTATGATCATAACATAAATATCATCTTATTTTCAGTATGATTTTTAGATTTTCTCTTGAATTTCATTTTTCTCTTCTTATTAAACCCATAATATTGATTTTTAAATCCAACCAACATCTCAACATTGAGAGAACATCAAACTATTTCTTCATATATAATGAAGTCCCTTATGGATAATGCCCTTCAGAGTCGGGTTTTTAATCCACTGAATAATTGGTCAACCTTAATCTCAGGAAGGATGATAATTCCATAATCTTACCTTCCATGTTTTGTAAAATTTTCCTCATAGGTACCAAAAGATTCATCTTCATTTTTCTTAAGATAGAGGAACTCATTCTCTATATTCATTCAATGAATATGGGGAATGCACTTATTCAAAAATAATTTATTCAAATTATACCATTCAATATATTCAATTTCATCTCATTCCATCATATTCTTGAAAATATTCCATCATTGACCCATATAAAATTCCATATGATGGACAATAAAAATGATTTTCACATATTCTAAAAATTGGAGAACAAAAAACATATTTTCAATGGTACTTATCTATTGTTTATCCTCTATTAGATAAAAAGTCCTACTAAAAGACGGTTGGAGCTACCACATTTAGGACTCAATAGAATTTTGTTCCCTAATTTCCTCGTTTTGGAAGTATTTCCTGATTCATAGCTTGAGAAAGTTGTGTGATCATAGAAACAAGGTATGTCATTCCATATACCATAAAATTGAGTTTCCTAGGAGGATAATAATTACATTTTCCATTGAATTCATCATTAACCTGGTTCCTTCAGGTTCCATCAATTTACTAAAACCAAAAATCATAGAGTGAGAAACACTAATCATAATGGGAAAACCACATGATAATGAGAAATTACTTATAAAATTTCAATTCGGGACAGCTTAGTTTTTATCCTAGGTTATTTAAGACAATTACCAAAAATCAATGATTACATCCTATACTTAGATTTATCTTTATGGTTCTTATTAATATTTTCTCATCCTATTTTCCAAATGTTAACTAAACCTTACTCAATTACCAACTATAATGACCCATACATTTCATATATAGATATTACATCTAAATAGAAGAATATTAACTAAATAATATAACTAAACCCGGAAAAAATCATTTTGGTTTAGTGTCTTTGGAAACTGGGAAACATAAAAAACTAATCCATAAAACATCTATATTGTCACCCACTTATTCTTTCATAGCTAGAACCATTTTTGACAGATCATACTTAATATATTTCTTCATATCCTAGGGAAATGAAACCAAATAAAATGGTGAGCTTAGATTATCAATAATGGAAACCACATGAGATAAAATAAGCATATGGTCATAAGAAAATGAAAATAAGATTTTAAAATTTATATCCTCTATATCAAAGATTCTTATTTCAAATCAGGGGAAAATCAGTGAAGTTCATAAAGAATCAAAGAACATATTCAATGAGATAATAACATAATACAAGATTTTTTTGATAAAAATAAGCATAAAAATCCTTTCCATATTAGTCAAGGATTATTTCAAATACCCACATAGTGGAAAAGGTTCTTTACTGAACCAATCTCACACCTCATTGTTGCCCTATATTATTGAACCGATTTTACTACCTTCTCCAGTCTTGTATATCACATGAGATATAAATATTTACCCAATAAATTTGAGTGAGATATTTATACCACACATAACCTAATGAAAACCATATATATCTGTTGCATAACAAAAAAATTCATTTATCATATTAAAACCCATGAAAAGAAAATTGGTTTCATAAACATCATTCCACCATAAAATAACCCTTTTAAATGAAATTTATTTCATAAATATCATTCCATCATAAAAATAAATAAACCATAGAAATAAAAGGGGTAATATTCATGAAAATAACCCTATTAAAAATAAATAACATAAAATAATTCTATCATGCATGTTTAATAATTTTGAGAGATCGATTGAAAATAATTCTTGAGTAAAATATCGTCTGTTCCTTGGGATCATTTACATTTTTTATAATTTAATGGAATTTTAACAGAGTAAATTTTATTTTATAATAATATTTTTAGATTTTAAGGGATATTTCAAGGAATTTAAGAATCACAAAATAAAAAAAATCCATTCATGATGTATAAGTTGAAAAACATCTATCTTGTCATTTTTGTAGAAAGCTCACAAAGTACCTCGTTAGGAAAAAAAGGTTTCTTTCAAACTGTTAAGTTAAAATTCACACAAGGGTATAAATTAAATTAAAAAATTTATGAGGATAGTAAAATTATTTAGGATTTTTTTAATAACATGGAAATGGAATATAAATATTACCTAGGATATACTTACGTATGAACAATACTGAATAATATTTAATTGTCAAATTAACCCTTACGTTAGGTACAATTTCTTCGTACGTATCCAAGAACCCTGTATAACAATTTAAAGAATGTTATTAATTTATAAAAAAATAATTTATATTTATGATTTCATATATGATCCTATTTTATAATCTTATGACCTATTTTTAACAATATTTTATATTACTCTTCTTTTGGGTGTTGACTGCATCATTTTCCGATGCATGTTTTGTCATATATGTCCTAGTAATTTTACATAAGATATAGTTACGTAATATACAAATTGTTATTATTGTTATAAATTTAATATTTATTCAATATATAAATTTATATAATCATTATTTAATAGTGTTCATAGAGAATGAATTACATCGTGTCGTGGAGATGGTAGGCTGTACGTGCACACAATCAATGTAATCATTCCTATAATAATAAAATGGTGAAAAATTTGATGGTATATATTTTTTCCATAAATAAAATGATTTTATTATTATCATATATATATATATATATATTATTCCCATCATTATACCCATCCAAATAGTGTGTTGATGAAAAATATATTACTCCACAGCGTGGCGACTGTATTTCGTATGTACGCATGCTAGGTGATTTTGTTTTCCATATGATGAATTATTGGTGAAATATGATTGTTCCATAATAATAATAGAATATAATAATATATTTGATATTGTATTTATCACTTTATAATGGAAACAAGACATGTAGAAGAAATATAAGGAGAAATAATCTTGAAATAGTCGGTAAAGAATATAACATATTCTTCATAACACCTCCTTTATATATCCTCTTTGGGACACTAGAATTTGTACTTTGAGTCGACAAGAAAATTTAAATGGTGAATAAAAAATTTTAGGAAGTAAATTGGTAGTGATGGTCTATATTGATTGTTCAATGTTATGTGAAAATTTGAGGGAGGAGTTGACCTTTAATAATTGCAGTGAGGGGCACTTTTGGAATATCCAAAAAATATATTAATTTATAATAAATTAAATATCTTTCAAAATACCTCCAAAATGACATGTATTATAATATAAGATGATATAAGTTTTTAATATAATCAACCAATTTATTTTAGAGACATTCTATATTATTATAAACTTTATCATTCTAATTAACCCCTAATTAACCAATTTTATGTTCAACTAATGTAACAACATATTCAATAACCAAAAGTTGTAATTTTTAACTATGTGATTTCAAATAGAAAATAAATGAAAACTTATAACAGTTTCAAAAATATTATAATTATTTTTTATTTATAAATATTTTTATTATTTTTAAATACTTTAATAAAATATTATGTTGATAAAATATCATAAGTGTCAATTTTTAAAATATTTAATACATTAACTTTTACATATATCAATAAAATAAGTTAACATTGAAAAAATATTTTATTATATTCCTAAGAGGTCAAGGTTATATATAAATTTTTATGACATTAATTATTTAAATTTATATATATTTAATTAGTTTTAATAACATTTACTTGGTATTTCCATCAATTAAATAATTACTACATAAACATTTTATAATGATTAAATTTTATTATTTGTTCACTAAAAATGTAAAATAAAATACCATGATTGAAGATAATTATTATATATTTTAGAATGATATTTATATTCAAATATATATTTTGGGTAACACTATATTGAAAATGATATAGTACTTAAAAAATGAATGTGATATCTTTGAATTTTTATTAAATATTATATTGTTAAAATTATAATATCATCTAAGGGGACCAAAAATTATAAAATAAATTTATATCATGAAATTATATCTAAAACGTTAAAAATTTACATTTAGATTCACTCATAACAAACCATTTTTATCATTTAGATAAATAGGTGATATTTAACACAAAGAAAGCCGTATTTTGTGACTTTCTTTGATTAAAATATTATATAAGTCATTTTAATGTTCAAGATTCCATTAAAAATATTTATTTTTATCCTTATATTTTAAGTGTCAATTTTCTTCATCATATAAAATTTGGTCATGTGTTTGGGTAATTTTATAGTATTTATAATTTTATTTTTAGCCAAAATCAGCAAACTAACCTTTTACATTGCGAACAAAATTGACCAATTTTACTATTCATATTGGCCAAAAATTAAAAATGACATATTAACTAAATTTGGAAATTATGAATCTAAAATTTTAATCCATTTTTTAGTATTAAAATTTCTAAAGTTTCAGAATATAATTTAAATTAAAACTGGTAAAACACCACAAAAATAATTTTTTAATAAATTCACGAATATAATAATTTTTTTAAAAAATAAGAGGATTATTTTAAATAAAAATTAATTAATTAAAATTTAAAATAAATCCAAAACATAATTTTACCTTATAAATACAATAGATGAAAATACAATTTTTAATAAAAATCCCTATTTTCATTATTCCTTAAATAGATTTTGAAAAATAAAAAATCATAATTTGAAGATAATTATGACATGAAGAATTCAAATATAATATATATTTTTTTAAAACCATTTTATATAACTTTTAAAAATTAATATTCACTCTTAAAAGAAAATGAAATCATTTTTGAAAAAAAGTATTTTTTGAAGAAAAAATGATTTTAAAAAAAATTGTATGATCATTTTTAATCACTTATCAATACATTCATAATTTTTCCAAAAATTATATTTATTTAAGAAATTAGTTTATCATATTTATTCATCTAATTTAATGGATATATTATAATGAACATATACTATTTTCATAGTTTGTTTAAAAGTCATAGTTGCGTGTAATATAAGCTACTAAAGAATTAAAATTATTTAAACCAAAATATTTCATAAAAAATATAATGGTGTTACAATAAGGATATTAAATAATTAACATATAGAAATAATTTTAATGGTTACAGGTGAAGAATATCATCAATGAATCATAACATATTTCAAAGGGCAATAAATTAGATGAAAAAGAATAAAAAGTTTGAGAAAAAACACATTAGAAATAAGAAATATACATGATCATTTGAAATAATTTTAAAATAGATATTTCATGAAACAAAGAAAAATAAAAGTATTTATAAAATCTAAATAAATATAGAGAAATATTCCAAAAAAATGAAAAAGTTTGTAGAATGACATGTTCATATGTAAATGTTAAAAAATATGATTTTCATATTTTGATAAAAATAACCCAAAAAATGTAAAAATATATTTAAAACGTTATAAATAAGGTAAATTAGAATAAAATTAACTCAGTAAGTTATTTAATAATATATAAGGACACCTTCAGATGCATCCAATGAATATTGATATGGAAAAAGGGAGGATCCTTATTGAGAAGAGGAGACGAGGTGTGTTTAACTTACAAGAATCATTTTTGGTGAAATATGAGTCAAGGGGAAATGAGATGTTGAGGGAAAATATAAAACCTCATGGATATAAAAATGGTTATTATTATAAATTTAATAAATAATAAAAATCCCCCTTATGGATTATCTTTTAGAAAATCGTGATTTGAAAATTAAATTGGAATGGAAACTCTTATAGTTTGAGGAGTATTTTGATCAAAACTTTGTTTAAGTTAGATATATCTTGAATTAATTTCCATTATAATGTAGTACAACATATATCTATTTAAACCCCATTTACATGGTTACACAAATTCGTTATGTAGTAGTCACACTATGTTAAATGTATCATGGTGCACATTACAAAATAAGTTTCAATATATTTAATTTGAGACAAAGAACCCTTTTACCTATTTCCTCAATTAGTAAAATTTGTACTATGATCTTTTTTGACAAAAAAATATCTTAATCACCTATTTTAGAAATATAAAACTAAATAGAAATTATTTAAAATTAGTCATTACATTTATACTAGATAGTTTTTACCTATTTTCGATACTGGGTGTGGGTATTCTTGATTATTTTGAACTAGTTTCATAATAGTGGTGTTGTTATTCATTCATATCCCAAAGTTCATTATTAAAAACTAATTAAATTTATTATAATATATTATTTAATTTTTTTAAATTTTAATTTTCTTTTCATGAGTACTTTATACTTTTTCCTAGAAGATGAAATTGACAACAAATATTTTTTTTGAGATTTTAAACCTGTAAACGAGGCTTTCTTAATTAATCAGTAAGATGTCGATTTATAATTTCCATGAAAAAACATTATTGACCTATTTATAACATATTATATGAGTTATTATGTTTTTATTATCATACATGATATAATTTTATATCATTTTGAAGTAGGTTGTCAAACTGACACAAACATGAACACAGTATGATTATTGATGATTAAGTGGTGATTTAGTTGAAATGTCATTACACCTATAGAATAATAAAGTATTTTAGTTTTTATTACTATGATATATCATAATTTTAAATTATTTATAAGAACATGTAATGGATATGAAAATATTTCATAATTTGAATTAATGATTTTACTCTTAGTACACTTGTGTTAAACTATTAAATTAGTTTTAATCAATTGATGAAAAAACGATTTATAAGTTATATAATTTATAATTACATAACATTAATTTTATCATAATAATAATATTTATCATTTAAATCCATTCTCAAAACCATCCATTAAATGTGGTGATGAAAACAGAAACAGAAATCAGTCATCCCTTGGAGGCGGTAGTCCTCACGTATGCATGTTTGGTGATTTTATTTTCCATAGAACATGAGAAATGATTAATATGTTTTATCATATAATAATATAAAATATTTTATAAATTTCTTACTTAGTTATTAAATTCAACATTTGGACCGACCGTGTAAGGAAGTGAAGTAAAATGAAACATGATATTTTGTGGAGGCGGTGTCTACACACACAAATGTCATTTTCTCTTTTAGTAGAGAAAACGTGAAGGGTGATTAAAGATTTTACCATAATTATAGTAAAATAATTTTTTAATAAGGATACAATTTTATAATTTTGAGGAATTGAAAAGAAATTTTATGAAGAATAAATTCATATAAGGAAAAATGAATTAGTAATAAGTGGTTAGAATTCAATACCTCACTACATGGAATATCTCATTTGTGAAGGGGAGTGAAACATTAAGGGATAAAATTTTGATAATAAAAGATCCTTATTAAGGTTAATATTGTGTTGATTATATTTTAGGGTATATTTTGGGTAAAAATTAATAGTTTTTTGTGTGAGGTTAAGCGAGGAGATGATATGCCCTTATATAATACAGTAGTGACAATTTTGTAAATACACAAAATGTTCCAATAATGGAAACTCAATCTATTGTAAAATTGAATAAAAATTTAGAAATAAAGGATAATAGAATATATAAGGTATATTTACAACTAAAATAATCAATTAAAACATTTTTTGTGCATGTTTGGCCCTTTATCTCTCAGGTTACTCATTTGTACCATTTTGATTTTCACCATAGTAACTGGTTTTTAAATATGTAATGTATCTTTTATTCCCATAAATGGCACAAATTATATAATGTTGACATAATGATTCCAAAATTTTAATCCATTTTGTTTTATTTAATTTTTAATGTTGATAAAAATTAATTTTACAATACAAAATATTTACTGTAATAAAAACAATTTTCTGAAATGCACAACTTAATTTTTAAAAAATCAAATATGGGTTTATAAATTGAAACAAAAATTTTAAAACTATATATTCAATTATAAAACAAATATTTGGTCTTATAATTTTTTTTCATAAATAATTAATTCATACTTATATACTAAAAATGTCATAAAATTCATTTTATTTGAAAAAATGGTATTTTACACTATTCACCTAAAAGTCAATTATTCTGGAAAAATAAAAATCAAATATATGTAGCTTTATATTTTGGTGTTAAATCCAAAAATTAATTAATATTAATCCGATTCTTATTTTAAAATTTATATTTTTTTAAATGAAACAACAAAATATAAATAACAATATATTTTAATGAAAAATGACATTTTTAAACATTAAGCCTTCTTAATATTATTTCATATCAATTTCAAATTTATGAGATGATATTATATTAGTTTATATATAATAATATTTTAATATTTTTTAATTTAATCTATTAGGATAAAATATAAATCACTTAACAAAATAGTTCTTTGGAAAAAAGCTTTACTTTTTTTTTCAAAATATTCTTTAATAAATACAATTAATATAGTTTATTAGCATTAATTAATTTATTTTTACTACTACATTTATATTAGAATATTTATTTGAATTTTATCATATCATATTTTAATAGAAAAATTGTTAATATTTATACATATATATATATATATATATATATTTATAATATTTTAATATCATTTTTTATTTCATTGTTTGTTATATTATCTTAAATTTTTTACTTATCAATCCACAACTACAGTATACCTACTAGATATATTTCTAAAAACCATATTTTCAAAGAATATATTTATAATGATCATATTTAAAATTTCCTTATTTCATTCCTATATATAGATACTAAATCATTCATTCATTCTACTATCACTTCACATGACAAGGTTCATATTTTATATTATTGTTTTTTCATAATTCATTTTCCTTTCATGGTTAATTTCAACATTATAGGTTTAAATTTAGTATAGGTGATCCTTAATGTTGAATATGATACATAATCATTCCATGTTGTGAAGATTTTATTCTTTTCTATATATTCCTCCCTGTGGTTTTATACACTATTAATAGATGTACTTATTCCAAGGTGATTAATAATACATGGTGTGGAGTGTTTTGTTTTTTTTAATTTTGTTGTAATTTTCCACTTATAAATGAATAATGTGCCTTTATATTAGAATAGAATTTGTAGGACACATTTTTAAATCATGATTCAATCATTTTGATAGAATTGAGAAATCTTCTTTAAAATAACAGACATATATAATAATAATAACAATAAGAATAATAATCTTAAAAACTAAGGCATTATATTATCTTACCCTTAAATAAGATGTGTCCTTATAATTTTTAATTATTATATACAAAAAAATTAACTAAGGGAATCTAAATTATAGAGACGACATAAAATTTAATTTATAAAGAGATATCAGCCTTAAAAAAAGGTAAACACATATCCTTCCAAAAAATAGGATTATCTCTAATATTAAGGTTTTTATAAAACTATTTGGCTTAAGATTATTATTATTTTATATCAAGACCCTCATTATATAATTTTCTACTAAAAGGTTCTTATTATCACCCATACAGAGAATATCATAGGTTAATATGAAATATGATTTCAAAATAATTTTCCCCTGATTTTAAGGAATAAACCCATCACTAAAATCCCATTAAATTTAAGAAAATGAAGGACACAAATAATATCAAATGGAATATTCTATTAAAATTTAACTTGGAATACAATTATCATATTTCTAGAATATTTATTAATTAATCAGGTCATCAGGGTGGTGATTTAATAATATTAAAAAACTTCATATATATACTAGAGTTATAAGAAATAAATTCTAACAATATATCTAAAAATTTATCTAGGAGGGTAATTTTATCTTAAATATCATGATTCAATTCAGGAGTATTACTTTGATAGGTATTCTATAGTCCTTGTGGTATTTGATTTTGGTGATGCTCATCATATTGGTAAGTCCTTAGATTAGGCTATCTACTTGGATAATGACCAAGTTACCCACACATAATACATTAAATTTTTAATGTTACATTATGATGTACTCTAATTCATTCAGTCATTTTAACTAAACTCTTTATTTTCTTATAATAGTTTGATAATTGATTTCATCTATTACCATACGTAAATGATCTTCCTATCCCTTTGAGGAAAATTCCTTGGTGCTACTTCCCACATATTTTACATGAAGAAGGTTGAATATTCCTTCATTAAGTTATCCATTATTTTAATTTTCATAAAAATCCAACCTTCTCTTCATTGGTGAATTTTGGAGTTTGAATAAGTCTACATTTCTAATCATAACTAGTGATTACTTATTGGGAATAATCACAAGATTCATCACTCCAACTCTTATCCTATTAGACAAATCAAGGGGGAACATTTCCACATTATGAATTGAATCCATTTTTTAACTTGTCTCATTAAATCTTAAACCATTACTAAAACCTAAAGTAGTTACCATGATTTATTTAAAACATAATAGAATTATTGTAAGAGTATTACATGAAAAATTCAACCTCAAAAGTTCATACTATTACAGGAGATTTCTATTCAACCTAAATAACTATTGGTTAAATACAATTTTATTGGGTTCTATCATAATTATTGTCCTAATTTCCTAAAAAAATAAATCTATCATTATGAATTTTAATTTGAATGTTATTAACCGAAGAAAGTCACATGAGAGTATCAAACTAGGTGTACAGTGGGGGTCTCATTTTCGTTTATTTGGTGATAATTAGGTTAATATCCAATATTAGCTTTTCTGAGTTCTTACCCCTAATCACATATATTATAGAGCCATTATTTCTTTGTAATACACATACAAAGATTTTATTTCTAGGAAAACCACATAACCACTACTTTAGAAAAAATTCAGGTTGTTAACCTATACATATACATATCCCATAGAAGTATTCATAGGATTTTCACTAAGGCTATCTCATATTAATCCCTTTAATAACTAAACTAATTCTAAAAAATGACTAAAACCTAATCTAATTCCAACTATAGTGATGAATTCAAGATATGCCTTTATTTTATATCATTTCTATAAGGAAAAAATTAAATCTCACAAATAATAACACAATCCCAAGAACATAAGGTTTAGTCTCTTTGAGAACTAGCTACAAGAGAAACTTATTTTAAAAGTCTTATGTATATTTCTACATAATAGAGCCATAATAGACTACCTACTATTCCTATTATATGTTATAATCATCTTCATAACATGGGGAAATGGAAACATATGAAATGGGTGATATCAGATGATCAGTAATGGTAAATATAAGTGAGAACAATTGAATTTCATAAGTGATCATAATATGAGTAACTGTATAATCAATATTCATAATAATAATCATACCCAGCACAACATAGATAAAAAATCATCACATATGAATTATAATATCATAATATGTGAATCAAAAGAGTTAAAAAAACACTAGTTATAAAATATGATCCTTGAGAGCTTAACCCATTTATGAGAATAAGCATTGAACTATGAACCATCATTCATTTTTGGAACAAGCATTAGAATTGGATAATTTACTTTCATGAGACACACCAATAGTTCTCAACCTTATGATAAATTAAAATATAATCATGAATTATAAAATCTTCATTTATAAACATTATACTTAAGAATTAGAGGGAGATATAGGACCCCACCCATCACCATCCATACTTATGAGTTCCTATTTAAATTAATCACTTATAACATCATAAACAGCCCATAGAAATAAAATGGGTTTCATAAAACATTCCAAATGAAAATCATTGATTTTTATATAATAAAGAACGGATATAAAGAAAATAGATTTCATTTATCTCATTATAAATAACTCATTGATAGAAATGGGTTTCATATACTTTTCAAAAGGATTCACATATTGAAATCATTCATAATTCTATTAATAATAAAAACATGAAAACCCCATGAAGAATAAATTTTTACCTAATGACATGAAGTTACATTATAGTTAAATACCATTCAGTCAATATAATAAAGGATATTGAATTTAAAATGTTTAGATAAAGGGTATAAATTTAAGTTAATAATTTATTTAAATCAATCGATGTATGAAATCTATGTCAACACCCTTCAATTAAATGAACCTAAATTGGGTATTCACCAAGGAAAGGCATTGGAATAAAATTTTCAGTTATACATTGAAGATGATTAAACAAGAAAAAGGCAGTGAGGTATCATTCCTCAAAAGTTAATGATATAACATAATAAATCTATAGATATAATTTTTATGGTTACATTTGAGGAATACTATTTATCAAGAATAATATATGTCAAAGGATAATGACTTAGATGAAAATTTGTTTTTAAGAGTTTGGTAAAAATCAATTTAGAAATAAGAAATATCCTTAATCATTTGAAATAATTTTAAAAGACATATATTTAAAGTATAAGATAAAAATATATTTTTTAAGCCATGAAAAGGTTGAGAGAAAGTTTCAAATAAAAATGATAAAGGTGATAGAATGACATGTTCAGTTGTAAACGTTAAAAATAAAATATTTTCCCATTTTGAGGAAAATAACCCATACAGTGAACATAAAAATATCTTCAAATATTTTAAAATAAGTATAAGTAGTATAAATTCAACATAATAAATTATTGGATAATATATACAAATAATTTCAGAGGAATATAATGAATAAACCTGAAAAAAGGGTGGCACTTGACTGAGTAGAAGACAGGAGGTGCATTTCTCTTATAGGAAACACTTCAGGTAAAATATGAGTTAAGGGGAAATGAGATATTGAGGGAACATATAAAAATAAATGAATATAAAATGGAAATTATAATATATTTTATAATTCCAATTATTTATATTTTTTATCTTTTAAAAATAATATATCTTTTTTTGGAAATAATATTGGTAATGAAACCATTATGGTTTGAGTAAAACATTAATCGAACCCACTTTTAAGTTTGGTATATTTTTAATTGATAGGAATTTAAATAAATTAAATCATATGGATATTAAAACCCAATTAATATTGTAAAATACATTTATTATGTATCAATCACACCATATTAAATGCTTTATGGTTCACATTAAGAAATAAGTTTTAGGAATATAAATTTGAGACAAATAACACTTTAAATTCTTCCCAACTTAGTTGAATTCACAATAATATCCTATATAATAAAAATAAATATCTTTATCACATATTTCCTAAGTATAAACTTTTATAACATTTTGTTTATAATTATTACTTGAATTTATATTTGTTATTTTTTTACCTATTTTTGATGTCAGTTGTGGATAATTTTGATCTACTTTCGTAATAGAAGAATTGTATTAAATATTATCCAAACTCTCATCATTAAAAGTTCATTAAAAGGGAAACTAATTTAAGAATTATGATGACTTTTGATGTCTAAATTTTCATTCTTGATTAACTTAGTCTTTATTCTAGATTATGAAACAGACAAAGAACATTTTTAGTGTTTTTTAATCTAGAACGGCTGTTTTCCTAATTAACTGGTTAAATATTTATGAATGTTATATAAAATACATTATTTAAATATTTATTTAAAATTATACCAAAAATTATGTTTTCATAATAGTCCATTCCATAATTTCATAGCATCATTCAAGTAGGTGGTCAAACTGATCCAAACCTGAATATAACATGATTATTGATGATTAAGGGAAGATTTAGTTTCAATAACATTAAACCATTTGAATATTGATATTATTTAGTTTTTATTATAGTAATGTATTATAATTAAAAATTATTTATTAGAACAAGTAATGGATATGGAAATATTATATATTTTGAATTAAATATTTTACTCTTAGTATGTTTGTTTCATACAATTGAATTAATGAAAATCATTTGATGATCACGTCGTTAATAGGTCCTAAAATATGTCATAGAATAACCTTAATTATATAATAAAAATCATTTTTATTCATTAAAATCAATCTAATTAATATCCATGTAAGGATGTGGAAAAAAAATAAATCATTCCATGGAGGTGGTAGTCCACACGTATGCATGGTTGATGACTTTGTTTCCTAAAGAACTAGATAAATGAATAATATGTTTTATCATTTTATAAAATAAAATATTCGCTAAATATCAAAATTATTTATTTAATTTAACATTAAGACCAATCTTTTATGGTGGTTAATAAAAAAACATGATGTTTTGTAGAGGTATCAGTTAGGGAAAGTTTGTTAAAGATTGTATCATAATTATAATAAAAAATTAGTATAATAACCTAAAACTATAATATTTATAATGATTTTATCAATTTTATATTGTAAAAATAAATTTTATAAAGAATAAATGTACTTAAGGAAAAATAAAAGGGGAAGAACCAGTTATAAATTTATACCTCACTACATTGGTTATCTCCTTTGGGAATGGGAGAAAAATAATGAGGGATGGTATTTTGAGAATAAAAAACCTCTGTACTATGGATATGAGTGTTTAAGAGTGGTTTATCCAATACCTGTACCGAATTTAGGGGGTTTTGATATTAGGTCATGTGAGGAGATGAGAGCCCCTTTTATACGTGAAAGGAGTGACAATATTGTAAATACAAAAACGTTTCCAATAATGGAAAGCTAATGTGAAGTAGAATTTCTCAAAAATAATTAAATAAAACATAGGATAAGAGATAAGGTAGATAAACACCCTAGAAAACCCAATTATGACAAGCCTTTTACAAGTTTGGCCCTTGACGTCTTAGCTTAATTATTTTTACCATTTTGGTTTTGACCACAATAACTAGTTTTTTCTAGGTAATTTATCCTTAATTCCCAAAATCTACCTAAAACATATTTTACAATTTGAAACTACTAATTTTAAATTTTAAATATATTTTTATTAAAATTTTAAATATATTTTTATTAAAATTTTAAAATTAATAAAAATAAATTTTTAATTACTGAATACAGAACGTTTTAAAATCATTTTTTTTGAAAAATATAAAATAAATTCTGAAATATAAAATATTATTTTATAAATTAAAAAAACATTATAAAATATAATTTCACTTATAAAATACGTATTTGGTCTTATAAAAAGGTTTTATAAATTTATAATTCATACTTATATACTAATAATGTCAAAAAATCCATGTTATTTGTAAAAATGACATTTTTCACTGTTCTCCAAAAATAAATATTTTGAGAAAAATAAATAAATAAATATTATATTTAAATTTCCATGATAAATCTAAAAAATTAATTTATATTTATCTAATTGAAATTATAAAATTTATTAAAAATTAAATGAAAATACAAAACATATAAAACAGTTTTTTTTATTTGAAAATGATTTTTAACCATTAATTGTTCTGAATGTTATTTCAAATAAATTTAAAATTTAATATATTTTAACATATTAGTCAATATATAATAATATTTTAAAAGTTTTTAATTTAAACTATTATGATAAAATATTAAATTCATAACAAAACAATTCCTATAAAAGAAATATTACTTTTATACTAAAAATTCATTAAAAAATACCTTAAAAATTATTTATTAGTATTCTATAATTTATTTTTACTACTCCATTGATATTAAAATATTTATTTTAATTCTATAATTATATATTTTTATATTATTAATATTAATATTTATACTTAATGTGTATATATATAAATAACAATTTAGTATAATATTATTATTTCATTGTGTGTTATATATTTTTGAATTTATTACCTAAAAATAAATGACTTCAATATTCCTATTCAATATATGAACAGAAAACATACATTCAATGACCATATTTTCAAGGACTATATTTCATTCCTATATATAGACTTAACAATCATTTCTTCATTCCACCCTCATTTCGAAAGACAGAGTCCTTATTTCATATTATAGATTTTACATAATGATTTATCCTTTCATAGTGATGTTCCTTGTTATACGTTTTTTTCCTATTGGAGATCCGAAAGGATGAATATGATTTAGGAGAATTCTTAGTCTTGAAGATTTATCATTTCTATATGTTTCCCCTATTATTTAGTGCCCTTATAATGGATTTACTTCATCTATAGAGATTAATAATCAATGGTGTTCAGTAGTAGTTTTATGTGATTTTATTTTAATTTCCTCTTTATAAATGATTAAAGTGTCTTTAGTTTGGTACAAATCATATAGGGAAAATTTTGATTTCATGTTTTAATTATTTTTAAAGAATAAATAAGCATTCATTAAAATTATAAAAATGAATAATAATAATAGACAAAAAATATGGAGTGTTAAATCTAATGTTATTTAAACCATTTTTCTGATACCAATTATAACACACTAAAACATAAATTACCCATTATAATGATTATTGAAGGAAGTATTTCAAATTTTTTCGTTCCCATTATCTTTTAGGTTTATAGTTTTAGAGAATTTAGAAAACCATTATATAACAAAGTGGATATTTTCACATAACGTACATTTGGTCCATAAAAATTAGTTCTTATATTACAACCATTTTCTCATTAAAGAAAATGTTTCTTTATTTAAGATGAGTCAAAATAGAGTATATATTATCCTTTATATAGTTCCCAAAAATCATTATTTATTTGGAAAAACATTCAAAAACTTTTCACGAGTATGAAATCTATGTAAAGGATATAAAAGTAAAGAAAACCCATTAATATAGAGAAAAACATGGTAGCCCATAAATATATTTATCATCTTCACAAAAAAACAATGAGTGTATAAAATAAATAACAATAAAATGTTAATATAAACCCTTTATAAAATAAAAGCTTTAAACCCTATAAAAATATTATAAAACCCATGAAGACATCTTGGTAAACCATAAGAACCCATGAGAATGATTTTTCTTGAAAATATAACATTTAATTTTAAAAACATTTATACCTTCTTCTTTAAATTAAAATATTTTCATTAAAAATACATATAAGTTTTAAAAAACCATGAAATCACCTTATGAAATTATATTCATCAACCTTTTTCAATTGTGTGTCACATTTTTTTGAATAACTCTTAATCAATTAATTCCAATCATTATTTCTTTTGAGAATAAGTCATTACCCAATATATTAGAGATCTATATCTTAGGATCGAATTAAAATAATGTACTAGAACTATAACATGAACGCCTAATATATAATATTTAAAATTTATATCTTAAAACTCAATTAATCCCATAATTAAAATCAATTTCTATAATCTCATTAAAATAAAGATAAATATCATTTTCTTTTGAAGAAATTAAATAAAACCAAAAACTACCCAGTATAATGAGAATATGAATTTCTTTAAAAACCCATTGAATGTTATAGATTAATAATACTATTTAATAATGTATATGATGGTAGGAATAAGTTTTTATGAAATATATGTTAAAAAAACATTCATATGCACTTTGGTAAAAAGTGTCAAAAGTGACCTGTACAGAAAACATTAAAATGATTCATTTTTGGATCCTTCAAAAAAGTAAAGGATAGATGAAAATGATGTAACATAATTATAGTGTATACAATATATTTATTTAATTTTTTTTAAGATCATGTTTATGGATGGGAAAGAGTTTAAACCATTTAAAATAAGGTTTTAATGAAAAATATCATACCTTTTGTCCTGAATTTCCACATATGTATTTTACATCCTTGAATAATAAAAATATGTTAATCATTTAATTTACTAAGAACATTTTCATTTTAATTTTATTAAAATTATTCATTTTATTTGTTTGTTATCATGTAATATTTATTTACTAAATCAATTAAGTTTATGTTGGCTATTTTGAGTTTGTGTGGTCCAAAACAGCTTTGGTGCATGGAACTTGGTCAAAGAGGTAATGGTTAAATCATCCTAAAAAAACCAAAACATTTATAATTAGCTTGTTCATACATAAAATATAACTTTATAACCATAAATTTAATTATTCCATGAATAATTAAATATATCATTTCATGGAGGCGGTAGTGCACACACATACATGAGCGATGTCTTCATTTTTCTAATTGATAAAATTTAAATAAATCGGACAATGTTTTAAATTTAAATAATCATAATAATATTAAAAATATAATATGTATTCTTTAAATCCATACTTATGACCATACATGTGAGGAGGAAATGGAAAAATAATTACATTGCTTCCTAGGGTTGGTAGTCCACACGTACGCATGAGTGACATTTCAATTTTCAAATGGATAGATGAGTAAGAAGGTAGATAATATTTTATATTTTAATAATAATAATTATTTCATTATATATATATATATCCATTTAACACATTATAACCATCCATGTGATACCGTAATGAAAAATGAAACACAATACTATATGGAGGTGGTAGTCCACACGTATACACGAGCGATGTTTTTAATCCCATAGGATGGAATAGAGGTAGAAAATAGTTTTTCGATTAAAATAATAAAATTAAAGTATGTTAAAATTTATAATTTAATAATATTGGTATGGTTATTATATATTTCAATGAGTAATAAGATGATATAAACTTGAAATAATTTGGTTAATAATTATACATTATTCTCATATATATTCCATTAGTTTAGTTCTTAAAACTTCTAAAATTGAGATATTGGTAAGACAAGAACATATAGAATGTGTTTAAGAGATTTTTAAGGTATTTGGGTGTATATTGGTAAATATAGAGTTCTAAAATTGATTGGATATGTGAGGATATGAGGATCACTTTTGTATGTGAGAGGTGTGATACCCTTGAAAATATTAGGATCTTTAAAATATAATAAATGTATTTCTCATAGAATGTAGATCTAATTTAGAAAAATTTCTAAGAGAGGGTCTCTTAGGTCTAAATTCACAAAAAAACCATACTTAGATAAGTATTATATATATTTTAAACCATATCTCCCGGTTTAACCCTATACTTTAACACTTTTAACCCTTACCATGGTGACCAAATTTCACCATGACAATGATTTATTATGAATACAAATTAGATTGAGCTCGTTAATTTTTTTTATAATTATGATTCAAAAAACTGAAAATATTTTCCAGGATTCAATTTACCTAAGTTGTAAAAATCACATTTAATATAACTTCACAAAATGCAACAAAAAACAATTTTTTGAAAATTGGATTTTTCAAGAATAAAAATTATTTTACACAAAAAATAAATATAATCTGTAGAGACCCGAAGCTTGAAGTACATGGACATTACATTACTTTTTCGGAATAATAAATACAAAATAGGAACCAACACTCAAGGACCGTAAGAGTTTAGTGTCTTTGGAAACTTGTAACGTAATCTTCTAATCATGTTGAAGGATCTTCAACATCTCCAATAAAGATATTCCCCTTTTTTTCTTACGTAAAACCTTTCTTTATATCCTGGGGAAAAGAAAACAAAAAAAGGGTGAGCTCAAATGCTCAGTAAGGTTAATCATGTAGAAAATAAAACAAACCATATACATTTGAACCTAAAAACATGTGCATAATGTTTAAACATTAGAATCTTGAGCAATGACATAAATCATTGAAGTACATAAGGCATATATAATAAAGGAACATCAATCACGATAAAATAGCATGGGAATAAAACATGTAATTGTGGAAACCATTAAGCACATGATATGATTTCCATAGTAGCCAGGGCATTGCTGCCAAGACCATCTTAGTGGACAAAGTCCCTTTCTGAATCGAGTTCACTCCTTGTTCAAGTCCTGTATTACTGAACCGGTTTAAATTTCCATTCCAGCCATGTCTATCTCATGAGATATAAATATTTAGCCAATGAATTGGAGGTAGATATAGGTCCCACCCATCTCATAATGAAATCATTCTTACTTGTGCCACAAAATAAACTTAAAACATTTATCATAACCCAAAGAATAAAATGGGTTTTATAAACATCATCCCGTCATTTGATAATCCATATAAAACAAATGGACATTTCATCATAAGAAAATTTAACCATGTAAATCATAGAGACATAAAACTTGAAACATACACATATCAAATAATGTCATCTTAGATGGAAAATGGTTTTGATAAAACATTTGAAATGAATTCTTGAGGAAAATATCCTTTCTTTGTCAAAATCATTTTCTTTTCAAAAAATTCCATGCACTTTTAAAATAAAAGTATTTTGTTGAAAATAGTCATAAAATCATGTAGAGTATGCTTTATGAAGATGAGGCGTTATGAAACTGTAAAAATCCATTCACGCCTTATAAGTTAAAAATAGCATTCTCCTCGTACTTTTGTCAGAAAAGTCAAAAAAGTACCTCGTAACATAAAAAAAAGAAATATTCCTTACATACCATGTAGTAAAAGTCAAAAATGGGTAAAAAGGACTTTAAACATACACGAAAACACTTTTATAAAACATAGACAATGATGATATAAATAACCCCAGTAAATACTTACGAATAAGCAATCTCGGATAAAAATGAGATTTGCAGAATTATCCCTTACCTTAGGTCCGATATGCTTCATACGTATCCAAATCTCCTGTATAATGATTTAAATAATGTCATTGACTTATTACAGAATCATATTCATTGTTATTATATCATATATGGCTCACTTACGAGTTTATATTACCCGTTCCTCTGTAAATTCATGTTACAGTAGCGTTATGGGTAAAATTGTTTCATTTGTCGTTCGTGTTTTAAATTGTAATTATTCATATGATTACATATATCATGATTACTTACATACAGAATGTAAAACATGATTTATATATAATATATATTCAGAATATACATATATATAACAGATCGATAAATGGAATGAAATACACCATTCATGGAGACGGTAGGCCGTACGTATGCATGAACGCTGTTTTCATTTCCTTATTGAATTGAATGGAATTAAGTATATGAAATACATATATATGTACATAAATCTTGTAGCATTATTATGTCATATATTTCATTATTACTTATTATATATACTTTATAATCATTCTTGAATTTTTAACATGGAAAATGAATCTCATCGCGTCGTGGAGACGATAATCCGTACATACGCATGAGAGATGATATCGTTCCGATGGAATTGTATTGGAGTGTATGTGTACTATTTCAGAATCAATATCACTTTAAAATAATCATATATAGTCATTATTTACACCATTATACCCATCCAAGTAAGGTGGTGGTGGAAAATAGATTACACCACGGCGTGGAGACGGTATTCCGTACGTACGCACGTGCGGTGATTTCGTTTTCCGTAGGATAGATAGATGGTGAGATAGGGTTATTTAATACTTATAATAACATATCAGTATATGAGTGATACTGATGTTATTACTTCACAATGAAAAAACTAAATAATAAGAAGTAGAAGAAGAAATAAAGTTGAAAGAATCAGTAACGGACATTACATCTTCTTTGAAGCGCCTCTTTGAGACCTCCTCTTAGGGCACTAAAATTGGTCTTTGAAGAAGACCAGGACCTCTAGGATGTTTCTATGGAAGTGGGTAATTGAAATGGTCTGGGTTTGGCCGAGCTTGAAGGCTCAAATTGGTGTGAGGAGGAGAGGGAGGAGGTGACCTTTTATAAGGGAGGAGAGGGGCACCTTTGGAAATATAAGAAATATTAGTTTATATTAAATCCCAACCCCACTTAATAACATCCAAAATGACTCATATACGAAAATTAGATGATATAGGGTTGTAATCTCATCAAACAATAAAATTTAGACATGTTAGGAATTTATTTTAAACATTATCAACTTGATTTATACTTATTTAATCAATTTAATTTTATTTGTGGTAATAACATTCTAAATTTTAAATTATAACAAATAATTACTTATTTGTTGTGAATTTTCCATAATTGGATACATTATAACATTTTAGACCATTTAAATTAATAATTGTTAAATATTTTTGTGATTTTTAAACAATTTTATAATATGTTATTTTTATAAAATAACTATAGTGTCAATTTTGACACTATTCATTTATTTGAATTTAAATAAAATATATACAGAAGATATGTTCGAAATAAAAGCTTTAATAGATTCATAAAATTTCACATGAATCTATAAAATTAGTGGATAACATTAAATAGTTCATATAATATTTATTTTATTATTTTTTAAAACCATTTATTTGGTTTATCTCTTAATAAAATAATTAATACATCATTTTTGTATAATTATTTAATAAACTTATTTGTTGCAAAAAAATTAAAACTAAAATCTTATGATGAAGATAAATCTATTAACTTTCACAATAATACTTTTACTCGAATTTATCATCTTAAAATCACAATATTTAAATTGTTATATTTATTAATTTATGAAGGTGACAACTTTGGCATCATTTAAAATAAAATAATACAAGTTTCATAATCACTTTTATAAGGCTCAAAATGGTAAAATATTAGACCATTTAATGATTATGGTTTACATTTACATGACCAATAAGTTATGGTCAGTGTTTTTTTCTTTAATGGTCACTATTAGTTTAATAAAAACTATATTCTTGATTTTTCACTAGATAAACAATTTATGCATCACTATTGTGTTCACAATTAATGCTAATTATTTAATCACTAAAAATTATAAATAAATTCATATGATGTAGATAATTTCATTAGTTTTCTGTAGAATATTCATGTTCGATGTTTCATGAAGTTTATCACTAAATTAAAGTTAATATACTTATAAGATTTAAGAGAGTGACATATTGTCACTTTCTTTGGTTTTAATAATAATTAAATTATTTTCACAGAAAAAAGTCCATTAAATGATTCTAATCTGACCCTTAGGTGATATGGGTCGACTTTTAGTCATACAATAGGATTTTGGAAGGTTTTAGGGTAATTTTATAATCTTATATTTACCCTTAATTACCCGATTTACCTTTAACTATGGTAAATCAAATTTTCCGTAGTCACTATTCATAATGCCCAAAAATAAAAAGTAGTCTATTAATATAATTTGGACCCACTGATTCCAAATATGGAATCCATTTTTCCAAATTCAATACACAAAATCTGTAGAAATTAAATTAAAAATAATCTCGTTGTTGAAAGAAAACGGGTTTTTGTTTAAAACATTACAAAAGATTGAATTTATTTAACCTACGAATTCAAAGTAAAATCAATGCTAATGACATACATTATATTAAATGGTAAAAATATATTCTATGTATACTTTAATACCATTAAATATTATAATTTAACCACATAAATTATTACGATGAAAAAAGTTGTTTTTAATTAAAATATAGCATGTTTTTACTATTCATTAAAATATGAAAGTTATCAGAATAACATGAAAATTTTATCCAAGGTAAAATTTCATATACTTATTCCAAATAATAATTTTATTTTGTAAAATTGAACTTATAAACTTGTCAAAAACTAGATTTAGAGTGGGTACGACGTCAAAAGGTGGAAAAACTGCATTTTTTGAAAAATACTTATTTTACTCGAAATATTTATTTTGTTCACATAAAATGTTTTAGAAATTTTATAAGATGAATAATAATGTTATAAAATTCAAAATTTAGTTAATACTATTCATAATATCTAGTTCATAATAATATTATAATAATATATCGTTGTTTAGTAAAACTCGGTATTGTATACAACACACGCTATCGAGGAAGGTCGCGATTGCGTGTAATGCGAGCCAAGTTAGGGTTCCGTGTTGTGAAAGAATCCTTCGTTGTTTCGTATAACAGAATGCAACCATATTTTATTTATACATTGAATATATATATATAAAAACACACTCAATGTTGCGTAGATTGACTATTATAAAACAAACTTGAAATTGTGTGTAACACGATCCAAGAATAGCGTTGCATATACTACAAGCTAATACGGTGTTGCATATAGTACAAGATAAACTTTGTGTGGTGTATAATAGAATTCATCAATAAAATTAAAAGAATATTTTTCATAAAATCTCGGGGTGTTACATTCTACCCCCCTTAAAATGAATTTCGCCCTCGAAATTCGTCGGGGTTATAAATGGTTTTCTACTTGAAAATTTCTTTAATAGAAACCCACAACGTAAAAAGGAATAAAAAAACTTGACTTTAAAAACTAATGTATGAAACATAACAGTTACCCAAATTAACTAATCAATGGGTTTCCACATAGGAGAATATAGGTGAAAATATGGATATGGAATAGAAATCTAACCATCATGTTCTGATGGAGAGTGGTAGAGAACATGGCTATCAAAAAGCCATCAATCACAAATCCATAGATTTGTGATGATATATGGAACCATCTGATTCATTGGATATAAGAGCAATATGACACCATTTTTGGTTTTCAATATCATTTCCCTAAAGTTGAAAATTTTGAATTAGAAGAAATATTTGCTTGATTTTGGTACAATCTCACTATTGTTCATGCTTTGAACAATTTCCACTTCATCTCTTAAAGAAATGAAGTTGAATTTGTTATTCCTGAAGAGTTAGCAGATCATGTGATAGAATGATGGGTCATTCCATCTGTTTCAAGAAAAGGTATCAAATATTCATAAGTCCATCTATGGTGAGGTGAATCATATACGATTTCAAAAATGAACTTATACTTCATATATCATACCGCTTAATAAAATAAAACTAGTTTCTACTAACCAGGGACTTCTTGTAGGCTAGTGGTAGGTGATAAAGTCCATTCGCATTTTGGTTGTGCGTTCGATTCCCACAGCCTTGTCCGACGCGATGGGCTGTCGCCCGTCCTGCAGGTTGTCCTTTTTCTAAAACTACATTACAATAACATCCCATCAATAATATCAAAAAAAGTTATATCCTTAAACAATACTAACAATTGTCCAACATAATCGATTCCAATCTTTAGGCTATCTAAAATACTTTGGTCCAAGCTCATAGTATAAAGAAAATTATTACTTGAATTGTCATCAACCAAGCATGTGAATACCATCATTTATCCCCCATATATCTTGTTACTCACATTCCGATCATGTATTCTATTGAAAAATGAATACCTATTAAACCTTAGTGAAAACATGAATGTTGTTAAATTTTAACACATTCCATATACCAAAATCCCAAAAATTCTATATACTCAAACCATAATATCACTTAGTCATTATATCAGTCATGAGCTCATGAATACAATCAAACATCTCATTATCTTTTTATCCCTTCATTATGCGCATATCATTTGCTTTCCAAAAATATCTGAATAACCTTTCATGGTTACTGGTACCATTAATCATACACTTTCAAAACATAAGGAAATACAATAGTGTAATAATCCTTAAATGTCTCTTTATTCCATAGTACCATGAGATTACTTATACAACATTACACTTGATAAACATGTAATCATTCCACTACCTTCTTAAACCATTGACCGAGCTTCAACAATTATTTCATCTCACATATCATTTGTAGTCTCTTCATCATCATCAACATAAATACTACCCATACGACCATACCGATTCTCTTCATGAGACCTTCCCTTAGGGCATTAGTTTGCATAATGCCCGTACATTCCACATTTAATACATTTAACCATTGTTGGTGTCGTAGCAATACCATTATCCTCATCCATGGTGTTAACTGAACCTTTTCCTTTGCACTTACTGGATTTGTGTCCTTCTTTTCCACAACCAAAGCATCTTCCAGTTACTTTGAAACAATCTCCCTGATGCCTCTTCCCACATTATTTTCCTGAGGGTAATTGAACTTTCTTTCCTCTATGATCATCATGAAACTCCATCTTACTCTTATTATCTGAGTTGGGAAACATACCAAAGTTGAGATTATTGATCATATTATGAGATTTCTGATTAGGAATAATAACGATTTTTGGACTTCCAAATCCCATTTCATTTGGTTTCTCATGAAGAATATCATTCCATTGTCCTTCATATCCTCCATTATCATGAATCTTCCCGTTTCCAGCCATTTTCTAAAACCCAAAAAGAATAGTGTGAGAGGCGAAAATCATGCTTGGGAAAACAACATAGTAATGGGGTAGCACCCTAGATATCTAACATCTTAGGTTAAAATCTAAGATTGTTATCATAGTTATAGTACTATATCCTATACGTATACTTATCCTTAGGGACATCCCTAGACATACCTTAGAAATATCTCTAGGGATCTCACTAACTTTTTCGCATCCTAGTTTCCAAAGGTTGACTAAACCTTTTCTTTGATACCAGCTGTAGAGACCCGAATCTTGATGTACATGGACATTACATTACTTTTACGGAATAATTAATACATAATAAGACCAACACTCAAGTACCGTAATAATTTAGTGTCTTTGGAAACTTGGAATGTAATCTTCTAATCATGTAGACGGATCTTCAACATCTCCCATAAAGATCTTCCCCATTTTATTCTTACCTAAAACCTTTCTTTATATCATGGGGAAATGAAAACATAAAAAGGGCGAGCTCAAATGCTCAGTAAGGGTAAGAATGGAGAAAATCAAACAAACCACATACATTTGAACATAAAAACATGTACATAATGTTTAAACATCAGAAGCATGAGCAATGACATAAATCATGGAATTACGTAAGGCATATATCATAAAGGAACGTCAATCATGATAAAATAGCATAGGAATAAAACATGTAATTATGGAAACCATTATGCACATGATATGATTTACATAGTATCCAAGGCATTGCTGCCAAGACCATCTTAGTGGACAAAGTCCCTTTCTGAATCGAGTTCACTCCTCGTTCCAGTCCTATATTACTGAACCGGTTTAACATTCCACTCCATACATGTCTATCTCATGAGATATAAATCTTTACCCAATTAATTGGATGGAGATATAGGTCCCACCCATCTCATAATGCAATCATTCTTACTTGTGCCACAAAATACACTTAAAACATTCATCATAACCCAAAGAATAAAATGAGTTTCATAAACATCATCCCATAATTTCATAATACATATAAATAAAATGGGCATTTCATCATAAGAAAAGTGAACCATGTAAATCATATAGACATTAAACTTGAAACATACACATATCAAATAATTTCATCTTAGATGGAAAATGGTTTTGATAAAACATTTGAAATTAATTTTTGAGGAAAATATCCTTTCTTTGTCAAAATAATTTTCTTTTCAAAAAATTCCATGAACATTTAAAATAAAAGTATTTTTTTGAAAATATTCATAAAATCATGTAGAGTATGCTTCATGAAAATGCGGCGTTATGAAACTGTAAAAATTCATTCACGCCGTATAAGTTAAAAATAGCTTTCTCCTCGTACTTTTGTCGGAAAAGTCAAAAAAGTACCTTGTAACGTAAACAAAAGAATGATTCCTTACATACCATGTAGTAAAAGTCAATAATGGGTAAAAAGGACTTTAAAAATACATGAAAACACTTTTATAAAACATAGACATTGATGATATAAATAACCCCAAAAAATACTTACGAATAAGCAATCTCGGATAAAAATGAGATTTGCAAAATTATCCCTTACTTTAGGTCCGATATGCTTCGTACGTATCCAAACCTCTTGTATAATGATTTAAATAATTTCATTGACTTATTATAGAATCATATTCATTGTTATTATATCATATATGGTTCACTTATGACTTTATATTACCCGTTCCTTTGTAAATTCATGATAAAGTAGCGTTTTGGGTAAAATCGTTTCATTTGTCGTTCGTGTTTTAAATTGTAATTATTCATATGATTACTTAGATCATGATTACATACATCCAGAATTTAAAACATGATTTATATATAATATATATTCAGAATATACATATATATAATATATTGATAAATGGAAAGAAATACACTGTTCATGGAGATGGTAGGCCGTACGTACGCATGAACGCTGTTTTTGTTTCCTTATTGAATTGAATGGAATTACGTATATGATAGACATATATATTTACATAAATCCAGTAGCATTATTATGTCATATATTTCATTATTACTTATTATATATACTTTATAATCATTCTTGAATTTTTAACATGGGAAATGAATCTCATCGCGTCGTGGAGACGGTAATCCGTACGTATGCACGAGCGATGATATCATTCCCATGGAATTGTATTGGAGTGTATGTATACTATTTCAGAATCAATATCACTTTACAATAATCATATATAGTCATTATTTACACCATTATACCCATCCAAGTAAGGTGGTGGTGGAAAATAGATTACACCACGGTGTGGAGACGGTATTCCGTACGTATGCACGTGCGGTGATTTCGTTTTCTGTAGGATGGATAGATGATGAAATAGGTTTGTTTCATATTTATAATAACATATTAGTATATGAGTGATACTGATGTTATTACTTCATAATTAAACATCTAAAGAAGAAATAAAGTTGAAAGAATCGGTGACAGACATTACCTCTTCTTTGAAGCGCCTCTTTGAGACCTCCTCTTAAGGCACTAAAATTGGTCATTGAAGAAGACCAGGACCTTTAGGATGTTTATATGGAAGTGGGGAAGTTAAATGGTCAGGTTTTGACCAAGATTGAAGGCTCAAATTAGTGTGAGGAGTCGAGGGAGGAGGTGCCCTTTTATAAGGGAGGTGAGGGGCACCTTTGGAAATATAAAAAATATTAGTTTATATTAAATCCCAACCCCACATAAAAACTTCCAAAATGAATCATATCCAACGATTAGATGATATAGGGTTTTAATCTCATCAACCAATGAAATTTAGACATGATATGAATTTATTTTAAACATCATCAACTTGATTTATCCTTATTTAATCAATTTAAATTTATTTGTGGTAATACCATTCTAAATTTTAAATGATAACAAATAATTACTTATTTGTTGTGAATTTTCCATAATTGGATACTTTATAACATTTTATACCATTTAAATTAATAATTGATAAATATTTTTGTGATTTTTAAACAATTTTATAATATGTTATTTTTATAAAATAACAATAGTGTCAATTTTGAGACTATTCATTTATTTGAATTTAAATAAAATATATACAAAGGATATATCCGAACTAAAAGCTTTAATAGGTTCATAAAATTTCATATGTATCTAGAAAATTAGTGGAGCACATTAAATAGTTCATATTATATTTATTTTATTATTTTTTAAAACCATTTATTTGGTTTATCTATTAATAAAATAATTACTACATCAGTTTTGTATAATTATTTAATATACATATTTGTTGCATAAAAATTAAAAATAAAATCCTATTATGAAGATAAATCTATTAAATTTCACAATAATACTTTTACTCGAATATATCATCTTAAAATCACAATATTTAAATTGTTATATTTATTAAATTATGAAGGTGGCAACTTTGGCATCATTTAAAATAAATTAATATAAGTGTCATAATTGCTTTTATAAGGCTCCAAATGGTCAAATTTTAGACCATTGGATGATTATGGTTATCCTTTACATGAAAAATAAGTTTTGGTCAAGTTTTTGTGCCTTTTATGGTCACTATTAGTTTAATAAAAACAATATTCTTGATTTTTCACTAGATAAACAATTTATGCATCACTATTGTGTTCACAATTAATGCTAATTATTTATTCCCTAAAAATTACAAATAAATTCATATGATTTAGATAATTTCATTAGATTTTTGGATACTATTCATGTTCGAAGTTTCATGAAGTTTATCACTAAATTAAAATTAATATACTTATAAGATTTAAGAGAGTGACATGTTGTCACTTTCTTTGGTTTTCATAATAATTAAATTATTTTCATGGAAAAAAGTTCATTAAATGATTCTAATCCGACCCTTAGGTGATATGGGTCGACTTGTAGTCATCCAATAGAATTTTGGCAGGTGTTAGGGTAATTTCATAATCTTATATTTACCCTTAATTACCCGATTTACCTTTAACTATGGTAAATACAATTTGCCGTAGTTACTATTCATATTGCCCAAAAATAAAAATTAGTCTATTAATATAATTTGGAACCAATGATTCCAAATATGGAATCCATTTTTCCAAATTAAATACACAGAAGTTGCAGAAATTAAATTAAAATTAATCCCGTTGTCGAAAGTAAACATGTTTTTGTTTAAAACGTTACAAAATATTGAATTGATTTAACCTACGAATTAAAAGTAAAATCAATGGTAATGACATACATTATATTAAATTGTAAAAATATATTCTATTTATACTTTAAGACCATTAAATATTATAATTTAACCACATAAATTATTACGTTGAAAAACGTTGTTTTTAATTAAAATATAGTGTGTTTTTACTATTCATTAAAATATGAATGTTATCAGAATAACCTGAAAATTTTATCCAAGGTAAAATTTTATATCCTTATTCCAAAGAATAATTTTATTTTGTAAAATTGAACATATAAACTTGTTAAAAACTATATTTAATGTTGGTGCGCCATCAAAAGGCGGCAAAACTGCATTTTTTGAAAAATACTAATTTTAACCGAAATTTTTTTTTGTTCACATAAAATGTTTTAGAAATTTTATAAGATGAATAATAATGTTATAAAATTCCAAATTTAGTTAATACTATTCATAACTGGTAGTTCATAATAATATTATAATAATATATCGTTGTTTAGTAAAACACGATATTGCGTACAACACACGCTATCGAGGAAGGTCGTGATTGCGTGTAATGCAAGCCAAGTCAGGGTTCCATGTTGTGCAAGAATCCTTTGTGGTTTCATATAACAGAATCCAACCATATTTTATTTATATATTGAATATATATGTATATAAACACACTCAATGTTGCGTAGAATGACTATTATAAAACGAACTTGAAATTGTGTGTAACACGATCCAAGAATAGCGTTGCGTATACTGCAAGCTAAGACGGTGTTGCGTATAGTACAAGCTAAACTTTGTGTGGTGTATAATAGAAGACATCAATGAAATTAAAAGAATATTTTCATAAAATCTCGGGGTGTTACATAATCATCATTACCATGTAATTAATTGGATTATGTTTAAACAGGGGAGTTTTATTTTAATTTAAAACCAAACCAAAACCAAAAGTAACCTTATTAATAATTTATCAAAATGTAAGAATAAAAAATATTTTGTATTTGAAAAAAAAACATTTTTTATATTTCCAAAATTCCAATCATAGATTTATATGTTAAAAATATATTTTTAAATGAATTATATTAATTATTAAATATTATATTTTTCTATATAAATGTTTCATAGAAGTTAAATTATTTCTTATATAATGATAATATTAAAAGATGAAAATATTTACAAAATATGTATTTTTACCTATTCACAAAAAAATTAACTATTTTAGAAAAATTAAAAAAATATATCATAACATTATTTTGAAATTATGATTTATAAATGATTTCCATTTATCAATTAAAAATTCTATAATTAATAAATTTTACTTTTAAATAAAACCATGAAATATATGGAAAAATAATATAGTAAAATATAACTATTCATTTTTCATTTAAAAAATTATAAAAAATAATAATAAAACTATGATGAAAATGAATTCCAAAAACTAATACTTATAAATCATAAAATTAATTTATTTAATGGATTATATGGGTTTTCAGAATAGTTTTCTTTTTTAATTTTTTTAGTAATACATGTTTTGAGTTGTGTGAAGAGTTACACATCAATATTTTCTGAAAGTGTTGATTTAGTGAAACGAATAAGGATTAAGATCTAAATAGATTTAATCTTTTATATAACTAAAGGTAATATATGAGATAAGGTGGTGGGATTAAAAACTCCATTAAAAAAATAATTTTTTAGATAACTTCTAAATTTAACACTTGTCAATACCTAAATAATTAAACTAGGTAGGTTTTCCCAAAGAAGGGTTCCCATGAATTATCTTATAAAAATATGGTTTTAGGATTTTTTTAGTTTAAAATTAATGGGGAAACCCACAGGAAAGATACCAATGAAATAGTGTAGTTTTTATCTATACGATGAATTAGGTAGAGTTTTTTCTCAACCATCCAAGCGTCATATATTATATGCATAACAAGATGGACCACCTAAATGACTAAGAGGTGATAGGAAAACTGAAGTGGAAACATTTCTAGGAAAATTTGGGTCTTGTCCCACTAATTTATATTATTAATTTATAATGGGTTATCATTTTAGTGGATGCATATTTAATAAAAATCAAAGTTTAATGATTATAAAAAATGATACTCATCTAATAAAATATTTAGTGGTAGATATAAATAGATTCATCATCATAAAACATGAATTTTATATCAATATTTTAAAAGGATATGCTAAATGGATTCAATTTATTAAACTATTCTAGAAAATTAAGTATTGTTCTCAGGTAGGAAGAGAAATTCTATGTGTTATAAAAACCCATTACCTATGAAACAACTATTTTATAAGTTAGTAAATAAGTGAATAATGTCTTTAATAAATATAATATGTATTACCTTGAAGTATATATATTTATTTATATCTCTACGGCGGTTAAAATAAAATGGAAATATAAAACCATGGATTCTTAGGAGATGATTGATAACCTAAAAAGGTTATATTAGTGGAAATAAATACAAGAAATATAAAACATTTCTAAAAAAAATTAAATGTAATATAATAGAATTTTATTCAGTATATAATTATTTACTCAATAATATTGGGTATTCAAGTGACTTAAAGAGAGTAAGGACACTAATAAATCAGGACCTAGATAATGATTTCATTCTATAATCCCACATGAATGTTTATGGTAGTCCATTATTAATTAAAATATAAATAAAATAAATAAAAAATTATACGAGATACATAATACATGGAGGATAATGGATCATAACATGGGAGTTCTAGGATCATGTTTTTTACTAACCAAACATTGGGGTAAATGTTCAAACTAGAAGAAAAAAAATATTTTTTTGGAAATTCTAATATGGATATTCCAGTGTCCAATCAATGTATTTGAAATTTAATGTTGGAATCAAGAATAAAGGTGAATTATATTATTATATAACTGATACTCACTAGATAAGGAATTTCATAGTGTGCATGAAGGGACAAAACAAACGTAGTGTAGAGTCTACATTAGATATGATATTATATTATTCAATTCTTAGATTTTGAAAATTCATATGTTACTAATTTTATGTTTTACAAGTATTATAAATATATAGAATTTAAAATTTTATAAATATATTATGAAAGAATATTGTATATTGGTTTAAAAGAATAATGAAAATAGTTTATATAATGAATACTTCATTACATGAATCACATCAAATATCAGATGAATTAGAAATAATGGATGTGAAAAGAGTTTATATAATGAGGACTGGTAATGTGCCAATTTACTAAATCCTCTAAAAGGGAAATGATATGTACAATGTTCGGAGGTAACTCTTTATACCATCTAGTTTATAACCAATCATAGTTTGAAAGCTTGCTGCTCTTTCAACAGAATTTTTCTCACTACTTTTTCAGAAGATCCACTCAAAGATTAAAGACATATAGGTCCCTTAATTATCACATATGAATGTATATTTCTCTATATTCAGATGCTCTTATGACATCAATATTTTCCCCCAGATGAATCACACTTTGCACCAGGTGTATTTGGAAATCCCTTAACTTTCATGCAACCCTAGAGTGACTGGAGAGCTTCTCTATGCATGGAACACTTCTCCAATGCCTCGTATAATTCTCTATTCTTTGATGCGCTTCTAAATGCTTAGAAATAACCTGTCGCCTAACCACGTGCGCGACACTCCTTTTTCCCAACTCCAAAAATGGGATACTCTCACCCTTTTACACCCAAACCAATATTGTTGTTCAACTATCAACTAGCACAAAACTTAGGAATATCTTTATACCTGCACGCCCAAACCACCACTTGTGCGACCAATCCTACTAGCATGACAGGAGCTCAAATTATCTCAAAGTGTTGATATTCTCTAAAAATGAGGAGGGGTAACCCTATATTTATAGGTATTTGGGAACCTTGAGCATTGTGCACAAGTCTCCTCCTGACGTGAAAGCCTAGCCGCTTAAGCATCTATCTCCCTAGTCACCTTGCATGACCAAACCAAAACTTGGGTTCCCCTCTTTCCTTTTCCAGTTTTTGATGTTTTAATCTTTAACAACATATTTCGTGTAACATTCATAGCCTCCAAGACACCGACACACAAGTCCCTTTGCAAAAAAAAAACTTTTCTCCATTTGTCGATTTTGAGGCCTGAAAATTTGGAAAACATTGGAAAACAGTTCCACCTTGTATTCAATCTTTTTGTACCACCTACATATCATCCATTCCTTTGTCTAGGTTCTTGTTTCAATCATAAATTGCCTATAAAATCTCTTGAACTCAACAAATCACCATGAAAAACCCCTTTGTCAATTAAAAGAACATCATGTTATGCTTTTTCAACAAACACCACATGAAGGATAGCTTTTTCAATAAACACAATCACCTAAAAAATGCTTCAATGATACCTTGAGGGATTGTTTGCCAACAATTTCCCCCTTTGGGTTTGTTGAAAACTCTTCCCAAAACATGATACCTCATTTATGATTCAACCACTATTTTCCTCTTTCAATTCAGATAGGGATCAAGGATTCACTCAACACATAATCTATGCCCACATAAGCGATCCTCAGTTTGAGAAACAAGAGTAAATGAAAAGTTCATTAATGAATAACTTCATTTCTGAAACCAATTGTTGATACCAAACTGATCATAATTACCAATTTCAGGAAACCTTCAGACACCATTCCAACACCACTATTATTCTTTTTTCACGATCCTCAGCTGTCGGGATATCTATTCTTTGATCGATCACATATAGCATCGTCAGATTTAATACTATCCTTATTCTTGGGTTCCTGTGTTTTCCAAGATAAGCTCTAGCTGATCATTTCAAACACTGATGAATTCTCATCATCTTACCCCACTATCAGATTCTTCAATTATCATGATAAACTCCCCATATCTCACTTCTCTACAAATTATCTTCTCCCCATGTCTTTGAAAAGGACATTGTATCCTCTCTCTGGCAATAGTTTCTCCCCCTTTAGGAGTCACTTTTCTCCCCCTTTTTCAGTGAACCCAAAGATCACTCCAATGTGGTATGCAAAAGAGTTCAGAGGACAGATTATTACAGTGAGGAAAAAACACCATACCTTATGGAGAGGGGGCCCCGAATCTAAACTTTCTAAAGTGGATGGTGTGAACTAGACAACCAGTGCTTTTCGATGTCTCTCAAAAGATTCCTTGGATAAGGACTTTGTAAAAATTTCAGTAACATGTAACACTATAGGCACATGATCCAACTTCATGATTCCCTACTCAACCTTCTCCTTGAAAAAATGATACTTTATCTCAATGTGATTTGTCCGTGTGTGATGCAAGGGATTTTGGCTGAGATTTATATCACTTGAGTTATCGAACTAGATTCCAATCAGAGATTTCACTTCAACTCCCATATCATCAAGTAGCCACTTCATCCATAATAAATGTGTGTATTCATTTATGGCTAGAATATACTCAGCTTCTACAGTGCTCAAAGAATTGAAATCTTTTTTATTTCTCATCCAATCAATACATAATCCCCCAAGATAAAAAGAACCTCCTAACATTGATTTACTGTAATCCGCTGAACTGGCCCAATTTGCATCTGTATATCCCAACAGCTCTTGAGGAGATTTTTCATTATACATAAAACCAAAATCCATGGTTCCTTTGATATACCGAAGTATTATTTTCACTACAAGCATGTGTTTTTCCATGGAATTAGATTTATATATTGCTGCTTGAAATGTGGTGAATACAATGTCAGGCCTTGTCAAAATAAAGTATAGTAATCTTCTAATAATTTTCCTTTATTATGTGTGATTACCTACCTTTCCTTCTTCATATTTTGATAGTTTAATCTGGGTAGCAACTGGAGTCTTTATTTCCAGAGAATTTTCCATCCCAAATCTCTTTAGAACCTGCTTGGAATATTTAGATTGAGAGATAAAATTTCCATTCCTTCCTTGTGTTACCTGTAAACCAATGAAAAATATTAGCTCCCCAATCATAGACATTTCAAATTCGTTTTTCATGAATTTGGGAAACTCTATGCACTGTACTTCATCTGATCCTGCAAATATTGTGTCATTGACATGAGCTGGCACTATAAATCCTTTTACTATTTTCTTTGTTGAAGTAGATATTTTAATCAACTCCAACACACTAGAAACCTAGCTTCTTCAAATAATGATCAAGCCTTGAGTACCATACTCTTAGGGCTTGTTTCATCCATATAACACATTATTCAACTGATGAACCTTTTTTTCATTATCATGAATGAAAAAACCATCTAGCTACTCGATATGCACTTATTTCTATTGAACCACATTCAAGAATTCATATTTGACATCCATCTAGAATACATTGGACTTCTGTTGCACTATAATGTCTAGGAAAAATATAATTGTCTCCATCATTGCAATAAGTGTAAATGTATCATAGACATATATTATCTCTATTTGGGAGTATCCTATGAACACTAGTCATTATTTTTTTTGGAATAACTATTCCATATTTATTAATCTTGTTGAGAAAGAACCATTTAGTCCTGATAAAATTCTTATCTATTGGCCTCGAAATAATTTCCCACATCTGATTCTTCTCAATCTAGTCTAGCTCTTCATTCATCTCCTAAACCTAGTTTTCATCTTCAAGTGAATCAGAAAAATATTGAGGTTCAACTTGAGATAAAAGAGATTTCTGTTGTAGTGAATTTATTCTTCTTGTCTAAACAAGCATTGTCTATCCACCAAAGATATTCTTGCAGTCAATTTTGTCTCGACTATTTGCTTTCATTGTAGATACAGTCTTATCTTCTTCATGTTCATCATCATTATATTCTTCTGAGTAAGCATTTTCTACTTATGCACCCCCAGTGTTACCTTCCCCTTCATAAATTTCATCAAGAAATTGTTCAATTTGATTTTGGTTATTCTCTTCATTTTCCATAATAGTGACATCATTTCACTCAACTACTTTTCCCAGCCTCTTGTAAAAGTACTTTTTTTTCTTTTTTCCTTCTAGAGTAGCCAAGGAATATCCCCTCATCTCTAAGTGAATCAAATTTTATATGATTTTCTTTATTGAGAATAAATCACTTACACCAAAATATTTTAAAGTATTTCAATGTCAGATTCATTCCATACCACATCTCATACAGAGTCTTTCCTTCCTTTGGACACAATAGAGCCCTGTTAGAAATGTAGACCGATGTCAATACTACTTCCTAAAAAAATTTCCATCGTAGGTATTTTTCTAAAAGCATCATTATGACTATGTTGTTGATGATCCAATTTCTCTTTACAACCAATCCATTATATTGGGGAGTTCTTACGAATGAAAATTGATGTCTTATCCTATATTTCATGAGATTGTCTTCCACCTGGTTATTTGTGAATTCTGTACCATTTTCAGTACAAAACATCATATTTTTTTGCCCAACCATCCTTTTTTATTTCCTTTGGTAATGTTTTAGAAAACTAAACACATTATACTTATGTGAAATGATGAATAATCATGCCATTTTACTGTAATCATCAATGAAAATAATGTAATACCTCTTCCCTTCAATGGATCTTACTGAGATGGGTCCACAAACATCAACAAAAACCAATTCAAGCACTCTTGTAAACTTCTCTCCCTTTCCTTTTTACATATTTCTGATGATCCTCCCTTGTTGAAAATAATAACATGTTGGTGTACGATCACGTGATAGCTTATAGAGGTCTATAGATGCATCAAATTGCTCCAGATCTTCCAGGGATGGTTGGCATAGATGATCAAGTTGTTTCTGCCAGAAATTGTATTCTTCATTTATGGATATAAAGTAATGCCTTCTTCCCAACTTACCAGCTATAGATTTACCTTTGTCCTTTTTCCCAATAGGATCACTGTACTATCTCTTCCCTTTAAGATACACATATTCTTAGTAAACCGTATATAATTCCCAGAGTCACATAGTTGACTGACTCTAAGAAATGTGTGACTGAGACCTTCTAAAACCAAACCAACAGTACGTCTTAGTTCTTTTCCCCCAAACTTGGACATTCCTAATCTAATTATCTTTAGGCCTTAATTATTTCCAAACTTGTCAACTCCTTAGTTTTTATATTGTATGGTTGTAACTAGATCCTCATTGCCTATAATGTGAGATGTGCAACCACTGTCAAGGATCCATACACCAGAACGGTCAGATACTTTAAGGGAAATTTTTACCACCACTTCCTTCTCATCCTTTTTCTTTTTGATCCATGTCTTTGACCTTACACTTGGTATAGTTTGAAAAACATGATCTTCCTCAGAGTGCGATGTCCCAACTTTTTCTTATAGAGATGAAAATTGATATCGCATTTTCAACTCACCTATTGGTTTTTTGATTCACTACTCGCGACCACTTCGATTCTACCTTAGAGCATTACTTTGTATGGTTGAAGTACAATATCTCACCATGTTCCCATATTCTATGCACCAAAAAGATGTCCCTCAAAGGATGTTTTATAGTATTGATCCCTAGTTGGATGCAACTATTGTATTTGTTTCCTTTAGTATCACTTGGCTATGGAACACACATACTAGGAATTTCACATCTTTCCACAACAATAACAGATAATATAGGGTGAATTACTACGTGTCACATCTTTAGTGCTAGTATCCACTTGGGATCTCAGAATATTATTCTTTTGCATTTTACCCAAATAACCCTTAAATCTCTGAATGAGTGCTTGCGGTCTGACTTCAATGTTCACATATTTTTTTCGTTCAAGCCCCACATCAGCCTTAGCATCAGAATTTGATTGATGCTTATTTTTTTTATGGACTGCTATTTTTCACATCCAATTTTTCCAACTTTTGAGTTATCTACTTTTCCAATGTCATATTGAGAGTCAGGATTTTTACTTGAGCCTTATCCTTTTTTCGTAGGATAAGGAATTTCTCATCTTTTTCATTGATTTGCCTGATTTGATATCTCAATTTGTTATTTATGAAATTGATCTCCCTTTTTTGTTCTTTAACCTTGATTTTATACTGACCCACTGAATTTGATTCCTCTAGTGTTGATGACTTGAGATTCCAAATTTTTTCCATCAAATCAGATGTCTATTCTTCTTACTTCTGCATATATAGTTTGGAATCACAAACTACTTTTTTGTCTTTCTTAGTTTTGTGTCTCCAAATATATATGTCTTTAAGAGTAGCCTCTAACTCAGCTTTCATGTCATCTCTTCCTTCAACTTCTTCTTCTTCATCAATTTTGGATTCATCCTTTTTCTGAGTACTACCGTCTACTACCACCATAGCATTTTCTCCACGATCATTGAAATTATCTATGTCTTCATCCTACTCAACATCAGACACTTATGAAATATCACATTCTTGTGAAAGAAGATTATTATTCTAAAAGGAATTTTTCTTGAACTGTTTCATGCTTATCACATAGGCTGAAGTTTTCTTCTTTGAAATTTCAGCTTCATCAACATCACCATCTTCTTGAAACATTTTGGTACACCAGGCTGCAATATGAACAACCTTTCCACATCTAATGCAGGCAAGTGGAAGTTTCCCTTTCCACTTTTTGTTTCATCATTGAATATTTGAGGAAAGGAATGGAATCACATCATCTTTATCTCCATCTTCCTAAGAATCTTCAATGTTGAGCTTCTTCATGGCCTTGAATGTGACTTCATTAGATTTTCCCTTTTACACAGCATCATTATCATCCTTAATCATTTCATATTCTATAAGGCTACTATGAATGTTATCCAATGTCATCTCTTTTGGATCATTTTCTTCTAATACTGAATATTTTGTATTGAAGTGAGGTTGAAATTTCATTATTATGCGCTTCATAATCATTATGTCTTCAATTAATTCACCAAGACCTCTCATATATTCCACAACATCATTTACCCTGTCAATGAATGCCTCAACAGACTCATTTGGGGTTATTCTCAGGTCTTCATACTTGTTCCAAAACACATACAACTTTACTTATATGAGATTTATCCAATGCCATCTCTTTCGGATCATTGTCTTCTAATACCGAATATTTTGGATGGAAGCAAGGTGGAAGTTTCCTTATTATGCGCTTCACAATATTTATGTATTCAATGAATTCACCATTACCTCTCATGTCTTCCACTAAATCATTTAACCTGTTAAAAAATGCATCAACAGACTCAATCTGGTTCATTCTCAGGTCTTTATACTTGTTCCAAAACACTTACATCTTTCCTTCTCTGACCTTTGAATCTCCCTCATATATGTTCAAAAGTTTTTCCCACATATAATATGATGTTTTTCATGACATCAACTTCGTATCGATAAAATTGGATAGGACTCCCCCAAAATCATTGATTCCCTTGGCTTTAGCATCCAATTCTCTTCTCTTGGCTTCCGATAATGCACCACTTTTAAATAAGAAGTTATACCATGAATTTATGCTGTAAACACATCGATTCATAAGGATAATAAGTAGTTTTTCATCTAATTCTTCCATAATTGAAAGTTGTTCCCAGTGAATATCGAGATTCATTTATGATTGATGACCTCAATTTAGAGATAGAGACTGATATCAACCTACCTATGATACCAATTGTTAGGACCTCTAGTTTAGATATCCTGGGGGTGAATCAGGGTATAAAAGATTAATACAACTACCCCTATTGATATTTTTTTTGTTGTTAGAAAAAAAATCTCTTCTCTATCCTTCCCATTATAGAGTTTGAAAAAATATTAAAGAAAGCATATGACACTACAATTGTACTTGGTCCACACTCAGTAGGAAACGTCCAAGAAGCATATGTAACGAAACAAAGATTCATTAATGGAAATCACTCTTGATCTAATTAAATGTCTCTTTATATAATATATTTATATAAAATGTCAAATTATTTGGTTTTATGTTAAGAATTGTGACCCTTACTTTTATAGCCGTTGAACAGTGATCACATGATTAGTAAAAATATAAGGCTTTAACAAACCCAATTTACTCAGGCTAAAGAAGCGATGGCCTCATCTACTAAAATTGCTCCATACGAAGCCCATTTGTCGGAGCTCAGAAAAGAGGTGGCGTCCTTGGGATTCTCTCTTGACAAAGCCCAAGCTGAGCTTTATCATGTCAAACATTAATGGTACCATTTACGGGAGAAGTGGATATTGATAGAAATTACAACTCGAGCGGTGTTATCCGAGCCACCCCAAGAGTCTGTCACCATTGCACACCTTACCCTTAGGTCTTATGTGGCTATTTTAAGGGGTTATGTAATAAATTTATAGTACTATGTTCAGGTACATTATTTTTTGTATATAATAATGAATATACATTCTTTTCATTAATGATACATTGTAAATAGTTTTTCAAATACAAATAGTGTTTTTAGTTATTATTTAACTAAGAATTATATTTTATTAAATTAAGTGATTTATGAATTAAATAAATTTTAATAAATTATTATTAATATTATTATTAAATTAATTTTATTATATATAAATGATTATATTATTTTATGAATGAAATTATAATTTTTATTAAGGTTTAAAAGCCATTTCTATCAAAACCCGTAAATTTTTTATAAATGACAATTTCTATTTTAAAAGTGAAAATTAACTTATATAGAAAATTATTTATATAAAATAAATGTTATTTCTGGAATCAGGGTGTCGAAATTATCCAATGGTGAATTTTTCATAATTTTCTGAGATAGTCAAATTTCTGGGTAAAAATTAAATACCGTTTAAATATATAATGTGTTTTATGACATCATAATGACCCAATAGTGATGTAATAAAATAATATAAGCTTTATGTTCGGCCAATATATGTTCTACCATTAAAATAATGTGATTTTGTGTTTGTTTTAATTACTTTTAAAAGCATTAATGGACCCCTCAAGACTTATTAAGCATCTTGTTTTTTTAAAATTATTTTCCATGGGAGTGTGACTCACCTCCACATAAGAAACCTCATTATTTTAATAAATTCTGACTTTGGACTTATAAAATATTTTTTTCCTCTTCCCTTTTCCAAAAATCATGGGCAAAAACCATGGGATGGTTTGTGGTTTGGATTAATTTAATGTAAGGGTTTTTTCTTCCTTTCTCATTTTTGTCCAATTTTCATTATGTTGTTTTTCCCTTTTAATTTCAATTATGAATTTTGGGGTATGGTTTCTTACCTCCGCCATACTACCCTATTTATGTTTGAATTATGGTAGACCCTTTATCTCTCATTGAATTCCTCCCATGTACACCTGTTACGATGCCGAAATTCTGAAAGGAACTTCTCTCTCCTCATTTACATTCAAGCAATACTTTTGTATCATGAATCTAAATTCCATTACAATTGTTGGAACATGTATCTATATGAACTCCTTACTATCCATTACATGTAAATATGATGTGGAACCCCTTTCTCTCTCATCAACTGTTTTTATGAATTCTTATGTCACGCCGTTACGCTGCCGAAATCGTAACAATTTTCTAAGCCAATGCCATTGTGTAGTGAATACCATGCCCATTTCACCATCAAGGGTATTCAAATTTATACAGATTTACTTATTGATTATAAAGTCCCATTTGTGGTTTCCATATTACTTTATCATGGAATAAATGATTTTTTTTTATGAACCCATGTTTTATGATCCATGTGGAACACTTATGCATGAAATGAAATGTTTAAGAATGGTGCGCCCTTATAGCTCTCCAATGCATTGGGTAAAGTATTGTATCTTGATACGTCATGTGCAATGAATGTTGAATCATGCTAATTCAAGTTAATGAGGGTTTACTCATGCTTCATGTGCAATGAGGGTTTACTCATGCTTCATGTGCAATGAGTCTTGGCTCATGCTAATTCCATGTCAAGTGTTGTTGCTGCATTTCCATGTTATGGTTATCAGGATTTATCATGTCTTTATGTTCATGTTTCTCTTGTGCTCTATTGATATGCCTATTTTATAACATGTATTGTAATCCTCACGTATTCCGTGTTTATTCCCTTACTGGTGTTTATAGCTCACCCTTTTCTTATGCATGTCCTCAGGTTATCCCATGCAATGATAAGTAAGAGGGAATATAGTAGTCATGTAAAGGAAGTTTTCAATAAAGATGTTGTATTTCATGTTTTAATTTGTTATGTAATGATCCTAAGCCCCAATGACACTAGAACTCTCAGTCTTACATGTTGTATCATGTGAATAGTTTATGTAATAAATCATGTTTATGTTTGTAATAAAAGAAGGGTTGTCATAGTTGGTATCAAAGGATAAGTTTAGTTGTTTTTAGGATTAGGATTAGAAAAACCTAGTAAAGAATTAGAGACAAGACTAAATATAATAAAAACATCTCTATGTTTTGGTAAGTACTGAGTAAGTGGTTTATCATGGAAATACATCCCTGTCTAGATACGAGCATGTAGATGCGGCTCTGGCACAGATGTATCTTAGGGGTAAAACCCGAAAAAACCGCTTTGAGCTAGACTGGAACGGGAACTGGTGCACTACAACGGGCCTTGCTTCACTCTTGTTTATAACACTCCCGGGGGATATGTTTTGATAAATTCACCAGCTTAGTATGAACCCTTATTAAGGGAATTAAAAAAATGTACAATGCCCTGACCCCAGTTACCCAGAGTCGGTGCAATATTTTAATACATTGTCATAATTACAAGGATTGAAGTCCCAAAAGACCGATCAGTTTAGCAGTCTTGGAAAATAGATTACATTCATGAATGTTACATTGAATTTTAAGACACACAAAACAACATAAATAATATTTATGAACGCCATTATTCTATTGGCTTAACACTGCATATCAATCACAATACACTTCTTGGAATCCTGGAAAAAATAAAACATAGAAAGGGGTGAGATCAAACGCTCAGTAAGGGTAAGAAATACCACAGAAACTTTCATAAATAAGAATAAACATTTAAGGAAATGTATAACTAAAACCGATGCCTTTTAAACTAGAACTTAAACATAATATGGCAAAGAAAAAATGAAATACTTCCATTTACTTATTCACATGGATATTATACTAATCGAATAATCACTTGAAATATCAATAACCACTTTCATAATTATGGAATGCATAATGCCAGACCATCATAACCACATAGCCAAGGCCTCATGCCAAGACTACAAATAAGATTTTTTCAAGGCCTTGTGCCAAGACACTAGTTTCTCTCATGAGACCTATCGGTGCAATTTTTTTAGAAGATACTTATGTTTAAAATTTCCCAAATATACTCCAGTGTTTTTCTGAAAACATTATGAAAGCTTCTAAAAGGAAAATAACTAATTCTGAGACTACTCATCTAATTACAGGCCATGATGGGTCCAGGACCAATCCCTTCTAGTCTACCACACTCGAGAGTCGGGTTTTCTGAAAACATTTTTAAGCTTGCATTAAATACATATACATTTGCACTGGGTTTTCATATATTGGATAGAAATATCAATTTTTCATGAAATCATTTAAAATTCACACAATTTGTAAAAGAAGACATTTAAAGACATTTTTTAATAAAAGTGTCCCATACCACTTTGAAACTTTTGAAAGGAATTAACATTTTGAAAAAATTAATGTCCATATAAATAAATCCATAAATCCCATTTTCAAGACATGAACATTAATGAGAATGATTTAGAAGAATAAATATTTAAAACATTTGAAATGGTGTTTTAGTAAAAATTCCCATAAAATAATCCATTTTAAAACTCTTTCATAAAACATGTACATGGTTAATAAAAATTTCCCAGTAGATACTTACGTAAAAACAACCTCGGATAATATAGAAATTGTGAAATTAACCCTTACCAATTTGGTAACTTACGAAACATACACCCCATGAAAGAGGTATCACAAAATGAATATGTAAATACACATAAATAAAAGTGTATTACACAAAGAATACAATTTTTGGCAGTAAATACACCACACAACATGTAATAATGGCAATATGGCATGAATCTCACAAGAATAAGGAGTGAGATGAAAACCCCTTACCTTGGACTTTCCTTCCGTCGAGGGAATGTTTAACCTCCTATACGAAGATCGTATTATGTTATTAAATTATACCGAAACCATATTAATATTTATGATATCATACATGATTCATTTATGACATTATACTACCCATTTAATAATAATTTCCATGTTAAATTAATATTTCGGGTAATAATCGCTTTCTTTATCGTACGTGTTTTAACATGTTACTCTTGATTGTATCACATAGATCATGATTTAAATACATCCAGAATATAAAACATGATAAATATATCATATATTTAGAATATAAATATGTATAATAGACATATATATGAAATTGAAAGCACCGTTTATGGAGATGCTAGTCTGTACGTACGCATAAACGCTGTTTCTGTTTTCATATAGTATTGAACGGAAGTAAGTGAATAAGATATATGTAAGTACATAAATACTTATATATATAAATATATATATCTCCAGTATCATTATTATGTCATATATTACATACTTATTAGTAATATATATTTTTATAATCGTCGATGAATGGTGAACTTGGAAATGAATCTCATCTCGTCGTGGAGACGGTAATTCGTACGTACGCACGAGCGAAAATATCATTCTTTTGATATTAAAATAATACATAATTGGATTATATATCATATATACATAATAATTATTATGTTATATTTATTATTTAAATGAATTATACATCATTATTATGACCATCTAAATAAGAATATATTGAATTAGCATTACACCACAACGTGGAGACGGTAGGCCGTACGTACGCACGTATAGTGACATGTCATTCAAGGGATGGATAAAATAGTGAATTTGTTTGTTCCATAATTATAATAACATCACAGTATATATAAGATACTAGATTTATTTTTTTAGAATTGAAATAAGAAGGAAAGAATAAGTTGAAGAAGAAAGGAACTTTAAAGAGTCTGGTGAAGACGTTACCTCTTCTTCGGGTGCTTCCTTTTGATTTGATCAAAATTGACCCTTAGGTTGGATTTATGATCAAAATAAGGACTCTAGAATGAATTTAGGGAAGTTGAGAGAGTATTTGGGAAAAGATTGGACGGACCAAAAGGCTTTGAAGGTGTGAAATTGGTTAGAAGTTGGGTCCTTTTATAAGGGGGAGGAGGGGCTCTTTAGGAAAAACTTAAAGTATTGATTTATAATAAATTAATATTCAGTTTATAATGGCTCCAAATTTTGTTATTTAAATTTTAAGATGGTTATGGGTCGAAAACCACTCAACCAATAGGGTTTAGACAGGTTTGGGTCACTATACTAAACTTATCTTTAAGTTTTAACTCTTAGTTAATTAGTTTATCAATTACCATGTCACTTTGTATTTTTATATTATATAGTTAACAAATATAATATATACATCCAAGATACCCCCAAGTGGTCCATTAATGATGAAAATATGATGATATTAGTATCTTGGCCGAACATTATATTTTTCGTAATTTAATATCAATTGATAATATAATATTTGTTTTAAAAACTCTTTTATGTCAATTTTGACACTACTCAATAATTGATTTTTGTAAAACACATAACAGAATTATTACTTCAAAAAAAGTTAATTAAATCAATCCTAACATTCTTTATTAACCTTGAATTTTTTTTATTTATAAAAACTCTCAAATTAAATTTATTTGGGTATTTATAATATCAATTATTCTAATTTTTCACTATTATGATAATTACTACATCACCATTGTTTCATAAATATATTAAATTATTTAATGTATAAAAATTATAAATAAAATAACATTATTTATGAACTCTTTTTACATTTCTAATGAATATTTATAGTCGAAAATACATCATATATAACCATATGTAAAAATTGTTTTTCTAAAAGATACATGCTTGTGTCATTTTTGTATTCATTTTAACTTAATTAAAATAAGGTGTCGCTGTCACTTACAAGTGGCTCCATGGGGGTCGCAAAATCGTCCCAAAGATGCCCATGGCAGGAAATATATCAAAAAATAAGGTAGGGACATGTTTTAGGGTAATTGTTTATTATTATAATATTATTCTTTAACCATTATTTACTGGATTTACCCTTTAACCATGGTAAATAAAATATTTACCGAAGTAATTATTCAAAATGTCTAAAAATAAAAGTTACCTATTTAAACAATTTTAAAATCCCGATTCCAAATATGTAATCCATTTTTCCAAATTCAAAACATAGAAGTGGCACAAATTAATTTAAAATTAATTCCCATTGTTAAAACAAAAAGCGTGTTTTTAAGAGATAATAACTATCAAAAGATTGACAGTTGTTTATGTCCGGTTTAATTGTGAAATTTTGTCCAATGAACAACATTGTATTAAATGGTTAAAATATATTCTAAATATACCTTAAAACCACTAAAATTCATAATTTATCACTACAAAGTATTTTGACTAAAATAGTTATTTTCAATTAAAATTTAGTAATTTTCACTATTCATCAAAATATAAAAGTTATCTGAAAAGTACAAAAATTTCACCCTAGGCTAAATTCGATATTCTGAATCCAAAAATGAAGTCCATTTTGAGATATATAATTTATAAAACTTTAAAAAGTAGATTTTACTATTCATTATGGCTAGTTTGATTGTTTGTAGTGTGTGTTAGAAATCGAAGTTGCGTACAACACATGCTACGGTATTATTCAAAGATAAGCGTACCGTGGAAGCTTGGGGTGTTACATTGTAAATTTTTTTTATGTCCCCATAAATTTATTTAGTCAAATTGAATATATAAATGTTTAAAATATTGGATTTAAAAAGGGTTCACTATTAAAGTTGGTAAAAGTGCATTTTTGAAAAATACTTCTTTTATCTGAAAAAAAGAATTTGTTCTTAAATTATGTCTAAGAAACTCATAATATGGATTCTAAAATTATAGCAATTATATAAGATTCAAAATTTAGTAAATACTATTCATAACCTCTTTTGAACGACTTGTTTGGTAAGTCATGGTGCGCTTGAACTCTGTGTCACGTGTAGTGTAAGTTGTTGAATTGTTTTTAATAAGTACATACTATGAAATATTTGGGTGTTACATTATTCCCTCCTTCAATAAATTGAGTCCTCACAATTTGATATTTTTCTTCGAAAATAAAGGTTGAAAATAGAAAATATCTTTGTGGGAAAACCCACATCAGAAATTTGGTTAATAATTTTTTTTAATAAGAGGAAAAGAGAAATGAAAGGGTCACCACCAAATTATGATATCTATTAAGAGAACATTGGTGGAAATTAGAGACATTTAATTGGAGGAAAAACGTAAATATTTATAGGTACTGATTGAGGTCATCAATCACAAACAAGTGTAAAATTGAGGTCCTTAAATTAATCAATCTATGATGATTTGAAATACCATCCGTTCAACAAAACATTGGGTATTAGGATAACACATTTCTAGTTTTAGGATCCCTTAATTAAAGTATTGGAATTAATGTCATTATTCAATAACAGAAGAAGAAAAATATATACTTGACAAGTAGAGTCGCATCCTTTAACTATGTTCTACCACAAACTCATCTTTCACTCTAAAAGATAATAGAACTTAAAAATAATATTCTATTTATCATATTCGTATAGGGTTAAAAAATGAATTTATAATTCATCTAGAAGAACCATTAAAAAAATGACATTATTCAATCCAGGACATCTTGTCCGTTAGTGGTAGGTGATACACCTTTGTCGACCTTCGGTTGTGGGTTCAAGTCTCGCGGCCTTGCCGGAAGCGATGGGTTGCCGCTCGACCTCTGGGTTCTCCTTTTGTGGAAATCCAAAAATAATCCAAACTAGAACTATCCAAAATACTTCAGTCCAAAATTTGTAAGGAAGGTAAACACAATAAAGATCTTTTTTTTGCGTAATAACATATGAACACCTTCATCATGTATTCTTTTAGAACACTGCAACATCCCGATTTACCATAAAACCTTATTCATTACATCCATTATCCCTTATTCATTAAATAATAATGGATATACTCCTTCAATCCAAAAAATTTGTAAACCCTAACAATGCTGGAATATACAAATCATTAATCAGTTTCAAGGCAGTCAAGAATATCCAATATAATTTACCCAAATCAACAATATCTTATTCCAAAATAAGTACCTCATTATTAGGACCATATTAAGGTTTATCTTTCCTTCAACCATGTAATTTCCAAAAAGTTTAACTTACTATAGAGTCTCTTTTCATAGTACCATAAAATCTCAAATCCTTAATGAAATAGTACTGCAGTAAAATCCTTATATACTCCATAATTATTATAAAACGTACATTGCGGATACAACACTCAAATGACATAATCAACATAAGAACTCTAATCATTACTCTTCATCTGTGGTAGTATCATAACTTGATATTTATCCAATATCATCATTTGTGGCATAGTCTGATGATAGGTTCGCGTAATGTCCAAACTCATTGAAAATGAAGCATTGTTCATTTAAAACCATTTTCTTACCCTTGTAGTCACGTATTTGGTGCCCTTTTTCCTACACACTTATAACAAACTCCCATTCCTTTCAGGAATGTTCCAGGGTGTTTCTTTCCACAGTTATCACATATGGGGAAATTATCATTTTCCCTCTTCCATTTATCCATCTTTATCTCTTCCATCTTTTTCTTCTTTTGCTTCCCTTCAAAGCCATCGGACTCAGTAAACTCTTTAGTTTTCTTATCCACACATGATACTATTTCTTCATATGATGATAATACGCGGGAGACTATTTCCCTTCTAAATGATGGCTTAATACCATGAAATATATGATCCTTCTTACTCTTTGGATCATACATATTACCGGAGTTCACATTCCTTATACTGGGCGCCATTTCTATTCAATAGCATAAACTAGGTCAGTTTATGAATTGCAATGAATAATTACAAACTTGTAAAATACCTAACACAAATTGAACTGTTTATGGATATGATCAATAAACATAAAAATGTTTTCTTTGAGTAAGTATATACTCATGAGCCCTTCATAATTGTTTGTAAAGAAAATGATAATTATCCTACGCATATCCCCCGGGAGTGTCGTAACCAACAGTGCAGGAAGGCCCGTTGTTGTGCAGCAATTCCCATTCGAGTCTAGCTTAAAGTAGTGTTTTTAGGTTTTACCCCTAGGTACATCTGTGCCAGAGCCGCCTCTACCTGATCATATCCAGACAGGGATGTATTGCTCGGAAAACTCACAAAAGCTCTACAATACCTAAATTCTAGGAAGTTCTTCTATTCTAATCCTCAAAGTCTATCTTAGGGCTATGTGTTTTAATCAGAGTTTATCTAAATCTACTTTCAAAGGTTATTGCTAAACTTCCTCTGATACCAACTATAAAGCCCCGACCCTAGTTACCCAGAGTCGGTGCATTATTTTAATACATTGGCTTAATTACAAGGAATGAAGTCCCGAAAGACCAATCAGTTTAGTAGTCTTGGAAAATAGATTACATACCTGAATGTGACATGGCATTTTAAGACATAAAAAAACAACATAAATAATAATTATTAAATCCATTATTCCATTTTCTTAACCCTGCATATCAATCACAATACACTTCTTGGAATCCTGGGAAAAATAAAACATAGAAAGGGGTGAGCTCAAACGCTCAGTAAGGGTAGGCAATATAGCAGAAACTTTCATAAATAAAAATAAACATTTAAGGCAATGTATAACTAAAACAAAAGTCTTTTAAACTTGAACTTCAACATAATATGGAAAAGATAAAATGAAATAATTCCATTTACTTATCCACATGAATATTCTACTAGTCGAATAATCACATGCAATTTCAATAACCACTTTTATAATGATGGAATGCATAATGCCAGACTATCATAACCACATAGCCAATGCCTCGTGCCAAGATTACAAATAAGATTTTGTCAAGGCCTTGTTCCAAGACACTAGTTTGTCTCATGAGACCTACCAATGCAATTTTTTTAGAAGATACTTATGTTTAAAATTGCTCAAATATACTCCAGTGTTTTTCTGAAAACATTATGAAAGCTTCTAAAAAGAAAATAACTAATTCTAAGACTACTAAACTAATTACAGGCCATGATGGGTCCACTCCCAATCCCTTCCTGTCTACCACACTCGAAAGTCGGGTTTTTTGAAAACATTTTTAAGCTTGCGTTAAATACATATACATTTGCACTGGGTTTTCATATGTTGGAGAGAAATATCTATTTTTCATGAAAACATTTAAAATTAACACTATTTGGAAAAGAAGTTATTTAAAGACATTTTTGAATAAAAGTATCCCATAACACTTTGAAACTTGTAAAAGGAATTAACATTTTTAAAACATTCATGTCCATATAAATAAATCCTTAAAAACAATTTTGAAGACATGAACATTAATGAGAAAGATTTAGAAGAATAAATATTTAAAACATTTGAAATGATGTTTTAGTAAAAACTCCCCTAAAAGAATCCATTTTAAAACTCTTTCATAAAACATGGACATGGTTAATAAATATGTCCCAGTAGATACTTACGTAAAAACAACCTCGGATAATAAAGAAATTGTGAAATTAACCCTTACCAATTTGGTAACTTACGAAACATACACCCCATGAAAGAGGTATAATAAAATGAATATGTAAATACACATAAATAAAGGTGTATTACTCAAAGAATACAATTATGGGCATACATACACCACACAAAATGTAATAGTGGCAAATGACATGAATCTCACGGGAATAAGGAGTGAGATGAAAACCACTTACCTTGCACTTTCGTTTAGTCTGGGGTATGTTTAACCTCCTGTACAAAGATCGTAGCATGTTATTAAATTGTACCAGAACCATATTAATATTTATGATGTCATACATGATTCATTTATGAATTTATACTACCCATTTAATAATAATTTCCATGTTAAATTAATATTTTGGGTAATAATCGCTTTCTTTATCGTACGTGTTTTAACATGTTACTCTTGATTGTATCACATAGATCATGATTTAAATACTTACAGAATATAAAACATGATATATATCATATATATTTAGAATATAAATATGTATAATAGACATATATATGAAATGGAAAGCACCGTTTATGGAGACGGTAGTCCGTACATACACATAAACGATGTTTCTGTTTTCATATAGTATTGAACAGAAGTAAGTGAATAAGATATATGTAAGTACATAAATACTTATATATATAAATATATATATCTAAAATATCATTATTATGTCATATATTACATACTTATTAGTAATATATATTTTTATAATCGTCGATGAATGGTGAACTTGGAGATGAATCTCATCGCGTCGTGGAGACGGTAATCCGTACGTACGCTCGAGCGAAAATATCAGTATTTTGATATTAAAATAATACATAATTGGATGGTATATCATATATAAAGAAGAATTATCATGTTATATTTATTATTTACATGAATTATAAATCATTATTATAACCATCTAACTAATAATATATTGAATAACAATTACCCCACAATGTGGAGACGGTAGGCCGTACGTACGCACGTATGGTGACATGTCATTCAAGGGATGGATAAAATAGTGAATTTGTTTGTTCCATAATTATAATAACATCACAGTATATAGAAGATACTAGAGTAATTATTTAAGAATGTAAATAACAAGGAAAGAAGATGTTGAAGAAGAAAGGAACTTTAAAGAGGGCGGTGAAGACGTTACCTCTTCTTCGGGTTATTCCTTTTGATTTGATCAAAATGGCCCCATAGGCTGGATTTATGATCACGATAAGGCCTCTAGGATGAATTTAGGGAAGTTGAGAGAGTATTTGGGAAGGGCTTGGCCGAACCAAAAGGCTTTGAAGGTGTAAATAATTGGTTAGAAGTTGGGTCCTTTTATAAGGGGGAGGAGGGGCTCTTTAGGAAAAACTAAAAGTATTAATTTATAATAACTTCATATTCGGTTTATAATGGTTCAAAAGTGTATTATTTAAATTTTAAGATGGATATGAGTCTAAAACCAGTAATTCAATAGGTTTTGGACATGTTAGGGTCACTATATTAACCTTATCTTTTAGTTTTAACTCTTAGTTAATTAGTTTAACAATTACCATGTCACTTTGAATTTTTATATTATATAGTTACTAAAATTACTATATACATCCCAAAGACCCCCTATTGGTCCATTAATTATAAAAATATGATTATATGAGTTTCTTGGACAAAAATTATATATTTAGGAATTTAATATCAATTGATAATATAATATTTGTTTTAAAAAAACTTTTAAGTCAATTTTGACAATATTCAATAATTGATTTTTGTAAAACTCATAACGGAATTATTAATTTGCAAAAAGTTAATTAAATCAATACTAACATTTTATATTAACCTATAAAATTCATTTTATTTATAAAATGTCTCAAATTAAATTTATTTGGGTATTTATAATATCAATTATTCTAATTTTTCACTATTATGGTAATTACTGCATCACCATTGTGTCATAAATAAATTAAATTATTTAATGTCTAAAAATTATAAATAAAATACCATTATGAAGGAAATATTTTTATATTTCTAATGAATATTTATAGTCTAATATAAAACATATACAACCCTATGTAAAAATTGTTTTTCTAAAAGATATATGCTTGTGTCATTTTTGTATTCATTTTAACTTAATTAAAATAAAGTGTCCCTCTCACATACAAGTGGCTCCCTGGGGTCTCAAAATCGACCCAAAGATGCCCATGGCCGGAACTGTATCAAAAAATAAGGTTATGACACGTTTTAGGGTAATTTGGTGTTCTTATAATATTATTTGTTAACCCTTATTTAGTGGATTTACCCTTTAACAATGGTAAATAAAATATTTACCAAAGTAATTATTCAAAATGTCTAAAAATAAAAGTTACCTATTTACAAAATATTAACATCCTGATTCCAAATATGTAATCCAATTTTCCATATTCAAAACACACAAGTGGTAGAAATTAATTTAAAATTAATTCCCGTTGTTAAAAGAAAAAGCGTGTTTTTAAGAGATAATAACAATCAAAAGATTGACACTTGTTTATGTTTGTTTTAATTGTGAAATTTTGTCCAAGGACCAAAATTATATTAAATGGTAAAAATATATTCTAAATATTCTTTTAAACCACTCAAATTCATAATTTATCACTACAAATTATTTTGATTAAAATAATTGTTTTTAATTAAAATTTAGTAATTTTAACTATTCATCAAAATATAAAAGTTATCTGAAAAGTACAAAAATTTCACCCTAGGATATATTCGATATTCCAAATCCAAAAATGAAATCAATTTTGAGAGATTAAAATTATAAAATTTTAAAAATTAGGTATTACTATTCATTACGGCTAGTTTGATTGGTTGTAGTGTGTGTTAGAACTCGAAGTTGCGTACAACACATGCTACAATATTATTCAAAGAGAAGCGTACCATGGAAGCTTGGTGTGTTATATTGTATATATTTTTTATATCCCCATAAATTTATTTAGTCAAATTTAATATATAAATGTTTAAAATATTGGATTTAAAAAGGGTTCACTATTAATGTTGGTAAAAGTGCATTTCTGAAAAATAATTCTTTTATCTGAAAAAAGAATTTGTTCTTACATTATGTCTAAGAAACTCATAATATAGATTCTAAAATTATAAGGATTATATAAGGTTCAAATTCTAGTTAATACTATTCATAACCTCTTTTGAACCACTTTTTTGGAAATTCATGGTGTTCTTGAACTCGGTGTCACGTGTAGTGAAAGTTATTGAATTGTTTTGAAGAAGTACATACTATGAAATCTTGGGGTGTTACATTCTCCCCTCCTTCAATAAATTGCATCCTTTCAATTTGATATTCTTCATCGAAAATAATGGTTGAAAATAGAAAATATCTTTTTGGGAAAACCCACATTTGAAATTTTGTTAATAAAATTTAGTTTTAATAAGAGGAAAAGAGAAATGAAAGGGTCACCACCAAATTATGATCTATATTAGGAGAACATTGGTGGAAATTAGAGACATTTAATTGGAGGAAAACGTAAATATTTATAGGTAGTGACTGAGGTCATCAATCACAAACAAGTGTAAAATTGAGGTCATTAAATTAATAAATCTATGATGATTTGAAATACCATCGGTTCAAAAAAATATAGGGTATTAGGATAACACATTTTTTGTTTTAGGATACCTTAAATAAAGTATAGGAATTAATTTCTTCATTGAATAATAGAAGAAGAAAAATATATTCTGGACAAGAAGAGTCTCATTCTTTAACTAAGTTCTACCACAAACTCATCTTTCACTCTAAAAGATAATAGAACTTAAAAATAATATTCTATTTATCATATTCGTATAGGGTTAAAAAATGAATTTATAATTAATATAGCAGAACCATTAAAAAAAGAAATTATTCAATCCAAGACATCTCGTTGGTTAGTGGTAGGTGATAAACCCTTGTCACCCTTCGATTGTGGGTTCAATTCTCACGGCCTTGCCAGATGCGACATGTTGCCGCTCGACCTCGGGGTTGTCCTTTTATGGAAATCCAAAAATAATCCAATCTAGAACTATCCAAAATACTTTAGTCCAAAATTTATAAGGAAGGTAAACACAATGAAGATCCTTTTTCCCGTGTAATAACATGTGAACACCTTCATCATGTATTCTTTTAAAATACTGCAAAATCCCGAATTACAATAAAACCTTACTGATTACATTCATGATCCCTTATTACTTAAAGAATAATGGATATACTCATTCAATCCAAAAAATCTATAAACCCCAACAGTGATGGAATATACAAATCATTAATCAGTTTCAAGGCAGACAAGAATATCCAATATAATTTACCCAAATCAACCATATCTTATTCCAAAATATGTACCTCAGTATTAAGACCATATTAAGGATTATCTTTCATTCAACCATGTAGTTTCCAAAAAGTTTAACTTGCTGTAGAGTCACTTTTCTTAGTACCATAAAATCTCAAATCCTCAATGAAATAGTATTGCAGTAAAATCCTTATATACTCCATAATTATTATAACACGTACATTGCTTAAACAACAATCAAATGACATAATCAATATAAGAACTCTAATAATTTCTCTTCATATGTGGTAGTATCATAACTTGATTGTTATCCAATAGCATCATTTGCGGCATAGTCTGATGATAGGTTCGTGTAGTGTCCAAAATCATTGCAAATGAATCATTGTACATTTGAAACCATTTTCTTACCCTTGCAGTCACGTATTAGGTGCCCTTTTTCGTACACACTTATAACAAACTCCCATTCCTTTCAGGAAATTTCTAGGGTGTTTCTTCCCATAGTTATCACATATAGGGAAATTACCCTTTTCCCTCTTCCCTTTATCCATCTTTCTCTCTTCCATCTTTTTCTTCTTTTGCTTCCCTTCAAATACATAGGACTCAGTAAACTCTTTAGTTATCTTATCCACACATGATACTATTTCTTCATATGATGATAATACGTGGGAGACTATTTCCCTTCTAAATGATGGCTTAATACCATGAAAGATACGATCCTTCTTACTGTTTGGACCATATGTATTACTGGAGTTCACATTCCTTATACTGGGCACCATTTCTATACAATAGCATAAACTAGGTCAGTTTATGAATTGCAATGAATAATTCCAAACTTGTAAAATACCTAACACAAATTGAATAGTTTATGGATATGATCCATAATCATAAAAATGTTTTCTTTGAGTAAGTATATACTCATGAGCCCTTCATAATGGTTTGTAAATAAAATGAGAATTATCCTAAGCATATCCCCCGGGAGTGTCATAACCAAGAGTTCCGCAAGGACCGTTGTCATGCACCAGTTCCTGTTCGAGTCTAGCTCAAAGTGGTGTTTTCGGGTTTTAGCACTAGGTACATCTGTGCCAGATCCGCCTCTACCAGCTCGTATCCAGACAGTGATGTATTTCTCAAAAAACTCACAAAATCTCTACAATACCAAAATTCTAGGAAGTTCTTCTATACTAATCCTCAAAGTCTATCTTAGGGCTATGTGTTGTAATCATATTTTATCTAAATCTAGTTTCCAAGTTTATTTCTAAACTTCCTCTGATACCAACTATAACTCCCTGACCCCAATTACCCAGAGTCGGTGCATTATTTTAACACATTGGCATAATTACAAGGAATGAAGTCCCGAAAGACCGATTAGTTTAGCAGTCTTGGAAAATAGATTAAATAAATGAATGTTACATTGCATTTTAAGACAAAGAAAACAAAATAAATAATATTTATGAATTCCATTATTCCATTGGCTTAACCCTACATATCAATCAAAATACACTTCTTGGAATCCTGGGAAAAATAAAACATAGAAAGGGGTGAGCTCAAACGCTCAGCAAGGGTAAGCAATACAATTGAAAAATTCATAAATAAGAATAAACATTTAAGGCAATGTATAACTAAAACAAAAGCCTTTTAAACTTGAAATCAATATAATATGGCAAAGATAAAATGAAATAATTCCATTTACGTATTCAGATGGATATTCTACTAGTCAAATAATCACATGCAATATAAAAAACCACTTTCATAATGATGGAATTAATAATGCCAGACTATCATAACCACATAGCCAAGGCCTCGTGCCAAGACTACAAATAAGATTTTGTCAAGGCCTTGTGCCAAGACACTAGTTTGTCTCATGAGACCTACCGATGCAATTTTTTTTAGAAGATAATTATGTTTAAAATTGCTCAAATATACTCCAATGTTTTTCTGAAAACATTATGCAAGATTATAAAAAGAAAATAACTAATTCTGAGGCTACTCAACTAATTATAGGCCATGATGGGTCCATTCCCAATCCCTTCTTATCTACCACACTCGAGAGTCAGGTTTTCTGAAAACATTTTTAAGCTTGCGTTAAATACATATACATTTGCACTGGGTTTTCATATATTGGAGAGAAATATCTCTTTTTCATGAAAACATTTAAAATTCACACAATTTGAAAAATAAGTCATTTAAAGAAATTTTTGAATAAAAGTTTCCCATACCACTTTGAACCTTTTGAAAGGAATTAACATTTTGAAAACATTGATTTCCATATAAATAAATCCATAAAAGCCATTTTGAAGACATGAACATTAATAAGAAAGATTTAGAAGAATAAATATTTAAAACAATTGAAATGATGTTTTAGTAAAAACTCCAATAAAAGAATCCCTTTGAAATCTCTTTCATAAAACATGGAAATGGTTAATAAATATGTCCCAGTAGATACTTACATAAAAAAAACCTCGGATAATAAAGTAATTTTGAAATTAACCCTTACCAATTTGGTAAATTACGAAACATACACCCCATGGAAGAGGTATCATAAAATGAATATGGAAATACACATAAATTAAAGTGTATTACACAAATAATACAATTATGGGCAGTACATACACCACACAAAAGGTAATAGTGGCAATATGGCATGAATCTCATGGGAATATGGAGTGAGATGAAAACCCCTTACCTTGCACTTTACTTTTGTCGAGGGTATGTTTAACCTCCTGTACGAAGATATTAGTATGTTATTAAATTATACCAGAACCATATTAATATTTATGATATCATACATTATTCATTTATGATTTATACTACCCATTTAATAATAATTTCCATGTTAAATTAATATTTCGGGTACTAATCACTTTCTTTATCGTACGTGTTTTAAAATGTTACTCTTGATTATATCACATAGATCATGATTTAAATAATTACAGAATATAAAACATGATAAATATATCATATATATTTAGAATATAAATATGTATAATAGACATATATATGAAATGGAAAGCACCGTTTATGGATATGATTGTCTGTACGTACACATAAACGTTGTTTCTGTTTTCATATAGTATTGAAGGAAAGTAAGTGAATAAGATATATGTAAGTACATAAATACTTATATATATAAATATATATATCTCCAATATCATTATTCTGTCATATATTACATACTTATTAGTAATATATATTTTTATAATCGTCGATGAATGGTGAACTTTGAAATGAATCTCATCGCGTCGTGGAGACGGTAATCCATACATACGCACGAGTGAGAATATCATTCTTTTGATATTAAAATAATATATAATTGGATGGTATATCATATATACAGAATAATTATCATTTTATATTTATTATTTACATGAATTATACATTATTATTTTAACCATCTAAATAATAATATATTGAATAACAACTACACCACAACGTGGAGACGGTAGACCGTACGTATGCACGTATGGTGACATGTCATTCAAGGGATGGATAAAATAGTGAATTTGTTTGTTCCATAATTATAATAACATCAATGTATATAGAATATACTATATTTATTATTTTATAATGTAAATAACAAGGAAATAAGAAGTTGAAGAAGAAAGGAACTTTAATGAGGGTGGTGAAGATGTTACCTCTTCTTCGGGTTCTTACTTTTGATTTGTTCAAAATGGCCTCTTAGGTTGGATTTCTGATCCAAATAAGGCCTCTAGGATGAATTTAGGGATGTTGAGAGAGTATTTCTGTAGAGCTTGGCCGAACCAAAAGGCTTTTAAGGTGTTAATAATTGGTTAGAATTTGTGTCCTTTTATAAGGGGGTGGAGGGGCTCTTTAGGAAAAACTAAAAGTATTAATTTATAATAAATTCATATTCGGTTTATAATGGATCCAAAGTGTATTATTTAAATTTTAAGATGGTTATGGGTCTAAAATCCACTCAACCAATAGGTTTTAGACAGGTTTGGGTCACTATATTAACCTTATCTTATAGTTTTAACTCTTAGTTATATAGTTTAACAATTATCATGTCACTTTGTATTTTTATATTATATAGTTAATAAACATACTATATACATCCAAGAAACTTCAAAGTGGTCCATTAATTATACAAATATGATGATATAAGTCTATTGTCCTAACCGTATATTTTTGAGGAATTTAATATCAATTGATAATATAATATTTGTTTTAAAAACTTTTTTATGTCAATTTTGACACTATTCAATATTTGATTTTTGTGAAACTCATAACAGAATTATTACTTCGAAAAAAGTTAATTAAATAAATCAAAAACTTCAATATTAAACTAGATAATTTTTTTTATTTATTAAAAGTCTCAAATTAAATTTAGTTGGGTGTTTATAATATCAATTATTCTAATTTTTCACTATTATGGTAATTACTGCATCACCATTGTGTCATAAATAAATTAAATTATTTAATATCTAAAAATTATAAATAAAATACCATTATGTAGGAAATCGTTTTCTATTTCTAATGAATATTTATAGTCGAAAATCCATCATATATAACCCTATGTAAAAATTTTATTCCTAAAAGATATATGCTTGTGTCATTTTTGTATTTATTTTGACTTAATTAAAATAAAGTGTCCCTGTCACTTACAAGTGGATCCATGGGGTCCCAAAATATACACCAAGATGCAAAAGGCCTGAAATGTATCAACCAATAAGGTTAGGACACGTTTTAGGGTAATTTTGTATTCTTATAATATTATTTGTTAACCCTTATTTCGTGGATTTACCCTTTAACCATGATAAATAAAATATTTACCGAAGTAATTATTCAAAATATCAAAAAATAAATGTTACCTATTTACACAATTTGATCTTCATGATTCCAAATAAGGAATCCATTTTTCCAAATTCAAAACACATAAGTGGAAGAAATTAATTTAAAATTAATTCCCGTTGTTAAAACAAAAAGCGTGTTTTTAAGAGATAATAACTATCAAAAGATTGACACTTGTTTATGTCCGGTTTAATTGTGAAATTTTGTCCAATTACCAACATTGTTTTGAATCGTAAAATTATATTATAAATATAATTTAAAACCACTATAATTCATAATTTATCACTACAAATTATTTTGATTAAAACAGTTGTTTTTAATTATAATTTAGTAATTTTCACTATTCATCAAAATATAAAAGTTATCTGAAAAGTACCAAAATATCACCCTAGGCTAAATTTGATATTCCAAATCCAAAAATGATGTCCATTTTGAGAGATAAAATTTATAAAATTTTAAAAAGTAGTTATTTCTTTTCATTACGGCTAGTTTGATTGGTTGTAGTGTGTGTTAGAACTTGAAGTTGCGTACAACACACACTACTATATTTTTCAAAGAGAAGCATAACGTGGAAGCTTGGGGTGTTACATTGTAAATTTTTTTATGTCCCCATAAATTTATTTAGTCAAATTGAATATATAAAAGATTAAAATATTGGATTTAAAAAGGGTTCACTATTAAAGTTGGTAAAAGTGCATTTTTGAAAAATACTTCTTTTATCTAAATAAAAGAATTTGTTCTTACATTATTTTTAAGAAACTCACAATATGGATTATAAATTTATAAGGATTATATACGGTTCAAAATTTAGTTAATACTATTCATAAACTCTTTTGAACAACTTGTTTGGTAAGTCATGGTGCGCATGAACTCATTGTCACTTGTAGTGAAAGTTATTGAATTGTTTTGAAGAAGTACATTCTATGAAATCTTGGGGTGTTACCAAATGCCCCTAAGAATATATGCTAGTAATTAGATCATGAAAATCCTAGATTGAAGCCTATAGACTCATGAGTTGAGGAAATAAAATTTTATTTATAAGTCATCAACTTTTGTCTTTGGATTACCCTTCATGTGTTACCCCTAACTTTCCTTTTATTCCAGCCAATGGCTGGTAATAGGAGGACGTGGGCTAACAACCATTGTGAAGATCAATGTGATGACTATACTAATGAGATGCCCAATCCAATGGGAGCGGGAAACATGAACTTTTTCATGCTTCTCTCTCAGCTAACTCAAGTTTTGAATAGAAAAAATGGGTCAAGAGGAACGTTCAACCCCCGCTAAGAAAGAACAAGTCACTATCGAGAGATTCATGATTCAAAGACATCCTATTTTTTGTGGATCATCCAATCCCACGATCGCTGGACAATGGATCAACTCCATTGAAAAGATCTTCTCCATACTTCAATGTTTTGAAAAAGAAAAGGTTCTCCTAGAGGCTTATCGTATGGAGGGTGAAGCTGATCATTGGTGGACGTTGATAAAAAATACGAAGCCTGAGGAGGAGATCGAGGTGTTGGAATGGAAGGATTTCCGGAAGATGTTTTTCGATAAATATTTTTCGCGTACCCTCCGGCTTAATATGGAAAGGGACTTCCTTTCCCTCAAGAAAAAAGATGAAGAATCTATTGGAGCGTACGAGGAAAACTTCACAAGGCTTGCATTATACGATTCTATCTTTGTCATTACCCTAGAATGCAATGTTGACCACTTCTTTGGGGGGTTGAAGCCTAGCCTACATGAATCATTAGCAATTCGTGACTTCGACAGCTATGAGGAAATTTTCTGATGTGCCCTCAAGGTCGAAATGGAGATCAGAGAATGACAGGGGTATCATGGGGACAATAAGCGTATGGTAGACTTCTATGCTGGCAGTCCAATGGATAAATCCAATGGTGCTATAAATATCCAGCACCCCAATTACCAAATGTACGGAAAGAAGCACCCTGGAAACTGTCTCAAGGGGATGAGGAAATGCTTTAGGTGTGGAAGAGAAGGGAACCTAACTGTTAATTGTCGGCAAGAAAGACCCGCGGCTGCGACAGAAAAGAAGAACGCTCCGTTTAAACCTCAACGTGTTGTTCAATGATACAAATGTAAAGAACCAGGTAATTTTTTAAATCAGTGCCCAAATCCAAGGGTTTTCGGAGGCAACCAATAACCTCCAAGGCAGCAAGGAAGAGCTTATTCCATCACTTCTGCCAAAGTGATCTCTGACAACAAAGTGGTGACAGGTACACTAGTTATTCATTCATGAATAGCAAACGTACTATTTTATTCAGGAACTACACGTTATTTTATATCCTGAACGTTTAGTAGAACAATCCCAGCACCACCACAAATCATGTAAGTGAAGATGTCGGTGAGTACGGAAAATGGAGCAATCATTGTATCCCATGAATATAAGTCCTCTCCTATTATAATCTGTGGATTGAATTTCCCGGTGAACCTCGTCCTACTCCCTCTGGTGGAATTTGATGCAATTCTTGGCATGGATTGGCTTTCCTTATATAGAGCCAACATAAATTGTTGGGTGAGGGAAATCACTCTCCATATGGAGAATCAACCCCCAATTATCTATAAGTGTAAGGAGGAAGATGAATCTCCTTTAGCTCTATCATCTCAAGTGTGGATATTACTGCCCTATGAGCACACATATCTAGATAAGATTATTGAGTCCAAGGAAGAAACCATCCTTGAAGAAATGATTATTATGAGGGAATTCACTGAAGTGTTTCCCGAAGAACTGCCTGGTCTTCCTCCTAGAAGAGATGTTGAATTATGAATTGAACTTATACCCGGGGCTTTACCAATATCCATGACTCCATATAGAATGGATATTATAGAGATGGAAGAGCTGAAGAAACAACTACCAGAGAATCTCGATAAATGGTTTATACGCCCAAGTGCATCACTATGGGGTGCACCAGTCCTCTTCGTCAAGAAGAAGGATGGGTCAATGCGGCTTTGCATCGATTATCTTGAACTTAACAAAATCACGATAAAGAAAAATTATCATCTCCCATGAATTGATGACTTGTTCAATCAGCTATGTGCAGCACAATACTTCTCCAAGGTGTACTTGTGGTCGAGATATTATCAAGTAAGGGTGAAGAAGGAAGATATCCCCAAGAGTACTTTTCGCACAAGATACGGGCACTATGAATTCATAGTAATGCCTTTCAGACACACTAATGCTACAGCAATATTCATGGACTTAATTAATAGAGTCTTTATAGATTACCTAGAAAAATTTGTGGTAGTCTTTATAGATGATATTCTAATATAATCCAACACCAAGTAGGATCATGAGGAGCATTTAAGAACTATACTGGAGACTTTGCGGAAGGATAAGATCAATGAAAAGTACAGAAATTGTTAGTTCTGGTTGAAAGAAGTCTAATTCATGGGCCATATCATCACAAGTAATGGGATATCTGTGGGTTCCTCCAAAACAAATGCTATTGAGGGATATCTGAGGCCAACATCAGTAATTGATATTCGTAGCTTCTTGGGGATAGCGGGATATTATCGACGATTTGTGAGAAATTTCTCATGATTTTCCAACCCTCTTACAAAGCTAACTCGAAAGGAAGTAAAGTTTTCTTTGATTGATGAATGCGAGGAAGGCTTCAAGAAGTTTAAAAGGAGGCTTATCACTGCGCCTGGTCTCACTTTACCCACAGGTGGGGAAATTTTTGTTGTATTCAGTGATGCTTTGAAGAAAGGCTTAGGTTGTGTGTTGATTCAGAATGAGAAAGTGATATCCTATGCCTCAAGGCGGTTGAAAATAAATTAGTGAAATTATACAACTCATGATCTGGAGTTGGCAGCGATGATCTTTGCCTTGAAAATCTGGTGGCATTATCTCTATGGGGAGAAATGTGAGATATATACTGACCACAAGAGTCTTAAATATATATTCACACAGAAAGAGCTTAATATGCGCCAGAGAAGATGGATAGAGCTCATCAAGGATTATGACTATTCAATACATTACCGCCATGGGAAAGCGAACAAGGTGGCAGATGCCCTAAGTAGAAAGGACCCAAAGATTCTATCAATGATGAGAATTGAGAAGGATCCAATATTCTTAGAATTGATGAAGATGGACATGGGAATCATAAATAAGGGAACATCATCAATCCTTTCATGAATGATTTCCGAACCATCTCTTTTTGGAAAGGTTAAAGGATGCTCAAAAGGATGATGTGCAAATTCAGGAAAAAGTGGAAGGTATGAAAAAGGGAAATCCTCAGAGTTTAATGTTAATGATGAAGGAATTGCGCAATTTGTGAAAAGACTATGTGTTCCATCGAGTCACGAGCTGAAGAAGGAACGTTTGGATGATTCACATAGTTCACATTTCTCTATTCACCCAGGGATCACAAAGATGTATCAAGATCTCCGAGAAAACTTTTGGTGGGATAATATGGAGAAGGATATTTCTAAATATACATCAAAGTGCCTGGTGTTTCATCAGGTGAAGACAGAGAGGCAGAAGTCTAAGGGGATGATTCAACCATTTCCCATAGTAGACTGGAAATGGGAGAACATCACCATGGACTTTGTCACCAGACTTCCAAGGAAATCCTAAGATAACAATGCAATCTGGGTTGTTGTGGATCGTCTTACAATGACTGCACACTTCATTTCTATTCGGGAGGATTTCTCTTTGGATCAACTGGCATAGATATATATCAGGGAAGTGGTAAGGTTGCATGGAGTACCACTATCTATTGGGTCTGACCAAGTTCCAAGATTCACCTCTATGTTTTGGAAGAGTCTTCAACATGCTATGAATACTGAACTGAACATTAGTACGACCTATCATCCTCAAACTGATGGCCAATCTGATCGGACTATCCAAACACTTGAGGACATGTTTAGAGCACTCTCAATGGAAATTAAAAGAGGATGGGATCAACATATTCCTCTGGTTGAGTTCTCTTATAATAATAGTTTCCACTCAAGCATCCAAATGGCACCATATAAAGCCCTTTATGGGAAAAGGTGCAGAACACAGGCGTGTTGGGATGAGGTCGGTGAACGTAAGCTGCTGGGACCAGAAATGGTCGAAGAAATGGTGGAGAAGGTGAAAACTATTCAACATCATATCAAGGAAACCTAGAGTCGAAAGAATAGTTATGCAGATAACCATCGATGAGACCTTGAGTTTTAATTTGGAGACATGGTTTTTCTACGCATATCTCTATGGAAGAAGTTCATGTGGTTTGGAAAGAAAGGGAAGTTAAGTCCAAGGTACATCGGCCCCTTTGATATTCTTGATTGTGTCGAGGCTATGGACTATCGACTAGCACTTCCACCTACCATGGCCAAAGTACATGATGTCTTTCATGTATCCCTCTTAAGGTAGTACATACCAGAACCTTCACATGTACTCTCTTCTGAGGTGGTACAGTTGGAGGATGATCTTTCTTATGAGAAGCAACCTGTGAAGATCTTAGATCATAGGGAAAAAGTTCTACGAAATAAGACATGCCCCTCGTCAAGGTGTTGTGGAGAACCCACAAGTTTGAAGAAGCGACCTGGGAATTGGAGGAAATGATGAAGCTGAGTTACCCACATCTGTATTAGTGTGGGAAAAGGCAAATTTCGGGGGCGAAATTTCTTAAGGGGGGAATATTGTAACAACCCAAAGTTTCATTAATGGAAATCCCTCTTGATCTAATTAAATATCTCTTTATATTAAATGTTTATATAAAATGTCAACTTCTTTGGTTTTATGTTAAGAATTGTGACCCTTACATTTATAGCAGTTGAATAGTGATCACATGATTAGTATAAATATAAGGCTTTAAAAACCCAATTTACTCAGACTAAATAAGTAATGGCCTCATCCAGTAGAATTGATCCATACGAAGCCCATTTTTCAGAGATCAGAAAAGTGGTGGTGTCCTTGGGCTTCACTCTTGACCAAGACCAAGCTGAGCTTCATCATGTCACGCTCGAACAGGACCGTCTATGGGATAAGTTGAATTTGATAGAAATTACCACTCGAGCGATGTTATCCGAGACACCCCAAGAGACTGTCACAATCGCAGACCTTTCTCTTAGGTCTTATGCGGCTCTTTTAAGGGGTTATGTAACAAATCTCTAGTACTATGTTCATGTACATTATTTTTTTTATATAATAATGAATATACTTTCTTGTCATTATTGATACATTGTAAATAGTTTTTAAAGTGAAAATAGTGTTTTGAGTTATTATTTAATAATGAATTATATTTTATTAAATTAAGGGATTTTTGAATTAAATAATATTTTAATAAATTATTATTATTATTATTATTAAATTAATTTTATTATATATAAATGATCATATAATTTTATGAATGCAATTATAATTTTTATTAAGGATTGAAAGCCATTTCTGTCAAAACCCATGAATTTTCGAAAAATGTCGGTTTTTTCTAAAAGTGAAAAATAACATATTTAAAAAATTATTTAGATGAAATAAATGTTATTTTTGGAATCAGGACATTGAAATTATCCAATGGTGAATTTTTCATAATTTTTTGAGACAGTCAAATTTTTGGGTAAAAATTAAATATCATTTAAATATATAATGTGTTTTATGACATCATAATGACCCAATAGTGATGTAATAAAATACTATAAGATTTATTTTAGGTCAATATATGTTCTACCATTAAAATAATGTGATTTTGGGTTTGTTTCACTTACTTTTAAAAGCATTAATGGACCCATCAAGACTTATTAAACATCTTGTGTTTTTAAATTTTTCTCCATGGGAGTGTGACTCACCTCCACATATGAAACCTCGTTATTTTAAAAATTTAGGAATTTGGCCTTATAAAATATGGTTTTACTCTTCCCTTTTCCAAAAACCATTGGCAAAAAACATTGGATGGTTTGTGGTTTGGATTAATTTAATGTAAGGGATTTTTCTTCCTTTCTCATTTTTGTCCAATTTTTATTAAGTTGTTTTTCCCTTTTAATTTCAATTATTAATGTTGGGGTATGGTTTCAAACCTCCCTTATACTGCCCTCTTTATGTCTGAATTATGGGAGACCCTTTCTCTCTCCTTAAATTCCTCCCATGTACACCTGTTACTATGCTGAAATTCTGAAAGGAACTTCTCTCTCCTCATTTACAATCAAGCAATACTTTTGTATCATGAATCTAAATTCCATTACAATTGTTGGGAAATGTATCTATATGACCGCCTTACTATCCATTAAATGTAAATATTATGAGGAACCCCTTTCTCTCTCATCAACCATTTTTATTAATTCTTATGTCACACCGTTACGCTACCGAAATCGCACAGATTTTCTAAGCCAATGCCATTGTGTAGTGAATATCATGCCCATTTCTCCATCAAGGGTATTCACCTTAATACACATTTACTTATTGATTATAAATTTTCATGTATTAATTCCACATTCCATTATCATGTAATAAATGATTATGTTTTGTGAATCCATGTTTTATGATCCATGTGGCACACTTATGCATACAATGAAATGTTTATGAATGGTGCGCCCTTATAGCGCTCCAATGAATTGGGTAAAGTATAGTATCATGATACGTCATGTGCAATGATTTTTGACTCCTGATAATTTAAGTGCAATGAGGGTTTACTTTTGCTTCATGTGTAATAAGGGTTTACTCCTGCTCCATGTGCAATGAGCCTTGGCTCATGCTAATTCCATGTTAAGTGTTGTTGCCACATTTCCATGTTATGATTATCATGATTTATCAAGTCTTTATGTTCATGTTTAACTTGTGATCTATTGATATGGCTATTGTCTAACATGTATTGTAATACTCATGTATTCCATGTTTATTCCCTTACTGGGTTTTATAGCTCACCCTTTTCTTATGCATGTCCTCAGGTTATCCCATGAAAAGCTAAGAACGAGGGAATGTAGTTGTCATGTAAAGGATGTTTTCAATAAAGATGTTGTATTTCATGTTTTATGTTGTTATGTAATGATTCTAATCCCCAAAGACACCAGACCACTTGATATTCCATGTTGTATCAAGTGAATATTTTATGTAATAAATAATGTTTAAGTTTGTAACAAAAGCATGGTTGTGATAGCATACATCGGTAATGTGCCGATGTACCAAATTTACAAAACCCACAACGCTATCTACAAAGTATCAAATGGACTAACTTTCCTTCCTATTTTACACCCAATCCCAATTTGAAATCTCACTGCTCTCTCAGCTGAAGTGTGCTCACAACTTCTTTTGAAGTTCCACTCACAGTTTAAAGACTTTCAGGTCCCTTAATTATCACAAATGAAGGCATCTTTCTCTATATATTGATGCTCTATTGACATCCAACATTCACTCGTAGATGAATCTCACTTTATACTGGGTGTAACGGGAAATCCTCCAACTTTTTCACATCCCTATAGTGAGTAGCATGCTTCTCTATGCTTGGAGCGCTTCTCCAATGCCTATAGCACTTCTCTATTCTTTGGTGCACTTCTCAAAGCCTAGCACATAAGTGTCACCTAACCACTTGCACGACACTCCCTTCTCCAAATCCAAACATGGGCGACTCTCACCATTTTATGCCCAAAAAAATATTGGCGCACATCTATGAAATGACGCAAAACTTTAGAATATATTTATACTTACATGACCAAACCACCACTTGTGTGACCAACCCTTCAAGAGTTACTGGAGCTCAAATTATCTCTATGTGTTGTGGTCCTCTAAAAATTAGGAGGGGTATCCCTCTATTTATTGGCATTTCGGGCAACCTGAGCACTTTGCACATGTATCATCTTGGCATGCAAGCCCAACCGCCTAAGCCTATGTCGCCCGAGTCACCTTGCACGACCAAACCAAAACATGGGAACCTATCATTCCATTTCCAAATTTGGATGTTTTGGTCTTGAAAAACATATTGTGCACAACTTTACAAGCCACCATGAAACTGGTGTGCATGTCCCTTTTCCAAAAACCCTTTTATCTATTTTTTGATTTTGAGGCCCAATAATATAGAAAACATTGGCAAACTGTGCAACCTTTTATCTGCTCTTTTTGTACCACCTCCAAGTCATCCATTCCATTTGAGGTTCTTCTATAAATCATAGATTATTGTCAACATCTCTTGAACTCGACACCTCACCCTGAAAACCCCCTTTTTCAATAAAAATAACATCATGGTCTTCTTTGTCAAGAAACAAAACATAGACACCCACTTTCTAAACAAACACAATCACCTCAAAAATGCTGCAATGATACCTTGAGGGATTTTTCTAATAATATCCCCCTTTTATTTTGTTGGAAAATATTCTCATAACATGATACCTTGTTAACAATTCATCCACCACTCTCCTCTTTTGATTCCGATAGGGATCAAGGACTCAGTCCACACATACTCTAAGCCCACATGAGCAATGCTCAGTGTGAGAATCAAGAGTAAATGAAAAGTTCATCAATAAATGAAATCATTTTTCACACCAATTTTTGATACCAAAATGATACCAATTTTCAATGGATAGAAACCTTCTAACACCATTTGAACATCACTCTTCTTCTTTTACCACAATATTTATTTGTCGTGATATCAATTCTTTGATCGATCACTTCTAGTATCTTCATATTTAATACACTCCTTCTGCAGTTCTTCTGTTCTTATGTTGTCCAAGATAAGCTTTGGATGATCACATCACACACTAAATAATTCAAATCATGTTACTCCCCCTATTAGGTTCTTCACCTATCTTGATAAACTCCCCCTGTCTCACAGCTCTACAAGTTAGATTCTCCCCATGACATTGAAAAAGACATTTTATCACTTCTCAGGCCACAGTTTCTCCACCTATAGGAGTCACTCTTTCTACACCTATTTCAATGAACCCAAATGTCATTACTTTGTGGTTTGAAACAGAGTAGAGAGGACAGATTAGTACAGTAAGGAAAATAAACCATACCTCGAGGAGAGGGAGTGGACTCCCAGATCTAGTTGATGTCTCTCAAAATCTTCCTTGCGTAAGACCTTTCTCAAAATGTCGGCAACTTGTAACTCTGTAGCCACATGCTCCAATTTCATGATTCTCTACTAAAACTTATCCTTGATAAAATGATAATTTTTCTCAATGTGATTTGTCTGTGAGTGATGGATGAGATTTTTAATAATATTTATAGCTCCTGAGTTATAGCATTGGCATCCGATCAGAGACATCACTTAAACTCGCATATCATTAAGCTGCTACCTCATCTAGCATAACTACGTACATGATTGCGTGGATGAAATATACCCAGCTTCTACGGTGCACAAAGAAATAAAATATTTTTTTCCTCAAACGAGAAATAAAAAATCCTCCAAGATAAAAATAACCTCCAGACATTGATTTCCTAACATCTGCTGAACTGGCCCAATCTACATCTATATATTCCATCATCATTTATTGAGATTTTTCATTATAAATGAAAATGATATCCAAAGTTCCTTTGATATAACTAAGTATTCTTTTCCCTATAATACTATGGATTTCCTTGGGATTACTTTGATATATCGCTGCTTGTCATGTGGTGACTACAAATTCAGGCTATGTTGCTATCAAGTATAATAAACATCCAATAATTTTCTTATATTCTATGATATTAACTGCCTTTCCTTCATCATATTTTGATATTTTCATTCAGGTAGAAACATGAGTCTTTATTTCCTTGGAATATTCCATCCAAAATATCCTCATAACCCCCTTGGAATATTTGTATTGAGAGATAAATTTTTCATTATTTCCATGTGTTGCTTGTATACTAAGGAAAAATGTTAGATCACCCATCATAGACTTCTCAAACTCATGTTTCTAGAATTTAGAAAATGGTCTGCACTGTGCTTCATCTGATCTGCCAAATATTATGTCATCTACATAAGCTAGCACCATCATCCATTGATTAATTATCGTTTTTTAAGTAGAGATTGTAATACAATATACCATATTGGAAACTAAGCTTCTTCAAATACTGATCATTCCTTGAGTACCAAGCTATTGGTTCTTGTTTCATCGCATATAATGGCTTCTTTAACCAAAAATCCTTATTTTCATCCTCATGAATGAGAAAACCATCTGTCTGCTTGATATACACTTCTTCCTCTAGAACCCCATTCAAGAATGCATATTTGATATCCATCTGGAATACTTTGAACTTCTATTGCACTGTAATGGCTAGGGATAATCTGAATATCTCCAACCTTGCAACTGGCGAAAATGTCTCATCGACATCTACTCCATCCAACTAGACGTATCCTCTGCACACTAATCATGTTTTTTTTTTCAAATAAATGTGTCATATTCATTCATCTTATTGTGATAAACCCATTTATTTATGATGCCATTATTATTTGCCGGCCTCAAAATAATTTCCCACATATGATTCGTCTCAATATGGTCTATCTCTTTATTCATCGCCTAAAACTAGTTGTCATCTTCAGTTGCATCATCAAAACATTTAGGTTCAACTTGAGATAAAAGATATGTCTGATTTAGTGACATCATTTTTCTTGTCTGAACTAGCCCAGTCTAGTCAATAATGATATTATTCCTATCAATTTCAGCTCAAATCATTAGTTTCATTATAGATACTATCTTAACTTCTTCTTTTTTATCATCTGTATCTTCCTCTAAGTTATCATTTACTACTTTTTCACCCTCGAGGTTACTTTCTTCTTCATTACTTTTATCAAGAAAATTTTTCACTTTTCTCTTGAGTATTCTATTCATTTTCTACAATAGTTACATAATTTCTCTCAACTAATGTTCCCATATTCTTTTTAAATAATTAGTATGCTTTTCGCTATCTTGATTAGCCGAGGAATATCCCCTCATCTCCACGTGACTCAAATTAACTATGTTTTTATTTTTTGAGAATAAACCACTAACACAAAAATATTCTAAATTATTTCATTGTTGGCTTCTTTCTATAGCACATATCATACGGATTCTTTCCTTCCATTAGAAACAACAGAGACCTCTAAGAAATGTAGACTGATGTCAATACTGCTTCCTTCTAAAATTTATCTGGTAGGTATTTTTCTATAATAATTTATCTAGATATGTTGTTAGTGATCTAATTTTTCCTTTAGACCACTCTATTATATTGGGGAGTTATTTTTGAAAAACATGATTTATTATCCCGTGTTTCTCGATATAGTCTTCCACCTGACTGTTTGTGAATTAAATACGATTGTTAGTAAGAAACATCAGAATTTTCTGCCCAAGCATCCTTTCAGATTCCCTATGGTACTATTTTAGGAAACTAATCAAATTATACTTTTGTTCAATGTTGAATACCCATTATATTCTACTATAATAATCAATGAAAATAAATTAATACATATTCCCGTCAATTACTCTTGGTGAGGTGGGTCCACAAACATCAACATGCACCAATTCAATCAATATTTTTGACTTCTTTTCCTTTTGCTTTGTACTTATTTCTGATGATCTTACCTTGTTGAAAATAATCACAAGTATGTGTACTATCATAGGATAGCTTTGGGAGGTCTCTAGTTGCATCACATTTCACCACATCTTCTAGAGAGTGTTGGCATAGATGACCAAGTCATTTATTCAACAACTTTTTTTCTTCCTCTTTGTAAAGAAAGAACATGTCTTTTTCTCCACTTACTAGGTAAAGATTCCCTTTTTCCTTTTTAAATATAGGATAATTGTACCATCCATTCCCTTTAAGACACTTCTCTTCGTGGTAAACTGTATAGAATTCCCTAAGTCCCATAGTTGACTGACACTAAGCAAATTATGACTGAGACCATCTACAACCAAGACATATGCACATCTTATTTATTTTCCCCAAACCGGGCCTTTACTATTCCAATTATCTTCAGGCCTTTATCATTTAAAAACATGAAAACTCATTCTTTGTCATATTTTATGCTTGTAACCAGATCCTTATTGCCAGTCATGGGAGATGTGCCACCTCTGTCAAGGATCTATACACCAGAATGGTCTGATGCTTTAAGGGAAATCTATACCACCACAGCCTTCTCATCCTCCTTCTTTTTGATCCATGGATTTGACCTCACACTTAGTGTAGTTTGAAAAACATGATCTTCCTTAGAGTGTGATGGTCCAACTTCATCTTACATATCTCCAAATCATTTTTTTCATTTTCAAATCACCTATTTGTTTTTTGATAGGATTATCACAAACACTTTGATTGTACCTTGGCACATTCCTCTCTATGGTTGAAGTACAATATCCCACCATGTTACCAAATTCTCCACACCAAAAAAATTTCCCTCAAAAGATATTCTATATTATCGATCTTTGTTTGGATGCCACTTTTGTTCTTGTTCCCTTCGATATCTCTTGGATTTGGAACTCAAATACTATGAATGTCACATCCTTATACAAAAAGAACACCTGATATTGGGAGGATTCCTTCCTATCACATTAGTATAGCTAGTTTCACTTTAGGATCTATGAATATTCTGCTTCTACACTATACCCAAATCACCCTTCAATATCAAAATGGGTGCTGGCGGTCTGACATTAATTTCACAACGTTTTTTTTCAGTCAATCCCTCCATTAGCCTTTCATCTGAGTTTAATTGATGGTTCTTTTCTGCTGGACCTCTATTCTTCACATCCAATTTTCCATCATTATAGTGATCTACTTTGCTGATGTCATCTTGAGAGTGAGGATTTATTCTTGATCTTTAACCATTTTTCATAGGCCGATGAATTCTTATTCATGTTCATCGATACACTTGATTTGATCTTTCACTTTGTTATTCAAGAAATCGATCTCCCTTTTTTGTTCTTCAACCATGATTTTATACTTACTATCTATTTCAGATTCATCTGGTGTTAATGACATGATTTTCTCAATTTCTTCCTTCAACTCAGATTTCTCTTCATCTTGCTGCAGCATATCGATTTTGGCATCACAAACTACCTTGTTGGATTTCATAGTTTTGGCTATCCAAACATCTATCTCTTCAATAGAAGCCTCTAACTCAAATTGAATTTCAACTCTTGCTTCAACTTATTATCCTTCATCAATGTCAGTTTCTTCCTTTTATTGAGTTCTACTAACAACTGCCACCATAGCATTTTCTCCACAATATTTTTAGTTCTCAATCTCTTCAACCTCCTCAAACTCACACTCATCTAAACTATCACATTCTTGTGAAAGAAGATTCTTTTTCTTAATGAAATTTCTCTTGAACTATTTCTTGCCTATCACATAGGCCGAAGCCATCTTATTGGAAATTTCAGCTTCATCAACATCGATATATTCTTGAAATGTTTTGGGAAACCCAGCCACAAGATGACCAACCTTTCCACATCTAAAGAAGGAAAGTGAAAGTTCCCCTTTTAACATTAATTTTCCTCTGTGAGGATTTGAGGAATGGAATGACATCACTTCATCTGCCTCTTCATCTTTTGGAGAATATTCAATGGTGAGCTTCTTCATGGCCTTGAATTACACATCTTTGGATTTTACCTTTTCCATAACATCATTATCATCATTTTTCATTTCATATGCTACAGGGGTACTATACAAGTTATTCAATGTCATCTCATTTCGATCCTTGTCTTCTAATACAGAAACCTTTGGATTGAAGTGAGGTGGATGTTTCCTTAGGATACACTTTAAAATATTTATGTGTTCAATGAATTCACCAAGACTTCACTTGTCTTCCACTACAACATTTAACTTATCAAAGAATTCATCAATACATTCATTCAGGTTTGTTATCAGGTCTTCATACTTGTTCCACAACAGTTACAAATTGTTTTCATTGACATATGAATATTCCTCATATATGTTCAAAATTTTTTCCCACATGGCATGTGATGTTTTTCATGATATCACCATTTTAGGGATATCATTGGATAGGGATCCACCTAAATCATTTATTCCCTCGGCATCAACATCCAATTATTTTTGATCGGATTTCGATGATTAACCACAATTAATATCGTCAGTTATACCATGCATTGCTGATGTAAAAAAATCCATTCCCAAGGAGTAGAAGTAGTGTTTCATCCGATTATTCTATAATTGAAAGTTGTTCCCATTGAAGATCGGAATCCCTTTATGATTGGTGACCTCCATTTATGAAGAAAGACTGATATCAACCTGCCTTTGATACAAATTGTTGGGTCCACACGGTTAGATACCCAGTGGGGCGGGGTGAATCAGGGTATGAAAGATTAAAACAACATCCCCTATTGATCTTATTTTGTTGTTAGACAAAACTCTCTTCTCTATCCTTCCTGTTGAAGAGTATGAACAAATATTAAAGCAAGAACATTACATAACAATTTTACTTCATTCACCCTCAATAGACTACATCCAAGGAAAACACACTGATAATGTTCCTATGTACCAAATATACTAAAATCTCACTACTGTTTAAGAGGTTTATAGAAGACTCACTATCCCTCCTGGTTTTCCAACAATCATAATTTGAAATCTCACTGCTCTCTCAACTGAAGTGTGCTCACTACTTTTTCAGAAGATCCACTCTCAATTTATAGACATGTAGGTCCCTTAATTATAAAAAATGAATGCATATTTCTCATTATATAGATTCTCTATTGATTTCCAACCTTCACCTAATATTAATCTCACTTTGCACTGGGTATACAGGGAAATCCTCCAACATTTTCTTAGCCCTTGAGTTACTAGTGCACTTTACTATTCTTGGAATGCTTCTCCAATACCTATAGCACTTCTCTATCCTTTGGAGTGATTCTCTAAGACTTGTGTGGAAGTGTTACCTAACCACTTCCACAACACTCCCTTCTCTAACTCTGATATTGGGCAACTCTCACCCTTTTACGCCGAAACCATTATTTGTGCACAACTATCAACATTTGTGCAACTTCTGAATATCTTTATACTTGGGTGCCCAAACAACCACTTGCATGAAAAAACCTACTAGTTCGATTGGATCTTGAATTAATTCTATGTTTTCATCTTATCTAAAAGTGAGGATTGGTATCCCTTAATTTATATGAATTTTGGGCACCCTGAGCGCTGTGTGGAAGCCTCCTCCCAGCACACATGTCCAGCCGCCTAAGACTCTGTCGCCCTAGTCACCTTGAACAACCAAACCAAAACATGGGCGCCCCTCTTTCCTTTGCCATATTTTGATGTTCTAATCTTGAAAAACATTTGGTGAGAAAATTTCCAAGCCACCAAGACATAGAAACTCAGGTCCCTTTTTCTAAAAAACGTTTCTCCATTTCTTGATTTGGTGGCACAAAAATTTGGCAAACACTGGAAAATAATGCCAACTTGTATATGATCTTTTTGTATAGCCTCCAGATCATCCATTAATTTGTTATGGTTTTTCTGTCAATAATATATTTTTAGAAACATATCTCTATCTCAACAACTCACCATGAAAACCCCCTTTGTCAACAAAAAGAACATCATGGTCTGCTTTGTTAATAAACAAAACATGGAGGCCTGCTTTGTTAGCATACACAATCACCTCAAAAATACTTTAATGATACATTGATATATTTTTTTCTTAACATAATTAGAAAACTGTGACATCACCCAATTAGGCAATCTATCAAGTGGATGAAAAGGGTTGTTTGTAGGACCTTAAGTGATATTACCTGTATGATAGAGGATTCCAAATAGGATCAGGGGTGTGATAAGTATATTGGGGAGACTATACCACCTGATATAGTGTTAAAACTCAAATGAATAATAAAATAACAATTAATATCATAGTAATTTATAGTAACAGAAACCATATATCATAAAACCAGGAATTAAAGGACTATAAAATATTCTAATTATAAAGAATCATGTAATGAAAATATAATATGTTTCTAAATGTCGAACTAAAAAGAATACAAAAAAATCAATAGACACACTATAATTTCAAAAGACCATAGTCATAAACTATATGTTAGTCCCATATCCAAACTCCATATCATATAGAAGTCAATTATCAACAAAATGGTCACATTCCTTTATCCTAACTAGTATTTATGTAATATGCTAGAGTACCAAATGGTGGCCTTGTTAGTGTTTGAGTAAAACTAAATAGGATGACACTACAATGTCAAAAAAATTAGTCTAATAATAAGTGTAGGAAAGAAGAGATAAATAGTTGTATTAATAAATCAGTTAATAAAATATAACTATCAACCTTCTTCAGCACCATATCAAAATATCAATAAGCATATAACAGAATCATTCCAACCAATGACCGTATAATCATGGAAAAAATCACACAACTATGTGATAATCTTTTTATATAATAATTTCATCATGGGACTGGGAAGATATTTCTCAATATAATAATTACAACATGGGACTGGGAATATCCCTCTCAATATAAGAATTACAACATGGAACTAGGCAGAGGTCACTCAAAATACGCATTATAGATTAGGACTGGGTAGAGATTTCTCAATATAAGAATTACAACTTGGGATATGACATATCCCATTCAATCTAAGAATTATATAATTTTAAAACCACAATTCATAATAGTTATGATATCACATTAAAAGACAACATGTTAAATTACGATAATTTACCATTTATCATTCAATTACCTCTTTCTTTTATCATATTAGTATTACCATTAACTTTCCAACCATTTAAATAAACTATGTCATTTATAGGGTGAGTCTATATCATGAAATTGCCTAAATTTCATTCCATGATATACTCAAATCAATCCATTATCTAATTCACACATACATAGACACACACACACACAGACACACACACACACACACATATTCAATGGTTTGATCATATAATGGGTAGCCACAAGCTAGGTCACTATCAATTAGATCCAAAGGGATATAAGGAATAATCTTAATCATCATTAAATTAATTAATTTGTAGATTATGTTTGTTCAATTTCAATATTTCACATACATAGAAATCTAGAAGACCTCAGGGTTAGGTTTTAGATTCCCCGCCTTTATCCTCTAATTAAAAATGATTCGAACATGAATCATCAATGGAAATAAAGGCGATGGAGATCATTGATGAAAACCTAGATCACAAAACATCCAATTTATTCTAGATCGAACTAAGACCAATGATTCCATTATTATAATGGATAATAATATAATAGAGGGGAACACCTTATTAGATTCACTCACTAGGGATTTGTTGTGCGTTTGTAATGTCCAGAAGGAGTGTAAGGGCTCAAAAATAACAAAGAATTTTACCAGGCTCAAGAGAGGAGAGGAGTTCAACCAATTAATAAAATAATCACATGTTCTTCCCACTTAATACCATTGGGTCTGAGGAATACTTGACATGTAATCCTTTCACTTCGGGCATTTTTTCATTTTGGAGTTATTCTGAAAAACCCATCACCACGGGTTAATATTTATCCTAATAAAAATGTTCACAATGTGTATTTGGTTTATGAATTTTAATCACTTCACATCACGAACCAGTTCAAAACATTTGTTTAGCGGTATTTATACATCATATACCATATACAATGCTTGTAATTTTCTAATGAACACTTTTTATCCCAACTTCTATTAAAGTTCCCAAACCACCTATGAATCCTTCCAAAATCATAGAAAACCCCCATTAACCCATTTAACATATTTATACCATGAACCTATTAATTTAAATAAACATATATCCCTAAAATGTATTTCATTTTTCTCAAAAAATATCTATTCTCTATAAAATACGCTATCTCCATGGTTTAAAGAAAAAGGAAAAACAAAAAGAAAATAGTTTTATTGAAAAACTCAAATATAGATGTACATGGAAAATAATGGGAACTTACAAACTTTGATCCATATAATATCCCCTCCATAAGCTACCCTATGATTCATTTTGGAGTCTCAATGAACAAGTATGGACACTAAGATCATATATCAGACTCCCTCTCTGAGGTCTCCTCCTAAACATTCTCATTATGCCACTTCAGTAGAACAAAAGGTATAGTCCTACCCTAGTGATAATTCCCACTATGGTCCATAGTTCATATCAGACTCTCCTCAATTGATGCATCTACACAAATATTGAAAACTACAAAATATAAAATACGAGAAGGATTCAGATGATATCTCTGAAGTCGCAACACGTGAAATATGTAATGAATATAATTGTAATGCTATGGAAGGGATAATCAGTATGCCACTGGACCAACCCTCTCCACTATCTCGAAAATTACAAAAAAAAAGTTCACTATCTTCCCCTATTTCTTGATACGATATTTACCTAACCTTGGTGAACCAAAGGAAAACACGATGAACAATATAAAAATTCAGAGGTTGTTTCTAATGGTTAACAAATGATATCTACAAGATCTGTGTAGTCACCGACCACATCCTGATCATACAAGAATACTCAAACATCACCTATATGAGACTTGGTCCAACAAGTGACGGCTCACATGCCTCTGGCCAACAAAGAGGAAATAGAACAACCTTCCATAAAAGTACTTTAGTGTTTCAATATGGATCGATTTCGAGAATTTTAGTATATATAAACTCCAAAAGTTCCATATTTTTCACCATTGAACCATAGAAATCCCAAACGCAGGCTCATAACATATCCTCCAAAACCTAAATAGTCTGCTCTAATTGACCATCAGTTTGAGGATGATAGACTGTTCTCGAAAGAAACTACGATCTCAGTGACTTTGGAAGGCCGTCAAAAAATGTGAAGTGAATCAAGGATTTTCATGAGAAATGATACTCCTTGTAACACCATGAAACAAATCAATCTCAGGAATGTAATGACTACCCAAATCATCAATGGTGAAGGTCTCCCTCATAGGAATGAAATGGGAAAACTTCACCAGTTGATCCTTGATCACCCTTATTGTATCATTATTATGATGTTTCCTCGGTAATACTATCTCAAAAACTATAGTTTCATCATTCCATTTCCACTTAAGAATGAAAAAAGCTATAAAATCCCAACTGCCCATTGATACTTTACTTTTACCTATTGATAAGTGAAATATCTCACCACAAAGACCACTACCCCGTCCTTATTTCTAACCACTAGTACTATCTACAGAGATAAAGATATATCAATGTCAAAATAGGATGTGCCATCAATCTAGAATCACGAATCTCCATTATCATCTCCTTGTACAAGCCCTTAGGAAACCATAATCAGCGACAAAGAAGACGATAACTTCAACTACCAAAAAACCATCCTAATGGTGTCTCCCCACAATATAGATTGTCTCTCAAAAATAATCCAGGCATACTAGATAAATACTATCTCCTCATATGATTAATAATAATTTGTTTAAGAAATTTCAATGTCAGAGCTAGTCAACCGTGATAATCCAAAACATCTATATGTATCTTTATAAAGAGTTCAATCATCTTCTACTCAATTCTATACTACCACAATGCCTCTTTCTACATAATCAGAATAAAATAATTAGCAATGACATTTCCCTTGCTGGATTTATTAGGAAACTAGATGTTAAAAGACTATAGATACTCAACCCACATCCTAAACCAAAGGTTTAGGTCCCATTGAGAAAAGATATACATAAGGATCTTATGGTCCTTGTACACAACAAACCTCTAACCCATATGATAAAGTCCGCATAATTATATGGTATAAACCACCACTACTATCTCCAGAGCATGATTAAGGTAATTTATCTCATGCAGTATAACCTATCTAGACCTATAAGCAACTAATCAATCCTCATACATTACTACTCCATGAGTCAAACTATGGATGTGTCTCAATACATGGTATAATATTTACCCGGCATAGATAATGTGGGCATTGGTGCTGAGTTTAGCCATCCTTTTATATAAAAAAATACTTCTTTTAAGAATCTTAACAAAAAAGATTCACTCACTTCTTGCTTTTCTCACACAATAGTGATGAAAAATAGGAAAAGTCTTAGGTAACGAACCGATAATAAACTATTAAACCTAGAAATATCTAAATCATAAAGGAATTATTGGGATGCTCCCAAGAAACTATGGTTTTAACCGTCTTGGTTTCCACTAAAGCTCCCTCATATGAGGTGACATGGCTCATGAAGTGTGATTTATCTATCTAGAGACTGCATTTGGAAAGATTGGTGTAAAGTCAAGGATATCTCATTGTATCCAAGATGATGTCAAGATGTTGGGAATGATCATATGGTGAATATTATTAGATTAATATTTTGTAAAAAAACAACAAAAACCTAATCTTGAAAAGGATGAAAGATCTGATTCATCAAGTCCATGAATATCACCACATCATTCATCAAACCAAAATGAATCGCCAAAAACTCATAGAATCCATACCTACTCCTAAAAGAAGTCTAAGGTATGTTTGATGGTCTCACCCTCAATTGAAAGTATCCTGATATGAAATCGATATTGGATAAGATCTTAACACCTCTCTGTTAATCGAAGAGATCATCGATGTGTGGAAGGGAGATCAGTTTTTGACTTCCATGTAGTTAAATCTATAATAATCCAATCATAAGTGAAAATTCCTATCATCCATATTACTGAAAAGAACTAAAGTGACCCATTGAAATATACTAGCTTATATGAAGCCTTTATCTTCTAGATCTTCGAACTAAAATTTCAAATCCTGAAGATCTGATCCTGCTACTCTATAAGGTAGGATAGAAACCGGATATACTATATGCTCCTACTCGATAATAAACTCAACCTCATACATGGGAAGAAAGACACAAAACTCTCTAGGAAAGAAATACTAAAAAAATATACCATTGGAAGAAAAGTATCATATTTTATTCCAAAATCAACTTGAGAAATACTAGCCATCTTATCCATGATATAATACAATATACAGTAAATTGGCCCTGTATGACTAGACCAAAGATCCCACTCACCCAAGTGAGAATAACTACCTCCTTATGGAGATAGAAAGGAACCATCCTTTAGTAATAGTTTATATGATCCAGGTATAGAGCTATCCAATACATACCAAGAATCAAATTGAAACATACTATTTACAATATAAATGTTTCCCAAAAGAAATGGAAACACCATGTTTCAAGAGATAAAACCATTAAATGTTAGATATACTGTAACATCACTCCCAACAGTGCATTAAAGGTAAAAACAAAATCTAACATCTCAACATCAAAGCCCAAAGTATTTGAAAAAAAGAGCAGATAAAAAGTAATATGACGTTTCTATATAAAGAAATAGAACTAGGGGATGATGATAGAAGAATAATAATTCTGACAGTAGAAGGTCCTACATCCACACTATCTGGAGCAGAATTCATAACGTGCAACTGACTAGCCTCTCTACCTTGGGCTATATTCTATCCCCCTTGTATTATTCTCTATACCTAAAATTTCCTCTCATACATTGGGGTACTAGGTCCCCAGCCTAAACTTGAACATCTAGTGGAACACTAGATACTTGTCTACTAAGAAGTACTTGAGTCCTTCCAAATCTCTTATGCCAATATAGGTTCCCTACCACTGCTCTTCTCCTACATTTCCCTAAAAAACTTTTAATGGTGTCCCATCCTACCATAAACATGACACTCCGAAGTGGGTTATGGAAACTAAAACTGATTCTTCCCCAACTTTTGACACAAAAAATGGAATGGAACACGGTCCAGATAAGGATACCCTATATCCTAGATTCACTTTTTGTTGTTTCCTTAAAAAAAAACTACCATAACAATATCTCATTCCACTAAAATAATCATTCACAGTTTTCTCTGCTGAAACAACCTAGACATTACGCAAAGACTCTCTCAGATTCCCTTCCATGATAAGTTCATGATTCCTCACATCCTTAAAACTAATCAGAAGGAAGGAATTAAACTATGACATTATCTCATATAAATTCCCATCATAGAAATGTATTTCCTCAAAGAACAAATTATCTACTAAATATGGTGCATAGTACTATAGGTTATTTAAGTATACGACATAATCTAGTAAGGAAATTACCTCCTATGTTAGTTGCATAAACTCATGAAACATTTAATACCCCAATATATCTATATAGAAGTGGCTTAGTAACTTCTCCTCAAATTCTATCCAAGATAGATCTCCTTACTATCTAGCCTGCTCTAGAATTTTTCACCAATGCTTGGCTAGTACATGAAGCACATATGAAGAAAACCTCACCCTCCTATCAATGAGTGTCTCATGGTGCTTAAATTTCATCTAGACTGATGTAATCTAGAACATGGATACATGGGATCATCCCTCCCCAGTGAATATAGTTAGATACTACAATTGAAACCCAATCATCATCTCATACATCGTAGGAACAATACAAATACTCTCCCTTTGCATGGACTACATCGACTACATGAACATCAATAAGATATCAAAAAGATGAAAATAAATATGATCTTTAGGAGATATAGGATGTTTTGATTTACCTATGTTATAATCTTGATGATTTCCACTCTCATAACACTCAATTTGAATGTGATGTGGATGCATTTTCTCAATAAGACAAATTCCCTACTTAGAACACTGGCCATAAGATAGGGACAACATCAAAAGGTGAAAAGTAAGGAAGCATTGATTTTGTTCTCTCTAAAAATGGATTATAAGTGTTTTATAATGACGTAATAATTTATTTCATTTAATTAATATTATATAAAATATATCTCGTTTCAATGTTCACATAGGAAAGAATATAATGTATGAAATAAATATGTCCCTATCATGAACAATTCACGTCATTATATATCTCTATGTTCCAATCATGATGAATGCATACTAATTTCACACCATACTAATACATGAGTATAAATATGAAAAAAATAACATCACCAAACATATGAATAACTCAGGGTGAAAGAACATCAATTATAACAGGAGAACGTCATAAAACGAAATCCCATCCCTGGGCACTCAGACACCCCAATACATGGGTTTTCTATTCCCATGCACAAGCTCATTAACAAGTCATGAAATATACTAGTCTTGTTTATACATTTCATAATCATTAATGAAATAGATAAGAGAATCATTATTCTCTGATACCACTTTATATTATCCCCCGATCTGACACTCTCTCACATGGTCGAAAACGGTTGGTTATAAGACCTCCAGTATGACTCCCATGTATGCTAAAGGCTGTTGAATTGTAGTGGGAGTGTGATAAGTATTGTGTGGTGAATAAAACCCTTGGTAAAGAGTTAAGAAATATATAAATAATAAAAAAATTATATGTATCAGAGTACTGGATAAAAGAGGAAACCATATCTCATAAAATAAGGAAGTAAAGGAGAATCAAATAAACCAATAATAATGTTCAATGTAATGATAATTTGATATGTATCTAAATTTCAAAATAAAAAATACAATTAAAATTATTTAGAGACAAAATATTTTCTCAAATGACCCTAGTATCAAACCCCATGTTGGTCCCATCTAGAAATTCCATCCCTTTCAGGAATCAACAGGTAGTAAAAAGGTCCCTTTACCATACCCAAATCTACATCCATGTAATCTCCTTGGGTATAATACAATGGACTGGGTAGCCAGGGAGTAAAACATAGTCGGTCCGCACCATTATTTCTAAAAAAACCTATTTGATAATAAGTGAATTAAATATGACTTAAATGGGAGTATTACTAAATGAATTAATCTAATATTATAACTAACCTACTTCAGTAATATTCCATAATATATTTGAAAATGTAGCACAACCATGCCAACAAATAACCATATAGCGGTAGAAGAAATAACAAAAATTGGGTACAAGCTGCTATATAATAATTTTAACATGGTACTGGGAAGAGACAACTTAATAAAAGCATTACATAATGTGACTGGATAGATACTTCTCAATATATGCATTACAACAAGGGACTGGGCAGAGCCTGCTCAATATAATAATAACAACAAGGGACTAGGTAGAGCTCTATCAATATAAGAATTACATTATGGGTCTAGGTAGATCCCACTGAATATATGCATCAAAAAATGGGATTGGGAAGATCATGATCAATATAAGAATTATATCATGGGAGTCGGAAGATCCCACTCAATATAAGAATTACATAATTTTAACACAAAAAGGCATAATTACAGGAATATCACATCATAATCCCCAATGGTTAATTATAAAAATTTACCATTTATTTTTATATTAACCCTTTATTTTATCAAGTTGTTATTACCATTAACATAGCGACCATTTCAATAAAAGAATTCACAACCAAGGTGATTCTATATTAAGCAATCACCTGAAACTCATTTCATTCTAAACACACATTAATACATTAGCCAATTCATATATATATTCAAGGGTTCTGTCACTCAATAGAAATCCACAAGCAAGGTCACTATGGATTATATCCAAAGAGATCCAATAAATAACCCAATTCATCATTAAAATAATTAATTCATGCATTATTTTTTTCTCAATCGCAATATTTCATATAATTGAAAATTAAGAAGACCATAGGGTTACTATTTTGACCCCTACCTTAATCCAGTGATTAAAAAATTCTTCCAACATGAATTTTCAACGAAAATGAAGGTGATAGAGATCAAGGAAGAAAACCTAGATAAATAAACATCGAGGTTATATCATATATAATGATGGTCCAATGATTCCACCACTTGAACAAAGAATAATTAAAGAGAGGGGGGAAAGCATAGTAGAACTACTCATCAAGGACTCGGTGTGTAATTGGAATTTCTAAAAGGAGTGTAAGGGATCCAAAATCATCTATAATTCACCTATTATTGAGATATGATAGGGATGAACCAAATTATTGAAATAGTCATATGTGATGGCCACTAAAAATCACCACTTCTGAGGAACACAGGACATGTAATTTTTTAACACTGTGTATTTTTTTCATTTTTGAGTTATTCTTAAAAACCCATCACATTGGGTTAATATTTATGTCGATTGAAATTTACATTATTTGAATTAGTTTCATGTATGTAACCACTTCACATAATGAATGAGTTTACAACCTCTGCCTGGTGGTTGTTATAGGTTTTGTAACATATACATGTCATGTAACATATTCACGACAGGTAATTTTATAATGAAAAATTTTCAGAATAGCTTCTATGAAAGTGCCTGAACCACCTATGAAGACTTCCAACTCATAAAAAATCCTTATAATGCCATTTATCATTTTTAAACATAGATTCCATTAATTTGAAAGGAAAAACATCCCTTAAATTTAGGCCATTTTCCCGAATGATGATTTCTATCTCTGAACAAGACTTGACAACCAAGGTTTATAGACAAATTAAAACCCAAAAAAATGAGTTTTGATGAAAAAATCAATGATGTATATACTTATAAAAAGATGGTATCTTATAATAAAAAAAGTTATTAACATCATAGTAGTAGATTTTTTATGTAAATGAGTGCAGATATTTGATTAAAAAGTTGGACATTAAGAATATGATTCCTAAATCTAAAAATTATTCCAAATATCATTTTTATATATGTTACTCACTAAAATAGTTTATTGGGAGGGTTTTATCACATGACCATATAGATACATGGAAAGAATTACATATAAAAATACTAAATTAACAAAAATCCTAAAATTGAAGTGAATGACCTATATAGTGGTCTATCCTATAGGATATGATGAGATAGAAACATATATATGGAATTTTTTAAATATTTTTAAATTATATAAGGAATATAAATTTTATCATGTTATTAAAAAATCAATACATAACTTATCATTTTCTCACATTGGATTCCTAATTTTTTTTAAGTGAAATGATTAATAACCACTCAAAGTATGAATTTGACTTATCCCTAACTAATTTTCATCAGGTAGTATTATAGGTTTTGATGAAATTATAAGGTTAGAGTGAGTAGGATATCATATAGAGAAATAAAATATGCTTAGGAAGCACAAAATGAGTCTTGTGTGATAGATTCCTCCGAAGTATGCCTTATAGTGTTTTACACAATCTGTCTTTAGTATACCATTGTTGTATGTTTCAAATTATGATTTACCCATATTTTAGGTTGGAAAGATACTTAGCATGAGAAACATAATACTCTTATTCATTTCATATACAATCCCTGAGGAATAACAAATCTGTAGGGGGATGGGTATATTTTTTATCATGTCATCAGATGATGATTGACAATGATGGGATTTGTCCTCTCATATGAAGATTATGACATTTGGTTCCTCTATGGAGATATTTTTAAGGAGTGTAAATTCATTCATAACCATTATATGTGATTCACTTATCTATTGTATTAGGGGTATGTGAGGTGATCATCCATAAGGATGAATTATATGTGATGTATTCGTCATCTAAGTTAGTCAATACTAAGAGAATCAAGAACATATGAGTTTCTTTATTATATTGACATACTCCATGTCCCATGGAAACATGGTGTCTTAGTTAAATGGATCATATAAAAATGATTCTATGTATATGATACAATTGGTCAACAAATATATAAAGATACATGTATTTGATGGAGACTACACCAGATCTATTTAAAGCTTTAGTAACCCTGATTCTTTTATAGAATCCAATTCGTACTTATATTTATTAATATGGGAATTAATATTTGTTCTAAACATTACAAAGGCCAATATATCCATAATATATGGTCGATGGAATTGGGATTGAGGTTTATGAAATTGAGAGAGTTTCTCAAAAAATGATTAGAGTTTATCCAAAAAGTGTTTTGGATAGATATTATCGGTCTTAATCAAAGAATGTACCCTGAGGGATATGGTGTAAATCATGGAATTGAAATTAAAAATTTTATACTCAATTACAACCTTGTTATATTCATAATAGTTAAAATCCTATATCTCTCCCTCACTGTCACTTTAGAGTGATGAAAATAGAAAATAGAAGATCATAAATTTACTTAGTTTACCAAAATTTGGCTTAACCGTAGATCATGAAATTTTCAGAATACTGATATACCTAAGACATTGTGTCCTCTAATTTAATATTTTTACAATTTTAGTGGATTCATTGAACCTCCAAATTCGCTATCCACACAAAACCACCTAAGAACAAAAAACTCTTCTTCACAGACTAGTGCTCTCTAATCCCATTATTATCATATTATTCTGCATAAATGTTAGAAAAGAAAATACACCTGATATGGTATAAAAATATGAATAGATTAACAAAATTATAAAGTGAAGAAATTTTGGAACACCTACTTCTTCACCATATATTTTCCAAAGAATGGATGAAACATCATTATTCTTTTGATAAAGGGACTAAAACATTCTCCTTTTTCACTATTATATATAGATTGCTTGATGTGACCCTCAAATAACTTTCTATCTCCATTTTTTTCATATATAATACAAAACCATTTTATAAGCTATTAAGTATACAAAACATAAATAAATAGTTCGCATGAATTCATCATCATTAAAGTCACAACAATTATTCCAGGAGTAACAAATAGTTTTATAATGGTTATTAAGTTCCATTTTGTCTGAGTAAAACCTTAAAATTTTGATTTATAATTCCATTATTAAATTATAACCCCATATGTAGTTATTATAGAAGCTGAACCTTCAGGGTGTGACCTGATCATTATGGTGTGAATAACCCAATGTTTTCAACTTTCACAGTTTGACTATATCCTTCACATTATGATTACTAGTTTCATAATTTGTAGCTGAAATAACCCCCCTTAAATTTTATACATGCATCATTTTATTTATCCATGAATTATTGTGAGTATGTCTATATTTATTTCAATACTTTAACTTTTGGTAGTACAACCCCTTGCTTAATGGTGCAAGGATCACATTGAAATAATAAATATCATTCTCCTAGAAACCGTTTGAAAATGAACCTCATATTTATGGACCAACCACCACCTAGGTAGAGCCACCCAAAAAATTCTCATCTCATTCATAAAATGACCTCATCCATATGTCACAATCCACTACTAGACGAACCCATTGAAATTTTCATCTAAATCTATCATAGAGAGACACAATTCATTAAGACATGAACACTTATTCTTAAAATGGTAAATTATAAAACCTTACAAACTTTATAAATAATCCTAAAAAGTAATATTCATGACTAAAATATTTACATCACAATATTATACCACCCAATAATGTTCCAGAGGAACATTCATCATTGTCTGATGAGGCATACATCAATTTTTCATTTTCATAGAAAGATAGTGACACACTATAGTTTTAGTTTCATTTGTTTCATCATGAATTAAAATTTTTCCATACAGGTAAAATGTATTTTAATTCTTGTAAAACTCCTTAGGTCATATTTATCTCCATTTAAGACTCTTTTAGAAGATCATCCTTCATAATTTTCAAAAAAAAATAACTCAAAAAATACTTTAGGTAATTTTTATCAGTAATATACCTTTTGGATTTTCTGGAAACTCAAAGAATCCTTCGAAGGATGATTCAACATAGATTCAGTCAAAAACATTATAAAAATCCATATCCTTAGTCTAGAAAACAATATTCTAATAGTGCATCAATGATTCACTAATCACCTTATTTAATCCCACATGATTCAATCATAGAATGAGAAACAAGATTTAAGTAATAAGTTTCCCATGAAAACACTTTCATGAATTAAATGATCTTAAATATCTCCACAAAACTACCCCTTAAGAAACATTCAACCACTCTACCATATTTAAATAAACATAAATATAAATTCTTTGAAAGTTCGAAAATGAGAATTATAAATTCAATAATTGAATTCATGGGATAAATAAAACACGGATATAAATAGTCATTCTGAGGGGGGATTGTGGGTTTCATCTCCAAACAAACCTGGTAGATGGAATCAATTTGAATCTAAGATCTAATCGATGACTTTAAAAACATACATTAGGTAGTTGCTTCATTATGAGAAAAAATATTTAAATTTGTGTAGACACATATTCCATATTCAGTATTCCTTTCTCAACCATCTCCTTTATTTAATTAAACTTATTCTTGACATGAATGGTTCTCGAATGATGAATAATTTTTTTATAATATTTATAACACTAGAGTTATCACAATTTATTTTAATAGTATATTCCACTAAAACTCCAAAATAATCAAGTTGTTATATTATCCAAATCAATTGAATATATTATTGCGTGACTATGATATATTTAGCCTTTACTGCCCTCAAGGAAATATAATCATGTTTCTTTCTTTACCATGAAATGAAATAAGTTCCAAGATAAAAATAACCTCCCAATGTTAATTATATATCATACAATGATCCTACCCAATATCTATATATAAATCCAAAAAATTATTATGTGATCCACTATAATAAAATATACCATAATCCACTGTTTGATTAATTTAACAAAGTTTCCTTATCATAGTTAACATATGAAATTATTTGGGGTAAATTTGACAGGGAGTAGCTTGGATGTTTTAAAAAATATATTTGGTTTGGATGATGTTAGATAAATAAAAATATTAATAATTTCTTACTACTCTATCACATCTACCTACTTTCTATCCTCACTCATTGAAAATTTCATTTGGATTGCCGTAGAAGTATCCATTGGATTTCAATTCTCCATTTAGAACATTTTTAGGATATACATAGAAAATTTAGTTTGAGAAATAAACTTTATATAATTTATTTTGATCACTTAATGCTAAGAAAAAATATCAATCCCCCAATCATATACATATACAATTTTCAACTCATATATTCTGAAAACATATTGCATAGTGTATCATCCAAGCCTCAAATTTTTTTCATCAACAAAGGCGAGAACAAAAATATTCTGGTCATATTACATATTAATGAAAAGTTTGTTAGTAACATCTCCAATATGAAATATAATCTTCTTAAAATATAGCTCAATATGAGAATACTTTTTCCTAAGTGTATATTTCATTCCATAGAACACTTTCATCAGCTATCAAACATTAATTTTGTCTTTATTAATGGGAAAAAAATTAGTTTGTTCAATGTAAACATCCTTATTAAGTACTCCATTTAGGAATGATGATTTATAATACATATGATATACTTTTAAATATTTTTTGACAAGTATAGAAAAAAATAATCTTATTGTTTAATGTAAATCCACAAGGGGAAAAGATTCATCATCATTGATTCCTTCTATATTAGAAGATACCCTAAACACTAGTCACTCATTTTTTCAACTCACATTTTGATATTTATTAAGATTATTTCAAAAATAACCACTTGGTACTTATAAAATTTTTTCTTATCTAGTAATAACATTCCACATATAATTTTTCTCAATTTGGTTAAGATATTTATTTATAGACTTGACCTAATTTTCATCCCTAGTAGCCACCTCAATGTTTTTTGGTTCTAGTAAAAATATAAAAGTGTTTTCTCCTAATAAATCATTATATAAGTTTACACTAAACATGTTTGGCCACCAAAAATATTCTAATTATTGATTTAAGACCTTCTTATTCCTCTTATCATGATAAAAACTATTGTATTGTCTTCAGTTTCTATGTCTTTCAATGAATCCTTTTTAACCCTACGCAAAACCCTTGATATGTACACATCATCATTACTCCCCAATTATATCTAGGGATATTTTTATATAAAATATTCTCACTAGTTTCCAAAACTCATACTTTTTCTATAACTATCATATCTTTTATTTTAACCATTTTCCAAGAATTTTGTTGAAAAACATATTTTCTTTGATTTTGGATGAATATATAAGAAATATCTATTCCTAACCATGATCTTTCAAATTTAATTTCTTCTCTTTATGAAGAATAAAAAAATTATTTACAAATAGCCAAAATTATTTTAGAGCCAACTTATTCCCATATAATATTTCATAGGGATTATAATCGTAATTCAGACCAAGTAAAGTATTATTGGATGTATAAAGTCACATAATCACAACCTCATTCCAATATTTCTTCCAAATATATTTCTCCATGAGCAGTGTCCAAGACATTTTATCAATGAATCTGTTCCTCCTCTAAATGACTCAATATTGTTAAAGAGTTCTCATCATTGTAACTTGTTACTAAATTCTATGTTTTTATATATTTTAATACACATTACTTTTAGTAAAACCCATACCATTTAAAATGTAGAACTTATAAAATTTTAAAACCAATATATGTTTATCTTATTCTAGATACTAGGTAATGAACTTGAACAAATTCGATTAATAAGTAATCACCATACACTAGGACATCCTTATAAATTAATCAATTAATTAAAAATATTACCTTTTTCGGTCTATGGATTTAAGTATCCTCATGCAATATAAATACAGATGCACTAGATTTAGAAACCATGATGATTTACCCTTCCTTAGATTATACGTCCTTAGAATAATATTCACCATTTGACAACACTATAGGAAAAAAATCGATTTTGGGGTAGTTTTTTCACGATGCTTTTAAAAACAGAGCTATTTTTCATGTAAATATTTAGCCTTGGTTTCAAAAAAAACCTCTAATGTTTTTAATTTTTTTAATTTATGTTTTTTTTTTGAAAAAATTAAATTTATTTTTAGCAGTTGTTTTTTTAAACCACCGCTGAATCAATGAGAGAAAAGTATAAAAATATATTTAATTATAAATTATGATTTATTGTTTACTATCATATATACATTATTATTTATAATGTTAATTAATTATAATATTTTAATTAATAAATAATTATAATTATTAGTTAATAAAAATTTGAAACTTAAAACAAATCTATAATATGTTAAAAATCAGACCTCGACATGAATTGACAATAACATTTGATCAGAGATTCTGTTTTAGCTCCAAAATCTGTCAAATCAAATGTTATGAAATTAAATGAAACCAAGTTAGATTTAGATTTTATAAAAAAATTAATAAAATTTATTATAGTTTCATGGAATTTAAGAAATCAAAATTAAACATCCAACAACCATAAATTTTGATTCGGGAGTCCGCATAGGCTCTACCACATATCAAATTGAAGTCTATAGTGAGATCTATTCCCTAGTGTCATGGAGGAACCCGAGTCACCTTTTTCAAGATCAAAAAGTCCTAGAAGGCCTCAAAAAATATTTTTTAGTCGGGGGTATCCCAATTTTTTATCATTCGAGGGAATTTTGTCCTCGTTTAAGGGGGTCTTATTGTATTTTCTATGTGGGCATTGAGTTTATTCCTGGGGGTTACAATCATATTGTTATTATGGTTTTGAATTTTTTTTTCATTTTTTCACAAATTATTTTTATTTGTAATTAAATATATGCATATTTTCTTATATTTACTTATAATAAATCACTTTATAAATATATGTTTACATTTAAATTTATTGTTAATCATATAAACTATATGAAAATACATATTTTTTATTCATATAATTTAAAATAAATAATTATCTACATTATTTACCTTAAAAAATGCATTAATTTATATATATATACATATACAAGTAATGTTAATATATAAACATGTGTATATAAAAAATCAATATTTATGTGTATATTCTAATATATGTAACTAAATACCAATAATTGTAAATATTTGTCTGGGTATTTGTGAAATAAAAATATATAGTTGTGTGTCAACAATATTGTGTGTATATATCATATATAAATATATTTTTATGTAAATATAAAATTACCATTAAGTATAGTATATAAATGAATTTGCAGTAAAACTATGTGAATATATATATACACATACGTAAATAATGATAATATATACATATTCATATGTATTGATAAACACACACACACACACACATTTATATTTACAGTCCTAATGATTTGATGGTGTTTCCATTATTGTGATTTCCACTCTTTTCGTAATTTCTTAGCAAATATATATATATATATATATATATATATGTTTATATGAATTTATGAATACTTGATTATATTTTTATACATTAGTAAATACTTATACATATTTACATTTATATATTTAAATATCAGATATATGTAAATATATATATATATGTGTGTGTGTATATGTAGATATTTATATTTACTTGTATTTATATATATATTTAAATTAATGTACAATTATATATATGAGCATGATTATATATAATTATGTAACATAAATGTGTGATTATATATATTTTGGTAAATTTTGTTATATGCATATATATATTTATTGATATTTATATCCATTTATTATTTTATTATTTTATTAATAATTATTGATTTTTTATTTTTTATTAATTTATTTATTTTTCCTATTTATTTATGGTTAAATAAATATTTAATATTTATTTATTAGTTATTTTTATTATATATTATCTATTTATTATTAATTTATTGTTTATTTATTTTTACTTTTTTATTAATTATTTAATAATTAAATTTAGTAATCAATTATTTATTCATTACCTATTTATTATTTATTATTATATATAAATATATATTATTTATTTATTTTTTATTAATTTATTTAATTTTTATTTATTTATTATTTGTCTATTTATCTGTTATTATTTTTTCATTATTATTTTAGTATTTTATTATGTATATATTATTTAATATTTCATTATTTCTTTTTTAATATTTATTTATTATTTATCTATTAATTTAATATTTAATATTTATTTATTTATTATTTAGTTATTATGTATACCTTAGTTATTAATCTATTTTTAATTTATTAATATTTTATTATTAATTGACTATTATTTTGTTATGAATTTATTATTAACATCTTAGTTGTTATTTTTAATTTATTTATTTTTAATTGTTATTTTATTATTTTATTTTAAATTTATTATTTAGGTATTATTAATTACTTATTTATTATATATTCAATATATATTTACTATTCATTTATTAATAAATTATAATTTATCATTTTATATCTATTATTTACTAGTTATATATTTTTAATCATATTTTAATTTATTATTAATTAATTTATTATTTATAAATTAATTATATATTATATATTATATAGCAGGCAGCATGATGCAGGAATGACACTACCTAGGGTCATCAAGTCAATTAGAGGGCCTTCGGGCCATGTAATAGCCTTCATACCCACTGGTCCTTCAAGACATATATTTGAATAATTCAGCCATGATGGTTGGGATATCCCTTGGGGGGGAGTATGACATGACGTTCTAACCTGTGTTCATGGTGTGTGTGTTTAATGTAATTGTACCCTAAAACACCCAATATGTATATTTATATTTAAGTATTTATTATTATTTATTCATTATTTATTATTTATTATATACTATATACTATTTATTTTTGATTTTTTATTATTTATTATTAACTATTTATTATTTAGTATTTATTACTTACTATTTATTATTTACCACTTATTACCAAAATATATATAATATTCATTTTTATTTTATTTAGATAATATTCATTAATATTTTATTTATAAATTTGTAATTAGTAATTATTAAATATTAATAATTACATATTACATATTACTTACTACTTATTTATTATTTAATTATTTAATTATTTAATTATTAATTATTCAGTATTCAGTTTGTAGCTATTTTCAATTTATTTTTATATAAATATATATATAAGTATATTAAATTCTACTAATTCAAGACATGAAGAGCATGATGGAGTGGTAAAGTCTTCGGAGAATAAGTCAGAGAAAAGGGGTTCAAATCTCACCCAATGCAGGATTTCTATATATGGCATGCCCATGCATGTTCATGTGCATGTGTGATTCAAACCTATCGTGCTATGTGAAAAACAATATTTTATATAACGCAAGTATAATATTGGGGTTAACCCTAGGTAGTCTCCTGAAGAGAAGTGCACACAAAATAATTGTCACTTTTTTTAATTAGTGGAAAAATGTAGTATTTTCAAATTTGTTTAGGTTTGAATGAAATTAAATAAATGAAATCAATTAAGAAAATGGTTGAAATGGAATTGGAAACTCATGTGACTGATAACTATGGTATGAGAAGGGTGATTAAGTCGGGGTCAGTTTTCTAATTTCAATGATGTCATTGTTCTATTTAATTTAATTATCTTCTACTAAGTTGATTAAAGTGTGATGCGTGATCGTTTCATCTCACTCCCTTGGTCAGATGGCGATGGTGATAGAAAACCTTACCAAGATCTTAGTTTTGTCCACTCTTCCTCCTTTTGTAATAGAGTTATAATGAATATCGTTCAATGACACAGGAAATACATAGCTATGTCTTATTTATTATAAACAATCAAGAACATCCACTACCCATTTTCCAAATACTAATGATCATCGAGTACTTCACCACAAATCCCTGGTCTATTCCATCATATAAAAACCAGAACCTAGTGGCGGGAGATAATTATCATTTCTTGAAGAAAAAATCAATAACAACAATGACACCAAATATAGTCGTATTTGATAATAAAAATACATTCTTGAAATTGAAAACAACATCACAGATGAGAGAATTACTTGCCATTCAAATAATTCCAAGAACTCAAGCATTAGAAAATAGAAAAAACCCTTCCCCATTCAATCAAATGTTTTTTCTACCATGGTAAGGGTAATGAAGATGAATGAGAAATAAGAATAAATTAAAAAATTAAGAAGAAAAAATGTGGAGTAAGAAGATGGTGCAAGCTAACTCCTTGATGGATATCTCCTCCTCAGTGGTCGACTGGATGATTTGAGATGTTTTTGAAATAAGGTGCTTTCTTCCTTTTATAGGATATAATTTTACTTGAAATGATTAAACATGTTATCTACAAAACATTCCCTATTTGGGGAATGTTTTGTTCATAAAATATGTTCATAAATGTATTTTACATCTATCCTCTGTATTTCAGTGTATTTGGACACATGTACTGAGAGTTATGTTCATTTTACTTTAGTATTTTATTCTGGTTTGGCATACTCTCCAAATTCTATACCTTTGGTTTCCCAGGAATTAATGGTCTGGAAAATGGAATATTCACATGTATAAGCATTTGTTAACATTTTTAATCAATTCATTTCATGTATACCCTCTAAATTTCTGTTTATTTGATCAGTTCAATAAAGGGATATGGCCCCATAATAAAAAATTCCATATTGGTGAATAATTTTCAAGGCCTAATTTGTGAGCTAGTTTTGAGGTTCCAGATAGTGAATTTTTCTTTGGGTCCAAAATAATGATAGGAATCCCAAGATTTTCAAAACCATATAAAGATATAATTTCATAATTTGGAAAAGTATACAAAATGTTATGGCCTAAATATGTTAATAATATAAAATAGTTAAAATCCAAAATAATCCATTTTTTCAATTCATCACAAAATACCACTAAAATAATAAAACGTGACAATATATCGAAAAATAACACCTTTTTTGGATAAAAAATATTGAAATTAAATGTAAAATTATTGAAAATATTAGTTCTGTCATTTATACCACACTTAAATCATTCATTTCCTCATGTATAAAATCTCAACATTGAAAATTAGAGGGAAATGATGTTACTAATATTCAAAATACGAGGAATATAATTAAAAAATATTCAATGTCAAACCAAAATTTTAAGAAAGAAAAAAATATTAATCTAATTTCTAAATTTTCAAATAAATAATCAAGTCATATATTTTAGATTTTCCAATTTTAAAATGATGAAACTTCTCATTTCCGTCATTCAAGATACTTAATTCAATAATATTAAACATACAAAATTATTATCTACCTATATTTTCAATATTTTATCTCATATCTTAGGATATAATTCAAGTATAGTAATGCTCATATCATGATAACATGATCCATATACATAGTATTTTAAATTAACCACTTTCTCCACTTTGTACCGAGAAAAGTCACATAAAATCTTGAGGGCTTCCATTAATGGTTCAAATGAATTTGAGGCTTAAGGTTGTTAGGAATTGATGTTCTAAAATTATGCCTCAAGGATGAAATTTAACACTTAAGTACAATGAATTATATCAAAAATAAAATTCTAATGAAATTATCCCCTTCAGTGTAGCAACTCTCATTTCCCCAAAACTGAAATCAAAGTTCATGAGTAATGAAAGAATAATGAATGTTGTGAACCTTATTGAAATTTTCTATACTTTTATTTTTTTATTTTTTTAAAGTGTATTTTTTTCTATTTTTTTATTAAAAAATATTATTATAATAAACCTCACATCCTCCACCTAACCATATATGATAAAAATAATCAGTCCAACGATGGTGATTTTTGATTATTCTAAGTCACAATTCATTCTTCTTGTTTCATTTTTCTTTAATAAGGGAAAAACATTAAGTAAACTGAATAAGTAAAAACCTTCTATTTTATCCCAAAATAGAACCCCCTCACATCTTCCATACAATGTAAATCATCCCTTCCATTGTGATTCCCTTCACCCCACACTTCAACTTTTAAATAACATTCAATTACCCAGAGTAGAGTAATATTGTATAAAAATGGATTGAAACATGGATAATCACTATTAAGGTGATTAATGGTCTATATGGGATAAATAAGGATTTATTAAATTATTTTTTAAGGATAAATGGTTTATCAAAATTTTCCTCAATCATTTTAAATGTGTTTTTTCATTGTCGTAGGTTTGAAAAGATCTAATGAATGTTCTATTTATTGAAATGTCCCAATATCACTCAATAAATATGATCAAGATAAAATATGAAGTATTTGGTCTAAAAATACTTTTTTTAATGGGAATATGATATTGGAAATTCACTCAAGGAATGAATAATAATAATAAATCAATTCACATTAATTTCATAAATTCAAAGAAAGAAAAATGTTTGGAAAATTTCATCTACAAAAATCAATTAATTCACTCAAATCATGTTTCCTCATTTTAATATCCATGATCTAATTTAACAATCCAGTTGTGAATTTTAATCATTAAAAAGTATTAACATTAAAATCTAAAGCATGTAATCACTATATTTATAAGAAACTAATGTCATTAAGATAAGACAAGTAGAGCATATTTTCAAGTTTGGGCATGCAATTTTAGTTTATTGCGTAAAATAAAATATTTTCAAACAAAAAATATAGGTAATTAAAATGATATTTAATGTAAATGAAAATTCTCACTAGTAATGATTCTTATGTAAGATGGTACATGTCATGTTCCTTCAATTATGTTTTTCATCACTTGTAAGAGGTGTGTTCTGTTATGTATCTCCATTTTCCATCTTCCTTCAAATTCATTAATGAAACTAAAATACAAGAATAAAAACAAAGGATAATGTAGTCATGTTCAATCTTGTTAGAATATGACCAAGGTGTAGATTGGACTAAGGGAAAAAATGTGTGTTTCCTCCTAAGAGTTATTTTGTTTAATGTCGCTAACTCGAATAAAAAATTGATATTTTTAAATCCTTGACTATAAGACTTCTCCCTAAATCATAATATATTTACTGTCCTTGATGCATTTAAGTAGACTTGAACATGTATGTTTATTTTAAATTAGAACTTAGAAAAAATTATACTATTATGGAGAGATACGTCTATATGGATTTTATTGATAAATTGGTCCGTGGAGTGTAAACAACTCCACTGGATCTGAGGTAATGTTTGTAAGAAATTTATTCCGCCTATTTCCATTAATAGTGATGGGATACTTCTCTCCATCATTAAAAATCTACACAACATCAAAAGGATATACCTGAGTAACTGTAAATGGATCCTATCTTGAATGAAGTTTACCTAGCATAATCTTGATCCTTGAGTTGAATAATGACAATTTGTCTCCAGGATGGATGTATTTTGGTCGAATATGCTTTTCCTATGGTACTCTTGTTCTATCTTTGTAAATCCTAGAATTTTTAAAAGATTCTCTTCTAATTTCATCTAGCTCTTACAATGGAAATCTTCTCTATTTTTCTTTACTTTCAAGATTTAAATTAATATTTCTCACAACCCAATTTGATTTATTCTCTAATTCCATAAGAAGGAGATATATTTTCAAATAAATCATCCTATAAAAACTCATTCCTATTTGAGTTTTGTCGGCTGTCCTATAATCCCATAATGTATCCTGCATCTTTTGGACTTAATGTTTCCTATTTGGATTAACAATCTTGTACAAAATTACTTTGATTTCCCTATTTGACATTAAGGCTAGTCCATTAGTCTTTGGATTATATGGAGTTAAGGTTTTATGATTCACCCCATACTTTTTCAGCAAAACCTCTATTATCTTATTAGAAAAGTGAATCTCTTTATCACTTTTGATGTCTCTAAGCTCTCTAATCTTATAAAATATATTACTCCGGAAAAATTAAAAAACAACTATAGCATCATTAGTCTTGGTAGATTTTTCCTCCACAAATTTTGAAACATAATCAACAATAATAAAGATATAAGAATTTCTAAATGACATTGGGAAAGTTCCCATAAAATCTATCCACTAGAATACAAAAATATCACAATTGTTTAGTGTCTTTTGAGGAATTTATTGTATCTCTTTGAGATATCTTCCAAAAAATGACATTTTTTCAGAACTTTTTCAAAATTAATGAGCATATTTAAAATGCTTGGTTTAATAAATTCCATATTAAAAAGCATTCCTTGCTAATATTTGAGATCCATAGAGGCCACCACAAGATAAACTATGACAAAACTCAAATATAGATTCAATTTCATTTTTTAGAAAACATCTTCTTATCACTTTGGCATTTCAAATATTTGATATAAATGGATCTTCTAAAAAGTAATATCTGGATTCAGATTTTATATTTTGAATTTGGTGTGAATTTAAATGAGATGGTTCCTGAGATGATACCTGATAAATTATTATGTTAGTATGACAAGGATCTTCTCCTTCAATCATGTATAACTGCTCTCCTTTAATGTGATCATTCAATGAGTGTTTTTATGGAATTTCAGTTTTATGAGTGTTTGGTAGTCTACTTATGTTATCAACCACTTGGTTCTTAGATCTATTCTTTTCTTTGATTTCTATATTGTTCTCCTGTAGCAGTATCATCCATCTCACTAGCCTTATTTTAGAATCATCCTTCTTCATCAAGTACCTAAGAGTCATATGACCATAAAACATATCTAAGAATATATGATATAAATCATTCTAAATAAAATAAAACTCTAAAACATATTTTTCCATGGTTATGTAATTGAAATGGTCCACTTCTATGGTTCATTAAGAATATACAGTGACATTTAATCATCACTCAATTCACTGAGAAAGGAATGCCCCAAATACTTGGTAGGAAGAATCATAATGTATCTTGAATGGTTCATCCCAATTTAGTGGTTGCCACATGGTTGGTTAAATCAATCTCCTCTTAAACTCATCGATGGATTCCGTACATGAACCATTGAAATCAAAATCATCGTCTTTAAAAAGTAATATATATAGATACAGATAAAAATTGCTGAACTCTTTGATAAACCTCACAATGAATTCTTCAGGTTCTGAAAATGATCTAACATGTTTCACACAAGTTGGGTAAGGCCATGAATTTATCACTTCAATTAGTGATTTATCCAATTCAATTCTATTTGGAAAATGACATGACTAATGAAAATTCCTCTCTCTACCATGAAATGGCACTTTTCAAAATATAAAACACGATTTTATTCAATGTAGGTTTTTGATACTTTTTCTTTATTTATTAAAAAATAATAAATGAATCTTCAAAAGCTGTAAAATAATATAAGAAAATTTCATTGAAATATTTACAGTGATATGAAAATATACTTACCATGAAACTATGAAAATTTCCTAGATCATTAAATAATCGAAATTACATCCTTTTATATGAAAAACATTCAAGATGACTTGTAAAGGTTGTCTTATCTTGATCCTCATGAGCAATGAGTACCAGGAAATAACCCAAAAATCCATCCAAAACTAAATAATGTATTATCCATGCCAATATCCCTAACACCTATCACTGAATGGGATAGGGAAATGTTCTTTTCGAGTGACTTAACTCAAATTACAAAAATATATACACTCATTCTAGTTATTCTGAATTATTATAGGGATTAATTCATTCTTTTCATCCCTCACAGTTTACAGGTTAGTTTTTTTGAAATTATATGAATGTGGATAAAAAAATATGAATCTAAAATGGGATAGATGATCAAAAATTCCACAATATTCTCAATATTCTCAATATCTTACTTCAAAACTTCCATCTAGGTGGGATTCAACCTCATTTTTAGTTGTCTGATAGGATTGGAATATCCCTGAAGATGAATTATATGTGAGAATATTTTTGTGTTTATTCAAGGGATATTACTGAAAATCCATCGTATTTATTGTAAATTATATCTCAAAATATATATGAATGATTTTTCTTGAGATTTATATTGATTATTAGAGATTATCACTGGTAATATATCCCTATCCATGAAGTATACATATTTTAAATAAATGAGGAGTGGTTTTAATTCTAGATTAGGTGTATTCTCATGGGATGAAATTAATTTAAGGTTACCCTTTTCCAAAAGATAGTCCTCATTGACATATGAAATAACATCATCTTATTAATAATTTAAGAAATATTTAATGAAATTATATTTTACCTCTTCTTCCCACATGAAATCAGATTATCCATTTTTTTCATCATTCTCATGTTTAAGGATATTTTTAGTGGAAGAATTCCCATATATGCATAATAATTCATTCCACATACCTAATGATTCAATGAGTTCAACACCAACTACATGGGAGAGTGAAAAATGTGAGTGGTCATCTGATGGGTTCCTCATGGATTCAAATTTTTTGTTGTGGATACTGAAATCTACTAACTCACTGGTGAGTGTCTATTCATGGACATTGATGATGGGTTTAGATGTTTTTATGAAAGGTATCCCAAAATAGATGGGTGAGTATGTTGGGCTTCTATCTTCTCCATATTCAGCACATAGAAGTCAGCTGTGAATAAAAGATCATTGAATTTCACATAGTCTTCTTCTAGAACTCCAACTGGGAAAACTCTGGATCTATTTTCAAGTTGGAAAACCATTCTTCTGGGATTGAAGTATCCTGTCTACAAATAAGTGCATAAATGTGTAATGAAATACATTAATTTGAGGACCAAGATCACATAAATCATTTGAGAATTCAAAAATCTTATGGTGCATGGAATGGAAAATGTCCCTAGGTCATCACATTTTGTTGGAATATATGATTTGATAAGGGATGAGACACTTCTTCCTATGTTGATTCTCTAATTACCTTTATGTATTAACTTATTGTTGCAATGATAATTAATTTTTTTTTCATACATAGGAATTTTTTTTACTTCTTTATAAAGGGGAATATTAATTTCCACTTTCTAAAAGGAGCCCATAATTTCATTTTAAGTGATTCTTCCTATAATATCTTTCATTTGATCTCATAAATGGAAATGTTAGATGCATGTATTTATTCCACCTTATTTTTCTTCGAAATATTGTTTCTTTGCTACTATGAATATCATTTTACTTTTTTTCTTTTCTTCTTCTATATTAACTTTCAACTAATTTTCATAATTATCAACTTCATTATCCCTCAGAATTGGTAGTATTATGTCAAGTTCAAGGTTGGATGAAGATGGGATTTATTTTACAATTCTAGTTGTTATCATGTTGATAATGTTATTTGGGTTTGGGATTATCAGGGAATAAAGTTTTTCTTGATTCTTTGTTATAATTTCACGAGACTATTGAATTTGTTGGAAAAATTATTTACTATGTCTTTCATCCCCTCAATATCAGATTGTTGCTATTGATCTTGAGTTAAAGGTTTTACACTAGTGGATAGTTATTCATAGGGTCTATGAAATGTTGGTGGATGAATGTTTTTCTATTAGTATGGAATATTGTAGGGTTTTTGGAATTTGGGGGGGGGGGGTTCTGATATTTTTTCTACTTTCCATGAGGTTGAATGGGGTATTACATAGGATTAAATGGTCTTAGTTGGTTTTTTTGGTTTCTATATCCTTGTTGGGCCTTGGGTGAAAAAGTTGATTCTTCTGGAATTATCTTCGATGAAATTCCACTACACAGTCTGTTATCCCAGTATATATCAGGACATTGGTTAGTATAATGAGTGGAAGAAGAACCTAAACCACATACCTGAGATGAATCATGTTGTCCATTTTCATGGGTTACAACTATTTGATAGAAAAACCTTGTGAGGTCATCAACTTTGGTTTCAATCAATGCAGATGAATTAGATGTTTTTACCACATGTGTCCCTTGGTTACCATACATCTCATTCAAAATTGTTGCAAGTTATATTCAATTTTCCCAATCATACCTCTAATATATCAATGTGACTTTTCTATCCGGGCTCCTCCAGAAGAGGTGTCTAGCATATTTCAATAATTATCGATAAGTCCTTAATAGAAGAACATAAGTAATTGGTGTTCCTCCATTTCATGATGTGGGAAGCTATAACAAGTCTTATTTAAATGATCCTAGTACTCACAGAGGGTTTGTCCCACTGATTTTCATATGACACAAATCTCCATTTTGATGGTAATTCTCATGGATGTGGGAAATAATCTCTATATGATGAGTTTCTTTATGTCATCCCAATCATTGATATCCTATAGTTTTATATTTTTAAACCATTATTTATCTTCTCCTTCATGTGATAAGGGGAATTCCCTACATTGAAATTAATCTTCAGATGCTCCTCTTGGCCTAGAGCTTGAGTAAGTAAAGCTGAATTCTTAGATGTTCCAATTTGGGTCTTCTCATACAAGACCATAAAATTTTGGAAGCACATGAATCATATTGGAAGTAAATTAAAAATCATTTTAGATATTAGCTACATTGAGTTGGTTATTTTGAAAATAAAATTGAGGTGCACACAGATAATTCAAGGTTAGTTTGGGAAAACCATACATGATTTTGGGTTCAGAGAGAACACTTAGAGTGTCCCTTGAATCAGAGTGGTTTATTTGTTCAAAATAGTTTTGAATATTTTTTCTTAGTCACTTTAGTGTTCATTCAATTTCATGATCAAATTTATTTAAATGATCAGTTTAACTACACATCATTCAGTTAGAAAATATTTTTGTTTTTGTTGTTAAGTTGGACTGCCTCCCCAACAATGGTTCCATGTTTGACGCATGACTACAATCGGGCATGTGAAAACAATATTTTCTATTTCCTAAGTATATTTTAGTGATTAAACATAGATTTTCACTCAATGTGGAGTGCACACAAAATAGTTTGTCGCTTTTTTATTTGAGTTAAAATTTATTATTTTCAAAATGGTTTAGTTTTGAATGAAAAATAATAAAATAAATCCACTAAAAAACTATTAAAATAGAATTGGAAACTCAAGTTATTGATAAATATGATATGAGAAGGTTGATCAGGTCATGGTCAGTTTTGTAATTGAAATGCTATCATTGTCATGTTTAATTCAATCATCTTCTGGTAAGTTGGCTAAACTGAGATTCCACGTTCCTTTCATCTCACACCCATAGTAAAATAGTGATGGTGAGAGAAACCCTTACCAAGACCACAATTCGGTGTAATCCCCTTCCTTGTGTAATAAATATGAAATGAATATCTTTATGTGAGTTTGATAGTACCCGATCTGGTCTTATTTATCCAGAAAAATCAAGAACATGCACAACCCATTTCACACATACTGATGATATTCGGTTACCTCGCCACTAAGACATGGTCTATTCTATCGTATATAAACAAGAACAGACTGGAGGGTGATAATGACCATTGACTGAAGAAAAAATAATTAAAATTAATGAAAACCAAATAAAATGGTATTTGATAATAAAACCCACTATATGAAATTAAAAACAACATCATGGGAGAGAGAGAGAGATTTTATTCAATTGAGTACCAGAACTCAAGAATTAAAAAATAGAAAACCAACCCTAACCCAATCACTCGGATTTTTACAAATGATGGTAAGGGTAATCGAGATGAATGTGGAAGAAGAAGAAATTACAAAATTAAGATGAAAAAAGGGAGAGGTAGAAGATGTTGTAGTGAGACTCCTTTTTGGAGGTCTCCTCCTTAGTGGTAGACTAGATGGTATGTGATGATTTTGAAAGGAGGTTATTACATCCTTTTATCAGAAAAATGTTTACTTCAAATGTTTTTAGGTGTAATCCCCAATAAATATCCTATTTTGGAAATTTTTTATTCTCAAATGACATTCATAAATGTCTTGTGCGTCTCCAAAAAATTCAACAGATTTGGCCTTGTGTAGAGGGAGTTCTGTCTTTTCTACTCATTGGATTTATTTTTCCAATCCAGACTCACCATAATTCATATATCCAATTTCCCATGTAATAATGGCTTAGAAAACATATACTATTCAAGCATGGAAGCATTCATGAATGTTTTGATTCAACATCTTTCATGTCGACCCTATAAATTTCAGCATATTTTATCAATCCAATCATGAGATTTGGTCCCAACATCAAAAATTTCTAGATCTATGAATAGTTTTCAAGGCCCAATTTGTGAGCTGGTTTTGGGCTTCTAGATGGTGGGTTTATCATTGGATCTAGAATAATGAAAAGAATCCTAGTATGTATAGAATCTTAAAAAGAATTAATTCCACAATTTGGATAAGTATAGAAAATTTTAGTTCCAAAATATATAAATAATATAAAACAGTTAAAATCTAAAATATGAAAAATTTCTTATTATTCTCAAAATACCACTGAATAGATAAAATATGATAACTTCCATTAAAATATCACTTCTTATGGGATTAAAAACATTTAAATTCAAAGTAAAAGTAATGAAAATATTAGTTCTGTTAATTTTCATAGTAATAAATAATAAATAAAAATATTAATTAATTACGAGAATTAAAAAATTTAAAGAAATAATAAAATAATAAAATAATTAATTAATTAATTATGAGAATAATAGAAAATAAATTCAAAAATAAAATAATAAATAAACAATTAAATATAAAATAATAAAATAATAAAATAATAAAATAGTAATAAAATAATTATCGGAATTTTAAAGTATTCAAATAAATAAAAAATTGAAAAAATAAACCAAAAATAAATAATAAATTATTTATGAGAATTATAAATTATTGAAATGTTAAAAAAATTAATTACAAAAAATGAAAAAACATAATTAGATAAACTGCTCTTAAATTATTTAGTGGCAGTTTAAAACACAGATAAATGATTCCCAGATTTAAAAAAAACATCAATAAATCATTTTGTGATGGTTTTGAAAAACTGCCGCTCAATGAATGCTGATAAAAGATTTAGTAGATTTTTTGAAAAACTATTACAAAATGATTTAGTGGTAATTTATGCTGGTAATAAATGAAAAAATCTGCTACTAAATAAGTATCTCACATAATTTAAGCTCCACACTTGTGAGTTTGTTCAAGTGTTAGCTTGATGAAGTCTCTAGATCCTTTATTTCTCACCAGGTTCTTTGAAGATTTTTGGCTCTAATGACCAATCTGATTGCACTGTAGGTGGTTTTCTTCTTCTTTTGATAAGAAACATTTATCATATTCTAAATCCCCGAGATAATGGATTCTCATAGTATGCCTTCCTTGAAATATAAATGATCAATTACTTACTTTTATAGTGATGTTTTTATTATTGAACTTCACTCCATGCCCTTAGTCACATAATTAACTTACAATAAGAATGTTGTGGCTAAGGCCTTTAATAATGAATACTTCTCTTCACCTTATTTCTTTTAACTAATTTTGGCCTTTTTGGTGCCAATAATCTTTGTCCCCTCATTACATCCAAAATAAATAACCCCATCCTTATAATATTTGATACTAGAGACAAGGTAGTTATTCCCTATCATGTTGGAAGTATGCCCGCTATCCAATATCCACATTCCGGCTCCATCTATTTCCTTCATTGTAATTTAAACAACATTGGATTTATAAAAATTATTTTTCTAGAACATATCAGTTGATTTGTTTCTTTTGATGGATTACAAACTTGTTTCCCCTGTAGATGGTTATCTTATTTATGATCACGTAATATGTCAAATCTTTTACTTGTTCTTAGCTTTCCTGATGATGTCTCTTACTATTGAGTTTTCTTCTTCAGGGCCTCCTTTACTACACTATTTTGTACCCTTTATTATAAATCCACTACCTCCTCTCCATACCCTTTAAACTAAAGAAAGTAATCATTAAAAGAATAATATTAATAAGAAAATATATGTGACTAAGATTTCAATTCTTTTTCTCTAAAATATATTTTTTCAATAGAACAGACCTACGTGGTGCACCCCATCTTTCAATTATAATGACACCGGATTTGAGGTATCTTCTTTGGTATCCTTATTTCACTAGTAATTTTTGTTTTCAAATTTGGTATGTCATGTACGTCAACCATTCTCTGAGGTGATGATTATTAAGGATTAGCCACAACATTGAAGAGTTTCTTCTTTTTTAATGATCCAACAAATTTTACTTTATCCTAGAAATACTACACCTGTTTAAAAACCATATCCTTGTTATAAGTTGTACTGATAACTTTATTAACTTCTTTAGCCATCATAACATGTGATTTCCCTAAGGTCATGTTGGTAGTAAGATGTATTTTCTGATCATTACAATTTCATCACACAATCATGAATTTACTATTGAGTTCTTTTATTTTATTAACCATTTATTTCAATAACTTAGGTTTGGCTTGAATGATATAGGTCAATTCATTAATTTTGAGTCTGAGATCAATTTAATTCTATGAGTTTCCAGAATTTCTACATTTATGTTTTTCAATATCTCTCTTCAATTATGAAATTTCCCCTTCTTTTTTTGATACAATTAAATCTTGTAGTCACAAAACCCCATTATTTTTCTTTTCCTTAACCCTAAATATTTCTATTTCATCATGGTATTATCCATTTACATATTTATGATAAAACATCTCTATATTCAAGCATATTAATTATCACTGTGTTTCAATTGTGCCTTGTATAAAGTACCCACAAGAACATATTCACCATGTTTTCTATAGTATTCAAAATCCACCACTTTTATCTATTCTATGTTTTTTATTTTATGAGATTAAAAATTTTTCTTCATTGAGAAGTTTCACTGTGGGTTTATCTATCTTTTATCACATTTGAAAGGTTTCTTCATGGGTTATTCCACCTGCCCATAGTCATGAAATTTATTCAGAAACATGGTATCAAGAAAAACTAATTTTCTACATTAGATGAATGAAATTGGATGCTCACCCTTGAATTTTACTTTTACTCTCTTCAAATTTGGGGAATCCAAGGTCACCACCTCATCGACTTCTTTATCATCATGGTTTTCTTTCACTGAAATTTTCTTCAATTCCTTGAATTTAACCTCCCTATATTTATCCATTGTTATAGACTTATTATCATTGTTCCTCATCTCATATTAAATGATATTAAAATAGAGACTACCCATTGATACCTCTATCTAGTCTTCATCTTCAATCACTGATAACAATGTGTTTAAACAAATAAGTAGTATTCGGAAAAACATTTTGATTTTTTTTACATTTTCAAGGATTTATTCCTGTCCACACATTTCCTCTATAAGAATATTTAAAAGATAAAATAATGAATATATTTACGTAATTAGGATTATCGTTTGATATTCATATTTAATCCAAAATACTTGCAACTAAAACTATCAATAATTGGAGTCGCCTTTGTTTTTTTTAATAAATTTTCCCTCTATTGCATGAGTAGTTTTAAATGACATCACCTTTGTGTATATGTGATTAGCCGAATCCCCTCCTATGGAATTTTTGACCTTTCTATTATTATCCAATTCATTTATATCCTTATAAATTTGATATCAAATCTCTATGATTGTATAAATACCATGTATAACATCCATATGAATAGTAATTCAAAATGATCCAAATTAATGGTGCCTTCTATTTTTCCATTGTTGGAAATTACTGACTCTAAAAATTGGAATCCTCATGTGATTTATAGTTGCAATCATAAATTTTGATGAAGAAAATTTTTTACCCTAAAATTTTGATTGATAACAGTCATAATCCAGGAATATATTCTGATATGCCTTGGGGTATTTGGTTACTTTAGTTAAAATATTATTTTCAGTTATAATATTGTTACCTCCTTATAAAGAAACAACTTCTATCACTCCCTCAATATAATTTTTTAGTGATAAAATCAGAAAGTATAATACAAACAATTTTATTTGGTTGAACTAAATTTAACTAATACAACAAGAATTGAATCAGTAGTATACTGATGCACCAAAGACACTAAGTGAACTGCATTAATCTTTTTAAAAATGGTGCCACCACAATAACTTTTAAGATTTAATATCCTTACATAACCATTGAAAAACACTTCACTTATTTATATATAAGTGATCTGTTCCCCCTCAATGATATTATTTTTCTCCAAAAATTATAGACAAGAAAATACACCTAATATAGTATATCACTTTTTCATGGCATTCCAAACATATAGAAATAATAACTTTGGGAACACCTTCATATTTTCCATTTATTTTATTGAGAATGGTGGAATCTTATTTATTATTTATAGTAAGTTACTAGAATATTAACCTTCTTATATATGTTATTTAGATGTCTTGATGTGTCCCTCAGATCTCTATCTATATGTCATTTTTTTCTAGATATTCTTAAAAACCGTTTTATAAACTACTATAAATATTATTATTTAATAAATGATTTTTGATTAATTAACCTTCATTAAAATATCTATAATTATTTTTTACTAATTAGTTTTATAATATAAATTAATTTCTATTAAATTTGATTCGAAATCTAATATATGAAGTCATAACTCAATCATTAAATTCCTACTGCATCTATAATTTATATGGAAACTTCTCCTTTATAGAGAGACATATTCATTGTGTCATAAATAACATGAAGATAGAAAATATCATTATGTGATTATAACCTTCATTAAAATATTCTTAGATCGAAAATTTTTTATGAGTTAACACCCCATCAATTATTGAAATGAATAATATAATTTTTCCAAAAACAATAATAAGGATCACTGAATTAATTTCAGTCCCTGATATTTTCATAGAACAACCATTTTCTTCAAGATGTGATGCTCATTAGGAATGAATTAATATAATTTATCTAGAAAATATTTTTATGTGACACTTTTATCTGTGATATTTCCACCACCTTACCCAATGCACAAAAAATTTCCACAACCCCTTCATGGTGTGGCCTCATCCTCATGATGTATACCTCTTTTAGAGAAATCTATCCAAATATGCTGTAAAAACCTATCATGAAATTCCAAAATACTTCTTAGTGAAAAAAAGTCTTCATGAAATGGAAATGGAGATTACTTTACACACATTATGGGAAACCTTATGAATTAATCTATGTGGAATAATGAAACCATAAAATATTCCTAAGGAACCATTCATCACTATATGATAATCCTTATGTTGATTTCCATTTTCAATTGAAATATCCTTATTAAATCTTGTCGTTGTGTAATTTGATAAATCAAGGAGTGACATTTGTACTAAATATAGAAGTTGTTAGACTAAATTTAAAACTCCTTACCTCATCTTCATCTCTTAATAGGCCACTTTAGACGTACCTCCTTTAGTATTTTTAAACAAATGAGGATTTTTACAAATAAAATATTCACAATGTGTTTTATAAGATATAAAAATGAAAAAAATTAATGATAGCTTTCAAAATTATCTAGAGAAACATACCAAATGAGTTTTGGATATGATTTCAAAATTAACTGAATATGATGAAATATAAGGTTAAATTACACCAAGTTAATGAGGCCTTAGTGAAAGTGGGAGATTGAGGGAGATACCCCAAAAAGCCAATATCCATATGATTAATTTTGGAAATATCATATAGGATGTTATAGGGATATCATATAGTACAACATATATAATGAAAGATATAGTTTATGATTTTTGTGTATATACTTTCTTATGAAATATTGATATCATAGCCTCTTATATGGTGAATCTTATTTTATGATATAAGCATAAAATAGTGCATTTTATCATATCATATGGTACAAAAAGCACTCTATGATTGAAAATGAAGTTCAAATGTGAGAATTTAACGTTTGGGAATCATACAAATTTGAAATAATTAATAGTTATATTTCATGCATTGAAATGTTTTTGAGAGTTTAATTGGACAACTATTATAAATATTTGTAATCACATGCATTACTCAAATGTAATATAATGTTTGAGTAAATTCATAGACCCTAGGGAAGTGTCCCTAAGGGATATATAAAGAGGTAATAGCTATTGTTACAGTGTGTTGGATATTTCCTTAGACTTTTACTAATTATCCCACTCCCTATCAATGCTATCTTCCTTCGTTTACATTTTCCTCTGAGTGTACATTCATACCAGGGGAGTAGTGGAGAATCCGAAACATGCATTGAGATATTCTTCTATCCGATGGATACACACCAATGGGTACATTCCTTTATTACTCAGTGATATTCATGAACTATATATGGTTGATCATCATTCCTTAATTACTGTGGTTAATGAATTTCACTAAGGGGAAACAAAAGGAATCTTCTCTCTAAAGTGTATCCATAAAATACTAGAATCACCTAATGTTTGGGTGGGATTATTTAGTACTCCATTTTATATTAAAAGGTCTGGAAGACCATGGGAGCAGTGGAGGACATCACCCAAGAATTGCATTTTTATTACATCCCATGTATACAACTAAGTGGGAAGAGTCTGTTGGATGCTACCCATTGATATTCATAAAATAGAATTATTAAAAAATAAGGTTCTACCAATAATTGTGAAATATACATGTTATTATTTTATTTTATACCTGGTTTCTCATTTTAGTCATTTGGTGATCTTAGGAATTAATGTTTCAAAAGTTATCAAATGCACTGAATAAGTGTTATTTTAATTCTTATAAACACTTAAAGAATAATATCAGTTAAACCATTTGTATATTAATAAGTTTTTTAATTAGACAACCTCCATAATTTGTAATAAATAAAGTTGAATATATTTTCCTTGAAATTATATTTGTAAGAGGGTATTAAACTAAAAAACACCTCTTCAATATAATATAGAATGTATTAATATTCTTAGAAAAAACATATGATATAAAATATTTCATTGATATATAATCAAATAATTCATTATTTAGCGTAGATTTTATGATAAACGTATCCCCAATCATAACATTTTGGAATATGACTACCATTATAAAAATTCCAAATGTCTAGAATTGCTCCCTTGGCCCATCATAAGGTATATTTCCATGGAGACTAGTTCATTAATTAGAGTAGTTTCACATATCATTTAAATTAATGAATTTTAAATTATTTGATTCCCTTATTCCTTATCAATCAGGACCATGATGGACTTTATCTACACATATGAAACAAACACCAAATTCCATTACAGATGTTTCAAGGTTTTTCTTCCCATAATTAAGTCAAGTTATAAATTACAACCTCACCTTGTTCTCATAAAAATTTATTTCTATATAGTTCCCATTAATCATCTTCTTCTATTGATTTCATTTGAATGTGTAAAACATAGAGAAATTTTTCTCAGTATTGATGACACGTGTCAGTATCTCCTCAGTTTTCAAAAATATTTGGGATACTAATACCTTCAAATAATTTTCATTAGTCCATGAAATAAATTACCAAACATAGTTTATATATTGAGTACATAAGATGAAGAATTTATTGTTAAGCCTGTAAAATTAGAAAAAATTACTCATGATTTTTTAAATAAATTTTGGAATTTCATTTCCATATTATCTCGATTCTCTTGAGGAAAATACTTATCAAGAAATATTTACTAAAAATAATTCCATTCCATGACTTCATTATTTTTCCCCTTATTATTTTTTATTAATAACTATAATTGATCAGAATATATCCATAGATGATATACTTAAAGATAACATTATACCTTTGACTATATGCCAATGAAACAAATATCTTATATAGATACTTGATTCATTAACATACCACTAATAGATATGTTGTCGTATTTAAAATAGTGATCAATGCCTTATCAAATGAAGTAACATAATTGAACCCTGTTGAGGGAAAAATTATTGTTTCATATGAGAAAAGTGTCATAACCAGAGTAAATTTTCCAAATATAATTAGAATTTTATCACCTCAAATATTAGCTTTATTGGTTATCTCAATAGGTAAATCCCTATATAGATTACAAATGTTGAGATGATTTCCATTCGTTTCATCATGTACCATTTGTAAACAGTGGAACATAATAATTAGTTCATGTTTAACACTGTAAATTATGAATCAAAATTTATAATTTATATAAATTTATTAAAAAATATATCAATAATTTTATCCATTTTATATTTTTTCTTATAAATTTATAAGGGTTTATAATAAAGTTGTTTTTTCAAAATATGTTTTTTCTAATCCATGTTTATAGGGTTTCTGTAAAACATACTCTGATATGAAGTGTAACAACACCACGTCTAGTAACCCATATATGATGGTAATTTATATAAATGGTAATAAAATACACAATATTACATTACAAATGATATAAATATGTTGTAGTCTCAAGATACTAGATAAAAACATGATCATTACATTATTGTTGAAACAAAATGTAAAATATAATAGTACTTGAAACATTATTGTTCATCTTTTAATATCCTTGGATTATATATATTGTTCTTTATAGTTTCATATAGAAATAAAGAAATAATATAAAGGGTAAACTTTGATTCTTAGTTAAGGGTAACATATAATGGAAGTTAACATGGAATAATCATTGAATAAATAATGTAGAGGGAATATATAACAAAATGATGCTATATAAATGAATAAATAAGAATAAAATAATCCATGTATGTAAAAAAGTAGAAATAAATAATCAAATGTATAATAACAAATTATCTTATAGTGATAAAATGTACAATATTGGATATCATAAACATACTAGCAAGGCCTTGTGCCAAAAAATAATAAATAAAGGGTTAGGATATAGTCATTATTCTATAATTTTTTATCTGATGATACAAACTGATTTATTGAGGGGATATAAAATTTTGGACCCCACTTTTCACATAATAGTTTTAATGTATCCATTATATGAAATGAATGTATATAAATAAATTTCAGAATGTTCCCTAAGGAACATCCTATGAAAACATAGACAAGTAATCAATAATTATTCATATAAAAATAAATTATAAATTAATTATATATATTTCCCAAGTTAAGGGGATAATATTTATATCTATGTGAATATCAATCAATAAAATTTAAAACATAAAAGTATATTCACCACAAAAAGGAAAACACCACAATCAATGGAATAATAATTGAGTAATAAGGTAGGATAATTGTATCATATATAGATATCAATAATAATTAGTAATTTAATACATTAGTTTTCAATAGTAGGAGACCAAATCAATGATAAAAAACATCCTCTAAAAATATGTCTATATATTATCAAATATTATATATGCATTGTGGACATGTAACTTATTTGAGAAATAAATCAACGTATATGAATTATCGATACCGAAGGTTCACATATTCCAAATTCATGCTCAATACATAGTGAATCCAATAGAGGATAAAAAAGATATATCTTATCCAAACATAGACCGAGTTATCCTCTTAGAAATATTAATATCCATCATACCAATGAATACAGATCTTTAAATACTAATAGATATAGTGTAAGGGATCATTATTTATGATATATTATATTAAAAAAAATATGTATTAGATACTTTTATAAAACACGATTCTTACTAATTATTTTATTTTCGATTAAAATAGGCTCAAACACTTGTTAATAAATTTTTTGTATTTAAATATATATTAGAATGGTAAAATATAAATTCTTTAAATTTTTATGATTAGTATAGAAACTTGAGGATTTCCTCAAATAGAAAGAAAAAAACCATGTTCTAGGATAAACCCTACTCGAAAATTCACCTACTAATGAAGCTAAAAAATAAAAAATATTCTTTAAATAAAGTGTAAGAAATATTATCTTCATATTCATATAGTTATGCTTGGGTCAATGGATAATAAGTAATATAATCAACATGAGAATAAATATTTTTTTTAAATGATTAAAAATTTGAAACATCTCTATCATGAATAAGCATGACATGAGAGTTATGAGGTTTAAAAGGAATTATTTTGGAATAAAATTTTATATATAAATATAATTTATACTCATTTTATAATTATAATTATTTAAATAAATGATTTTGGAAGCATAAGTTTACATTTGAAACTAGATCTCACTGTATACATAATCTAGAACCACTTCCTAAAATATTTTTCCAATTATCAATAAATTATAACATTATAGGGCCAAGAATATAACATCCCTACTAGAATCATAAAGTCCAAGGTAGAATTCCACATGAACATAAGCATTCCTCCCTATATTCTAGAGGATTATTACTAGTAGTGAGAGTCAATGTTTGAAATGTTTAGAGACTATACCCTCAATCATAATAAATAATATTAATAAAAAAACAAACAAGTAAATAGTATACAATAAATTTAATTGGAAACCAACAACATAAAAACTCTATAGACGAACGTGGAAACAGAAGATTGAATAGTGATAACTAGAAATAAGAAACTATTCACCCACAATGGTAATCACATACAAGATAAAAAATGATAAAATTAAAAGAGACTCTATAAATCCAATCCCCAATTCATCCCAGTATCCAGAAAATTAGGAAGATATCCCTCTTAATGAAAAACCTGAACCTCATCTCAACTAGAACCTATAACAACAGAGGGCTTCTCTAGTACACAAGTTCTATGACCACCTGAGTAGGTTTTGAGTACAACTCAGTAGGACATCACCAATGTTGTCTAGTACCAAAATGGTAATACATGTTATATGTTTGTATGAAAAGATCGGTAGAAATTAATCAGGAAAAAAATGCACAATAGCACTATATAATAACTAAAAACACACAAGAAATATTAACCATGTATTGAAAAACTATTCACTAACCAATATTTCATGGACCGCCGACTGTAACTAATTTGGCCCCATAACATAATGTTGTCATGTTAAGTGTTAGAGTAAAAAAGGGTAAACACAAGGATAGTCCCTAAATCATTAGGACACATGTAACGTGAATTCAATATGGCATCAATAAAACACATCACTCAGTATCCATGTGGGATTGAGACAACATGTCACTCAGATTCCTCATGTAATCAAGATGACACGCCAGTCGACTTCACCATGGAATCAAGAGAACATGTAACTTGAAATCCACAAAGCATCGAGTTAACATCTAACTTTACTTCCAAAAGGTCACCACACCAAAAATATTCTGTCGTGGGTTACGTTTCTTGGCCATCATGCCCCTATATTGTTCTCATGTACATCCTCACCATAACAAAAAACTGGGAACACTTCCCCTATAAGGGTATTTATATCATGATCATCCACCTTCTATAAATACCAAAAAAATAAATATAAGGAAATATGATATATCAGACAACATGAAAGATAATACATATAGATAGAACAAAACATTTCATCATGAGTCATGCTAACTACAAGTACAAAAATGTGGTCTATAAGTCAAACATTATATAGCATGCTAACTGGGCACACTCATTCCTACAATAATTATAACTATCTTATATATATATCAATATATATATTATTTTAGGGGAACCTGTTTAGGCATAGGATGGAATATCTAATAAAGTCATAACTTTGTATATAGATCATGAGTATCAACCTTTATATATAAACACAAAGATGATATTATCATTATCATGGTATCATAAAGCTACACAAAACATGTGATCAAGTAATCTGACATGGTATTAAGGGGTCCATGACTCATGCATATCATCTATAGTCCCCAAGGTGTCCATGAAATTCAAGGTGTTCATTAGTGGTCAATCCTCAACCATCGATGCATGACAACAAGATATTGTAAAAGGGTATATTAGGGACTTTAGAACTTTTTTTAGTTTGTTTTGGGATATTTCATTAATTAATTAAGTCTTTAGGTTCATTAATTAAAGAAGCATCACTCGTTATTCACAACAAATTATGAATTTAAGGGTCGTTCACCCAATGTGGTGAACCACATATACATTCCGAATAAACATTAAAAATACCATAGGGTAGAGTAACCCAGAACACCTACCTCAAACATACCCAAATCCCATCCATCAAATGATCAACATCTTGTTTGAGTTTTTCAAGTCCATTTAGCCTCCATTAACCACCAAAAGTTTCTATCTCATGAGAAATCATTCTGAATAATTAATTATAACTAAATTATAAATAATTAACATTTTATGAGGTAAATCTCATTTAATGATAAAAGGAATACATTCTTTAAGAATTACTGAATATCACTGGCAAGTCGGATCCTTGAAAAACAACCAAAGGATGGTCAATAACATGGTTTGAACTTAAGTTTAGGAAAAATTCAAATCACAGATGAACAACACTTTGATAAATTTAATATAATTAAATTGTAAACAGCAGAAAAACCCAATTATGCGATTTACCTTTCCAAAATGTAATCAAACAGAGTTTGATACACTCATAGTGCATTTAGGATCCTATGATGTGAAAGATCCACAATTCAATTCCATAATACATTCCCCAATTTGAAAAAAATAGATGAAAACCCAAAGAAAATATCATCAAGGGATGTACCTTCCTGGAAACACCAGTAAATGACATGATTTAAACATGATGTGACTAATTTATCCATTATTATACATAAATCCATCGTTCTTATAAAATTACATCAAGATCTGATCGAATTGTTATCCCATTTCATACTCAGGTTCTAGAAAAATATCAATTAGAAATAAAGGTAATAAAAGAGAAGAGTTTACAAAGAGAATTAAAGAATTAAATTAATTTTAAGTGAAACAAATAAATAATAGGATTACCCTTGAAAAAAGACACAGTTATTTGCTACCTCATGTAAAAGGAAGAGGCCAAGATAAATAAACAATGAATGAGATTACTCAGATTTGATAACACTTCACATATAGATCCATCTTGGATAAAAGGAGATTATAGAGTGGGGGAAGAGGAGGATAAAAAAAATTAATACTAAAAAAATTGTTCAAGGGATGTTAAAATAAAGGTTTCCTTAGGGATCAAAAATACCAAAACACCCCCATTAAATGCCACTGAGCACAATCCACTTAGCACACGGTGCTAGCTCACTAATTTGCCAGTGAGTCCTTTTATGTAGTAGACCCACTGCCTAACTCAGTGGTGAGCTATTATAGGATCACTAACTAGATAATGTGTGTTTCTAGGTAGTAGGATCTTCCTACTAGCACACTGTAATGACCATGGGGAATATCAACTAACTAGTGGTACAGATGCATCCCTTCTATCCCGACCAAGAATATTACATTCTTCTAAGATCTCTATCGACCACCATTCTTCATTTAAATTCCAAAAAAACCTTAAGGATGTTCATATGTGAACCATCTTGGATTGATACCCTATTTTCTGAATAATCCTCCTGAAAAAAATTTAATGTTCCCTCAAAAACATCAAGACTCATAATGACTCAGGTCATTAAATTATTCCCCATATAGTGGTTCTCATCCTCAAGAAGTTATGATAGCATGAAAATCATTCCTCTTGATATAACTCAATCATCATACTCATGGATTATATATATTCCCTCCTTGATTGAAAACTCATAGCCTCAATGCCATAGACACTCTAGTGCCTATATCACTCTCTGACTACATGACTCCAGGAACTGACATTTTAAGATGAGGAAAAAATCACTTCCCTCAAACATTGATGCTAAAATCATCATATCCATTGAACAAAATACTTAAAAATGTCATCAAATATTTCTTATTAAAAAATCATGGTTATCCACATCATAGGATTTTTCATACGGAACATGATTTTGATAGTTCATTGACACACATGAACTAGTTAAATTCAATTGTTCTCGATCAAATGCAAGAAATAGTTTAAAAATTGGTACAAAATAATAATAATAGGTTATGAAATGAAAAAAAGAGTCTCAACCAACAAAACAATATCCAATCAGGTTTCCATTTCCAAAAAGGTACCTACTTGTCTTAAACACCCTAGTCATACATGATATGATGAGATCAAATACAGTAGTTGGTATAATTTCAAGAGGATTCCGAAAAGGTAATAATCATAAAAAACTAATAATTCATGAAGCCAATGATTATGATACAATAGTCTTTATAGTAATTTTTAAATAATTAAATAACCTTACCAAAAATTATGACAAAATTGAAGGAAATTATGTGATTGATTCATCAACCACTTTCACTTTCCACAAGGATCTAAACCATGTATCAACACAAAAAAGATCGAGATCCTTCTCAATTCACTTTTATTTCTTTTATTGAGCTCAAATACCACCTATTTTTTCCATCTTGTGATATATTTAAATAAAAATCTATACATTCATCATAGAACCAAATACACTCAGGTTTTCTACATATCGGTATCTTGGATTCACTATGATTGTTCAATGGTCAATCTTACTCAATACTATGAACCGTCTCATAAGAGAGATCATTTCTCCAGTGACTAGATCAATTATCCCCATCATATGAATATCTTTATAGTCACATAATAGTGCATACATTAGCCTACATATCCCATGACCTATCCATCATAGAAATATATGACTAACCATGATTGTCAATGAAAACCTAATTTCCAAGAAACAATCGATGCACTGAACTAATTGGGATACCCAAAACACAATTCACTACATCCAAAGATCCATTCCCAATGTCAAAATAAATTTTATTTTTTAATTTCATTCATAAATAATTAAAATTATAACTAATTATATTTTTAATTAAAATTAATAATTTTCTAGGTATTTATTGTTTTATTTGTTTATGGATGGTCACATGTGAAATTAATTTTAATGAATAAAATTAGAAAAAAGGATATGCACTCTTGAGGTAAAAATATGGTCCCTGATGTGAGATAAGTCGTGGATCAGGTTTATAGCTATAAATAAAAGATTCAAGTGGAAGAAAAGATGAATATGGTAGAAAATAAAAATTCAAATCCTAAAACTCCAATTCATGATGTGAAATATTTATAAATCCATGTTTATAGACGAAACGACCAAAAATGGAACCCGTCGAAGGATCCAAAATAATCATTTTCTAACTCTATATGTCACACTATAAATCATAGTGATTATGATTTTTAAATTTCAATTTTTTCAAATTTTAACCAGTCCATACAATTTATCACTAGGTAACTGACATGGCTGACCTGGCCATATATAATTGATTTATTTATAGCATTAAATCCACTTGAGTTGAATTCATTCCTAAAAATACAATTCTAGGGTGGTTCTTAAGAATCATTCTATAATGGATACAATCCCTGTATATTTAGTTCTTCACCTTATAGTTTTCCCGTAAGATACCCAATTATTCTTAGTTGATTTTTTTTCATTCCCCCCTCTCTCACGCTATCACGACTTTCATGAGGAAGAAATTCATTAATTTTTTGTGTGATCTAATTATAAGGGGATCATGATAGATGTATGTTTTTTTATTTTATTTCAGTTTATGCTGGGTTTTATGTTCATGCCTCCAATTTGTATTCCCCTCCCTTTTTTCAAGACAATTGATAATTGAATTGGGATGAATAATTAAATATATATCTAATAATACAAATTATTGCATGACCGTTGTAAAAATAATGATTATTATGCATAAACATGGGTTTGAATAACCTAAAAAGTTAAGCGACTGAAGTAAATGATCATTTGAAAAATAGAAATTGATGAATTAGATATAAAAAATCAAGACCCGGGGATTTCTTAGATTCAATTCAAGAGAAAACCTAACTAATTGAGCTTAATAGTTAATCCATTATCCCAAGAATCTGAGAATTACTAAACATGTCTTGTTTTATCGATTCTATTTCAAACCAATTCTTTTTATTTCACATCTTTCTCATTTAGTTTCAAATAGTAATTTAATTTTACTAAGTATTTTTATTAAAATATTCCCTTGGTTTTGATCTTAGATTGAAAAATCACTATATATAATAATTTGACAGTGTTAGTTTGAGTTTAAAAATAAATTATTAATTTTGAAGCACTTCATTGGAAATGAAAACTCCCTTTGGGTCTATGAAATTTTTAGTTCCATTGTTGGGGAAGTTTCAAGAAGAGATTTAGTAAAATAAAAAAAATGTTTAAATTTTTTTTATTTTAATTTTCTAGTTACTACTATGTCTTGTAGTGTTTTGGTATTATCTAATATTCAAACACACAATTAATCCAATAAAGAGAAAATTAAAGAGGTGGAACACACATATAAAATTGAGTTATGAAAAATATATGTAATAAGTAAAAGAACCAAGAAGATGGAACAACTAGTTATGAATTCTATGAAATGATTAATGGAGTACCACCCATACCACCATATATTCATAGAATCATAGACTATGATATACCCTATGGTGTGGGGATTCAACATTTAATTTTGGTTCCACATTTAATTAAACTTCATTTCATGGGAAAACTATCTATAATTCCATTTATCTCTAATTCGATTGATTTTTTTAGGTTTTTATACAAGGTATAAATATACACATATGGAGTTTCCTTGGACTATGTTACACTTTTCTATTTCACAAAATCCCATTAAATGTGATAAGAATAAATTTACTTTGATTTTCATTAAAATAAAATGCAATGGAATGGATTCAAAGCCTCCCACCATAATACATCAGTACATTGTATGGGTTGGTGAGAAACTTCTTGACATGATTCATTCCCCCATAAAAATATTTGAACATTAGAGTCTCGATTTTAAATTTTAATAAATTTGATGATAAATATCTTTATAGATCCAGGGAATGATTTAAATATTTAATTTAAAATTTTCCTCATCATGATATACGAATTTGGAAATTAATTCAAACATTTTATAGAGTTTTTTCACAAGAGAAAAAGAATATAATTGATACCATAAAGGGTGTGTCATTGATGAGGAATTCACTAGAGTATGGATATAACATTTTGGATTAGATAGAAAAGAATAGTTTTATTGTTTAAAGAAGGACCCCAAAGGTGAGGGGTGTATATGGTGGCCAACTAACAATGGATGGTAGCCCATATTGAGTGCATAACTAAAAAATTGGATGCATTGAAATCTCACCCTACCCTATAAGGTATTTATATTGAAGATATAACATATTTTGACTATTATCAACAAGTTAAATTTTAGGGGGGAGGCCATAGCAACCATAATCACAAGGATTCATGCTGAGACATCTCGGATAAAAAACCTAAATGTCCCTCATAAACATGCCAAATTAACTACATATAAGAGACAATGGATAACTTCATGACCACCACTGGATCGTATATATAATAAATAAAATATAATTCAATAAATTAAAAATATTCCCTATGAAATCTGGATTCCCATGTTAGGTAGATTGCTAAACAATATAGAAAAAGGGTGAGAGAAGTGATATGAGGAATCCCAGAAAAAATAGAATGCTAATTAGTTAACAAATTTATTTTAAGAAGTAGAAAAATCCTGAATGACTATCCTAAAATAACAAATAAACAACAAGAAAAACAAAATGAAAAAGATATGAAACATTAAGAAAAAGGTAAGGGACTATCATGGGAGGAAATACCACCACCATTCAAGCCACACCTTCCATTTCTTGAGAGGATTAAATTGTATAATCTAATATCATTGAGGGGTAAAATTATTAGATATTTTAAAAAGATATAAATTAATATTCATTTTTCAGTAGCTATAACCAACATGCCAATATATTCAATGTTTATAAAATATATAGTGATTGAAAAAATGAAAATGTAAGAAATTTTAATAATATCACCAAAGAGATAATTCTCTTATACTATGTCGAAGGATCTACCAAAAATATATCAATACCAAAGTATTATTTAAATTCCTCTTTATATTTATTCTATAAATCTGTTAAATACTTTTTGGGTTTTTGTGCTAGAGCTAATATCATGTCCTATACCACCATCAAAATCCGTGACCTTGAGTACCTAAAGCCCATTAGTGTCACACTCAAACTAGTAGGTTCAATAGTGAAATACCCATGAGTATTGAAAGAATAAATTTTAATTAAATTTGATAATTTTATCTTATCAATGGAATTTCTACTAATAGGTATGGATGAGGAGCGAAAACCTCTCATTCTTGGGAGACCATTCTTGCTGACTAGAAGATCAATGATCGATGTGTAAGGTGGTGTAATATGTATGAGATTGGTCAATGAATACATCATTTTAAACATACAATGATAAATTAAGGACTATTATGTGAATGTGTAGGAATTTAAAGTAGATTAAATGCTTTTTTAGGATGTTTTTTCTTAGAAAAAATAAATAGATACACACATTCTAGAATGTTGAAGAAATATTAAAATCTAAGAATAAATGTATAAATATAAGAGATTAAATCACCAATAATAGAGTCATAAGTGAAACAAAATACATTGAAGAATGATAGTATGTTTGGATGGTGAAAGATCTAGATATTGTATTTTATAGTCCAAAAGGTCATTTTTGGATACACATAATGGAGTTTGAAAAGGTTCTATCTAATAGAATAATGAATAATTTTTTCCTAAAAGGAAGTAATCCCATATACAAGGAATGGTTATAACTAAAGACATTTATGGTTCAAGGCCAGGTAGGAGATTTCCAATGATCTGTCACCCGAGCTAAATATATAATGCTAAGCTAATGAAATTAATCGAAAGTTCTCATGGGAGGCAACCTGAGTTTGTTTAAGATATCAGATTTTATATTCTTGAGTATATGTAATGCCATGACGCCAGTTACCTAGAGTCGGTGCCTTATTTTAATACATTGGCATGATACAAGGAATCATTTCTTGAAAGACTGATTAGTTTAGTAGTCTTGGAAAATAGATTACATACATGAACGTTACATTACACATTAAAACATAAAACAAAATATAAATTATATTTTGTGAATTCTATTATTCCCCTAGATTAACCCTGTATATCGAACATAATGCACTTCTTGGAATCCTGTAAAATATAAAACAAAAGAAAGGGGTGAGCTCAGATGCCTATTAAGGGTAACAATTAGCCGGAACTATCATAAATAATCATAAACATTTAAGGAAATGTATAAACCTAAAAAAAAATCATTTTAAATGTAAAATTTTAAAAAAATATGGAAAAGTTAAATAAAATAATTCCATTTACTTATTCAGATGGATATTCTACTAGTCGAATAATCACATGTAATATTAATATCTAATTTCATAATGATGAAATGCATAATGTTGGACATCATAACCACAAAGTCAAGGTCTCGTGCCAAGATTAAAAATAATATTTTCTTAATGCCTTGTGACAAGATACTAGTTTGTTTTATGACACCTACCGATGCATTTAGGAGCTATAGTGGGCTCCAACCATCACATAATATCTCCAATACATTCCTCATATGAAAATGATGAAAGATAAAATAAATATTTGTATTAAAACTATAATATGAAATGTTAAAACATTAACCATAAAACAAGAATGGTATAAAAATAACACATCCACCATCAAAAATATCAAAAAATGCTCAATACAATATGGAAGATTTGTATCATAATAAATCAACTTCAAACAAGTATAAAATCCATTAAATTATGTTGACATAGATGAAATCAAAACCATTTGAGAGAAATATCTCTTTCAATTTTTAAATCATTTAGAAGCCATGTAATTATAATAGAAAAATTTAATTTTGAAAATATTCTTATAATAGAGAAAGGGAATCTTCAATGGTGTTATAATGGTGGAGAATATCCACACCCGCTGTATAAGTTAAAAAAAACATTCTTACCTTAATTTATCAAAAAGGTCCAAAAGTACATTGTTTGGAAAATGATGAAAAAATTTATTTTAAACCATTTTATAAAAAGTCAAAAAAGGTATAAATAAAATTAAACCATAGTCTAGTAAATATTAATTTTGTTTGAAATATATTATTATGAAACACAGATGTGGATGATAAAGAGGTCCGAGTAGATACTTACATAAAAACAATCTTGTATAATAAATAGATTGTGCAATTAACCCTTACCTTGTACTTTTCCTTAGTAGAGGGTACATTAACCTCTTAATTAATAGATAAATAATTTTTATTAAATTATAAAATAACCACATACATAAATATGATATCATATATGATCTTCTAATATTTCATTGTTAGTCATATTTCTGTAGTATCATTGTTTTGGGTGTTAACTGATTTGTTTTCTTTTATATGTTTTGTTACATAAGTCATATTTATTATGGATAGGATGTATTTTACTCATATCCAGAATGATATAATGTTAATAAATATTATTTTTAATAATCATATAAAAATTATTCTTTAATGGTTATGATGGGGAATGAATCTCATCGCATTTGTGGAGACGGTAATCCGCATGTATGCAAGAATGCTACTTCCATTTATTTATTTTATTTTAAATGGAATGAATAAAAAATGATACATAGGTATATTATTATTACACTATAAAATAATATTTTATATATGTTATTTAAATTCATTAACACCATCCCTTATACATTCTATGTATGGTAAGAATGAGTCATATCACTTAGAGAGGGCGGTAGTCCGCACATCCTCAAATGAAATTATCATATACATACAACATGTAAAGTATAAAGTTATGCTATAAAATGGAACTGTAGAAGATTATAGAAAATATAAATATCATAAATATCATATATAATTACATTTCCATCATAATTTCCACCATAAGATGTGGTAGTAGAAGTTTGAACAATCATCATTTCGCGAGGTTGTAGTTCGACATCCACAAAAATATTATGTTCTATGCCCATTAGATAGAGGTGTGTGTAATTTTATTTCAAATAATTCTCACAAAAACAAAATAACATCTAATATACTGTTTTTGTTATAAAATAAAGGAATAAATAGAGTTTAGGGGGTTGGAGAAGTAAAATAAAAGAAAAGAACTTAAGAGGAGATGTTACCTTTAAATGGGGTAAATCCCTTGGTTTTGAACCAAAAGGCTTCCTTGAAGTACCTTATTCCTATGTTAAGGCTTAAAGGAGGAATATTGGGATATAGGTATCCTAATTGGGTAGAGTTTGAATGAGCCACGGGGCATTAGAGGTGTGAGAAATGGGTTAGAGGTGAAGGCCTTTTATATGGGGGAGGAGGGGATCTTCAGGAATGTTTTAAAATATTGTTTTATTATATAATGATTTTGGGTTTGTAAATGTCAAAAACTCATTAAAGTAGAATATAATATTACTCATGTTAGAAATAAAATAATCCAATAATAATTTTATAGGTTTCGGATATTTTTTTAATTATTATAATCTCATTTATTTAAATCATTCATTAATGAGGTAAACACTGCATCATTATTTTATAATAAATAATTTTATTTATTTGATGTATACAAATTATAAAAAAATACAATGATGTTGGGAATATTTTTTATTTTCAAATGAATATTTATATTTGAAAATCTAACTTATATAACCCTTGTAAAAATGGTTTTACTAAATGATATATGTTTATGTCATTTTTGTCTTTACTTTAAATTAATTAATACAAAGTGTCATTATCACTCTCAAGTGGATCCATGTTGTTCCAAAATTGAACCAAGGATTCCCATGGTCAGAAAACTATCAAAAAATATTAATAGGACACATATTAGGGTAATTTAATATTATTTTAAAAATATTAGTTTACCCTTATTTACCAGATTTACCCTTTAACCATGGAAAATAAAATATTTACTAATGTAAATATTCATAATGTCTAAATATATATGTTACCTATTTACAAAATTTTTACCTCTTGATTAAAAATATGGAATCCATTTTTCCAAATTCAAAACTCAAAAGTTGTATAAATTAATTTAATATTAATTTCTGTTGTCAAAGCAAAAAAGCGTGTTTTTAAAATATAATATCTATCAGAAGATTGACACTTGTTTATGTCCAATTTATATGTGAAATTACATCCAATGAAATAAATTATATTAAATGATAAAAATATAATCCAATTATACTCTAAAACTACTAACATATATAATCGAACACTATAAATTATTTCGAATAAAAAAGTTGTTTTCAATTAAAATTTAGTATTTTTCACTATTCATCAAAACAAGAAAGTTATCAGAAAAGTACCAAAAATTTATCAAAACTAAATATTTATGTCCATATTCTAATGAATAATTTAATTAAATTAAATTTAATTTATACAAGTGTAAAATTTTGGTTTTAAAAAAGGTTCACCCTTAAAAGGTTGTAAAATTTCATTTTCTGAAAAATACATATTTTATCTGAAAAAATGAATTTTTTCTTAAATGATGTCTAAGACATACATAATATGGATTCTAAAATTATTTTAATTTTATAAAATTCAAAATTAAGTAAAAGATATTCATAAAATCTTTTTTAATGGATAGTTTGGTAAGTCATGGTGCGCTTGAACTCGGTGTTGCGTGTAGCGCAAGATATTAAATTACATTGAAGAGATAATGTACTATGATATATTTGGGTGTGACATTCTACCCTCCTTCAATAAATTGCGTACTCGCAATTTGAAATTTTTTTTTGAAAATAAAAGTATAAAAATAGAAATCACGTTTGTGGAAAACCCACATCAGAAATTGGGTTAATGAAATTTAGTCTTAATTAGAAGGAAAGAGAAATGAAAAAGTCACCACCAAATTATGATGTCGATAAAGAGAACATTGGTGGAAATTAAAGACACATAATTGGAGAAAAAACCAAAATATTTATAGGGAGTGATTAAGGTCATCAATCACAAACAAGTGTAAAATTTAGGGCCTCAAAGCCATCAATCAATGATGATTTAAAATATCATTAGTTCAACAAAAGATACGGTATTAGGATAACCGATTTTTGGTTTTAAGATCCCTTCCGAGAAGATTAAAAATTAATTTATTCATAGAGTAAGAGGAAAAAAATATACTTGACAAGTAGAGTTTCACCCTTTAGCTAATTCCTACAATATATTCATATTTCACTCCAAAAGATGATCAAATTAAAAAATATTCTCTTTATCATAATCGTATAGGGTTATAGAAATTTGAATTTATAATTCATTTGAAAAACTTTTAAAGAAACTAAATTATACAAACTAGGACATCACGTAGGATTGTGGTAGGTGATGTACCCTTGTCACCCTTCAGTTTTGGGTTCAAGTCTCGCAGCCTTGCCGGGTGCGATGGGTTGTTGCCCGACCTTCGGGTTGTCCTTTTTATGAAAATCAAAAAATAATCTTAAGAAATTATTTAACCATAAAAATAGTATCCAATGTCAAACTTAATCTATTCCATCATTCAGACTTTTCCACAACGCTTCTATCCGAACTCACAGTCCAACATTTATAAGGAATGTCATATAATACACATGTGAATACCTTCATTTTTATTCTCTTAAAATGAGGTAATAAACTGAATTTCCAAAAAACCATATTTCAATAGGTATATACTTCCTTATTACATTTGTAAATCATAAAATACTGGATATACTCCTTAAATCCAAAAATGTTGTAATCACAAACAATGATGGAATAAAATAACTATTAATTAGTTCCAAGTTAGTCAATAATATCCAATAAAATTTATCTAAATCAATCATCTCTTATTCCAAAATCAATACCACAGTATGAAGACCAAATTAAAGTTTATCATTCATTCAACAATGTATTTTCTAAAAATTTAACATTTTATTGAGTCACTTTTCGTGGTACCACACAATCTCAAATCCTTAATGAAATAGTACTACTGTACAATCCTTATATACTCTATAATTATTATAAGTAAAACATTATTGATACAACACTCAAATGAATTAATTATTTAATATCAACATAAGAACACTAGTCCTTACTCTTAATCTATGGTAATATCATAACTTGATTATTATCCCACATCAACATTTGCGGTATACTCTAATGTCTATGATATTGATTCGCATAGTGTCCCAACTCCTTGAAGATGAAGAATTGTACATTTAAAACCTTTTTCTTACCCTTGAAATCACATACTTGGTGTCCTTTTTCTCAACACTTATAAAAACCCCCCATTCCATTCATGAATTTACCAAGGTGATTCTTTCCCCACTTATCACATATGAACAAATCCACCTTTCCCTTATTCCGTTTATCCATCTTTCTCTCTACCATAATTTTCTTCTATATCTTCCCATCAAAGCCATAAGACTTAAAGAATTATTTAAATATCTTATTGACACATGATATGATTTCTTTACATGATGATAATATGTGGGAGACTATTTCCTTTCAAAATGTTGGCTTAATACCATGAAAGATATGATCCTTCTTACTCTTTGAATCATGCATGTTGTTGGAGTTCTCATTCCATCTACTGGGTGCCATTTCTGAACAATGACATACACTAGGATAGTTTAACAATCGCAATGAATAATTCCAAACTTGTAAAATACCTAACATAAATTGAAATGATTATTCATATAACCTATAATCAAAAAAACATGTTTTTTAATAAGTATTTACTATTAAATCCTTCATAATGGCTTATAAAGAAAATGTGAATTATCTAAGCATATCCCCTAGTAGTGTCATAACCAAGAGATCAGCAAGACCCGTTGTCGTGTACCAGGATACCCCGGGTCAATCCTGAAACTCCTTGGTGTAGTTTTCACTCAAAGGTAAATATTTGTTAGTGTCGCCTCTACCTGCTCATCTCCAGACATGGATGTATTTCTTGGAAAATTTACAAAATGTCAACATTACCAAAATTCTAGGATGTTCTTCTATACTAATCCTCAAAGTCTATTATAAGGTAATTTACCCTAATCAGAGTTTTTCTAAATATAGTTTCCAAGGTTATTGCTAAAATTCCTCTAATACCAACTGTTACGCCCTGACCCAAGTTACCAAGAGTTAGTACATTATTTTAATACATTGTCATGATACAAGGAATCTTGTTAGGAAAGACCGATTAGATTAGAAGTCTTGGAAAGTAGATTACAAACATAAATGTTACATTACACATTCAAACATGAAACAAAACATAAATAATCCATTGTGAATGTCATTATTCCCCTAGATTAACCCTCCATATAGAACATAATACACTTCTTGGAATCCATTGAAAAATAAAACATAAGAAAGGGTTGATCTTAGAAGCTCATTAAGGATAACAATTAGTAGAAACTATCATAAATAAGCATAATAATTTAAGGAAATGTATAAAACTAAAAAAAAAGTCTTTGAAACTTAAAATTCACCCTAATATGGCAATGATAAATCAAATAATTCCAATTACTTATTGACATGTATATTCTACTAGTATAATAATCACATGTATTATCAATAGATAATTTCATAATGATGGAATGCATAATGCTAGACATCAAAACCACAAAGTCAAGGCCTCGTGCCCAGACCTCAAGAAAGATTTTGTCATAGCCTTATGAAAAGAAACAAGTTTGTCTCATGAGACCGACTGATGTATCTAGGAGCTATATTAGGCACGAACTATCACTTAATATGTCCAATGCATTCCTCATATGAAAAGGTTGAAACATAATATAAACATTAGTATTAAAACTAGAAGACAAAATATTAATACATTAACCTTAAACCATGATTATTATAAAAATAACACATCCATAGTCCAAAATATCACAAAACCTTTTATATAATAATGAATATTTGTATCATAATAAATCAAATTCAAACATGTATAAAATTTATTAAGGGATGTTCATATAGATGAATTCAAAACTATTTGAGAGAAATATCTCTTTCTATTTTGAAATCATTAAAAAGTCATGTAATTATAAAAGCTTTTTTCGTAAATATCCTTATAAGATTTTTAAGGTAACCTTCAAAGGTTTTATAATAGAGGATAATAGCCTCACCTTCCATATAAGTTAAAAAAAATTCTTACCTTAATTTGTCTAAAAGGTCATAAGGTACCTTGTTTGGAAAATGATGGAAATAATTCTTTTAACCCATTTTATAAAAATTAAAACAAGGGTATAAATGACTTTAACCCATAGTCTAGTAAATAGTAAAAATGTTTTGAAATACATTTTTAAGAAACACATATGTGGATGATAAAGAGGTCCTAGTATATACTTACATAAAAAAACATTGGATAATAAAGAGATTGTGTAATTAACCCTTACCTTGTACATTTCCATGGTTGAGGGTATATTAACCTCCTATATAATAGTTAAATACTTGTTATTAAATTATAAAATAATGACATACAAAAATATAATATCATATATGATCTCTTAATATTTCATTATTAATAATATTTTATTAGTATCATAGTTTCGAGGGTTAACTGATTAGTTTACCTTATTATGATTTGTTACGTAAGTAATGTTTGTTATAGATAGGATGTATTTAAATCAAATCTAAAATGATATAATTTTGATAAATATTATTTTTAATAATCAAAATAAAATTATTCTTGAATGGTAACGATGGAGAAAGAATCTCATCGCGTTCATGGAGATGGTAATCCGTACATACACACAAACATTACATCAATTTCATTTTTTTATTTTAAAAGGAAAGAAGTAAAAATGATAAATTGGTATATTATTATTATATTATAATATAGTATTAATTATATATTACATAAGTTCATTAACACCATCCTCTATACGTTCAACGTATTGTATGAACGAGTGGTATCACTTAGAGGGGGCGGTAGTCCGCCCTTACTCACATAAAATTATCGTATATATACAACATGAAAAGAATAAAGGTATGTTATAAAAGATAATTATAGAAGATTATAGATAAAATTAATATCATAAATATAATATATAATTATAGTTCCAATATAATGGCCACCATAAGAGGTGGTATTAGAAGTTTGAATAATCACTGTTTCGTGTTTCTGTAGTTCGACGTCCACATAAACATTATGTTATATACCCATTAGATTGATGTGTGTGTAAGGGTAGTTCAAATAATTCTCATAAAAACAACCTAGTATATTGATTATACTGGTTTTGTTATAAAATAATGGAATAAAGTGAGTTTAGGGAGATGTAGAAGTAAAATAAAATAAAAGAACTTAAGAGGAGATGTTAACTTTATACCCACTAAGTCCCTTTTTTGAACCAAAAGGCTTTCTTGAAGGACCTTATTCCGAATTTCAGGATTCTAGGAGTAAGAGTGGGATGTAGGGAGCCTAATCAGGCAATGTTTCGACGATTCAAAGGGCTTTAGAGGTGTGATAAATGGGTTAGAGGTGAGGGATGTTTATAAGGGTGATGAGGGGAACTTTTGTAATGTTTGAAAATATTATTTTATTATATAATGGTTCTCGGTTTCTAAAGGTAAAAAACTCAGTAAATTAGAATATAATATGACTCATGTTCAAAATAAAATCATCCAACAATAATTATACATGTTTTGGATATTGTTTTAATTTTTATCATCTCATTTATTTAAATAATTCATTAATGATGTAAAAATTGCATCATTATTGTGTCTTATGTAATTTTATTTATTTGATTTCTAAAAATTATAAAAAACTACCATGATGTAGGAAATAATTTTATCTTTAAATTTAATATTTATAGTTTAAAATGTAACTTATATAACCACTTTTAAAAGTTTTTTTACTATAAGATATATGTTTATGTCATTTTTGTATTTAGTTTAAATTAACTAATATAAAGTGTCATTATCATTTTCAAGTGGCTCCATGTGGTCCTAAAATAGACCCTAGGATTTCCATGGTCATAAATGTATCAACTATTAGTAATAGGACAGATATTAGTCTAATTTAATATTATTGTAATAATATTTCATTACCGTTATTCACAAGATTTACCATTTAACCATGGTAAATAAAATATGTACTCAAGTAAATATTCATAATGTATAAAAATAAAAGTAACATATTTACACAATTTTGAACTAATGATTCCAAATGTATAATCCAATTTTCTAAATTCAAAACACAAAAGTTATAGAAATTAATTTAAAATTAATTCCCATTGTCAAAACATAAAGCTTGTTTTTAAGAAATAATAACTATAAAAAATATTAACACTTGTTTATTTCCAGTTTAAATGTGAAAATACACCCAATGAACTAAATAATATTAAATAATAAAAATATAATCTAATGATAATTTAAAACTTTTGTAATTTGTAATGTAACACTATAAATTATTTCAATTAAAAAAGATGTTTTAAATTAAAATTTAGTATTTTTCACTATTAATGAAAATATAAAAGTTATTAGAAAAGTAATAAAAAATTTTCCAAACTAAAATTTTATGTCCTACTTCTAATGATTAATTTAACTTCATTAAATTGAATATATAAAAGTGTCAAATATCCTTTTTAAAAAATATTCTCCATTAAAAGGCTGTAAAATTTCATTTTTTTAAAAATATCTCTTTTATCTGAAAGAAATGAATTTGTCCTTATATTATGTATAATAAAACATAATATGGATTGTAAAATTATATGGACTATATAAAATTCAAAATTCAGTTATTACTATTCATAACTATATTTTGAATGGCTAGTTTTTTTAAGTCATGGTGCACACAAACTCAGTGTTTTGTGTAGCGCAAGTTATTGAATTACTTTGAAGAGATAGCATACTATGAAATCTTGGGGTGTTACAATATAGATATTCTCCCTCAAATTTTTTGAATTTCATTTCAAATGGGACATTATTTCCCATATTCTTATTGTTATAATTAGGAACTTCATAAGGCAAAATCATGTGGAAAAAGGAAACTAAAGAGGCTGTTCATTAGTAACGCACTCTGACTAAAGTTTATGAGTTTTAATTTTAGTATTTTTTGTTACACCTTTATATTTTTATAAAAGAAATTTTTAATTAAAAAAATACATGCCATGCACTCAGATTTTCTATTTAATCATTGAACAAGTAGAAAATAAAATTATTTGGATAATTATAACTCCATAATTTTTAATTTCATTTTAAATAAATTAAATGAAAAAATGGGAATTAATTAATAAATATATAAATGGAGGTTTTTATTTTATTAATCTTGATTTAGGTAATTGGTTGATTTTTTAAATAAATTATTTTTTCTAATTTTCCATGCTTCAAGAATATGAAATTAGTTATGATGATTTATTTTTATTGTGAATTTACATGATTGGTCATCCCAATTACATGTTATTATTCTTGAGAAATTATTTAAGAATAATTAATAATTTTTTTCTTGAGTATATTTGTTGAGTGATACTTGAGAGTGTTTTCTTCCTTAACATTCTTTACATATAGTCAATAATTTGATTGTAAAAATGCACATTTAATCTGACTGTGAGGTATTTTGCTACACCCTTATACTAATAACTACCTTTATATTAATCCTTTATAAACAAATAAAATCTAGGAATAACCATTTTTTATGGAAAATCCACATTATAATTCATTCTTATTCTTTCCTACCCTTCTCAATTTATTTATCTTCACAATCAAAATGATGAGTGTGGGGGAGAAAAAACCATAGTGGATGGGATGTTCACATTGAAACACATAAATTTAGTGGAGTTTTCATTTCATTTTAGGGAGAAGGTTCATGATTAATCATTAATTATATTCTACTATATACCGTTATTATAAAATTAAAAATATTAAAAAAATAAGGTGTATTTGGGAAGGTGAAAAATCACCTTTTACATGACCAATGTTTTTTTCATTTGGGGTTGAATGGTGGATTTGATACTTACCCAATATCAACATAAAAAAAATTAAAGAGGTTGTTTCATTCATTATGCTTCATTAATTCATGACCTTTAAATTGAGTTGGGGAAATTGGGCGATGTCATCTTATTAGGGAGATTTTTTATTTAATCTAAATTTGATTATTATAAAAATATCCAAAGTGATTAACCTCATTTTTTAGATCTACTTGTTTAACATCATTTATCCACCAAAAATTGAACCCTAGAGTCAATACATCTCAACGATTAAGTACTCATGAATATCTGTTATTTTCTCTCCATGGGTTTGATAATTCAGATGAACTTTAATCCTATGGTAAGGAGCATGATTTGTGGTATAAGAAAACACCATTTATATAGGTATATAGAGTGATGAGTGAAAAATATCAAATAAATTTAGATTTAAAATATAATTCACATTGATTAGAAATTGAAAAATATGAAGGAAATAATAATGATACATCTTTGAATTCAAAAGAGAAAAAATAAAATATATTTATTACTTGTTACATTGAATATTTTGGATTTGATAAATTTTATTATATGTTTCATGAATATTTAATTCCTCATTTAAAAAATCAAATTTATTTACATTGATGTTTAAATCATCATAGAATGATAGTCCTTTATAATTTAGTGATATTTTATTCATGAGGAAAAGAATGAGTTTAAGTGTTGGATAATTTGAGAGATGTATTTCATGTATACATATTAAAATAAAAAATTAATTATTTTTTAATTAAATTTATTATTCATATAGGATATTTATTATTTTATTTTTCTATGGATTTTTATATGTGAAATGAATTCAATGTAAGAAATTGTGAAAAAGGATATGGATTCATGGGAAAAAATGATACTCTTCGACAAGGGGATTAGTCAAGGTTTATGGTCCCTGTTTGAAATTGAATATTGATGAAGAAAGAGATATGAATATTCTTGAAAATAACAATTCACATCGTAAAACACCAATTTATAGTATGACATTCATCATGAAGGAATTAATTTAGATGAAAGGATGAAAAATGGAGCCAAATGATGGATCCTAAAAAATGGTGTGACATTATACCTCACTAAATAAATCATGGTTAAAATAATTTTTTAATTGCATTTTTGTCAAATTTTGACAAGGTCACAAAATTTATCCATTGGTGATCACAAGGGTTTACTTGTAAACATGAATCGGAAGAATTCATTACATTTAATAAACTTGGGGTTTATTAATTCCTATAAATACAATGCTTGGTTGGTGCTCTAAAATCATTATAGAACAGATATAAGCCCTGGGTAAAATGTGATGAAATATAGATTTTATACTAGGATACTCTGTCATTATTGTGAATCATATTTTCTTTTCCTTTTCTCTCACCCTATCAAAACAATCAGGGGGGGTAATTATAATATTTATAGAGTGATGTAATTTTATGGGGATTATACTGGTTGGGTATTTTTTATTTTATTTAAGTTTATGTTGGTTTGTATTTTCATTCCTCAAATCTATATCTCCCCTATCTTTGTTCATGACTGTTAATAATTTAATTGTAAAGAATCATTAAATATATGACTAATCATTCTAATTCATGCATGTAAATTGTATTAATCAAAATAAATATTTTTAAACTAGGGTTTGAATCACCGAATTAATTAATCCACATGAAGTAATTAATGATATGATAAGGGAAAATTAATGAATTAGAGGAAAATAAAAAAGTCTAATGGATTTCAAAGATTCAATTCTAGAAAAAATATAACAGACAAGGTGTAATAGTTAATCCATTAGCACATGAACCCGAAAATTTATGATCTTGGCACATTTTTCCCATTTGATTTCAAACTAATTATATTTCCCCACACAATTTCTCATTTAATACCAAATAATCTTTCAAAATTTACTAATTATATTTATAAAAACCATCCCTTTGGTTCAACCATATAATTATTAATCACTAAATGTTATTATTTGTTAGGGTTAGTTTTATTTTAAAAATAAATTATTAAATTTTATTTTTGTCATTGGAAATAATTTCTCCCTTTGGGATGGTCACATTTATAGTGCTGTAGTAGAAGACGGATATTTATTTTTTTAGGTTAGTTAGAAATAGTTTAAATTGTTTTTATTCTAGTTCTATATTTTATACATGGATTTAACATGTTGTATTCTCTGATCATACTATGATGCATGACTAATCCACTCATGTTAAAGGAAAAAGTTTGTCTTTAGGGAAGATACTAAGGAAGAAAGAGACATTCCAATATAGAAAAATAACCATGAATAAGGTATGTATTGAAAATAAATACATGACATGATTGGAGGAGTAACAAAAAAACCACTGGAGATGTGTACACTCATGTATTACAGAAGAACCTTTAGTGTGGGGATTCATATTTGCATTTTGGTGCCACATTTCATTTCACATCAATTAAAGATCACACAAAATATAATTTAGATAATCTCAAATTATATCCAACATTCTAGGTTTCAATAATAGGATTTGAATTCCCACATAGGGCGTTTAACTAAACTGTATAAAACTTTTCAATTCAAAAATGTCCCAATGGAAGTAGTTAGGCTTTGGTTATTTGATTTTTCATTAAAATATATAGCATGGGAATGTTTTAAAATACTCACACATCATTTCATTACTACATCAGAAGGTTTGGTGAGAAACTTCATGACACAATTCATTCCATTATAAAAATCTATTAACATAAGGCTCTATATTTTAAATATTAACCAATTTGATGATTATTCTCTTTACTATTCTTGTTCATGATTTAAATGTTTAATTATAGTATTCCTTCACCAAGGTATATAAATTTGTATATTAATTCCAAAATTCTATAAAGATTTATCATATGTAAACATGTCTATCATGGATTCCACACTGGGTGGGTGATTGATGGGGAAATCACCCAAGGAAAGTTTTAACCTTTTGGATAATATAGAGAGGAAAATGTTTTTGTGATAGAAAGAAGAAACCCAAATGAGAAGGGTTCATATAGGGGACATCCAAGATTTATGGTAGCCTTGTTGAATGCCATGACATAAATATTGGATTCAATAATGGCTCACCATAACCCCAAGGTATGTATAATTCATATGTCATTTATATAGATTATAATAACAAAAATAACTTTTAAGGGTGTAATAAGAAACAATAGTAAGATCAAGGTTTTAGACCATGAAAACAAGGTTGCCAACAATAAGCACCTTAAGGTCCATAACTCATAATCCATGTTTTCTACTTACAAGATACATTATCATACTTCATGAACACCACTAGGGAATCTATAAAAGAACAAAAAGTGGATTCAATAACTCAAGAATATTATGTATGAAATATGGAATCCCAATTAGTGTATATTTTTGAACAACATTGAGAAAGGCTTAGAGGAGTGCGACTAGGAATCCATAGGTTTAGGAAATCACCTTATGAACTAAAAAAATCAACCAAAACCACAATTAAACAAAAAAAATAACAAGAAAACAAAATTGAATAAGATATAGAAAATCATGAAACATATAAGGAAAAATAAATGGTGGAAATACCACCACCATTCAAGCCACACCTACCATTTTCATAGAGGTTAAAATAGGATATGTTTGATGCTTGTAGAAGTAAGTTTATTGAACAATTTAAAAAGTTACAAATTAAAATTTATTTTTATGAAGATCCAAACAAAATGAAAATATATTAAATTTTTCTGAAATAATAGGTTATGAATAAAATAAATATATAATAAATTGGAATTATACCATCCATATTAGAATTATCTACTATTCTCTCAAAGGATATACCAAAAAGCAACCAGACTTGGGGGCTTATTTAAATTCTTATTTATATTGGGTATAATAAATTTTGGAATTTCTTATGTGATTTAGGTGCGAGATTCAACTTTATATCATACACAACCTTTAAAATCCAGGTACTTGAGGACTTAAATCCCACAAGAGTTATGATTCTTCTAGATGATTCAATTGTGAAATAACCATAAGTAATGATTGAATACATTTTAATTAAATCTAGCTAGTTTATCTTTCCCATGAACTTTTTAGTGAAGGATATGGATTAGGATTATAAACCTATAAATATTGGGAAACCATTTTTAGGGAATAATAGTGTGTTAATCAACATGAAAAGTGGTTTCCTATATTTGAAAGTGGTAAATTAATAAGTCAGTTTCAACATAAACTGGACAATAAAGAACTACAACAAGAATATAGATGAATTTCATGAATAAAAAAAGTTTGAAGTTGGAGAGGTTTTCATCCTAGAATAACCTAAAGATATAAAAAATTTCCAGAATGATTAATAAGGTGGAAAATATAAGAATAAAAGTGTAAATTTATGATAATAAATCACCAATGATGGACAGGCAATTGAAACACATATCATTGAAGAAGGCCAATTGGTTTGGATAGTGAATGACCTAGACTATTGATTTATAGACATAAAATTCATTGGTGGATAGGATTAGAAATGGTTAAGATGGTTCCAAACCAAGGAAGAAGGAATAATTTTCATAAGTATAAAGGAAGAACATCGACCTGGATAGGTCACAACTGAAGCCATTTTTGGATCCAGTCTAGGAATGATCTTTTCAAGATACTATCACCTAAGATAAATAGGATTGTTTGGGACAATTAATTTAATCAAAATCACTTGTGATTGGAAACCCAATTATTTTCATCTGAAAGTAGTGATTCACCAAATGAAGAAGATAAATCTACTCATATTGAGGAAGAATATCTAAGAGCCATGGCCAGGAAAGGAAAAAAGTCAATTTTTGATGCAGATGGGTTTATCACCCCCAACCCCAAAAAAGAGGAAAAATATAGATTACTCCCAAATTGAATGAACTATAATCATAAGATCTTTGGACATCTCAAGAAGGGAAGTCCCTCCCCCAGACACAACTCAATATGTAGAAGACAAGAAACATGTTGAAGGGGCTGAGAAGCAGAATGTGCCCGATTGTGAAGATCCTGAATCTTCGGTGAAACATAGAGATGAAATTATGTATAATTCCTGTAAAAGATGGGTGACTTCAAAAGACACTTACCTTTCAATTAAACAATACATTTTCAATGATATATTGAAGAGAGTGTTTCAAAAAACCCCTAAGGTTTCTTTGATAGCCTCTGCTATTTGTTTCATTTTTGATTGATAGCATCACAACTCTTTTCTCCTATTTATTTCATCTAAGGACTATATGTATAATGATGCTGCTCCTCCTTGGAAGGCTCTATTCTGGATTTCTAGTTTCATCTACCTTCCATCTCCATAATTTTCAAGATTTGTTGAACTGGTCTAAATGGTTATTAGAAGCTGTATTTTGGGAGGTCCTTTGCGGTTTGCTGGTGGTGGTTTGATTCATCCTTTCTGCTTCTTTCTTCTTCTTCATATTGGATGATTGGGACTTTTCGGCTCTGTTGATTTTTTCTGGAGTATGGGACTATTTATGAGATTTCAAGGCTATTTTTTAAGGAAATCTGTGATCTGTAGATCTATTATGATTTGGTGTTTTTCGGATCTGCTGATTTTACTTCTTTTTCTCTGATTTTAGTTTCTATGTTGGTTGGGTTTTGAAGATCATCCAGCATTGATCAAAGATCAGTTTTTATCTCCGGATCCCCTAGATGCATGCTTAGAAAGATGGGTTTGGTGATCTGGGGGTCTTTACTAGCTTGGATAGGAAGTTTTTCCCATGCAGAATTTTGCAGCTTGTTTTTTCTCAAGAATGGTTTCTTATTCTTCTCAGAAATTCAGACATCTGGTCTACTTATGCGCCCTTTGTGTTATCCTAGAGTTTTCTGCTCGATTTCTTTGGACTCTTGTGCTTACTGGAATCACTTGATCTATTTATTTGATGAACTCCTTTCATGGTTTCATTGTTTTGTTGAAAGTGTATACATGGAATGGGGGACCATATGGGGAGCCTTCCTGGTGAATCTTGGGGAATTTTTCCATGCTACCAATCCAGAATTTCTTTATTTCACATTTCTTGGATAGTACAGGACTCTCTCTTTGGAAATGAATTTCCTTGAAGGATGGTTATCAGTATGCCACTTCTATCTTGTTTTTGTTTTGATCTTTTGTGGTGTTTTCAGTTGAAAATCATGTTCTAGGTTTGTCATTTGTACCCCCTCTAATCCCATGTTGGTGTAAGCACTTTACACCTCGTGTTTGTACCATATTTCTTTTTTGTTTTAATAAATTCCTTTGGAGTCATGAACTGGGCAACCAGCTCATGTCTCCGCACTTCTTAAAAAATAAAAAAAATTAATTAGAAAAATGCACGCCCACACTCATATTTTTGATTTAATCCTTGATCATAAAGACAAAAAATGGTTAGGATAATCATCATGCCATGTTTTTGAATTTATATTTCAGTAAATTGAATTATAAAAATTGGAATGATTTAGCAATGTTTAACTTGTGGAATTTTATTTGATGAATTATTTTTTGGGGAACTTGTTAATTTTTGTAAATAATTTTTTTTAGATTTTGTAGGATTTTAAAATTTTAGGTTTGTGTTGATTGATCTTTTTAGTGTCAATTGTCATGGTTAATTTTCTTAATTACATGTCATCATTACCAATAAATATTATTATCCTATTATTGTTTTTCTTGTTTATATATCTTGATTAAGAGTTGAAAATGTTTTATTCTTGAACTTTTTTTGCATCTAGTTGAAACTATGATTGTAAAAATTCACATTTAATATGACTGTGATATATTTTGTTAACTAATTATCCTTCGACATACAATTAAATTAATACTTATAAAACCATTATAATCCCTTAAAATCCTTGTTTAGATAATATCCACATCACAATACTATCTTATTTTTTCTGAACCTACTGTATATATTTTTCATGACTATTTAAAAGATGAGTATGGGGAGACATAACCATAGTGGAGGAGTTGTACATACTAAAATAGAGAATTGTGGGGGTGGGTTAAGGGGATACTAATGAGATAGGTCATGATTAATCATTCATTATATTCTACCAGACACACCTCATAATAAAATTCAAAAAAATGGTTGTGTTTTGGAGGGTCAAAAAATTACTATTTACTGGACCAATGATTTTTTTTCAATTTGGGTTGGGTGGCGGATTTGTGACTTTTCCAAACTAAAATTTTATAAAAAAACATAAAAATAAAAAAATCATGAGTGTTTTTCTTCATTAATCTTCTTTGATTCATGAACTTTACATTGAGTTGGGGAAAAGGGGATATGTTATCTTATAAGGGATATTTTTTCATTAAGATAATTTTTATTATAATGAAAAATTACTTAGAGATTAAAAAACTTTTTGATATTTAATTTTTTTACATAATTTCCCCACCTTCCATTAAACCTCAATGTAATTTGATCCTAAAAATGTATCCCTCGTGATTATATGTGTTTTTATCTCTACGGGATGGAGAAATTAGATGCACTACAATATCATGGTTATGATCATGATTCAAGGTTTGTTAAAAACACCATTTACATATATAACTTGTACGATGACTGGAAATAAATCAAATAGAGGTAGACTCAAAGTGGAATTAACATTAATTATGAATTAAAAAAATATGAATGATAGAATTAAGAGGCACAGTTGAATTCAAAAGAAAAAAGGAAAAATACATTATTGGCACATTTATTTAGAAATTGATGAGTCGATGAAATTTTCTTACGTGATTTTGAATAATTAATTTCTCATTTAAATAATAAATTTTATTTAAATTGATGTTAAAATATTGGTGGCGTGAGAGTGATTTGTAATTTTTCAGAGTTTTTTTATTGAAGAGAATCATGATTTCATGTGTGGAAGTATTTGATATGTGTATTTCTAGAAAACATATTTAAATATAAAATCCATTATTTTTTTAATTAAATTGATTAATCTAATAAGATATATATTAATTTATAAATTAATTTCATGTTACATGTGAAATTAATTTTAAGGAAATGTGAAAAAGTAGTTGTATCTAGGATGAAAAACTATGCTCCAAGTCATGGAATAAGTTAATACTCTAGTTCATGGATCATAATTAAAGATTTAAGTCGAAGCGAGCCCAACTATGATTGAAAATCACAATTCATGCTATGAGACACCTATTAATAGTGTGAAATTCAATATATTTCAATGATATGATACGAAATGATGCAGAAGAGAGCTCAAGTAAGGAGCCTCAAAAATGAATGTGTGATACTCGATGTATCACTATGAATTATAGTGATGAGAATTTTTTAATTCAATTCATTGTTAAAATTTTGATTGGTCCCTACAATTTATCCCCCAATAATAATTAGGTTTTAAATGTCACATAAAATTTAATCATTTATGGCTTTCAATACACTTGGGTTTCATTCACTACTATAAATAAAAGTCTTAGGTGGTTCTCCAAAATCATTCCAGTATAGATGCATGCCCTGGGTATGAAGTGATACACAACTGAGTCTTCCACCTGGCTACTCTATAATTCTCATCGGATTTATTTTATTTTCCCACCTCTATCACCTTCGAATGACTACCACGAGGGGGTAGTTATTTCGTGTTTTGAGTTATGTAATTTTAATGGGATTGTGCAAGTTGGATTTTTTAATTTTATATTAGTTTATTCTAGGTTTTATGTTCACACATGAAATCTATCTCTCCCCACTCTTTTGTCATAACCATTGATAACTGAATCAAGAAGAGTCCTAAAATATTCAACTAGTCATACCAATTTATGAATGTCCGTTGTATGAATTATGATAATAATTCTTAAACATGGTTTTGAATCACCAAATTACTTGATCCAATCAAAGGAATTGATTATATGAAATTGTAAAATTAATGAGTTATAGGGAAATCACCAATAACAAGTGAATTATTATATTCAATTCCTGTAGCAACATAACCAATATGGCTTAATAGTGAATCCATTATCACACGAACCTTGAAAATTACTGAACCAATCACATTTTCTCTATTTTATTTAAAATGAATTCTTTTTATTCACTTTCATTCTTATTTAATCTGAAAAATCATTTAATTTTTCTAAGTATTTCCATAAAAATTATACCTTAGGTTCAACCTTGAACTGAATAATCACTACATTTAATTGGTAGATAGCATTGGCTAGAGTTGAAAATAATTATTATATTTTATTATCCCATTTGAAATAATGACATCATTTAGGCTATTAAACATTCTATAGTATCCTAGTAATGGATTATTAATTCATCTACAATGGGGTATTCCTCCTAACGCAAGGTGATACTTTAATCAATGACATCTCTATCAGATGATAATGTCAGGTGTACCACACAATAATACCTCAATCCATTAACGAATCTTCAGTGTAATTTTCTTATATGGAGAAATATTTATGAATTTTTTTGGAATTACCAACCCATTGAGCTTGAATAAAATTTGTTAGTTACTAATAAAAAAGGTGATCTTGATCTAAATTAATTAGTGACATGACATCACCACATCATATATGTTCATCCGTATAACTCAGGACTTTTCTTATAGCTAGTTCACCACCCTTTACACCAATTCAACTGACCCTGTGTGTTAGCACACCATAAAAGATAATGAATTAATTATTCCATAAAAGGCATATAAATACCATTATTTAATCGAATATAGGTCATTATTCAAAGGTAAAGGACTTCTGATTCAAACTAATATGATTTATCAGCAGTATACACTATGAGGCACCAACACCCCAACTTGAGCAATCTCAACACATTAATTATGGAAAGAAGCTCCTCTTTAATGAGTATTCCTATGAAAACACCATTATATGGTTGTAAGTTCAAGATTCGTAGAATTAACCCATGAATTCACCCTCATAAGTCAGACCACATAGGATCTTTACTTGAAATCCAATGAGTTTTCATTTTGAATTGATAGGATATTAATATCATGGTGTTATCTTCCAGGCTAGAAGCATCTATGCACTATTAAGACCAACCTCGTTATGAGAGTATTATAACTTGAGTTATTTTTTACTCAATAGTTCTAGGACATGTTTCAATACCTTCCTTTTAGACTTTGAAATGTTACTATCTTTCATGGGGAATTTTCTACAACAAAACCACCCCTAAGACCATAACATTGACTATCCATTCATAAGGAATGTCCTCCCTCATGTTATTTTATCACATAATGAAATAATGGCTCACTAGTAACTAAATTCACAAAATTATTCTATATAGGTCTTACATGTAACCTACACTAGTTTCACTAATGGTTACAATCCATTATAATTCATATGTGTATATATATAGAAATTTCATGAAAAATACTCCCATAGACTAACCATGTCGAGGTCAAATATGCATGGATTAGTAAAATAAAATTCCACTATGATACATGGATCACACCAAATAGGCTATAGTTTTTAGCATTATTAACTTTACCCATATAACAACTACTCACATAGAGTTCTTTATAAGGAAATGTTTACCCGACATTTATCTAACCATTGAAACTACACTGTATTTAAATAAAGGGACTGCATCATGTCACCATCATCATTGTTTCTAGTTCATTGGTATATAATGTTCCCAAGAACTCAGACATGTAAACACATTATATGTTTTTTTACACTAGACAATCTTTGAAATATTCATATTTTACCTATCCACTAACACCCCAATATAATGAAATAATTTTCCTATTCTATGATACCATTTTTAACATCCCGACGTCAATCAACAAGTCTAAGATGGAATTCCACATGACCTCAAGCATGCCTCATAGTATGCCAGAGGTTATCAACTAGCAGTAAGGGTATAAGGAAGAAATGTGGGGAGAGTATACCCTCAATCAAAGTAAACAATAATAATATAATAACTAAAAAATTAAATGTTATGCAATAAATGTAAGTACAAACCAATTACATAACAACTATATAAATGAATGAAAAAAAACAGACATGATAGACACAATTGGGAACAAGAAACTAATCAACAAATGAGTTGATCACATATATGATAGAAAAGGATTAAAGTAAAATAGGTTATGTAACTCCAATAATCACTTCATATCAGTCTATAGACTGATAATGATCTACCTAATAATAACAAAACCTCAGCCTTAACCCAATCCATACCTAAAACAATTGAGGGCTTCTCAACTACAAAAGTTACGTGGCCACCCGAGCAGGGAATGGGTAAAAATCAGTAGAATGCCACCAATGAGGTCTAATACCCAAGCAGTAATATGCAATGTATATGGTTGTGATAATGTTAGAAAAAACTAATTGAAAAAACATAACTACATCGGAATATCATATAACCACCAAGAACACACACACAATACCAATAATGTGTTTAGATGTCTCATCCTTACCAAGTTTCCATCAACTCCTAACATTACCAGATTTGGATCCGTGCTAGAAAATAGTCATATCTGGGGCTCGAGTAACCAAGGATAACCAAATGGATGGTCCAATAGGCATTGTGGAATGTATCAATCTACATCCACAAGGTATCAAGACAACACATAACTCAGTATCCATAGGGAATCAAGAAAACCTATCACTTATAGTATCTAAGGCATTGAGATGACACATCACTAAATATCTATTTGGAATCAGGAAAACATGTCACTCAATACCCATAATGAATCAAGTGAAAAATTCATTCAAATTATATTGGTTTTTGTACAAAAAGATATTGTCATGGGTGAGGCCTCTAGGTTCCATGCCCCACCCTATGCTCATGTCCATCATTTCCATCACAAAATTTCATGCACACTTCATCTCTTAGGGTATTCAAAACATGAAGTTCAATATACCTCTATTGTAATAAGATATATCACACAAGAGGGTAGACCATACATATATATTTAATATAGAATTTTATCACGAATCATGGTAACTATAAGTGTGAACATGTTATAAATAAGTCAAAAAGTTCTTTTAGGATAACTAAGAACACTCATGGCTTCAATATTCATTTCTATCTTATATAAATATATATATATATATATTTAATTATAAGGGAAAAGCTTGTATATGGTGGGGTATATCACATAAAGGAACAACTTATAAAATCCAACATGATTAATGAAAACCATATATAAACACACATATTTGATCATTATAAACATTGTTTTATTGGGATACACAAGCACACACATGTGATCAATGCATTAAAAAATACTCATATGAGCTCTAGGTTTCATGTATCAAATCCAAAAACTTATGGTTTTCATTAAATTCATGTTTTTCATTAGTGGTTTTGCCTTATACTTCAAGATCTAACATCAAGATGGTGTACAAGGTTCAGATGGGGCTCTTTTCACATTTTTTAATTAATTAACTCATGTTCCTTTAATTAATTATGTCTTGAAGAACATTAATTAATAAAGCATTACAAATTATTAATATAAGGGTTGTTCACCTAAAATGGTAAAAATCATACAAAAATCTATGTAAACATGTAAAATACCATAGGGTAGAGTACATGGAACTAAAAACACCAAAGAAAGAAAACTCCCATCCAAGAAAATATCAATAGCTTGGCTACGCCATCTAAGTCATTTTGACCTCCATAGATATCTATGAGTTTCTATCTCGTTCCAAAGTATTATGAATAAATAATTGTTGATAAATTATAATTAATTAAATTATCAGTCGGAAACTCAAATTTAAAAGTAAATGGTATACATGCTAAAAGGATTACCAGATATCACCGCCTTATCAGAACCTCAACCAACCATCCAAGGAAGGTCCTTAATGTTATCATAAATTCATTCTAAGAAAAATCCCTATCATACACATGAAAAAGCATGTCTAATAAAATATAATTAAATTGGAACAATTGGAATAACCCAACCAAGAGAAATACCTAATTGTAATTTAATCCAACTAATTTCGCTCCACTCTCGGTGCAATCCTAATTCATAGATGAGAAAGATCCCCAATTAAATTACATTGTAAATTCGACAATTTAACACAATTTGACCCAAAAATGATAAGAACATCATGGGATGTAGCACCATTGAAAGTCCCATCAATGATATGATTTAATCATCATGGTATATTATCTATCAATGATGATCCATATCTTTATCATTCCCATACAATTCAATCAAGACCCAATGAAATGGTCATCCCATTTAATTATTAGGATATTGTAAATGGTCAATTTATGAAAATGATAACCAGGGATAAGTGGCTCTTAAGAGAATTATAAAATCAAAGGGATTGAAAGGAAATATCTTAATAAGAGAGTCATCTATGATGAATAACACAATGATCCAGCACCAAATTATAAAGTAAGAGGATAAGATCGATGAAAAATAAAATACCTTAGTCAAATTTTCCAATGATTAATATCTATATCCATATTAGAATAAACGACACTCTTGGATGGAATAATATTGGAGGATAAAACCAAATAATCCTAAAAGAGGATAGAAAGGGAGGTTAAAATTGAGGGGGATTAAGTGGAAAAAAATTCAAAAAACACACACATTAAAATCCACCTCATGTGCCCCGCTGGCCAGAAGTTGTAGGATCATCGACAAGATAGTGAGCCTAGTTGGAAAAAACTCCCACTTCCCACCACTCCATCATTCCAGTGAATAATTATATGCATCATGGGATTTTACACACCCCACCAACATGCCGGTGGGGGATACTAGCCGGCTTGTGGGGGCTACTGGCTAACTAGTTCTACTATTGTAGTCTGGACGAAATAAATAATACCCCAACCATCTTACATGAACTATGTTTCTGAGCACAATTCCTTTAAATTCTAAAAAACAATTCATGTTTTTTCATATATTAATCATCTCAGTTAGATAATAAGTTCTCTGAATGATCCATCTAATAAACCAAAACTTCTTGTTCCTTAAAAAAATTTAAGACTCCCAATGAAATTGGTCATTAATAATTCCCACAATTACTTATTTTTATAATAATAAATGATGATTATTGTGAATTTGTTAGTTTAAATTGATGTGATAGGATTTTTTTATGTATTCGAAGAAGTGACTGTGAGGTTCTTGATTAGTTTCTAAGTGACTGTGAGACTCTACTGAGACTTCATAAAGGAAATAATTTACACAAGATATCTACAAGAGACCTTACTGAATAAAGATGTTACTATTCATATAATAAAATAAGTGACCATGATTATATTATAATAAAAAAGTGATCATGGATATTATATGTGGATACAATTTTCAATTTAAATAATTGAACATGAAGAACCTATGTTGTAGTTAAAATAATCTAAATTTACATTAAAAATAAGTGGTTTTTAATTTAAGTGACTATGAGTAACAAATAGATTTAAAAATTTAATAAATTTTAAAACCTACCATACAGTGGATCAACCTTATCCATGAAGAATATTGATGTTACCATGAGGAACATGACATTAACCACAAATATGATCAACCTAATCATGTCAAATATTTAAAAGTATATGAATTATAAACATCTAATGGTCACTAACACACACATATTAATGGAATTTAATTCTCTTATATGCTTTAACCGAAGGTTTATGTTATCAAAACTACTTAGTCTATGAAGTAATTATTATGAAAAAATATTAAAATTCTAATGATAATCAATATATATGGTAATGACTTTAATATGACATGGTTGATGGATCATGTAAAAAATATTAAAATTTAAAAACATTAATGGGATTTCGGATACTCTAATTACATTTAAAAAAGAAAAAAATAACCATTGAAGAGAGAGTGATACCCAATTCTTCATAAATTTTAGGAATTACTAGAATACATATTAATTTTATTTTATAAGCCTATACCATAATAATATATACTTACCTTTCAATCCTATTATTTCATTATTTTCAATTAATATTATTATTATTTGGTGTTAGTTTTTATTGTGTTTATAACTTTATTCTATAATGATACATATAGAAAGGGTGATAATTTTTTTTTAATATTTTATATCTTTCTTATTAATTTACTTAGAATGAATTTGGAAAACTTTTCTTGGTTAAAATTATATAGTTATGCTACAATGTTTATACCATTTAGGATATAGACTAACATATCACCTATAAAACAAATACTTATTTTTTATAGTTTATTGGGTGTTATTCGGATGTTAATTGGAGAGGAATAATTTACCCTGATATTTGAACCTCACATTTATTAAAATAAACTTATTTAATTTATATTTGATATAAAATATTTTGAAAGTTATTGATTAATCATAACAGATGCCACTAATGTAGAGATATATGTTATTCCCTGATTAAGGAATATCTAACTTTTCTGATTTAACATTCAGGTCATGTTTAACAATAAAATGGTAAACTTGTCTCTAAAAGATGACATTGGAAAAAATATGATTATTTTTTTGATCTCAGGGTGTGATGTTTACCATTGGGATAGTATTGAATGATTTTTCAAACACAAATAATTTATATCTATTTTAAATATTTATTATATAAATAAGTAATTATATTTTGATAATAGTAATTATTATATAATAAATTAAATCTTATGTCTAAATAATGATTTCATGTTTTTTTATGGTGAGTGTTCATTTTTCAGGGATGTTATATATTTTTTAGATTTTGGTCCCTATTAAGGACCAATCTAACACTATAAAAAAGGGATCATTGGTGAAACCATTACCCTAATTCGAACATTACATGATTTTTATAATCCTCCTTTGAGAATATAATACATTAATAAAACTGAATGAAGAAACCAAATTAATCTTGGAGATAATTATTTTTGGTGGTGATGGAAATGAAATATTCAGATTGAGATTAGGACCTCGAAACAACATCGATTTTCAATGAGTTTGGGTATGATTTTGATTTATGGATCATTATTCACATCATTCCTATGATGTTCTTGATTTTTTATTATTTATCATTATTAATGAATTTTATTATGATCTTACCTTCTCTTATATTGATTATCATCTAGTATTTTTTTCCAATAGTAATTTTTATTGTATTATATCCTTATAAAGAAAAATTTTGGTAATTTAAAAAACACATCTTAGTGATTATTTTAAAGCTATCAATTAACCATTAATTTTTCAATAATTGTTTTATAAGTATGTTCATTGGGTGTCTTAGATTGAACTATCAAAGATACACCAACCTTCATGTTTATATTATTTCATCAATGATAAATGATCACCATCAGACTTTACTATGGACAATAGTTGAATGATTTTAGTGTGATATGATTAATTAATAAGGAAACAATATATGTGATACTAGGGGATTGTGGTAAAGGGATGGGGAACAAAATTTTTATGGTATTAAAGTAGTTGTTATGAAACTGTGTACCTTCGTGTGTCTGTTTAGTGTGAGTTCAATTTTGAGATTTTAGGTTTTCCTATTAGTGGAAACAAGGGTGAGATTTAGCATGTTTATTTAGTAATGGAGGGATTAATAGTGGTTATGAGTGTTAACTACGGTGGTGAGGCATATCTTAATGTGTCAACAATGAGTTCTGTATGCTTAAACCCAATTATAGAATAAAACCTAACTAATTATGTGTATTATGATAAATAAAAACAATATATATGTCCACGAATTTGGTTCTAGGGTTTCAATAATATATCAAAATCTTAAGGAATGTGGCTAAGGTAGACACACCTTTTAGGGATATGTTACATTTAATTGGGTATACATAAGTACATGATCCAACTATCCTACCTGGACACATATTCTATATTTGTTTTAAGTATACACTTGAAATACTAGTCCACATGACTTGAGATTTATATTGTACACATCAAGAGAGAGATATGTCTATACATGTTGTGTGACTCTTCTTGGACATTCCATGTAGTTTTAGATTCAAATGAATTGAGTTTCAGGTAGTACATGCTGAGAAAACCCTATGCGTTATAGACCATGAAATATATTATATATTCTATGTATGATAACCCCCATATTACTAGACTATAACTAGAACACTACCAAAATACAAATCTACAGTGAAACAACATGTCCCTTTAAAAACAATTTACTACATGACCTTTTGATTTTTTCAAGATCTATTACCCATGAATCAGATTTGGGAACAGGAATAATATATTCTTGTAATTTTTTCTATAAAGAGTATGAAAACAAGATCCCCGTAGTCATCATAGGATTTTTGAAATGTGTATGGAGTTGTTTGATGATATCATATTATTATTTTTCATAGCTGGGGTTGAGAAAGATGATTAAATCAGACCTAGAGTGTTGTAATCCCGTAGAAATGCATCAATAATTGGGTGTAGTCCTCCAAATTCTTCCCGAATGTTTTTCACCCCACTCACATTCTTTTGGAGTTAGTCATCAATATTCATGCATGGTTTTGGTACTTTATAGACACCTGATGAGGTGTGGGTCCCCTATTTGACTTCTATGTCTTGAAATCTCCCTTAGGTGGGGTTATGCACCTCCAAAAGTGTTAGGAATGCCCTTGTTCTATATATATTCCTCAATGAGAATTGGGTCCTCCATTAGGGTTCAAAACTCCCTTTACTTCTACTTATACTTTGATGAGTCACATGCCCCCACTGTATATTTTATGAGGTTCTTGAGCATTATCATTGAAGGGAAGTTATAAAAGGTTAGGGTTCTTAATCCATTGACCAAATGTTAGTATTAGATACAATTTTGTTTTCCAAATATTTTTCTAAAACGTTGATATAATAGTTATGTGTAATTTGGTTTGGTACTTCCTTATATGATGCATATACCATAATGAGTTTTGTGTTCTCCAGTTGGATTATGGTGGTAACATGGAGAGGTTTAATAGTCTGGGTGTTCAAGGACTTATGACTCCCCATGTATTCAATGGTTACCTTGAAGTTGTGATTTACAACTGGGTTGTTGAATTCAAACATTATGGGACCATTGGTATTCTGATCATCCCTAGTTTCTTATGTTATTCTATTTTTTATTTACATGAGTTAATATGATTATATCATCCCCATATCCCTGAGACTTCTACTCATATATCATGCTTGTTTTATAACCTTCTCTGGGTTACTATCACGTTCTGGTGTTTAAACTTACTTATTGTATCATTTTTATTTTAAGGTTTTGTTGTGTCCAACAAGCCCTATTTATAATCACACATACATGTATTTTTCCCTCATGAATTTTTTCTGTGAAGTTGATGTATAATGTAGAGATGTTTTTATTTGATCAGGTGCTAGTGTGTCATAATCATGGTTGTCATTTATTGATTCTTAGTGGCACATGGTGGTTCATGTTAGTGGTAGTGACTATTCTAGAATAGTATCTCTCAAGTAGTATTTATAATGGGGTGGATATTTCCCATTCCTCAGGATTCTTTTGTTTTATATACATTTTAAAACAGTATGTACTTATGGTGTTTTCTTATAAGGGGATGTAATTATAATTTTATGGATCCTACATGTGTTATAGAATGTTCAATTGTTTATTTTTATATGGATAGTGTTTCTCGTTATTTATCATATTAGAGATGTATGTCTGTTGTGGGTTGATATAGTATAAGGACTCCCACTTGTTTTATGAATTATTATAAATATTTTCTATCCACTATCCTATTGGATATAATCATAAGGAGGTATATTCATCTTACCACTAGTCCAGGGATGGGATCCAGTGGGTCAAGTCAAGTCATAGTGGTATCCGATTATTTCCAATTATAGGGATGGAGTATGAAGTTAGTTGTCCTATAAAGAACTATATTGGAATTTTGGGAAATAATATTAAGGGGTTTTAATTTTATTTAATAGACTATGAAAAATTGTGTTGGTGTGATAACTGATGTTTCCAATTAATAGGACTTAGATAATCTATTGATTGACTTGGAAATATAAGGAATTGATTTCTTTGTACATTAAGGATGGTACCTAAATCATTTTGTAGATAGTTAGGATTTTTTATATCTATCCAATATCATCTTATATATATATTTTTTTACTAACTATGAGTTCATTCTATTAAATAATGGATTCCATGCATATATATCCACTTTAGATTTGATGGTAGTGTCATGACGCGGCCATTCCTATACATGAGCATCTTTCCAATGAATAGTTGAGAAATGAGGCCTTTATTTAGTGAATTGATTGGGAATTATCCTAAACCAATGTGTAGAGGGCCATTATTAGTGAATACCTTATCATACAATAGATGGTAGTTCCTACTAATTCAGATGAGACTACCTATAGGATGACTGCACTATCTGCATTTCAATGGAATATACTTCATGGAATTATGTGGTTAGCCTAATCATAGGGTGAAATAGGACTGGTTAGTGTTAAATACTCAATTTTTATATTTATTTTGGATACCAATTGTATATATAGTGTTTCTTTCATTGAGTTTCATTCATGGTACAATGGTACCTCAGTTGATTCTTAGTAATAATCATGAAAGGAATGGTCTACCATGGTTTGATTTTGGGATCTTGTCCAGGTAGATATTTATTCAATGATGTTGCAGATGGTTCACCTTCTAGATATTTTAGTCACCCTGTTCTGAAACAAAACCATGACCTAGTACCCATCAATTTTCTAAACCATATTAGGTATTCCCTAGACATTATTTTTATTATAATTAAGCATAGTATTTTGGGTGGAACCTCTAGAGAGAGATTTTAAGATGGGGTTGTGATTACATGAAACTCCACCTAAGATGGAGTCATTGAGAAGACATTAGTGGTTGGGTTTTCTTGGTAGAGATACACACTATTTTGGGAATCAATATAGCGGTTCCCCCATGTATTTCTAAAGAGGATATATAGACAAACATTAATGTTAGAGATATATTTGATATTATAGTTCTTATTATTATATACTTAGTGTAATTTTTGAGTGAAGTTCTAGTTTAGAATATGGTTTTGTGGGAGTACTTCGGTGTGGATGATGCATTGATCCATTCCCACCAGGAATCCTTCAAATAGTTTTATTCAAGTATGAAGTGATATAATTTGAATATGTATAAAGGTTCACTAAATGATGGATTTATCCATGGGCCACCTATTATAGTTGAAGATATGATTTATATCATATTCTCACAAACCCATATACTCTTCTATACATGTGTGTGATACTCATTCTGCATTATTTTTTTTTTCAAATTTTTATATTCTAAGAAAGATATTCGTCATCCATATGCTATTTAGAGATTTACCTAGATTTCTACCATCTTTCATTCATAGCATTTGGTGAATTGATTTTATTTTTGGTGGATAATGATTTTTTTTTCTGGGATTAATCATGGAAAATATGTGTCCATGTAGTATCATCCTTGGTATGAATTGGTTACCCATCACTAGCAATGAAATTTGTTTTTAGTCGAGTTGATGAGGTGAGGCCAACCATCAGTGTTTAGTAGAACCCCAAAAATTATAGAGAGTATAGAAAAACCTCAATAGGTTGTAGCCTAAATAACCACCATATAAGAAGTATATATTTTTTCACTATGTATGTTGGTTATGATATTCTAATCATGGTTATTAATGAATACATGATTTCTTTGTTGTGGGTGGCCCATGTTTATCCCTCTCATAGAGGCCACCTATGCTTTGAATTGTATTCTATAGAAATATTTTTGGTATTACTGATTGGAATGATTGATTCTCTTACTATGTTTATGTATCAAATGGGCTGAACCATTCATTATTTTTGTCATTAGTGGTCAATAGTTATAATGGGTTTATCACCCATGGGATAGAAGGTATCATGTTTATAAATAAGGGATTACTCATATCCTTCCATGAGAGTAATAAGTATATAGTAAATTATTATGTTTATATTCTAGATTCAAGAATTTTATTCTCTAAGGAATATTCATACAATATATGGATTATTGGTTTGACATTATAATGATTGAGGTTCTGGTAGTTTTTTTTATTAGTGTAGCACAACAGTGGCTTGGTGGATGATGACTTGGAAAAGGATTCCACGTTTAATTGAGAGGTGAGGTTCTTGAACAAATATACTTACATTGGTTGATTATTAATTGAAAAAAGATATTTTTCGCACATATGATAAATGGGGATGGATCAATATCCTTATCCTCAGTGAGTGAGACCCATAATGGTAATATCAATTGAGTGGATGTTCATGACTAGATATTCTCAGGTGATGGACCCAAATATTTTTCCTAAAGGTAAGGATCATATCATACAGTTCCCTAGGAATATAATGTGTTTCCCTTAATATTCTAATTGAATATTACAATAGTCATTCGGAGTGAGGATGCCCCCAGTAGATAACAGTCCTCTATGTGTTATGTTTATCCGTTAGATTTAAAAATTCTAAAAATATTATAGCCCTGTATATGTGATAGAGGATATTTTCTATAATGGATTTGGTTTTTGGAATCTTGAGTTCTATTAGGTGTTATCCTAGGGTACTGACTTGATTGAGTAGGGTCATCCTGATTATCATGATTTTATGTTTCATAATTTTCTATATTGAGTTGTCAAGGAGTAGTGGTATAATGATGGTAGTTTGAGGATGAAAGTTATTTTTCATGTTGTGATCATTAGTATATTCCATAAAGGAGTGATGTTTATAAAATAATACTATTTTTAGTTTTAGATGTTATCATTATTGGAGATTGGGGTTTGTATATGTGGTTCTTCCTAATATTAGAGGAAGGATTTATCCAAAGGAATGAACTATAATTATTCTTGGTCCTAGGGATATTGGTGTTTATTCCTTATATATTTTTGATGATATAAATACAAGGAGGACACTAAAGGAAATACAAAAATACAACTATTTTAGATTCTCTATGAAATATCCATGTTAAAATCAGTAGACGAGTTTCATTCTAATAGATTGATATCATGATATTGTTACCTAGAATGATCCTAAAGGTGAGTAACATAAAACTCCATCATGAAATATTCATGGAAATTGAATATTCCAAAGTTTATGTTAGTAATTTTTAGTTCTTAGTCATCCCATATAACTAGAAAACCTTTTGTTGGAAAAAATGTTTGGGTGTAGAATCTTGAAGAGACTTACATATTGTGATCTTAGGCTTTTACATTGGTTTTATTTTGATGAAACTTTAAATTGATAGATCTTATAGTGAAACTAAATCCCATGGAGGAATGATATAATGAGTGTGGTGGATGATTATTTTCTTCATATGTATGGTCATATATCATGTTCACATAGAAAATGGATCCCCAAAAGTATAGAAAATACATACAAGTAAAAATTATATTTACACAGTATATTGTTTTATGAAATATTTTCTATTTAGCAGCCCTAGTGGTTTCATTTTTTGGGATGAAATTTTTTAATGGTGTGAATGATGTAGTAACTCAGGTCTTTCCTAGGTCTGGACTTAATATCATTTTTGATCTATAGAGTCTTGAATCATTTATACTGGTAAATGGTATATTTACCCAAGAAAACGAACAAAATTTGTTTTTTCAATTGTTCCATTGATCATGGGGTGTAGTGTTCACCGCAGAGTTGGTTTTTTGTGATTGTATGGGCACAAAAAATTTTAGTGTATTTATAGTATTTATTATTTAAATAAATATTTATCTCAGGAGTGAAAGTATTTTTATCTCCTAAATGAAATCTTGGATGAAAACGTTGACTCCACATTTGTGTTTAATAATTGGGGTTATGCATAATGAAGGAATAAAATTTTCTAGGGTTAAATGTTTATTTACAGGCCAATATTACACTATCAAAAAGTGTATTGTGGGAGAAAACATACACATATACCTCTCCATAGTATTTTGTCACTAATAATCCTCATAGAGGATTACACATCAATAAACCCAATTGATGAAACCTTAGAGAGGGTTAAGATACCCTTTTCTGATGGATATGATTTTAACATTCACAAATCAGTATCTAATCATTGATGTGTAGAAATTTTTCAAATGAGGTAGGGATTTGATATTTATTTGTTCCTCATTATTCATTTTATTCTGATGATGTTAATGATTTTTTATTGTTCAGTACAATGAATGAATTATCATATTACCTTATATGTTTTTACATTGATTGTCATTTGATCTTGTTTCAACAACAATGTTTTTTATTATTGTTTAACCTTATTAAGAAAATTTATGGAATTCAAAACTTCTTCACAAGGATAATTTTCTTGTTCTTGATTACACTTATGTTTGTTAAATTAATATTTATGAATGGTAGATTTGGGTATCCGGGGTTTCCCTGATTTTTATACTCTCTATGTCTTCATTAATCATGCTTCGTTGTGATATACGATCACCACCAACCATTTCCACAGTCAACATATCAAATATGGTTTTTAAGATCATTAATTTATGATTATGGAGAGAAGGTGATATCCTAAATTCATCTTAGTGGAATGAGAGATGGAATTTCCATAGTATGGATATGGTGGGCACATACTGGGTTATCTTCCAGTAGTAATTTGGTATGAATTTGATCGAGAGATGATGGATTGGACCATACGGTGTTTTGAGGGTGAGAATTGGATAGGTTGGTCCTCAATATGATTTTTTTGTTAGTGGTAGGACTAAATGGTGGGGTTCATGTAGATAATGTAAGGTTAATTTGATGATTCATAAATTTTTGTCAAGTTAGGGTATAAATCCAAACTACTCTATGTTTATTATTATAAATACATTTTTTGTATGTCACATATGCTATAGTGGTAGGGATTTAGTTGTTTATAAATTTCACCCAACATATGGACCATGTACACACTCTATATAGGAATAGGATCCATGGATCGAGGTGAACATGATTATAATGCTTGGATACCTCATTTTTGGTACCTAAAATTTGGGTTTTAGGTATTCATTTTGTAATACAAAGCCACACAACTCAAAATTTTAGTTATACATATTGTGTGATCCAGGTGATTATACACACTGTGTGCCTCCCCTTTGATACAACATTTTTTTCAACCTTTACAAAACTGAAGGTAATATATATCAAGAAATATTTGGGTCTCATATGCAATGTATTATCTTAGAAACACCATATATATTTAACCCCACATAGAAGGACTAATTTTAGTTCACAACATAGTTACTAGTATAGAGTCACATTCCCTGACCCCACCATACGCACCATATAATATCCACCCTTTGGTGGGTTTCATGATTTATTTCCCAATTATTTTATTTAGGAGCATGAATAGACCTTTTTGAGTGTTTTTTACACATAGATCATAATGGAAAAATATTTTTATCCATCATATCTTTCTAACATGGAATTTGGGTAGTCAATGATATCATCTTCTTAGAAGAGATGACTAGGTTTGGGAGAGATGATTGGGGTGGTAATAGTGTTTCGTACTCCCCTAGAGATGTGTTGATAATATGGTGTTTGTGATCCTAAACCCTCCATGGAATTTATAACTCCTCCACATACTTGGTGTGCGAGTCCCCCAAGCATGGGCATGGGTATTTTACTTCCTCGTCACATGAGGAGATACAGGTCACCGAAAAGACTTTAGATTATTTAACTTTCCCATTAATAGGGAGTGGTTCCTCCAATAGTGTTCTAAAATCCCTCATTCAATATTCCATACTCGATGAAGAGTGATTCCTCCATAGGGGTTCAATATTCCTTAAACTTTTATATATACATCGATGAGTCAAGGTTCCCCAACTATATATTTTTTTAGGAACATGTGTTTTTTCATAGATGGGTAGTTATAGAAGGCATGGGTTAGTACTCAGTTGACTAAAAATATAATTTTATAAGATTTTGGTTCATTGATATGGTTCTAGAATGTTGATGTGGTTGTTACATGCTATAGGGTGTGATTCACCCTATACTAGTGCACATACTGTAACACCTGAGACTTTTAAAAGAAATATTTTGTTTTTATTTTATATAAATCATCAAAGGAATATTTCACTACACATAACACTATCTTGGCTTTCTTTACACGCAATCACGACCTTCTATGATCGCTTGCGTCGTACGCAATACTGAGTTTCACTAAACAATGATATACTATTAAAATATTATTAAAACTAGCCATTATGAACAGTAAGAACCACTTTTTGAAATTTTTTAAATTTTATTTTTCAAAATGGACTTCATTTTTGGATTCAGAATATCAAAATTAACCAAGGGTGAAATTTTGGTATTTTTCGGGAAACATTCAATTTTTGATGAATAGTGAAAACACTGGGTTACTATTTAAAAACCAACTTTGTATTTAAATAATTATTTATTTTATTTAAATTTATTTTATGTCAAAATTGATACATAATACCTAAATAAGTTCAATGTAATTCATTGGAGTAATTTTATAATAATTTTAGATATATAAAAATTTTATTGATCTTTTCACCCTCTTTTACCCACCTCCTATGAGAATTTGAAAATTTAAATAAAACATAATTTTACCACTTCTGTGAGTGGAATTTCAAAAATCCCAGAGACAAGGATGATGTCAGTAAGTAAAATGTGGTTCAATGAGATGAAAATAATTATTGGTGAATAGTAACTTTTTACTTTTATTTACGACAGTTAAAAGTAAATAGGGTAATTAAAAGTAAAAATGATATTATTATTACCAAAAAACATGCCCAAATTCTATTGGATAAGTTTAATTCAACCAAAAACAACCTTAGGAATAAAATATGTTCAATTAGGGCCACTTGGATTAGATTAGGATATTTATTAATAATTTATTTAAAGAAGGGTTAAAATAGTTAAAATCAATGTTTAATAAGAGAAGAATTTTTAATATAGGGTTATACATGAGCTAAATTCGACTATAAATATTAATTATAAAGATAAAACGATTTCCTACATAATGGTATTTTATTTGTAATTTTTAGACATTAAATAATTTAATTTATTTATGACACAACGATGATGTAGTAATTATCTTATTAATGAAATATTGACATAATTGATGTTATAAATACCCAAAAAAATGTAATTTGGGACTTTTTATGAATGAAAATAATTTTATAGGTTAATATGACATGTTTTTATTTATTTAATTAACGTTTCTTGAACTAATAATTCTGTTATAATTTTCACAAATGTCAATTACTAAATAGTGCCAAAATTGACATAAAATACTTTTTAAAACAAATATTATATAATTAATTGTAATTTTATTCCTAAAAATATAAGGTTTGGAAAAATGACTTAGATAAGGTTTTATATATTAAAAATAAACAACTTGGGGTTTTTTTGGCTTGTTATAGAATGTTAATTAAATTTATAGTGTAAGAACACAAAAAGACACGGTAAAAGTAAAATTATCTAACTTAAAGTTAAATCTAAATGATATGGTTAAAATAGTAAACTAAACTTGTCAAAATTCTATTGGATTAGATTATTTCGACCCATCCCCACCTTAGAATCGAAATAAATCAATTTGGAGCTATTTAAAATGGAATATGGCTTTACAATAAAATAATATTTTTAGTTTTTTCAAAGGAGCCCCTCTCCTCACTTATAAATGGGAACCTCCTCCCTCTCTTCCTCACACCACTTTGAGCCTTAAATCTTGGACAACCCCGGCCAGTTTCTCCTCTACACTTGCCTAGAAACATCCTAGAGGTCCTGTTCTTCTTCAAAGACCAACTGTAGTGCCCTAAAAGGAGGTCTCAAAGAGGCGCTTCAAAGAAGAGGTAATGTCTGTTACCAATTATTTCAACTTTATTTTTTCTTACAATTATTCTTCTTTAGTTGTTTCATTATGAATTAATAACATCAGTATCAATAATATACTGATATGTTATTATATGTATGAAATAACCCTATTTCACCATCTATCTATCCCACGGAAAACGAAATCACCACGCGTGCGTACGTACAGAATATCGTCTCCACACCGTGGTGTAATCTATTTTCCACCACCACCTTAATTGGATGGGTATAATGGTGTAAAGAATGAATATATATGATTATTTTAAATTGATATTGATTCTGAAATATTATACATACACTCCAATACTATTCCACGATCATGGGAACGACATCATCGCTCGTGCGTACATACGGAATACCGTCACCATAATGTGATGCGACTCGTTCTACATGATTTTCATTGCATAATGATTATATAAATGAATTAAGTGAATAAATGTGATATAGATTACACTAATACCATTCTGGAAATGAGGTATCTATAACCTAAAAATAATAATAAGAATTTATTCGACAAAACACGCATAAGAACAAAAAGTAATAAACACCCGAATAACAAGTAGCAATGAAATATGACAAATAATAATATAAGAATATGACCATATATGATATCGTAACAATTATTAAGATTCTGGAATAAGTCAATGACATTATTTAAATCATTATATAGGAGGTTCAGACACTTATGAAGCAAATCAGACCTAATGTAAGGGAAAATCTCGCAATCTCAATTTTTATCCGAGATTGTTTATACTTCAGAATTTACAGGGGAATATTTATCATCCACATCCATGTTTCCTAAATATGTAATATTTATATCATACTACAATTGTTTAAATCCAATTTTTCTATTTGGTGAGTTTTTAGTAAAAGATATGAAAGGAATATTTTGTCGTTATTCGTATGAGGTACTTTTTGACTTTTCTGACATAAGTACGAGAAGAATGTTTTTTAACTTATACGACATGAATGGATTTTTTAAAACATTATTTCCATGAAGCTTACTTTACATGTTTTAATGTTTATTTTTAATCAACTTCATTTAGTTTAAAATTGTATGACATGTTAAGAAAGGAAAAATGTTTTTGAAGTTGAAAGGATATTTTCCTCAAAAATGGAGTTCATGTGTTTTATCAAAATTATCTTCCATATAAGATAATATAGTGTTCTATTTCTATCCCTAATTTTACATTGATTTGATTATGTTATGATGGAATTATTTTTATGATATCCATCTATCTTATATGGATTTTGTTATGATGGCATGAGGTTTAAGATTCCCATTTTTATTACATGGGTTATGCAATGATGTATGATTTTTTTATTTTGTGGCACACATAAGAATTGTATCATTATGAGATGGAAGGGACCTATATCTCCCTCAAATTAATTGGGTAAAGATTATATATCTCATGAGATAGACATGGCTGGAACGACAGGTTAGACCGGTTCAGTGAAACAGGACCAAAATGAGGAATGAACTCGATTCAGAAATGGACTTTGTCCACTAAGATAGTATTGGAAATGAGTCTTGACTAATAAGAAATGATTCTCTATCATTATGTGTGTATGCCACAAAGCTTCATGTTTTACGTTATTATTATTGTGATTACATTTCACTACCATGATTTATCCCATGTTATGAAATTATGATCTCTTTTGCATGGTATGATTTCAAAAATTTTATCTTCTTTTGAATATGATGTGATTGATATTTCTTTTTTTACCCTTACTAAGAATTTGAGCTCACCCTTTTGAATGTTTTCCTTCCCCAGGTCAGGAAAAAGTTTATTAAGTAAGATATGCCAAAAGGGACTATAGATATGATGAAATAAGTGGGAGACAATGTAGATGCTTTATGAACCAGTTGTTTATGTTTCCCAGTTTCTAAAGACACTATACCTATAAGGGCATTTTGTTTTTTTGTTATATGTTGTAATAAGTGTAATTAAATTTTTAAGTACTAATAATGTATGTAAAGTATGGTTCGTTATACAAACCTTGGTGAGGAACATGTTCCACTCAAAGGTTTAGGGTGGTAACATGTAAAGGTTGAATAATATGGATGTTCTAGGCCTTATGACACATCATAAACCCCTTGGATGACTAAACATTATGACCTACAATTGGGTTGTAGAATTTATACCTTACGGGTCCTTTTGGTTTCTAAGATTCCCCAGTTTCTCATATGATACGATTCCTTATAGATTTGAGTTAAGATATTGGGTCTTCCTCATGTACCTAAGACTTCTTGTCATAGAGTATATATGATTTTTCAAAATCTCATCATTACAATATTATAATTTTGTTTTACATAAATTATTATATCATTTCTTTAGTTTATGGTTTTTGGGAATCCTTATGTGTGTTAGAATACTCACCCCAATATGGGATATATGCCCATTCGAGTTGTGTTGTTGTAGACGATGCATTGTTTAGATATAGTCTAGGTAGATATGGTTTTGGTTTGAATTTTAAGGGATAATTATTGTTAAAACTAGGTGGTTCTAGGTGGATCATTACTGTTTTTGTGACCACTTCAGATAGAGATTGATCTAGGATTCCTTACAGTAAGGAGGTGCTTATCCAATCCATATAGTTATTTAGGTTTTAGGACCATGAAATATGCACAGTTCCTATGGTTTTTCTTATAAAACTATGTACTTATCACATGATTTCTCATAAATAAAGTATAGAGAGTTCAATTTCTGATGACGTATTAGGGTGGACACTCTACATATAACTGACTCACAGTGAAGCCTTAGTGGTCTAGTTCATTCAAACTCATTCCTCCTAAATATTTTAAAATAAAAAATTCGTTGTCAAATATTATTTTTGTAAATTTATCTATTTTTCAAGATAGATTTATAACATGAATACTTTAAATTTTGAGTATTTTTATCTTTTTGGAGTAAATTTGATTCAAAAGCTAATATATATTAGAATATATTTAACTAATTTTTGATCAATGATTCTATTAAATATATAGAAAATCAAAATAATTTTTATTCATTATTATTAAGGGAAAATATTGCGATTGGTATGTTTTTTATGGTTAAAGGTGACCCTAATGGTATTTGTTTCAAAGAGATATTTTTGAAAGTATGTGGTTAAAAAATGATTAAGGGGTGGATCTGATTTGAGATTTTGTTTTTTAATTATATTTTTAACACATAAAAAAATTCAACACATTTTCAACATATTAATTAAAATCCCACTCAGATGAATTAAGATGATTCAGATGAGGGTATTTCCGTTTGTAAAGTTAGAATATATTGAAAAAGGGTTTAAATTGGAAAGGGAATTTTGGAAGGTGTTTTATTATTGAAAGAGGAAATCACACCGTAAGGGTTTATATCATTCCATAATGATCCAATATTAGACTAATTATTATTTTTTATTTAGTTAAAATCACACTATGATTTAAATGATCACTCTGTTATTCCGTTCTAAATTGAAATGATGCTCAGGTTTTTAATCCTTACAATAAGATCACACTGTAATTGGTATTCCAGGTTTTTTTTATGATCTTACTTTTTTCTAAGAGCAATTATATTACGATATGGGTGAATAAATTACATTTATAATACAAAGATCATACTACATTGTGTTAGGTCACACTTTAACAGTTCATGAATGAATAATTAGTGGTTATGTGAAATATGAGGTTACACTATGAAGGATTATGTTGTATTGTGAATAAATATATCACCCCGCAGTATTGAAGGCCATATAGAATTTTTACACAAATGTATGTAGAGTCTTTCAAAGGCCACACCACAATATATAGTGTAATAATATTATTCACCTTCTCTCCCAATAGTAATAATGGTCATTCCCTACTTCAGGAAAAAATATTGTTTTTCAGTGATTTGATGATGGGGATTCTTAGATAAAGATAAGGATACTGTAGCATGATTTTTCTTGTCCCAAAAAAATTTAATGTGTTACTAAAGGGTTTTTATTAATCTAAAGTCTCAAATAAAATCTATAAAAGTTATTAATTGGAATTTTAATTTGAAATTTAAATTTCTATTGAAACAAGAAGTGTGAATACTATGAAAGTAAATAGAGAGTAGTGAATAGAAATGAGAATCCTACATTTAAGAGTGTGGAATAACGGAAGAGTAATAATAAGTAAAATATGTAAGAATAAGATTATATCATCATTATATAAATCATATCTTGAAGTAGGAATACTTTTATGTTATGTTTAAGGAAACTCTTTATGAGTTTTAGGATAGTTTGGTGTATGCTGGGTTGTTTTGAGATTATTATTATTTATTAAAATCTAATGGTTTGATATTTCATAAGTATTTATTAGTGAATAATATAATAATGACATGGATTATTGATTACTTTTTCACTAGATATGTAAAAAAATATTAGTGTATAAAGAATATAAGAGGAGTGAATACTCTTAGGTGTAAAAGTAGAGCCTATTATTAGAGGATGAATATTATTCTTATTGAACCTTTGAAGATCATTTTTTTATTGTGGGGATTACATTACATAAGTTAGGTGATATTTTATATGTAACATGAGTATAAGGATAAACCCCACTCATTTGTATCTATGTAGATAAGTGGGTAAAATAGTGTTGAGTATGTCAGATCATGACAAATATGTATCCATTAATTTTGAAGGGTTATCATTGTAATTTATTTATGCCCAAAATGTTTGTATTTCTTAAATTGTTATAAAAGTGAAAAAAACAATCAATTATATCACTTTAATAGGTGAAAACGTTTATTCAGTGGGGGAACATAGAACAAAAAGATTCATTGATTCACCCATCTTAGAGAATCAATTATGATAATAGTTACTTTTATCTAGGAACTCCATTAATTGTATGAGAGATGTTTTCTATGTTTTCTTAAAAAATGAAATGTTTTTTGAAGGTTTGAGGTTAGGTGTGATTTATATTTATTCTATGTCATTTTTATTTTTAATTTTATGACTATAAGTAATCCTATTAATTTAGTGAATAGAAATGAAATTCTTACATTTTATGGAAAGAAGCATATAATTTGAAAGGATATCAATAACCCATATTCTAGGATTTAATAATGTTACCAACCCTAATTAAATAGAATAAGTAGTATTAAAACCCATCCAAAAAGAATACATGTAAATAATTAATAAGATAATAAAAAATAATGTAAAAATACTTTTTAAAAATGATTTGAACATTTAAATAAAACATAAATTGATGAATTCAAATATACTTTAGTATCAGCTAAAAACACTAATTACTAATATTTTGGTAGGATAGTCATATAATACAAGTGATGTGTAAGGTCCAAGATCTATCTAGTTTGAACCTTCGTGTGTTTTTGAATCCTGTGCTGCTCAGAGGAGGCCTATAGAGGGTCTTCATGTGTTTGGACACTAAAATATGGAAGTATTGAGAATTAACAATGTGCAAGGGTTTCAAATTGTGAATGTGTGGTTCACAACTTGGGTGAGAGCCCGATTCATGGGTTGAATCCCTTCATGGTTATGTAAGGCTTGTTCATGAGGCGAATCTTTACATGAATTAATTTGAGACCAAATGGTAAAAGGTGATGAATAATTTTGCAGGACTTCACAATTAATTCGTAGAAAACGTGAAGGTGTTTCTCACCATGAAAATCAATTGTGCAGTGCACCTTTCTATGTTATAGAGCCTCTAGTTGTGTAAAACACCATGCTTTTCTCTCTATTTTTAGTCGATCTCTAGGTCTCTCTTCAGGTGTTTTCATATCCCATTGATTGGGATTAATTTTAGGATTACCATGTTGGATCTATAGTGATATGAGGTTCATTCTATTTTTTTTCTCATGTTTTGTCGATATAGATTCTCTAATTTCTTCTATCCATATGATGGAGGTATCTCAATATCAGTCAAATGATGTTTTCATGGTATTTTTTCTGTGGTTTTGGTGAGACTTCCTTTGAGGGATGCAACTCTTGTGGGTGCGGTGATTGAGATCAATGAAATTGGTCCATTTTTATGTGAAGAATTTCCACCCCTTTGATGTAGGGGATTCATTTATTATCTTATTTATTTACATTCAATACAAATGTTTGAATGGTATATCCCTTTGTATGTAAATATAATTAACCTAATAAATAGTGAAAAGGATTAGTAATTAATGGGTTTTAGTGATTGTATGTTTCTTATATCTACCAGGATAATAGTTTGCTTCTTGGTTTTATAGATAGTGTGATATCTATGTTATTAGTTTCAATATTTTTATTATACAATGTATTATAATGTTTTTCTTGATGGAAATTATTAATTAACATAATGTTATAATTAATTGATTGATTTTATTATGAATTAAAAAAGAGGTTTGTCATAACAAATCATATGTTTCTAATAATTTGATGATAATAAAAATGATGCAATTTACGTAATTAATTTAATGTGTTGTTCCATGATAACGGAATTAATAAATAATGTGACGCATGGTAATTATTTTTACGATAATTTTTAGGGCATGTTTAAATTTGAATAATACTTGTGTAGGTTTGTTGGAATTATAATTAATGCTAAGAGCATGAATAAATTTTTATAGCTTGTTATAGATGATACCATTGGATACCCATAGTTGGTACATGTGAATAATGAATTATTTAGTTCAATATGGTATAAGAACTGGTTTTGTGATAATGATAATTACTAGGGAATGAGTTTACCGTTTTCTAGATAAGGCTGAGTTCCTTAAGACTAGAGCCATGAGAGATCATTTTATGTGAAGTTTGGATACCTTGTTTTCCCCTAATTTACCTTGTTGAATATATATATTTCATTATACCTTGTTATGTTCTATGTATGTGAGATTTATTATTTGTTGTGTTATAATCCCGGTATAACTAAGCCTGGGATGGTAGTTGTGATTTGGTATTGGGTGTCCTGAATGATGTGGCCGCAGTTGATACCTTTGATGGTGAGATGCATCCGGATATGAATGTGGGTGTTAGACATGAGACTAAATATGATGTAATGGGTTGAAGATGGTTTTAATCATTTATTTGATTAAGTTATATGACTAATTGAAATTAATCTCTTTAAAATAAGATAGTTGGGTTTCTTTTTTATCAGCATTATATTCCACACTTCTTGAGATTGTTGGGTGTGCTTGGTTGCAAGATTCATCTTTTTGGTAGATTTGGATGGTTTTATTGGAGTACCAAGATTATGGAATGATTCTAATAATTAATTAATATTTCCTAACACATGGTGTTGGTGTTGAGGGAATGAAAATGATGAAAATATGCAGGTCTTTAGAAACACTAGATTTAGTTTGGATTATGCCTGGAGGGAATAGACATCATTATGAAGATCAATGTAATGAAATTAGAAAAAAAATGGTACATTAATTATTAATTAATTAATTAAAAAATTTAAATGGTATGAATAAAACAATTTATTTACTGTAGCTCTTTAAATTCTTGTGTTCTTATAAGGTACCTTGTACCAAGTAGTAGTTGTTGCGTGTCCACGTAATTATTGCTAAAGTTGTACATAGGACTAGGTTATTACCATAGTGTGGTAGTGGGATATATAATATCACGTATATTCTATGATTTCATACACTACCCCAACCATTTTGGTTAGGGTGACTGACACCTAGTGGACTCCAGGAGGGTATTTTCCCTAACATCCTTGTGTGAGGATAGATGGTTGATTAAGCACTCTGGACCCACACTATTCTCATAGTAATTAATTGTGATGGGATGGACGATGTTTAGTTTTCCCATATATGTGTGCAGAGGGATTTAGTAGATTGTGGTTATTTCACACACATGTATCAACATATATAACATCTAAAGGATTATTATAGGTATGATGTGTATAGACTTTGATGGAATGAAGTACTTACTCAATGTATGAGATGTGATGCCATGAGGAAAAATACTCAATGTATGATACACATAACATGTGCTATGGTTGATCCATAAAAAATACATGGTTACTATATATGGATATGTGTATGGGATGATCTAATGATGTGATACAAGAGTATCATGTTTGAATTCCTTTTCTAGGTGTCTGCGAGATAAATTATTTTGTTGAGAGATGGATCAGGATGTTAGACATTAGAGAAGAGTGACAAAACTAGTAGAAAAGTGTGTGTAGGGTACCCTGATTTCTTATAATTATACAATATGATCAATTTTATGTGATAATTTGTTAGATTTATCCATTTGAGGCTAGGAACATAGTGTAAATGTTTAGGTGATGAGTTAGTTTCACTATTGTTCCCTGTGCTTTATCACGATATCTTTATATTTTGAAAGAAAGTTTCTAAGGAGGATCCTAATGAGTATAATTTTATACTCACCCTGTATATTAATAATTTGTTTAGGTCATCCAATGAAATTTTCAGATCATGCTACATATTACCAGCTCATGTTTTTATAGGAGTTTTTTGGGCTTTATGGTTGTTTCCATCTAATCATTTTTTCACTTTCAGTTTTCCTTTCAGTTGTTTACAACTTTATTACATTGAATTTTTTCACTTGGGATTTATTTATTTTTATGTTTGAGTATGTTTTTATTTGTGAATCTATCTTATATCTCCCATCTATGGTTTCTCTTAGATGGTAATTCCTCACATATATTGTTTTATTATACAATCCATGATAATCACCAACCCAGGGCCTACTAGAGGTGGGAATTGAGAAGTCATGATATCCATTCAGATATTCCCATCCTATGTGGGGTACCCTGGGGGGTGGGTCATAAAAGAGTGGTATTGTATTTTCAGGATTGAGGGATCAGAATAATTTTATAGTTAAGCATGTGTGAAGTTTCACGGATTTTTCAAGAAATGATGTCAGATAAGTTTAGTAGGTGATGTAAGCATAGTAGACCTGATGATAAAATGGTATTTATGGACCCATGTGGTAATAAGCATGAACCATTAATTTTATTGAACCTACTAAACAATGTGATATGGTTTTTAGGGTAGATACCTAAGAAATAATCCTAAATCATTCTTCTTTCTTGCATGTGTTTCAAAGGGATAGATCATTATATGAGTTAAAACCATAAATATGATAATAAAATAAATAATTAACTAATATTAAGTATTCCATATTTTTGGTTTAGGACCACTAACCATCTGTTCTTCTTGAAGGTATGTGTAACACCCCAAGATTTTATGAAAAATATTCTTTTTAATTTCATTAATGTCTTGTGTTGTACGCTACACCAAAAGGAGCTTGCACAACACAATCCTTGACTTGCCTTGCATTACACGCAATCGCGACCTTCCTCGATAGCCTGTGTAGTACGCAATACCGAGTTTCACTAAACAATGATATGCAATTAAAATATTATTAAAACTAGCCGTTATGAATAGCAATAACCACTTTTTGAAATATTGTAATATTTATTTTTCAAAATGGACTTCATTTCTGGATTTGGAATATCGAAATTTGTTTAGGGTGAAAATTTGGTACTTTTCGGATAACTTTCATTTTCTGATGAATAGTGAAAATTACTAAATTTTAATTAAAAACAACCTTTTTAATAGAAATAATTAATAGTGATAAATTATTAATTTGATTGGTTTTAAAGTATATTTAGAATATATTTTTACAATTTAATACAATGTTGGTTATTGGATGTAATTTCACATTTAAAGCAGACATAAACAACTGTCAATCTTTTGATAATTATTATTTCTTAAGAACACGCTATTTATTTTGATGACAGGAATTAATTTTTTAAATTAATTAATGAAACTAATATGTTTTGAATTTGGTAAAATAGACATCGTTTTTGAATTCATAATATCAAATATATCTTAGGCCTAATTTTTGGTATTTTGCTGAAAACTTTCAATTTTTGATGAATAGTGAAACCACTAAGTGGTAGTTAAAAAACCAGAATTTTTAATAAAACTTAATTTTACCGCTTCTGTGAGTGGAATTTCGAAACTCCGAGAGACACGGTTAATATCAAGGACAAAAATATGGTTCAATGAGATGAAAATAGTTTTTTTTTGAATAATAACTTTTTACTTTTTTTTACCACGGTTAAAAGAAAATAGGGTTATTAAGGGTAAAAATGATATTATTATTACCCTAACACATGTCCCAATTTTATTGTAAAAGTTTAATAAGAACAAAAGCAACCTTAGGAATAAAATATGACCATTTAGGCCCACATGGATTAGATTAGGACATTTATTATTAATTTATTTAAAGAAGGGTTGAAATAGTTAAAATCAAAGTTTAATAAGTAAATCATTTTTAATATGGGGTGATACATAAGATAAATTCATATATAAATATTAATTAGAAAGTAAAAAAGCTTTCCTACATAATTATATTTTATTTGGAATTTTTAGACTTTATATAATTTAATTTATTTATGACACATTGATGATGCAGTAATTATCTTATTAATGAAATATTGACATAATTGATGTTATAAACACTAAAATAAATTCCATTTGAGACTTTTTATGAATTACACTAATTTAGAGGTTAATATGACATGTTAGTATTTATTTAATTAACTTTTTTAGAACTAATCATTCTGTTATGAGTTTCACAAAAACCAATTACTAAATAGTGTCAAAAATGACATAAAATAGTTTTTAAAACAAATATTATATTAGTAATTGATATATTATTCCTAAAAATAGAAGGTTCGGCCAAATGACTTATATAAGGTTATATATATTAATAATAAACAACTTGGGGTTCTTTTGGCTTCTTATAGTAAGTTTAATAACCTTATAGTATAAGAATACAAGAAGACACGGTAAAAGTAAAATTATTTTACTTAATGTTAAATATAAATGATAATGTTAAAATAGAACCTAAACTTGTCTAAAATCTATTGGATGAGAGGATTTCGACCCATACCCACCTTAGCTTCTAATTAAATCAATTTGGAGCTATTTAAAACCGAATTTGGCTTTATATTAAAATAATATTTTTAGTTATTCCAAAGGTGCCCCTCTCCTCCCTTATAAAAGGGCACCTCCTCCCTCTCTTCCTCACACCAATTTGAGCCTTCATGCTCGGCAAAACCCTGAACAATTCCCTTTTACACATCAATAGAGACATCCTAGAGGTTCTGTTCTTCCTCAAAGACCAATTTTAGTGCCCTAAAAGGATATCTCAAAGAAGCACTTCAAAGAAGAGGTAATGTCCGTTACCGATTCTTTCATCTTTATTTCTTCTTCCACTTATTCTTCTTTAGTTGATTCATTATAAAGTAAAAACATCAGTATCACTCATATAATGATATGTTATTATAAGTATGAAACAACCCTATTTGACCATCTATCCATCCTACGGAAAATGAAATCACCGCGCGTGCGTACGTACGGAATACCGTCTCCACAACGTGGTGTAATCTATTTTCCCCCACCACCTTACTTGGATGGGTATAATGATGTAAATAATTACTATATATAATTATTTTAAAGTGATATTGATTATGAAATAGTATACATACACTCCAATACAATTCCACGATCATGAGAACTATATCATCGCTCGTGCGTACGTACGGACTACCGTCTCCAAGACACGATGAGATTCATTCACCACGTTAACCATTCATGAATGATTATAAAGTATATATAAAAATTAATAATGAAATATATGACATAATAATGATTCTGTATTTATTTTTATATATATGTATGTCATCTACTTAATTCCATTTAACTCAATAAGGAAAAGAAAACAACGTTCATGCGTACGTACGGTCTACCGTCTCCATGAACGGTGTATTTCATTCCATTTATTGATCTATTATATATATATATATATATATTCTGAATATATATAATATATAAATCATGTTTTATATTCTGGTATTAAATAATCATGATCTAAGTAACCATATGAATAATTACAAGTCAAAACATAGACGAAAAATGAAACGATTTTACCCAAAACGCTCTTTAACATGGAATTTACAAAAGAACGGGTAATATAAAGCCATAAGTGAACCATATATGATATCATAACAATGAGTATGATTCTGGAATAAGTCAATGACATTATTTAAATCATTATACCGGAGGATCGGACACATACGAAGCGAATCAGACCTAAGGTAAGGGAAATATCACAATCTCATTTTTATCCGAGATTGTTTATACTTTGAAATTTACTGGGGTGTATTTTATCATCCACATCCATGTTTCCTCAATATGTAATATTATTTACATCCACCTAAAATTGTTTAAATCCAATTTTACCCTTCGGTGAGTTTTTAGTAAATGATATGAAAGGAATCTTTTGTCGTTTTTTGTACGAGGTACTTTTTGACTTTTCTGAAAAAAGTACGAAGAATGTTTTTTTAAACTTATACGACATGAATGGATTTTTAAAACATTATATACAAAAATCTTCCTTTACAAGTTTTCATGTTTTTTTAATCAACTTCTTTTAGTTTAGAATTTTATGACATGTTAAGAAAGGAAAAGTGTTTTTGAAGTCGAAAGGATATTTTCCTGAAGAATGGAGTTCAAGTGTGTTATCAAAATTATTTTCCATATAAAATAATAAAGGGTTCTGTTTCTATCCCTATTATTACATGGATTTGATTATGTTGTGATGGAAATATTTTTTTTATGAATTATTTTATCTTATATGAATTGTTTTATGATGTCACGATGTTTAAGAATTCCGTTTTTATTACATGGGTTATGCAATGATGTATGATTTATGATTTTTGTGGAACACATAAGAATGGTTTCATTATTATATGGGTGGGACCTATATCTCCCTCCAATGCATTGGGTAAAGATTGTATATCTCATGAGATAGACATGGCTGGAATGGTAGGTTATACCGTTTCAGTGAAACAGGACTGAAATGAGGAGTGAAATCGGTTCAGAAATGGACTTTGTCCACTAAGATAGTCTTGGAAAAGAGTCTTGACTAATAAGAAATGATTCTCTATGATTATGTGTGTATGAAACAATGTTTCATGTTTTATGTTATGATTATTGGGATTACATTTCACTACTATGATTTATCCCATGTTATGAAATTATAATCTCTTTTACAGGTTAAGATTTCTAAAAGGTATGTGCTTATGTATATGATGTGATTGATATTTATTTTGTTTAACCTTACAGAGCATTTGAGCTCACCCTTTTATGTTTTCTTTTCCCTAGGACATAAAGAAAGGATTTAGGTTTAAAAAAAAGAAGAAGACCTTTATGGGTGATGTTGAAGATCTTTCACCACGATTTGAAGATTATATTCTGAGTTTCCAAAGACACTAAACTATTACGGTCCTTGTGTGTGTGTTTTTGTTATGTACTAAGTATTCTGCAAAAGTAATGTAATGTCCATGTACGTTAAGCTTTGGGTCTCTACAGTTGGTATCAAAGGAAAGTTTTAGTCAACCTTTGGAAACTAGGATGCGAAAACGTTAGTGAGATCTCTAGAGATATTTCTAAGGTATGTCTAGGGATGTCCCTATGGATAAGTATACGTATAGGATATAGTCTTATAACTACGGTAACGATCTTAGAATTTAACCTAAGATGTTAGATATTCAGGGTGCTTCCACATTACTATGTTATTTTCCCTAGCATGATTTTTTCATCTCACACTATTCTTTTTGGGTTTTAGAAAATGGCTGGAAACAGGAAGATTCATGATAATGGGGGATATGACAGACAATGGAATGATATTCTTCATGAGAAACCAAATGAAACGGGATTTGGAAGTCCAATCATCGTTATTATGCCTAATCAGCAATCTCATAATATGATCAATAATCTCTTCTTAGGTATGTTTCCAGACTCAGATAATAAGAGAAAGATGGAGTTTCATGATAATCATAGAGGAAAGAAAGTTCAATTTCCCCTATGTAAAGCATGTGGGAAGAGGCATCAAGGAGAATCTTTCAAGGGAAATGGAAGATGATTTGGGTGTGGTAAAGAAGGACACAAAGCCAGTAAGTGCAAAGGAAAAGGTTCAGTTAACACCATGGATGAGGATAATGGTATTGCTACGACATCAACAATGGTTAAATGTTTTAAATGTGGAATGTATGGGCATTATGCAAACCAATGCCCTAAGGGAAAGTCTCATGAAGAGAATCAGTACGGGCGTATGGGTAGTATTTATGCTGATGATGATGAAGAGACTACAAATGATATGTAAGATGATTGAATTGTTGAAGTTTAGTCAATGGTTTAAGAAGGTAGTGGAATGATTACATGTTTATCAAGTGTAATGTTGTATAAGTAATCTCATGGTACTATAGAATAAAGAGACATCTAAGGATTGTTACAATGTTGTCTTTCCTCAAGTTTTGAAAGTGTATGATTAATGGTACCAGTAACTATGAAAGGTTATTCAGATATTTTTGGAAAGTAGATGATATGCGCATAATGAAGGGATATGGAGAAAATTAAATGTTTGATAGTATTCATGAGCTCATGACTGATATAAGGAGAAGGTTATATCATGGTTTGAGTATATAGAATTTTTGGATTTTGGTATGTGGAAAGAGTTAACTTTTGACAGCATTTCTGTTTTCACTAAGTTTTAATGGGTATTCATTTTTTACGAGAATACATGATTAAGGTATTCACATGATTGGAATGTGACCAACAAGATATATGGGGGATAAATGATGGTATTCACATGCTTGGTTGATGATATTTTAAGTAATCGTTTTCTTTATACTATGAGCTTGGACCGATGTATTGTAGATAAGCCTAAAGATTGGAATTGATTATGTTGGACATATGTTATTAATGTTTAAGGATATAACTTTTTTCAATATTATTGATCGGATGTTATAGTATTGTAGTTTTAAAAAAAGGATAACTTGTAGGACGGGCGACATCCTATCACGTCGGACAAGGCTGTGGGAATCGAACCCACAACCGAAGTGCGACTGGCCTTTTTTTCCTACCACTAGCCTATAGGAAGTCCCTGTTTAGTAGAAACTAGTTTAATTATATTATGCAGTATGATATATGAAGTATAAGTCCATTTTAGGAACCATATATGATTAATCTCACTATAGATGGACTTATGTATTTTTTGATATCTTTTCTAACCTTTTGTTTGAGACAGATGGAATGACCCATCATTCTATCACATGATCTGCTAACACATCACGAATGACAAATTCAACTTCATTTTTTAAGGGATGAAGTTGAAATTGTCCAAAGAACGAAAAACGGTGAGACTATACCAAAATCACGAAAGTATTTCTTCTAATTCCAATTTCACCAACATTAGGGAAATGATCTTGAAAACCAAAATGTTGTCCAAGTGCTCTTATTTCTAATGAATCAGATGGTACCTTAGATCGTCACAAATTTATGTCTTTGTGATTGCTAGATTTTCCAAAGCCATGTTCTCTGCCACTCTCCATCAGAACATGATGGTTAGATTTCTCTACCATATCCATATTTTCACCTATGTGGAAACCCAGTGATTAGTTTATTTGGGAAATCGTTACGTTTCATACTTTTGTTTTTAAAGATGGATTTTGGTATTCCTTTTTACGACGTGGGTTTCTATTAAAGAATCTTTCGAATAGTAAAACATTTATAACCCCGATGAATTTCAAGGGCGAAATTCATTTTAAGGGGGGTAGAATGTAACACCCCGAGATTTTATGAAAACTATTCTTTTTAACTTCATTAATGTCTTGTGTTGTACGCTACACCAAAAGGATCTTGCACAACACACATCCTTGACTTGCCTTGCATTACACGCAATCGCGACCTTCCTCGATAGCATGTGTAGTACGCAATACCGAGTTTCACTAAACAACGATATGCTATTAAAATATTATTAAAACTAGCCATTATGAATAGTAATAACCACTTTTTGAAATTTTTTATTTTTTATTTTTCAAAATGGACTTAATTTCTGGATTCGGAATATCAAAATTAGCTTACGGTGAAATTTTGGTACTTTTCGGATAACTTTCATTTTTTGATGAATAGTGAAAATTACTAAATTTTAATAATAACATCTTTTTTAATAGAAATAATTAATAGTGAAAAATTATCAATTTGATTGGTTTTAAAGTATATTTAGAATATATTTTTACAATTTAATACAATGTTGGTTATTAGATATAATTTCACATTTAAACCAGACATAAACAACTGTCAATCTTTTGATAGTTATTATCTCTTAAGAACATGCTATTTGTTTTGACGACGAGAATTACTTTTTTAAATTAATTAATGCAACTAATAAGTTTTTAATTTGGTAAAGTAGACATAATTTTTGAATTCATAATATCAAATATAGCTTAGGCCTAATTTTTGGTATTTTTCTGAAAACTTTCAATTTTTGATGAATAGTGAAACCACTATGTGGTAGTTAAAAAAACTGAATTTTTCATAAAACTTAATTTTACCTCTTCTGTGAGTGGAATTTCAAAAATCCGAGAGACACGGTTAATATCAATGACTATAATGTGGTTCAATGAGATGAAAATAATTTTTTCTGAATAGTAACTTTTTACTTTTTTTTACCACGGTTAAAAGTAAATAGGGTAATTAAGGATAAAAATGATATTATTATTACCTTAACCCATGTCCTAATTTTATTGGACAAGTGTAACTCGAACAAAAACAACATTAGGAATAAAATATGACCATTTAGGCCCACTTGGCTTAGATTATGACATTTATTATTACTTTATTTAAAGAAGGGTTAAAATAGTTAAAATCAATGTTTAATAAGTAAATCATTTTTAATATGGGGTTATACATAAGATAAATTCGGCTATAAATATTACTTAGAAAGATAATGATATTTCCTACATAATGATATTTTATTTCTAATTTTTAGACTTTATATAATTTAATTTATTTCTGACACATTGATGATGCAGTAATTATCTTATTAATGAAATATTGACATAATTGATGTTATAAACACCAAAATAAATGTAATTTGAGACTTTTTATGAATTAAACTACTTTTCTAGGTTAATATGACATGTTAGTATTGATTTAATTAACTTTTTTCTAACTAATAATTCTGTTATGATTTTCACAAAAATCAATTACTAAATAGTGTCAAAATTGACATAAAATAGTTTTTAATACAAATATTATATTAGTAATTGTTATTTTATTCCTAAAAATCTAAGGTTCGGCCAAATGACATAGATAAGGTTATATATATTAATAATAAACAACTTGGGGTTCGTTTGTCTTCTTATAGTATGTTTATTAACATTATAGTATAAGAACACAAGAAGACACGGTAAAAGTAAAATTATTTTACTTAATGTTAAATATAAATGATATGGTTACAATAGGAACCTAAACTTGTATAAATTCTATTGGATGAGAGGATTTCAACCCATACCCACCTTATCTTTGAAATAAATAAATTTGGAGATATTTAAAACCGAATTTGTCTTTATAATAAAATAATATTTTTAGTTATTCCAAAGGTGCCCCTCTCCTCCCTTATAAAAGGGCACCTCCTCCCTCTCTTCCTCACACCACTTTGAGCATTCAAGATCATCCAAACCCTGCCGAATTCCCTTCTACACTTCCCTAGAAACATCCTAGAGGTTCTGGTCTTCCTCAAAGACCAAGTTTAGTGCCCTAAAATGAGATCTCAAAGAAGCACTTCAAAGAAGAGGTAATGTCCGTTACCGATTCTTTCATCTTTATTTCTTCTTCCACTTCTTCTTATTTAGTTGTTTCATTATGAAGTAACAACATCAGTATCACTCATATACTGATATGTTATTATATGTATGAAACAACCCTATTTCACCATCTATCCATCCTACGGAAAATGAAATCACTACGCGTGCGTACATACGGAATACCGTCTCCACGCCGTGGTGTAATCTATTTTCCCCCACCACCTTACTTGGATGGGTATAATGATGTAAATAATTACTATATATAATTATTGTAAAGTTATATTGATTCTGAAATAGTATACAAAAACTCCAATACAATTTCACGATCATGAGAACGATATCATCGCTCGTGCGTACGTACGGACTACCGTCTCCACGACGCGATGAGATTCATTCTCCACGTTAACCATTCATGAATGATTATAAAGTATATATAATAATTAATAATGAAATATATGACATAATAATGATTCTGGATTAATGTTTATATATATGTATGTCATCTACTTAATTCCATTCAACTCAATAAGGAAATGAAAATAGCGTTCATGCGTACGTACGGTCTACCGTCTCCATGAACGGTGTATTTCTTTCCATTTAATAATCTATTATATATATATATTATGAATATATATTATATATAAGTCATGTTTTATATTCTTTAATTAAGTAATCATGATCTAAGTAATCATATGAATAATTAAAAGTCAAAGCACTGATGAAAAATGAAACGATTTTACCCAAAATGCTCTTAAACATGGAATTTACAAAAGAACGGGTAATATAAAGCCATAAGTGAACCATATATGATATCATAAAAATGTGTATGATTCTGGAATAAGTCAATGACATTAATTAAATCATTATACAGGAGGATCGGACACATACGAAGCAAATCGGACCTAAGGTAAGGGAAATATCACAATCTCATTTTTATCTGAGATTGTTTATACTTTGAAATTTACTGGGGTGTATTTTATCATCCACATCCATGTTTCCTCAATATTTAATATTAATTACATACACCTAAAATTGTTTAAATCAAATTTTACCCTTCGGTGAGTTTTTTGTAAAGGATATGAGAGGAATCTTATGTCATTTTTCGTATAAAGTACTTTTTGACTGTTCCAACAAAAGTACGAAGAATGCTTTTTTATCTTATACGACATGAATGGATTTTTAAAAAATTATTTCCAAGAATCTTACTTTACATGTTTTCATGTTTATCTTTAATCAACTTCTTTTAGTTTAGAATTGTATGACATGTTATGAAAGGAAAATTTTTTTGAAGTAGAAAGGATATTTTTTCTCAAGAATGGAGTTCAAGTGTGTTATCAAAATTATTTTACATCTAAGATAATAAAGGGTTCTGTTTCTATCCCTATTATTACATGGATTTGATTATGTTGTGATGGAATTATATTTTTTATGAATTATTTTATCTTATATGAATTGTTTTATGATGTCACGATGTTTAATAATTCCGTTTTTATTACATGGGTTATGCAATGATGTATGATTTATGATTTTTGTGGCACACATAAGAATGGTTTCATTATGAGATGGGTGGGACCTATATCTCCCGCCAATGCATTGTGTAATGATTTAATATCTCATGAGATAGACATGGCTGGAATGGTAGGTTATACCGGTTCAGTGAAACAGGACTGAAAAGAGGAGTGAACTCGGTTCAGAAATGGACTTTGTCCACTAAGATATTCTTGGAAATGAGTCTTGACTAATAAGAAATGATTCTCTATGATTATGTGTGTATGCCACAATGTTTCATGTTTTATGTTATGATTATTGGGATTAAATTTCACTACTATGATTTATCCCATGTTATGAAATTATAATCTCTTTTGCAGGTTAAGATTTCCAAAAGTTATGTGCTTATCTATATGATGTGATTGATATTTCTTTTGTTTACCCTTACTGAGCATTTGATCTCACCCTTTTATGTTTTATTTTCCCCAGGACATAAAGAAAGGATTTAGGTTTTAAAAAAATAAGGCCTTTATGGGTGATGTGGAAGATCTTTCACCACGATTAGAAGATTATATTCTGAGTTTCCAAAGACACTAAACTATTACGGTCCTTGTGTGTGTGTTTTTGTTATGTACTAAGTATTCCTCAAAAGTAATGTCATGTCCATGTAAGTTAAGCTTCCGGTCTCTACAGTATGGCTTCGATTTGACTTAATCATTGGGTTCACACTGAATATGTTCATTGTGATGTGCCAATAGATAACCGTTGAGTTGAGGTCGATGATATATGAAATTTAAAGGATGAAAATACAATAGTTTCAATGCCATATTATATATATGCATTGGGACCCATTTTTTATTCATTTGGATAATATTATTTTTAGGTGGCTAATATATCTTTTAGTTTGATCTATACTCATAAGAAGTATTAGGTTGTGTTGTCTTTGATGATGCGATGTGAAGTACTGGGGAATAAAGGTTCTTGTTCATTAAGGATCATTAAAAGTTAACAAAAATCATGGGAGATGTTATGAGACTACTTATGATCATATTTTCATTCTTCAAACATGAAGGTGGATAGTCTATAGGGGTTTCATACCCTTCGATATGTCAATTCCAACGTTCTAGATTTTGGGATCTATTTCAGGACACTTTTGCGATATGCTTCAGACCATTTTCTAGATGAGGATTCCAGAGAAAGGAATTATTAGGGAGCTTTGTATCTAGTGATTCAATGATAGGTCACCCCATTTATGATAAAGATTTATCTCAATATGATTTTGAGAGTATAATTCTTTGATAGGACACTGAATAGAACCATATCATCATGAGAGGGAAGACATCAAGATTCCTTTCAATGTAGGTCTATGGTATGAGGTTCTCAGTTTCCTATAGAGAAGATTTTTGGGTTCTATGGTGGTATTTCCTTTTCCTAAACATCTAATTTCTCCGAAGATGGAATCTCCTAGACCTCTTCAAAGGGATCATATTCATGTTTTTCTTATTGTGGTCTAGGTTTTTAGTAGTGAGATTATGGAATCTTTTTGAGATGTTTTGATGTGACAGGTGTTATACTTCAGGTTCCTCCATTAGGATAGTTTAATATGAGGTAATATTCATAGGGTGTTCCATTCTGGGATCATAAGAGAAAAGATGAGGTGGGAAGAGTACATCCTCATGATGTTGCTCATCATGAGAGAGGAAATTGATGCAACAAAGGTTTTCTTCATTAGGGTAAGAGTGGTCAAGGAGTAGGTCATGGCCCGCTTAATGATTAATAATTTCTATCATTGAGTGATCCATATGTCGTTAGAGGTAACCTATAATTAATTTCAACATGGGTGCATGTTTTTTTTGATTATTGAGTGAAAAAAACCATTATATCACATATACCTGTCCATGCTTTGGTACTTGAGTTAGAGTGGCTTCCAGTTCACTTAACAGTAACTACTCTAGTTTAAGGTCAAGTTGGATTGTATGAAGTATGTAGAGACTGTGAGAGAGTTCTCGGGAAACACCAACATTTGGGAGATTTAATATTTTTATAGATATAGACACACAACAACATCCTCAACATTAATTAGAAGTATTTAGTGTAGGATATCATAAATTTCTTCAGGAAGTAGGTTATTTTATATGATGTTGATGGGGATCAATCAACATACAGTGGTGAGATATACCCTTATATAGGTTGGAGGAATGTTCATCCCTTTTCATCATTGATGTCTGATCTGATGTTTTTTAGAAGTGCAACAACTAGTGTTTCCCAGGGTCATAGAAGTGGACCCTGATATCTTTCGAGAGGTCATTCTGGAGTTACCCCTTCAATGAGTGATCGAGATTTGGATTGAGATAAATCCCAACATATTACTTATATAAATGTATCTATATAGGATTTGACATTATATGTTGTGATAGTTATGAGTATATATCGATGATATGTTGCAGTGAGGTTTTGTTCGACTGAGTGTGTCACCATAGGGTGCACTCGTTTTGTTCATGAAAGAGGTTGATGGTGGTTTGGGAATTCATAAAAATTATCATCACATGAACTAGGAGACGATGAATAATCATGATCCTATTCCATGTATTTATTATTTTTTCGATCATATGAATGTATTAAGTTGGTTCTTGAAGATCAATCTACATTCAATATAACATCATATATAGTTGAAGGATGAGGATATTCAGATGACTACTTTCTATTATCATCATGGGAATAATGTGTTTGTTTTAATCCCATTATATGTGAATATTTTTCTATTCCTATTCACTAGAGTGATGAAAATAGTCTTCAAAAAGATCATGGATATGTTTGTGGTGATTTTTATCAATGAAACCCTTGTTTACTCCACATATGAGGAGCATTCAGAGCATCTACAAGCCATTTTGGGAGTTCTCCATCATGTGAGTTTATTCATAAATTTGTTAATGTGTGTTTTCTAGTATCATTCATGAATTATGTTTCTTGGGTCAGGTCATGTACCATCGTAGACTATCTATGGATCCTTCAATGATAGAGGTTGTTTTTTCTTAGGTAGCCTCTGAGATAGTGGAAGACATGATAAGTTTTCTCAGCCTTATAGGCTATTATAAGAGGTTTTCAACTATTTTCTATTAAGTTTCACCTCCTATAAGGTCATTTAATAAAACATATTAAACATTATTATGGAGTGACTTGTGTCATAAATAATATGAGTACTTGAAGGAGGAGTTGGTTAGTCCTCCAATCATGTTCTTTCCAGTGGATGGAGTTTAGATTGAGTTTTTTTTGTGATGATTCCTATCTTTCTCTAAAATGTATTATAATGTAGTAGAAATTGGAAATTTTATAGAGGTGTTTTCAGTTATGTACCCTAGAGAATAATTATTCCACCAATGATCTTAAGTTATAATAAATTGGGATTACATTGATGTTGTGTTGGAATTACATCATCAAAGTGTGTTTTTTGGTTTAAACCAATAATAAGATCCTAAGGTATGTCTTATTATATAATTACATGAAATTTTTTTATAATACTTGGATGAAACTCTTCATGTACTGTGACTTATATATTTCATATACACTAGGAAAGGGTAGTGTTATAACTGATTTTTTGAGAAGGAAGTCATATAGTTATGTTGTGTTTGAATATGCAGATTCCTAGAGAGTGATGGAAGAACTATTTGCAATGCATCTAGATATGGGAGAGGTTAGAGGAAAATATAATATTTTCCTGATGATGGGGAAATCATCTTTGGTATGGTAGTAGGAGGAGTCACATCTATTGGATTCTGAGGTTGATATCTTGATAAACTAGGTTGTTTTTAGAAATTTCCCTAACAGTTTTTCTGAGGGTTGAACGAACTGGGTGTTATTCTAGGGATTGATTTTCACCCCCTCATAGATATGTGAGATGGTTCATCATGTGTTCCATAGATCACTTATGGATATACATATCAGTGTGATGAATATGTAACAAGATATATTTGGAATTTTTTGGTTTCTTGGGATTAAGCATGAAATTATAGAGTCTATTTCTATATGTTTGGTTTTCTAGAAGGTAAAATCTAATAAAATTGTTTTCATTGGTATTCTATAGTAATTAGATGTTCTTTAGTGGATGTGGGAGGACATATCTAGGAAATTAATTGCTAGTTCACCTCAATCTAAGGTTGGCTATGATTCTATATGGGTGATAATGGATCATTTGAATAAATAAACCTACATTATCGTGATTAGGGAGTTGATCTCAGTGGAGGATTCTTCAAGGAATTATCTAAAAAAGGTGGCATGACTCCATGATGTCCCAAGGAAGATCATATCTGATCGAGATCCTCATTTTTCCTCAAGGTTGTAGAGAGGAATCCATTATGATTTTTGGTCTCAATTATTCCTTATCACTACTTTTCATTCACAAAAGAATCGTTACACAAAGTGGATCATCAAGACCCATGAAGACATGTTGAACTCCTGTGTCATAAATTTTAGAGGTTCATAAATTACTCACCTTTATTTGGTTGAGTTCTCCAACAATAATAGTTTTCACTCAACCATTGGCATGGAGAAATTTTAATATTTATATAGTATAACATTCCATTATCCACTATGTTGGAGTGGGCAAGAGAGTCAGTAATTATCTGTCTAAAACTAGTACAGAATACGAAATAGATGATTCACATAAATTGTGAGAGAATTAAGGTAGTGTGGGATCATCATGAATCCTATGCCGGCTAAAGGATTATACATGCATAGTTCAATGTTGTAGATCATTTTTCCAAGAAGTTGAATCCTCCAAATGGGAATCAATGTTTTTGTCATGAGAGTAATATTTCCCTCTGATTTTTGGGTATTTCAAGGGGTGGGCTCATCTTGGAGTTGTGGCATATCAAATATAACATTCCCAATAGATGAATCAAATACATGATGTTTTCACATGTCACAAACAAATAATTATCTTTATAAAGTCTCTCATTTCATCAATTGGGGATATTTAAATATTTAAGATGATGAAACCATTGAGGAGTGGGTTTTTTAGATATAGGACCTCTAGGGTAAGGTGTTCCGTGGGTGTGTTATTCAATTTTTTATGTCTTGAAGAGGCATAATGGCATGGGGTAGAGTACCTGGGAACATGAGTCACATATGTGAACTTAATTCCTTAAGATATTTGTTTTTTAACTATTATATTATAATATGGTTCATTTTGTGGAGGTTGAACTTTTTAGTTTATGAGATAATCTTCCATTTTTACTTATTGTGTCTTTATATTTGTTTGAGAGGTATCACCCCTAGGAGTGTTTAGGAGCCTGCTGTTACTGCAGCATGGTTTTTCACCTATTTTCTCTGAGTAAAATTTTTGGGATCCTGTAATGGAGAGAAAATTCAGAGGTATGTCATGGGGTGTCTGATCAGATAACCCCTTTTTTATCTTTTTCCTTTGTTTTGGATTCTCTAGAAAAATAATTTTTTTATAGTTATTTATTTTTAGGGCCATGATAAGTCTAGTCCAATCCTTTTTGTGTTTCTCTGGCCCATGGTTAATAGAAGAGGCATAAAGTAGGTCTGAAGGTGTTTGGATTATAAAAACATGAAGCATGTTGTGTAACACCCCAATATTTATATGAAATTTATTTCATCAATATTTTTCATTTCATTCTACACCATCTTAAGCTTACATTACACACAACATTTTCTTAGCTTCCGTAACATGAAAAAAAGAGTTTATATGAAACATCATTTTTTTAATTATTTAAACAATAAAATTAAAACCTATATATTATAATGGAGGTTATGAATTGGATTAACTGTATTTTTAAAGTATGGTATACCCATGTAAAACTATTTTTTAATTAAAAGTAAATCGTTTTTTGAAAAAATATTTAAATGCACAAAATTTTGTTTTGTAACAATAAAATAATAAATCATTATTGATTTATTATGTCAATTAAATATATATAATATTCAATATAATGTTTAACAGTAATCCTATGTGTTTTATAGATATGATAAAAAATACAGTTTTATGCTTAAAAACATTATTTTTCTAATAGTAGTTACATCACCTTTCAATAGCACACATGGTTTATAACACAAATTCGAATCTTTTATAAATAATATTTTAAAAAATAAGAATCAAATTTTTAAATAGGTTAATTATGTTTAATTTGAGTAATCTTTTGGTATTCTTATGATATGTTTCACGTATTAAGAATAATGAAAATATATATTTTTATTAAAAATAGCCTTTTCTTTCAAAACCAATATATGGAAAAATTAATTTTTGGATTATTTTAAAATTATAATTAGTTAAATTTAATATAGAATAATACGATTATTTTTTTTGAAAGTATTTTAATCACAAATTCATTATAAAACATTTTTTGTTTTAAAATAGAAATATAATAAAAAACTATTTTCATGTGACTTGATCGGCTTTATATTAGATTAAATTATGAAACTTCAGTGTTTTCAATTTTTAAAAAGAAATTCCAAATTTGGATTTAGAAGTTAAAAATATTTTAAATAGGTCATTTTTTTCATCGAATATGAATAGTAACCTTTGTAAATTTTGTTACCATAGTAAAGGGGAAATTGAGTAATTTAGTGTAAAAATAAAATCATAGTGTCTATAAAATGACTCTAAAAATTTCCAAAATTTTATTAGATGAATAAAATTTGAACCATAACATATAATAATCTAAATCAAGTTGTTTAATGGAAACCATTCCATAAAATAGCATAAATAATATTTAAATCAAAGAATGTCACAAAATGTCCCTTTCATTGTATTCAATATCCGATATGTGCCCACATGGGGAAAAAGTTATGTAATGAACGAATAAAAATGTAAAATTTTAACTTAATAAACATATTTTACTAGTATAAATTTGTGTTTGACTTTCCGAGTCACTTAAGAATAAATTAAGGTATTTATAAAATTTTATTTTATTTAAATTTAATGTTCTGATATTCATGTTTTTAATAATATATAAATTTTTATATAGTGTTATAAAAAATATATATTCAACTATAAATATTTTTATGAAATATATTATATTTATATTATTCATGGTTGTTTATTTTTATATTTTAGTGAAAAAATATTCATATTAAATAATTATAAAATGATGATGTAGTAATTATTTTATTAATGTAAATATAAAATAAATGTTATTAAAAATATTAAAATAAAAAAAATTGAGATAATTAATGTGATAAATTAATTTTATGGATGATCTTGACCTCTTGGGGATATAATAAAATATTTTTATTTGAGTTTACTAGTCATCTTGAGAGTTTTAAACGTATATCTAAGGAATATTTTTATAATTTACACTAATTTCATTTTATGAAAACAATATTTTAGTAAATTATTTAAAACTTATGAAACATCATTAAAAAGAAAAAAAAAATTTATATTGTATAAAATGTCATAAAATAGTCATTTAATATTTAATCTGAATGATATGGTTACAAATAATACAAAAATTTATATAAAATATATTATTTTATTGTATTAAAACCATGTATCATATTATATTTTAATAAATATCCTTTTTATGGTATTTTATTTGAGATTAAATTTAATACAAATTACTATTTTTGGACATTCCAAAACTGACCCTCACCTTAATTACAAAAGGGAACCACCTCCCTCACCTATCCAGATCACATTGAGCCTTCAATTTAGACCATTCCCTACAAATTTTCTTCTCAGGAATTCTATCCACATTATATAGGTTCTTGTCTTCACAAAAGACCAAATCTAATGTCTTTCAGAGAATATCTAAAGGACCCATTTTGAAGAAGAGGTAATCACTCTAACTGACCACTATTTTTTTATACTATATAACTTCTATAAATATGTGATATATATATCATAAAATAATTTTTTCATAATACTATATATTCTAAAATTTTATTTTTGTGATTAAAAAACAACTATTCATCCCCTTTCTGAACGAACAAGAAATGAAAGTATCAGTCGTGCGTATGTACGGCTTACCGTATCAACATAGCGATGCAATTCATTTTCCATCACTATATTTTATGAATTAGAATTATGATGGTTTTAACATTTATATGTGATATTATGAAATAAATATGATTATTTAATGATAATATATCATATATGTTTCTTTCTATTAATATAAAAAGAAAATGATAACAATGTTCTTACATGTGTATGCCTTACCATCTCCTTGAATGGTGTCCTTTATTTTCTATATCAATCTTTTTTGAATCACCATGAATAATTATATACTAAATATATATATGATATTTATATCATGAATATAATTATATATATGATTAAATCGCGATATATTTAATATCAGTAAGGATAATAAGTTTAAGCATAAACAAAAAAACAATATAGTTATTACCCGAAATAGAACTTAAACATGAAATTGTTAATAAGTGAGTAATATAAAGTCATAAGTACATAATATAAGGACTTATATATATTAATATGGTTCTTTGGTATATTTATATTTAACATATATTTATTATAAATGTGTTTTGAATGTATATAAATGAATTTAATACATAAGGAAAGTGATTTTTGTCTCACTTTTATTTTTTTGGGACACATACCTTATTAAGTACTTAATTTTAAAAAATAGTGTATATACGGACCATGATTGAATTTTAGGAGTCTTATCCATATGATTATGGTATTTTAATATCTATAAAACTTTCTTTCATTCATAGGGAAAAATATTTTATTGATTATAATGTGATGGGTGTTTATTTCAAAATCTCATCAATTTTCAAGATTCTTTTGTTTAAATTATCCCTTAGATAATAATTATTTTCAATTTATATGTTTTATAAAAAAATAAAAAATAGTATTATACCATTATCTTATTAATATTGAACTTTATTTTTACCCATGATTGAATTTTTTCCAAAATTTTTGAAAATAATATTTCTTTTTTTTAACAATACTCTTTGTGACTTCTCTAAAAACAATATAAAGAAGGAATAATTTTTTAAACTTAAATGACATGAATATAATATTACAATTCCATGATTCCTTCATACCCTGAATCTAACCTTACAATTTTATTTGATTATTTTTATAGAAAATGTTTTCTTTTAAAATTTAACAATATTTTTTAAAAAGAAAACATTCTCAAAGTAGAAAGTATTTTTTCCTCAAGAATTAATATCATGTGATATATCAAAATTATTATCCATCTAAGATAAAATTATATAATGTTACTTGTGTTTTAATGGGGATATTTTTCATGGATATTATCCCTATTAATCATATATTTGGTTTATTTTTATCATGGAATGATATCTATGAAGCCCATTTATTTTTCATGGGTTATGTTATGATTTTATGATGTTTATGAAACCCATTTCATTTCTTGTGTTCTCATATGATGAAAAAATTATATTCTTATGGAACACATATTTATAGATTTCATTATGTGATGGGTGGGAACTATAATTAACTACAATTAATTAAGTAAATATTTTTATCTAATGAGATATATATGACCGAATTTGGAAATGATATCACTTCTGTATTACAAAGAAATAACGAGAAGTAAACCAAGTTCAGTAATAGAAGTATGGAATAGGGAATGAACCAAGTTCAATAAATGACTTTGTTAACTATGATGGTCTTCAATATTATCCTTTAAAAATATTGAAATGATTTACTTTTCCTATGTATATCTAATAATTTCATGTGTTATGTTATACTCTCATAGGATGTGTTCATTGTTTTATTTTATGGACATCAATGATTTATTACATGACACGATATCCCGATCTTTTATATATAGGATATGATTTTATAATTTTTTTTATTAAATTATAATTTATGATTATTTTTACCCTTATTCAGAATATTTTCACAAAATTTTCCTAGGATAATTTTTTTAAGAAGATAGTGGAATGATTTTTTTGTATTGAAAATCAATATTAATGTTGTAGAAGTAATTGTATGGTATTATAGGATAATAAACATCTATGGATTTTTTAAATATGGTTTTACATATGTATTTGAAAGAATATATTGAATTGTACAAGTAACCAATAATAGAGATTGAGGCGATATGGAGATATTTTTTGGAGAAAAAAAATTAATGTAAATATTACTGTCAATATATGCATAATGCTAGGATTATAATGAGATGAAGAGATGTTTGGTGAAATTAAATAAAATGGAAAATATTTTTGAACTTGGAACTAATATGATGATAATGTTTTTTATGATATCCTGGATTGAGTTTATATAATTTATTGAATTATGGTGTGAGTAAAGAGTTAAATTTTTAAAACATGCATGTTTTCAATAAGGTGTTATAGTAATTTAGGTTATTACCATATTTTAAGAGAATACATGACATTGGTATTAACTTGTTTTGTGTGTGAAAATTAAGAGCTAAATAATTTTATTTGGAGGATTAAAGAAAAGTTTATTTTTGAAAGATTATTACCTTCATTCTGATGTTTTAGATTTTAATCTTTTGGATGAATCATAAAGGCAACCATTTATGTGATTGTAAATGTTTAAATTTAGTTGAGGTTTTAGATATTAATGTTTTATCTCTCTATATGAGAATTTATTCATATTTTATAGCTTATTTAAACCTTTTTATGTTAACTATAAATATATGGAATTATCTATAATTCTATTTTTGGATCTCATGATCTTCTAATACTTTAAGAATGAAAAATTCACCACCATTTAATGGAATAAGAGATGAATTTGAAATTTATCAAGGCACAATTAAATGATGGGATTATGATTATTAAATGTAATGAAATAATGTATTTATATATTTTCATTAAAATTCTTAAATTTCTAGGAAATGATCTTAAAACTATTTTTTTATCATATTACCTTCTTTTCTAATGTATCAAATAGTACCTTAATCATCATTGAATTATGGGATAGGGTTATTAATTTTCTCCTAACTATGTTTTCTATCAGTCTCCATCAGAAATTGATAGTTATATTTCTTTTTTATATCCATGTTTTCACTTTAATCCTATGTTTTCATATGTGTGAGCCCAATTATGAGTTACTTTGGGTAACCATTATATCTCCAATATTTCCTCTTCTAAAGGAATATTCAGTATCTATTTTATTAATGTGGGTTTCCATGAATATAAATTTTAACTATTAAACCATTAAATACCCTAATGATTTTTTTGGGATAATTTTATTTTTAGTGTGTAGAATATAACACACCCATATTTTTATGAAATATATTTCTTCAATAGATCATATTGCATGCTACACCATGTTTAGCTTGTGTTACATAGAACAATGACTTTTCTTTCATTTCACACAACACAGAGTTTCTTTAAAACATAAATTTTATAAGTATTTAAAAAATAAAATTATAACCTAGCCATTTTAATGAAGGGTATGAATTGGATTAACTTAATTACGACAGTATGTTGTACCGAAGTAAAACCCTTTTTAAATTAAAATTAATTATTTTTATGAGAAACTATTTAAATGAACTAAAGTGTGATTTATTCAAATTAAATAAACAAATTATTCTTAATGGATTATATCGATGAAATATATATACATATATATAATATTTAATATCATTTTTAATATTTATTCTATTTATTTTCTAAACATGATACTAAAAATAATTCACGTTTTTTTCTTAAGAAACTATAATTTTTGAAAAAAAGTTTCATTGGATTTTAATGGCACACTTATTTTAAAAAAAGATTATGATCCTTTTATATATTCAATTTTAAAAAAATTAAATTCCTCTATGTTTGATGAATATAAAAATTTACTTTGGGTTAACTTCTAGTATTTTTTCAGTGAAGTTTCTCGCTTTGAAGAATATTGAAAATACTGATTTTTATTAAAAACATTATATTCATTAATGATTTTACCAAGAAAAAATATGTTTTGGATTAGTTTAGAAATTTAATTTTTTAATTTTAATCTAAAATATTACAATTATACCTTTTAAAATGATTTTTCAAATTAATTTATTATAAAAAAATTTCTGTTCAAAAAGGTATTTATTATGAAAATCTTTTTTTCATGAGATTTAACTGGATTTGTATTAAATTATATTATGTAACTTCAACGTTTTGAATTTGAAAAATAGATGAAATATTTTATTTAAAAGTTCTAAATTTTGTAAATAGGTCCCATTTATTTTTTAACATTTTTAATAGTAACCTCTGTAAATTGTTTTACCACGGTAAAGAGAAAATTTAGTAATTTAGGTTAAAAATAATATAATAGACACTATAAAATTACTCTAAAAAATGAAATAAATTTAGTTGAAGAATAAACTCAACCCCATACTAAATAAGAATAAAAAACTATTATTAAATGGAATCTTTTCCTTAAATGAAAATTTAATAATATATAAATAATTGAATGTCACAAAATGCCACTTTCTTTATCTTGAGTATCTATTATGTGTCCACATTGAGACATTGTTTTTTTATGAATGACTAAAACAATAAATTTTCAACTGGTTAAATTTTAGGTCATTATATAAATTTTACTTTTTACGTTTTGGGTCACTTAAAAGAGAATATTTTATTTATAATATTTTATTTAATTAAAATAAAAAAATGTAACATTTAGGTTTTAAATAATATATTATTTTTTATATAGGGTTATACATAAGATATATTCAAAAATAAATATTCTTCTAAAATATATAATATCTTTCTTCATCTTGTTAGTTTATTTTTATATTTTAGTGGAAAAATAAGTATATAAAATAATTACACAATGCTGATGAGGTATTTATTTTATTTTATTAAATTTATTAATTGATTTAATAAAATAATTTTATAGATTACCTTTACCTCATATAGATAGAATAATATATTTTGTCTATGTTTACTAGTTATATTGATATTCTTAGAAGTACATATAATTAATAGTGTTAATTTGACACTAATGTCATTTTATTAAAAAAATAGTTTATTAAATTATTTAAAAATTATTAAAAATAATTAAAAATACAAAAAAATATTATATGGAATAAAATGTTATAAATGGATTATTTATGATAAAATTTTCATCAAATAATTAAACAATACAACCTATTAATATTGAAAAATTTATTAGCTAAGTAAAAATTAAAATAGTTTAATTCTTGTTTAAATAGAATGATACAGATAGAAATAATACCAAAAAAAGACTAAAATAAATTTTTTAATGATTTAAAAACCTTATATCATATTAAATTATAATTGATTACCATCTGGATGTATTTAAAATGATATTTAATTTGTTATAAATTATTATTTTTGGAGATTCGAAAAGTGACCCTCCCATAAATTATAAAAGGTTACCACCTCCCTCACTTATTAAGATCACATTGAACCTTCATGATCTACCATCCCATAAAAAGTTATCTTCTATAGTAACTATTTAATATTATATAGGTTCTAGTCTTCCCAAATTACCAACAATAGTGTCCTTTAAAGAAGATCTAAAGGAGCTGTTCTGAAGAAGAGGTAATCCCTGTAACCAATCACTACCTTTTTATAATCATAAATACATCTTATATATGTATGATAAATATAATTAAATAACATATTCAATATCCTAAATATAATTAAACTTTATTAGGATTATGAACACCCCCTTTACATCCCCTTTCCCATTGAATATGAAATGAATGTATCACCCGTCAATACGTATGACTTACCGTCTCCACGTAGCAACATAATTAATTTTTCATCACCATATTTTATGTGTGGGAATTATGAAGACGTTATTGTTATATATGATATTTATGAAATATAAATTATTCTATTATTCTAAAATGTCATATAATTTTATTTCATTTAATACAAAAAGAAAATTTAAACAATGTTCATGCATACGTACAACATACCATCTCCATGAATGGTGTATTTTATTTCCTATATAAAAATTTTATGAATAAACATGAAAAAATATGTTATATATATATATATATGTGTGTGTGTAAGATATTTATAATTAATATCATTCTATAGATGATTAAATCAGTATCTATGTAAGAGGGCCGAGGATAACATGTCAAAGTAAGAAAGAAAAAAGTAGTTATTACACAAAATATAACATTAACATGAAATTGATAATAAGAGAGTAATATAAAGCCATATGTAAAAAATATATGGTATTATATATATGAATATGGTTGTTTTGTGGATTTATGATAAAATTATATTAATTATTCATTATGTTTAAACATATACGATGAAAGTTATGACTTGTGGTAATATATTTTTGTCTCACTATTATTTCTATGGGGAACATACCTCATACACTACTTGTTTCTTATACATTGAATATATAATTAAAATGAATTTATTTTATGAGTCTTATCCAGTATTTTATGGTATTTAGAAATACATATTATTTTCATTCTTTTATAGGGAATACAACTTTACTGATTATAAAGTGATGGGTGTTTATTTCACAATCTCATCAATATTAATGATTGTTTCATTTTACGTCTCCATTGGAGAATTATTATCTTCAATTTCAATGTTTTCTAAAAAAAATTCAAAAAAAATTTCACTATTCTCCTAAGAATATTAAATGTTATTTTTTCCCAAGTTTAACATTTTACAAAATGGGGTTTAAAGAGTATTTTTTTGTTTTATAAACAAGGATCCTTGTGACTTTTCTGAAAACAATTCATGGAAGGAATGATTTCATAACATATATTACATGATTAGAATTTTAATATTTCAGAACACCATCATGACATTAATATTCTGCTACAATGTTAGAAGGTTATTTTCAGAGAATTTTTTGTGCTTTAGAAATGCAAAAATTTTTAATAAAATTTGAAATTTTCAGAACAAAAATGATATTTTCCTCATGAAATATTTTCAAGTGACATCTCAAAAAAAATTTATATCTAAGATAATATTTTTTAATATTTATTAGGTTTTAATTCGGTTATTTTCCTGGATACTAACCCAATTATACATATAGTTGGTTTATATTTATGATGGAATGATAACAATGAAACCCATTTCTTTTCCATGGGTTATGTTATGATTGAATGATGTTTATGAAACCATGTTCTTTTACTGGGGTCAAATATGATGAAATAATTATTTTCTTTTAGCACACATATGTATGGTTTTCATTATTTTATGGGTGGGACCTATATAACTCTCCAATGCATTTGGTAAAGATTTATATATCATGAAATGGACATGAATTGAATGATAAATAATATTAGTTCAAAAATAAATTTTCTAGAACAAGTAGTTGTCCCAGTTCAGTAACACAAGGATGGAATGGAGAGTGCACTTGATTCATTAAATAATTATTTTTCACTATGATGGTCCTGGGAATTAACCTTGACTAATATGGAAATGATTTTCTATTCCTATGTGTTTTCCACAATTTCATGTCTTAATTTATGCTCTCATGGGGTATGTTATTTTTTTTCTTTCATGTAATTCTATTATTTATTCTATGACATGATATCTTGATCATTGATATACATGAAATTAATTTCAATTTTTTATGTATTAATTTTTTATGATTAATTTTACCATTATTAGGAATCTGATATTACCCTTTACATATGTTTCTTTTCCTCATGTTATAAATAAATTTTTATGTAGGAATACTAAAGGGTAATATATTTGTGGGGAATGATGATGATCTTTAAACTGAATAGATGTTTTTGATCCATGTTTTCAATGGCACTGAACTACTCTGGTACATGGTCGTGTGTTTATGTAATGTGTGAAATATTACTAAAACATTATGCAATTTTGTTGTATTAAAATCCCAGGTCATTATAGGTATAATTCATAACATTTAAGGGTTTGATATCATGAATATTTGGTTAAAAGATTGGGTGAGAGGCCAATTCAAGGACTCAAAGACATTAACAAATTGTTGGAGGCTAGTTCATGGGGAGCCTCGTGAATTTAATTAATTAAAGGTAAAATAGTACAATGAGATGAATTTTTTAGAGGGGCGTAAAACATGAAATGTACATGATATGAAAGGGTTTAGAACCATGAAAAAATGATTTGAAACACACATTTATAAGTTATAGTGAATCATGTTTTTTCAAACCCTATAGTTTCACTCAATTTCCTAGTGAACTGTAGTGGTATCTTTATGAGTTTTTTGATACCTTCAATGGTGATTGATTATCAGAATTCTATGTATGATTTCCAGTGATCCATGGTACATTAAAACTTTTAATCTCATGGTTCATCGATCTAGATCCTCCCACTTCTTCTTTCCATGAGATTGAGTTTTCCCTCTACTCTTTTAAGAGAGTTTTCCGGGTTGTTTGTTAGTAATGTTATGGAATGGAGTCCTTGGAGGGATGAAACTCTTTCATGAGGGGTGATCCAGATCCACAGTTTTGGTATAATATCATACAAAGAACATTGATTCATTTTAGGTAGGGAATTTTTTGCTTCTTCTATTTATTTTTGTGCAATTGAAATTTTATCATGGTTTATCCCTTTGAATTATTGTGTAATTAAACTAATAATTATTAAATTAAATTATTAGAGGACTAGTTGTAGTGATAACATGTTGTTTCCTTCTACTATGATAATAGTTTTCTTATTGATTTTCATGATAGTGTTCTATTACGATTATTCTTATTATAGTTTTTTATGCTATGGATTATCAAGTGTTTTTTGATGGAAAATGGTAAAGATCTTAAATATAGAGTTAATAGATTAACTGTTGTATGATTTAATGAATTGGAATATTGTAATGAATCATGTGTTTTTTATTATTTTATTATAATAAAATTGATGAAATGTTCTTGCATTATTATGTGGGTTATTAAATGATAATTTAATTGATAAATAATGTGAAGCATGTAAATTCTATTTGATAATAATCTAAAAGGAATGTTTAAATTGGAATAATACTTATTTTAGTTTTTTTGGAACCATAATTGATCCTAAGAGAATGTTTATCTTTTTAGTAGCTTGTTAGAGTTGATTCATATTTCATATATTTGGAACTTGTGAATAATGAATTTGTTAATTCAAGATAGAATAAGAAATTATTGTGTGATGAAGTTAATTTCTATGGAATGAGTTTCCTAATTTCTTGATAAGGTCGAGATCTTCATGTTTGGAGCAGTAAGAGATCATTTTTAGGAAGGATAGATTCCTTGTTTTATGTCCTAGGTTTCCCAATTTTCTATTTTTTTATTAATATATTTTCAAGTTATCTAGATTTGAGTTCACTATGTGATGTGTTATGATCCCAGAATGGCTGCTGTGATATAGGGTAGGGAGGCCGGGATGTTGTGGAGTAGTTAATGCATATGATTGTGGGATGCATCAGGATATTCATGTGGGTTTTAGGGATTACACTAGAGATGATGGAACATGTTGTACCAAGTATTACCTATTCAAGTGATAAAAATAGATTCTTTCTGGAAATGAATCTATTAATGGTCAATGATCCATTTTATTTTTTTACCTTTATTCCTTTCCCCACTATTTTAGGTTTTTGGGTCTTTCGGGTAGCATGTTTCCACTTGGGGGTATCTTAGGATGGTTTTCCTAGAGTACATGGATTATTTAATCATCTTAATATTGAATAAATAATTCTTATCCCATGGGATTGGTATTGATATAATGAAAATTCAGAAAATATGTTGATCTTGGGAAACCTTTCTCTCATTTTTGATTTTCTTGGAGGGAATGGAATTTAATATGATGATTAATGTAACAAAATTGTGAATAATGTTACTGGTTAATTAATGTAAAATAAATTATTAAAAACTGTAAATGATAAAAAAATAAAAGAAATTAAATTAATTTATCTCTTACATTCTTGTCTTCTAATAATATATCAAGGCCCTTGTAGTGGAATCTAGGTGTCTAAGAAACAATAAATACAGATGAGTTTTTGAATAGGTTAAAACCATAGTGTTGTTTTGGGATATATTATAACTTGTAAATTATTTAATTTCATATCCTACGACACCCACTTCAGTTAGGGATAATAAAACCCATTGGACTATGGTAAGGTTTTTTCCTCAATAGACTAATGGGAGGATGGATGGATGACTACCGCCACTGCCCCATCTCTCTTATCTTGGAAGATATTTGTGTCAGTATGCACAATGACTAGTTTTCCCATATATATTTATACGTTGATTTGAAGGGTTTTGGTTATTTCCCACACATGAATCTCTAGATATAGTATCTAAAGGATTATTATAGGCATGAAATGTATAATCTATGATGTCTTGAGGTACAAACTCAGTGTTTGGGATATGATGTATTGAGGTATAATATCTATTGTATGATACATGTCATATGGGATGTGGTGGATCTAGGAAATTACTTGGTTACTATATACATATATGTGGATCAGATAATGTGATGATGTGATGCATGATGTGAATGTTGTGATTCCTTTCCCTTGTGTAAACATGTAGATTATTTTGGGGAGAGATGGCTCCGGATGTGTGAATTTGGGGTAAAGTGGAAAACCAGTGGGGAAGTGGGAGTGTGGTACCCTTTTTGTTTCCCTAATATATTATATTCTCTATTATTTATGATACTTGATGTGTGTTATCCATGGTGAGGCTAGGAAAATAGTAAAATTGTTATATTGATGAGTTAGGATCATTATTGTTAACTATGATTTAGTATGATTTCTTTATCTTTTGAATGAGAAGCTTTGGGGAGTATCATACAGAGTATACTATTATTCACATTGTATGTATATATATATATATTATTCTGTTATATATAGTAGTTTCGGGATTAGGTTGGATATTACCTGCTCATGGGGTTTTTTGGACTGGTTTGGGATTCATGGTCACTTCTAACTTTATTTTTTGGTACCTATAGTTTTCCATTCACATGTTTAGTACTATATGACATTTCAAATTTTCACAAGGGATTTATATATATGTATGTATGAGTAGGTGTTTATTGTTGTATTTGTATTATTTTTCTCTTCCACATGTTTTCTTAGAGGGCAACACCTCCCATATGTATGATTATTAATCCCTAAGTTCTAGTCGCAATATTTGGGCCCACTGGAGGTGGGAATCAGGTAGTCACCTTCTCCCCTATCTAATTGCTGACCAAGGATGGATACCCTTTGGGGGTTGGTGTGTTTTGAAATGATGGTTGTTATCCCACAAAGGTTATGTATACAATAACTGATGAGAAATACTCCACATAACCAATGAAATGATGAAAACTATAGAACACCATAAATGTAGGAAAACTAGATGATTCCATTACCATAGAGGAAAACTTGGGAAAACTAAGAACTGCATTTACATCCTCTCAATGAGATGAATACTACAAGCCTCACCCTCAATAATTATTAGAATATGATAATTAAACATCCTCAAAAAAATTTAATCCCAAATATAACCTAAGGAGGTTTAGTAAATAACATTCAATTGACATTTAGTTAATTAAATATCCTAAAAAAGTGGCTTAAGTCCCAAAACCCCTTGGGGGGGGGATTAATTAATGAGATTCTAAATTTGTTAAAAGCAGTAACATAGATACTAACATTCCCTTTTAGGTAGGCCTCCATATTTCTTCATGTTACAGTCCATCGAAGACTTTTACCCCAAGACAAATCCTAAATCTCATTTGGGATTTATTATTTACACATGTTCATGTATTAATAATTTTAATAAATAAATAATTATATTAAAAAACATCATTTTTTATTTAATTAAGTAACTATTTTTGAGTAAATATTTTTATTACAAAAAACAAAAATATTATTTTTATAAAAAACATAAATTTTTTATATATGAACTTAGAAAATTAGACAAAAAAATCCCAATTTTAATTATCTTATGTTTGTACAATTAGCCTATAGCCAATTGGTACATGCTCCTACTTGACATCTAAAAGGCTGGGATTCAAATTCTGTAAATGGTGAATTTTCATACAACTGTCGTATCACATTAGTAGTTTTTATAGGAATGAAACTATTCTCCTGAATTGAGACTACGAGGCATATATTTGGGACTTTGAGACATATAGTCTTCTGGTAATAAATGATCTACGAGACATATGTTCTTCATGCAAAAATAGGTGAATCCATTAATCCTTAGGTCTTTATGATGATGTATTTACAAACTAATGGGGAGAATGAAGATGAAAATCTAATCTATGGTGATCAATTGGATGTGGGGTTTCATTTAGGGAGTGGATAAGACACACTTGTTAAAGACCCTATAGTGTAACTAATGAAAATCCATAGACATGAAGGATATGAAATCAAGATAGAGAAAATAGATATTGGATGATGAGAAGATTCTGTGGTAGGGAGGGGTATTAGGCATGGAACTTCAGTTATGTAATGGCCTTCATGTCACTATGAATTTATGCCATTTATATAAGAGAATTTGGGTCCTTTAAGTTATCCCTCTTAACCCAATTAAAATATGAATATTCTAGTAAATAAAAATATAAAAATTTCAGACATTATATTATCTGTGGACCCATTAAAACTTTTTAATGTTTGAAGTACATATGAGTGTCATATATAATTATAAACTAAGAGTTATATCTAGCGACAAAACATAGACACCCATACAATAAAGGGGTTTGGTGTGATATAATCCACTACATGTAAACTAGAAATGGTAATTTTTCCTTAACATTGATATTAAACATGTAGATGGATAATTCCATTCCCTACTATCTTATCAACTTTTCATTTACCTAGTAAACTAAATCTTATAAAATTTTATCCCATGTAATTTTATTATCATGGCCATGAACTTATTTAGTGAAAAATATATTAAGGGCCTTTATGTTGTAACTCATCATATGGGAAGACGCATCCTATATTGGTCAATCTAATCCCTTAGCTTATTTAAACCCATAACCATTTATATTTTATTAACAGAAATTCTAAATTATCTCTAGCTAGGTATCAATGTATGAAATATCAAAGTATATATCCTATTTTAAAACTTTCATATCAATAATCCATAGCCATTGTTCACTTAAGTAAAATGAATGAAAAATATATAAAAATCATTGTAGTGTACTTCATGTAGGTGAATACAAATATATATTAATTATATTATATTATATGAGTGATCAGTTATATCTCTACACAAATGATCCTACTCATACTAATATTAAAATGTCATCAAAACACAATATAATGATCATCAATTAGGGACAACATATTTATATATATATTCAAGGGGTTATTGTCATTTTATATCAATTTTTATATGAAATAAACAAAAAACAAATGACAATATATTTCTATTAATATACATTATATGATATAACTCTTAGCGTTGGTCTTCTAGAACCAAATGATTTCAATTTCAATTACATATATATTTGATGATTTTAATATTAATAAAATAAATTACTACATATTTTTCATTCATCTACATAACATTAATGTAACAATTTCCTAGAGTTTCAAGAACATTGATATGGTCATAACAATTCCTTTCTATGAAGAGAAATTTGAAATGACCTAATAATTTTCATAAAGATTGTTATACGATAAGATAACATACGATGATGGTACCCATAGAATGTTGATCGTTAGGTTTGAGTACTCATAATCAAATGAGAATTCTTCTCATGTAGTTCACACACTATCAAATTCATGATGCGAGATTATGGGAGGTGACCTAAATGTTGGAATTCTATAAGTTTATGTTTCATCAGATATTCTTATTTGTGATTGTGTCTAATGAACCTTATACTTTAAGCGTAATTTAGTTCATTTCAAGACTCATGTACCTTGACGTATGAAAAAAACAACGACACCATATGTTTGTGGGAAATAGGGTATTTGGGTGCATCATGAGTGACATGCTGTTAATAAATAAGACAATGAACGATTTTCCCTTCCATATTAATGAATGTTGATATCTCCTCCATTTTATTGAAATAAAACCATCACATTAAATACCACCGAAATGGTGTAATGATTAGATTATTTCAAATAGTCAAAGAAAGATATATCAATCACATAGGTTAGAAACATGAGTGTGAAACTTCCTAGATGATATATTGGGATAAAGAAATAATATTATAGAACAAGCATCCATATGTGAGTTTTAATGATATGAAATTAACTTCTTTCTCATTAGAACCTCGACTCATTTCTTGATAGTAATCTTTTCCTTTAGGAATGACTTCTTACTTCCAAAAATGAATGAATCTAAGAGGTTTAGACACAATGTGATTCTGTTGATCTTAATTATAGAATATTATAATCTAATTTTTAGATGAAATATTATTATCAACACCTAGGGATAAATATATTTAGGATTCATTTATAGAAAATAATAACAAGGTAAAAAATTATTATTTATTGATTAATAAATTATTTATATAATTCTTTCGATAATAAATAAATATATATTTTCCCTTATTTTAATAGAATAATGGTTATATTTATTTAATATTTAAAAAATATTTATTTGGGTATCAAATAAATATCAAAGAGGATGATATGACCAAGATTATGTCTGTTGATAAATATTAATTTTCAAGATGATAAAATAGTACTTATCATTATACAAGATATCATACCCCATGAAATAATAATAATAATATTATTATTATATGTAATGGGGTTAGATAAGGCTTATATAATTATTTAAGGGTTGTTGTGTAATTTAATATTATTTTAACATTAACCCTAACTATATAAATAGACTTCCATGTATATTTTATAGGGTTACTGTATAATTTAGAATTGTTGTTCCCAACTCATTTCTCTCTAGATTCCTCCTTATCTCATATTCCCAATAATGAGAAAAAGATATAATCCTTCAAGACTGAACAAACATTGAGCTATTAAGACAAACAACACAAGATGATTTATCTGTCGTGCTAGTACCTGACATTACATTGGTGTCATTAAGAGATTAAAGGACCATATGTGGATTATGATAGGACCAATAAGGGCCTATATACCCTTAGAGTGGGGGTGAATTAGGGTATGGATATTCTTTTTAAAAGTTCTTCCTGCCCCACTTGATCTTGACCTCTTTATTACAAGGGTCACATTGTTTTCACATGTGTGTTTATTATGATCGCTTATATTCTTCTTTATCTGATGATGATGATGATAATTCAATGTAATGAAGTAAGCAGGTAGACAAAGTGATTTTTAATTGGTTCACCCTCACTGGGCTACGTCCAAGGGGCATACGCCGACATGTTTCCGGTATTACAAAATTCCACTAATCTTCACTAGATATGGATACAAAGGTTCGAGAACAATCACTCTGTCCCAGGCTCACTGCCTTTACAAGGTTTAGGGTTAGCTCACTACTTTCTAAAGGGTCACTCCCTGTTTCTCTCTCTCTGGATCACTTCCGGTGGAGAGGATCACCTTCATCATCTTCCTTTGCTCACTGCCCCAGAAAAGATCCACTCATAGTTTATAGACCTGTAGGTCTCTCCATTTGCATGAAAGAATGAATCCTCAACTGTTGATAGATGCTTTGTTAATGTTCAAGGTTCATCCACTGATGAATACCACTTTACCACAGATGTTTTGGGAAAATTATAACTTTCACGCAACCCTAAGGGGAATTGTGCTCCTCTTTAACCATTGCACAACCTCTACCTTTATTGCGGGAAAACCAACTTGAGTGTCACACTTGAACGCCAAAACAAGCGGGCCAAAACCTACTGGACAAAACCCACTGGCCAAAACCAGCTGGCAAAAACCTAGTGGCAAAAACTTGTTGGCCAAAACCTGCTGGTCAAAACCTACAGGCCCAAACCTGCTATCCAAAACCTGCTGGCCAAAACCTTCTAGCCAAAACCTGCAGGCCAAAACATGCTCGCCAAAACATGCAGGCCAATACCTACTGGCCAAAACATGCTGGCCAAAACCTATTGGCCAAAACCTGCTGGCCAAATCCTGCTGGCCACAACGTGTGGGCCAGAACCTGTAAGCCAGAACCTATGTGTTACAAACTGCGTGCCACAACCTGCGCGCCACAACCTGCACCACAACCTGCGTGCCACAACCTGTGCGCCACAACCTGCGCGCCACAAACTGTGCGCCAAAACTAGCACGCCACAACCTGTGTGCCACAAATTCCACCTGTGCGCTCAGAGATCAGTTTTCCTCTAAGTGTTGAACTTGTTGAGAAATGAGAAGGGTAGTCATCTATTTATATGAGTTTTTAGGACCTGCGCGCCAAAACCTGCTCGCCAAAAACCTGTACGCCACTTCTGGCTTGTGTGCCACCTTTCCTTTTCCAAATTTTTGATGTTATGAATTTGAAAAAATTCCTGGCGTACAACATTAGAAACCTCCTTAACACAAGATCACAACACCCTTTTCCAAAAACACTTTTCAACATTCTCCAAAAAACTCCCTTTGTCAACAGTTTGAGTCATTGAGACTCGCTTTGTCAACAAACACATCATGAAGCCCTAAATTTTCAACAAACATAATTATCTTAAAAATTATTCAATGATTCCTTTAGGGATTTTTTCCCAACAATCTCCCCCTTTGGGTTTTTTGAAAACTCTTCTCAAAACAATTCACCATTCCTTGATACCTCATTAAGGCTTCATTCATCTTCAGAGACCATTCGGCTCTTGGGATATAGATAGAGATCAAAGATTTACTCAACACATACTCTAAGACAACATGAGAAATTCTATGCATGAGAAACAAGAGTATCATGAAAATTTCATCTATGAGTCACTTCATTTCTGACAACACTATTGATACCAACCTAGTGCTAATTGAAATTTTCATACCAAACTGATATCAACCACAATTCTACTTTTATCATGCTCCTCATCTATTTTGATATCTATTATTTGGTAAATCATGTCTAGCATCGTCTGATTTAATTTCCCCCCCTATCTCGCTGCTCCACCAGCTTCTGCCCGTATCAATCATGATTTATCAAGTAGCCACACTATCTCCCCCTTGAACAATCACTTGTCCCACCCATCATCTGATTTAATTTTCTCCCCTATCTCGCTACTCCACTAGCTTCTCCCCATATCATTCATGATTTATCCATTAGCCACAATGTCTCCCCCTTGAAAAATCACTTGTCTCCCCCTTGAACAATCACTGTTTTCTCCCCCTTTGTCAACGAACCCAAAGATCTCTATTTTTCGGTCTGTAACAGGGTAAAAAATCATATTAGTGCATTAGGTAAAACACAACATACCTCGGGGAGAGGGGATATGTATCACATTAACACTTTTCAAGTGTGGGGAGTCGACTGGATTCCCAGATCCAATCGATGCCTCTCAAAAGCTTCTTTGTGTAAGGCCTTTGTCAGAATATCTGCAACCTGTATCTCTGTAGGAACATAATCCAACTTCACAAGCCCTTGCTCCACCTTCTCCTTGATGAAATGATATTTGATATCAATGTAATTTGTCCTTGAGTGATGAATGATATTTTTTATAATATTTATAGCACTTGAGTTATCGTACTAGATTCCAATCAGAGACTTTTCTTCAACTCCCATATAATAAAGTCATTGCTCCGTCTATAATAAATGTGTGCATGCTTGAGTGGCCGCAATATAATTAGATTCTGCGGTTCTCAACGAAATGAAATCTTGCTTCTTTCTTAGCCAAGAAATACAAAATCCACCAAGATAGAATGCACCACCTGACATTGATTTTCTATCATCCTCTGAACCGGCCCAGTCTGCATCAATATATCCCAATAACTCTTTCTGAGATTTTTCATTATATGTCAAGACGAAGTCCACTGTGCCCTTGATATACCAAAGTTTTCTTTTCACTGAAAGCATGTAGATTTCCATGGGATTACACTGATATCTTGTTGCTTGGCATGTGGCGAAAAAATTTCATGCCTTGTCGCAGTTGAGTACAATAAACTTCCAATGATTTTACTGTATTCCATGATATCAATTACCTTGTCATCCTCATTTTTGGATAGTTTCATCTGGGTAGCAACTAGAGTCTTTATCCCCTTGGAATTTTTAATTCCAAATCTCATCAGAACCTTCTTTTCATATTTCTGGAAACCACCATTACTATGCTTCATTTGAAACATAGATTCTTCAAATATTGATCCAGTATTGAATTCCATTCTCTCGGTGCTTGTTTCAGCCCATATAATGCCTTCTTTAGTAGAAAAAACATGTTCTAATCTTCATGAATTATAAAACCAACTAATTTATTGATATAGACACCTTCTCTAGAACCCCATTCAAGAATGTAGATTTGACATCCATTTGGAACACTTTGAACTTTTGTTGTACTGTAATGGCTCGGAATAATTTTATTGTCTCCATCCTTGAAACCAGTGAAAATGTCTCATCAACATCTATTCCCTCCACCTAGGAGTATCCTTTGCACACTAGTCATGCTTTGTTTTGAACCACTATTCCATATTCATTCATCTTGTTGTGATAGACCCATTTAGTCCCAATGAAATTCTTATCTACTGGTCTCGAAACAATCTCCCATGTCTAGTTCTTCTCAATCTAATCAAGATCTTCATTCATATCCCGAACCCAATGTTCATCATCAGTTACATCAAAAAAGCATTTCGACTCTACTTGAGATAAGAAAGATGTCTACTACAGTGACTTCATTCTTCTTGTCTAAACTGGAGTTGTCTAATCACCAATGATATTTTGCCTATCAATTTCAGCTCGACTCTTTGTCTTCCATGCAGACATAGACTTCAAAATTTTTTGTTCATCATCAGTGTCTTCTTCTAAGTTAGCATCTTCCAATTCTACATCCCCTGAGTTTCTTACCACATCCTTAATTTCAACAAAAATCTTTTCACTATGTCATTGTTCAATGTCGTCATTTCTTTCACCTACTTTTCTGATGTTTTTGTTAAAACATTATTGATACTCTCTCATAGCTTCTTGGTATCCGAAAAACAGTTAGCTGATACCACATTTTTAAAACAATATATATAAGCATGAGATGCATGATTTTTTCTGCTTCTCCGACAGTGTCTTCTCTCGATGGACTACACCTAAGTTGGGTCATCCAATTATTTCTTTGATGGACCTTGCATCTGGTTATGATAATGAATTATCTCCCAATGTTATGAGATACTTCCCAGGATTAGGTCCACCTTTTAGACCCATAAACAATCTTCTTCTCCTGCACCATCTATTCTCATCTTGCCCTAGGAAATGAGCCATTAAAAAAATATCTAAGCCTACTGTGTTTAAACTCAGTGTAGGAAACGAGAGACAAAGTTAATAACACAATCCCTTCATATTGTGCTCTGTTACTCTCTTTCTTCATCATTATTGGTAATTAATTTTAGTCAATTAGAACTCTAAAGCATATCAATTCACCTCTTTGCATCATTAGATGCCACTTCCCCTTGGATAATATCTCCCTAAAACCTAAAACATTTTAATCATCATTTAACAACATTTATATACATAGAGAGAGGGGTCCTTCTAGAATCCTCATGATAAGGATTGCAATTGATCCAGATGGGTCAACCCTTTGATTTTTTCTTGCAGAGCATCACATTCTTTCCTTTCTTCCTCCAGCTGCCTTTCCAACTTCAACTATTCTAGACATATGACTAGGCATTAATTACCCATATTTGGACCCTTTTTTTGATATATAGATTTGGTAGGCTTGGCTTTCCTCCCACATTGAGGTTTAAACCCACCGGTAGTAATTTCCTTCTTTGATGTTCCACCAATATGCCACTTCCCTTGATTCCATCTCTGGGTTGGAATCTCTCTGGTTGGCATCTAACATGTGAAGGTTTCAGTACATTCTTTGTTTATATTTCTTTTATAAGATATTTGAGTAACCACACTATTTTGTGCTGGTGGTGAGTCCTCCACTGAGCATGCATTCATCTTTCTCATAGCTGGAGTAGATCTCCCCTTAATCGTCCAGGTTTCTTCACATTCTCTCTATGAGATATTTTGTGAGTATGACTGATAATATTTTCATTCATATCCTTGTGATTTTCCAAGGACTCTCAGCATATTCTTCAATTTACCACTTCCTCTCATAGTGTAAAATTTCTCATTGTACACCACTAGAGTCTTGACACTGCTTTCAAGTTCGTTTCCCTTTCCTGATTTCTTCTTGCTAGAATGTCATTCCAAATTCCCATAATCAGAACTTATATAACATTTTACATCAATGGAATACCTCATTTCATCATTTCTCTGTTGAGATGTTGAAACATCTTTTGTTCTTCCTCTGGAATTGAGCTCCTGAGCTTCCTGACCCATACTTATTGTCTGTCCCTTTCTTCCACAGTAATAGCATCTGATGAATGTTTTCCCTTGAGAGGCTATTCTCTTTGATTTATCATAATGCTTCTTCTTATTCTCATATTTAGTGAGGTTTTTGTTTTCATAGCCTGAAATGTATTCCAAATCCTCTGAACAAAAGCTTGACGTGTGGCCATGAATCCCACAAAAATAGCACATGTCACCACTTCTTTTTGTAACTGTCCTCTTAGGACTATCTCCAGCACCTATATGTTTTTCCCCAATCCTGAAACTATTTATGGATGGCATTATATCATGCATAGGAGGGGATTCATCAAACCATTTCCATATTTTCCCAAGCTATATGGTCTTTGAGACGAGGAAATATTTTGTTATTTCTCCTCAGAAATCTCTTGCTTCATTTTCATTTCATCATCACCTTCCGAAGGGTAATCGAATAGTAGGTGCAGTTCATCCTTCAACATAGGTTTTTCTTTGTCCTTTGATATCTCTATTTCATTCTTTTATTTTTAAATCACTTCCTCCAATTGTTGAATCTTCTTATCTCTTGATTCAAGTTGAGAATTAAGTTCTTTTCTGAGATTCTTCTGGCTACTCAACTCATCTTCAAGTTCCCATGTGAGATTTTCCATCATGTCACTTTTTTCCTTCACCATTAATTTTTATTGAGCAACATATTCAGAGATAGATTCATTCTCTTTTTGTATACTTTGATTCTTCTGAACTTATTTAGACAAATGTGTAGCTAGATCATCATTTCTGGCTTTTAGATTCTGAACTTCTTCTGACTTGTGATTCTCTTCATAATCATAAGCCTTTTGTTTTCCTTTCGTTATGGTCATATTTTGTATTTCTTCACCTTGCGAATTATTCTCCCCCCTTAGGTCAGTAGCCACATCAATAAGCCTTTTATTTAAGCCTCTTAACATGTTGACCTCAATTTCCAATACATGGATCCAGATATCTTTCCATCACAAAGACTCCCCGCTGTCCTGTTGTTCCTCGTACGCTGCTACACGTGTCAGGGGGAGGAAAACATGCCTTAAAACATCTTGAAATGGTCATACAAATGTTCTATCTCTTACCTAGGGGCCTTTCTCATTCACTGTTAAACCTTACCAGCCTCAACGAATTGATATGCCTTTTCTTTTTGTGAGACCGGCGAATGCTGAATATGGAGAAAGACAATGAAATCATAACAAAGCAGGTAAACCAACAAGCTTATAGAATTCGTAGAATTTAAAGTACGAATTAGCTATTTTGACCAATTAGCACCTTTGGTAGCCAGAAAGAGGATATCATATAAAGCATTCACAGTAATTTCTATGGTCACTGATCAAAATACCATTCATTCAGTAAGGGATTTCTCCTCAAAGTAGTGTAATCTATCTCAATTCTCCTCATTGATTCTTTCTACAAGCCTGAAATCTTGACTCCTACTTTCATTCTGAGTCCAGCCACATTTCCATTTTTTTCTATAAGCTAGTACTTGTTGAGGGGGCAGTCCATAGACCTACAAAGTCACTAGCTATATATAATTTTCTCAAATGTGAAAGAAGAAGGTCCTGCACATAAAAAATATTCCACATCAGAGACCTTTTAAAGCCTTTGATTACGTGGTCATGACCCAGTACTACGGGTATGCAAAAAATACCAACACATTCATGTAATTCACTCATTCCTACATCATGATTGAGTGAATAAATGTTTTGCCTACAATATTCATCCAAGACTTCCTTCAGTAATTTGTTTGATTATCTTAGTTGAATCACAATTTTTCGATAAAAACTTCCACACTAAGGGATATCACCTGACTTCTGATTCTTCTATGATGTTTTTCCCTATTCTATGGCACACCGAGATAAGAGCAGACTAATTTAAACACAAAAATAAACTATACCATGTTAGAGAAAACAAATATGATAAAAGAAACATTTCCTTAGATATCAATTGTTAGGACCAATAGGGGCACATATACCCTGAGGGTGGGGGGTGAATCAGGGTATGGAAATTATTTTTCAAAGTTCATCCTGCCCCACTGGATCTTGACCTCTTTATTCCAAGGGTCACTTTGTTTGCACTTGTGTGTTTATTATGATCACTTATTTTCTTCTTTATCTGATGATGATGATTTAAATGAAATTCAGGGAAGTAAGCTTGTAGACCCAGATATTTTTACATGGTTCACCCTCATGGGGCAACGTCCAAGGAGCATACGCCGACAAGTTGGTGGTCCTACCAAATTCCAATATTCTTCACTAGATGTGGATACAAAGGTTCAAGAACAGTCACTCTATCCCAGGCTCACTGCATTTACAAGGTTTAGGGTCAGCTCACTGCATTACATTTAAATCATGTATGATGGGTATCTAAAAGAGACATTGGATGGTCGTTAAGATAATTGAAATTAATTAATTAAATAAATTATGTTTATCTTCATAATAAATAACAAATTTATTAAAATTATAGCCACTAAACTTTTTTATAATAGTTTCACATGCTTGGCTGATCATGAGCTACTACTAGACATATCTATGGGTTGATTTAATTTAATTTAATTTATTCTATAGGTTGTGTAATGATACATTATTCAATTATATATTTATGCATTGTATGTCATCCCTATTTCTTTTATTATGTAGGGTCTATGTGTCTGAGGTTTTTATGTAATTTCATTTAATCAATCCTTTAGTTAACCTAACCTATATAGGAGTTATAAATATATCTGATAAATGGAGTATCCCATGGAATAATGAGGAAATTCATGATGGAGATGATATGAAACCAACCAAAGTGGTACAATGATGGACAAGTAGAATGAAAAAACACATTTCAAGATCAACAAAATTTCTTTTCTCATAGTGTAAATGGTTGATTTATTTTCCTTTCAAATAATCAACCATTAGCTATACTCATTATTAGGTCATTTACATATATATTTGTTTTTTTCATAGGCATTAATTATTTGATGGATTTAGGATGGTAATCACTTAAATAAATATACTAATCTGAAAATATAGAATTTAAATAAATGGAATATCCATAAATGTTTTATAAAAACATTGGTAATAACTAAAGTTTAATCCACTTAATATTAACAAGAAATTTAAAGTATAAAATTAAAAAAATTAATGAATGAAAAATTAAATCCCTCATCATAATATTAATTCATACAACGTATTAACTAACTTGGTTTCGAATAAAAACCAATGAACTATGCAATTGACCTACTAATATTGCTAAAATTAATTTTATCAGAGATTTATTATGAAAATTGTGGTCTGACATTAACAAATTACCTTAATAGAATTAGCCCAAACTATGATTCATGTAACATGGAGGCTAGTGTTGAGAAAATAAAAATTAGTATTTTAGGACTACAGACTCTACTCAAAGAATCAAGGTGATGCATGCCTGTAGTGGGTAAAGACGTACCTACTTAAATAACATAAATAAATTAAATAAGCCCATACTTAGGTTATGAGAAAGGGTGTTTGGATCCTTTTTACTAGAATATACATAAATCTAGTCATTCCAAGTCTAATAGTGATGGATTTTTAAACATGATAATATAGCATGAGATGTAACAAAATTTAATTCATAATGTATCACATAAATTTTAATCAAGTGAAGTTATAATAATATTCTCTTTTATAATTATAGAATAATTTAAAGCACATCAAACAAATTATCCTTATGTTCTATCATGGAGAATAAAATCTCCATATTGGCAGTAACTTCCATGAATGGTTTAGCTGCTCAAGGATTGTATTGCACTATGAATGGAAATATTACACACTAGAATCTTTACTACATGATCCACCAGTAATGGATGCTATTGATGTATTTTATTTCTCTATGATAAAAATTTGACTGACGTAGTTGATGATCAATATTTAATTATTCCATACATTCTTAATAATCTCATAATATCACATGAAGATATGGATTCATATACCATGTTCCAAAATCTCTGTGGCCTATAATATGACATAACTTGATAAGAATGGTTAGAGATATAAAATGTTCTATTTTAGATTATTCGTGGAGAAGGCTCATGAATTAAAAATCATTGTCTACCTTAATCATCTATAGGTTCTAGGGTTTAAAACCCCCAAAAAACTATTTTTTGATCTCATTCTTACATCACATCCTCAATGATTCTCCACCCTTGTTGATAATTTCAATATGAAAAATTTAAAAAATAGTCTTTCAGATCTTATCACATTGCTTCACAAATTTGATATGGAGAAGAATCATGAAAATCCATTAATCCTTATAGTGAATAAAAGGAAAGGATGAATGAAGATCTCTAAGTACAAATTCTTTCACAAATCCATTCCAAGAAGAGAATGATCAAGGGGAAAGAAAGGTAAAAATTTGATATCTATTTCTCATGTCTAAAGAAGGGTCAATAGAAGAAAAATTAAACTTATGAAATAAAGAAAGGGGAAGAATAAGTGTGTTTATTATCATGGTAAGACTATTTGTATCTACAAAATGGGAATTAGATATAGTTGGTTTTTCTCACATATGTGATTATATATAGGATCCAAGTATATTCTAAAATATTTTATGGGATGTGGTTGAGCTATGAGAAACCAAAAGATCTAGATTTTTTATTTTTTATATTGGGGACTACCACTATATGTTAATGATGGGAATGATCCTATTTTTAGAAGAATGTTATAAGGTTCCCTTAGTTATGAAAACAACATTTCTATATACAAACATGATACAAATGGAACTATTTTCAAATCTATGAATAAATATATTTTCTTTTCTAAGTAAATAAAATTTTATGATAATAAAAATTAAAATAATGGTATTTATGTGTTGGATTACACAATCCAAGTAATGATAATTAATAAAAAAACTAACTTACTTGATTCATACCACCCCCACCTATAACATCACTAGATAGGTCACGTTAATGAATATCATTTGAAATAATTACACTATGATAAATATTTCTCTTCCTTTATTGTAAAACCACATGGTGTGTGCCACACATGTTTATAAGGAACATGGATAAGTCCATATTTAGTGAAAAAGATGAATCGGAAAAAATATTCTTGAATTAGATTTTAGCAATGTGTGTTGACCAATTATAGTTTAATCAAGGTGTGGGTACACATAATTCATAACGTTTACTAATAATTAAATTAGACTTCAAAATGTATACTTAATGAGATATAACTCTAATTCCTTCGATAGAGTTAAGGTAAATAAAAAAAAGTAGAGAAGCAATTATTAAGAAGATTAAGAAACTCCACCCAGATTATGGTAGGGAATATATAAATCAATAATTTATTTATTATTTAACGGAGTTTGAGATTATATACCAACTTACACATCCTTATACCCCATAATGGATTAGTGTAAGTGAACATAGGAACAACACCATGCAGAACAAGGTGAGATAAATGATGATTAATTTGAGTCATCAATTATCCTATTAAGAACATGTATTGCAGATAGAAACATACATACTAAAATGAGTTAAAAATATTGTTGAAAATGTAATTCTATACTAATTTTGGGGTGGAAAGAAACCTGTGTTATCAAACATACATGTGTGGGGAGTTGAATAATTTATTAAGGCCTCTATAAGAAACAAACTTCCACCATGATGCACAAAGCACTCTGTTAAAGGATACCCTAAGGAAACCAAGGGATATTACCTATAAGGCCCTGCAAAAAAAAGGTAATAGTGGTAGGATACACCGTATTCCTTGAGATGGAGAACATCTACAAATGATATAGTGGGAGTTAGATATATTTTTATTCATTATATGTTAATGGTACATAAGAGTTGGAGCATGAAAAAATTCCACAAAGACTCATGGAAAAAGAATAACCAGTGACCCAATTATTAAATATGTATGAATGAGAGGTTAGAGAACATGACAAATATGGTTTTTAAGATAGTTGGGATTGTAACTTGTTATTAGTTTATCAAAATTATTCGGTAACACAGAAGTAATTAATAAGTACAATAGATGTTTCCATGTATAAAGAAGCTATGAATTCTGAAGTGGATTCTATGTACCAAAATCATGCCTAGATTTTCATATATCCTCAAGTGTATGTAAAGATCATTGGACTAAAATGGATATTCATGAAGAAACTAGACATGTATTTTTGATTTAGTACTTATAAACAACGTCTAGTTATAAAAGGGATCAAAAAAATTCAATAAATATACACTAATGAAACATTTTCACTTATTTCTATAATTAAATGCATCAAAATTGTACCTTCCATAATTGCTTTACATGAATATTATATTTATAAATTATATTTCAAAACATATATCCTTACTAAGAACCTTTAGGAATATTTATATATGGAAAAACCTAAAGGGATTATGACACTAAAAGATTACAAAAAAGGGAAGTCAATAGTAAATATGCATTTATGGATTAATGTAATCATCCAGGTCTTGGAGCATTTATTTTGATGAATCCCCAACATAATTCAATTTATTAAAGAATGAATATGAGACATGTTTTTGTAATCTATTTAGAGAGTGTGAATTCATTTTCTTAATAGTTTATTTCGATGAAATGGTTCTTATTGGAAATGAAATACTAGTCATGTAGTCCATTTAATTATAGTTAAACACATTACTCATTATGAAGGACTTATGTGAAACATCTTATATTAATGGGGTCGATATCCATAATGATATATCTAAGAGTCTAATCAGTCTATTTCAATGAACATATATTTAAAATATACTAAAGAGAGTAAGTATGAAATAATCTAATAGGGTATTGTTTCAAATGTCACTTGGAATTCATATTTCTATGATAATTTTTCCTCAGACACATGATAAAAAATAAAGGATGTAAAATATTACATGCATGTCATTGATTGGATACATTATGTCTTATGTGCTATGTGCTAGGATAGATGCCACATATACGTAAGGTATAGTAGGATGATATCAAGATGAACCAGGTGACCACCATTGGATAATAATAAATTCCATATTTAAATATTTTTGGAATAATAGGGATATGTTCCATTTCTATAGAGGGGATAATAAACTAGTCATCATAGGATATGAAGATTCTAGTTTCCAAATAGATCAATGTGATTTGAATCCATATACGAGGTGCATATTCATTCTCAATAGAGGTATTGTGATATGTAAGTTTATAAAAAAGTTATGTTTGTAGATTTTAAAGCATAGTTTGAGTATATAGAATATTATGTAGAAACTAATGAATTATTTTGGACACTCATCTTTGTCCATGATCTTGAAATGGTTCCTTGAAGTAAAGATCCTATCATATTCCATTATTATAATACTACTATGATGCCCCTTATAAAGGATCCCAGTTCACATTAGTAAAGAATAAAAAACATAGGATGTGTTATCTTTTGAGTGATTTTTCTCAAATACGTGATGTTATAGTGGGTAGGGTATCCACATAAGATAGTGTGGGGGACCCCTTGTAAAAATTTGTAACTCAACAGAAACATGATCATCATGTGAGGTCTTGATTACTGAAATTCAAAGGATGTTGGATGTAGTCCAAGTAAAAGTGTGTTGGATTTTCTTTTCTAGAACCAGTTGTTTTTAATTTTGATTACACTTATATTCAAATATTTTAATATTAATAAAACATCTTATTAAATATTATTCATTATTTAGCATAACTATAATGCAATAATGTCCCAGTGTACCTATTTCATTGATAATGTCATAAAAGTTCCCCATTATGATGAGAAACATGAAATTATATGATGATATTCCTAAATATAGTTCTACATTTAGTTAAAATTCTATAATGGACACATAGAATGTTTACTATTATGTTTGTGTACTCATAAGAAGATAATAATTCTTCTCATGAAGTTCAAATTTGGTGATAAAAAAGACAAGAGATTGTGAGAACATAATCTCCTGCTATAATTTTAGATGTTTATTTGTCAATAGATATTACTATCTATGAGCATGTGTAATGGTAATTAGACTTTAATATTATTATTAATTCCTTTCACAACTGATGTAATTTGATGTACATACCAAAAATGTGATACCATATGTTCACAAAAAGTAGGGTACATTGGGTGCATCCAGAGTGAAATATTTTAATCTAAAAAGTCAAATAAGGATTTGTAACTTCCATATAAATGGATGATTATATCTTGACCCTTTAACTGAAATCAAACAGTTGAGTTAAATGGAATGTCCATGTTGTAATGACGAGTTTATTTCTAATAGTCATTGAAATATGTATCAAGCACATTGGTTGGTGACATGAGTGTGAAACCTACTTAATGAGATATTTTAAAAAAAGGATAATATTACATAATATGAATTCATGTGTGGTCATTGATGTTGAGACATTAACTTATTTATCTTTGGTTCATTGACTTGTTTTTGGATAATAATATTTGATTTTAGTGAATCCTACAAAATTCCAACGAGAAAGAAGCCAAGCGGGTCACAGAATAATTGTTTCAATTCATCTCTATTAAATTATATTTGAATTTAATTTTGGGAATAAATATTATTTTCAAGAATGATGAATAATTTTATTCAGGATTTATAAATCACAAATATTCATAAGGTAATAAAAAATATTAATAAATAAATAAATAAAATTATTTATTTATATAAATAATTGATGAATATTTATTTTCCAGACACTGAATAGAAAATTTATTATATTTATTGAATATTTAATAAATATAAATTTTTCATAATGATGATAGAATATATATTTATTATTAAATATTTAATAAATATTTATTCATGTATTCGATAAATGCTATGGAGGATGAACAAACAAAGATCATGTTTGGTGATAAATATTAATTTGGATGTTTGTAAAATAATAGTTATCATTACATCATAGAGTGCACATTATAATATAATAATTATAATATTTTATGTAATGTTGAAAAATATGATTTATTATATTATTGGAGGGTATTTGTGCAATTTTTTTATTATTTAACATAATCCCTTAATGGATAAATTAATATGTCTATTGTGTAGGGATAATCTGTAATTGAGAATAATTGTCCAGAACACATTTCTATCTAGATTCATAATTTTATCATCCTCTCAAGAATGAGAAGAGTGAATCCGTCAAGCCTGAATGATCATGATGTGATCAAGACGAACAATACATGATGATCGATTCAATATGCGATGACCTGACATTTTATTAGTGTTTATTAGAGATCAAATAACCATGTGTGAATCACTAGTAGAGGGTATCTACTTTGATTCCTCCCAATGAGAAAATGGTAATAAGAAAATGTTTTGAGATTATCAATATAATTATCAAATTAATATATCATGATGATGTAATATTTACTCGAATCTCATTTTAATTAATTATAAATTTAACCTGAAAAAATTTATCCTCTGGGTTTTTGGAATTCCAGGTTAATAGTAGAGGAAAAAATTTATTTGTGATGATGTTTACATCTTGAAAAATTAATGAATGATCCTTTTAATATGAAAATTACCAAAATGGATATTTTACCACAAATTACTTTCACTGAATCAAGAAAATTTAACTGCTTGCCCCTAAATAATAATAATTTTCTAACATTATGGTATAAACTCCAACAATCTCTCAATTTCATTAAAACAAGTCACCCATATATCTGATACCATGTGAAATAGTGTTGAAATCAAGAATTTATTATATAAGGGGATTTATTGGGGGATATTCAATATTATTCTTTATAGGAAACTGAAACATATAAATATCACATCTATCCATAATCTTTAAAATGAAATCAAATTGAAAATTAATATGTTATCATTGGTGGTACTTTGATTCCTTGTCTTATTAAAAAACTCCAATATTATCAAAGTATAGTTCAATTAGATGTGTGATTATTCGGATAACCCCTAGTGAAATAATGAACTTCTATATACAAATTGATTCATTAGATACATCACATTATGTGGTATATTTATATTTTAATATAAAATTATCAATTATTAATTTCTTAGAACCTTTCCAACTTACTTCGTTGCCATTTAGGAATAGAAATCATGGCTAAGCCATAATGTCATCATTATTAGTTTAGAAAACTATCATCGATTTAAATATTTACAACAAGATCTTATTCCCCACCAAATAATATGAATACATTATCATATATATATATATATGTGTATATATATTCTTTAAGACTACCCAAATATTTTCTCCTGGATTTTATTTTAGTATAGTCATCATATGAAATGCATTTAATACATTTGTATGAGTGAAAACCATACAAAAAATGATTGATCCAACAGCTAAAGAATATATAATCTTACCACTTTATTATTCAACATTTAAAGGACATTGTGTCTTTAAAATACCATTTCCTTATAACAATGCTAAAGAAACATTTTTATAATTTTCCATGTTAAAACATTTTAACACATTATACCAATGTTTGTGTTTTTACCAAGGAAAATCATTTGTTTAGATCACTCCCTTTAATACATAGAATGTATGATACTTCATCATGATCTTTTATTACTATTGAATGACCTAGCTAATATTTCAGGGAATCGAAATTGGGATTCCATTTTAAATGTGAAGTACTTTATCAACATACTTTACCTAAAATCGAGCTTTAGCTAGTGCTGGCTTTTATCAGTGCTAAACATTAATAACTGATAAAAGGGTATCATTTATCAACTCCAACAAAAAGCACAATTAAGGGTATCTTTTATCAGTTCTTTTCTTAGACCTTAATTTTTTAAATAAAAATATTATTAACATATATAAAATTATCATATTTATATACAAAAATTAATTTTTATTTATATAAATAAAATAAAAAATGCATGTCAATTATTAAATTATATATGATATATTAATATATATATATATATATATATTAAGAATTCAAAAAATTATATAAATATAAATGATGTCTTGTCAATATGTAATATTTGAACTTATATATTTATATTAATGCCTATGTGAATATATGTGTAAGCATTATGTTGTGTGCGTGTGTTTTTCCCATATGTATATATAGATGTTTTATGTGTACATATATACGCATGTGTGTGTATATATCTGAACATGTATGAGGGATGTGAATATATATAAATGTCACCCCTTGTGGTTTTTTCAAATGATCTAAAGGTGTTAGACAGGGAGATCCCCTTTCGGCCATTCTATTTGTTATTGCAGAAGATTACGTTAGTAGACTAATTCATAATCCGGTCGATCAAAATAAAAATAAACCCATTCATGCTGCTAGAATCCTCAATGTCCCCACTCACCTCCTCTACGCTAATGATATTATGTTATTTCTAAGAGCAGATCAAAGAAACATTCAATGTCTTAAGCAAGATATCTCTCATTATGAGAACATTTCTGACCAAACCATTTACTAGAACAAATCTCATATTTTCTTTGGACATAACATCCCTATTATAAGGAAAACTACTATCACCAGTAACCTTGGAATTAAAGAAGGTTTATTTCCCTTCATGTAGATAGGTGTACCGATTTTCTGGGGACATCCTAAATCCTGTTATTTCTCTAATATCACCGATCAAATCATCAATCAACTCTCTACTTGGAAGGGGAAATCCCTTTCCTTGGCTGGTAGAATATGTCTTATTAAATAAACCATTGTATCATGGTTGGTTTACTCCCTCATGATTTATAAATGGCCCATAGGTACCTTCAAGAAAATAAATACCTATATAAAAATTTTCATTTGGATGGGAAGTATCTTTGAAAGGAAACTTGTCACCATCCTGTGGAAGGCCTGCTGTAAATCTCTTGATAACATAGGCATTGGCTTCAAAAACCTAAAATTGTTTAACGATGCCTTGCAAGCGATATTCACTTGGCGTCTCATTAATGGAAACTCTAAGGCCTCTGAATTTTTAAAACATAGATTCCTAAATAAACTTTTAAATAGAAATTTTAATTTAATTAACTCCTTGATCTGGCCCTCTATTAGAAACTTGTATCAGAAGATTGTGGCTAACACTAGATGGATGGTCGGCACTGACTCCAACATTAATTTTTGGTTTGACAATTGGATGGGTAATCCATGGATATCCTTGCCTCCTACTAATTACACTCTGGAAGATACCATCCATACTATTAAAGATGTTCTGCAGCTTCATAGGCACGATCTCTCTAACAACATTGCTCAGATTATTGAGAATTAAACTTTCTCTAATTCTAGGGACTTCCTTGTTTGGGAACCTACTCCTAGTGGCATCCTAGACTCGAAAAACTTCTACATGCACAATTTCTCTAGAAATGAACCTAATTATCAATGGGTGATCACCTTCAATAAGACTTGGATCATAACCTCTTGGTTCACCCTTATTTGGCGCATTTCTCACAATAGATTTCCCATTGAAACTCACCTTCAAGCCTTTGGAATTCTACTATGCTCTAACTGTCATTTGTGTAATCAGCACAGGGAGGATTCTGATCATCTATTTTTGTCTTGTGCTATGACCTCAGCTTTATGGAACTACATTTTTGTGTTATTTAATTGCTCATGGTCCTTATCTGACCCGATTTGTTTGCTTTTGAAGAAATGTACTAAACATGAAGCCTCTCAGCAAGTTAAAAACATCTTTCTTGTGGTAGTGGAAAAAATCCTGTATGAAATATGGTACGTAAGAAATGATCTTATCCATAATAATCACTCATTCTGTCTCAATGCAGGAAAAGCTCAAATTATCATTGCGATACATGAAGCTTCCCCAATTCAAAAAGACTGTTGGAGCAATTATATTGGAGAGTTCGAGATCCTCAGATGTATCAGTGTCCCGGGTATTTTCCCGAAGACCAGGCACCCCTTTGAAGTTTTTTGGAAACCTCCGATGCCAGGTTGGATTAAAGTGAACGTCGATGGTGCCTCAAAAAGAAATCCTGGACCTGGCAACTGTGGGGCCATTTTTAGAGATTCTTCTAACCAGTGCTAGGGTTGCTTTTACAGTGGGTGTTGGATTGCCTCATCCCTTGAAGCGGAGATTCTAGGAGTCATCCATCCTCTTGATTTTTCACTGCAATGAGGATGGTGAATACTTTGGATTGAAAGTAATTCTACCACCATTGTTCAAGCCATTTGGAATAGGGTCATTCAACTCACCTGGCCACTCACTGCTCTTTGGATGAATTGCCTAAATTCGCTACAGGAAATTGACTACATTTCCATACATGTCTTCCGTGAAGCGAATGCTGTTGCTGATGCCCTTGCCAACAAACATGTACACCAGAGTATTACTTGGCTAGATGCGCTGCCAGCTGATTTATATCACATCTTTGAAAGAGATTGTAATAAGATCCTATCCTTTCGACTCATGTAAATTTTTTCTTCTTTAATGAATAAATGGTGCTTCAGTCCTTGAATGAGGCATTACCCAAAAAACAATATATATATATATATAATTATATCAATATATGTAATCATATAAATATATTAAATTATAGATATATAATTATATAAATTTATTTATAAATATATACAAATATTTATAAATATTTTTATTTATAATTATAATTTTAAATAAATATGTAATTTATTTAAATAATTATAAAATTATAATAATTATATTTTTTATATTTTCAATTATATACATTTATAGTAAAGAGGTCCATGATCTAGGCTAACCAACTCCTACCAAATATTATTAAATACAAGTAATGTCAAGATATCTCTGGGGGGGTTTATAGAGTCAAGTATGAGGATCACCACATGCATCCGCCCAAAAAAAAAACAGGTGTAGAAATTTAAGGACAAGAAGGACCATCTAAATCTTGCCTCCACAATGGATCAAGATAACATAGCATCAACAATATTGTTTTATTCCCTATAAACATATGTGATATCTAGGTGGATACAATTGATGAGTTGACCACATTCTATCCAATGAAGAAACATTCCCCATTCAACATTCTTGGACCAGGCCTTCATGATATCCATTGCCACTGTTGAATCAAACTCCATCGAAATAAATTTCCAACTGTGATTAACAACATATTTGTTGTACTCGATAATTGCACATAAATTTTCTCAATAGAACCTCCATTATCAATGAAGTGATAGAAGTAGCCTTTAACAAATCCTAGATGGGTATGGATTACAACTCTATAACTCGAAGGTATGGTTGCACCTAAATCCTCCCCATCCACATTAACATTCATACAGTAGGGGATCAAATGGATCCAACATACAATCTTTATCACCACAGGTTTTATGGTCTTTTTAGGAACACTAAAGGTTCTCAAGACAATAAGATCATCAACATCATTATTCATGCGACCTGTTTAGATCTTGGAAGTAGTAGAAACAACCCTAAGAATGAACTTTATTATTTTATGTAAGGAATGTTAATTATTCACAAATTAATGTCCATTTATTTCTATACAAATATAATTATTGAGAGAAACATATGCTATAGGCATCATCCGTTGAACCTTCTCACTATTTAAAACTACAGTAATGAATGTCAAAATTCCCATGAAGCTGTCCATATCCTATGGGCGTAGGAATTTTATATTTACTCCAAGAACCTACATGTTAAACTAAATGTAACAATGATATTTTTGATACTTTCCATATATTTTAGATAGAGATATATGGATGAAGCGATTTGAAATCCAATTTTTTAAGCAGGTTATGTAACATCAAATTCCCCCTATATGTCCTCCAGTGTAGTAGAATTATTTAATGGGTAATGGATTCCTTAATGAAGGTTAAAATAAACAAAAATAATAAGAAATAATTATTATAATTATTCCTTAACACTCCCTATTACTATGATGTCAACTAGAGTTTGGAATCCTTATATGACTGTCTTTATCGACAAAACCATATCATTGAATTTCAATCCAAATATGAGATAGAATTAATCCATAAGCACCAAAATAATCCCATTGATGGTTATAAATGGGTATGTGATTCATGGGGGTAGGGACAACCACATCATCATGTAGTCTATTGGTCATCCAAGGTGTGATACAATAATTAATTTTAGATAACTTTCAAACCATTTATTTTGTACATTACATGAGATGATTGTAAGAGTGTTTTATGGATGTCCATATAGATGAGGATAAAAATGAGGAGGACCCATTTAGTATTTTTTTGGTGAATCTACTTTATAAATACTTCAAGGAGTTATCATTGGATGTATGACAGTTCTAGGGGAACTTACTGAGGAGAGATTCATTGAAGTGTTTCAATGAATTTAAATAGAAGCCTCTCATGTCAATGGTTATGGAACACTATTTTTATAATATAGTAATGATATTCCCATAAGAAATGGACTAGTCCCTATAGAGTTACTGATCAAACCATGAATCTATTTAATAAGGTACTTCGGCCTTATACACATTGAAAAGGCATAGTCAAACATGGAAGTGATCACATATTTTACCAAAAACATTATTCTTGCTTGAGACATGATTTTCCCATTCCATATTTCTATCTGTAAAGTAATTATGGAATATGAATTTTCTAGGTGACACCTTTTAACATGACCAAAAAAAGGTCATACTTATATACAAAAAATGTAGAGATACTATCTTCACAGCAAGAGATCTGAAATAATTTTTATGCATGGAGATAACCACCCCATTCCCAAATAAAACAAAATATTTATGCCAATTGATGAATTTACCATCCACTAATTCTTAATAACCAATGATGGCCTTAATAAAAGATATTATTCATCAATTATATTTCTAAAAGATAAGTATATTTTATGGATAAAAATGTGTTAGGTGGTATAATGTCACCTCATAGCCTTGATTTTTTTATATAAGTCAGTTTGGACTAGGATATTGAGGCATAAGCTTAGATAGTTATAAAAATGTGAAAATATGAGGCTACATTGGGGTTCCATTTCTGGAATTCCCTTGAACATTGATGGAATTCCCTAGGATTCTCATTAATAGTGATTGATAAACTGAAACTCTTGAGAATAGAGCATGTCATATTGATAAAAGTTTTTGATAATTAATGTTTTCCCAGAACTGTGAGGATAAATATCCATCTAATTGTGTGAAGGACATTAGTGATGTCATATTTAAAAGAAATATTTCCAAATTTCACATAATTATTCAATATATTGATTCATTTAGAGGTAGTGAAAAGATAATTATGAATATTTTTTCAAATGAAAAAACTAAACTGATTGAAATTAATGATTTCCTTGGAAATATGTCCCATCCTTTTGGAAATGATTTTAATAACTACTTCTCGGATTTTTTTCCAAATAAAAACTGGAATTATGTCCTTTATTTCCATAACATTATCCTTTTTTATTAAATAGTATATTAAAATAGAGTTAACAGCACATGTCATGGAGGCGTGAGTGAAAAATTCCATTACTACATTATATACATCTTCATGAGTAATATCTTAATTGAACATGATAAATTTATTGGTAAATATATCTAATCATACCAAAATGTCAATTGTTTAAGGAGAATAGGGTTTCATTGATTTCCTTCTACATAGGGGCCTCAACTAACTTCCTATTTTACTTATCATCAATTCTAGGAACAATTTTATCAATTATCATGTGAGTGTTTTCTTCTGCACTCTCTATGTACAAGTCTTCATAATATTAGGTCCTGACATCAGAAGTCTCATTTCCAAAAGTGAGAAAGAAATAATTTATATTGAGGGATGTTACACCTATCCCAAACATCCTTTCCCAATAAAGGAAATAAAAAAACATAGAGTTTCAATATAATTTCTTAATTCATATTAGATCATATTGAGACCTGACCAAAGTCTCATTAACGCTGATCAAGTCATAAATATTAGAGACGGTATGTATTTCATCAAGAGAGGGTAAATAGTGAAGATGATTAATGTTTTTTAAGTGAAATATTTGATATTTATGAACCTTGATATCATCATAAATCCAAGAAAAGGAGGGCTTTCTCCATTCCATTAGCATCATTGTTTTTTTCATCTTGGTAGATAATATCTGAAGGGGGGTTCTAGGGGTTTCAAAATTTCATTAATCTAGGATGATGTCCTTAAATCTAAAAATAATAAGCCAATAATTTTTTAATTAGAAAGGGATGAGAGATGATTCTACTCTAATAGTCTGACTGTAAATCATCATATAGTTATGATCAGAATTAGCCATTGGAATAATCTGACTAGAGACATCAATTGCATCATTCCTATCATAAACCTGAAAAAATATTCTAATTCCATTTTCTAGATTGTCTTACATTTAGCATATATATTCCCCAATTAAAATAAACTTCAATAGTGGTAACTTCAACCAGGATTCACATGTTAATTCCGGAGTACAAATCATAGGCCACTAACCTGATAAAGTGGGATCCAGTTTTTTCTTCAGGCCTAATAATAGTTTTGAATTCTTCCAAAATAACCCATTTCTATGAATTTTTTTAAGAAATAGAACCCAATTAATTCCATAGATATCATCTTTTATATTATAATTGGAGGCATAAACCAAATTCAATGAGAGGGAAATATTTTTCATTTCAACAGAAACTAAAATAGCTTGGTGACCTTTGTTGTAGGAGATATGATTAAAATTATAATGCTTATTAACCAAGAGATTATCCACAACATTCTTGTGGAGATTATTCCAAACAAGAGAGTATCTTTGGGAAGCCCATGTAATGGATTTCCAACTGGAAAAAATAATTTTTGGTTCAACAAGGCCTATCATCATATGTTAATTGGTCTCTATGAGATGTTTCAGGGCTCTAACCATGGGAGAGTTCCCAATCCCTTAATTATTATATTGAAGGGTCTTTTTAAGGTTTGTTTTTATTCTAATTTGAGTCCCCCTATCATGCATTCCCATTCTAACATTGTTTCCCTTCCCCTTACCTTTCCTTCTTCCATTTCTACCCCTAAGCATGCAATATTAGGTGATATTCCCTAATTATATATATATATATTTATATATTGTTAAATATATACAACTCTATAAATATATATAAATATATATAATTATATAAACATATAAATATACATATATATAAATAATTATAAAATTATAATAAATATATTTAAATTATAAACATATTTAATATCTTTATAATTATATATATTTATATATAAAAAAATATGTATAATTATATCAATAAATATATACATATAAACTTATAAATATATAAATATATAAATATATAAATATATAAATATATAAATATATAAATATATAAATATATAAATATATACAATTATATAAATATATATAGTAAAGTACAACTAGTTATAAATATATATATTTCTAATTATGAATATAAAAAAATAAATACATATTTCAATAATTATAAGTTAAATGCATATTTAAGGAATTTTAAAAATATAATAAATATATTTATTATATTAATAATTATATATATTAATATATTAATATATTAATATATAAATATATAAATATATTTAATTTCATATATTTGTTCATTTATATAAATATATTTTTGATAGTATACAAATATTATTAATATATTTAGCTATAATTATTATTTATAATAAATAGATATATATTTAAATAATTATAAAATGATAATAAATATATTTTATAAATAATTATATTTATTATTGTAAAATAATTATTTGTTTTTAATTATATATAATTATGTATATATATATATATTCATAATTACATTTATAAATATACATTTAAAATTATTTAAATATTTATTTATCATTTTAACATTTATAATGATTTATATTTATATACATAAAAATGTTTTAGATATATTAATTATATTATTAAAATTAGATCTTTATCAATGCTTAATTAGAGCTCATAAAGAATATTTTTTATCAGCACTTATTATTTCAGTATAGTTAAAAATGAACTTTATGAGTGCCCTTTTGAAAGCACTATTAAAACCATAGATGATCTTTTAAATAGATACTTAATCGAGTTATCCACGCTCATGCCGTTCAAGATCTGATGGAATCGTTCCCTATCGTCACACTCCACAATTTATTTTGGATGTTTTAATGCCATCAAAATCCATGGCATGTAATCAATTGTGATTTTTAACTCTCCCTAAAACATCTTTTTATATTTTGAATTTAACCAAATGCATGTCATGCCTAAAACTCCAGTGCTTTCCAATATGAAAATGACCATAGCGTGCCCAGAAAACTCAATCACCATTCCCAATACAAATAACCTATTAAATGTATAAAATACTACTATAGGTCCTATGTATCTCCATGCCAAGTCCCATGTATGAGATATTTGCAGCTTTCACATAGCTCAGTTTTGTGCCCCTAGTAATCAAATGGACAATTTATCCACCTTGTACCATTTATGTTAGACAGAGAAACCTATTTATGTCCATGATTTCCCACCCATGAAATTTCAAGCATAAAGGCACCCGATACATGACTCACTTAGAATGTTCTAATCCCATTCTTCTCCAAACATATTTTCAATTATTTACACGTACGATTTACTACTATGATCAATTTGTTTTAGGATTATGAATTTTATTTAGTTTTTTTTTGATAATTAAATTCTATTTCTTTTATGTAATTTTTTATTTAATGTAAATGCAAGAATATTATCACTTGGCTACCTAATTTGGTTTTTTTGGGCCATGTTTTTTGGCCCCACTCTTGTACTTCTCCATATTCTAGAATGGTCCATGAAATGAATTTATTGTGCTCGATCTACCACTTATATTGACCACCCAATCTCACTTAACATGATCTATTCTTGGTACACCAACTCCCTCGGGATCATGTTCATTTCATTCATTAATCATTATTTTTCACTCCATTTTCATGAAGCTCTTAACTAGGAACTATAAAAAGGCTTCCCACTTCTTATGTAATTTGGTGACTACAAATGATATAATATTTTGAGTTTTTGCAGTGAAAATTTTTTAATTAGTTTCTAATTTTAATGTATCTCTCATGTTCTCATGGATTAAAATCGATCAATTTTTTCTAGATTCCTTCTATTACTAGGAAGAATATCCTCAATCATTTGTACATATACTAATTTGTTTTTAATTTTTATAGGAATTATGAAATGTATTTAACATACTTTGTATAATTTACTCAAATGTTTTATATTTATTTGCCTTTGTGAAAATTATATCATATAAATTTTGTTACATACACACATACTCATTATTTATATGATTGATTTTTTGTTTTAATTGTTTTCATCAAAATTTTATCATGTTATTTCAATAAAAATATTTTATTTTTTTATATTTTATTTAATATATTTTAACATTCTTATTATATGTATATATATATTTATTTAAGGATACTAATTTTTATATATATTTTATACTTGTGATATGGAAGGAACACATGGGTTATGGATAAGGAATGAACTAACATGTAAAAATGAACTTAATGTTATCAATATTTTTTAATCTATACATCATTAAGGATGAAGGTTGATTCAGAATTACAAATTCAATTTCCAGAACATAGTTTTTAAATGTTCTTAAAAATTGGATTCTCTAAACGGTATTTTCAAATGATGGTGGTCCTTTCAAATTATAATGTCCCAGTTCGCTTGTTTTAATTTCTTGAAATATTTTATAAAAATTGATTTAAACTCTTGTTATAATGACAATGATGTATTTTTATTCCTCATGGGTTGTTTAATTTTTTTTACACTGGATTATGATATATAAATTTTTAATGTGGCCTGTGGTGTTTAAAGAGTTTAATTTATTGGAATGTGTTGTTGAAATGCCACACTGATACCATGTGAACTAGCTGAAATAAGGATTATAAAATTGGAACCGTAGCTCGATAATTTTGGTTATATTGATATAATTTTATGATTTTCTTTCAACATTAGGTTCTCAATACCACCATATTGGGACCTATTGACATTTTCATCATCTAAAAAATGATAAAATTGTGATTATAAAAATCATTTCAATGAAACACCACCTAAATTGTTATGTAACATGTGAAGAAATTGATAAACACAAACTCCTCCCTCTTTTTGATTTTAATTACAAATTTATTTTTCTAGATATTGTCTCTCTTTATAATCATATGATATATTGTCAAATTAATCCTACATGAGACCTATATGTTATGAAAAAAATTAAAATTTAATTAAATTATTTGAACATTATAGATATCACATATTACATATCATTAATAATTTCCACCACTACAAAAAATTATGAATACCAACCATTAACCTATTATTATTTATGAAATATTACTTCATATAACATAAATAGTCTTTTAATAATGAACTTTTATAGGTTCCAAGATCCAAATTTCTATGTATTTATTTGTTTCTTAAATATTAATATTATATAGTCAAACAGTATGGATATGGATAAAAAATGGATAGATTCTAATCATGATAAAATTTATGATTATGGGGTAAAATAGTTCATAAATTTTTAAAGATCATGCGTATAACCCTTTTTGAATCCTTTGTATGTTTTTACACTATTTTATTCAATTCTAACTAGTCTAGAGGAGTTAGATGAACAAATTATATATCATAATATAAATAGAAGTTATACATGTTTGACTAAACATGGGAATAACTAAATGAATCTAGTAACTGGGATATGGATTTATTTTATTGATCATCTATTATGATTAAGTGTATAAAGTGATGAAAAACATATCGAGGATGCGATTACAAGTGTGAATGATGATGAAGATTGTATTGAGGAAATAAGAAAGACATTTAAAGATGAAAATATTATTTTTCTACAATTTTTTAAGAGGCTAAAGAGTTATGTAAATATGTCATTATATAATGGTTTTAATAAATATAAATCATTTTCAGCCATACTGAAGCTATATAATTTAAAATGTGGAAATAGATGGAGAGACAATGGTTTTACTAAAATAATTTTTCTCTATAATCATAGTCTCCCAAAAGATAATTAGTTTCCTTTCTGAATTAAACGAATTCTATGTTCAATTGGAATGATCTTTGAAATAATACATGCCTATCCAAATGAATATATATATATATTCTAAAGGACCAAAAATCACTTACCAATGTTGAAAGTCTGGTGATTATTGATTCAAGAAAGACGAATCAGGTCCTGCAAATTTTTTATGTTAATTTCCAATCATTCCAAGGTTTCAGATATATATAGAAGTGATGAGACAACAAGATAGAAATTTCACACCATTGTGAGAAATAAATACAAGAAACCACATTAATCAAAAAACTTTGCTTAGTGGAAGATAATTGATCACATGTATCGTAAATTTGGAAATGACCTAAGAAATCATTGTCTTGCACTATCTACTGATGGAGTGAATCCTTTTTGGTTTCCATGTAGTACTAACCAAACATGGTCAGTTACGTTGGAATATTATATCTTTCCACTAGGTTATGCGTGAAATGAAAACCCATTTTGTTATCTTTTCTTAAATCTATACCAAAACAACCAGGTAATGATATTGATGTTTATTTGGATCCATTAATCAAATATTTGAAATTATTATGGGATTAATGTGTCATGTCATGTTATACTTATATAAATGAGGATTTCAGGTTATGATACATGTTTTACTGGATGATAAATGGCTTTCCTACTTATAGAAAATTTTTAGGATATAGCATTGTGGAAACTCAAGAGTTTCCCATTTGTGAACAAGGTAAATAATCACTTAAGTTGAAACATTCATCAATGTCACTATTTCCAAGAATCCATATTAAAAACATAGATACATATGTAACGTTCATTAATGACATCATTCGATGATAGTTTAGATGAATGTATAATGCTATCTACACTAATAGGGGATCAAATTTTTGATAAAGTAAAATATATAGAAACTCCTTTTAGTAAACCTTTTTGAAAAACCATAAAAAGACCTCTCAAAAAAATATATTTGTTTTTTGGAGTTACCATACTAGAATTTTCAATATATCATGAATTGTCATAATTTTATTCATGCTGAAAAAACTTATGTTCCAGTGTCATTGAAACATAACTAAAAGCACCCAGAAAACTAAAGGATTGAATTAAGGCTTGGTTGTACATGATGGACATTAGAATTAGAGAAATTTTTCCAACTAGTTTAGAGTGAAAAAACATTCCTTTATTCCTCTAGTTACAAACAAACTTTTTAAGAAATAGAGATATCTATTTTGTAACTTCTTAAATGATGTGAAGGTTCCAGAGGGGTATTCATCAAATATCAAGATATATATTTCAATGACTAATTTAATGTTATTGGGTCCAAAATCACATGTCTGTCATGTTTTGATTAATTATTCTTGTTGCTTTATGTATCATTATACCTAATAATTTCTATCATATATTAAACTAGATTTGAGTCTTTTCCAAATCTATATATATAATTTTATAGACCTAGTTAAATTAATAACTAGGGAAACAGAAATTTCTATCATATTATGAGAATTGTATATGTTCTTCCCCCCAATATTGTATGATATGATGGTTTAATTAGTAAATGATATATGAAAATATGGTCCAATATATTATATACAGATATACATCATTTAATGGTATATGATTATTTTAAAAGTGTTTTTCAAATATCAAAGTCATCCATAAAGTCATATTTCGTAGAAATATGTTGTTGAGGAAGCCATTGAATTTTGTACTGACTACCTACCCTATATGGACAACATTGGTCTGCTAAAATCTCATCAAACCAAGATAGTTATGGGAGATGGAATTTATATAATATGTGTTTTAACAATCACCATTACAGAGTGGGGGCATGAATTCCTTTAGTTTTTTTCTTAATAGTTTAGAGGTTTCATCTTATGCAGAAACTGACAAAGTAATTTTCAGGCATTTTAATCCCTTAAGGGATGAAAGATAGATATGAAATACACATAATAAACACATTATTAGATGGTTATAGACTATATTCTAAATTTTTAAACTAATTATTTAATTTCATAGTGAATTCAATGGCTATATAGGGGACCAAGTGTGAATGTATTATCTTTTAACAGAAATATAATTAATTGATATACATTTTATAAAAATAAACATGATGAACACAGTACCATAAAAAATAGTGGAGTTAAACTTGTGGATGAACCGATTCATGTATCTAGTACTATGGAATGAAATACAAATTATGTGATTACGTCATACTTCAGTTTCATCAAAAAAGATACGGGAGTTGGATTATACATTATTCTTAGTGCAGATTTTTCATTGAAAGTGGGTTCATAATAGGAGTTCAGTTAAAAAAGATGAATTTGGATTCATGAAAGTGTATTTCAATAATGAAGGGTAAAAATTTTAAACATTTATAATGACATCATAGGTAGTAAAATTATTTTATTATCCAAATCCTACAATCATAATGTTGTCAGTTGTTATGTTGTAGACTAAGACCACTGAAGGTTCAGATGTCAGTTTAACTGAGTATGATCCTTTCATTGGAATTTAAAAATATTGTCTAAATTTTTTCAATTTATAAGATTTATTTTATTTTAAAGAATACCACAATTAAGGTATTTTTATAGTTGATAGTTTGGTGAAATCCGTTCATCCAAAAAAATAGGGAGTTTTTTAATCAGTTTATATATCTTTTAATATACATTGTGTTACAATATATTGTTTTCTATTCACCTCTATATATTTTTTAATCTAAGTTAACTAGTTAATTGTATTGGTATATAATTATTTCTACATATGTAAATATACCCAATTTCGATGAACAACAAGTTTCTCAAGATGCTGGTGCTCCAAATGTGGAGGAATAGAAACATTTTTCACATGTTGATGAAACCAATACATAATAAAAAAATATTGATGATGTTAATGATGAAGAAATGGTTGATGGTGCACAAAATATTGTGAATAAAAATAATAATATTTGTAGCGTTATTGTGTTAGACAAAATTATTAAGGTCAGAAACAAAGGCATCAAATTTTTGGTTGGATGGAATGAAAGTGGAAAGCATGTTAACCCCAATAAGGCCATGTTCAGAAGTAACATTATGCTCACCACTCAAAAGATTATGTAGATTGATGTAGATTGATGGAAAAATGTTGTTCTTATAAGGCCCCATCCTTATGAATTAACTAATATTGAGTTATTTCAAGAATACACGTTGAGGATATTTTCAGGATTAGAGTTTTAGAGAATTAGATCATAAATCATGCATTACATTCCACATTTAAACAAAGTGGTTAAATAAAATATACTACTCACTTTTTCCCAAAAACAGAAACCTATTTAAAATAAAACATGGATTCATTCTTGACACTTCCTCGACACTATCATCACATCATGTACCTTTCCCTTGACCTGTGAAAAACATTTCAAAAACATGGGATTAGCATAAAAAGCTCCGTAAGGGATATAAAAGTACGAAATGAAAACATTAGTCAATATATGAAATCATAATTTTCTCATAAAACATAAGCATTTTAACATACCTCATCAAATCATGAATAAATCATCGAAATCATAAGACATAAAGGTGACTTGAGGAATTCATAACATTCTTACATAGGGAGTAACCCTCATGGTTATGTTTTGAATATCCATCACAATATATTCCCTAAATCTCTTTGGATAAACCTTAATTTTTAACCCCTTTTAATTACCCATTGCGTTGGAGAGCTATATCGGGCTCACCTGCCCTTAGTTTATCACTGAACCACCTGTATTCATAAACAATTCCCAAGAACCATAACATAATCGTATCACATAAAACATGCATAAATGAAACATAACAATTCCACATTTCAATCAAAAGATATATATACAACACATTGATATAATAAAAACATTATGAAAACCATTATCAATACAAAAATAACAGAATTTTAAAACATGGTATTTATTTTTCATTTTGAATAAAAATATATGTCTTGTAGAGGAAGCCAAAACTCAAATAATGGCCACGGTGGCGGAGAATTCTCTGTTACCGAATACGTACGACAAAAACATTCCCTTTTGTAATTTAGTAAAAAGCTTCGTATAAAAATGATTCATTTTGAATAAACATAAAATTAAAAGTGGTTTATACACTATATAAAAGAATGTTCTATATAAAACAAAATATGCCTCAATGAATGGAGATTGAGATGAAGTCCCATACCTCGGGCCCGACTTGACTTGATCGTTCTTTAATCACCTGAATAATAAACTTGAGTTAATTTATACTTTCTAAAGAACCTTTTTTAAGTTCATTATTACTTTTATATAACTTATTACCATGTTATGAACACTATTTATTTATTTAAGTTAGTAATGGTCGTTTTGTCGATCATTGGTACTTGAGTCAAAAATAAACTCCTTATAATTACAAGTTGTTCATGTGGTAAAATATCAGTTATATCAAGAATTATATTCATGATTTAGATATCATATACATGATATATATCCAGTATATACATGCATTTATAATATTACATAACTTCTAGAGGTATGAAATGAAATGCACAGTTCATGGAGACGGTAAGCCGTACGTACCCATGAACGCTACTTTCATTTATATTTTGTATTTAATTGAATGAATTCATAACGATATAAAGGTATATTATAATTCCAGTATAATATCATATATAATATCATTAACTCTATCCTGTATACGTTCCATATATGGAATTAACGAATCAAATCACTTTGAGGGGGTGGTAGTCCGCACTTCCTAAAATGAAGATATCGCGTTTACCCATAATGAAAACCGTAAAGGTATAACAAAAATGAAAAATACAGAAGATTAAGGAAAACATAAACATATTATATATCATATATAAATATATTTTCATCTTAACGACTACCATTGAATGTGTTAGAAGAATATTGAACAATCATCGTTTCGTGAGGCAGAAATTTTCCATCCACAGAAACCGTATGGTCTTTAACCATTATATGAAGTTGTGTGCAAGTGTAGATCAAATCCTTCTCATAACAACATCCTAGTATATTTAAGCTACTATTGTTGTTACAAAAGAAATGAATAAAAAGATTTTAGGGGGATGGAGAAGCAAAATAAAACAAAACAACCTTAGATAAGTCTTTACCTTTAAATCGGGTAACTCCTCTTGGTTTGTACCCCAAAGGGTTACTTGAAGAGCATTTTTCCTATGTTAAGGCTTATAGGATGTAGAGAGGGATGTTGAAAGATAAAATCAGCAGAGATTGACCAAGACAATGGCTTGAGAGGTGTGTGTAAAGATGTAGAGGTCGGGGCTTTTTATAAGAGGAGAGGAGGGGCACTCTTGGAAAGTTATAAAATGTTACTTTATATTAAAATGAGTTTCGGATTTTAAAAGTCCCACATTGATATATTTCTAGGATAAGGTGATAAGGGTTCGAAATATACTCATCCAATAGGTCTTTAACAAGTGTATGTCTTAGATTTTACATTATCTTTACATTTTATTTAAATCGTTCATTAATGATGTAATGGCTGCATCATCATGATGTCATAAATAATTTAATTTATTTAATGTTTAAAAATTAATAAAAATACTATCATGAATAAAATATTATTAGCTTTACAATGACTATTTATTGTGAAATATATCGTTTATTTAGACAAAAATAAAAATGTTTTACTCGGGTGATACATTCTTTAGTGATATTATCCTTTCATTAAAAATAAAAAGATAAAGTGTAACTTTCACCCAAAAGTGATTCCATGGGGTCCCTAAGTTTGGAACAATGCATCTCATTGTCCTCCATTACACAAACAGTAGCATTAGGACCCATGCTGTGGACATTTTTTATTATTATGATATTATTTTATTATCCTTAACTACCAGATTAATAATTAATCAAGATAATTAAAGATAATTACCATCATTACTATTCATAATGTCAAAAAAGAGTATTTATTACATAATTTTTACCTTATGATTCCAAATATGGAATCCATTTTACCAAATTCCGAATATAGAAATTTCAATAATCAGTTTAAAAAATAATTCCTGTTGTCAAAACAAATAGCAGGTCTTTTGTAAACAATATCTATGAAAAGTTTGGCACTTGTTTATTCCCAATTACAAAGTGAAATTAATTATAATGAATAACATTGTATTAAATGGTAAATATATATTCTAATTTCACTTTAAGACCAATTAAAAAGATAATCAAACCATATAATTAAATTAGATGAAAAATAAGTTTTGATGTAAAATGCAGTATTTTTCACTATTCATTACAAAAAATGAACATTGTCAGAAAAATACCAAAAATTAATCCAAAGTAAATTTCCATGTCCCAATCATAAGGAATAAGTTTATTTTGAAAAATAGTGCTTATAAAATTTTCAAAAGATAGATTTAAAAATGGTTCTCCATCAAAAGGCGGTATAACAATCTTTTAAAAATATTAGAGAATTCTATGCTTAAGATTGGATTTATTCCCATTTTAAGTATTTAAAACACTATATAATTCATAAATAGACATAGATAAGAATTTTTATTATTCATTACTTACTTGGATGTTAAATCCTTCCCCCCTTTATAAAATTTCATCCCTGTAATTTATATACTTATCAAATTAGTGGGGGTATTTATCCCTCATTGCATTTTCAGATTCCCATGTTGCCTCTTCAATCATGTGGTTTTTCCAACAAAACTTTTACTTGATGAATCACCTTATTCTGCAACACATTATCCTTGTGGTAAAGAATCTGGACCATTTGTTCCTCATAAGATAGATTCTCTTCCAGCTGAACTACCTCTGGACTCAAAACATGAGATCGATCTGGCATGTACTTCCTTAACATTGAAACATGAAAAAAATTGTATACCTGAGATAAACTCGGAGGTAAATCCACTCAGTATGAAACTGATCCAGCTCTATCTAGAATTTCTTATGGTCCAATGAACTTTGGACTCAGCTTTCCTTTCATACCAAATCACATCAAACATTTCCATGGTGATACTTTGAGAAAAACATGATCGCCTACCTCAAAAGAGAGATCCTTCTTCCTGTTGTCCACATAACTTTTCTACCCACTCTAAGCTATTCTCATGTGTTTCTATATCAGCTGAACTTTTTCTGCCAACTCTTCTACCAATTTCGGTCCAATCAAATTCCTTTCACCCACATAATCCCAAAAAGATGGAGTTCGACACCAATTTTCATATAATGCCTCAAATGGTGCCATCTGTATACTGGAATGAAAACTATTATTATAAGAAAACTCAATCAAAGAAAGATGTTGGTCCCAAAATCCCGGATAATCTATTGAACATGCATGTAGAATATCCTCCAAAGTCTGAATCGTTCATTCTGACTTCCCATCTGATTGAGGATGAAAAGCATTACTAAAATTTATTTCAGTACCCAACAACTTCTGAAGGCCTTTACAAAAGATATAAGTGAACCTGGGATCACAGTCAGATACAATGGAGAGAGGAACTCCATGTAACCTAACTATCTCTTTGAGATAAAAATGGGAATGTTGATCTAGGGAAAAAGTATCTCTTATAGCAAGGAAGTGAGCAAATTTAGTCAAGTGATCAACAATAACCCATATTGCAATATTACCTCGAGGTGTCTTTGGTAACCCCACAATAGAGTCCATTGATATATTCTCCCTTTTCCACTCTAGAACTGGTAAAGGCTGAAGCATCCCTTTCAGTAACTGCCACTCTGCTTTAACCTGTTTACAAGTCAAAAACTTCACTGTAAAATCAACAATATCTCTTTTCATTCCATCCCACCAGTAATACTCCCGAAGATCTCTATACATCTTAGTACTGCCTGGATGAACTGAAAACGGAGAACTATGAGCTTCACATAACAACTCTCTCTTCAACTGTGAATCACACGGCACACACAACCTCTTCCCAAATCTCAAAACCCAATATTATCAATGTTGTATTCATGAAACGTACCCTTCAGAACAATCTTTACATTTTTCTACAACTCAATGCCTTGCTTCTGTGCTTGCTTAATTGTATATGATAGAGAATATTTCACTGATACATAAAACAAAACAGAAGAACATCATGTACCAACTACTTCTATGCCAAATTTCATCAAATCCTTAACCAAAGGATCCCATTCCAAACACAACATTTTTAATGAAGCATTAATTTTTCGACTCAAAACATCAGCCACTTTATTTTCTTTTCCCGGATGGTAATGAATTGTACAATCGTAATCCTTGATTAATTCTAGAAATATCCTCTATCTCATGTTCAGTTATTTCTGAGAGAATATATACTTTAAAATTTTGTGATCAGTATATATTTCACACTTTACTCCATACAAATGATGCCTCTAAATTTTTAATGCGAAAAAAACAACAGCTAATTCCAAATCATGTGTAGGGTAATTTAACTCATGAGTTTTCAACTAACATGAATCATAAGAAATTACCTAATCATTCTGAATTAGGACGTAACCATGTCCTTTCAATGAAGCATCACTGTAGATAACAAACTCTCCATTCCTAGAAGGTAGGGCCAAAATTGGAGCATTCACCAATCTTCTTTTCAAATCCTGAAAACAACAATCAAATTCTTTTGTCCAGATAAACTTAATACCCTTCTGAGTTAACTTAGTCATTGAAGTAGATAACTGTGAAAAATTTCTAACAAACCTTCAGTAATAGCCTGCCAAACCAAGAATACTACGAATCTCAGTTACATTTGTGGGTATTGTCCATTCATCAACAACCATTATTTTTACAGGATCAACATTTATCCCATCTTTAGAAACAATGTGACCAAGGAAAGAAATTTGTTGCAACAAGAACTCACACTTTATGAATTTCCCATACAATTTATTTTCTTTTAAGGTTTTCAAAATAACCCTTAAATGACTTTCATGCTCCTCTTTAATTTTAGAAAACACCAAAATATCATCAATGAAAACAACCACAATCTTATCCAAGAACTCATGGAAAATTCTATTCATAAGGTCCATGAATATAGCAGGTGCATTGGTTAGCCCAAAAGGCATAACTACAAATTCATAATGGCCATATCTTGTACAAAACAAGCTCTTCGGAATATCTGCTTCCTTTACCTTTAAATGATGGTACCCTGATCTCAGGTTAATCTTGGAAAAAAACTGAGCTCCATGGAGCTGATCAAACAAATCACCGATATGAGGTAAAGGATATTTGTTCTTAACAGTGATGTTATTCAAGGTTTTATAATCAATGAAAAGTCTAATTGAACCATCTTTCGTTTTAGCAAATAAGATAGGAGCACCCCTGTGTGGTGTTCTAGGTCGAGTGAAACCTTTCCCTAATAAATCTTGCAATTCCACCTTGAAATCTAAAAGTTCAATTTGAGCCATTCGATAAGGGGGTATTGAAATTGGATTAGCATTAGGGACTAAGTAAAGAGTAAATTCAACTTCCCGATCTGGTATTATTCCAGGAAACTCATCCGGAAACACATCAAGATACTCATTTACCACTGGCACATCATTAATCTGAACAGTTCCTTTGTTTTCAACAACATGTGCATGGTAATATTCATTTACATCTTTTACAAGTTTCTCAGCCTCTTGATATGTTATCAAAAGTAAGGGTTCATTCTTGTACACAAACTGAAAGTCTTTCTGAAAAGAAACTTCATTATCTCTACTATTAATCTTATAATGGTAAATATAGAGCCAATCCTTACCCAGGATAACATCAAACTCTACTATAGGTAAAACAATAAGGTTTTCAAGTAGGTTATTTCCACGGATAAGGATAAGAAGACTATTATAACTTATTTTTGCCTCAAAATTTCCCACAGGTGTTTTTACCGCAAGTTTAGGAGCCATTTCTTGATATGGAATTCCCAATTTACTTGAATAGTTTTCAGAGATGATAGAATGTGTAGACCCTGAATCAAAAAACACATTGGCATAATCTAAGAAAACAAACAAAGTACCTGATACCACTTCTTTTGATAGCCCAACATTTACTGAAGTAGTTGCAAAGTATTTGACCACACCTTTTTTTCTTATAGTCTGACAGATTCCCATCATTCGAGTTCTTTGTCGAACACTCGTTTGAATAGTGACCCATCTCATTGCACTTGAAACATTTCACTAACTGTAAATCAAATTTTGTCTGACCACCACCTTGATCCTTTTCAGTGCAATCACGAGCCTTATGTCCCATCTTAACACATCATTAGCACATTCTAGAATTCAAAAGACATTCCCCAGCATGACTTTTACCACATTTATCACAAACTGGAAACTTAGTTTTCTTAACATCTGACCTTTTTGAAGAATTCTTCCCTTTCTCCTGCCACCTCGGTTTCTTCTTCTATTGGTTGTTATAGAAAACTTGATCTTCGGAAAACTCCATTTCCACCTTCTCAGCACATCGAACATACTTTTCATAACTCTTGAACTCACGAGAAGCTAAAGCCATTAGATATTTTGGCTTTAATCCTGAGTAAAAACGATTGATTTTACTAGCATGGTCTCAGATATAATTTGGAGCATACCTTGCCAATCAAGAAAACCTTTCTTCATAAGAAGCCACTGAGTTTCCTATTTCCTCAATTACAAGAATTTTTTTCCATCCTAATTTGGACAACCTTAGGAAAATACTTCTCAAGAAACATACCTTTGAATTTATCCAAGTCGAGATCATCAATCTCATCAGCATCCCTGATATTTTTAACCATCGACCAACACTGATCTGCTTCTCCCTCCAAACAGTAAATTCAAGACTAAACTTTTGATTGTCTGAACACCCCATGACATCGAAAATCTTCTCTAGTGATTTAATCCACCCATAAGCTAGCACAGGGTCAGATGACCCTCTGATTGACTGGGGATGTTTCTTCATAAAATGTTCCACCACTAACATGTTCCTCTGCAGTAGATCTGTCTGATCTCGTGCATGGATACCCCCAACATTTATCTCTTGAGTCAACTACGTCATTACTGCAACAAACTATTCAGTTCGAATTCCGACCATCTCAGGATGCTCATTCGGAAGGTCATTTCCTTGTATATTCCTTCCTAGCACTACTTCCCTGAATCCTATGCAGAAAACCATTTTGAACAAACATGTCTTAGATGAAGCCACATGGTAATCATCAAATGCTATATCATTTCAATTTGACCATAAAAAAATTGAAATATTTTTGGATATTCAATTAATGGAATTATAACTCCTAAAGTTATCTAAATTGACCTATGATACCAACAATAAGGCCCCAGCCTTAAACATTACTTAATTTTGAGTTATTTCAAGAATACACTTTGAGGATCTTTTTAGGTTTAGTGTTTTAGAGAATTAGATCATAAATCATGAATTACATTCCACATTTAAACAAAGTGGATACATAAAATATAGTACTAATTTTTACCATCAACGGAAACATATTTAAAATAAAACATGGATTCTTTCTTGTCACATCCTTGACAAAATCATCACATCATGTACCTTTCCCTTCACCTGTGAAAAACATTTCAAAAATAGGGGATGAGCATAAAAAGCTCAGTAAGGGATATAAAAGTATGAAATGAAAACATTAGTCCATGTATGAAATCATATTTTACTAATAAAACATAAGCATTTTGACATACCTCATCAAATCATGAATAAATCATACTATCATAAGACATAAAGGTAACTTGAGGCATTCATAATATTCTTACGTAGCGAGTAACCCTTATGGTTACGTTTGGAATACCCATCACAGTATATTCCCTAAATCTCTTCAAAGAAACCTTAACGTTTAACCCCTTTGCATTACCCAATGCATTGGAGAGCTATATCAGGCTCACCCTCCCTTAGTTTATCATGGAAGCACCAATCTTCATAAACAATGCCCAAGAACAATAACATAATTGTATCACATAAAACATGCACAAAGGAAACATAACATTTCCACATTTCAATCACAAGATATCAATACAACACATTGATATAATAAAAACATTATGTAAACCATTCTCAATGCCAAAATAAACTAAAAGTAAAACATGTTATTTATTTTTCATTTTTTAAAAAAGTTATGGCTTGTAGAGGAAGCCGAAACTCAAATAATGGTCACGGTGGTGGAGAAGTCGTTGTCACCGCATACGTACGACAAAAACATTCCGTTTTTCCATTTAGTAAAATGCTTCATATAAAAAAGATTGCTTTTGAATAAAAGTTAAAGTAAAAGGGGTTTATACACCATATAAAAGAATTTTTTGTATAAAACAAAGTATACCTCAATGAAAGGAGAATTAGATGAAGTCACATACATCGGGTCTGACTTTACATTATCGCTATTTAATCTCCTGAATATTACAATTGAGTTAATTTCTACAGGATTAAGAACCTTTTTCAAGGTCATTATTCCTTTTATATCAATTATTACCATGTTATGAACACTATGTGATTATTTAAGTTAATAACGGTCGTTCTATCGATCATTATTACATGAGTCAAAAATAAACTCCTTATGATTACAAGTTGTTCATGTGTTAAAATATCCGTTATATCCAGAATTATATTCATGATCTAGATATCATATATATTATATATATATCCAGTATATACATGAATTTATAATATTACATAACATTTAGAGGTAAGAAATGAAAAGCACTGTTCATGGAGACGATAAGCCATATGTACGCATGAATGCTACTTTCATTTCTATTTTGTATTTAATGGAATGAATTCATAATTAAATAAAGTTATATTATAATTCTAGTATAATATCATATATAATATCATTAACTCCATCGTTTATACATTCCACATATGGAATTTACGAATCAAATCACTTTGAGGGGGCGGTAGTCTGCACTTCTTAAAATGAAGATATCATGTTTACACATAATGGAAACCCTAAAGGTATGAAAAAAAATGAAAAATACAGAAGCTTAAGGAAAAAATAAACATATTATATATCATATATATATATTGTGTCATCTTAATGGCCTTCTTTGAAGGTGTTAGAAGAATACTGAACAATCATCGTTTCGTGAGGCAGAAATTTTCCATCCATGGAAACCGTATTCTCATTAACCATTAGATGAAGGTGTCTATAAGTGTAGCTCAAATATTTCTCATAAAAACATCATAGTATATTGATGATACTTTTTTTGTTAAAAAATAAAGGAATAAAATGAGTTTAGGGGGTTGGAGATGCAAAATAAAACAAAAGAACATTAGAGAAGTCTTTACCATTAAATCGGGTAACACCTCTTGGTTTGTACCCCAAAGGGTTTCTTAAAGAGATTTATGCCTAAGGTAAGGCTTAGAGGATGAAGAGAGGGATGTGGAGAGATAAAATGAGCATAAATTTCCCAATACAATGGATTGGGAGGTGTGTGGAAATAGGTAGAGGTGGGGGCCTATTATAAGAGGAGTAGAGGGGTACTCTTGGAAAGTTATAAAATGTTACTTTATATTAAAACGAGTTTCCGATTTTAAAGGTCCAAAATTTATATATTTATAGGATATGGTGATAAGGGTTCTAAATATACTCATCTAATATGTCGTTGACAAGTGTAAGTCTTATATTTTACATTATCTTTTCATTTTATTTAAATCGTTCATTAATGAGGTAATCACTACATCATCATGATGTCATAAATAATTTAATTTATTTAATGTCTAAAGAATATAAAAAAATACTATGATGTAGGAAATATTTTTAGATTTCCAATGAATATTTATAGTCCAAGATATAGTTTATTTAGACAAAATTAAAAATGTTTTACTCGAGTGATACATTCTTTAGTGATATTCTCCTTTCTTTAAAAATAAAGAGATAAAGCGTCACTTTCACCCAAAAATTATTCCATGGGGACCCTAAGTTTGGAACAAAGAATCCAATGGTAGGCCATGACACAACCAGTAGCATTATGACACATTTTGGTGTCATTTGTTATTATTATCATATTATTTTATTATCCTTAACTACCTGATTACTAATTAATCAACATAAAAAAGATAATTGCCATCGTTACTATTCATAATGTCCAAAAACAGGAGTCTTAATTACATAATTTGTACCTTCTGATTAAAAATATGGAATCCTTTTTACCAAATTCCAAAAATTGAAATTTCTATAATTAATTCCACAAAAAATTCTTGATGTCAAAACAAATAGCGGGTTTTTTTGAAATAATATCGACGAAAATTTTGGCATTTTTTTATGCCCAATTCCAAAGTGAAATTAATTATAATGACTACCATTGGATTAAATGGTAAATATATATTATAATTACACTTTAAGACCAATTATAAATATAATCTAACCATATAACGAAATTAGATAAAAAGCAGTTTTGATGTAAAATGCAGTATTTTTCACTATTCATTAAAAAATAAACATTGTCAGAAAAATACCAAAAATTAATCCAAAGTAGAATTCAATGTCCCAATCATAAGGAATAAGTTTATTTTGACAAATAGTTCTTATAAAATTTTCAAAAGATAGATTTAAAAATGGTTTTCCATCAAAAGGCAGTAAAAAATCTTTTAAAAATATTAGAGAATTCTATAGTGAAGATTGGATTTGTTCCGATTTTAAGTCTTTAAAACACTATATAATTCATAAATAGACATATATAAGAATATATATTATTCATTACATACATGAGATGTTATAGTTCCAATGCTTGAGACACGAATTTGGGAAAAGAATAGGGTAATATTATGATATTATTTATATTTTTCACTGAAAAACAAAATAATGAAATGTGGAATTACTCTTAATTATATCTTCAAGGGTTCATTTATAGTAGATTAATCCTAAATAAAATTTGTATCAATACTATTTATAAAGGCCCATAGAGGTTCTAATCCAATTCATATGAAGTATCATCTCAAAGATGTTGAAGGGAAAATAATCCTGCACCAAATGTATATGTATGCACACCTGATAAACTATGTAATATGGGATATGTTTATTAGTCATCATAATGAGACATATATTTAGTTACACTATGATTTATACTAAATTTCATTAAAGTATTTAAATTTATAAATTCCATTAATAGATTATTAATTTATGAAATAATAACTAATTTCTGAAAATAAAGAATGGGAAAGAAAAACCAACCAACCCCTACCATAAAGCAAAGATGGGGTTTGATTCACTTGAAAAAATGGTAGATATTTTAAATCTGTTGTAATACATATATTTTCAATGAATCAAAAGAATAATTATGTTCTTCATTTTATATGAATATTGATGAATAAAAATCTAAAGACACTTCTTTCCAATTTCATGTACTATAGAAGGAGTAATGTGTAAATAATGAAGGGATACTAAAATATGAAAACACACAAAAACTATAGGAAGCATGTGTATGTAGAGAATATTTATTGTTATTTTATTTAAATTTATATTACATAATAATGATTACTTATATTTTTATATTTTTATCTGAATTAGACTCAAGAATCATTATCAGCTATACTTGGTGTATCGGTACTATCAGTGACCAGGAAAATGATAGAACAATATGGACGCATCAGATTTATGGGTATTGGGTTGTCACCCTACACATATTTTGAAAAAATGAGCAGCAGGTAAAGATAATAAAATGGATGAGTTGCAGGCCTGAGTTGTTGATCTACAAGAAAAAATAAGTTGGTCATCAAAGTTGTTAAAAAATGTTATGGGAACGAATCAAATAGAATAATCTACAAAAGAACAACTACCATGTGAGGACCCTACTAGCATTGAGGTTACCCATTCCCCTTATTGAAATATCTAAGAAGAGGTAATAAATAATATCAAAATTTTTTATATGAATTGTAAATCATATTGATAATTATGACTTTCAAGACTTGATATTGTACTAGGTGAAAATGATTGTGATTTATATCTATCAACAGCCACTCATCGCCTTGTTGTAAGGGGTACTGTGTACAATTTCCAAGGAGATATTTGACACAAAAAGAAGTTCCAATTGGTCATGTGAGTGTGGGTATTCATGTTGCTCACAATCAAGTCATCGAGCTACCTATTCTACTTGATTTTGAACATATTCATATAGTCGAGAAAGTTATTGGAGCTTTCATAGAATTTCCATTAAACCCTGTTTAAATATATGTCAGAAAGGATGTATTCATTTACAATTTATTTTATAAGAAAACCATTAAAAATTAATGAAAAAATACTGAAATGATGATCGTAATTAGAAAGGGACAATGGTAAGGTGGTGAAACAAAAGGTCGATTCAAAATGATCTAAAGGATCAACCAACCAATAGAAAATATCTTTAAAAATTACCTTTACCCTTCCTGTTCATCTTCTTCATTTATTAAAACTAATGGTTTATGAGGATAACACATTAGAAAGTGATGACACAACAACAATTGATTTTGAAGAAAATATGGATGGAGAGGCCATTATAGACTATACTGTTCTGGATAATATAGATGAAATCCTCACAGATGAGTGGATTGGATTATTAATTTGAAGGATATATAAGATGTGTGTATTATTGATTTTTTCCAATATATAATACAATATATTAATGATGAATAAATACTATTCATAATTTTTTTAATAGTTTCAATTTATACTATTTAAAGTGGAAACCCTATGAATATAAATTTTGACTCACTAGTCCTAAAATCACTTCTAAAAAACTAATATCATTGGAATAATAGAAATATGAAGGAATAATGTATGGGCACCATGTTTGAAAGGGAAATTACGGATGATAGATATTGTTAATACCTATATTGCAGGGGTAAATCTTTAGAATTTATCCATATAAAATATATTTTAATCAATTTAATTAATTATTCCTTTTTGTTTTTTATGTATCATTTTTACTCATATATATTAATTTAGATAATCCAAATAATTATTTTCTATATTCAATGCATTGATACCCAACAAACCAACTACACGTGATGATGTTTATTAATGTTTAATACACTGCATGAAACATTTTACTTATGAACTTCAATTTATACATCTTTTATTATGTTTTAATTAAAATTATATTATAATAGGGAATTATTTAAATATCATCACGTTCATGGCATGACGATATTCCACAAAATAAAAAATATTATCAACTTCTCCAAATGGAAAAGTAATTTTGAATTTATAATAAAATTAAACTTTTAAAATATATATAAAAAATATAACATATTTTTCTCAAAGATTCTACAGTTCCGAGAAAAAATAATGGAAAAGATTGTTGTTTTTATGTTTCGAAAATGATCAATGATATCATATTACATCATCAAACTAGAATCCACAAAGAAGATTTTTTATGATAATTAAAATTTAATTTAAACTATTTACCAATCCATTTTTTATTTATATTTTTGAAGTAACCCCATGACCATTGAAATTCCTCAAACTCAAAAGATAAAAATGATTTATTTTTAAATTAATGTGTATAATACATGTTGTCAGATTTTATATACACATCATGAAAAGGTAACATCCTACTACATATTTAGTGAATTTTCCCATCATTTTATATTCTTTTATAGTTAATTTCCATATATTTTTTTTGATACATATTCTGTTAATTTTCATTGAGAGAATGAAAAAGTATGATACACTAATTATAAACCGGTGAACTATGATTATTCACTCAAAATAGATGACACACTTGTGATGATGCACTTTTATTTTTATTTTTGAATGCATTGAAAATTCCACATTATCATACAACAATATTATTAGATAACCTCAAATTTGAATGCATTCAGGAATAAAAAGATACAGTGTGATGTGTAGGAAGGTATTACTAGTATGAATCAAATAAAATGTTGTTGTAGTAAAATATATATATTTATTCATAACACACATTACATACTCAAAATCAGGAAAACACATTTACATTGTTTTGATACTTCAGGAAAACGATTCATAAGTCATTTCTCACATGTAGGAGTTAACCATACCATAATAAAATGCATGATGTTCTTGGTATGATCGAGATAGTTACATGTTTGATGATGCTCATGATTGTTTAGGAATTATCCACACCTTAATCAATCACTCCTCAATCTAATACACATTGTGATCATTGTGACTATAAATCAAAAAAAAATATTCTCTAATTTATATTTTAGATCAAGCCAAAAATCATACAATAAAAAATAACAATAAATTTAATATAGTCCTTATAACTTAAGAAAATGATCATAAGTTATATTTTACATGTAGGATCCTTGTCACCTCAATCTGATAAACGGTGTGTCTGGTATGACTCAAAGTGTGAGATTTCAGTTTAAAATTTACAATTTAGTTGAAAGAACACATTACAAACTCAAAACCTTGAAAATAGTTCTATATTATTTTAATATAAAAAAAATAATCCATAAGTCATTTCAGATGTGTATGAATCAGTTTCACCTCAATCTGATTCATGGTGTACCCGATATGACTCAATGTGCCCAATATCAATTTAAAATAAAAATATTTGATTCAAAACATATTACAACTGAAAAAATCTAGGAAAAAAAGGATTTAATAGTGTTTTTACTCTATAAAAATGACAAATAAGACATTTTACACATGTATGAATCATTCTCACATTAAACTGACACATGAAGTGAACAATATGACTCAAAGTGTGTGTTTTTAGTCAAAATTGTAATTTCAATAAAAATGAAACAAAATATATAAAAAACAAAGAGAAAACATTCATAACGATTTAATAATTTTGGAAAATTATCCTTATTTAATTTTTAATGTGTAAGAATCAAGAAAATGTCAATCTAACACACGGTGTGACCAATATGACTCCATGTGTATCCATTTAGTAGTAATTTTCATTTAAATTTAGCACAAATTTAAAAAAATGAAAAATGAGAAAATCCATTATAATTGGTTTGGTGTATTCAGAAAATGACCCATAAGTCAATTGTGATGTGTAGGAATTATCCACACATCAATCCAGTACAGAGTATGCTAGGTATGACTCAAAGTCTTCATTATCAGTTTAATGTTTATAATTTAATTTAAAACATGTATCACTCACAAAAATCAATAAATAACACTCATATTTTAATTATAATTTATTAAAATGATTAATAAGTCATCTATGACATGTAGGTGTCAGTCTCACATCAAACCAACACATGATTGGGTAGGTATGACTCATAATATGTTTTTAGTGTGAAGTGGTATTTTAATAAAAATGACACATGAAATACTAAAAAATGATAAAACACATTCTAATTGTATTAATAATTTATGAAAATGTTCCTAAAATCATTTTTTCATGCATGAATAAAACGAAGATCAATACGATGCACGATGTGACAGGTATGACTCCAAATGTGTCAATTTACATAAAAATGGCATTTTAGATCAAAACACACATTAGATTCTCATAACTGAGAAAATGAATCCATATTGATTGGATACTTTGTAAAAACAATCCATATTTTATTTTTGATAATTAAGAATCATCTTCACCAAAATCTAATACATGGTCTTCCTGATAAGACTCAAAGTATATGTTATCAATTTAAAATTTAAAATAATATCAAAATGTGTATCACTCACTAAAAACCTATAAAACAAGCTAATATTTTCTTGATAATTTATGAATATTATTAATAAGTAATTTTTAATTTTTACGAATTAGCCTCATGTTAAATTGACACAAGATGTGACCGATTTGTCTTTAAGTGTGTGTTTTCATTTTAAATTTACATTTTATTAAAAATTACACAAAACATACTCAAAAGCATGAAAATGAATTCAGTTTTCTTTTATACTTTAAGAAAATAATCCCTAAGTCATATTTTTGTGTAGGAATAAACCACATGTTGATATGATTCATAGTGTGATCGATATTACTCTCTATGCATCCTTTTATTTAAAATCGACATTTCAGTTCAAAACACACATTTCATACTCAAAACAATGATGAACATTCATATTGTTTAGATACATTAAGATAATGATCCTTAAGTTATTTTTTATTATTATTGAAATATTATACTGAATCCAATATAGGGTGTTTCTGGTTTGATTTAAAGTTTATGTTATCATATTAAAATTGACAATCTCAATCAAAACGTGGGTCAATCACTAAAAATTGAGGAAACATGCTCAGATTGTCTTGATACTCTAGGAAAACTATTTTTATGTAATTTTCGATCCTTAAGAATTAGTTTAATTTCATATAAATGCACAACATGACTGATATGACACATTTATCATTTTTTCACTTTAAATCGACTTTTTAGTAATAAAAAACATGACATACTCAAAATCTAGAAAACACATTCATATTTTCATGATACTTTAGAAAAATGAACCTTATGTCATTTATTATTTACACAAATTATCCTCACATCAATCCGATGTAGAATAGGACTAATAATACTAGGTGTTTCTCCTTTTATATAACATTGAAATTTTTGTTCAACATACACGTCATATACTCAGAATCCATAAAACACATTCATATTGTTTGGATAATTTATGAAAGCGATCAATAAGTCATTTATCACTTTTATGAATATTCCATAGCTCAATTTGATACCTGGTGTGTCCGATATGTCTTAAAGTGTTTTTTATTAGTTTTAAAAAGGATCTTTTGTTCCATAGATTAACCACTAACTGAAAACCAAGAATACATTCTCATAATGAGTGGATACTTTATTAAAATGGTTCGTAAGTCATTTGCGATCTGTAGGAATCCGTCTCACCTAAAATCGAACCCTGATGTGACCGTTATGACTCAAAGTGAATGTTTTCAGTCTAAAACATCATTTTATTAATAATGTTACATGTCACACTACAAACTGAGAAGCATATTTAGATTTTATTGATACATTAGTAAAATGATCCTTTTGTCATTTTTGACATGTTGGAATCAAACACATGTAAATCTAACACATAGTGTGACATGTATAGCTCTAAGTGTGTCTTTTTAATTATAATTGGTATTTTAGTTAGAAATGCACATCACGGACTCAGAACTAATAAAACAAATTCAGATTAATTTTATATAATAAAAAAGTGGTCCATAAGTCATTTTCGATGTATAAGAATCATATTAACCACTATTTGATACATGGTGTGCCCGGTATGACTCAAAGTGTTCATTTTTAGTTCAAAATTGAAAATTTAGTTCAAAACAAGTGTCACACAATGAAAACTATAAAAAAATTCAAATTTTCTTCATAATTTTGGACAAAAATTTATACGTACTTTTTAATTTATCAGAATTATTCTCACATCATACTAACACATGATGTGACCTGTATGACTCACAATGTGTTTTTTTATATCTAAATTGACATTTTAGTAAAAATTACACAAAACATTAAAAAAACCAAGAAAAAACATTCTAATTATTTTGATTTGTTAGGAGAATTATACTAAGACATTTTTATGGGTATGAATCAACATTACATTAATAAAATTCCTAGAGTGGCCGTAATGAATCAAAGTGTGTCCTTCTATTAAAAATATAAATTTTAGTTCAAATCACACATAATAAACTATGAACTGAGGAAAGAAATTTGAATTGTTTTTAAACATTATAAAAATAATATGTATGTCATTTTTTATGTGTAGGAAATTTTCACACCTCAATATGATATATAGTGTACCTAAAACGTCTCAAAGTGTCCATTATCCATTTAAAATTCACAATTTATGTTGAAACATGTGTCATTCCTGAAAATAAAGAAATCATGCATAGATTTTATTGATTCCATTGAAAATGGTTCATAATTTATTTCTAATGTTTTATAATCATTCTCATATCAAACCAACACAGAATGTAACAACTATGACTCAAAGTGCAAGTTTTCAGTTTAAATTTATCATTTTAGTAATTAAGACATGTGACATAATCAGAACCTTGAAAAAAATTATACTCTCACGATACAATAAAAAAATAATATTATGTCATTTGATATATGCAGGATTCATCCACACATCAATTCTATGCATAGTGTGACTAGAAAGAATCTAATTGTGCCATTTTATTTAAAATTTATACTTTACTAATGTATTGATTCTTATTTATATATAATTTATTTTTTTATAGTATTATTAACATAATAATTTTTTTATTATATAGTTTGATTCTTTTTCTCAAGTTTGGGCGGTTTATTTGGTAACTAATACCATGATCAAGCAATATTGAGAGGTGGTCGGGTGCTAAATACAATGAAACCATTGATGTTTTTGAATGTTTAGGATTGTACCTGCTAATGTCATTGTATAAAACAATGTTTGAAAAGATTATAATACAATGTTTTTTTCATGTATTTGTGATGTAATTTTTATTTCAATTAAATTATGAATTTTCCATATATAGATGTATTTACTACTATATTGTGTTGTATGTTTAACAACCCAGTACAACCGGTCAACTTTTATTAGTGCTAAAAGTAACAATAATAATGGGAACTCTTTATCAACGATTAACTAGAACTAATAAAGAGACACCATTATTAATGTTTTTAGCAATAATATTGGACCCCATATATCAATTCATTTTCAACACTGATAAATTTTTCCCACATTTAATGTCATATATACCAATAACTCTTTTATAGTGCTAATAATGACTTTATATAGTGATTCTGAAAGCTACTTCTGTAGTTGCGATACAACAACAAAGAAATAAAAATGATACCAAAAACCCATTTATATACACAAGGATCATCTTCATATTTGATATAGTCAAAATATTTTTTTTCTTCATCCAAATACATATTCCAACAGTGAGAACCTTTCTTCAATGCATAGAGAGAACATTATAGCTTAAAATTCTTTAAAACATTTCTTGAATCTTCAAAACCTATAGGTTCTTCCATATATACATCGTTAAAAAATAAATGAATATTTTTTTGAAATTGATTTGATATATCTCATAATCATAATAAGGTATAATTTATAAAATATTTTTATTGGATTTGATCATATCTACTATTGAAAAGGTTTCCACATAGTCAATTCCATGCTTTTTTAAAACCTTTAGCTGCCACTATAAAAATATACATCTAAATGTGTTTTTTAATTTAACTATGTTTATAAATGTAGCTAAATCATTTAACATAATTTTATAAAAACACCAGTAAAAAATATGATAGTAAATCACTAATGGTTTACTAGCATATGTTAACATAGTTAAAACACCAATATGTTCCCCGTATTTCTGTAATATGGGCTATATACATGATTCTTTTTTAAAAATTTAGTCCCATGTTATTTTATTCACTTATACATTTTTCTCACCAACCCAAATCCCTCCCCACTAATACCCTCCCCCAAGTCATCTGATACCTAGACCACCCCACTCTTTACAAACATACCTCTTAGAGACCCGACACCGACACACCCACCTAATGCATGAAACCCAAGCCTTTGATGTTTGACATCATTACCAACAAACCGACCACCTAGACACCTAACACCCTTCCCCACTTAATTCCTTATACCCCTATCACTAACACATGACACCCTTTTACCTAATGCATGACTGACCCGACCCAATTACATAACACAACTAGGCTTATTAATAGTTTTTTCATGAGTTGAGGTAATGGGAGACGAGCACCCCCATATTGATAGTTCTAGAGGTGGGCTTCAATTACATAGTGTTTTTTGATTCTTCAGGTATGGATCATAGTTGATATATGATGTAGAGAAAGGAAGTGATTACCTATGGTTCACAGATGTTTATACTCTGAGATTTGAATTACGTAACACATGATCTTAAGCTAGTGGCGATAGTATTCACCCTGATGATATGGTGACTCTACCTTATGGATGAGCATTTTATCATCTACCCAAACTAAAAGTGTCTCATGTATATATTCTATTATAAGGGTCATAACATGAGATAGATGAAATGGCTAGAGTTCCACTAAGACTATGATTTCAAGATTTTTTATACTCCTCAGAAGGGGAATGTGGTAGAAGACACTCTAAGATGGAGATATTGTTTCAGTTTTTTGATATTGATTTAGAGTATTTATCCTCACTACAGTTGTACTTAGTGGAAAAAAATGATGATTCATAACTTTTGTTGATGGTTATTACCCTACCACTTTAACAGTGTGCTAGGGAAGCTCATCAAAGAAACACTTATTGTGAGAACTTACAGAATTAGATATCCTCTAGACATGCTCATGATGGATTTTCAAAATATGGGGAGTAAGTTATCTTTTTTAGAGGACACCTAATGATAATAATTATTTTTGGGGAGGAGTTTATGTGTGAGTTTCATACATCCCCATTGGATATACATCCAAATATGGAGATTAGCTACTAGGACATATGATGTTGGTTTTTGAAGATATTCTTAAAGAGATGTGTTATATAATTTCCTCTTGATACCTCACTTGTCATAATTTTAAAGAAGATCACCAGATTCCAGGGGCTTTCCCTCAACTACTTGAGGATCCAAAGTGTAAGTGGGATGAAATATCCATGGAATTCTTGATAGATTTACTATGTATGTCCATAATACTAGATGCTATTAATGCTTTTATAGACTGACTCACTAAGTCATACAACTTCATAGTTATTTGAGAGAATATTTCAGTTGAAATTTTTGGAAACTTGTATGTGTAAGAGGATGTTTTGGTCTTTGTATTTCCATTGATGATCATTTCATACCATTATAATCACTTCATAGAATTATTATGGAGAGGATTTCAATATGTCTTTGAGGAATCATTTGAATTTGGGAACAATACTTCACTCCGAAACTAATGACTAGACTCAAAAGACCATTTAGGTATTAGAGGACATATTGTAGGCTTACATGTTAGACTTCGTCCATTTTTGGGAGGATCACCAATCCATGGTGGATTTTTCATACAGCAATATCTACCATTATACTATCTGTATGGCCCCATTCGAGGAATTTTATGGGAGACCTTATAGGTCACCACTCTATTGGACAAATCTTGGTGAGTCAACACTAATGGTCCCAATGTTAGTGAATGCTATGATACAGAAGGTGTAGATCATCCAGTAGTGGATGAGGACTCCATAAAATTTTTAAAATACCTCAACGGACCAATGATGTATGTATTTGGAGTTCTAAGAGGGAGACTATGTTTTACTAATGGTCTCACATTGATATGGATTATAAATATTTTACCATCATGAAAATATATATCTAATAATCACTGGAGCATTCTAGATACAACATAGATTTTATGGGGTGGTGAATTTCTTACAATTCCACCACAGTTATATCGAGTACGTGACATATTCTACAAGTCATAGTTTAGAATGTATATTCTAGACTCATACAATGTTATTAACTAGGGTGAGATGTACATCGAGGATGTGGATTCTATTGATGAGTATGCAATGAATATTTAGTATTTATAGGTTTGGATCCTTTTTGGGTGCTCAATTTTCTAAGTGTCTATCCAGTGGTTCCATGGGAATTTTAAGAAGAGACCTTAGAGAGGGTGTCCTAGAAGAGAGAACAATATCCTTATCATTTTTAGTATGTTTATTTCAATTAGAGATGAAAATCCATAAGATGTGGAGAATGTAGTTACTCTAAATTTCCAAAGAATTAATTATGAATATTATATGGATTATTTTATCAGATAGTCAGTATGAAAATGTGAGATTCTGGGGTGTGACAATCTTAAAAGTGATATTTGAAAAATATTAAAATTTTCAATTTTTCACAAATGTAGTTTTTGTAAAAAAGTGGAATAAATAAAAAACAGATGCTTAGAAAAGAAATTTAAGGTATTCATTGAGTTTATGGCATGAGATTTACCTATCAACGATATAATATTTATTTGGGTAGGATGTTATGGTAAATTAATATCACTAGAATATATATTATAATAAATCAATTTAGTAAAAATTTTCATTTAAATATAGTGACATAGAATAATCTACCTAAAAATAGAAATTCATAAATAAATTGGGTTAACGGAAAAATATTATATTTAGGATAAGCCTTTGGAGAGGAGATATTGAGGGATTGATTGTGGATGAAATTAGATAAGATCGACATCGAGGATCACTAGACTATTAGAGATCAGTGATATGACCAATTAAGAAAAAAATAGGGCAGTTCTACATCAAATATTGATGAAAAATTGAGGTAGGATGTTTGGTATATGTGTTATTATATTTTTGTTTTATACTTGTCAAACATGAGTCAATTCAGCAAACAAGAAATGATTTACACATCAACAGTTGATTTAATTATGATATATTTATCTATTCATTGATTATCCCCTATGTGATCATCTAATTATTTGAATAAATAGATCTAGGATGAAAAAAAATGGATGCGTTTCATACCACATGTTTGTGTTGTATGGATTTGTCCTTCATTTACTTGCATGTTCATCCCAGGTAATTTATTTGGCCCATAGATTAACTAATACTAGGTATATGATCCTTGGGAGAACATTATTTTATAAAATAATTCAATTCAATAGGTTTGGTTTGTGATGGAGGGTGTTAATGAGGAATGAAAATGATGTTGGTTGATCATATGTATAATAGAACCGATCAAAAATTTCCATTCATCCTTTTTTGATGTATAATGGTGATGGTGTGGCACGAACATGATGTTTTTAGAGTGGATTCAATGCCTAGATTCAGATATCCATAGATGGGAGGTGTGAAAAAACACAGATGCATGGTTAACTTTTGTAATTGTGTAGGATATAGCATGGATAGAGGATGCAGAAGTGAATCCTAGGGTCTTTGAAATTCATGGGTCACAGGTCATGTGATCCAAGAACAAATATCTTATGGGGCCTAAGTTGTAGTTCTAGGTTTACCAAGAAGATGAAAAGATCACATGCCATTTGACACCTGTCACACACTGTGTGATCCATGCTAGTGGATTGACATATATCTCATTTTATACATAATCATAAGTTAGTTAGGGTATATGGACATGTTCAGAGTACATTAGAAGAGACCTGTACATAGACACATCTTAGAGTACATGGGAACAACCAGGTTTACATGGGTTAGTACACAGGCATAACCAAAAGTAGATGGGAATAGACATACTGTACGAGTAGGGATTCAACATACTTATACATATTATTAACTATACTTACTCACCATGCATATGGATATATTCATGTTGTGAGATATAGAAGCACATTGGTAATCTGGGGGATGGATAGACACATCATGTACCCTCAGTACAATAGTTTTCTCCATCGAGAGTGTTTGGAGCGCTTCATTTCTTCATTTCTGATCAATATTTGTTATGTGTGTTTCCTTGGTCAATCAACTATTGGTAATTGTTTAGTAATTAATCCATATCTCTAGATTATGATCCCCTCCTGAGGATGAGTCTTAGATAGAGTTTGTGGTGTCCCTCTGTAAGATCAAAGTGAGATAATCAACCATTCATTCTTATACCTTTGGTGCATTTCTTGAAATTGGAGTGACCTCCATGTTAATGGTGATGATCATAAATCTATTAGTCCATTTTATTAGGGTTTTTGGTCTCATTGGAATATGATACTCTATATAGTGGGTTGAACTAGATTGGGTTTTTTGTGTCCCCCAGTAGCCCTGGGTGTGATCCCCTATCTGAGTTGGAAGACCATAAAAGACAATAGGATTTTATTTTGAGAATCCCAATGATCATGAACTATTTCATGAGTTTCACTTTTTATAGAATAAAACATAGAGTGAGTTTTAATAGAATGAACATTGACTAGAAATTTCAAGAAAAATATCGTGGCTGAGAGTTTAGTTGAGACATCCTAGAGGTGCAATGTACTTCATGGGTATATATTGGTTTTTATTTGATTTCTATGTTATTATTATGGTATTAAAACTCTTGATTCATTGTTTTTATTGTTTTCAGGAAATACTACTTGGTATTGTTATAGTCTCCCTTACATGTGATCTTCTCGCATGTATCATTTCTTATGCAGATAATGACCTTTTTTATGTTGTCTGGGGAGGATAGGAGGAAGGTAGAGCATAGTTTGAGATAAAATAGTTGAGTTATTATTTTGGTGGTTGAATTTTATAGTGGTCCCCTCCTTCTATGTAGTATGGAATCTCTATGGTTTGTGTTTGTTCTTGTATTTGTCCCATTAATGCTTTCCATTACATTTTTTGTACTTTGGTTTAGAGATTATAGATGTATGCCCGCATTGGTTTCAATTTTTTTTCATTTTAGAATTTCATACACTGGGATATGTGTGAGTATTTACATGTATAATAGGTTAATGCCTCCTAGGTGTGAGATATGTATACTCTATGATGACATCAAACCCCTAGACTATTGGATGTGGGCATTAAGTAGTTGTGGATCAGGTCTCAGTGGGTCGGGCTGTGATTGTAATGGTACATGACAAGTGAGATTCCGGGCCATACTAGTTGGGTACCTCTCCTTAGAAACACTATATATCCCTTTCTATACACAACTCAAGTTGTAGTAGTTGGCACAAAATACCCCCATGGGTTTCACACATCATCTACACTATCATAAATTCTCTATAGTTTGACCTTAATTTGATAATTTGAATAAAAGTACATGACTAGGTTATTACAAAGGGGATTAGAGTTGTATTCCGAACAATTTATGCAACGTACATTTGGGTTTTTTCATAAATTTATTCCATGGGAATGGAATTTGGAACATGAGTATTCTATCCTAAAAATTAGATCTATAGAACACAATGGTATATCCCTCTTTGGAATATAAGATGAGATATGACGTGGTTTAGGATTTATATATTATTTAGCTACATATAAATGATGATTCAAATTGGGTGTGAAGATAAAAGTAGACATGTGGTCAGAAATATATATGGAGGCATAATAGTAATTGGAAATAGGTCCCCTACATTCTTCAGATAGTTCGATACTCCCCTCATAATTGAGAAAAGGGTCCCCTATATCAGTAATGGGTTTATTACTTAAATTTACCTGAAAAATCATGGGTCTAAATCATGAGTGAAAGAGTTAGTAATTACCCAACATATGTGGGTTAAAGATTATTTATACATAGAGTTAGGTACTTCCTCATCTAGAATGATTTATCAAAGAGGCATGGTTCCTACAAAAAGGTCGGTTTCTTATTGACCAAAACTTACCCATTAGTGTGCCCTGGGTCCTTGTCTAAAATTTACAAGTTGTACAATGGTTTGAAAGGATGAGTAGTTTAAATTATAATATTTCTTATTGGGGATGATTCTATTATATCTGGAATCTATGGAGAGTGAACTACTTCGGAATAATTGGTTATCCACCTTTAAATAATATATGCATTTTTTTATACCTGTATAGTTCATAACATGACAGGACTTTTTGATTTATAATTTTTGGTTTCAATATGTCTTAATAGGTATTCATATATTCACCCCTACATGGGAATTGATCTTGAACATATCATGTCTTTTTTAAATGATAGAAAATATGGTAATGATAATGCCTGACTTAATGTTGGTGAATGTAGAGATTAATAGTATATGGTGGTGAATAAGAAGGGGATGTTTTATTTTCTGCTTTTGGGTTTTTTGGAGTTATCATATTTTCTTGTTTTTCATTGTTGGTGTTTCATTTGGGATATTGGTCCCTTGTTTTTTCATTATATTTTAATTCATTTACATTTTTTATATTATGTGGATGATTAGAGTCTATCATATGTCTGTATACATTGAATTTTGTTTTTTTGATTTGAATTTATTATCATATATGGTATATATTTTTAGGATTTTTATAGGTATTTATGGATAAGGACTCCCATACTGTGTGATACTCATACTCGATTCTAGTAACTAACCAATTAACTTTTAAAGGCTATCATAGGGTGGACTAATCAACCTATTTTCTGACTAGGTGAGGCCTTGGTGGGTTAGGAAGTGTAAGAGTGGTATAAAAATAGGTTTTTATTATCGATACAGTTTGAGGTTTTTTATTATATGTGGATTGGATTAAGTGTTTTGGATAATATTATCAAGGGATCATATTATATGATAGAAAAACATGGATCCTAGTATATATGCATTGACCAAAATATCCATTCACCAAGACTTTTATAATATATTAATAATTATGAGATTATAAGACATTAATTTTTGGGAACAAGTAAAATAGTACATGATCCATGTAACAGTTGGTCAATTTTTTTACATCTCATCTTTATTCCTCTGTAGAGATAAATTTCAATAATGATGGATTATTTTTTAGATTTTAGGATTCTACTACGGAAACAACCATCTACAATCCGATTATATAGTAATAATGTACCCCAATCAATGGTTATGCCACTTATCATAACAAAAATATGAAACGAGGCTTCTATCTCAGGACTAAATTATGAGATGTAATTAATGGGAAAGGAGGTATAAGATCTTCTGACTATAATTTAGGGGAAGTAACTTCTCCCCAAGGTGTAGTAATGGATCATTCTTGTGGCATATGTTAAGGATCTATATAGGCTAAGAATGTTTCATGTGTTCTAATAGTACATGACTCCAATGATCCAAGGTGAGCCATTGCCTTAATTATTTTAGCACTAGATTGAGGTAGTGACTCAAGTGTTTTCATTTGTTTAAAAACCTTGATTAGATGATAAAGTTAGCATCAAAATTTCTCCATGGAACATTGAGTTACCGGTGGACCTTGATCTTTTGGACCCAAGATGAGGATATTATTATATGGTTATATAGGGTAATTTCATTATCGAGGAGTATTATTCATCAATGTTGAAGATGTTTCACATCTAAGACTTTTTGGATCAATAGTAGTATATTATAACTATCTCAAAAAAAAATATTCCTAATTACTGACTCGATGAGGTACTCTATTAATATGATTTGTGATGGATTTATTTAGGCATAGAAGGTAAATCATGGCCACTATAAAGATATATTAGGTTTTTTTATTCCTATATGTAACTTCTAATACAATAGAGTTTTGGGAAAGCATCCAGTGATTGAGATATTTTATGAGGAGGGGAGTTAGGTAACAATATATGGTGGTGGATGTCTAGGGATATGGTCATCATCTTCTACTCGAAGATGGTATGTTCAAGGATAGAAACACTGGAGGTATACACATTAATAGTTTTAGTCCTAGGGATTAACATTAGATGAATTTCACAATGGATCTTTCTATCTAGGAGACATGATTTACTATGCTTGTGGAGGATGGTGGAATATGGACCCTGGCTACCGAAACTGAACTATAGCAAAGGGATGTTAGTTAAACATGGTAGATGGAACTCTACGTAAAAGGTAACAACATGATCTGGGACCTTTCTATGTTTGATTTGTTGGTCTTCCGAAAAGATGATTTGGATAAGGAGTTTGTGGTGCACTAGGAGTGAAACCCCCATGTTTTTAGTATAAATTTAATATTCAATAAATTATAGGATCAATAGATTGTGATACACCCAACACTGAATCAAATAAACAATGATTTATTTAAATAAAAAATGAAATACATTACTATGAATCATAATGAAACATTTTTAGTAAAATTACATTAGTAATGAAACCATAAGTTAATAAATATATGACTAGATTAAAATTATCACCTTTATGATTTACTATAAATATAATACCATAAATGATAACTTTAGATATAATAAAACCGGTTAGAAATATGATAAATATCATAAAAAATATATATAATTGAATGAATGATATTATATATATTTGTAAGCCTATATATTGGAATTTAATATGACCGTTATATATAATATTTTTGGACATATGGTCATTGGATATATGGTCATTATATTTTTTGTAATTTGACATACCTGTATAATATATATATATATATATATATATATTAAATCTGAGTAATTTTTAGTAATAATGATAAATATAATGTAATCCATACATAATAAATTATTACAGAATTAAATAATAAGATAATAATTAACAAAAATATTTATTATAAAAACATGTATTTTTTTCATTAATAATTATTATTATTATATGTACACAGTGATTTGATGTTTTTATAGAATTTAAATACATATTATAATACTATTGGATTGAATAAATTTAACGGTTATAAGATAAATAAATAATAATATGTGATTAAAATAATGTGAAATTGAGAAGAATAATATTTCAATGATTCATATTTTCATTATGTTATAAATTATTATTTTATTAAATTAACTTAATATCAATTAAAAAGAGATTTTAATAAAATAAAATATATATATATATATATATATATTAAATTTTATAAAAATTCATATAATTATTATTACACCCTAATGAATATGAATAAATACATTTTTATGATTAAAAACACATTTTTCTAAAACCTATTTTTTAAACATTATGCATTATTAAATTACAATTAATTTTTACCACATTTGGAACATTAATATAATAAAATTTATTTTGTATTTTGAATCAAAATATCAAAATTATAAGATAAGTTAAATTGATTTTTTAGGCATAAAAGTAAGTTACTGAGGTAAAAATTGAGTTACCATGAAAATGATATATTTAAGTAAAAGGGCTTAACTAAGGGGTAAAGAAATAAAATATTATAAAAATTTATTTTTAAATTAGTGGATGAGATAATTTTATACATCCCATTATCCCATACACATTATTTTTCTCTTTAAGTCCACTTTAAATGTAAAAATACATTCCTCACATAATAAGAAATGGGTAAATTTGAAAATGCCACTCATGTCCACCTTTAAATAGACCCCTCCAATACATATAAAACAAATAAAATTCCTTATGTTTAATATTTAATAAATTCCCAAATTAACACTATAAAAATCATATCCCATATTTTGGAATCTTTTCCATAATAAAGAGTCCCAAATCCATCATTTCCATGAGGATCCTTGAGAGAAGATTTACTTAATAAAAATAAGTGTACAATGATTAATAATTATTCATGGTATCCTATCTCCACCACTATTAAATCTTATTTAACACATTAATAAAAAAATTTAAACAATTAATATATTTTAAATTTGATATTTTTACTATATAATAACATGTTCATACTCATTCAAGAATTATAATGTGTTCTTGTTCGAGTCGAATTAACCACATACATGAAAGTTTTTATAACATTTAAAGTGTGAATGATTATTAAATACAAAATATTTTAAATATTATGTAATAATTATTAATTTATGATGTTTAATTTATTCTTAATACATTATATTAGAAATTTTAGTCACCAATTAATCCAGTTTTTTTTTCAAGTCAATAATACATGAAAATAAATTTTTTAAGTGTTACATGAAATCTATAATCATAAAATACATTAAATAACAATGAGACACAAAAAATATAACAATAAAATATAATAATTCTTCATAAAAATTATACAGGTGATGAACCCATGATCAAAGAGAGATGATCAGAAATGGAAAACCGAAGAATGCATGGAAAAATGGGACATTTAACACCTAAATAATAATTAGTAACAATAATAAATTTATTTGTGGGAAATAAAGAATTATAAATTAATATTACTAAGTAAAATAAATATGAATAAGTCTATTATACATAGTAATAATTACTCTAAATTTATTATACAAGGAGTTTGATTTTGTCAAACTAATGAGACATTTGAGGAAATGGTTTCTTCCAATCTCACTTTAAAATCAAGATTTCCTATGAATGGATTTCTATTGGGATAATTCATATATTTCTTCTCCAAAAAATGATATCTATTTTATTGTAATATATTTATTTCTAGTTTTATATATCTTATTTCTATTTAACCTCTCTTTTGTTTACAATACAACTAAATGGTTTCTTGTTAGTAGATCCAAAATTATTTATTATTTTTGGTCTGAAATATTTCTCCACCATATCCATGAATTTAATATTTTTATAGATATAATTAAACCAAATTATATGATTTCATAAAGTAATTTACATTTACATTGAATTTATTTATAAATTCTTAAAATTAATCCTTTTGTAACATTTTTTATAGTTTCATTTTCTCCCCCATTTTTCTCTAGGTTTATTCACAAAACATCCTTTTCACGTTTTTGTAATTATTTAAGGTAATTATTTTTAAGTAATTATTTTCTAAAAAAATATAAATAATTTTATTTTAAAATTAAAATGATAAAAAAAGAAAAATATATTTATTTTTATTTATCAAAGTATTTTTATAATTATCTTATGTAGTGTTTTTAATCAATGAATATATCCTTTCAAATTTCTTATGTTTCACAAAGAACTTTTTTTTATAGAATAATCCACTTTATTTCTGAAGGTGATTCATTTTTATACCTTGTGATGGTTATTATGAAATATATTTCATTTTAATGGGTTATTTATACTATGATATAATTATGAATGTGATAATGAGAATGTGATTCACATATGTATTGTTTTCCACTATATTATAGGTGCCCCCATAATTATATAGTCCCCTAATAAATTTTGCAATTCTTTATATATCATGTGATTGGGAATTCTGATTGAACCCAGTCCACTTTGTAATCGGTCGTCCCAAATTTATGTATCCCTGTAATTAATTAGGTTAAACAATATATCTCATGAGATGATATATAATGGTGGTGAAAACCCCTAAGGACCACTATACATTATGTTTATGGGAATGTGTGTGAACCAAAAACCCTAAGGTACTCTATGAACTATGTGATGAAGGTATCAAAAGTGATTTAACCTACTAAATTATCTTTTATTATTCTATATATTACATACTCCTATTCCTCATTGTAATGTTTGTATAAATGTCATAAGGTTATGATTAATGATTTATTATTTATCTTTTATTGGGTGTGATTTAATTAGGTTATTTTCATATACCGTGACTATATTCTCCTACCTACATGTTCATATTATAATTACATATGATCTTTGATTGATATATCTTGTGTTCATCCTACCTAATACACCCCTTTGTTATGATTCCATTCCCACGTTATTGAAGAATAGTATTATATATGATGTTAATATAAAGGTATAATGTGAGAATATTTTTTAAGGGTGGTGTTGAAATTTTTTTAAAGTTTGGTAGTTTTTTATCAAATCATCAAATAAACTAAGACTATATGTTCCAAGGTGTGATTTATTTTGATTTTCAATAAGTATTCATGAAAAATAATCTAATATATATGATAATGTTCGATCATATCAAGGAGGATAACAAGGAGGATGATGTTATGATTCTCTTCTTTCACAACCACCTCTAGGTGGTCCATGATAGTAATAGTGATCATGTTTCCATGGACACTAGAAGATATAGAAAATAGAGGGAGAAGAATAGGTAGCTCCCAATATGTTTCACGTTGTGATCTATTCTTAATATACATTATCTCCCCTAATTATTGTTATCAACACAAACCATTCCATTATTGCTCTTTCCCTGTTTCACGAGCAATAAATCATAGTGGACCATCTAGATAGAACTATATGAAAAGAGACCATAACTAGAAGAAACTATAGACTCACCCATATTTACTGTTGATTCATGATTTTGTTTAGTAGAGATACATTTTCATGGGACCTCATAGTAGTTGGGATTAATCCCTATGATTTAATTCTTGGTATTATCGGGCTATAAATTTTCCATTCCGTGAAATAGTGTTACTATAAGAGATTGATTTTATTTTGTGATGAAGAATCATTATTTTCCCCCATTAGAGAGGGGGATCTTCCTTTAAGATGGTTAGGTCCAGTGTGTGAGATGATATACTTATTTGACCAAAAATTGGTGATCTTATCCTTGTGAATAGATAACGATTCAAATGATCATATTCCTAATGTATTGGAGGAGATTATAGACTTTTTTTTCTAAGGTTTATATAGGATTTACCCCTCATTGAGAGATTAAATTTTGTGTATATTTTCTTCCCTAGACCACTGTGATATCTTTTTCGACTTGTTAAATATGCATAACAACGATCAAGGAGATTAAAGTGTTATTGGAGGAACTTATAGAGGGATATTTAATCATACATAGTGTATCCCCCAAGGTTACTCTAGAGTTATTCTATATGAAAGAAGATGTGAGTTGAGGTGTGGTACTAGCTGTCAGTGCACAAACCAAGTAAATTTCAAGAATAAATACTTTCCATTAAGGATTAATGGCCACATAAATTGGATAATAGAAGTGTGTTAGTTCTAAAATATTAATCTATGGGTTGAATATCCCTATCTATGGTTATGTGATGAGGATATTTAAAAGATAGTGTTCAAGATACACTATAGATTTTATGATTATCTTATGATGAACTTAAATGTGTAAAATTATATTTCCATGCTCATGGGCCTCAAGAATAAATATTCTATCCTTTAATAGACATGTTTATGGGTATCTTAATTGATAATATCCTCATTTATTCAGCATTATAGGATAGTAATACTGAGTATTTGAGCATTATAATATACTTTCTTTGGGAATAATCACTCAATGGAATAATCTATAAGTATCATTTCAAGATTTGAGAGGTCAAGTTTCAAGGGTATGTCATATCAGAGGGTGGTGTAACTATGAACCAAGCAATGATTGACATAGTTCTTGATCGGTATACACATAGGAATACATTAAAGGTGAATAAATTCCTTTTATTGGTAAGATACTATTTGAGGTTCTATAAATAATTCTCTAGGATATTAGCTTCCATTTCCCTTAGAAGAAAGGGGAATACCTTCATTTGGTTTATGTGATTCAAGTGTGATTTTTAGGTGCTGAAGTGTAGGATAAAAAGTGAACCCATTATGATGATACTAGAATTAGGATTTGAGTATGTGGGGTTCTATAATTCTTCTTGAATTGGGCTCGGGTATGTGTTTATATAGAGACATGTGATGATTTATTATAGGTCCTGATAGATGATACCTCTTGAGTAGAATTACATAAACAAGGATTTATATCTTGTAGTGGTAGTTTTCACTGTGAATACTTGGACACATTATCTTCTATGTTAGTGTTTCATGGTTTACATGGAATAGAATAGGCTCAGGTACATATTCACCTAGATATATTTTAATCTAAAGTAGATGGATTGGTTGGATTTCCTACTTGACTACGACATATAGATTTTATATACTATATGATTGGGAAATGTGGTGGATGATTCCATTAGAAAGATAACATTATCTTAATTGATGGATGATGAATAAATGTAGTTGGCGGTAATGTCATTTTCCTTAGTAGATGAAAGATATTAATCTTATCCGTAGTTGAGGGTAGTTCACCCTCTATATATTTATCATTTAAGGGAAGATTAGTTATGAGAAATAAATTTATAAGTCATACATTATCAAATAGACATTTTTATTTCACTTAATAGAATCAATATAGCTGGGTGGAATGGGGGTACACTATTCTTCCGTCGGAGTAGTTTTCGATTCTGATAATGCTTTGTGAGGAGGTGATGATGGAGTTACACACTTCACCCATAATGGTGTATCTATGTGTGATAAACATGTATCAAGACTAATTAAATTATTGTTGGTGGAGAGGTATGAATTATTGTTTCACTGAGTTCATTTCATGGTGTCTAAACTGTCAGCAGATATAGTAACGTCATTGGGTCCAAATAGGTTTGGACTAGACCCTTTAGGCTTCTCAGTGGAAGTAGTAAGGTATATATATGGAATTATTTATAGTAATACCATTGTCAATGAGATGTTATAATTTTATTTGGGTAATCATATATGTATATAACATGTAATCTAACATCATTACAATTAAAAATTATTGTTCTATGGAGTGATTTGGATGGTTGTACAGGAATGAAAGTATCTGCTTTCATGGGATACCTTCAATGATAATCTTCGACCAAGACTGATGTCTCACATATTTATTATTGATGATTCTATAGAAGGTATTTAATACTCAATTTCAATTGATAAAGACATTACACCCACGAAATTTTGGATTTATAGTGAAAATCATCCAAGTTATCAAGGATATATTATAAGATTATGATCTGGTTTTTAGTCACATATGGAATGATCACAAAAATTTAATGGAGTTATCCAAAAAAACAAATATCACAAAACTATTTCCATGAAATATTTCAAGGATCTGTATGGAAGTACTTTTAGGCCCCCTTGTACTAGATATAGATTAGTGGGTCATCATTCATAGGTCCAGATATAATGAAATTGATGATAGACAAGGTGTATGTGATCTTGGAGAGGAATAGGAAAACGCCAAATCTGTTTTTGTCCGACAACAACAGATAATTAAGGCTATTTATTTTTTAGGAGGGAGATAATGTGTACCTGAAGGGATATCCACGATTTAGTTTATAGAGGTTTGGTCCGAGATAAATCCATCTTCTAGGTTCACAAGGATATTCTAGATCCTATTCATTATGGGTGACGTTTCTTACTACAGTACATTACTACTAATTTTGGATAAGGTTCATGGTTTCCCCATATATCATAACTAATAACATATGTGCATGAAACATCTCAAACCATTCATTTGGGAGAGTTTGACATAAAGGATAATTATAGCTTCCCAAAGTATGTAGTAACAATCATGGACCAATAGGATATGACCCTATGTGGTTGAGATATACTACTTATGAACATTTTTCTGTATCCTGAGCATGTTATAGAGAGCTCAAGGGAACATGAGTGAAATATACATGCATATTAACATTTTCTTTCCAAGTAGGATTTGTGATTATGATAATATTTTATTGTTTTTAATGTTTTTTTCAATATTTCATTATTTTAAGTTAATTAAAATTGATAAATGGCAGTTTTTATATTTTTAGTAAATTTTAATTTTAACTGTTGATCATTTATTGAATTGGGGAAACAAACTAATTATTTTATATTTTTGGATGGAATATTTATGTCCATTTATTTGACTTATGTTTATTGTTTTATAATCAATGTGAATAGGATATGTAAGAATGATATAAGAAATTTATTTCTGATTAAAAAATTCATAGGTTAGCTTGAAACTATGTTGGGATGTCAAAATATCATGATCTATGCCATGAGAGCATTCCATAAGACCAATATTGTTTTAAGGATACATCATGAGAAGGTATTGAACTACCAAGGGTAGTTATTCCAACCCTTGACATGTTGTCAACCCATAACATAGCCTCGTAGAAATCCTTAAGATCATACCTGAGTTGAAAAAAAGTGTCAGAGAAAAACCTAAGAATGTTATACCATAAAAATAGAGTCCCATAGAGGAACATCGCATTAATTTTTCCACTAAAAGTAATGTAAAAAAGACAACATAGATATCATTATATCTCTAATGTAGTCTCACAAACCAATATAAGATATGAAAATGTGTTAATATACTCCACACCATGAAACACTACATTTTGAAAATTCAGAATTCTACAAAGACATAATCTATGTAAGTCTCAATATAGCCTCACATGCACTCCCAACATTACTCTAACACTAACATATACTTAAGGTAGAATGTTGTATAAATTCTCAGTTTTAAGTGCGCTCCCTAGACCCAAATCCTTTATATACATTGATGACCATTACATGTATATAGTTTGATATATATACACATGTATATTCCTACCATACTTGTGTTGATAATTTAGATTTTAGTGTTTACATAGTAATATCCATATATTATGTGTTATATCAAAAGGTTATAACATGTACCATATATAATGAGAACCATAAGATACGATGACGGTAATCATAAATATATGTATTATGGTATTGATACATAACACTACTAAAACATGGATGATGTCTGACTATCAGGTGTTGGGGGATTATAAGAATTGAGACTTATTCTCGTGATGTTCAGACTTTTTGATCTCTAGTAGATGAGATCATGAGGAATGAACCACCAATATGAATTCCACATATTTTATATTTCATTGGTTGTTTCTATCTATAAACATGTGTATTAATATCTAGACATGAGATCATTATCAATGTGTACTATTTGATCTTGTACATTGATGTATAGTAAAAAGCATGACATTAATGTCATGGTGAGGTAGCTTGTGTTGGGGGCATCATTGGTGGTATGACATTGGTTTAATTATCAAGATAGAATTTGTTTCTTTTGTGTTAAGGAAGAGATATATAATGGTTATAGGTTCACTTGGATTGTAGTACCTTCATAAAATCCTTAAACATGGAACAAGAACATAATTCCATATAGAAAGATCCTTAAATATGTAAATAAAAAAAAGAATGATTACAAAATTGTGCTTCCTGATTTATGACATATCATGAGACAAAGAGATTATATTACACAAAGCACTTTCCTAAGAGGTATTCATAGCTCAGAAATTCATTATCTCATTAGTGTCCATGATGGGATGCCAGAACTCACTCTTGGTATGAGGGTCGGACTCAATTTTATCAAGATAATGGTTGAGAGTGTCACATACTATGTTTAACCAGAGGTTCCACATATTTTAATGAATATTAGATTAGAAAAAAGTTATTATCATGTGCGGGGACTAGTGAACGTCTATGTTTGATTAATAAAAAGTAAAAAAAATTGTATTATTTTGGTTTAGAATAATGATGATTGAATTTATTTCCCAAGTTATTTATAGGTTTTTTTATTATAAAATCTAATAGGAGAAAATATAAATTTTTGAAAAAAAAATAACACATTAAACTTTTGTTAAATTATTTGGGAATCATACATGATGATTTTGTGGTTCATATTTTGTAATTTAACTTTTTATTTTGTTTGAAGTGGTGATAAAATATTATTTACATTTATGATAAATTTATGAAGTCATAAATATGTACAAAGGTATAAAATGAAGGTTCATAATTTACCCAGACCACAGTGATATTTTGGAAAGTATAACCTAGGTATAATAGTTAATATTAGCCTATTTAATATATATAACCTCCATGATGCGCTTCGTTGCTTCATTTGTTGTTCCTGTGTCTCGTGGATTTGAGAATTTTTTAGAGTTTGAGGCAGATTGGGATGATGGTGTTTCAGATAATCTGGATTTTCTAGATCGGACTATCGATGAGATGAAAATGTTGTGGTAGGAATTGACCTTTTGTCTCCCTATATTTGGTTGGCGTGTTTTCTATTTCTTGCAGATTGCATCAGGTGGGCGACCTCGAATGAGGGATGTGTGTCTTGACACCCATCATTCAGCCATCTTTTCACATTTTGGATGGATGGGCACCTTTTTTGATTTCCACACGGTGTTTTCTGGTTGATGGTGCGACACATCAGGTTGACTATGCACTGAGTTTATCGCTTGCACCGTCGGGTGGGCGGCTCGAAAGAGAGATACGTGTGCCGGTACCTATCGTCCGGTCCTCCTCTCATATTTCTATGTGATATGGAGGAGTGATTTTCCTGGATAGTGTTTCCATCACGACACATTTCTTCTTAGAGGGGGTGACACATCATCTTTGTTTGATTTCACTGTTGCATTTTCAGACAGGGGGTGGAGAGATTTCTCGCTTGTTCTTGTTATGATGTTTGTTTCTTTTCTGGCATTTGGATCATTGTTTTGACATTTTTGTTATTGTTTAAGATGTTTTCATTTGTCATTGTAATGGGTTCCTCCTTTTCCCATCACTCAAAATGAGTTCTTTTTATTTCATTTTTAGGGGATTTACCCTCTTAAAAAAAACATATTGATAGATTTTGAAGAATGAAAAAGGTTACATCAATCCCGCATTCATGACCGAGTTTGTGTTCTTAATGAAATCATATGGATTCCATGAAGATATTTAATTTCCCTCTATATTACATGGGAAATATAAGTTGATGATCTTGGAGTTGTTTTGTATGTGTGGAATATCTGGAGGATGTCTACATTGGAACATTTTATACACAATATTGCAATGATGACTGAATCAAACCGATGAATTTTAATGAACTTTTTACCATTTATGATTATATTAAATTTTATTTCTAATGCTCAAATTGATTTACACATGATATTTTTAGAAATTTGGGAAAGGGGTATTATGGATTCATAGTTTTTAACATGAATCGAATCCCAAAATATTTTAATTGCATATTTTTCATACTTCTTCTCTACCCTAGGATCCTCTAATAGGTATAGAAGTGAACCCATAATTATTTAAGTTGAAAATAATAGAATTTAAATTATACTTTCTATTATTAAGAAATTGGGTTTCAATATGGTCCTAATGGAACTTATAGCATAATGATCCCTGTTTTTATCTCCAAGATTTATCCGATTGAATATTGATGGGTTTTTCTTAAATATTATGACTAAAATAAATGTTTTGTTCTTTGATTCAATTAAATGGATAGTAGTTTGAAATTTTTTTAGCTAGAGGATGATGTGATTATGTTTCATGTTATCCGAATATACTATAAGTGACTTGGAAAAATTCTTTGGCAATATAGTCTTGATTTGGAATCTTAATTTAGATTCGAAAAATTAAAAAGGAAAAAATCATCCATTTAAAGTTTTCTTTTTTAAAAAAGGGTAAACATCTGTTAGAAGCTGGTTAAAATAATCCATTGTAATATTCATTTTTTAAAATTTATATACATATATTATATTTCATTTAAATAGATTCCTAATAAGAATTTTTTTGGATTGGTATAGTCTGGTTCCCACTAGGCCGACCCTTCACATGACTTAAATTAAATTTATATTGATTTACATTAGGTCCAGATAGTCCAAAAAAAAAATATACCAATTTCAAAAATTAAATTACTTTTGTGGGAATTAATAAAATTATTTTGGGTGTTTTGGGATTTATCGATAATTAATTAAAATTATTTTATTACAAGTTATCTATTAAAAATACCGTCAAGTTGAACTTTTGGAAAACTGATTTTTCTTATGAAATATAATTATATTTTGATTAAACAAGATCCAAGATCGACTAATTCATGTTTGGTCTATAATTAATTTAATTTAATTATTTTTTTGTTTGTTAAAATGTAAAAATTATTTTATTTTGAGGATTCACTGGTTGTATCTTTATATTTAATTCTAATAAAGAGATGTGTGTCCAAATTTACCTGATAAAATGTAATATCACACCCTTATTTTCCCTCACCCATATGTGAGTATACATTGTAAAGATCAGATGAGTTCGTGGAAAAGAGGATTGAGTCTAGAGCTAGTATAAATCCAATAGGTGAAGTGCACAAGAGTTGTGGGTACTACAATTCATGTGAATAATTGATTCAACGAATTGTTATAGTGTTTCTATAAACACATTATTTATTAAATGTATTAACCAAATGTTAATAGATCATGATGATATCTATATTTTTTTATTACATTCATTTTTTATTTTTTTGTTAATGTGTATTTATTATGTGCAATCACATATTATAATAATAAATAAGCATGCAAAGATAAAATGAACATATGTTTTTAATGATTTCCATTTAAAAACATGGGTAAGTTGTGATTGACATCACATAAAACAATAATTTAAAATAGAAAAGAACTTCATTCACTAAGACTAACTTACCAAATTCATCAAATGAAATATTAATTAATTAAATTCATTCCATCTTTTGAATTTATACAATGCTAATTATTTGAGGTTCTTATTCACCCCATTTGTGAGAGCCTCTTACTACTGTGGATTTATTATGATAGTGGTGATTAGATTTAGAAAATATTTGATGAAAATGAGTATCCATAGCTAGATGATTGTAACATCAGAGGAAAACAAATGAGAAAGAAAATGTAATTATTTATAGGAGATGGGACTCCACTCAATATAGCATGGTACTATGAATTAATATGGTTATCCAGTCAAAAAACTACCATGAAATTCTTTGAGTAGTGGAGTAGACATAGCTCATAGGCTATGGGGAGAATTTTTGAGGTTCCAAACCACCAGAATACTTAACCTATAGATTATTACAAATCATTTAGTTCATGGATAATAGGATATAATAAAATAGTATAAGATATTCAAAACTAATAATTTGAAAATGACTATTGGTAATCAAGATAATGTACTAATTTAATAATTTTATTTTTTGTTGATCAAATAAACACCCCTAGAAATTAAATTTCACTAAGATCAATATTGTGTAAATGGTAAAAGTGCTTCCATATAGTACTATGATAAGAGAGGGATATTTATGTGATGGAATCCCAAAATTAACATTAAGAACATTAGAGAGAAATTATGTGAGATAATGATAAATATAATAGGAAAATAAATTGTGTGGTAGATGTTCATTTCTTCATGTTGTCTTCAATGTTAAGTTAGTTTCAAATAATCCGTGAGGAATTTTTTTTCTAAATTCAATCTTTTATGAAAGATATATACTGTGATATTGCATAAAAAGAAAGAAAGGAGAAATAAAGTTCTCTTTATATATGTAGGATAGAAGAAAGAAATAAATATAGACCCCATATACTCTACATGGTTGGTTATAGTGAGATAGTTTAGTTACTTCGATTCAAACCAAACCAATTTATAGAAAATGATAACATTATATCTAGTTTACCTAATAGGTTCTCAACATTAATTGTAAATTATAATATGAATAACATGAATAATTCATTCCAATTCTTTTTCATTAGTTCTCCATGATGATATGGATATAGATAATTCATAATCATTGGTCCTTATGTTGAATAAGAGGTTGAAAGGAATTGATAAAGAGCCAATAGCTAAGACTAATTCAAATACACCGATGAACAACCCTTTCTAGAAGCGAAGGGTATAGAGAGAGTGTAACAAGAATGGGGGAGTTTTCTTTTCATGAGGAGTCAAAGGCAACTATAATAAAAACTTTTCAACTAGGAAGAATAAGAAATTTGATACTTCAGATTAAGGTATATGTTTCATTGAATGAAATAAATCTATTTCTACAAGTTGGTTATTGGATAATGCATCTAGATTACACATTTTTTTCCAATACAATTACCTCATAGATCCATGAATATTTCAAAAGGTGAAGTAGATCTTTGATTATAATTTTGCGCGGGACTAGAAACAATAACAGTGGGAGATTATAATCTTACTTTTCCTTGTTAGATGGTTCTTATAATAGTTAATTTTAATTATATAACTTCTATTACCATAAACATAATCTTAGTGTCATTTTCTGATTCTATGAGATTTTATATCATGTTTGGAAATAAATTTTGGCTTATGTATAATGATAACATAATTTATGGTATGAAACATATTAATAATAGGTTATCTATACTTGAACTAGAATTAAAATTATAGAAATCAATTAAAAATCCAATTAGAATGACTCATAACCTACCCACCTATGAATCTTCAAGCTATGTATTGTTTATGAGAAGTGTTTATGAAAAAAACCTTAGGCATGGTATTTAGACTCCATTGAATTATAACATTTGGATGTATTTCATGCTTGTTTACATTGTAAAATAACCCATTCTATAAAGACCCATGTTTAAATTATATAGAAATTTCATCATTTTTTAAGAATACATAATAAATTACACAAATATATTCCTAAATAATGTATTAGTTTAGAGACTTTGGAAACATGGATATGTAAACACTGGCACTTGAGTGAGTAACATAATCTAGCACTAGGTTCTCCAAGACTATCACACATATTAGACACAAATAAATAAAATATATCTTCATAAAATGGGGAAGTAATCCTATAAAGGATTGATATATGATGACTAGTACGGGTAATCATGGAAGATATGTAAGAATAAACAAAATAATAAATGTATGAGATTGTAATCATAACATTAGAAGATCACAGACTGCATATCAATGATCATATACATGAATAATGACATAAAGAATAGTATTCCATAAAGAACGAATCACATGGTAATAAAAATCATAATACATGAAATCATAACATAGGAGTAAGAAATGGAATTTATGAATACACATAAAAATGTAAAATCACTCCATTTAAGTCAATACTCATTTATAGAACCTATCAGGGAACATTATGGGGACTACACCTACTGGGTGGGGCACACCACCATCCATATTCATAGTTCTTTCCTTATAAGGGATCTAGTTTCCATATCTTCCCATAGTGTATCGGGTTTCCCCATCTTCCCATAGTGGATAGATTTTTCCCATCTTCCTATAGTGAATCCGATTTCCCTATCTTCCCATAATGGACTAGGTTTCCCCATCTTCCCATAATGGATTGGGTTTCCTTGTCTTCCACAGTGGTTTAACCCTGTTTACTTGATTCGAAAAATTATTCGATGAGATATAAATCTTTTCCCAATGCAACATTGGGATATATAGATACCGCCCATAATATAATAAAATCATAAAAACATGGTTCATAATATAATAAAAATGCTACATATCATGACCCATAAAAATATATGGTTTACATAAACATCATATCATTACCCATAAAACGAAATGGTTATCATAAAAAATCAATTATATCATAACCTATGTAAAATATTTAATTTTTCAATCATTTCATGATAGAATAACAAGTTAAAGGAAGCATGAGTCATAAGCATTTATCAAGGTATAACCCATTGAAGAGAAATGGGTTTCAGAAATATCAAGCTATCAAAACATAGACTATTCTGAGAAAAAATAAAAATGTTATCGTTTTATCATATCCCTAGTAAAGCATAAACTGTAACCAAGGATTTAATCCAATATGGAGAAGTATTTTGAAAGGTCACATGGAACATAACTTTTCATTGAAAATCTCTTTTTTAAAACAAATAAAATTTTCTATATCTTTTTCCATGAAAACATTTTCAAAACATATAATGGAATCCTGAAAAATATTTTAAAACATTTATTAGGGAAAATATCCTTTATTCATTGGGAACATTATTTTTAAAACACAAGGAATTAAGAAGACTAATTTTCATAAAAATATCTATAAAAACCTATAAATATTACTGAAAACATTTTTCATTATATCTAATTTTAAAACTTAAAAAATAATCATTTAAATAATTAAAATAATTTTCATTGAAAAAAACCTTTTTAAAAACATGTAAATCAATATTTATAGAAAATTTAAAATGTTTTTTAAATATAAAACAATTTTTGAAATCCATTTTTCTTTTAAATCCATTCTAAAGTCAATAATTTTGTTTCATATTAGGGTAAAGTATTTATTTATTAAAATATCCTTGTTAAATTAAATAAAATTATGATTTAAATAATGGTCGTGATGGTGGGTAAGTACATATATGCTAAACATTTCTTTTTTACCTTAAATGTTTTTAAAATGCTTTTATTAGAAAACAACAAGAATATTACTTTTAAAAACTATTTTTAAAAAGGTAATAAATGTGTAAAAATTTACATTAAAAATCATAAGATAATATTAACACATTCTTTAATAATTTTTTAGAATAAAATGTTTTGATATAACACATATTTCAGACTAAAAGGAGAAATAATGTCAGATTTTCATAAAAACATTTTCATTCTTATCTTAAGTACCAAAGAGTGAAAAAATCGTACCATTACATGGTAATAACATAAATAACTTGTGGTTAGGAAACATCATGAGATGTATTGATATATAGATCATAATATTTCATGAATTTAATCATAATAATAAATAAATTTTATAAATGGAGTTATTGTAACAATAAACCTTTACCACTTTGGTAACATTGAATCATAATAAAATGGAAATAATAACACAACATGGTTCTTGTAATGTCACGAAAAAGAGTATATTAATGATATAACAAGTCCAATATAGTTCATAGACCTTATAGAAAAATATAGGTGTATTACATGTCATTTTGATCAATGATGTAAAATTGGGATAAATTTAGTTAAATCGATTTAGTATCTTCTGAGACCCAAACCCTGTGAATGAAAGATCATCAAATAGATATGTAAATATTAATAAATTTAATTAGAAGAAACATCGAATACATAAATTTTATCTATAAAAACATAATGAAATAAATTATTTCTGAATAAGTCATGTATCTATGAAAAATAAAAATTGAGTTGAATCTCTCTTACATTAAGTTTTGACATTCTTCAAACATGTTCAACCCTCATCTTTTTTTGTGTAAACCCTTTTTATTTTCATGAAATAGCTTCCTTGTATCCTTTTATTAAACATTTTATCATTATTGGATGAGTGGAGGTATGTTGGGAGCTTATTGGATCATATTTTGGGTTAGAAAAACGTCTTGAGAGGTGTGAATATGTGGGAGGGGCGAGTGCATTTTTATAGTGGAGGAGGAGTCACATTCTTGTATATTTTTGAAAAGGTAATTAAACCAATGTTTTCCCTATGAATAGTTTCTATGATAATGATCCATGGTAGGATAGGGCCGATAAATGGCCATAATATGTCTTTTGGACAATTTTATTGGTCATTTTGGCCCTAAATTGCACGGTTTTGTCCTTAGTTAAGCTAATTTCTCTTTTAATCACTATAATTAATTTTGACCACTTTCAGTAAGAATTTTCATCAAAAAAAGTTGAACATGTTAGAAATTATAAATTATTGTGTCCCAAAATATGGAATCAATTTTTCCAAATTCCTATAAAATTAGTGGCATAATTTTTTTTAAATTTAATCCTACCCACTTTATGACACATTGGGTTTTTAAAGTAAAAATGTTCGAATGTTTAGCTTGTTTCAATATCTAATTTTAAATTTAATTTGATTACAATTATATGGATTGGATTAATTGATGAACAAGTGATCTAATCTAACATTAAAACCAATCATAAACATAATTTAACCTTATAAAAAAATTACATTAAATAGATGTTTTGAATTAAAATACAATATTACTCACTATTCACAAAAATGAAACATCACCTAAAATACCAATAATTCACCCTAATATAATTTTTGTGTTCCAATTTCAATAATTATGTTTATATTTTGAAATAAATTATATAAAAGTGTCAAAGACTAGATTTAAAATGGGTTCTACACTAAAAGGAAGTAAAATAACCTTTTAGAAAAGTACAACATTTTTGAATAATATTTTATTTATTATTGTTTTATAAATATAAAATCTTGTTGGATGAGTATAAAAAATATTGATATAATATATAACATAAAAAAATTATTGAAAAAAAAATCAAATTTAGTTTTTTTAAATTATTGGGATAAAAGTAGTTTGTATGCAAGAAAATAGTATTCTTAGAAAACAAGTTTCATTATTTTCAAATACTTCTTACCTTAACAAGTACAAATTTATTACCAACTGATTAATATTATATACTTCTATAAATCATTTTTCCATAATTTAGTTAATCTTATTTGTAAATTCCATTCCAATGGCTATGTGGTTGCTATATTTATATTTAAAATAAAAATATTAATAGTATCTTATAGTTTGATAAAACTTGACCGTGTGTAACACATGTTATCAAATGGAAGTAGTATTTTTTGTAATTAAAAAAACAAATTTTTTCATGTGACAAATGAAAATATATGTTTTATTTGTAGTAAAATATTTACAAGGAGTTTCATGTTATGCAATCCACACATAGTTTATTCATATAAGAAAACATATATTCAGTGTTGTTAAATAAGAATACATCAAAATAAAAAAGTAATTTTAAAAAAAATTCACAAAATATTATTGTGTCACATTATAAACACCATGAAATTAATTTATCCATTAAAATTTTTATATTTTTATTAATGTCTTAATACTTGAAATAACCCTATATATTAAAATTTAATTATAAAATTTACTTTAAAAAGGGCATGTTGAAAAAATAATGGGTCCCCAAAGGAACTCATAAATTGATTTCCACATGGTATAATATTGTGAGAATGAAAAAACATGGACAAAGAAGAGAAATATAATAATGAAGTTATAATGGATATTGATAGAGAAAAGGTTAAGATAATGTTATCATTCATAAATCCATAAACTTGTGATGATCTAAGGGGCCATTTGATTTATCAGAAACTATGGTGAAAAGATAACACTTTTGGTTACAAGATCCTTTTTCATATAGATGGAGAAATTTCATGATAATTAATGTCAATCTCACCCTTTATTTTGTTATTCATCAATTTCCACTTCATCTCATATTTTAAGAAATAAAGGTGATTTTTTAATTCCTAGAGCATTAACTGATCATGAGATCAATGATAATCCATCCCATATATCATCTATTATCATCAAAACAATGTCGTTAGAATAGGTTTTCAAATATGAAAAAATCCTCATGTGGTGAGATAATACATTAATCTAAAAAACATCATCAGATGGTTAACTTAAACTTTCTATAAATGGTTAAACATATAACCCTTCTAAATGATTAAAATCAAAAAATTTATAAATAAGGTCCTGAAATAAGACTAACATTGATCCCCTATATTTCACAAAGTATTTATTTGTTGTAACAACCCAAAAAATATAACAAAAATCCTCATGTATTCTCTTGAAACAAGGTAACAAACTAAATTACCAGAAATGTTTTTTGAAAACATGAATGTTTCATTCTTTTAATGTTTATTGATTATATTTATTAAATCCAAAAAATAGTTGTAAACTTCAACAATGATATCATAAACCATTTTTCAATTAGTCATTATTTAGTTCCATGGTAATATTACCATCCAATTTATTTATTCATATCCTACATATCTTTGTCCAGACAACATTATCATAAGAGAAGGAACAATTTATGGGTTATCTTTCCTTTAATCACATGTCTTCCATGGACATAACCTTGGCATTAAATCACTTTTATAGTCCAACAAGACCATTAAAAGAATTAATATATATCCACAGTGGAAAAAATAAAATGAACAATCCTTATATATGTTACCATTCATATAAGATAATTATTGAATCCAAATACATAAAAAATTCAATTATTCCACTTCAACCATATATCATAAGATGGATACTTCATCCTATTACATAATACCTATTTCCATTCACATTTCATCTATATTCTCATCATAATTTGAAGAATAAGCACTATATATACCAATTTTTTGATTTTATTTAGGAACATTACACTTTGGACATCAATTTTCACAATGACCATACATTCCATATTTAAATCATTAAACCTTTTATTATTTCTTAGGGAGGCCAATATTCTTATCTACTGAATTAACTGAGCCATTTATTTTTCATTAACAATTACATTCTTTGTGTACTTATATTACATAGTCAATCCAAATTATTGTTCCTCTAAGACAGTCACTTAGTCGATTATTTCCATATTCTAGACACAAAGGAAACTAAATCTTTATTCCTCCATCATCTCCATTACCCAAACTCTTAGAGAGATCATTTTGCCTCTTCCTTAGTGTTTCTGAGAGTTGGTTAAGGGATACACTGCAAATCAAGTTCTTTGAAAACTTATCTGGTTTGATAAAAAAATCCATTACACTAGAGATCACCCCATTTGACTAGTGATCAGAAAATTTTCCATCACATTCAATATTAATCAAGTTCTTCCCCATTCCTATCACTGTTTAAACTAGAAAGTATAGTGTGAGAATTAATTATCATAGCAGAAAATGATATAATAATGAATAAAATTTACTTAGAGGAAATGTAAATCATGGATCCTAATTATTTAATCTATGAAACATAAGGTTTATCTTAGTTTATTCATAGTTATATTTTACTAAAATACATTATTATGGTATAAAAATAATTTTTTAATTCCCAATGCATATCCCATAGGAGTGTCAAACCTAGTGTGAAAAAAGATCCATTATTGCATACCTAGTTACACTCAAGTCAGGACCGATGCACCTTTTTAGAGTTATTACTCCTAGTTATATCTGTACTAGAGATACATCCACTTTTTGTATCAAGATGGGAATTTAATTATAGGAAACCACTCACTGTCTCCTTTATAAAAATTCCTACACATTTTCCTTTTATTTTCCGCATCCTTAAAAATATCCGTAGGCACATCCCCACAAATATCCAAAGAAATATACCTAGGGATCTCACTAATGTTTTCTCATCCTTGCTTCTAGTGTTTGACTGAAACTTTTCACTGATACAGTCTACAATCAGCGAGTAATAATATACATATATATATTAGAACCTTTTTTGGAATACTTAATATATTATAAAAACAAAAGCCTTAATACCGTATTAATTTATTGACTTTGGAAGCATATAAATGTAAGTGCTGGTACATGAGTGAGATAAATTATATCCTACTACGTTCTCCAAGACTTTATCCCATCTTAGAAACATCATAGATTAAATAAATCTTCATAACATTTGTAAGGTAACCTAAAATGTACGTATATCATATTTTTAGTAGTTGTGGAAAAGAGAGATATTTTAGCATAAACATGAGCATAAGGGTATGAGAATGTGATCATTACATTAGAAGATTATACTATTATTATCAAATACTATAAACCTGAATCCTGGAATAAATATTATTTTTTCATAATTCAAGAATGATAAGGTAATAAAAAACATAATCCACAGAAGCATAATAAATGTGTAATACATGTAATTATGGAATACAAATAAACAATTAATATCATTATATACAAGTCAATATGAGTGTCAAGAAATCATAATGGAACTTCATGGGGACTATATCTGTTGATTAGGACACACCACTATCTATAGTTGCAGTCCTTTATTGGTAAGGGATTGGGTTTCCCCATCACCCCATAGTGGATTGTGATTCTCCATATTCCAATAGTGGATTAGATTCTCCATTTTCCTATCGTGGATCTGGTTTCATCATCATCCAGATTCTATCGGGACCTTTCAATTGATTATAATAATTTTCTCATGAGGTTAAAATATTTACCTAATGACTTGGATAGAGATATAGGTCCAACTTGTTACATTATAAAATCATACATACATGTTCCACAAGATAATAAAAATTTCATTATATCATAACCAATAAAAAGAGATAGGTTTCATAAAAATAAAACCAAAACCCTTAAAATTAAATGGGTATCATAAAAATTTAATCAAATCATAACCTATGGAAAATTTAAAGGATTAATAATGATTTTATCCCTAAATAAACCGTGAATGTAAGTGGGTTTCATAAGAATTCAATATGGTATAATCCAATGAAGAGAAACAAGTTCACTAAACAAAAATCCATAAAAACATAGACCATTAAAATAAATAATATGAATCGTATCCTTGGATCACAACCCTATAAAATCATAATATATATCTAAATAGGTCATCTAAGATGGAGAAAGATTTCAAATATCAATTGGAACATAACTTTTCAAACAGAATCAATTTTTTAAAACATATAATATTTTAGAAATAAATTTTTTTATTTTGAAAACATGTAAAGGAATAATGATGAATTTTTTAATAATTTTCTTGATGAAAATACACTTTATGTTCTGAAAAAATACTTTTTATGACATAAAACTTTTTTTGGACCAATTTTTTTGAATGTAAGCTTGAAAACATATAAAGAAGATTAAAAAAATTTTGAACTACTTTTTCTTTGAAATAACAATGAAAACATATAAAAGAAGATTTTAAATCATTTAAGTCATCTTCTAAGATTTTTTTTAAAAAACATGTAAATAAAATATTGAAAATCATTTATATCAATTTTTTAAACATAAAACAATTCTTTGAAGTTATTTTTTCTTTAGTGACCATTTTAAAATCAATAAATTTACAAAATATTAACGAAAAATATTTCTTTTAAAAAATAAACATTTAAAAGTAAAAAGGACATATCAAGTAAATTGAAGTCATTATGGCAGTTAAGTTTGTACATGCTGATCATTCCCTTTTCACCTCAAATGTTTAGAATAGATTTTTTATTGTAAAATGACTATACGATTTCATAAGGTTTCTTTGTAAAAATGTAATACGGGGGTAAAAATTTACATTAAAAATAAAATGACACTATTAAAAAAATTGATATCATTTTTAGAAAATAATGTTTTGAAATAAAATATATTTTTGACTGAAGGGAGAAATAAATTTGCATTTTCCTCAAAACAAATTCTTAATAATCTTAAGAGCCAAAGAGTGGAAAATGGTACCAATACTTTTATATAACATGAATTAATATAGGGTAGGAGAATTGATGATATTTATTGAGATATTAATCATAATATTTCATAAATGGAAGCATAATAATAAATAGGTTTGATAAATAATGATATTGTAGAAATAAATAGTTACCACTTTGGTAAAATTGAACCATAATAAAACAAAATAAATAAAATTACATGAAGCATAAAATGTCATTAAAGGGAAAAAATTTAGGATATAACATGTCAAATAGATTATATAAACCTCATATAAAATATAGGTTCATAACATGGATTGTGACTCAATGAAAGAAAATTGTTAAAAAATTACTTTAATTATTTTTTAACATATAAAATATAAACCGTATGAAAGAAATATCATCAAATGAATATCAAAATACCCATAAATATAATTAAAAGAACCATAAAATAAAAACATGGGTAGCATACACCCAACCAAAAAAATAAATGAGTGGTTAATGAGGAATTTGTATCATGAAAATAAAATGTGAGATAAATTCCATTACTTTAAGTCTTTACATTTCTCGTATACGTTCAATCCTCATTTATTCGGGTTACTCATGGTTTTCCCAAAAGGAAATCATGTGATACATTTCTACCCTTTTCTAGGACTCTAGTTTGAGGTTAGGGTAACTGAAAAATTTTATGATAAGAGGCTGGGAAATCCAAATGGATTGAGATGTGTGAATAAGTGTGAGGGGTGATTTCATTTTTATAGCGAAAGAGGATTGTAATTCATGTAAATATGGGAAATGGAAATTCCACCCATGTTTGTTCAATTAAATGTATCTCTAATAATGAAATTTTTTTTATAAAAAGGATGATTGGGTCAAAATATTTCCCAATAATGAAATTTTTATAGTTTTCTTTTTATTTTTTCCTTAACTATAAGGTTTGGTCCCTTATTACTCTATTTTTTCTCTTAATCACTATAATTATTTTTAATCACTTTAAATTTTTTTTTCAAAAATTAACTTCAACATATTAAAACTATAATTTATTCTGATCCAGAATATGGAATCCATTTTTCTAAATTCCAATCTCAAATGTGGTAGTACTTGTTTTAAATTTAATCCCCTCATGGGACAACACAACTTGTTGTTAATGTAAAAATGTTCAAAATTTTGGAAAGTTTTTATATCCAATTTCAATGTGAAATTGATTATAATTACCTTAATTGTATTTATTAAAGTATAATATATCTAATTGAACTATTAAACCAATCGGAAACATCATTTAATCTTATAAATATTTTAAACAAAAAAGTAGTTCTGAATTAAAATTCAGTATTATTCAATATTCATCAGAAAATGAAACTTTACAAAATAATATAAAAAATTCACCCTAATATAATTTTTATTTACCCATTTCCAAAATAATTTTTTTTTAAATATAAATTATATAATTTTTAAAAAATAGATTTTAAATTGGATAACAATTAAAAAGAGGTGAAATTGCCTTTTATAAAAATACATATTTTCAATCATAGAATTCTATTTATTTTGTCTTATACTTATCAAATCAAATTGGATCGGTGTAAAAATATTTATTTAATATATTATATATACATTTTATTTATAAAATTCTTCAAATTTTTTTTGATTAAATTATTGAGAAAAAATTGGGTTTGTACGTAGAAAAATAGTTTTCTTATAAAAGTAATTGTTTTATTTTAAACTAGTTCATAAATCAAATTATAATAATTTATGACCAAAGTATTAATTCTATATACATGTGTCAGTCATATTTTCAAAATTTAGTTAATATTATTTTTAACTTCCATTCCAATTGCTAGGTGGTATCAATATTAATATCTTAATAATAATATTAATAGTATCTTGTAGTTTGGTAAAACACAACCTTGCATGTAACACAAGCTATAGAAGGGACTTAGTGTCAAGTGTAATATGAGCCAAACTTATTATTACATGTATCTAATGATAATTTATGTGTTTCATGTAGTATAATATTAACATGTTTGGGCATATATCGCAAGCCACACTTAGTGTTTTCGTATAAAAAAATCTATTTTTAATGTTATTTAAAATAAGAAATATCAAAAGAATAAAATAATTCAAAAAAATATATAAAAAATATTAGGTTGTTAAATTATAACCCTTTAGTGGGAAATGATGAAAATCCAAAGAACAATTTTAATCAGTTAATATTGATGTCGGTGGTCCATTTATAGTAGAAGAAAGGGGTGGGTTTTCAAACACCATTACCTTTACTGATGACTTAGTACATATGGGTATATTTCCTTTATGTGGTATAAGTTAGATTCCATTATCAAGTTTAAAGAATAACTGAATGAATTAGACAATAAAATTGGTAATAAAATTGAGAAACTACACTCAGACTGCATTGGAGAATATTTTAACCATGTTTTGATCAATCATTTAATAGAGTGTGGGATAAATTCACAACTAACTCCTCCTTATAAGTCTCTGTGGTATGGTGTAAGTGAAATGTGGAATAAAAACCTTATTATCATGGTTATATTGATGATAATTCAGGAAACTAGACCATATTAATTTTGAGGATATTAACTACAAGATGAACCATATATTCTAAGCTGATTACTAACTGAAGCAACAAATGAGATAAAATACGATTTAATGTATTGAATGAAGTCTAGTCTTTTAAACATATGTGTATATGGATGTAAGGTTTTTTTTCAAGACAATAACTAGTAAATAATTATTATTTCATAGAATTAAGTTCATACTTATAGGTTATATTAAGGAGACTAAAGGATATTACCTATATAACCCGCAACAGATCAACTTGGGTCAATTAAAAAATCCATCTGAGCCAGCCCTTCATGTTGTGGTACAAAAATGTTAATAGAACAATTATGAAATATAATAAAAATGACCAGAAAATAGAGTAAAAGTGGAAGAAAAAGATGAAATAAGATCCATATAAACAAAATATACATGAGAAACCAAAAAAATTATGAACCACACCTGGCCACAAGTCTCCATGTGGCCAACCATCACTTCCAAAACAACCCAAACCGAAGGCAGAAATAACTAGATAAGCTCGAAGGATATAATATTACATTCCATTTACCTGGATCCTTCAATAAAATATCTATAATTTCCCTAAATAAAAATTAGTATGTGAGAAAAAATCCCAACAGAATACCACCACTGAGTATATAAATGGTCTAATATCCAGAATGAAAGAGTTCTAGCATTTAGAAAAATATAGTTTTATGAATAACATTCCCAAATCCGAACCCATTTTTAAATCATCTCGATTATTTTCATAAAATCATTTCATAATCACAAATACATGAATATTAAAGGTATAATTTCTAAATTTTAATGAATATCTATGATTCTTTAGGTAATAATGTAAATAAAAATCCATGAAATAACATAATGAAAATTTATTTGACACAACCACATATAAAAACCCTTAAGAAACAATCCATTATATAAACCATCATGTGATAAGAATATTAAAATTAAAAATAAATATATCATTTATGATATATCCTAAGGGAAAATAAGTAGTAGACATAAAATCAGACCTAAAATAGGCTAAATATTGGATCCAACTGATATTGAGTCCTTGTATAGTCTGTCGATAAAAATAAACGTGCAATGATGCCACACAAACTATGTTTTCTTATGTCTATTTATGTAGGCTTGAAATATTTTCAAAATAAATTTAAAAAACCTTATCACTAATTACCAAACATTTTAAAATCCAATCGATACTTTTTTGGTGTTCTCAAAACCAATTTCTAAATAGAAAAATTATTTTTAAAGAAAACATCATTAAATACATTTATTTTTTTACAAAATACCTTAAAACCAAAAACCAATTAAATTAAATTAAAAACCCAAAATAATTTATCTATAATGATAAGAAATTAACTAATTTAACCCATTACATAGAAACACCTACCTAATGACAATAAAAAACTACTCATCTCCTACAATTGTGATTATAATCAAAGGGATCTAAATTAGAAAGATAAGAAATGCTAAGAAATTATAAAGGATTGATTGAAAACAATTTATGATCACGAATAAGAACCATAAAAATAAAAAATTTAGTGTCAATTTCTAAATAAATTAATAATCATAAAGAATTATTACTTGTAGAGGCGCACCACAACAACCCTGTTGACCGATCACCGAACAAGATATCTGGAAGGAGTAGAGATCTCAAAAAACACACGGGATGAGATTTGGGTTGTGAGAGGGAGGAATTATGGTTGAATGGAATTTTAATTACTTTTATGGTTCCCCATATAAATAAACCATGATAATTAAATTTCATTTAATCCCATTACCTGATGTAAATTCAACAAAGGCCAGAAATGATGTGAATCAAATCGCCTTTTTATTAAAAAATTATTTATTTCTATTACATGGTGTGAATTACAAAAAAAATTATAAAGCATTAACAAACATTAAATTTTCACGGAATCAACCCTAAGAAAATTACACAACATGTAACCCCATTACATGGTTTTTAATTACCTAACATACAACAAACAACTTAGTTTCCATAGAAAACCCCAAAACTTGCTTCTGGTGTTATTTAAACTCAGGGAGAACCCTGTATGGACCTTGAAACATTTATACATAGTATAAATTAATTATAAAAATCCTTGTAAATTAGTTCATTTTCAGAGTAAAGTCTTTCCATCACCGAGAAGCCCATAAATGCTTCCAAACATGGATGACAGACAATGCCATACCAAGGGAGTACCTAAAAAGAATAAATGGTTTTTATAATCCTCCCACCAAAAATGATTTCGATCCCCATACAGTCATTAGGATCCTAGATCTGAAAATGATAAGGCCATTAATGCCTCCTCAACAATTCCCTCTCCCATGTATCATTACTATCCCATCCATTCTATCATAGTACATGGACAAGAGGAATCATTTTACTTTGCAATACCTTCACTTGAAGATCCATGATTTGAAATGGCTGATCAACCATTATGGTATATCAAGAAAAAAATCAACCCATTCAATCATAACGGATGAATCAGGTATATACCACCTAGAATGGGAAACGTGAAACATGTTGCATATGGAAGTCAAATGTGATGGTAATTCCAACTAATAAGACACTTTCCCCAATCATCCAATGATCTCACAGTGGCCCAAAAACCATGGTGACAACTTACCTTTCATACCAAAATTATGATGTGCCAATTGAGGTGAAATTTAGAGAAAGACCAGATCACCGAACTCAAACCCCATTAGCCGACTACGACTGTCTACATAATATTTCTGATGACTCATTTCCATGATGAATCTCTTACGGATCAACTGCACCCTCCTTGTCATCTCCTAAAAAAGACATGAACCATCCACAGAACACACTTCCAACTATACATAGCATAATGGATATCTACATTGATACCTATATAAATCCTTAAAGGGAACAATATAAATCAAGGACCAATAACTAATTTTATAAGAAAACTAAACTAGTGGTAAATATATTTCTCTACATCCTCCAAATTAAGCACCCAAGCCCAAATAATATCCTAAAAAACATATATATCACTCTATATATCTATCCATCTGTCTACATATGTTATTATATTCTCAATTTCAACTGGAAAACCATCACCTCTTGAAAACCTTTCTAAAAAATGGTTGTGATCCTTGAGTCCCTATCAAAAATAACTAAGAGGGAACCACATTATATCTCATAATCTCTCAGACATAAAACTCCCCAAGTTGTTCAACTTTATTAATTTCTTATATATGTAATAAAATTACTAATTTCATGATTTTATCTATGATTACCCAAATAGAATCCTTCCTAATAGGAGTCCATAGAAAACTGGTGATGAAATCAATGGAAATATCATAACATTTACATATCTAAATGAGAAATGACTACAACAAACTAGCAGGTCTCTAGTGTTCCTCCTTATTAATTTGATAGGTAAGACACCATGATACAAAATCAAAAATATTCTATCTCATCCCTTACCACCAATACTGAAATACCAAACCAAGATAAATATTGTCATCCCTAGGGTGAATGGACCAATAAGACTGGTGTCCACTATTCATTTACTCTTTTCTCAAGGAAGACAGAATAACCATCCTACCACCAAAGAAAAAATCACTACTAAGAGATTGAAACCAATAAACCAATGTATCCCTACCGTAATGGATTTTACCCCTGAATTTTCACTCAATTTCTATAATCAACTAAAGCTAAACTCTCTCATTGAAAAAAATTAATATTTTATCAAATTCAAGAACACATTACCCTTTTATATTTACTATTACCAAGATCATCTAAAAAATTCTCAACATAAACCACTCTTCCAATGAAACCATTGATTATTTTTTCCCAAAATCATAATAAATGAATCAGAAACCACATTCCCTTTTCTAGAAGTTTATATAATATCCAAAAAAATCTTATGGTACTCCACATAGAGTTTGGATCACAAGTTCACATTTATCTGAGTGAAAATATATTTTAGGATCTTTTGATTAGAATACATTTTAAATTGACCCCAAGTGATAGTGGTTCCATAGTTTGAGTGAATTAATAAAAACATACAAACTAAGGTCATGTGTAGGTTATTTATTCTAATGAGTGTGTAATAGGTTTGATCCATTGGCCACCACCGATTTCACTTGCATCAAGACACGACCCAAACCTAAAATAGAAGAATAATAAAAATCACCATTACATGAATCTAGTTTTAGAAGAATTAATAATGGATCTGAAGTGAACATAATCTCAATCTCATCAAAAATATCTCATAAAGTTATAATTCCATTCAAACTTTACATCCTTATAGGTTAGAGTGGTCATCAAAGATGCAGTATTTGAGAAATCCTAAAAAATAATTAACTATAGTAACTAACCAAACCCAAAAATCATTGTTTCTCAACCAAATTTATGGGATTATACCTAGAAATAAAATCTAGAAAAAAAATTTAAGATCCACTGAGATTAACATCTATGATATAACATCACCTAAAAATATCACATCCCTATTCCAAAAAACACAATTGGAAATCTTATTATATGACGATGTGATGACCCAAAATTTTACAAATTCAATTCCTCCCTTATTAAAATAACATCATAATCACATAAAGAACATTAGGTAACACAATTTCACATTATAATTAAATAAAATACTAAATTATATGTGATTTTTGAACATAAATATACCACTTTTGAGATTTGAATTTCAAAAATCTAACATACATGGTTGTGATTAGTAAAGTGTTTGAAGTCCGATTAGACAAAATTAATTATTTTGAATAGTAACATACCCTTATGAATAGTAATGTTACCATTATGAATAATAATATGACCATTTGAACAGTGAATTGGACAAGTTAATAGTAACCTTACCAATGATAGTATAAATAAAATATACCAATCATATAAGTGTGAAAATGATTTAATTATATTTTATTGTTAGTATTTTTGAAAGTCATGAATATTTAATGATTAATTTAATAATATAAAATAATTTTAATTATCATTATGTGTTTTCACAAACTATTATTTTTATATCTTATGATTATATGTTAATTTTATGAGACCTTAACTTATTTTTATAAGTTTAAGAAAAACAGTTTTAATTTTAAAAATTTTATTTTTCATGTAAAGAATGATTTTAAGGAAAAATGAAATTATTCATATTTAGAAAATTATTTTCATAAAATGGAGATAATTGTTTAAATAAACATATCAAAAAATGTTTTGGGTGGATTTTAGTAATTTTTATGAAATACATGAATTTTTTATGAATAGTGAAATTTGATGGTTTTCAAAATATTCTAAATAAATGAATTTCTACATCATTATTGAGTCATGAATGATGTAAATGGCCATTGGTTAGAACTCAAACGCACTTATTACTATTTTTATTCATGTAATAATCATTATTTCCTTTCTTTTGGAGAAATACTAAAATAAAGATTATAATATTGAGAAAACCCCTCTCCCCTCCACTATAAATACCACCCCTCACTACCTCATTTACTCACACATTTAAAGACTTGTTCCTAATCCAAATTCTAATAAAATATATTCTAAATATCCTCCCCCACTTCTAAAATACCATTTTCTCATAAAAAGTTCAAAACCTCTCCCATGAAGTGGATCTCAAAGAAGATATATTCATGAGGAAATTTCTCTCTCTCTCTTCATTCAAATTCCTTTAAAATTTAATTTAATTTATTATCTTATCCTCAACATATATTTTACAAATGTCATGATAAATGTATTATGATTTATATAATGGTATTGTATCATGTTAATGGAAAATTATTCTTTATACTCCTCTCTCTCTTTGTTTATAAAAACGATATCGTTGCCCGTGATGGGTTAATTTATCTACATCATGGGTGATGCAATTATATTTTCCATCAAATACTCCAAGGTTGTAAATAAAAACACTAAATATATGAAAAAATATTGTAAAAATTATTTTTTAACCCCTTTTATTTTTTTGAAAAAACATTAATACAGAATACTAAATGATAAAACGAAACATGTTAGTTGTCATAAATAACCAAAAAATTAACCTAGAACGATCATAATTAAATTATAACTAATGATTCATCATAATGGTATATAACATAATTCATTTAAAGATAATTTAAACTCATGTAATATCATTAATAACATGTAATATTAGTTCTGGATGTTTATCCTTGCTCTACACAAACTTCTATTCAAGTGTACAAGTGAACTGTTCTTGAAAACCATGAAATAGCACACTACACAAAAATGAATTTTAAATTTACAACTCACACAAAGACCCATAAAAGAACATATTAAAAAAATGAATAATTTTAATTTATAAAAGATTTTATAATTGTTAATTAATTAATATATTTTCATTATATAAGACATTTAAGTGATGAAAGCATTCAAACACATCGTAATGGAAATTATCAAACCTAAATTTCTTTCTTCAGGATTTCCGTCATTCACTATATTTTTGGAATGGATATTCCTTAAAATTGATTCCTTAATCATTATATTACCTCTGTATAATATATATGTTTTCTACTGGAGTTTATATAAAAAATAATGTTTCCCAAAAGAACTATTCTTTCAAAAACTCACCTTTTACTTCTAACTTATTGATGATTATTCTTGTATAATGTATGATATTCCCTCTATCATTTAGGAAACCAATTTTTTAATGTATTTTTATGAAATGAAACCCATTATTTTACATGGGTTACTATATGTTCAGGATTGATATATGTGGCATGCATGATAATGTAAATGTTGTGATGTGACAGGTGAACCCAGAATTATATAATGCAATGTAAATGTAATCAGGTAATAGGTGTTCCTAGTAACAAATAGTACTCCAATGCAATGGGAATTGTGTAGAACCTCACGAGTAATGTGAAGTATGCTTTAACATGATGCTATAAATTTTCACAACAATGTGGAGTAGTAGACCACTAAGATATGATGTTTCATTTTTAGGCATTGCCACATTCCAAGCCTTTTCTTAATGTTTCCTCTCATGATTATGATCTTATTCCAATGTTAAAATAATAATTAATATGATCATCCTATGTTATATTGTTTAATTTTATTATCTATCCTCTTAGGCTGAATTTATCTCACCCCATTTTGATGTATACCCTCAGGTGAATACTTGTAGTAAGGATTATTCGAGGTCCAATAAGAATCCAAAGAAGAAGGAATTAAATAAATGTTTATGTATGTGTTGTCAAAGTTATGTTTGGTCCTATTTTTAACAATACACTAAAACTTTTTATCATATTTGAGTAATGATTTTATGTTGTATATCATTAAAATGATATAAAAGTAAATTAATAAAATTAGGGTCGCTATAGTTGGTATTAGATGATGGTTTAGTTAATATGAGAATTTGGATTGGGGAACCTAATTTAAAACCCTTAGTATGAGACTAATAATAACTGATCACACAAGAATATTTTGAAAACATAAGGATCCCATAAGATATGATTTTATTGTTAATTTCACAATGGAATAAATTTTTTATTCATGAATTGTTTACTTATGTTTTTTCCTAACCTTTTCAATATAAGAAAATGGTTGTAGCTAGGATAAAATATACTAACAAACCATGTGAGTGATAATGCAGTGATTTCTTGAAATAAATCCCCAATGAATTGGGATTTGGAGTTAAAAACATCATAGTGATGCTTAACTATTTGACTCAGGTTAGGAATAATAGCCTAAATTATTTGGAATGTCCTCCTTCACCTAAGATGTAGAAACTATATTTCAAGTGTTTTATGCAACAATGAAAACATATGTTTAGTTGACATTTCGATCAACTATATGCAGAACCATGGGTCAACTCGGGAGAGAAAAACATTTATGTTATTTACTTTTCTTAGATGGGGAATACGACTCTAGTCATTTATCGTCTTGATAGAGAGGACTACCAATAATGGGATTTGATCAAGAACACCAAGCCGAGAGATGAAATTGATGAGATGGGGTTGGAAGACATTATGATAATTTTTCATGACATGTATTTCCCATGAACACTTATAATAAATATTTATAGAGAATTCATAGAGATAAATAAAAACGACGAAGAATATTTCATGGTCAATGAGGAAAACATCAGAAGGGTTCGATGGTATGATTTGGGAATTTTTATTAATAATGATTGAAAATTTTATATATTCTTTAGTGTATTAAAACCACACTAACATAAGGCTTTTGAAATTAAAGACTTTGGGAGTTATGAATAAGTTGTTCTATGTGAACTCAATGTGGATATTGAGTTTGGGGAATAGTTCCAATGCCATGGTGATAAGAAATAAAAGATGGATTTTCATGCCGGATGAACTAATGAGATAGTTGGAATGAAAAATCAACCACCCACATGTCAAAAATGTAGAAATAACATCATTTGGATTTTCCTCAAAGGGATGGTGAAATGTCTCAAGAATGGGAGAGAAGGCCTCCAAGTTCAAGAGTGCTGAAAATACATGAGATGGCAGGAGAATATGGTGGAGGAAAGGAGAGTAAAACCCATGTTCTAATTATAAAACTATAGAGTGCATGGTCACTATGCAATCCATTGCACTAAAGCTCAATACCTCGATGGTAATCAACATCATCAGCCAAAAAAGCTAAAAGAGCAAGGGAAGGGCTATGCTGTAATGACCCAATCTTTTTAAAAATATTTTGTTTCCTAAGTTTTTGTGTTAATTTTTATTGTACTAAACCAAACTATATCATATAATTAATTAGGTGAAGGTGGTAGAATCATTGGGATTTTCTTGGGATGTACGAAGCACATATGTCAGATCTTGGGAAGGTGGTAGAATCATTGGGATTTTCTTTAGATCAAGCCCAAGCTAAGAGTCAACATGTTAAGATTGAACATAATCTCGTTCTGGATAAGTACAAGCTGATAGAAATAACCTCTAACGAAATGTTGTTGGAGCCTCCCCGTGATTCTATCACCAAAGGACACCTTACTCTTAGGTCCTATGTAGGATTTATAAGGGGATATATAATGAGTTCTTAGTTACTTTCTCTTATCCTTTTGTATAAATAATTTTTTTTCTTATTATGTTATATTTTTTTTTGAATTTAAAATGTTAAATAAAATATTGGAAAAACTCATAGAAGATTCATATTATTGAATAATATTAATGAAGATAATTTTAATAATATTTTTTGTACTTTAAATAAATAATAATGTGAAATTATTTTCAAAAAATGGAAATATATAGTTGTAATCACTATGAAATTTAGGGTTTGATAAGATCAACGTAATTGTTTGGTGAATATTAAATTATGACTAGTAATATTAACCTTATGAATAGTAATATCACCAATGGAATAGTAACCACACTTAATTAAATGTAAATATACTTATTTATCTTGAATTTTAATAACTTATAATAGCATAAGTAAATAACAATTTAAAAAATTACTAGTTATGTATTTATATTTTCTTCAGGTAAACAGTGATTTTATATAAAAATTAAATATTTCATATTAATGAAATTATTTTAATAAAATGAAGTTCATTTTTGAATTCCAAACATAGATATTAGGATAGGGTGAATTTATGATATTACTATAAAATTTTCTGTTTTTCTGTGAATTGTAAAAATACTTTTTTTGATTTTTTGGTGTATTTTATGAATCATAATGTTGTTATATGAAATTTAAAATTATGGTATACTCATTTTGATTAAAATATTATTTTTGGTGTTCCAAGTGGCCAAAACCATGGGCAAATACCATGGGAAATCCCATGGTTTTGCAAATGCCACTATTTATGTCTCCCTTGGAAGTTAATAAAATATTCCACCAATTTTTTTATAAGAACCAACCCATTCCAAGATTACATTCATTATATTTTCCACCTAAACTATGATCTGATATTTTTACGTCCCATGTAGTTCTCCCAAGGTTCCCTCAATCCCCCAGGGTCCCATATTCCAATTTTTTGAAGTTACTCTTCAAGGTAAGGGAACCATTCACCCTCCTCTATTAGTGGGGACTTCTTTTATGTTATTCCTTTTAGTTTCCATTTTATAATATTTTTGTCTATTTTTATATGTCCTTATTTCTATAAATTTTATGTATAAATGATGATATAACCCTTTATCTTGCATCAACTCATTTTCTGATGTTTTAAGTGAGGCCGTTAGGATGCCAAATTTTTGTAAGGGAATTCTCAACGTCTATTTTTCCATTAAAGTTCTCTTATACATGGTATATCATTAATGTTTCCATACAATTTCCTTATTTCAATTTTATTTTGTTGCTCTAATTTATTATGAGTCTTTTATGAATGGGTTCCCACTGTCATCTCTCTTTTTATTAATTTCTAAAATTACATTGCATAGTGGTTATGCTGTAGAATTTTCATCTCAAAATATATCTTTTTCTCATGAGATTCTATTATTTTATAAATTTGAATTCCAAAACCTATTTTATTTCAACAGGTATTAAACCAAACATAAAAATAATAAGTTTTATTCTAGAATTGATATACAATAAACCCTCATTCCCTTTCTTTGGGTTATAAAATATATAATGATCATGTTATTTAGCACTTTTTAAAAAGTCATGATTTTGATATAAAACCCATCTATTTTATTATATATGGGTTATTTACCAAATATTTGATTATTATCTATGTGGATAACATTAAAATAAATACATATTAATGGTACACCTTTATATAAATCTATCACATTGGGTAATGAAATTAATCTCAAGAGATGATAAATTTTTTAATACCATGGTGAGTAACATTGGTAATTTTTATGACACATTTGGGATGAAACTTGGTGATATGATTATGAATGTCTAAATTAAATGTTAGAAAAATTTAAATGTTATTATTCACATAATTTTTATTATTATATTCCTTTTATTCCATTTCCCATGCCTTTATTCATTTCATCATGTTTTTATTGATATCACAAGTAATATAATCCCCTTGTTTTCCCTTACTGGGCCTTATTCTCATGCTTTCCATTTATTTCCCTAGGTTATGAGACGCATTAATTATACTTATGATGAACATTTCATTAAACCATTCAAGAGGATGAAAATATTGTTTTACATTTTCATATATTATGTACTTTTTTTCCAAGACACTAGACTTAAAAGATCCTCTGTTTGGGAAATGTAATGCAAAGTTATGTAATAAGAATGAAAGATTCCATAGTTGGTATCAAAGTATATTATAGATATTTTGTGAAATCAGTGTATGAGAACATTAGGAATAACCCTAAAGAAAAGTGTAAATATAGGAAAACATATAGTTATTTTGCTGAAATATTTTGTAAGTGGTTTTCGAATAAATAGAAACCTATTTGGATACAAACAAGTTGATGTGGCACTGGCACAGATGTATGTAAGGGTAAAAACCCAAAAACCTCTTTGATATAGATTCAAACAAGAACTGGTGCACAATAGTGTGCCCTTCCCTACTACTAGTTTGACACTACTAGTGGATCTTTTTGGTTAATCAAATGCTTTTTATGAATCATTATGAAGGATTTATATAGAAATGTAATTGTTGTTAAAAAAATTTAGGCTTAATCATGATGTTTTCAGACATAAAAATCCTTTATAGATAAATTATTCATAGATGAAATAAATTTCATACTATGATTTTATTCATTTAAAAAATGGTGGGAAATAGGATGAACCATCCGAATGGTGACCACAATGGAACATGCACTGAAGGCCTTCTGATGGAAGTCAGAATGGAAACATTCATGAGAATGGTGAACCAATTTACTCAAGTAATTGGAAATAACTTGAATCAAGTTGAGAGACTGATTTCCCTATAAAGGGAAAAAATTTCAATTGATTCATTTAGGTGTCATTAACCACCATCCTTCCTTGGATATACCAATACACTGATTTCTGAATAGTGGATCTGCTCAATTGGGAAGATCTTTTTTTTGCTCTGCTATTTAGAATAAGAAAAGGTCACCCTAGGTATTTACCGCTTAGAGGGAGAAGCTGATCAGGGGTGGGAACTGATTAAAAACATCAGGCCAAGAGTGGAGGTTGAATAATTGGAGTGGGATGATTTCATAGAGATATTATTCAATAAGTATTTCCATCATTAGATGAGAACAAAAAATGTGAAGGGGTTTCTCGAGCTAGAGAAGAAGGAGAATGAATCTATTGGAAGCTACTAGATGAACATCACATGACCTTCCCGTTACACCTCAAACTTTATCATAGATATTAATGGGAATGTTGAAGAATTCTTTGGTGGAGTAAGACCTCATCTGTGGTAGAATATATCCAACCGAGACTATGATTTCTATGACTAGATCATGTAGAGTTCTTTGAAAATTGAACTAGAGTTTGGTTAGACATAGTGGTACCATAAATCCAACAAAAATAAGAGATCAACGAAGCCAATATTTGGGAATATCTTGTTCAAAGAAGAGTAGGTATTAAAGTTCAATGTCCCTTTTGTAATATATGTGGTAATAAGAATTTAAGGAACTTCTTTCTCAGAAGTAGAAAGTTATACAAGTGTAAAAGAGAGGGCCATATCGTCAGGAATTTTCATAGGGAGGTGAGGCCTAAACTTCCCAACACTAATGAGAAAGGGAAGATGGTGAAGGGCCTAAATAAAGTCTAATTATTCATGTGTGGATATCTTGGGAACATTTCCAATCACTATCCAAATCTATGGGTAGTGAAGGGGAAGCACTATCAGCCTTAAAAATCCGAAGGGATCAAGGTCGTACTTTTTCAATCATAAAAACTGATGAAAGTAGAGTTATCAGTCAATACCCCTAGAAGGAATATCCAAGCATTAACACTATAATGAAACTCAAGTATTTAATTTAGTGAGCACAATATTACCAAAAATATAACAGTCATTCCCATGTTGGAATTAAATATTATACTAGGGATGGATTGGCTATCAAGGTGTAATTCTATGATCAAATGAAGAAGAAAATAAATCTTATTAATCTTGAATGGAAATACTACAGCCAACTTCCATGGAGAGATTTTTTCAACCTAATAATTTTCTAGAAGAACCTATTATGGGCTTCTTTATAGTGTTCATCGGTTAATAAGAATAATAAAACGAGAATATAATGATTAAGACTGTCTCAATCATCCAAGAATACAATGACATATTTCTTATAGAGTTACCCAAACAACCCCTATAAAGAGAGGTAGATTTCCCCATTGGAGTTGTACTTGGATCTCATCCAATATAAAAGACCACGTATAGGACAGAAAAATGGTTTTCGACACTCTTGGCTCCCTCCCCCCAGGCTGAATGGAAGTGGCTATTGTGGATGCTCTGGTCTCCACTTCTTCTGACCTCCTTCAGTTTTGTACTTCACTTTTCCCTTTTCCCCTTTCCCCTTTCCCCTTTCTCATTCTCTTTAAATAATAAAGTTACATAGGTATAGGATGGAAAATGTCGAGATGATAGAAATAAAGAAATAACACCAAGTTATTTTGGAGAATGGGTTTATCGGACTGAGTGTGTCTCCATGGGGAGCACATGTTCTCTTTGTGTAGAATAAGGATGGATCAATGCGGCTATTCATTGATTATAGAGAACTGAATGAGATCACAGTGAAGAAAAAACACCCTCTTCAAAGAATTGATTACTTACATAACCAACTTTGTGGGGATCAATTATTCTCCGAGATTGATCTTTGACATGGTTATCATCAATTGAGAGTAAAGATAGATGATTTTCAAAAAATATAATTCCAATCAAGATATGGGAAGTATGTGTTTTTTTGTTATGCCCTATGGATTTAATAACAAGCCTACTATTATTATGGATTTTATTAAAATAGTCTTTAAGGACTACCTTGATTAAATTATGGTAGTTTTTATTAATAATATTCTGATATATACCAAAAGTTACAAGGAGAATGGGGATCATCTAAGGGTTATTTTTCTAACTCTACAGAAGGAGATAATTTTGGGAATGTTCAGAAAATGTGAATTTTGGTCACAACAAGTTTATTTCTTGTGTCACATTGTAACCAATGAAGGAATAACTGTTGACCCTAAAAAGACAAAGGTTTCAGGGGAGTGGAATCAACCTACAATAATAACTGATATTCATAGTTTTCTAGGATTAGAAGGATATTATACGTGGTTTTTAAATTTTTTTTACTAAAATTACATTCCATTAACAATGTTATCTAGAATGGGGGTCAGGTTCATCTAGAAAATATAGTGTGAGGAATGTTTCCAAAATATAAAATATATATTGGTTATTGCAACTATGGTAAATCTACCCTCAAGGAGAGAAGGATTCATTATTTTTAGATATGCATCTCAGAAAGGTCTTGGGAACATCTCAATGAAAAATGAAAAGGTGATTTCTTATGCATCTAAATAGTTGAAGACACATGAGAAAAAAATATCATATATAGTTGTTTTTTCTTTTATGATATGGAGTTTGTATCTTTATGGCTAGAAATTTGATATATACACAAACCATCAAATATTGAAGTATATCTTCAAACAAAAGGAATTGAACATGATACATTGGATATTCTTTGAACTTATTTAAGACTATGATTGTTCAATTCATTATCATCCTGGAGGTGGAAACAAAGTCACTAATGCATTATGTAGGAAAGAACCAGTTGTTCAATCGATGATAATGATTCAATGAGATCACTTGATCTATGAACTAGTGAAAATAGGCATGGGAATATAAGGGAAGGGACATCATCAACCCTATCCCAAATGATTTCCCAACAGTCATTACTAGAGAAGATGAAGAAGGCTCCGAAAGAAGATCCTTTGTTATAAAAAATATTTTAGGATCTGAAGGATGAGAAGTTAAATGAGTTCAATATTGATCATGAAGGTGTACAAAAATTTAATACAAGACTATGTGTTCCATCTATTCTAGAAATAATGAAGGAGCTGTTGGATGAAACTCATTGATATACTTTCACTATACATTCTAGAAGCACAAAAATGTATAGAGACCTTCATGATCATTATTGGGTGGATAATATGAAAAGGGTTACTACTAACTATACCACAAGGATACACATATGTCATCAAGAAAAGGCAGTGAGAAAACTTTCTAAAGGGGTATTACAACCACTACCCATTCCAGTATGGAAGTGGGGCAGTATCACTTGGGACTTTGTCACTAATCTCCAAAGATCATCCAAAGGAAACAATGCGACATGGTTTATATTGAACCATCTCACAAAGACTACCCATTTTATCTCTATTCGGGAAGATTTACCTCTTGATCAAATTTCATTGATTTACATGAAAAAAGTGCTAAGGATACATAGAGTTCCACTTTATATCATATATTATTGTGATCCATCGTTCACATCAAAATTATGGAGAAATCATAAACATTCCCTAAGTACCAAATTGAATTTCTATATGGACTATCACCCCCAAACTAAGGTCCAATCTGAAAGGACTATTGAAATACTAGAAGAAATTTTGAAAACATGCTCAATGTAATTAAAATTTGGAAGGGACCAATATCTCCCATTAATTGAGTTCTCATAAAAAAATCTTCCACCATTCATTCAAAAGTAACCCTATGAATATATATGGGTATGTGATGTAGAACACCAACTTTTTGGGATTAATTTAGTGAGATAAATCTTCTTGGGCCTAATATTGTGCATGATATGACAATATGGTTCTTTCCACCCAACAACACATTATGGATTCTCATAGTCCGCAAAAGATCTATACCGAAATCCGTTGAAGGGACATAGAGTTTTATGTTGGTGAAAATGTATTTCTTTGAATTTCACCATGGAAGAGAGTCATGAGGTTTGGAAAGACAAGGAAGAGGAGCCCTAAGAATATTCGCCCCTTTTAAAACTTTTATCCCATAGGTGAAGTGGCCTATTATTTTTCACTTCTTTCAAATATATCACATGTTCAAAATTTCTTCCATATATCCCTCTTGAGAATGTACATAACTGAACCGTCACTTGAACTAAATCTAGAGGTGGTACAACTGGATCATGACCTCACTTATGAGGAGTAGTTGATTCAGATCTTGGATCGGAGAGACAAGGCTCTATGAAATAAGTCTACCCACCTTGTTAAAGTGTTTTGGAGGATCCAAAAATATGAATAAGACACATGGGAACCAAAGGAGTCTATGAGGTAAAATTACCCAATCATTTTATCTTCTAAGGGAACATGTTGAAATTTCGGGGACCAAATTTCTTAAGGGGGAAGAATGTATATGAAACATGGTCAATATGACCATTGGAAACAATAATAATTTTTAATGTTATAATATTTTTTTTCGAAATATAAATAATTATGGATAATTAATGATGAAAGAAGAGTCTTTTCCCTCATCCAGTAGAATTGGGCCCTATAAAACCAATATGTCAGAGCTTGGGAAGGATGTATCATCACGAGGATTTGCTTTAGACCATGACCCAGATGAGCATTAACATGATAATATTGAACATAATCACCTTGAGGAGCAGTTCAAGCTGATAGGAATCACCAATCGAGCAATGTTGTCCAAGCCACCCCATGATTATATCACCATAGCACACTTTACTCTTAGGTTCTATGTAGGTGTTAAATGTTTCTATGTATGAAGAACCTAAGTAATTTGTGTAATCCTTTTGTATAAATAAAATTTTTATTTCTTACTAAGGTATTTTTTTAAATTTAAAATGTCAAAATAAATATATGAATATTTTTTAGAAGTTTCATATTATTGAGGAATATTGAAAAAAAAAGTATTTGAAATTTTTTTTCATACATTAATTAATAAATCATGAGAAATTATTTTCAAAAAATGGGTATATACATTTGTGATTAGTAAGAAATGTAGAGACTGATAAGATCAACATAATTTTTGGGGAATATTAAATTATGAATAGTAATATTACCCTTATAAACTGTAATATGACCAATGGAATAGTCATATAAATTAATTATATATAAGTATAACTTAGGTATATTGAATGGTAATTTGATATTACAGCATAATTAAATAACTATTTCAAAAGTTATTAGTTATGTATTAGTATTTTTGGGGTAAACAATGATTTTACAAAAAAAATAATTGTCTCATATTTAAAAAATTATTTTTATTAAATGTCATTAATTTTTGAATTCATAACATCTTTATTAGGTTAGGGTGAATTTATGATATTTTTATAAAATATTTTGTATTTCAGTGAATAGTAAAAGAAACAGTTTTTGAGCGTTCATTGGGTTTTATGACATCATAATGATGTTATATGTAATTTACAATGCTGGTATACACATTTAGATTAAAATATTATATGAGGTCTTCAATGTGGCCAAAAAGATTGGGAAATACCATGGGTAATCCCATGGCTTTTCAAAGACCACTAATGAGGTGTCCCTTGGAAATGAATAAAATATTCCATTACATTTTCTATAAATACCAACCCATTACTTTATTAAATTCATTACAAATTCCACCTAAACTAATATTCAATATTTGTACCATCTATGTAATCCTCTCATGGTTCCCTTACACCCCCAAGGTCCCGACCATCATTTTTTTAAGTTACTCTTCAATGTAAGAGATCCTTTCACCCTCCTCTTTTTGTCAAGACTTATTTTATGTTATGTATTTTAGTTTCCATTTTTTTACATTGAGGTATGTTATTTTAAATCCTTATTTCTATAAATTTCCTTTCCAAATGATGATAGACCATTTTCTCTCTAATCAACTCATTTTTATATGTTTTAAGTGATGTTTTTTGGCTAATAAATTTCGTAAGGGAATTAGAAACGTCTCTTTTTCCATTCAAGTACTCTTATATGTGGAATTCATTTCAAGTTTCCATAACAAGTTATTACTTCCATTTTATTCTGTCCCTATACCTTATTTTGATTCTTTTATTAATTGGTGACCCTTATCTACTATGTTTATAATGTTTTCTAAAACCATGTTGCATAGTCGTTATGAGGCAAAATTTTCATCTCAAAAACTCTCTCTTTTTCTCATGAAATTCTTTTATTTTATTTAGGTTAATAACCAAAATTATTTCATTTCCTTGGGTATTAAAAAGAATAAAAATGATATATTATATTCTTTTATTTACATAGAAACACATCCTCTTTAACTTTCCATGGTTTATAAATGATATAATGATCATGTTTTTAAGAACTTTTTTGAAAGCCTTGATTTTGATATAAAAGACATATCTTTTATTCTCTAAGGGTTATTTATGATATTATTGATAATGATCAATGGTGAACACATAAATATAATGACATACCAAGGGATCAACCTAATAGTTCTCTAATGCATTGGATAATGAAAATAATCTGTAGAGATGATATGTTTTACAATACCTTGGTGAATAATCATGGTAATTTTTATGAATCCTTGGGGATGGACCGTAGTGATATGATTATGAATGTGTAAATTTTATTTTGTATCCACATTTTCATGTTATGATTCATTTTATTTTTATTATAATATTAATATCCTTCTGTTTCCCATGTCTTTATATATTTCATCATGTTATTACTGATATCACAATAAACTAATTCCCTTGTCTAACCTTACTGGGCCTTATCCCCACCCTTTCCTTTTATGTATGCCCCCAGGTTACGAGATGTAGTATTTTTACATAGGTTGAAAATTTCAATTATCCTTTCAAGAGGATTAAAATATTTTTTTTTCATGCGTTATGTACTAATTTTCAAAGACACTATACTTTAAAGACCCTCTGTTTTTAAAATGAAATGAAATGTTATTTAATAAGTACGAGGGATGCCATATATTCCCTCACTAATGTGGATGTTGAGAAAGATAATGAATTTGTACAAGGAAAACATTTTAGTTAATTGAGAATGAAAAGGTACTATTTGGTTTTGGTTTTACGCATTCCTTTATATCTCGCAATTTTTCTTGAACTATTGAATTGAAGCCCTAAAACCATAAAGTAGAGATATCTGTAAAACAACAAGTGGTCCAGTACATACAACCCATTTTTGGACTCTTCTCCTATTGGAGTATATGGGATTATTCTTACAATTAATCTTGTGATACTTCCCTTGGAGGAATTTGATGCTATAATGGGATTGTATTGGTTCTCATTATATAGAGTACATTTCATCTATCAGGAAAAGGATATATATTTTAATATTCCAACCCATACCATGTTCCTACAATAATGCACGGAAGATCATGAATCTCCTTTGAAAAATCCTTCAACATAGTGGGGGTTGATTCCCTATGAAGAGACATTCCTCAAACAAATGGTTGAGTCAAAGGAAATTGTCAAACTAGTGGAAAGGCCCATCATAACGGAATATAGTGATGTATTTCCCAAATATTTTCCCGAACATCTCCTAGATCGTGAGGAAGAGTTCTCCATATAACTCATAACTAGAGATACTTCTATATTAATGTGTCTTTATAGGATAGATGTTGTCGAACATGAGGAATTATATAAGAAACTGTAAGAGCATTTGGAAAAAGGGTTTATATGGACTAGTGCATTACCTTGGTGTGAAAATGTTCTCTTTGTAAAGAATAAGGACATATCAATGTAGCTTTGCATAAATTATCGGTAAGACAACAAGATCACTATAATGAAAAATTATCCTCATCCAAGGATTGATGACTTGTTCGATAATTTGAAAGGAGCTCAGTACATCTCAAAGGTGGATCTTTGTTCTATATATCATCAGCTAAAGGTAAAAAAGGATAAAAATTAAAAGGCTACTTTCGTACAAGGTATGGGCACTATGAATTTTTGGTGACTTCATTTGGACATAATAATGACCTTGAAATCATCATATAGTTGATGAATGGAGTATTTATACATTTACCTAGACAAATTTGTGGTTGTTTTTATTGATGATATTCTCATCTACTCCTAGAATTAGGAGGAACATCAAGAATATCTAAGACTTGTGTTGGTGACATTGAGAAAGGATAAATTGTATGCCACGTACTGCAAGTGTGACTGTTGGATGAAACAATTAAAATTCTTGTGGAATGTGTTCACATGTGAAGGAATTTTTATGGACCCTTAAAAAAAAGCTGTTAATGGAATGGTCTATACCCTCTAATGTCATTGAAATCCGTAGTTTTCTTGGATTATTTAGGTAATACCGACATTTTGTGTGAATGTTTTCATGATTATCAAGCATGCTAACTAAGTTAACTAGGGAAGGGGTAAGGTATGTCTGGATGGAAAAAGGTGAGGAAGGATTCCAGTAGTTAAAGAGAAGGCTATTCACTAAACGTGTACTCAAATTAATGAAAAGTGAAGAATGTTTTGTGATATAAAGTGATGCATTGAAGAAAATTTTGGGTTTTTTACTCCTGAAAAATGATATTGTGATATCTTATGCCTCACAACAATTGATGATCCTAGAGAAGAACTAATAAACACATGATATAGAGACAAAATCACTTAATTTACCCTTGAAAACATAGAGACACTACCTCAATAGTGAGGAGTGTGACATATATACTGATCAAAAGAGTCTAATGTATATATTCATAAAACAAGATCTCAACAAGAATCAAAGGAGATGGTAAGAGATAATCAAAGAAAATGATTTCTCTATTCATTAACATAATGGAATGGTGAAAAAGTTAGTTGATGCTCTATGAAGAAAAGAACCTACTACACTCTCAATGAAGCAGATTGAGAAAGACCATATCTTCCTGGATATGAAATGGATTGATTTGGAAATCCTAATGGTAGAGATTAAATTCTACATTTCCCAAATGATTTCCCAACCATATATCCAAGATAAGATTATGATGGCAAAAATTGAAGATCTGAAGTTACAAAATAAGGTGAATGTAGTAAAGGAAGGGAATCTTCAAGAGTTCCATATCAGCAATGATGCTGTTATTAAATTTGTAATGCAAATTTGTGTTCCTTCATAACCTGGAAAAAATAACGGGCTACTGGACAATTTACATAGATCAAAATTTTATATCCATACTAGTAGAACAAATATATATTATGGTATTCGAGAACACTTCAGTTGTGATAAAATGAAGAAGGATATTGCATAATATATCTCAAGGTTCTTCATATTTCAGCAAGTTAAGTAGAAGTTATGAAGGTATAAATGGATGATGAATCCATTTTCCTATACCCATGAGGAATTGAGAGAATGTCAATATGGATTTTATCACGAGTCTCCTCAATACATCCAAAGGAAATAATGCTATATGGGTTATGTTGTACTGACTCACCAAGACCACCAACATTATCACTATCCAGGAAGATGTCTCGATTGAACATCTTGCAACAATATATGGGAAAGATGTGGTGAGAATACATGGGGTTCCACTCTCGATTGTCTATGATGATGATCCAATATTCAAATCTAAATTATAGAAGAGTATATAACATGATTTGAGTACTGAATTAATCTTCAGTGTGACCTATCACCCCCAAACTAATGACCAATATGAAATGACTATTCAGATTCTCGAAGATATTCTAACAACCTGCTCTTTAAAATTCAATGGTGAATGGGATCAACATCTTCCATTGGTTGAGTTATCATATAATAATAACTTCCTATCAAATATTTAGATGGATCCAACTAAAGATCTATATTGAAAGTGATGTAGAACTCCATCCTGTTGGGATGATGTTGGAGAAAGAAAGCTACGTTGACCTGATCTTGTTCAAGAGATGATTGACAAGGTTCAATCCATCTAGAAACATATCAAAGCTACTCAGAGTCAGACAAATAGCTATTCTGAATTCTGTTAAGGGACTTGGAGTATGACATTGGAGATAAAGTTTTTCTTTGGATATCTCCAAGGAAGATATTCAGGCAGTGTGGAAAGAAAGGGAAGCTAAGCCCAAGGTACATTGGACTCTGAGAGATCCTTGACCGCATAAGAGCCGGGGCCTATCAAATTTTACTTCCATTGAATATAGATCAATTTCATGAGGTGTTTCACATATCAATCCTGAGAATGTATATACTAGATCTCTCACATGTATTGAACTCAGAGGTGGTACAACCTGAATATGATCTCTCTTATTAGGAGAAAGCAATAAAGATTCTAGACTGGAGATATAAGGTTATACTCAACAAGAAAACCCACCTTGTCAACTTGTTGTAGAGGAAACATAAGTTTGAAGAAGAAACATGGGTATCAGAGGATGCAATGAAGAAGAAACAACCTTACCTATTTATGTAAAATATAATTTCAAGTGAGAAATTTTGAAATGGGGGTAGAATATAATGAACCAAACTTTTATCAATGCGATTTATCCCTTCTTATAATAATATCATAATCAAATAAAATAACATTAGGAAACACAATGAAAAATAATTGTTAATTAAACTACTAAATTATATGTGACCTTAAAACATAAATTTTCCTCTTCATTGATTTCAATTTTGAAAATTTGACATACATGTTTGCGATAAGTATGTTTTTTGGAGTCTGATAGGATAAACATAATTTTTAGTGAATTGTAACATACCATTAAGAGTAGTAATGTTTCCATTATTAATATTAATATGGCCCTTAGTAAAATTAAATCGGTAAAGTGAATAGTAACCATACCAATGATAGTGTAAATAAAATCTACCTATCCTATAAGTGAAAATATGATAAAATTACATTACAGTGTTAGTATTTCTATAAGTTAATAATATTTTATGATTAATCTAATAATTTTAAAAAAATTTAATTATCCCAAAATTTATTGAAACACTAGAATTTTTATGTATTATGATTATATGGTAATATTATAGGGCCTTAAGTAAATTTTCAAAGTGTTAGAAAAATAGTATTAATTTTAATATTTGTATTTTTATGTAAATAATGATTTTAGTTAAAAAATATTTTGAGCATATTTTAATAATTATTTTCATAAAATGGAGTTAATTTTTCAATTCTACACATCTAAAAATGGTTTGGGTAAATTTTTGTCATTTTTCAGAAATACATGAATTTTTGGTGAATAGTGAAATTTGATAATGTACAAAATATACTAAATAAATGAATTTCTACATCATGCTTGAGTCGTGGATGATGTAAATTGAAAGTGGTTAGAACTCACATGCACATATTAATATTTTTATTTATATAATCATCAATATTTACTGTCTTCTAGAGAACTAGAAAATTAATTATTATATTATTTAGAAAACCCCTCTCCCCTCCACTATAAATACCACCCCCACAACCACATTTCCTTACAGCTCCCAAGCCATGTTCCTCCTAAATATTCTTTTTAAATCTCATACCATGATCTGAACCAACATCCATATGCCATTGGTCACATAAAAATAGAAAAAACCCTCCCCTAAAGGGGATCTCGAAGAAGATATATTCAAGAGGTAATTTCTCTCTCTCTTTTCCTTAAAATTCCTTTCAAATTTCATTTCATTTATTCTAATTTTCTCAACTTATCTTATCCAAATGACATGATAACTCCTGTATTATTGATATAATGTTATAATATCATTTTAATGGAATTTATTCATTATAATCCTCCATCATTCTCTTTGTTCATAAAAAATGAAATTGATTCCCTTGATGTGTTAATTTACCAACATCATCTGCGATGCACTTCAACATTCCATCAACTACTCCAAGGCTATCAATAAAAAATTTAACAGTTGAAAAAATATTTTAATATTTATTTTTAAACACTTTTAAGTTATGGAAATAACTTTTATACATAATACTTAATGATAAAACAAAACATGTTTATTGTGATCTAAAAATATCCATATTAATTTAGAATGATCATCATTAAATTATATATAATGATTCATCCACTTGGAAAGTAAAATAAGTAATTAAAATAACATTTAAAATCTTTGAATATGATTAATAACATTTAATATCAGTTTTGGATGTTTTTCTATGTTATACACGAACTTCAGTTCATGTGTACAAGTTAGCAGTTAATGAAAACTAAGAAGATGAACACGCCCAAACAATGAATTTAAACTCTATAACTCATCCAAAACCTCAAAAAAGAACATAATAAAAACATAATGGATAATTTTCGTGTATAAAAGGTTATATAATTGTTAATTAATGAATATAATGTCATTATACAAGACATTAATGTGAAGAAAGCGTTCAGACGTAATGTAAGGGGATTCTCAAACCCAACTTTCATTCTTCAAGTTTTCAATATTAAAATCAATTATTAGTATAGTTATTCCTTTAAAATAATTTATTCATAATTATATTACCTTTTATTGTGTATAATAATTTTCCACTAGAGTTTATGTCAATCATAATGTTTTCCGAAATAATTCTTCTTTCAAAAAAGAGACCTTTTACTTCTCACTCATGTTTGATGATTCTTGTATCATGTATGATATCCCCACATTCATTTGGGAACCCATTGTTTTTTATTGTATTATTATGAAATGAAACCCATTTCTTTCCATGGGTCACAATATGTTCATTATTGGTATATGTTGTAATCATGATAATGTAAATGTTGTGAGGTGACAGGTGAACCTAGAATTATATAGTGCAATATAAATGTTATGATGCGATGGGTGAGACAAGAATTATATAGCGATTAGATGAATTATGCAATGAGAAAAACCTCCTGAGTATTGTGAAGTATTAATGAACCTGAAAGTATCTTTGATCACAACTATGTGTGGTAGATGAAAACTAGAACATGATGTTCAATTTTTATACATTTCCATATTCTAATCCTTTTTCTTAATGTTTAATCACATTATTATGATCGTATGCCTATGTTATTATGGTAATGATTATGCTCATATCATGTTATGTTGTTTCATGTTATTATCTATCATCTTAATAGGATTTCTTCACACCCATTGTTAATATATATCTTCATGTGAGTACTTATAGTAAGTATAATTCAAGGGCCAATAAAAAGCTAGAGAAGAAGGAATTAAATAATTTTTTTTTTATGTTTTAAAAGTTATGTTAATATTAGTTTTCCAAAGAAACTAATCATATATATTCTCTTTGTGTAATTATTTTATGCTGTTTATCATTAAAATGATGTAATCATACATAAGAAAAGTAGGATCGCTAGTGAATATGTTCCTTAAAGGTCTATATGCTCCTCCTACTAATAGGAGTAATCCAATTTATCATCCTCGAACATAATAGAAATATATTCTGAGAGCTAATGAAATATTTGGTTAATCAATTTATAAACACCGCACAAGCATTAGTAAGAATGAATGGAATAACCATAAAATCTTAATTATCGTACTAGATTCTAGAAACTCTATTAGGAATACACTATTTTGAGGGTACTAAATGGTGGTAAAAAGGGAAAAGGAAGATATTTCAAAGACAACATTCCTCTAAATTATGGTAAAAAATTATATAAATTCTTGTGAATGGAAATTTTATTTTAATGGCCACACTATTTAACATTCGATAGTTAATATAAAGTCCAAGCCTCCTGTATACCTACTTAAAAAATTGGGCAAGAAAAATATCTGGTTATATGATTAGATGAATCAATTATTTAGGATTTAGGTCCTCAAACACGTCCTTATGTTATACTAACTCAGAAGGTTCCATTCGATAAGATGGCATAGAAATGGGCCTCATTCCAGGGAGTAGGTCAATTATAAAATTGATCCCTCTCTATAAAAATAAACTAGAATTTTTTTTGGAAAGGCCTCAAGAAATTCACACACCACTATAAGAGGAAGACAAATAAAACAAGGTTCAACTAAATTAAGAACCAACTCTTACAACTAGCATGAGATCACCATACCACAAGGAACACCATTCCATGAATTTCCTGATCTAGAGTCCCACTAACCTTGAATGACAAGGGTGACCCCTTTGGAAAATAATAAATGAACTCAACAGTGATAAAATTATAGCTGTTCCATAGATATGATCTTTTAATCAAGTCAAATATGTTACGAACGATCACAAAGAAGTCCCACTCTACCTCAAATTCGGTCTTCTTAACTCGACACATTGGGAACATGAAACCTTGTTCCGATATCTTTCCCAATAGCATTGAAATATCCAACAAGAATTGTATATGATAAGAACACAATACCAAAACTTCAACCAACCTTTATGATATAAAATAATCATTAGTAAAAATATCAAACAAATTTATGACAATAAAATGCAAAATAAACATCTTACCTTTAACTGTAGATGATCCTACTTCAAATTACTCTAGTTTAAAATCTTAGGAAAAAATATATCTGTTATCATCTCATACTTCAGATTTATTGGCAACATGAACATCCCCCTTATCCATGGGATAAGAACCACCACCATTGGAATAATTTACAGAATCCTTCAATCCCTTTGTGAGAATGTATCCTTCCATACTTTCAAGAGATATTCTATCCCAATTTTTTTAAATGTCATGTTTTTCCAAAATGATTAGATTTATTGGGAACCAAATAATAGTTAGTCTTGGTATGACCATTCCTTCCATAGTGGTAGTTAGAAAACTTGAAAATTCCCTGATTAAACCCCTAAAAATGGTCTTGAATAGAACTGACTACTCTTATGTTTCCTTTTTTAAGATATAAGATACACCTAGGATAATAATAGTACCCACTAAATCTATACCCAAACCTGTATTCTCAGATTGGATACCTCAACCAATTCTTCTTTCTCAAATACCTCCACATCGGTAGGAAGGAACTTGATAATCAACATTGACGAAATATCATTCTTCAATAATAACGAAAATATCAAATTCATTATATTCTCATTATTGAAAAGATTTGGTTCTAGATGAAACTGCTTTGAAAAATGGTTAGAGTACACTAGAATGGTATGACCCCCCAACATTAAGTTTAGAAACCCCCATGTCTTTTCTACAAATAACATATTTGTGTAAAACTGAAAATTATATATTTTCCTGAAATAATCCCAAGAATGAACTTCGTGAAAATTAGCTTGCATAGTAGAGTCCCACCATCTCATTCTTGGACCCTAGAGAAGGTATGTAAAAATGAATCCTTATATTCATCAGGTGTCTTCATGAAGATTAAGATCCTCTCAATCCACTCAAGATACTCCTCAGATTCTAGGGGGGCCTTACCACCATTGAAGATCGGTTAATCCTAATTAGTAAATTTATATCTATAATCCATCATATATCCTGGGATCTTGACACCCACTCGACCTAGATTCTAAATTTTATGGATTACAACTTCAACTAAGGAAGGATCCACTGGAGGATTCTCCAATATAACTTATCTCATATCTTCCTCTCCCTTATTTGGAAGACATAATCTAGGAAGAACTATTTAATAAACACAATACAATAAACAATTAGATCATGAACACACTCCAAAATATTAATACTACATTAATAATTCAAACCCATTCTTTAAAACAACTATAATTTAAGGAAATTATGAATTCTAAAAATGAAAAAAATTTACTTAAAAATGAATAGGTCAATTTTAATTATCCTCCCATATAGTTTATTAAAATGACCTCAAAGTCTGAGTCTCAAACATGGTAAAAGTCCTTGACCACCCATAGTATCATGGGTTTAGTTACAAATGTGGGATCTCTTGGAAAATTTTCCACACTTATTACATAAGTTTCTATGGTCATAAATCTTGTCAACTAATGACAATAAACTGAACATCGGAGGTAATTGTGAACTAGAAATAATATAACCGATCAAGTATTGGATATAATTTTAAAAAGAAATGAAACAAGAGTACATGAATATTACATATATACATCTAGATCCATACAAACTAAGAAAAAAGGGGTAAACCAGAAAAGTATGATTCCTATAATAAAAGAAGTCACCATTTGACCAAACATCACCTCAAAAAAAACCCAAACCAAAGGCATCAATGAATATATAATCCATCATACTACAATATTCCCTTCCATTTTCATAGATCTTCAATACAACATCTACAACCTCCCAATGGAGAAAATAGGGTGTGAGAAAACAGCCTAGTAGGATACCACCATTAAGTCTATACAAGGTCTAATATCTTGAATTTAATAGTTATAGAATTAAAAAAAACCAATTTTTGAATTATTGTTTATAAATCCCAACCCATTTGTAAATAATTTCCAAATAGGTTTGTATAAAATCATTTCATATTAAAAAATATAGGAATTTTTCATGTAGAAGTGATAAAATTGGAAATAAAATTCCAAAATCAAAATGTAGTCAAGTAAACATATATCATAGAAATACCATCATGCTAATCCATGTGATATAACCTTATATAAAAACCTCTGAGAAAAAATCCATGAAAAAATCTATCATGATTTTATAGTGTGTAAAAGAAAATGAAAAATATTAATTGGGATATATATCCTGTGACAATACATACTAAGCATAAAAATATACCGATTCTCCGGAAAAACATAGATGGAACTGATATTGAGTCCTTCCACAATATGTCGATATCAGCAAAACAACCACTATGGGCTCTACACACACTAAGGATTCCTATGTATATTTCTCGATGAACCCAAGGTTTGAAAAGAGATAATATTTTAAAAATAAATTTCAAATTCATGCTCTCCAATTATATTATTTTTCAAACAAATGAAAATAATATTTTGAGTTTGAAAAACCAACTTATAAATAAAAACAAATCAATTTTTAAAGAAAAACCCTTTAAAAACAATCATTTTCCATGAAATCCCATGAAAACAAAAACCACTTAAATTAAATGAAAACCAAAATACATTTATCATGAATGATAATCAATTCATTGAATTATCCAATTTTATTTAACCACTTACCTGAAGATAGTATTAACCCAGACACCTTCCTTAATGATGATTAGAAACCAAGAGACCTTCCATCGAAAGAAAAGACACATCAAGAAAATATAAAGGAGTGATAGAGAAATACATAATCATGAAGAAAAATGACAACCATTACCAATTTAGTGTTGACAAACAATGTAACCATAAACATGAAGGAACAATTGCCTGAAGAGGAACCCCACCACAACCCTGATGATTGATCACTGAATGAGTAATTCAGAAGGAGAAGAGATCTCCTTATTATTTGGGGCGAGTTCTAGGTCATGAGAGTGAGGCTTCATGGTATAATTAAATTTAAATCACTCATACGACACCCTAAAACTACATCTTATGATAATTAAATACCATGTATTTCCATTACAAGATGTTAATTCAATGAAAGCATTAAACACTGAAAAACATGTCTCCATTTTCTGAAAAAATGATTTTTTTCGAATACATGATGTAAATTACAAATTCCCAACATAAAACCGTTCATACCCTATAAATTTTCACTAAATAATCACAATAACAATTATATAGTGTATAACCCCTTTACACAATGTATAATCACCCATCATTCTTAAAGCAACCCAGTTTGAAAACAAACCCATAAAACCCTACATCTTGTATTCTAAAAACTTGATGAGAACGCTATAAGGTACATGCAATATTTATATGTAGACACTATTTTTTAAAACATTAATACATGGATATAAATTAAGAAATTTTCCCATGAAAATCGATTTATCCCCATGAATCCCGTAAGCACACCCAAACATTGATGATAAATAAATAATAAACAAGGGATTTCCTAAAAAGAGTAACAATATGTTACATAACGATTTCTATAGAGATTTTATTGTATAAATATGTTCTAAATTTCTAGAAAAGGAAAAAATTCCAATTGAAATAGTCGGATCTCAATTAAATTTGATGAAGCTGATGCTCTAGATTCAGAAGAGTTGGTATGGGAAAACTCTCATGGAGAGAAAGTATGAGAGAATTGTGTTCCCAAGAAATAAGTACTGAGTAATTATATTTGACAAGTTAGAGAACCATAGATATTACTATTATTTTTACTGAGTCATGTGAAACATTACTCCATGGGAATGATGAATATCTTACCTATAAGAATGTCTTATATAGAAAAAATGATGCTATATGGAAAGCAACGCACATTTTAAAATATAGTCAATGTTCCAAAATAATGTTTGGATATTAGTGTACCCACCAGCTGATGTGATACCTATTGGGTGAGAATGGTATTAAATAAAATATGTACATTTGTGGTCAAGTAAACACCTATAAGGAATGTGTAGTAGTTAATCATTTCATGAAATATCAAGGAATAGATTATAAGAAATCCTTTATTATAATTACAATGATGAAATCCTTCAGAATATTACATGTAATAGGGACCGCAATGGATTATGAAATTTGGAAAATGGATGTTGAAACTATTTTTATTAATTGGAATTTAGTTGAATAATACAATATGACACAACCTGAAGGGTTTATTATGACAATGTGTTCTGATATAGTGTTAAAGATGCAGAGATCCATTTAGGGGTTGGAGAATAAATCGGGATCAGGGAATGTTCTTTTTGATGAGAAGTAATAGAATTTGGTTTCATTAATAATGAATGTGATACAGGTGTCGATAATTAGGTTAGCAGAAGTCCAATTATTTTCCTTGTATAATATGTTGATAACAAATTATTAATGGGGAATGAATTTCAAGTCATTCAATAAGTGATGAATTGGTTAAATTAATGCTTCTTCATGAAAGAGATAATTGAAGAAACATATATTTTTGGTATTTTGATCTATAAAGATATATTTTAGAGGATTCTTTGGGGTAATTAAATGTATATATATTGAAAAGTTACTTTGTATAAACATGATACTCATGTGAGAGTTAGTGGGTTGATAATTGTTAGCAGTTAGGTCTAGTGGAAGTGGGAGTATTTTTAGTGGGTTCCCTTGACCCAAATACTTTATGTATATATATTACCAATGTATATATACATTTTTATTTATACATGTGTTTTTATTATCATAATAGTGTTGATACTTCAGCATCAACTATTTTATATGGAAATTTCATTAGATTATGTGTTGTATCAAAGGGTTATAACAGTTCCTAGCTACAATGATAACCTCAAGATGCAATTATTTTAATATAAAAAATATGTCTTATAGTCTAGATAAATTATACTGAATGGATACAAATGATATTTGATTATTAAATTCTGGGGGATCCTAATCATTTAGACATCTTCTCGTGAAATTTTCACATGGGGATCTCGAGTGGATGTTATCCTAAGGGATGATATGCCAATAAGAACACCATATGGTTCAGGTTTCATGGTTTGTTCCTATCAATGAACATATGTATAGGTCTACAGACATGGGATAGTTATCAATGGGTACCATTTGATTAAGTACAATGATTTATAGAAATAACGATAAAATTGAATTCATGGAAATGAAGCTTGTGTTGGGGGAATCATTGGTGGTATGACATTGGATGAATGATCAAGTCATAAATTGGTTTTATGACATTGTAGGACACCAAGACACCCTGAGAGGGGAGGGGTAAATTGGGGTGTCAAATTTGTCTTTTTAACACATGGATATTGTTTCCACGTTGGTAGGAACATGTTAGACCTGTATGAAGGATAATAATTGAAATCAAACAATCACATACATAGGGGCCACACAAAACAATAACGTGGTTCACCACTATGGGATACATCCAAGGAGCATACACTGGTACTGTGTTGGTCATACCAAAATCCACTAATCTTCACTATCTACAGAATACAAAGGTCCAGTCATAGTCACTCTCTGCTAGGCTCACTACCTTAACAAGAATTCTAGGTTTGCCCTCTATGTCCCTCAGATCACTTCCATTGAATCCCCCTAGAATAATGATCATAGATAAGTCTAGCTCATTTTATGGACTTGAAGGCCACTTCAATGATTCGGAATTAAAGTCTTTTTATGTGACATATCATGAGTCTCTACTTGAATATTATACCACAATTGATTCTCTTTGAAATTACAATTCACCTATACATGATTTTCGTAAACAATTATTCATAAAGATTAATTTTTAATCACATTCCTTCATGAATTAACCCTATCTTCATTGAAATATATGTCTTCGCAAAGCTTCCTAGATTTTGCAGAATAATCTTTGTGAAACACACTGGGTTAAAGCAGAATACCTCATCATCACGAAGTACCATTTTTCAAAAGAATGGTCATCGTTTAAGGCTAAAATACACTTCATGATGCACCAAATCACATAGAATGCCCGATTTTTTAAGCTCTTGGTGAACAAAAATAATCTCAAGATTTTACTTCATAAATTAAATTCAAATTGAAAGAGTTAGCCTTATATTTATAGTATTTGTCGATTGCGATGCTCCACCACCAATTTTTAGATTTTATAGATCATCAAAATCATCTCTATGATGCTCTTTTTTACACATAGAACCGTGAAAATTATTTTTTCTCAAAGATCATTGTTATCCCAGTGAATTATGTAAAAACACATCATGACATCATTCATAAACAAAAAGCCTCCCGTCAATAATCGTAGATTCCAAAACACATAATTGTGAAGAACTCTGTTAGAAAAAATTATGTCCTTGAAAAATAGAACTCATAAATTCCATCATTGGGAAACTCATATCTCTTCCATATTAAAATAAATCCACCATGAAAAGCCCACTCTTCAAGTTCAAAGATATCCTCCAAATTTTGGACCCCAAAAATTTGGGAAAACACTGGAAAATGTCATCATCTTGAAAACTGTTCTTTGCTATAACTATATGATACCTTTCCTAGAAATATCCCAAATCATACATGTATGTATTGACAACAAACACAATCTCAATTTCTAGAAATGAACATCACTGGTTCCAATAATCTCTCTCTTTGGGTTTGTTGGAAATATGCAGGTAATTTCAATATATCAACCCCATTAAGTCAACACATACATGAGAAAAGACCGTTGTTTAAAAAATGAGGGAATACATGTGTGTTCGAACTCCACACATTTAATATCTCTCATTGAACCACAATGAATTTATCAATTTCTCCCCAATCAGCAATAAACTCAAAGACTGGTATTTTCATATTGTAGAGCACAAAACATATTCCCCCTGGATCTAATATCCCCCGTAAGCCTTAATCACTTTCACTAACAGATTAATACAGTTAAAAAAATGGGGATAGGGGAATTTTATAACCTTCATATGGATTGGGAGGTGGTTGAACACCAAGGTTCGACCGATGATTCTCAAACACAACCGCAGATAATGGCTTAGTCAGGATATCAACCACTTTCTCATGAGTTATGACATGATACATTTTAATCACACAATTTATAACTTCATCCTTGATGAATTAATATCTGATTTCATTATGTATTGTATGTGAATGCTGAACATGATTCTTTGTAAGATCTATTTCACTCTTGTTATCAAAATAGATCTCTGTTGCATGTTTCACCTCATCACCAATATCAGTCAGTTACTGCTTCATCCAAAGTAACTGAGTGCACAACTTGTAGCAGATATATATTCAGCTTCTACAGTACTAAGAGAAGTATTTTATTGTTTCTTGATCATATAACCCACACATTTCTTCCTAATATAAAATGCTCCACCACAATTGGACTTTCTTTCCAAAACATATCTATCCCAGTAAGCATCTGAAAATGAAAATAGTTTGCTATCACTAACTGTAGAAAATTATAATACATTATTAAGAGTACCTTAAATTTACCTCATGATTCATTTTACTACCTCTATATGATCTTCCTTTAGATTACTCTAAATGCGGGCTTCTATGCATGTTGCGAATACAATATCTGGTCGTGTCGCTATTAAGTATAGTAAGCTTACAATGATTTTCTAGTATAATTTGGGATCTACAGAAGACCCATTCTCATGCTTTACAAGTATTGTTCCAACTGAAACTGGGGTTTTTTATTGGTTAGGATTCATGAAGAAAAAATTCCATCAATGTATCTCTTACATACATCTCCTGAGAATTGAATGTGTATTCCTTCAGAATAACCTAAATCCCTAAAATGTATGTGAGCTCACTAATCATAGACATTTCAAATTCTGATCTCATGCGATTGGAAAATTTATCCACTGATCCATATTTTATTCCCCCAAATAAGATTTCACTAATGTATACTACCACCATGAACTGTTCTTTCTAAGACTATATCACATATATATTGTGATCTTCTCGTACTTTTTTGAATTCGAACTTTTTTAGATATGAATTCAGAAGAGAGTACCTTGCCCTGGGTGCATGTTTCAATACATAGAGTGATTTCTTTAATTTTCAAACCTTCATTTCATATTTTCCCAGAATGTACCCCATGGGTTGTTCTATTAGACTTTTTCTTACAAAAGACTATTTAAGAATGTTGTCTTGACATCCAATTGATATTTTTCTAACCTCTTTTGATTTCCATTGCTAGAAATAGCCTAATTGACTCCAGTCCTGATACTATTTAATGCTTTTTCCCAACACTGACACCTTCAATCTATGAATATCCCTTGCACGCCCGTCACACCTAATTTTAGATTACATTACCATGATCATCATATTTTTTCTTAATGATCCACTTTTTACCAATATAACTGTGACCATCTAGTCTCTTGACCATATCCCATGTCTAATTCATTTCAATCTGATCTAACTCTTCATTCATGGCCTTCAACCACAATTCATCCTTTGTAACTTCTTCAAATGAGGATGGTTCCACAAATAATATGAATTCATATTTTTCATTACTCCTCATTATCCAAATTTGTGTGGGTGCGTTCTATTCCCAAATGATGTCAGATTTATCAATTTCTGATCCTAGATTCCTTCTTTCAGGTTCAACTGAATTTTTACCATATATGGTTTCATCTTCATATTCCTCTTCTAATTCAACATCAAAATTTAACTCCTCAGTGTTTTTTATACCTTCCTCTATATCAATATATTCATTTTCTCTATGATCTCATTCTTTCACATATTTTATCTCATCAGTATAGGAATTATTTTAACCATTTGGGGTTTTTTTCTTCAATGATCTTAACATCACTTCTTTCCAAAATCCTTCCCAGGAGCTTATTGAAACACTTGTAATCTATGTTTTTCAGTGGATATCCAAGAAATATTCCTTCATCTGCATTGTCACCATACATCCCTTTATTTATTTCGTTGTTTAGGATAAAAAATTTACTTATGAAAATAGGAAATTATTTTAGAAAAATATTACTTGCTACAAATAATATGGTGTCTTCCCTCTCCCACATTGAGCTGTATTAGATTTTGAATATTCACCACAACTTCAACATATTCTTTCCCATAATTGTGAGAGATACGATTCTCAATCATCATAGTCTTTGCCTCATTATTGACCTATCGATTCTAGTTATCAACTACCATGTTTTTATGTAGATTTCACATAACCACTACCACATGATGTATTCTATTTTTAGGTAATTTTTAAACTCAATGGATTTGTATTCCCTTCTATTGTCTGATCACAGAACATTGATTGTTCATCTAGTATCATTATCAACAATTTGGAAATAAGATTTCATGCAATAAAGTACTAGTATCTTCCTATGTATAACCATCACACAATCCATTCTACTAAAATAATCAATTAAAAGGATGAAGAACATATCTCCATGTGTTTTGGAAATGTTTAACAGGCCACATATGTTTGTATGGATGAGATCAAGAAGGTGCGATTAACCGTTCTTTGGTCTATATGAACTGCATACTACCTTCCCCCGTATACAAGAATCACAAGTCTGTTCCCATTCACATTTTAGAATGGGGATATCCAAGACTATCTTCAGCTTTGATATCGTTTTCATTTCTTATTGCTCAATATACCCCAACCGTCAATGCCACATGTTGTTTTCTTCTTAAACATATAGATAGTAAGTGTTCCATTTACTATTAACCTAATATAAGTTTCCATCTATTATGAAGCCTTTCAGGAGAGAATTCTCTATCTTTCCGTTTATAGTGCAACCTTTTGATTGAAAGCTACAATCATTCTTAATTCATAGAGTTCACGCACATTGAGTATATTATGAAAAATACCACCCACTTAATGAACTTCAGTCTTCTTCATCTCTCCACAGGATAGTGCATTATTTACACTACCTTTAATTTAAAAAGCACCACCATTACCAAACCATATTGTTCCATCAACCATTTTCTTAAAGTTCTTTAATAGGTCAATATTTCCCATCACATGAGATGCGAAATTCGCTATCCGGAATCTGGGTGATGATTCCCTTTGTATCGTTGATAGCTACTTATACAAGGATGGATTTCATAATTTTCTTTTTTTTCTTCCCATGAGATATTGTATTGAGTGTAGGACACTAATGGACTTTCAATTCATTCTATCGCGTAATAATATTCTTCATATCCATAACCATCTTCCGTAAGAGAAAAACTATTTTTGTCAACAACACCACCCAGTTGGCGATTATTGACCCGTCTTTGAGCATTGTATGAATTTCTCTTAATAAACATCTACCAAAAATACACATCTTTATGTATAAAGTTAGAACAATTAAAACAATATACATAGTAACTATTTCTTCTATAAGATATAGGATATGAAAAAGGTATCTTATTTTTGACTTACCAAATCATCCCCATTAAAATTTCTCCTTGTCTCTTCACAATATGACATGGTGTGGCACAAATAGCCTCATAACTGACACTTCATGAGAGGAAAAGTATTCCCACTTATATTTCTCCTCATTAATCCTTCCTTGGGAAAATAGTTTGACTGCCTGTCATTTATGGGAGCTGAAGGATAATCTTCAGTTCTTATATCAGTTTGTTTCGACGGTTTCTTTTTTAGTATATTAGTTTACTTTTCAATGTGTTCAACTTTCATCTTGTCATTATTTTGGCTCTCTTTATTTCTAGTAGTTGAGGTCTCATCTTCACAACCTTTTCCACTATTTCCAATGAAGACTGGTTTTTATCACTCAATATATTTTCATTCCCATTTGAACCTTGTTTAGCTCATTCCAACAACTCGGCATTTAAAAATTTTCCAAATTATATTTTCTTCATTCCTTCTTTTAAGTATGATTCACTCTCAAGTTTAATCCTATGAGTATCTACATCCTCTTAATATCCATCTACAGTCTTGGACTTTTCCTCTAGTATTGAGGAAAGGTCATTAATGACCTTTTTTTGTTCTTCGATTCATTTCATTAGTTCCACTATATCATTAGTCCTTTCAAGAATTTTTTACTGTTCATTCACATGTTCATCTAGTCGTTCAATATCAACTTCAAGCTGATCAACATATTCTGAGGATTATTCAACCATTGCATTACACTTATTGAATCTCTTACAGTTATTCTCAATCCTACCAAAAGCAAAATTATGTTGCAACATGGTATAATAATTGGTTTCTAACATGTGATATCTATCATTATTTGTCGATGGTTCAAACTTTTCAATGGTATCCATCTTGGAATCATGGATTCTAGTTTTAAATTCTGTTTCTTCTTCTTGGATTTCATTATCATCATCGTCCTCTTCTTAGAAAAAACTCTTATTTTATACATTATTTCAATATTTTAAGACTATATTTTTTAAAAACATTTTATGGGGGTTCTAAATGTTTTTAGCTTGGATCTCTTTATCATTAATCTTTCTTGATCTCTAGGAGGCAATGTGCCCAACTATTTCACAACAAAAGAAATCAAGAGATAACCTGCCTTGAAATTTCCCTTTTCCCTTTTTAATTTATAGAAAATGTGAGAAATAATGTATCTTTCTTCATCATCTCCACCTCTAATATCTCCTAAATTTTTTAGTTTTTTTACATGACATTGAATTCCAATTCCTTTCTGACACGAGTCAAAGCATCTTCTGGTTTGACTCTCAATCCATATGGCACTAGGCATCTCAACAAATCATCTTGGGAATGTTTGGAAATAACTATTTCCTCAAGGACTAACACCTTTTCATTGTAAAGGTGTGTATCTGTTATTAATATTTTCTTTACAATATTAATGTCTTTGGTTTCTTCTCCTAAACCATGAATTTTCCCTACCACTTCACTAATTCGATTGAAGAAGGAATCTTCATTCACATCAGGATGTATCTTTAGATCATCAAACATATTTTACCGAACATGATGTTATGAATACTTCACTTTTATATCTCCAATATAAATATTTTCACATTTATCCGACGTAAACATTGCTTAGGTGCAACTCATCACCTTTAGATAGATTTGATCAGAAAGATCCGTAGTCCAATGACCCATGTATTTATAGAATAATAATTTTGAATATCTATTAATAGTTTTTAATAATATTATAAATTTATGTTAAATATGACACTTTTTCTGATTGTATACTCAACATGCAATAATAGGTTTTTTTTGAAATCTTACGTTGTACACAACTTTGAGTTATACTGAAAAATAATATAATAATTTTATTATTCTAAATGGTATTTAATGCCTAGATGTTGTAATGGCGGGAATGAATTGAACTAACTAAAATATTATTTCACTTGATTTTTAAATGTTTTAAATTTATCCAATAAATTTTAGAGTCTTAAAATGAGAATGAATCCAATTTTAGGTCAGAAATACTCTAATATTTTTAAATGGTCATTTTTCAGTCTTTTGATGGAGAACCCTTTTTAAATCTTGTTATTGTAACTTTTATATGTTATATTGGGAAAAATAAAATTCTTCATTATATGATGGATATCAAAATTTTATTTGGATGAAATTTTTTTATTTTTCATATAAAGTTTATTTTTTAATGAATAGTAAAAAATATTGCATTTTAGGTCAAAATTGTCTTTTCATCTGAGTTATTTATATGGTTATATTATATTTTTAATTGGTTTGAAGTGTAATTATATTATTTTGTAATCATTTAATCCAATGTTTTCCATTGTATGTAATTTCACTTCTTATTTATACATAAACACATGTCAACTTTTGAAAGTTATTGCTTCTTAAAAACCTATTTTTTCGTTATCACAATGAGAATTAATTTAAAATTAATTTCTACCACTTCTGTGTTTTGAATATGGAAAAATTGATTCCATATTTCGAATTAAGAGGTTTAGATTTTGTAAATAGGTATCTTTTTTTGACATTATGAATAGAATCTTAAGTGATTATATTATTTACCATGGTTATAGGGTAAATTTGGTAAATTAGGGTAAAAATAATATTATAATAATTTAAAACAACTATAAAATGTGTCCTAATCTAGTCGGATGATATATTCATGACCAGTGGCATTCTTGGGTCGATTTGGGGACCCCATGGAGCCACATTGATGTGAAAATAAAATTTTATAAGAATTAATTTAATGTAACGAAAAATGTAACAAAAACATATATATTTTAGTAAAAATATATTTATATGGGGTTATATAAGTTATTATTCGACTATAACTTGTAATTATAAATATAAAAAGATTTAATATATCAGGGGATTTTATTTATAATTTTTAATCATCTAATAAATAAATCTCTTTACGACCCAATGATGATGTAGTAATTAACTAATTAATTAAATATTTAAATAAATGGAAATATAAATATTAAAATAAATCTATTTTGAAACGTTTCGTTTCTATCAATGAGTTATATTAAAAAATATTACTTGTTACATTTTAATTAATGATGTTTTTTATAAATAATCAAGTTTTTATGGATTTTAATAAATTCGTGATATGAATAGTATAAAAATTGACATAAATGAGTTTAAAAAAACTATTTTATTAAATCATATAATAGTCCTAAAAATATAATATTAGACCAAATGACATAGATAATGTTTAAAATGATATTAATGAACACTTAGGGTAATATTGTAATTTTATGGTAACTATATTCACTATATAATTGGAATATACAAGAAGACATGGTAAGAGTTAAATTAGTTAACTAAGGGTTGAAGCTAAAAGATAAGGTTAAAAATCAAACCAAAACTTTCCAAAAACCTATTGGTTGAGAATATTTATAACAATACTTATCTTATATTTGAATTAAATTTGTTTTGGTACTTTTTAATTTCGAAATTATGTTTATAATAAAATAATATTTCAAGACATTCCTATTGTACCCCTCCTCCCTCTTATGAAGGACTACCACCTCTAAACACATAATCAATCCTCTATATCCCTTGGATCATCCAAAATATGCTCCAATAAGCTCCCAAAATATCTCTATTCTTCTTAGAATCCTTACCTTTTTCAGAAAGAAATTCAAGAATGCAATTTCTCTCAAATCAATCGGAGTTACCCATTTTAAGAAGTACCATCTTCCGTAAAGTTCCTTTCAAATATTTTACCTCTTAACTCCCTATTCTATTATTATTATTTTATTATGTAACATCAAAAGTATAATAAATTTAATAGGATGCTTTTATGAGAATTAGTTAGAACTAAACTTACAAACAACTCCATCAAATGTATATGAACATGTTGTTTCTGTGTACGGTGAACTTTTGCCTCATGAAATGATGATTGTTCGGTTTTCCCATACCACATTTCATGGTGGAAATTATGATGGAAATATATTTATATATGAAATATATTAATTTTATATTGTCCCTATTATAATGTAATTCTTATTTTCAACATACCATTATGCTTTTCATGATGTTTAAACATGATAATTTCATTTAAGGAAGTGCATACTATCGCTCCCTCAAAGTGATATGACTCGTTCATGCCATACATGGAACATATAAAGGATGGAGTTAATGAAATTATTTAACATATATAACATAGGATATTATACTTAAATTATAATATACCTATCCATCCATTCAATGTCCCAAATGCCTTCATTTTTTATTGATTATAATAATCCACCTTTGAAGGGGTGAGGTGGAACCCTTACAAGGCCCGTAGGCGTAAGCATTACATGGCCCATAGAACTTAGAGTAATTCATTTCCTATAGGATTCATACAGTACATACAACCCAGACTAACTACTTATAACTTCTCCTCCCCATCATCATCATTGTGAAATCAGCTCTCTACCTTCACATGGCTGTTCTACTAGGCTATCCTGTGCATGCATAGGCTTGTCCCAATGGCAGGATCCATACCCTCTCATTCTTGCAATCCGTCTAGCTTATTATATGGTGAAAACTCGTTGATAATTATTTTATAGATCTTGTTCCTTTTTGGTTTTCTGGATTTCATCTGCACTTAAGGTGGCCCATAGGCCTTGAGGTGGCTCGAAGGCCTTACTGGCCAGAAGGCTTGGGTTGCCCGAAGGCCTTAAAGGACTCGGGGACCAAATCGGTGGCCCAAAGGCCCATATAGGGGCAAATTTCTGGCTTCTAAAGTGCCAAACAATGTCTTCTATAGTTCCCACTATAGTATTCCTTAGTTCCCACAGTACATGCTATAGTACTGCATAGTCTCCAATAGTACCCAGAAATTGTGCCTCCACCTGGATTTGATCCCGGGTCACCTAGATGCAAATAAGAGTCCTCACCGACTAGGATTAGGCTCATGTGCTTATAATATACCTATGTATCATTATATTTTCATTTCATTAAATATTAAATTGAAATTAAATTAGCATTAATGAGCACATACGACTTACAGTCTCCATGAATGGTTCATTTCATTTATTATCTCCAAATGTTATGGAATATTATAAATACATATATACTGGATATATATTATATATATGAATAATAATCTATATATAATTTACTTTTTATCTCTTGGAAATATTATAATTATAACATGATCATTTTCGACACAAGTACCCAATATCGACGAAGCAACTGATATTAACATAAATAATTCTCTAATTATTATAATGTTGTAATAAGTGATATAAAAGGAATAATATACTTGAAAAATGTTATGAATCAAGTATAAATTAACTTATGTTTATTATTCATGAAATTAAAAAATGAACAAGTCTAGTCGGACATGAGTTATGGGATGTTCTTAACCCAATTTCCATTCTTTCGGTTATAAATCTTCTTCTAGATTATGTACTTCTATGGTTATGTGAGAAAATCAATTTTTACATCCTATCATGTAATTATACTTTATTTATTTTTACTAATAGTTAATACACCTAATAAATATATTTTATTTACAATATGATCTTTCTATAGGGCATTATCTCAATCTCCTTTCATTGAGGCTTATTTTGATATTATGCACCTTTATTATCATATATGGTGTATATAAAACCCTTTTGACTTGTCTTATCATGAATTAATATTTTCTCATGATATTTGACGTTTTGATCAATGAAATTCGTTAATTATTCTTATTCATGTGTTTCTCAAGTGGTAAGGTAGTTTTTAACTAAAACCATCAGTTTAATTATTTGATAATTTATTCTTATAAAATCATTCTATTTTACGTTCATGTTTCCAAAATAGTGTTATGGATTTATTTTTATAGACAGAAATGTTTTAAAATGTTAATTATAGAATTTATTTTAAATGTTTCAATGTGGAATGGGACACATTGATTCAAAAATCTCTTTATTAAATGTATTAAATGGTTTTTGAAATGGATTTATTATTTCAATATCTTGAAATGATTTCTTGTGATTGCAATTGAAATGTTCTTAGTGAAATGTTCATATTTGGAATATTTTATGTGTTATGATTATATAATGGTACATGGACATATAATGAGTGGTTACGTGGTAATCCAAATGATGGGTGGTTCTGTGATAAATAAAGGACGGGTGGTCAGATTATAATCTTCAATGCATTGGGTATGGATGTCGGTTGTATGGATATTCCATTTAGTGATATATGTGGAAGTCACCATATGGGTTTTTCTTTTAAGTATGTTTATGTCCAAATATACCATTATATGCTATATGTTGCATTATATGGGATTTATGGTAATATTTTGGATATAAAATGGGTAACTAATGAGATTATATTCAGTAAATTATATTTACTACATATTAGTGGTGGAAATTGTTACTTTCATGGTTTTCATGTTATCCAAAGAATAAAAGTTTTCTTTCATTATGTATTCCTTATGGATATTTTTATGCTCATCCCATTTTTTGAAATGTTTTTCACAGGACAGAATGAAGAATAGAGTCAATGATGTGATCAGGGAAAATTGAAGCGATTAAAACATGAAAAAAATGACATGTTTCTTTTAAGGAGTTTTTGTTTTATGAAAAAATTTATTGTGAGTATAAGTGTCTACTTGTAATATTCAATATGTTATGTATATTTTATGACCTAATTATCTAAATCTATAAAACTGAAAGGATCCTAAATTTGAATTGAATGTTGAATTATTGACTTTTCTAAATATTAAGTAATGTTTAACACTGGGGACTTATAGTTGGTATCAAAGTACGGTTTAAATAACGTTATTGGTTAGGGAGTTATTAATTCACAAGTGACATGTTTTACATAAACACGTTGGTTTCTATATTATAATTATTCATAGTTATTTTAGATAAATTGAATGAGTTTAAGATAATATGAATATGTACATCTTAGTGTTTACCCTCCCCATTAAACAATATATGATGATTTTAATGATATACTCACACTGAGTTTTTTGGATTTATTAAATGGATGGATATAGTAGTCACCAAAGTAACAATAGATGTGAAGGAAACTGTGGTGGTTTTTGGAATAAGAATCCGAATGAAATGGGAGCTATAACGATAACTCTTTTCATTCTTCTTAACCAACTATTTGGAGTCATGATTGACCACTTTAACCTTGATGATTGTTCTAACGCATCATATATGGGAGAAATAAATACCTATGTAGTTTAAGGTAATAATCATAAATATATGTATTTTCAAACCCCTACGTGTCTATGATTTGGAAAGAAACATCTAGTAAATTGCTTCAAATGGAAAATAAGATGTTATAGGTGGGGTAATGACGGTTATAAAGAAATTACCTACCATGAAAAAATGAAGGGTTCATCTGACTCTAGGATATTGAAAAAGGTTCTTTCCCAAGGATAAATTAAATTTTTTAAATGTGGTGTGCATGGTAATTGTGTATAAAGATATCCAACAAAGAAGGTTTGGGAATGGTATCAGCCGTATCATAAAAATATAAGTCTACCAATACCTAATTCCATTCCAATTGAAGATGGGGAAACTGAAAATGACCCATTAAATGTATGAATTATTTCATAGATCATGTTTTGACATTATTGATTATTAGGACATTATGAATGATTATGTATGTACGAAATAATTATAAAAGAATAATATGAAAAAACATGGATAGGGTATTTGGAAGAATGTTCAATGAATAAGATGTCTACATTTTAGGAATTTAAGGGTTATGTTGGATCTATGGATGATTATTTATATTGATGATTTGATTAGATTGTGATAATTGTAGTATTTTTAATCCTTATGTTTGATTTATAAAAATTTTAATTGAGGAATATTTATCATTTTTCATTTCTGTATATAGTTATAGTTAACCATTATGGTTTATATGATCTTTGAATTTGAGGAAATTAAGGGTTATTACTTTTTTGGATGAAAAATGAGAGGTATGAGATAACATTTGAGGATAAAAAATGTTATGGTTATTTTTGATGAATTTATCTAATTTCAGGAATTTTTTAATAACTATAATGTTTTAGTAAATGGAAAAAACATTAGAAGGCTGAAAACCTATCATGTCTTGAATAGTCTTGATAATCAAACTCACAACCATAGGGCGATAGGGGTGCATCTCCTACCACTATCCTACGTGATGTCCCTGGTTATTATGAATTATTATTCTTAGCTAAATGAATTTATGTGTCAATAATTAGTTGATTTTGGGTACTTATGTTTTATAAAATGGATATCCTTATTTTAGGAAAATAAATTATTGATTAAGTGATAAATGTTATTTTCGAAGACGTTCTCTTTTTTGGGAATGTTATTTGCCTGAGGAATATAGAATGCAATAGGATTTTATTTAAGTCATAATGGTTGAATTTTTTTTGGAAGAATATATGTTTTTACTATTAATATATGGAGATTCAAGTTATTTATGGAAATGATAATCCTATCAAGGATATGTTATTGGGTTAATTATTATTCAGTGTGAGACATTAAGAGTAGTCGATGTTATTTGGAGATAAATGTTGAGATTTATCATGGAAGACTATGTGATCTAATCCTTCTGAATTTTGTGATTCAATATTAGTTTGGATTTATTTGATGAATTATAATAACTATTTTGTATTTAATGGTCTTTGTTTAACTTTGGGGTATTTTTTGTTGAATTTAGGAGATTAATAGTAGTTTCTGTATAAAGCATTATCCTTTTTGGTGATTATCTGATATTGTACTAACCATTTTGGTTTTGGTTAATTTATAAATACATGTGAAATATATAGTTCTTTTTTTGGATTATGTTACTATCTAGATGTTTATTATAGTACTTTAGGTGTGACCATTTCATCTTTAATACTCATCAATTGGAGAAAAGGCGAGTCTGTGGTAGAAATTTATTAATGTATGAAACTCTTCATGACATGTAAGAATCTTTCATTATAATCTTATTCAAGGAAGTAATAAATTTTTTTCAACTCTATAAAAAGGATCTTCAAGAAAAAATTTAATACACATTCATCAATCAATATACTTTTACCTAACCACAAATATATGGTATTGTGGTGGTAAAATTTCTGGGATCAAGTTCTCTTTCACTCTTTATTAATCTATGAGAGTTAGTTTTTATTCCATATCCATGTTTTCCTACATTTAATCATAGTAAATGTTATATTGGGTGATATTTTTTCAGTCTCATTATTTATTTTAAAGTGATATTTTTATTGACTCTCTTTTTCCGATGTGAGATTTTCAATGAAGTTTCCAAGCCCAATTTTTAAATTTCCAAGACACAACTTCCACAATGAAGAAGGATATAATGACCTAGATATTTATAGAATAATACTTTTTAATAACTATTAATATTTATGAATAATATATTTATTTTATGTTAAATTTGACACTTTTTCCTATAGCATACCCAAAACACAACAACAGGTTTCTTTGAAATCTTATATTGCACACAACATTGAGTAATACAGAAAAATAATATAATAATATTATTATTTTAAATGGTAGTTAACTCCTATCCATCATAATGTAGGGAAGGAAAATAACTTAATACAATATGATTATACTTGTTTTTTAAATGATTTACATTTATCCAAAAATTTTAGAGGCTTAAAATGAGAGTGAATCAAATCTTAAACATGAAATAATCTAATATTTTTAAAAGGTCTTTTTTACTTCATCTTTGATGGTGAACCATTTTTAAATATAGTTTTTGTGACTTATTTACTTTATATTTGGAAAATTAAATTTCCTATTAAGAATATGGAAAACAAAATTAAAATTGGATGAAATTTTGGTATCTTCCTAATAGAGATTATTTTTTAATGGTTAGTGAAAATGCCACATTTTACATCAAAATGGACTTTTCATATGATGTATTTATATGGTTATATTATATTTTTAGTTACTTTAAAAGTGTAATTAGATTATGTTTTTTTTCAATTAATCCTATTTTTTTCCTCAGAAATAATTTCACGTTATAATTATACATAAAAACATGTCAATCTTTTGATATTTATTACTTCTTAAAAACCCGCTTTTTTATTTTGACAACAAGAATTAATTTTAAATTAATTTATGACACTTCTATATTTGGAATTTAGAAAAATGGATTCCATATTTGGAATCATGAATTTCAAAATTTTTAAATAGTTACCTTTTATTTTTAGAAATTATGAATAGTAACTTCAGGAATTATTTTATTTACCATGGTTAAAGAGTAAATATGGTAAATAAGGGAAAAACAATATTATAACAAAATAAATCAACCTTAAAACATTTCCTACTCATATTGGATGATATATTTCTAACCATGGAAATCCTTTGGTCAATTTTGGGACCCCATGGAGTGACATTGATGTGAAAATGGAATTTTATAAGAATTAACTTAATGTAATAAAAAATTTAACATAAATAAGTATCTTTTAGTTAAACAATTTTTATATGAGGTTATCTAAGTGATATTTTCACCAATAAAAATTCATAAGGAATATAAAAATATTTCTTATATCATGGTATTTTATTTATAATTTTTTTAAATCAAATATATAAGTTTATTTATGACATAATGATAATGTAGTGATTACCTTATTAATGAAAGATTTAAATAAATTAGATTATAAATTTAAAAATAATGTTTTTTGCTTCTTTTATGACATAAAATAAATTAATGGATGATTATTACTTGTTATAATGTAATAACTAATGCTTTTCGAATGAATAAATTTTTTGTGGTTTTTTAAAAATTCATGATATGAATATTATAAAAAATGATATAAATGAGTTTTTAAAACCAATACTATTTTATTAAATGATATAATAGTCTTGAAAATATATAATTTTAAAAAATGACTTATATAAGGTTTAACAGTTCATTAATTAACAAGTTTTGGTTAAATTGTAATTTTATGGTAACTATATTAACCATATAGTATGAAAATACAAGAAGACATTGTAAGAGTTAAATTAGTTAACTAAGGGTTAAAGATAAACGATATGGTTCAAAATGTGACCAAAACATGTCTAAAACCTACTGGTTTAGAGGATTATGAGCAAAAATCATTATATCATTGAATTAAATGAGTTGTGGAAATTTTTAAAATCAAAATTATGTTTATAATAAAATAATATTTAATGTTATTCCTAAAGTAGCCCTCTTCCCTCATATAAAAGGAAACCAACTATAACCCCATAGTAACACCTCTAATGCCCCTTGGATTGTCCAAAATATACTCCAATAAGTTCCCAAAATCCATATATTCCTCTTAGAAGCCTTACCTTAGGCAGATGAAAATTCAAGAAATCCTTTTGACTCAAAACAAAGGGAGTTACTAGTTTTAAGAGGTTGCGTCTTCTCTAAAATACCATTCCAATATTTTACTTATTTACTACCTATTATATTCTTATTCATTGAATAAATAACAAAACCTTTAGTGAAAATATAATAGTATGTTTTTATTAGATGTATTTGAACTGCACTTACACACACCTCCATCTAATGGAAATGAATATATTGTTTCTGTGTATGTTGAACTGCTGAATCAAAAAACAATGATTGTTAAATTTTACAAGAACACCTCTCATGGTTGAAATTATGATGGAAATATATTTATATATGATATAATTTTTTTTATATTTTCTCTATGTTTCTGTAATTTTTATTTACCACATACCTTTATTCATTTCATGATGTGTAAACACAATAATTTCATTTGAGGAAATGTGGACTACGGCCCCCTCAAAGTGACACGACTCTTTCATGCCATAGATGGAACGTATAAAGGATGGATTTAATGAAATTTTGTAACATATATAAGATATTACATTATACTGGAAGTATAATCTACCTATTTTTTATTATGTTTTCAATCCATTAAATATGAAATATAAATGAATGTAGTGTTCATGCATACATACAACTTACCAACTCCATGAATGGTGCATTTTATTTCTTATATCCAAATGTTATTGAATATTTTAAATACATATATACATGATATATTTTATATATATATTAATAATATTCTAGAGATAATGTAATTTTGACCACATGTTCAAATTGTAATTATAAGAAGATAATTTTCTACTCAAGTACCCAATATCGACAAAACGACTGATATTAACTTAAATAATTATGTAATTTTTATAACATGGTAATACGCGATATAAAATGAATAATAAACATGATAATGGTGATGAAGAAATTATAAATTAACATAATTTTATTATTCAAGAAATTAATGAATGAACAAGTCAAGTCGGAAACGAGATAAGGGAACTTCTTAACCCATTTTTCCTTCTTTGGGTTATACATCTACTTATTGATTGTGTAGTCCTATGATTATGTGAGAAAATAACATTTTATATCCTATCTTGTAATTATAATTGATTTATGTGTACTTATAGTGAATACATAAAATCAATTTATTTTTTTACAAAATAATATTTGTAAGAGACTTTGTCTCAATCTCCTTTCATAACTACATATAATGAGGTTATGAACAATAAGTATCATATATGGTGTATATGAAATCATTTTTACATGTCATATCATGAATTAGTATATTATCATGACATTTGACGTTTTTTTAATGATATTCTTTAATTATTTTTATTCAAATGTTTCTTTTGTGGGAGGGGAATTTTTAACAAAACCCTCATTTAAATGTTTTGATGATTTATTCTTTTAAGATAATTATAATTTTTCCATGATCTAAAAATAGTTTTATAGATTTATTTTTGTGGATGTAAATGTTTTTAATTGTTAATTATAAAATTTCTTTTAAAATATGAAATGTTTTATGGGGAACTTTGATTCAAAAATATCTTTATTAAATGTTTTAAAAGGTTTTTGAAGTAGATTGAGTATTTCAATATCATGAAATGATTTCATGTGATTGAAAATGAAATGATTTTAGTGAAATTTTCATACATTAAATATTATATTTGTTGTGATTATATAATGGTACTTGGACATTTGACAGGTGGTTACATGATAAACCAAATGATGGGTTGTTCTGTGATAATCCATGGATGGGTGGTTACATTATAACCTCCAAAGCATTGGGTATGGAAGTTGGATGTATGGATATTCTATTTAATGATATGTGTTTATGTCAACCATATGGATATTTCATTTGAGTATGTTTATGTCCCAAGTTAACATTATATGATATATGTTTCTTTTTATGGGTTATATAGAAATCTTTTGGTTACAAAACGGGTAAGTATTGAGCTTATATTCAATGAAGTATATTTACTACTTATAAATGTTGAAAATTATTACTTTTATTGTTTTCATGTTATCTAATGACTAATAGTTTTCTTTATTTATGTATCCCTTACTTAGCTTTTTATGCTCATCCCATATTTGGAATTTTTATTCCCAAAATATAAAGAAGAATAGATTCAGGGATGGAATCAAAGGGAAGTTATGCTGTTAAAACATGAAACAATGTCATGTTTCTTTTTAACGAGTTTTTGTTTTATGAAAAAAATTGATAGTGAGAAAGAGTGTATACTTTTATTATTCAAGATGTTATGTATATGTTATGACCTAATTATCCAAATCTATAAACATGAAATGATTTTCAATGCGAATTAAAATTCAAATAATTGACTAATCTAAAGATTCACTAATTTTTAACGCTGGGGCCTTATACGTAGTTGAAGAATTCTATGCTTTAGCATCTACATAAAGAATATTCTTATCTATATTTGTCCTAACAATACCTATTGTATCAATAACTTGTATTCCTTACATATTATAAAAGAGGACTTCCATAATAAGTGATCTTATATGAGATCTCATTATGTTATTCCAAATCGGAAAATTACTTCCATTAAAAAGATGGATTCCACTGATATTGGAAGAATTCTCTATGACAAAAAATGACGAATCTAACACAAATAACCTTTACCATTTTATAGCACTAGTAGGACCACTAGACACCCTGAGAAGGGAGGGGTGAATCAGGGTGTCAAATATTTTTTTAAGACAAGGATCATGTTCCCACGTTGGTAGGAACATGTAAGACCTATATGATAAATAAGAAAAAAAATTAAACAATCCCATGCACATGGACCAGAAATCACTTTTACTTGGTTAACCACTAAGTGATACGTCTATGAATCATATTCCATCATTGTGTTGGTCATACCAAAATCTACTAAACTTCACTAGCTACAGAATATGAAGGTTTGGTCACAATAACTCAATGCCCGGATCACCACCTTTAAAAGAATTCAGGTATAGCCCACTACGTCCATCAGATGACATCCATTGACTTCCCCTAACTCACTACTCTTAGAGAAGTTCAACTCAATTTATTGACTTGAAGGTTCCTTCAATAATTTGGAATAAAATTCATTATCTCAGACATAGCGTGAGACTCTTCATTCATCTTATTCCTAAGTAGATTCTCTTTGAAATCCTGGTTCACTTAAACCTTACATTCAACAACTATTCTCTTCGAAGATTCTTTGGAAAGCACACTACTTTGGGATTCACCCCTACCTTCATAGAATAATCTATCTCTGCAATGCTTGATGTCCTTCATAGAACAATCTTCGCAAAACCCCATAGGTCAACGTAGAATACCTCATCATCCCGATGTACCCTTTTTCAAAACCATGGGAATCACATAAGACTAAAAGTCACTTCACGTTTCACCATCTCCCATAAAAATCCCCATTCACAAAGCTCTTCGTAAAATCAACTTGTATTATGATTTTACAACAAAACATTGATTAAAATGGAGAGTGGTAGCCTCATATTTATTGTCTCAACCGATCACAAAGCTACACTTCCACTTCGTGGATTTCTTGGATCTTCAAAATCATCTTTGTCGAATTCCCCCATTCATAGAGAACCATGGAAATTATCTATTTTCCAGTCTCATCGTTATCGTAGAAAATTTTATAAAATCACTTTTCATCACCATTCATAAACTCAAAGCCTTCTGTAAATTATTACTGAGAACAGAACATGTAATCATGAAGAAATTCATTAGAAAACATTATGTCCTTTAAAAAAACACTTCTCAAATACAATATTTTTGAAACACATGCCTCTTCTATATTAAAATAAAACCTCCAAGAGAAATCACTTTTCATGTTCAATGATATATTCAAAATTTTGGACCACAAAACATTTTGCAAACACTAAAAAACATCGTCATCGTCAAAATTGTTGCCTGTTTGAACTATATAATCCCTTTACTTGCAATATCTCTGGTAAACCATGTGTGGATTGAAAACAAACTCAATATCCATGTCCAGCAATGAACAACCCTGATTCCAAAAATTTAAATCATGGTAAGGTATCTTGTGTTGGGTGCACCATTGGTGGTATGACATTGGTAGAAAGATCAAGTCATAAACTGTTGCATCCGAGTTAAAGAATGGATATCTCATAGGGACAAAATGATTGGTATGGTAGTGCCTTTAATAAATCCATGTAAATGATAAACTAAGGTAAATCCTTCTAGTTAGGTAAAAAAATATATTAATAAACAAAATAATGTTGATACTTGTGTGTTCAATTTTTTATAATATATCGTGAGATAAAGAGATTATATTACATAGTGCATGTTAATAGGGGGGAGTCATAGCTAGGAAATTATATAACTATCAAGGTACCATCTTAGGTTTTTGGACACTACTGTTGGTTTGTGGGTTGGAATCACTACTATCAAGATAAGGACCTAGAGGGTCTCAATCTAAGTGTATCCACAAGTTCCACCTATTCCAATGAATAGTTGTTTAAGAGGAAGTGTCTCCAAAGTATGGGGGATAGTGAACAAAATTTTTTGATCAATCAAATGTAAAAAAATTAAACTATAATATTAACAATTCGAATAACATTGATTGATATTATTTTTCATGTTATTAAATATTTGTTTGACTATAAACTTTAATATGAGATAATAAAAAATTCCAAATGATCAAAACAAGTTTATGGTTCATTAAATTATATTTGGAGTTTACGAGTTGAGTTACTGTTTTTTATTTTAACATGAATCATTTTACAATTTCATAAGTGAAGGATAATTTTTTTCCATTTATGATATGTTTTTTTAATTCATACATGTGTGACAAGGTATAAAATGATGTTTTTTAAATTCCAATGATCAATTTGAACTTTAAAAAAAGTATAACATATGCATAAAAGATAAATTTAGTCTATATGATAGATATATACACCATTTGGATGAATTTAGTGAGAGAATAACTCCTCTCCTATACTATATGGTTGTTAGGGAGATATTTAGATGAAATATCATGGCCATATCAATCTCATCTTCTCGACCCTGTCCGTTTTCTTCACGTGATTTAATGGACTACATAATGATCTTCAATTTCTCATGATAGAAACTAGATAATTTAGAATTATTATTTATGAGTTTTTTTGAATGTGTGGATAATCTATAGGATTCCTAGATTTGAACCTTTGATCCACAAGATGTCGATAGTGGAATGAATTTAACCAGTAGCTTCAAATGAACAAGGTACTGATTAAGATTTAGTTCAATTTTATTTTTCATTCTTAAATTGAATTACATGTCATCCAATATGAAAATAGGGAAAGTGATTTTGTGGATTCAGTTTTTTATCCTATATATAAAAAAATTTAGATTTCTCATTTTTCATGCTTCCACTAGTCCATGTATTACTTCATTCTACATGAAATGTTCTCTCGGATTAGTTCCTCACATGCCATCAGTGCCTCATTGTTGTCTAGAATCCAACCTTCAAATTATGTTTTCATGCCAACATATCCTAAATTTCAAAAAATTATATACCAATAAATTCTATTTCCAATGATCCTTATGAATTATCTAATGAATCATTATGGACTTGTGGAACTTTTTATAGGCTGTGACGTAGAACGAGTGCCCCGTATTTCATAAGTCGATCATGTGGAAAATATGCAGGACAAGGGGGTGTAAATATTATTCCATACTAAATTGTATAACCAAATGAGGTAATACCTCAATAAACAAGCCACATGAAATTTAATTTAGTCGAGTGGGGGTATTTTAGAGATCCTAGGACTGGGAATTGAAATCAATCTTTAATAAAGAATGAATTACGAATTCCAAAAGCGAGTGATTCATGAATCCAATTCCACAAGTATATATCACATCATTTGGAAAAAAATAAAATATTATGAGCATTTATAAGAGGGGAAAATAAAATAAAAAGGGAGATAATATTTACTATTAACTAGGAAGACTACACATGAGAAAATGATTTAATTATTTTCTGAAATACGAGATAACCATGGGAAATTTGAATATGAATGATTGAAGATGAAATCAAGAGGAGGTATCAAGATATCATCTTACCACTTATCCATTAAGTTATTTATTTTTTATTTGTATGATTAATAGATATGTATCTCGACTTTTACATATATTGAAAAAGAGTGATATTTTAACTTATTTAATATATATATATATATATATATTTAATTTTCTTACATGTCATTATTATTTTTTCCTTATTACTTAATTCTTATACCACATATTCCATGGGTGGATAAACATAAGGGGATGGATCATGTATCAAGAGAGGATTTTTACCCTTGGAACAATAGTGTAGGGAATTAGAACAAGGGTCAGGTGATCATAGATATGCGGAACTCAAAATTTCATGTAATTGATAACCACATTTTTTGTTCATTATAACCCTAACAGAACACCTAGCCTCATGAAAGGGTGGAAACACTAACATCATAGAGTGTGAGACTTATTTATCTAGATTTTTATCTAGAATGAAATCCCATGTGAACCTATATTTTCACTAGCATTCCCTAAATAAATAACTTGAGATTTTGATCTTATGAACACATTGTTAATTTCAAAAAACAATTTCATAAATATTATGTACAATAGGGTGAGTTACTTAGACTCACTTCTTCTACAAGTGAAAAAACACTTAATAAGATTCCATACATCAGTTAATAGAATTATAGAAAATTATTCACTTCACTATCATTTATATTCACTATTTCATATTCAAATCTTCTCTATATCATCTTATTATTATTTTTATAAAAATCATTTTGTTAAATTTTTTAAAACACTCTTATCCTTGATTATATTACCTGTTACTCAATATTTTTTTTAATATTTTCATTATGAAATAATAGGGAAATTTTTATTAGAATGAATTTTTTGAAGTGTTATGATTTTTGGGATGAAAAAATTGAAGCTGGGGAAGATATATATAACTAATATTTTATAGTCTAAACCTTATATAAATTTCTCAAGATGTTTCATTGAGATTTTTTGTTATATATCCATCATGAATATCGAGATATGTTATATTAAATATAATATATTACTTCTAGTCTATATTCATGCGATTATGGGAAAATTTAATTTCTTCCTAAGAGTTTCCATGAATGGGATAACCAATTCACCAATTGAATCTGAAATAAGGGATTTATCCTTGGTGTGGTGTATATTTGGTTTAAAACCCAGGTCCCTTGGTTGGGCCTATCACAAGTGTAATTATTTAATTAAATGTAAAAAAACATTAATTAAATACGTTAAATCCATAAAAATACTAATATAACATATATATTCATCCATAACCTTTCAAAATATGGTTAGTCACCATGAAACATAAATTAGATAGGGATATATGGTTTTAAACAAGCGAGATATCAATATATTGGTGAATCATTCAGCAAGGGAACCACAAATTTAACGTATTGTAGATGCATAAAAGCTCCAAAAATAATCCCAAACCAAGGTTATGATCCTTATTTTAAATAATTTTATCTATTATCATATATCTATTAACCTATAATTTTATTCATTATTTATTTTTCGTAAAAAAATGTTGCTTAAAAATTAATTTTTTATTATGTTAATTATGTTTTTATTCATTCACCTCATTATTTATTATTGGAAGATACACACCTAATTAATGTTGGATGGATCTATGTTATTTCTACCGAAGCTTATATTCTTCTAATTTATATCTATATTCTTTATTTAACTCTCACCACTGAATAAAAATTCTATGGTTGAAGGATCAATGATATAATATTTTTGTGATTAATGGGTGTCTAACAAACATAAGAATATATATTTTGTTCTTGGAGGTGGTGATAAGGGCAACATGATTACATGGTGGGTTATTGAGGATATGTACTGGGTGATGATGGGTCATTGGAGGTGTGGTGCTTCCAGATTTCAAAGGACTGTGGTATGATAAATAATTGAGGGTTTGTTCAAGGAATTTTTAAGTGAATTTATATCCATGGATAGATGATGGATCTTAGAAAAAGAATTAGGTTAACCAATTTAGGTTCCAGTATGGGTATAAAGGTCTATGATTACAATTCATCCATGTTCAGAGGAAAAATTAAAAATGGAGGTGTGTTTATGTGCGATATATAGATCATAAAGTTAGTATCACAATAACAAAATGGTTAGTTTGAATTTATATTTCATGAATCATGTGACCAGTGATGGATAGTTTTTCAATCGTAGTTAAATATTATACGAGGTGTACTTTAGTTACACACACAATGTAGTTCTGAGTCACATGAATTGACATATATAGTAGTTTATTCCCAAGAATATATTTGACCCTATTTGATTTGTGGTATTGAGGTATATTCCTAGTACATAGGCTATTATATGACTCAACATATCATTGTTAAATTCCAATTGATCCAATTTCTAATACAAGTTATGTACCTTTCCTTAGAAACGATGTGTATCTCAACCCATAAATAACTCACGTTTCTATGATACACATTTATTACCCCTATGGGTGACAAATTTCATGTAAATTATCATACAAAATGTGTACATGAACCCCCATTTATAATTTGAATGATATTACACAATTAAGATATTACCAAGGGGATACACACTATGTCCCCCATGGTAAATTTTGTGTAAAATTCAGGATTTGGGGTTTTCACAACTTCTTGCATATGACTCATATTTTGGTAGACTAGTAGTTCATCATGACCATTTTTCCTTTTAGAACACGATCATATATCCCTTTTTAGTACCAATTGTTGAGACCCGAAACTTGACGTACATGAACATTACATTACTTTTGCCGAATACTTTGTACGTAACAAAAACAGACACACAAGGACCGTAATAGTTTAGTTTCTTTGGAAACTCGTAAAAAAATAATAATCTTCTAATCATGGTGAAAGATCTTCAACATCTCCAATAAAGATCTACCACTTTTTTTTTCTTACCTAAAACCTTTCTTTATATCTTGGGGAAAATAAAACATATAAAGGGTGAGCTCAAATGCTCAATAAGGGTAAGCATGGATAAAATAAAATAAATCATATACATTTGAACTTAAAAACATGAACATAATGTTTAAACATCAAAAGCTTCAGCAATGTCAGAAAACATGGAAGTACGTAAAGAATAGATCATAAAGAAACATTAAGCATGATAAAATAGCATGGGAGTAAAACATGTAATTGTGTCAACCATTAAGAACATGTTATGATTTCTATAGTATCCAAGGCATTGCTGCCAAGACCATATTAGTGGACAAAGTCCCTTTCTGAATCGAGTTCACTCCTCATTTCAGTCCTGTAACACTGAACCGGATTAACATACCATACCATCCATGTCTATATCATGAGATATAAATCATTACCCAATGCATTGGAGGGAGATATAGGTCCCACCTATCTCATAATAAAATCATTCTTGCTTTTTCCACAAAATAAACCTACATCATTCATAATAACTCAACGAATAAAATGGGTTTTAATAAACATCATCCCATAATCTCATAATCCATATAAAAGAAATGTATATCATTTAATAATAAGAAAAGTGAAACCATATAAATCATAGAGACATTATACTTGAAAAATACACATATGAAATTATTTCATCTTAGATGAGAAATAGTTATGACAAAACACTTGAAATGAATTCTTGAGGAAAATATTCTTTCTTCTTCTAAATCATTTTCTTTTCACAAAATTCCATTCAATTTTAAAAGAAAATGATTTTGTTGAAAATAGTCATGAAATATTTTGGAGTAAGCTTCATGAAAATAAGTCTTTATAAAACCATAAAAATCCTTTCATGCTGTATATGTTAATAAAACAATCTCCTCGTACTTTTATCGGAAAAGTCAAAAAGTACCTCGTATGGTAAACAAAAGAAAGATTCCTTCCATACGATGTGGTAACAGTAAGAAAAGGGTAAAAATGTATTAAACATACATGGAAGGAATGTAAAAATTTTATGAAAACATTTTGAGAGCATATGGACATTGATAATAAACATAACCCCCAGTAAATACTTACAAGTAAACAATCTAGGATAAAAATGAGATTAGAATACTTATCCCTTACCTTAGGTCTGATACGCTTCGTGTGGATCTAAACCTCCTGTATAATGATTTAAATAATATCATTGACTTATTACATAATCATATTCATTATTATTATATCATATATGTTTCACTTATGACTTTATATTACCCGTTCTTTTGTAAATTCCATGTTAAAGCAGCGTTTTTGCTAAAATCATTTCATTTATCGTATGTGTTTCGACTTGACGTTCTTGATATTATTACTTATATCCTGATTTAAATAATTCCATAATGTAAAAAAATATTTATATATAATATATATTCATCATATACATATATATTATAGATCGATAAAAGGAATGAAATACACCGTTCATGGAGATGGTAGGCCGTACGTATGCATGAACTCTGTTTTCATTTCCTTATTGAATTAAATGAAACTAAATAGATGACATAAATATATATATATATACATAAATCCAGTAGCATTATTATTTCATATATTTCATTATTATTCATTATATAAACATTATGATCATTCATGTATGGCTAACATGGAGAATGAATCTCATCGCGTCGTGGAGATGGTATTCCGTACGTACGCACGAGCGATGATATCATTCCCATAATTATTGAATTTAATTGGAGTGGATGGTATAATATATCAGAATTAGTATGATGTTATAATAACCATATATAGTTATTCTTTACACTATTATACCCATACATGTATGTTGTTGGTGAAAAAACAGATTACACCACGGCGTGGAGACGGTATTCCGTACGTACGCACGCGCGGTGATTTTGTTTTCTATAGGATGGATAGAATGTGAAATGGTGTTCTTTCATATTTATAATAACATATCAGTATATGAGGGATACTTAACTTATAACTTAATAATTAAACAACTAAAGAAGAGGGAGTAGAAGAAAAATGGGACTTCCAGAAAACGGTAGAAGGTATTACCTCCTTCTCGAAGTGCCTCCTGTAAACTTTCTATTAGGGCACTAGAGTTAGTCTTTTGAGAAGACCAGTACCTATATAAGGTTTCTTGGGAAGTGGGGAAGTGATAAGGGAAGAGGTTGGCCGAGAATCAAGGATCAAAATGGTGTGAGGATGAGAGGGAGGATGTTCCCTTTTATAAGGGAGGAGAGGGGCACCTTTAGAAATATAAGAAATAATAGTTTATATTAAATCCCAGCCCCACTTAAAAACCTCCAAAAATGGCTCAATTAGAAGATTATATGATATAGGGTTGAAATCTCATCAACCAATAAAATTTATACTTTAGGGAATTTATTATAAACATTATCAACTTGATTTATCCTTATTTAATCTATTAAATTTTTATCTGTGGAAATAATATTCTAAATTTTAAATTATTATAAATAATTACATATGTGTTGTGAATTATCTATAATTTGACAATTTATGAAAGTTTCGACCATATAAATATAAATTTATAATTTTAAAATCTTTTTGTGATTTTACACAATTTTATAATATGTTATTTTTATAAAATAACAATAGTGTCAATGTTGACACTATTCATTTATTTGAATTCAAATAGATAATATAAAGAAGATATGTTCGAACTAAAATATTTCATAGATTCATAACATGTAATATATATCTAGAAAATTAGTGGAGCACATTAAATAGTTCATATAATATTTATTTTAATAATTTTAAAACCATTTATTTCATATTTCTCTTAATACAATAATTTCAACACCACTATTATGTCACCTTTAAGGATAATTATTTAATCCATAAAAATTACAAATTAATTTATATGATGTAGATAATTTTATTAGATTTATGGAGACTATTTATATCCTAATTTTCATGAAGTTTACCACTAATCTAAAATTATTATACTTATAGAATTTAAGAAAGTGACTTGTTGTCACATTCATTGGTTTAAATAATAATTAAATACTTTTCATGGAAAAAAGTCCATTAAATGAATCTAATCCTACCCTTAGGTGATATGAGTCTACTTTTAGTCATAAAATAGAATTTTTTTAGGTTTTAGGGTAATTTTATAATCTTATATTTACCCTTAATTACCCGATTTACCTTTAACTATGGTAAATAAAATTTATCATAGTTAATATTCATAATGCCCAAAAATAAAAAGTAGCCTATTAACATAATTTGGACCCACTGATTCCAAATATGGAATCAATTTTTTAAAATTCAAAACACATAAGTTGCAGTAATGAATTTAAATTTAATCTCGTTGTCGAAAGAAAACGGGTTTTTGTTTAAAACATTGCAAAAGATTGAATTGATTTAACCTACGAATTCAAAGTAAAATCAATGCTAATGACATACATTGTATTAGATGGTAAAAATATCTTATATTTATACTTTAAAACCATTCAATATTATAATTCAACCATAAAAATTATTACGATGAAAAAAGTTGTTTTTAATTAAAATATAGCGTATTTTTACTATTCATTAAAATATGAAAGTTATCAGAAAAATATCAAAACATTATCCAATGTAAATTTTTATAACCTGATTTAAAAGAAGAAGATTATTTTTTAAAATTGAACTTATAAACTTGTCAAAAACTGAATTTAATTTGGGTGTGCCATTAAAAGGCGGCAAAACTGCATTTTTTGAAAAATACTTATTTCACCCGAAAAATTTATTTTTTTCTCTTAACATAATCTATAAAATATATAAGATGAATAATAATGTTATAAAATTCAAAATGTAGTTAATAATATTCATAACGGGTATTCCATAATAATATAATAATAATATATCATTGTTTAGTGAAACTTAGTATTGCGTACAACACACGCTATCGAGGAAGGTCGCGATTGCGTGTAATGAAAGCCAAGTCAGGGTTGCGTGTAGTGAAAGACTCCTTTGTTGTTTTTTATAACATAATCCAACCATATTTCATTTATACATAGAATATACATATACATATATATACACTCAATGTTGCAAACTTGAAATTGTGTGTAACAAGATCCAAGAATAGTGTTGTGTATACTGCAATCTAATATGGTGTTGCGTATAGTACAAGCTAATCTTGGTGTAGTGTACAATCAAAGGAATTAAAAAGAATATATCTCATAAAATCTCAGGGTGTTACACCAATGGTGAGGTGATATATATCTTTAATGTATATTATTTTCCATAAATCTATCTGACAAATGACAGGTATCGAGAGAGATGATCAAAGAAAACAACTGGTGAAGAACCCCTAGGTAGTGCACAAGTGAAAGGGATATGGTTACCCATATTTATCCTGGAGTTACATATTATGAACATACTTGGGTTCTCTATTATGAAACTCCCTTATCATTGATAATGATTATCCCCCCACATGATTGATAAAATTTTTAAATCCTTCACATAAATGAGGTGCATTTACTCTTTATATAGAGTAATTTACTCCCTTATTCTAAATGATTTACTCAATAAGGAAGAGGTTATATAATGGGATTGGTTAATACCATGAACAATTATTACCCCTAGTGAGGTTCAATCCCCCAATATTGTCTATGAGAAGTAATGTTGGATGGAAGGTAGGGCAGTTAAAATTCATAATTTGGTTTTTAGAGATGATTCTTAAATATGAAGGATATATAGGGTATACATAAGTTTATAGTCTCTATTTTCTTACATTTAAATAATATATTGGTTTTAAATCTTACCTTTATTGGTTCCTGATCTAATGGGTATTTCTATATATATATTTTGGTTTTGTGTAATTATATTGGGTAAGTATATAATCACCCATATATTGAAATTTTACATTAACATGTTCTGTATTAAAGAGATGAAAAAGAGTATGAAAATGATCATATTGGAAAAAGAGTTGGTGAATTAGGATTTTGGGTGTAATATGAGATGATATATGAATGTGAAGTTATTTTTTTGAGTTGTGATTCTAGGACACATCATCTTTTCTTATTATTCAAAGTTGGTATTATAATTTAAATATTATGTCCCTTTTCCAATTTATTTTATTTATTTTCATTTTTTCAATAATATGTGTATGAATATCATATGTTTCACAAATTAACACAATCTAGTTGGTCTTGATGTCTAAACTACAATATTATATTATTTGTAGAGATTTATGGGGGTTTTCTGATACTTCTTTCTAGTACCCACTTTAACATTGGACTATGCCTCAAATGGTCACAATCATACTGTCTCAAATTCCTACTTTCTAAAGGAAGGTAGTGATTCACTGTTAGGGTCGTGGTTTTTATCCCATAGACTGGAATAAGAAATTTGGATGTCATCCCTTTATACTATTGAATCCTCAATAGATACTGTTTCCTAGTCCAACCTCTCTCAATGATTTGAGGCATTATTATGAATCTTATTCAATATTTTTTCTGTATGTAGAAACTAGTTAATTACTTCAATAGATTCCTTAGTAGGGAAAACACATCTTGTAAAAAAAATTATTCTTTATGCACTATTTTACAATGTTGGGTATGTTGGTTATATTTTAAATCATTAAATATATTTCATAGGATGGCCCATGGGGGAGTCCTGTGTTCTCAACATAGAAAATGTTAGGTTCAATCACCCAAATAATCCTATGCACATCACATTGGGAAACATATGGTCAACACATAAGGAATATTATGATCTCTGAATAATGTATCCCAAGCATGTCAATATAGGAAACTCATGCTTGTCACATGAGAGATCCTATTCTCATCACATAAGGCATCTTAGTCTCATCACATAAGGTATCCATGAATCATCCTGTAATCATCACAAAAATAAGGGTAGAATATTAATTTCTTCAAATAAGTTGTGAATAATGAGATCCCATTCTCAAAAAAAATTATTCTTGTGATTGTAACATAATGAATATTATGGTTATAAAATAGGGAATTAATCTTTGTCTCATCACCTAAGGGAAGGGTGGGGAGTTCCCATTCTCATCACATATTATTCTATTCTCATCACAAAAGGAACAATAGAAACCTAACCTAGGAATGGATTTCTGATGCATCATAGCCATGTTTCCCTACACTCATCACATAGAACGCCTTATTCTCATCACCTTAGGATGTAATTCTATAAGGGTCACACATAAGGGTAAAAATAGGATAAAGTATTGTGGGGAAGGATCTACATATATTTTTTACAAAATTGTAGGAAAATATAAATTTTCCACTGCGGGACTCCCTATAATTTAGTGTCATGTAGATACTTATGGAAGGTTTATTGAGGGGCTTAGTACACTCTATGAAAATGATAAGGATTTGGAGATACGACCTCTTGAAGTGGGGACGAAATTGTAATGATTTTTAGGTTAATCCACCAAGAGGTTTTCTATGTATCCTGCTAGAAAATATGAATCAAAACCATTGTAGTTTAGGTAACATAGTTTAAGGTTGTGTGAGAGTACCATACCATTAAATATAATTTCATTTGTTAAAGTTTTTTATTTCCTGAAAGGAGCGAATATAGGCGATAGTGTGGGGAATAAAATTTGGGATTCCCATAATGATGTTATCTATATATAGGCATAGGTGAAAACTTTGAGAGTGGTAGATTACACTTATCAGGTAGCCTAAATATCTGCTAGGGAGTAGGGAAAAGATGATTGGGGATTAAAAGACAATATGTGTTTCCTAACATATTCTAGGAAGTAACATGCATGGATTTTTCCTAGCATATTCTAGGATAAAGTGTTATGGGGTTAGGGATGAAAATAATAATCATGCATATGAAATTTTCATGATGGGAAACCTATTAGATAGGTATGGATACCTTCCACATCAAATTTATGAAAGTTATCTGTTTGAAAGGATGATAGTAATTGTTTGTACAAGGCATGATTTTTTTGAATGAGTTGGGTTGTGAAAAACATGACTTGAAAAAAATATAGGACTTTGTGTGAAGATTTTACATTATTAGAGGGAGTCTATTATGGGATTTTTAAGACCAAGGAAATGAAATTATGGGATTGTGAAATATAATTCATCATTGATTCTCACATACTAGAGTATATGAGCCGTTGGGGTTAAATGAATTCTTGAAAGTCTGAGTTTCATGGGTTTAAATATTAATCCTTAAATTAAAAAAGAAATATAAAAAACGGGGTGTTGATGGTGTATTTATAGCTCTTCATCTTAGGTTCATATATGTATTGTGTGGTTTTAGAATTATAGAGTTACATAATTCATTGAATTATATTTCTTTCAACTTATAACTTGTGTGTGGAAGGTGTAGTTGAACAATAAATTTTGATATGGAATCATATAACTACAATTTTTACAAGCATCTATAATTTAGTTGAGAATATATTCCATTGAATGTTTTATTCATGGATACTTCTTGGAATCATTTTTAGTGATAAAAAATGACCACCATTATAATATGATCTAAAAAATAAGGGAGGATAAAATTCAAAGTAAAATTCCATAATTTGACTATTTCCATCTTTGATCGATAAACTAAAGTCATTCATTTTCCTATAAATATCCCCCTATGGGGAGTACGATCAATTCACCCAAATTTGATCATATCACTATTTTCATAGAACATTGATTTATATATAAGTCTTATGACCAAGATCATTGGATTTTATGTTGCACCATCTTCTGTGAAACATATTTCACTTAACTAAGTAATACAAAAAAAATTTATCAAATCATTTGGAAATACATGTTATTGGATTTATTTTCATGATAAAAAACAATCTTTCAACATCCACTATAGAATTTTCCAAAAACAAATCCAATGGTTTATAATGGTGTATATGGTACATAATAATTAGTATGAGAGATGTCTTTATATTTTAGGCTTCAATCGAGCAATAAGGTTCAACCATGATCTCAAGAACTAGATAATAATTTCACTAAATGTACTATAGATTATCCCTTGAGATACTAGATATCATTTTTGAAATTTGTTTATGGGATGATGTCTTTATCCAAAAGTATCATGGGGATACTATTGGATAGTGGTTGAGAAGTTTGATAGAGATGAGCTAACAGAGCATCCCAAAATTCAACTATTCGATGATTGATAAAAATACATCAATGATGATCACCATATATAATCCAATGAAAACAATCTATGGGGACATATGGATTCCAGAAGTATCTTTACCTCTATATTTTAGAATAATTCATGAATGAATCATAGAAAATATATAGGGTTTGATGAATTCTTATGATCTTTTGTTATGAATAAATTTCATAAAAAACATGGAATGTTATTTCTACGTCTGAGAAAAAATTAGGTAGAGTTTAGAAAAATGTTTCATAGAGTTGGGCTGCATAGGGCCACAAGAACTTCCCATTTCACTGTATATCACATCCTAGGGCTAAATAGAGAGCTATTGAGTTGGTGGCCCCCCAATACCAACACATTCCATCTGCACCATGGGGATACAATGATCAATTAACGATACAACTATTGTAATGGAATAATTACCAACTAGGTAGTGATGTATGATGAATTTATCATGGTGTTCAATGCATATATGGACACAAAGAAGACATTGTTACTCACATGGGTGCTACTCAGAACATTTTTTCAGATCACAATGAGAGATCCTCACCTTGTATATAGATTTCCATTTTATGAAATGGCTCAACCTATTATTAAACACGTATTTGGGCTGGATTATAGCGTTTCTAAGATAACTACCTAGGGTGTAAAAATACATAAGAACTTGGTAATTCAGGATTCTTATGGAGTAGGTCCAATACAAAGAACGAGGATACAATTTGATATAATGTGCCCTTGAAATAATTCTAGCATCATTTCAGGAGTCATTCCCTAGTGGATGGAAATTTTGAATTCAAGAATCACACAAGGGTATGCATATATGAACCTTTATTGTGGTGATGTAATTGACATATGGACATTATATGAAAATCTCCATCACCATCCTAACAATGATATCTTGTTTTTTGTGGTACATTATCTAGAGAAATAAATTTATATAGTTATTCATCCCATTCTACTTTTATGTGGACTAGTTTCCAAATATATTGAGAGGATATAATTCTTGATTACAATCGTCCCACCAGATATTGGACTCAGATCATCTCTATGAGAAATTCATGGTGGTATGACCATGTGTCCTTAATGAAACTACAGTTACTGCCAAAATTAGTTCCATATATTACATCATTTTCTCCATTTACACATCCCAATAAAGGAAATTATTGATGATGACTAAGTGAGTGTGGCGTATAGTTCATATCTACTATCTTTATGGGGTTGAGATGTATTCTACATGTGTTGAAGACAACACCAAATGTGCATCATACACACCATATAGGTATTCCCATCAGTTCTACATTATCCAATGGTTCATATAATAGGGGTATCAAAAGGAAATCCAAGTGAGACATTATACTTTGATTAAATGCAGACTCTTTCATATAATTACCTAGATATAAATGGGAGATATAATATTCAGGACATAAATCTATTACCCAATCAAGATCATCTGAAAGTATTCATGTATCTAGATCGAGGTGTACCTAGGACTAGTGTTGAGGAAGTCGGGGGTCTGAGTGGTCCATATATAAGATGATAAAGGTTGATAATCTAGGATGTATGATATATCCAAAGAGACATTACAACTGAGATCACTACAACAAAAATGGGCAAGGGATGTGATTCACTATTATCAGTGCTAAAATGGGAAAGGGATGTGATTCACTATTATCAGTGCTAAAATCGGAAAGGGATGTGATTCACACTGATAAAGGACACTTTTATCATCGCAAAAAAAAGCATTGATAATGGGGTCATTTATCAGCGCTTATTTTTAGCACTGATAAAAGTGGCCTATACCAGCGCTTTTCGGAGCGCTGATAAACGGGACCCCTATATTAGCACTGAGCTTTACTGCACTTTTTTAGCGCTGTTAAAGCCTGTTTTGAGTACTAATATAGGCCGTTTTGTAGTAGTGTATGGGAAAATCCAATATATGTATTTGTGGTTATGTGGGGAGCTTCTGGGGATCCTTCATTTCATCTTGTCAATTCCCCATTAGTAGGTGTATCTATTGGCAGGGGATCCTTGAGGAAAATGTCTTAGAGAGTGAAGCGGCTTTTAGGACAACTAAAGAAACTTTTTTCGTGGCCCTACAAATCACCTCTATCCCTAGGTAGTGATTATACATGACACATTTTTCCCCAATTCTTGGATGAATTGTGATCACTTTCAGTGATACATCCCCAAATGACATTTATGTGGTAAGAATTTGGAAAGTTAGATTATCCATGTAAAAATAAAAAATGAAATCATTTAATTATTATTCTCATGGTGGGAGGGAAGATAATAAATCACTAGGATTTAAATCATGATTTACCCCTAAGGATATGAGAATCTCTTTTTTATAAGGTTAAAGTGACTTTAGAAAGACAACATAGAAAATATCTCATATAGACTGAACTGATAGAAGAAGTTACATAGAGGGAGTATAATAATGAATAATCCCAGGGAAGTGCTAGAAACTAGGGGTACTCTGATAAGGGTGAGTTTAATCCATCGTCAAATGACATAGAATATCTCACATAGGATGAGCTAAATCAAAACATCTTGTATAGTCAGGATTCCAACACTTTATATTAAATGTTACTAACTTTCCCTCCTTAATTTATGTTGTAATCGACAATAAATGTGATTCTAAAAGAAAATCAATGATATAGCCCCTAAAATAATGGTGTTAACCCCTCTGGTTTCTAGGTTATGGAAGTCATGTCATCACTTGAGACTATGAGGGAATCATTATCCACCATTGATGGGATGCTACCAACCATGTTGACCAACCAACATCATTAGATATTTGAAGATAACTCTAATATTTTCCATTTCTTGAGAATCCTTATATTTATAATCTATAAATAATATATTTACCATGTTAATTATATAAAACATGAAATTGGGGTTTCTCCCATGGTGAATGCTATAAAATCTAAATACATAGTTCTAGGTGCCTTGGAAGACCAAAAAAAATACATCACCTCACTAATGATTCACTAAAAAGGGAGAGAACCATAGGTTAAAAATAATCATGACGGTAATAAATACACTAATTCACTGATAGATTATTTTCTATAGTTGATAATGAATCCAAATAAACCTACCATTAATTTAGAGGATAATTTGACTGGATAAAATTAAACAACTAAGGAGATGGTGGAATTTTCACTTATAAAGGAGGTGGTAGTGGTGGTTCTAGATGGTATGGAAGGGTCCAATAATTCAATCCCTCAAATCAAAATTCAACATAGAATCTGAAATATGATTCATGAATTTGACATTTCTATTAGGATACTCTAATATTTTCCTGATTACGTGCCTATACATAAAGTGATTTAAGACTGGAGATCAAATATTGTTAAGTATAACGAGGTGGCCAAAAATAATTCATGTCTAAGGATTCAAAGATATATGATCCACAATAAATATATCTATGTGATGGAATTTATGATGCCTCTTATCCATTACATGGTGAGCCTGGGGATTTGCGTAGTTCACTGTAATATACTCCACACACTGTATTGTGACTTTCTAGATGTGAATAATAATTTGGAGTTGCGACTGTTTGGTGCTGCAATGTATGAATCCATTTTTGTGGGTGTGTCATACATCTTGGTGGATTTAAAATACGTCACAGGACTATTTGTTGAGGATTATCAGTTGTAGTTTATTATATCTTCTAGTAAAATACCATCATTCGCCTAGAGGTACAACTAGTAGTGACCTCGGATGAGTTAGACCAAGTGATATTCTGACTGATCGTGTGAGGGGATAAGAAAGGTAGAATCCATGTGTGGGTAGAGGATTTATGAAAACATGTGGAATATTAAATAGTAGGGAAATTTAGGAAGTATGATATTGTTGAATATTTATAATAGAAGTTGGCCTGTAATGAAAAATCAATCTTTTTATGAAGAGATGTACATGTCAATTTTGTAATAAAATATAGTCTTTGATATTTAGAATAATCTCTTCATTTTTATCAATAAATGAATGTTTTTTTGTTGAAATACCCTTTTATTAAATTTCATATCCTGATTGGGTTAATATAATAATCTAATAATAACCAATGAGCTGCCATGTGTTAGGATGAATGTGACAAAAAAGAGATATGTATATGATAATAAAATTAAATGATTAAACTTGAAAGGGATATGTGTGTCAAAATTGGAATATTAGGTGGATCACAATTGGGATCCCATCAGGATATGGAAACCAGATTAGTCTAGTTATAAGAGGATGGTTTTTTTACCAAACAGTCTACATGGTTCACAGAGCACAACAACAAGTGTATTTGAATTCAACTTATGAAAAGGGAAAGTGAGGAAAGGTAAATTGTAATGTCCTGACCCCGGTTACCCAGAGATAGTTCATAATTACATAACATTGGCACGATACAAGGAATCATGTCTTGAATGACTGGTCAGTTTAGTTACATTGGAAGTACTAGATACCATTATAAGTTTTACATTACATCATGAAATAAAAATTTCAATAAGATTTTTTCCCCTTTTGAACAAACTTATATCCTTAGCCTATCCTTGCTGGTCAAACATAAAATACTTCTTCAAATCCTGGAAAAAATAAAACATAGAATGGTGTGAGGTCAGATGCTCAGTAAGGACAACAATATAGAGGAAGCATTCATAAATAAGTATAACCGTTTAAGATAATGTATAAGACTAAAACAAAATCCTTTTACTCATAATCTTCAGCATAATATGGAAACAAAAAATCCAATAATTCCATTTTCATAATAACTTGGATATTCTACTAGTTGAATACTCACAGGAAATATCGATATCCACTTTCATAATGATAGAATGCATAATACTAGACTTCATAACCACATTGTCAGGGCCTTGTGCCAAGACTACAAATAAGATTTTGTCAAGGGCTTGTTCCAAGACACTAGTTTCTCTCATGAGACCTACCGATGCATCAAGGAGCTATAGTGGGCTCCACCCATCACTTACTATTTCCAATGCATTCCTCAAATGAAAAGCTTCAAACATAACATAAACATTCGTATTAAATCTATCATATAAAATGTCAATAATTTATCCATAAACCATGAATGGTGTAAAAAACACACATCCACTATCAAACATATCACAATATCATCAATACAATATGGATGTTTTGTATCATAATAAATCAACTTCAAACAATCTTAAAATCTATCAAAGGATGGTGACATATATAAAATCAAAACAGTTTCAGAGAAATATCCCTTTCTATTTTGAAATAAATTTAATTTCATTTATTAAAAAAATAAAACATTTATTTTTATAATATATTATAATATTTTATGGGAAGCTTCAAGATTGATATAACAGCAAAAAATAGCCACACCTGCTGTATATGTTAAAACACATTCTTACCTTAATTTTCTCGAAAAGGTCATAAAGTACCATGTTTGGAGTATGACGAAAAGAATCCTTTGAAAACATATATAGTAAAATAAGGGTATAAATGAATTTAACCAATAGTATAGTATACAGAAAAAATGTTTTGAATTACATTTTTATGAAAACATAGATGTGGATGATAAAGAGGTCCTAGTAAATACTTACGTAAAAAAACCTCGGATAATAAAGTTTGTGAAATTAACCCATACATTGAACTTTTACTTAGTCGATGGTATGTTAACTTCCTGTATAATAGTTAAAACACTGTTATTAAATTATACAATATCTATATAAATAAATATGATATCATATATGATCCTCTAATATTGCATAGTTAATAATATTTCAGTAGTATCATCATTTCAGGAGTTAACTGATCCATTTTCCATTATATGCCCAGTTATGTAAGACATGTTTTTTATGGATTGGATATATTTTATTCATATACCGAATGATATTAAGATCTTAAAATTTATTTTCAAACAAAAAATGAAAATTATTCTTGAATGATTATGATAGGGAATGAATCTCATCGAGTTCATGGAGACGATAATATGTACATATGCACGAGCGATAATATGATTATATTGATGGTGAAATCATATGTAACATGATGTTATATCATATATACAGAATCATTAAAATGTTATATTTATTATTTACATCATTTATAATCATTATTATTCCCATCCGAATAATGATGTGTTTCAATAACAAACTACACCACGATGAGGAGCCAGTAAGCTGTACGTACACACGTATGGTGACATTGTCATTAATATGATGTATACAATAATGAATATAGTTGTACCATATTTAGAATAACATCACAGTATATATAAAATACTGGAGTTATTATTTTATAATGTAATCAACAAAGAAATAGGATCTAGAATAAAAAAAGAACTTGAAAGAGGGTGGTGAAATTATTATGTCCTCTTCGTGTATTTTCTTTTGAGTTGATCAAAAGAACTCCACAAGTTGGCTTTAAGATCAAACTAAGGCCTCTAGGTTGAAGTGAGGAATAATGGGAGGATATTTGGTTAGGGGTTGGCTGATCCAAATGGCTTTGTTGGAGTGATTTTGAGAGAAGGGGAGGTTTCCTTTCAAAAGAGAGGTGAGGGGAACCTTAAGAAAAAACTGAAATATTATTTAATAATAATATAATTATTTGTTTATAATGGCACTGAAATTATTTATTTTGAGGATAAAGAGGGTATGTATAGAAAAACTCCAATACAATAGGTTTTAGATAGGTTTGGGTCACCAAATTAACCTTATCATTTAGATTTAACTCATTTTTAATTAGTTTAACTTTTACCATGTATTCTGGTATTATTATAATAATTGGTTAAAAAACATACTATAAAATGCCAAGAGAAACACAAGTGGTTAATTAATGAGATACCAATCATTATATAAATTATTTGGTAGAACAATAGATTTATAGAACTATTATATAATTTAATAATATAATATTTGTTTTAAAAATTCATTTAAGTCAATTTGGACACTGTTTAGTATTTGGTTTTTGTGAAATTTATCACAACTTGATTACATTGAACCAAATAAATTGCATCAACCCAAAAATGTCATATTCAAATAGAAAATTCATGGATGTCATAAAAACATTGAAATTTTATTTATTTTAATATTTATAATACAATTTATTTTATTCTTTCATTAATAAGGTAATTACTACATCACCATTGCATCATAAATAAATTTAATTATTTAATTTATAATGTAACACCCGAGACTTTTATAAGATTTTTTTTTATATTTTATATAAATCATCAAAGTAATATTTCACTACACACAACACTATCTTGGCTTTCTTTACATGCAATTTGCGACCTACCTTGATAGCTTGCGTCGTACGCAATACCGAGTTTCACTAAACAACGATATATTATTAAAATATTATTAAAACTAGCCGTTATGAATAGTAATAACCACTTTTTGAAATTTATTGAATTTTATTTCTCAAAATGGACTTCATTTTTGGATTTGTAATATCGAAATTAGCATCGGGTGAAATTTTGGTATTTTTATGGAAACATTCAAATTTTGATGAATAGTTAAAACACAGGGTTACTATTTAAAAAACCGACTTTTTACATAAATAATTATTTATTTTACTTAAATTTATTATAGGTCAATATTGATACATAATACCTATATATGTTCAATGTAATTCGTTGGAGTTATTTTATAATAATTTTAGATATATAAAAACTTTATTGAACTTTTCACCGTCTTTTACCCACCTCCTAGGAGAATTTGAAAATTTACATAAAACATAATTTTACCGCTTCTGTGATTGGAATTTCAAAACTCCAAGAGACACGGTTGATGTAAGTATGTAAAATGTGGTTCAATGAGATGAAAATAATTTTTTGTGAATAGTAACTTTTTACTTTTATTTACCATAGTTAAAGGTAAATAGGGTATTAAGGGTACAAATGATATTATTATTGCCCTAACACATGTCATAATTCTATTGGAAAATTGTAATTCGACCGAAAACAACGTTATGAATAGAATATGACCATTTAGGCCCACATGGATTCGATTAGGACATTTATTATTAATTTATTTAAAGAAGGGTAAAAATAGTAAAAATCAATGTTTAATAAGTAAATAATTTTTAATATAGGGTTATCCATAAGATAAATTCGACTATAAATATTCATTAGAAAGATAAAAATCTTTCCTACATAATGGTATTTTATTTGTAATTTTTAGACCTTAAATAATGTAATTTATATATGACACAAAGATGATGCAGTAATTATATTATTAATGAAATATTGACATAATTGATGTTATAAATACCCAAATAAATGTAATTTGAGACCTTTTATGAATAAAAATAAATTTATAGGTTAATATGACATGTTAGGAGTTATTTAATTAACTTTTTTAGAACTAATCATTCTGTTATGATTTTCACAAAAATCAATTACAAAATAGTGTCAAAATTGACATAAAATAGATTTTAAAATAAATATTATATTATTAATTGTTATATTATTCTTAAAAATCTAATGTTCTTAAAAATGAATTATATAAGGTTATATATATTAATAATAAACAACTTGGGGTTATTTTGTCTTGTTATAGTAAGTTTATTAACCTTATGGTGTAAGAACACAAAAAGACATGGTAAAAGTAAAATTATATAACTTAATGTTAAATCTAAATGTTAAGGTTAAAATAGTAAACTAAACTTGTCCAAATTCTATTGGATGAGATTATTTAGATCCATCCCCACCTTAGCTACTAAATAACTCAATTTCGAGCTATTCAAAACCGAATATGACTTTATAATAAAATAATATTTTTAGTTTTTCCAAAGGAGCCCCTCTCCTCTCTTATAAAAGGGAACCTCCTCCCTCTCTTCCTTTCACCACTTTGAGCCATCAATCTCAGCCACACCCTTCCAATTTATACTCTCCACTTCCCTAGAAACATCCTAGAGGTCATGGTCTTCTTCAATGACCAATTTTATTGCCCTAAAAAGAGGTCTAAAAGATGTGCTTCAAAGAAGAGGTAATGTCTGTTACCGATTGTTTCAACTTTATTTCTTCTTCCACTTATTCTTATTTAGTTGTTTCATTATGAATTAATAACATCAGAATCACTAATATACTGATATTTTATTATAAGTATGAAACATACCTATTTCACCATCTATCCATCCTACGGAAAACGAAATCACCGCGTGTGCGTACGTACGGAATACCATCTCCATGTCTTTGTGTAATCTATTTTCCACCACCACCTTACATGGATGGTTATAATGGTGTAAAGAATGAATATATATGATTACTGTAAAGTGATATATATTCTGAAACAGTATACATACACTCCAATACAATTCCACGATCATGGGAACAATATCATCGCTCGTGCGTACTTACAGAATACCGTCCCCACGATGTGATACGACTCGTTCTACATGATTTTAATTGCATAATGATTACATAAATGAATTGAGTGAATAAATATGATATATATTACACTAATACCATTCTTTAAATGAGGTATCTATAACCTAAAAAGAATAATAAGAATTTATTTGACAAAACACGCATAAGAAAAAAAATTAATAAACTCCCGAATAACAAGTTGCAATGAAATATTTCTAATAATAAGCTAAGAAAATGACCATATATGATATCATAACAATGAGTATGATTATGTAATAAGTCAATGACATTATTTAAATCATTATACAGGAGGTTCGTACACTTACGAAGCAAATTGGACCTATGGTAAGGGAAAATATCGCAGTCTCAATTTTTATCCGAGATTGTTTATAATTCAGAATTTACTTGGGAATATTTATCATCCACAGCCATGTTTCATATATATTTAATATTTATATCCTCATACAATTTTTTAAATCCAATTTTACCCTTTGTTGAGTTTTTATTAAAAGATATGAAAGGAATCTTTTGTCGTTATTCGTACGAGGTACTTTTTGACTTTTCTGACATAAGTATGAGAAGAATGTTTTTTTAACTTATACGACATGAATTAATTTTTTTAGAAATTATTTCCAAGAATCTTACTTTAAATGCTTTCAACTTTATTTTTAATCAACTTCTTTTAGTTTAAAATTTTACGACATGTTAAGAAAGGAAAAAAAATTTGATGTTAAAAGGATATTTTCCTCAAGAATGGAGTTCAAGTGGTTTATCAAAATTATTTTTCATCTAAGATAATATAGGGTTCTGTTTCTATACCTATTTTTACACTGATTTGATTATGTTATGATGGAATTATTTTTATGATTTCAATTTATTTTATATGGATTATGTTATGATGGCACGATGTTTAAGAATCCCATTTTTATTACATGGGTTATGTAATGATGTATGATTTTTTTTGATTTTGTGGCACACATAAGAATGGTATAATTATGAGATGGGTGGGACCTATATCTCCCTCCAATTAGTTGGGTAATGATTTTATATCTCATGAGGTAGACATGGCTGGAACAGAAGGTTAAACCGGTTCAGTGAAACAGGAATGAAACGTGGAATGAAATTGGTTCAGAAATGGACTTTGTCCGCTAAGATAGTGTTGGAAATGAGTCTTGACTACTAAGAAATGATTCTTAATGATTATGTTTGTATTCCACAACGTTTCATGTTTTATTTTACGATTATTGGGATTACATTTCACTTCTATGATTTGTCCCATGATATGAAATTATGATTTCTTTTCCAGGTTAAGATTTCCAAAAATGTTATGTTCATGATGTGATTGATTTTTCTTTGGTTTACCCTTACTGAGCATTCGAGCTCACTCTTTTGTATGTTTTCTTTACCCCAGGTCAGAAATAAGGTTATTAAGTAGGATATGCCAAAAGGGACTCTAGATATGATGAAATAAATGTGAGACAATGTAGATGCTTTATGACCAAGTTGTTTATGTTTTCCAGTTTCTAAAGACACTATACCTATATGGTCCTTTCATGGTTTTGTTATATGTTGTAATAAGTGGGCTTTAATTTTGAAGAATTAACAATGTATGTAATGTATGGGTCGTTATAGTTGGTATCAGTGGAATGTTATAGTCAACCTTCCCAAACTAGGATGTGAAAGCCTTAGTAAGAATCCTAAGGATAAGTCTAAGCATAGACCACAATCTTAGTGTTTTAGAAATGACCATGAATAACCTAGGATAAGACCTTAAGTGTGAAATTTTATTCTTGATTATTTGGTTTTCCTGTTATAATTAGTGTTGCTCACACTATTCTTCTTGGATTTAGTAAATGGCCGGAACCGAAGGAACCGTGTTAATGCAGAATGCGACGTGCAATGCAATGATTATCACCCTGAGCAACCAAACGTTATGGGAGATGGAATGAAAAATCTTATAGCCATTCTCACAAAACTTTCTCAAGATATGAAACATGAAGGACTTCCAAACGAGCAAAGGTAGGAGAAACATTCTGTTGAATCCTTCATGAGACAGTGTCCACCTTCATTTAGCGGGTCTACTGATCCATTAGTTGCTGAACAATGGATCAATACTACTGAAAATATATTTTCAGTTCTTCAATGTTCTGAACATGATAAAGTCATCTTAGCAGTGTATCGTTTGGAAGGTGATGCTGATCAATGGTGGAATCTTATCAAGAATACGAGACCAAGAGATGATATTGAGTCCATGTAATGGGACGAGTTCAGGAACTTATTTTTCAATAAGTAATTCCCTCGTATTCTCCGAACAATGATAGAGAAGGAGTTTCTTGAACTAAAGCAAAAGGCTGATGAATCTATTGGTACCTAGGAAGTAAATTTTACACGACTTTCAAGGTATGCTTCGGGTATTATTATCCAACCTGAGAGTAAGATCGATCAATTCTTTAGTAGCATAATACCAAGTCTTCAAATGGAATTAGCCATAAGGGACTTCAATAGCTATGAGGAAATCGTTCGATGTGCTCTCAAAGTTGAGATGGAGATTGGAGTAACCTATCAGTCATATGGGTTTGATAAGAAGAGGAAAATGGAATTCAAAGGAAAATCTAAAGAGCACACTGAAAAGAAGATTAGTTTTCCCTTATGCTCAATGTGTGGAAAGAAATATGGAGGGAGTTGTCTTAAAGGGAAAAGTACAATGTTTCAAATGTGGAAAGGAAGGTCATCAGGCATTTGAATGCCGCAACAATGGGAAGAAGATGTCTAGTGATGAGAACAAAGAAAAGGATACATATAGTTCACCACCTAAACTTAAATGTTACACTTTTATGGAGATGGGTAATTATGCCAATCAATGTCGAAATCCAAGGGTGGATGATTATTGTCGACGTCAACAAACTCGTAAGGCTAAAGGCAAATGAAATTCACATTCAATTTCTATCAGCGATGTGGAGTACGATAATGAAGTGGTGAAAGGTACACTTACCATCCACTCTTAAGTAGAAAATGTTTCATTTGATTCTGGATCCACCCACTTCTTTATTTCTGAAGAGTTTTCTAAGGGTATCACCATATTACCTCAACAATTAGATGTTGAGTTAGCTGTGACCACCCCTAATGGAACAACAGTTACATCAAAAGTTTATAATTCTTCTCCGATTGAAGTTTGTGGGAAAGTACTTCATGCAAATCTTGTGATCCTCCCTATAGTGGAATTTTATGTGATTCATGGCATGGATTGTATATCTCTATATGGAGCTCATATCAATTGCATAAGACGGGAAGTCACAATTCATATTCCACATCAATCTTAGATCATCTATCGATGCAAGGATGAACATAACCTTCCAGTGGAAATTTATTCCATCTTATGGGTCTTGATTCAACTAAATGAAGGTTATTTATCTCAAATGGTTGGTGAGAAACTCACGATTAAGAATATGCCCATTGTACGAGAGTTTTATGATGTCTTTCCAGAGGAATTGCTGGGTCTTCCACCAAATCGTGAAGTTGAGTTTTCAATAGAACTCATAACAGGTGCTTTAACTATTTCAAATACAACTTATAGAATGGCCCCAATTGAGTTGCAAGAATTGAAGAAGAAACTCCAAGAGAATCTTGATAAGGTGTTCATACGCCCTAGTGTGTCGCCTTGGGGAGAACCTGTTCTATTTGTTAAGAAGAATGATGCATCAATGAGACTCTGCATTGATTATCGAGAACATAACAAGATCACTATCAAGAACAAATATCCTCTCCTGTGCATTGATGACTTATTTTACCAACTACGTGGAGCTCAATACTTTTCCAAGATTGATCTTCGTTCAGGGTATCATCAATTAAAGGTCAAAAGGGGGGATATACCAAATATGGCTTTCCGTACAAGGTATGGACACTATGAATTTATAGTGATGCCATTTGGTCTTACTAATGCCCCTGATATCTTCATGGATATGATGAATAGAGTCTTTAGAGACAATCTTGATCAGTTTGTGGTAGTCTTTATAGATGATATTCTTGTATATTCAAAAAGCAAGGCATAACATGAAGATCACTTGATAATTATATTGAAGACCCTGAGAAAGGATAAGCTTTCTTCCAAATTTACCAAGTGTGAATTTTGGCTTCAAAAAGCTTCATTTTTGGGTCACATAATCTCAAAAGAGGGGATATCTGTGGATCCAGTAAAAACAGAGGTTATTGAAAGATGGTCGAGGACAACAACAATAACTGAGATCCGAAGTTTTCTTGGTTTGTCTGGATATTATCAATGTTTTGTGAATGATTTTTCACGATTACCTAATCCACTAAAGAGGTTGACTCAGAAAGGAGTTAAGTTTGTTTGGATGGAGGAATGTGAAGAGAATTTCAAGGAGTTGAAAAGAAGGTTATCAAGTGTAATTGTTCTCACATTGTCTTGTAGTGGAGAAAGGTTTGTGATCTACAATGATGCATCAAAGAATGGATCGGGGTGTGTTCTTATGAAAAATGATATGGTGATAGCTTATGCCTCACAACAGTGGAAAATCCATGAGAAAAATTACCCAAATCATGATTTGGAGTTAGCTGCGGTAATCGTTGCATTGAAGATTTGGAGGCATTATCTTTATGGAGAAAGGTGTGACATTTATACTGATCATAAATGTTTAAAGTATATTTTCACACAAAAGGAGCTGAATATGCCTCAAAGAAGATGGTTATAGTTGATTAAGGATTACGACTGCTCAATTCATTACCACCCTAGGAATGAAAACATGGTGGAAAATGCATTAAGTCGACAAGGCCATGCTAGTTTATCCATGATGAGGATCACAAAAGATCCAATATTTATGGATTTACAAAGGATGGATCTTGAAATTATAATGGAAGGGTAAAATCGTATCTTTATCAAATGAATGTTCAACCATCTATACATGTTATGATTAAAGAGGCACAGAAATAAGATGTAGAGTTACAAAAGAAGGTGAGAAATGTTACTGAATTCAACCTTGATTGTGATGGGATAATAAAGTTCATGAATCGGGTTTGTGTTCCTCCCATCCCCGAATTAAAGAAGGAGCTGCTGGATGAGGCTCATAGTTCTTAATTCTCTATTCATCCTGGAAGCTCGAAGATGTATAGGGACCTGAAAGAGTAATTCTGGTGGGATGACATGAAAAGAGATGTTGATGAATATGTCTCTCGATGCTTGGTTTGTCAGCAAGTTAAAGTTGAGAGATAGAAGTCTAAGGGGTTGTTACAACCATTACCCATACCCGAATGGATATGGGAAACATCACTATGGACTTTTTCACAGGACATCCTAAAACATCCAAAGGCAATAATGCTATCTGGGTCATAGTTGATCGTCTTACAAAGTCTGCACACTTCATTTCTATTAGATATGATTTCTCTCTGGATCAGCTTGCCAGCATATATGCAAAGGAAGTGGTAAGATTGCATGGAGTACCACTTTATATTATATCTGATTGGGATTCGAGGTTTAACTCAAAGTTCTAGAGAAGTCTTCAGCACACTCTGGATACAGAGTTGAGTTTCAGCACTGCTTATCATCCACAAACAGACGATCAGTCAAGGAGGACTATTCAAAATCTAGAAGATATGTTGAGAGCTTCCTCTTTGGATTTAAAAGGTGGTTGGGATCAACACCTACCTTTGGTGAATTTTCTTATAATAAAAGCTTTCACTCCAGTATTTAGATGGATCCTTATAAAGCTCTCTATGGAAAGAAATGCAGGACTCCAACTTGCTGGGATGATGTTGGGGAAAGAAAGCTATTAGGACATGATCTTGTTGATGAGAAGGCAGAAAAGGTCCGATCTATTCAACAACACATAAGAGCATCTCAGAGTCGACAAAAAAGTTATGCCGACAACCGAAGAAAAACATAGAGTTTTAAGTGGGTGATAAAGTGTTGTTATGAATATCTCCTTGAAAGGGAGTAATGAGATTTGGAAAGAAGGGAATGCTGAGCCCTAGGTATATCGGTCCTTTCGAAATACTGGATCGTGTTGGGAAGGTAGCTTACCGATTGGCGCTTCCACAAAATCTCTCTCAAGATCACTATGTGTTCCATGTATCTCTCCTGAGAAAGTACATACCTGATCCTTCACATGTACTCAGCTCAGAAGTTGTACCGCTGGAAGAAGTTCTTTCTTATGAAGAACAGCCGATAGAGATTCTCGATCGTATTGAAAGAGTCCTACGGAAAAAGACCACTCGCATGGTGAAAGTTTTATGGAGGAACCACAAATTAGAAGAAGCTACATGGGAGCTTGAGGATATGATGAGGGAGAGGTATCCTCATCTATTTGTTACAAGTGACGAATTTCGAGGGCGAAATTCATTTTAAGGGGGGTAGAATGTAACACCCGAGACTTTTATAAGAAATATTTTGTTTTTTTATATAAATCATCAATGGAATCTTTCACTACACACAACACTATCTTGGCTTTCTTTACACGCAATTGTGACCTTCTTTGATAGCTTGTGTTGTACGCAATACTGAGTTTCACTAAACAACGATATACTATTAAAATATTATTAAAACTAGCCGTTATGAATAGTAATAATCACTTTTTGAAATTTTGTAATTTTTTTTTCAAAATGGACTTCATTTTTGGATTAGGAATATCGAAATTAGCCTAGGGTGAAATTTGGGTACTTTTCTAGAATCTTTCAATTTTTGATGAATAGTGAAAACACTGGGTTACTATTTAAAAAACCGACTTTTTATTTAAATAATTATTTATTTTATTTAAATTTATTTTAGGTCAAAATTGATACATAATACCTATATAAGTTCAATGTAATTCATTGGAGTAATTTTATAATAATTTTAGATATATAAAAATTTTATTGAACTTTTCACCGTCTTTTACCCACCTCTAAGGAGAATTTGCAAATTTACATAAAACATAATTTTACCGTTTCTGTGAGTGGAATTTCAAAAATCCGAGAGACACGGTTGATGTCAGTAAGTAAAATTTGGTTCAATGAGATGAAAATAATTTTTGGTGAATAGTAACTTCTTATTTTTATTTACCACGGTTAAAAGTAAATAGGGCAATTAAGGGTAAAAATTATATTATTATTACCCTAACACATGTCCTAAATATATGGGATAAGTTTAATTCGACCAAAAACAACACTAGGTATAAAAAATGAACATTTAGTCCCACTTGAATTGGATTAGGACATTTATTATTAATGTTTTTAAAGAAGGGTTAAAATAGTTAAAATCAAAGTTTCATAAGTAAATAATTTTTAATATAGGGTTATACATAAGATAAATTCTACTATAAATATTCATTATAAAGATAAAATGATTTCGTACATAATGGTATTTCATTTGTAATTTTTAGACATTATATAATTTAATTTATTTATGACACAAAGATGATGTAGTAATTATCTTATTAATGAAATATTGACATAAGTGATGTTATAAATACCCAAATAAATGTAATTTGAGACTTTTTATGAATTCCACTAATTTTATAAGTTAATAGTACATGATAGTATTTATTTAATTAACTTTTTTAGAACTAAGAATTCTGTTATGATTTTCACAAAAATCAATTACAAAATAGTGTCAAAATTGATATAAAATAGATTTTAAAACAAATATTATATTATTAATTGTTATATTATTCCTAAAAATCTAATTTTCGGAAAAAATGACTTATATAAGGTTATATATATTAATAATAAACAATTGGGGGTTCTTTTGGCTTGTTATAGTATGTTTATTAACCTTATAATGTAAGAACAAAAAAAGACACGGTAAAAGTAAAATTATCTAACTTAAAGTTAAATCTAAAAGATAAGGTTAAAATAGTAAAGAAAACATGTCCAAACTCTATTGGATGAGAGGATTTCGATCCATGCCCACCTTATCTTATAAATGAATCAATTTGGAGCAATTTAAAACCGTATATGGCTTTATAATAAAATAATATTTTTAGTTCGTCCAAAGGAGCCCCTCTCCTCCCTTATAAAAGGGCACCTCCTCCCTCTCTTCCTCACACCACATTGAGCCTTCAAGCTCGGCCATAACCTGCCAATTTCTTTTCTCCACTTCCCTAGAAATATCCTAGAGGTTGTATCCTTCTTCAAAGACCAATTCTAGTTCCCTAAAAGGAGGTCTCAATGAAGCGCTTCAAAGAAGAGGTAGTGTCCGTTACCGATTCTTTCAACTTTATTTCTCCTTCCACATATTCTTCTTTAGTTATTTCATTATGAATTAATAACATCAGTATCACTCATATAATTATATGTTATTATAATTATGAAACAACCCTATTTCACCATCTATCCATCCAACAGAAAATGAAATCACCACGCGTGCGTATGTACAGAATACCGTCTCCACGCCGTGGAGTAATCTATTTTCAACAACCACCTTACTTGGATGGGTATAATGGTGTAATTAATGAATACATATTATTATTTTAAAGTGATATTTATTCTTAAATATTATACATATACTCAAATACAATTCCACGATCATGGTAATGATATCATCGCTCGTTCATATGTACGGAATACCGTCTCCACGATGTAATGCGACTCATTCTACATGATTTTCATTGAATAATGATTAAATAAATGAATTGAGTGAATAAATATGATATATATTACACTAATAAAATTCTAGAAATGAGGTATCTATAACCTAAAAAGAAGAATAAGAATTTATTCGACAAAACACGCATAATAACAAAAAGTAATAAACACCCGAATAACAAGTAGCAATAAAATATTACAAGTAATAATATAAGATTATGACCATATATGATATCATAACAATGATTATGATTCTAGAATAAGTCAATGACATTATTTTAATCATTATACAGGTGGTTCGGACAATTACGATGAAAATCAGACCTAAGGAAAGGGAAAATCTCGCAATCTCAATTTTTATCCGAGATTGTTTATACATTAGAATTTACTGGGGAATATTTATCATGCACATCCATGTTTCCTCAATATGTAATATTTATATCCTCCTAAAATTTTTTAAATCCAATTTTACCCTTCAGTGAGTTTTTTAGTAAATGATATGAAAGGAATCTTTTGTCGTTATTCGCATGAGGTACTTTATGACTTTTCCGACATAAGTACGAGAAGAATGTTTTTTAACTTATACGTCATGAATGGATTTTTTAAAACATTATTTCCAAGAAGCATAATTTACATGTTTTCATGTTTATTTTTAATCAACTTATTTTAGTTTAAAAGTGTATGACATGTTAATAAAGGAAAAAAAATTTTGAAGTAGAAAGAATATTTTCCTCAAGAATGGAGTTCAAGTGTTTTATCAAAATTATTTTCCATCTAATATAATATAGGGTTCTGTTTCTATCCCTATTTTTACATTGATTTGATTATGTTATGATGGAATTATTTTTATGATGTCCATTTATCTTATATGGATTATTTTATGATGGCATGATGTTTAAGAATCCCATTTTTATTACATGGGTTATGCAATGATGTATGATTTTTTTTGAATTTTTGGCACACATAAGAATGGTATCATTATGAGATGGCTGGGACCTATATATCCCTCCAATGCATTGGGTAAAGATTTTATATCTCAATAGATAGACATTGCTGGAATGGCAGGTTAAACCGATTCAGTGAAACAGGACTCGAACGAGGAATGAACTCGGTTCAGAAATGGACTTTGTCCGCTAAGATAGTCTTAGAAATGAGTCTTGACTACTAAGAAATGATTCTCTATGATTATGTGTGTATGACACAATGTTTCATGTTTTATGTTATGATTATTGGGATTACATTTCACTTCTATGATTTATCCCATGATATGAAAATATGATTTATTTTCAGGTTAAGATATCCATAATGTTATGTTCATGATGTGATTGATTTTTCTTTTTTTTACCCTTACTGAGCATTGGAGCTCACTCTTTTGTATGTTTTCTTTCCCCTAGGTCAGGAAAATGTTTATTAAGTAGGATATTCCAAAAGGGACTCTAGATATGATGAAATAAATGGGAGACAATGTAGATGCTTTATGAACTAGTTGTTTATGTTTCCCAGTTTCTAAAGACACTATACCTATACGTTCCTTTCATGGTTTTGTTATATGTTGTAATAAGTGTGCTTCAATTTTGAAGTATTAACAATGTTTGTAGAGTATGGGTCGTTATATATAAAAATTATAAATAAAATTAAATTATGTAGGAAATGTTTTTATATTTCTAATGAGTATCTATTTTCTAAAAGATAAGTTATATAACCCCATTTAAAAATTGTTTTACTAAAAGATATAATTTTATGTCATTTTTGTCTTTACTTTAAATTAAATAATATAATGTGTCATTATCACTCTCAAGTGGATCCATGGTGTTCCAAAAACGACCCAAGGATTCCCATTTTTGGAAATGTGTCATCCAATAAATATAGGACATATGTTAGTGTAATTAACATTATTATAATATTATTTTTTACCCTTATTTATTGGATTTACCCTTTAACCATGGTAATTAAAACATTTACTAATGGAATTATTCAAAATGTATAAAAATAAAAGTTACATATTTACATAATTTAGACCTCATGATTCGAAATATGGAATCCATTTTTCCAAATTCAAAACATATAAGTGGAAGATATTAATTTTAAATTAATTCCCGTTTTAAAAAAAAGCTTGTTTTTAAGAAATAATAACTATAAAAAATTTATACTTGTTTATGTCCAGTTTAGTTGTAAAATTACAAAAAATTAACTAAATTATATTGAATGATGAAAATATAATATAATGATACTTTTAAACCACTCAAATTTATAATTTAACCATATAAATTATTTTGATTAATAAGTTATATTTAATTAAAATTTATTATTTTTAATACTCATAAAAAAGAGTATATTTTCAGAAAAGTTCCAAAAATTAACCAAAAGATAATTTTGATATTCTGAATTCAAAAATGATGTCTACTTAGAAATATTAAATTTATAAAATTTAAAAAAGTGGTTATTACTATTTATAATGGCTAGTTTGATTGGTCTTGCTGTGTTAAAACTCCATGTTGTGTACAATGCATGATACTACATTATTCAATGGGAAACATACTGTGGATGCTTGGGGTGATAAATTATCCCATCCTTAAAATAATTTTGTCCTCAAAATTTCTAGAATATTATTGCATAAAAAGATTCTGGTGGTTCTTCATCACAAGTTCCTTGGGTTCCCACATTGCCTCTTCCATCTTGTGGTTTCTCCATAGAACTTTTACCAGATGAGTCATCTGGATTCTTAGCACTTGTTCTCTGGTAACAAGAATTTTGATAGGCTCTTCACAATAAGACAGATCTGGTTCCAGTTTAATTTCCTCATCAATGAGTACATTTGTTGGGTTAGGCATGTATTTTATCATTAATTATATGTGGAACACATCATGAACTCCAGAGAGACATGGAGGCATTTCCAAATGATAAGCTACAACTCCAATTCGTTATAGAATTTAGAAAGGTCCGATGTACCAAGGTCTAAATTTTCCCATCTTACTAAAATTTATAACACCCTTCTATTGAGGTACCTTCATGGAAACATGATATCCTACTTGGTATTCCAAATTCTTCCTTAGTTATTGTTTCGCGCGGAATCCGGGGATGACCTCCTGGACGGGAGATTCAAACGTTCCGATCGGTTTCTAACGGGTTTGTTCGTAGAACCGGAAACATCCAATGATTCCACATCCGTTTGGACCTACTTTCCAAAGGCAGGCGCTCATTAGCTTGTGGGCTAATGAGGCTTAGGAATTTGCATTGGTCGAGAGGATGGGAGGTCGGACTCATCACACCTTTTTGAGGGGAATTATTGTCTACTCCGGGACTCTCTTTATAGATTTAAGTTAAGTTCGTGAATCCTTATTACATTACCAAGTATAAAATGAGCTTTCCTTTAGTTTTAACAATCAATGATTAAATATGCAAGAAATTTAGAGAATCTTTTATATGTATTCGAGGTCCTTCATCAATATAGAATCATCTATATTTGTTTAGAGATTCTTGGTCAATGGTATCCTTCAAAACATTTATATAAAAGTCTCTTGGTCATTTTGATGACCAGGCTGGTTTTAAAGCCACTCAGTGGGGCACTTGAAGTTTATCGTCATTCAGAAGGACAGATATTATTTCAATGTTGGGATCGAACCCATGAATGGGCTACCTACGTATCCTTTGTTTTGAAACAGGAATCAGAACCCACGTAGTTCGAGGAATGGGATATGATGTTTTATGATTGATGGCTCAAAGATGAATGTCATAATTACTTTTACACTCTAAGCTCACGTGAGTCATGCTCGGTGTGAGAAACAAGAGGTATTGGTAAAATTTAGACAATTGTGCCATAAAAGATGCAATCATAAGAATTTGTTTTGGGGCTTATGTATAGATGACTGCCCAGATAGGCGAAGGTTTAGGATTTACTTTTAGGAAGAAAATCCATGAACAGGGTCCACAAAGTTATATGTGCTTCATGGAGATTTGAATACTCTAATCTTGGGGCTTACTCCTAAGGAGGATGCCCAAGTTAGGAGGGGACTTATGATTGGGTTTTATTCCTGAAAAGGAAACCCAAATCAAAGGAAATTTATGACTGGTTAAGAGAAATTTTATGAGACTTGGGGCTTACTCTTGAAAAGGAAGCCCAAGGTTATGACTGAGTCTTTATTCCTGAAAAGGAGACCCAGGTTAGGGATTAAGGTTTGGGGCTTACTCCTGAGGAGGATGCCCAAGATTAAAGGACTTTGATTGGGGCTTATTCTTAAAGAAGATGCCCAAGGTTCATGACTAGGACTTATTCCTGAGAAGGAAGCCTAGGTTAGGACTGAGTCTTTATTCCTGAAAAGGAGACCTAGGTTAGGGATTAAGGTTTGGGCTTACTCCTGAGGAGGATGCCCAAGATTAAAGGACTTTGATTGGGGCTTATTCTTAAAGAAGATGCCCAAGGTTCATGACTAGGACTTATTCCTGAGAAGGAAGCCTAGGTTTAGGGGACTTGGGGCTTACTCCTGAAAAGGAAGCCCAAGGTTATGACTGAGTCTTTATTCCTGAAAAGGAGACCCAGGTTAGGGATTAAGGTTTGGGGCTTACTCCTGAGGAGGATGCCCAAGATTAAAGGACTTTGATTGGGGCTTATTCTTAAAGAAGATGCCCAAGGTTCATGACTAGGACTTATTCCTGAGAAGGAAGCCTAGGTTTAGGGGACTTGGGGCTTACTCCTGAAAAGGAAGCCCAAGGTTATGACTGAGTCTTTATTCCTGAAAAGGAGACCCAGGTTAGGGATTAAGGTTTGGGGCTTACTCCTGAGGAGGATGCCCAAGATTTAAAGGACTTTGATTGGGGCTTATTCTTAAGGAAGATGCCTAAATCAAAGGTTTTATAACTGGGGATTTATTCCTGAAAAGGAAACCCAGGTTAGGATTCTCTCATCTTAAAGGATGAGGTTGAATGAATGAACTCTCAATCTTTGGTGACATAAAGATGTTTAAATCATTAGGTTTTGAGAGATATTTCACATAATTCCTTTCAGATAAGGATGTCAAATCAAGAAATCATGCCATAAATGGCTTTGAAGAGTATCTTGAAGACTGAATCTTGAATAGGAAGGGTGAAATGGCTTAAGAGGGGTGAAAAAGGGCAAGATGGGCACCCAAAAAGATAGGGGCGCGCAAGTATTGAAGGTCGCACAAGTCCTGCGGCGGCGCGCAAGTATTGGTCGCGCAAGTATACTTGCGCGACATAAGGGATACTTGCGCGATTTTCAATCAGAGTTGAATTACTTGAGCGACTCTTTATTAAACCCTTTCCCATCCTCTTGAGGTTCTTCCAGTAGAGGGACGCGCAAGTTATATTGAAGGAATTAAGTCGGCGCGCAAGTGTTTGATAAGTTTCAACACTTAGGCCTTCCTTCTTCCCTTTAGATCTTCCATTCTAGGTAAGAAATTACCTTAGAAGTGTTCTGGAAGCTTTGAGAAGAGACTTGGGCGTCGGGAGCTTTGATACGAGTTTCTGGGAAAAGAACCTCTTTAATGGGGGGCCCACAGGGTCTATTTATAGGAAAAAGAAGACCCCGGGCGGTTACCGAGCGGTTACCGAGCGGTTACCACTTAGGTCGCGCAAGTCACTTGCACGACCATAAGGTGTCGCGCAAGTACTTGCACGATCACTAGGCGGCGCGCAAGTGTACTTGCGCGACCATGAGGGAACTTCCACGACCTATGGGCAATGTTCTCCTTGTTCATCCCTTTGTCGATTTTTGATGTTTCTTCAAAGGATGAATCACTTTGAGATCAGATATTCCCTTTTCCGACCTGTAGATTCTGTGACGAAAGGAGCGTCAACAAAAGTCCCCCCTCAGAGTTGGATCCGGAAAGAAATGAGGATTTGACTCTGAGGAAATTGAATCCATTCAAAGGAAAAGGGGGGCGCGCAAGTCTTCAGTGCACAGAGGGCAGCGCGCAAGTGTGCTGGAACTTGACTTTTATTCAGAGTTCCTTTGTCTTTTGTGTGGGCAGTTTAAAGTCATGCACGCCGGACATAAAGGGGCTAATGTTTAAGGTCGAAATAGCTTTGACCGAAAAATGGATTAAAATGGATTCAATTCCTTGATAATTTATCTGAAAACATATTTACCATACTCAAGTATGAGGGAAAAAATGTAAACTATGGCTTAAGAATATTTGAATCTGAGGAATGATATGAAAAAGAGATAAATAGCATTAGAAGAAGTAGTTTCCAAGAATGAAGTTACTATTATTTAACAAAACCCGTTAGGGGGTGGAAATATGCAGGGCCACCTATGGGCATTGGCTGCATAGTCAAATAAAATAGCATCTTTTGGCTGACAAGTCTGTTATGTGGACTGTTTATGCAAGGCCACCTATGGGCACGTGCTGCATAGTTAGGCAAAAGAACTCTCAGAAATTTACTTTCCTAGTGCTAAAAGCCAGTGAAAGTTTATGGAGATTCAAATTTTCTAAAGCATAGAGTTTGTTGTATGGAAAGAGGTACTTGAATATGGAGAAGATATTTTTCAAACAAGAATATCGAAGAACTGGATGAATATCACTCCTACGAAGGTCTGACCCAAACGTAGGGAAGAAGAATAAACCATAGACTTGAATACTTTCAGATCATGAAAAAGGATATGGGACAAATACGTTAAGGATGGCTATTTTTGCGGATCCCTACATACTGTCGTTTAAGACAAATAAGGACAAAAGAGGCATTCTTCCCAAGAATGAAGTTACTATTATTTAACAAACCCGTTAGGGGGTTGAAAACATGCAGGGCCACCTATGGGCATTGGCTGCATGGTCAAATAAATAGCATCTCTTGGCTGACAAGTCTGTTATGTGGACTGTTTATGCAAGGCCACCTATGGGCACGTGCTGCATAGTCAGGCAAAAGAATTCTCAGAAGTTTGACATTTTTGTGACCATAAGTCATGAAAAGGGTTATGAAGATCTGAAAATATTTAAGGTTAGGATTATAATACATAAAGATGGGTATTTTCCAATGTATATAGAGATACATAGGTCAATGAAAACCATAATCATGTTGTGGCTGGGTCCTGAATTGAAACTTGGACTTCACTACGTATCTCATAAGAATGAGAATCAAGCCATACGTAGTTCTTGAAATGCAGTTTAACGTCGTGCAGGACGAAAGGATGAGTGATCTTAGTTTTTTTTTGGGTCATAGAATTCGGACCATAATAATGAATACACAGTATGTGTTTTCATGAGGACTTTTCAGTCAAGGGACTGAAAGTGAAATTTGGGGTTAGGCCCAAAAGACTTGGGACTGGATTCGAGGGACACTCGAATGTTCCTACGTATCCCATAAAGATGGGAATCAAGTCCACGTAGTTCTAGAAACTACCCTTTGTACAAATTTGGTTCGTACATGTGAAGGGTGAAAAGGGACTTTAGTGCAATGATGGTTTTAACCTAAGATAAAAAGTTTAGGCATTACCATGTATGTACGTAGTCTTTTTGAAAATGAAAACCATGATTGAAAAAGAATCAATGTTTAATAATGGTTCCTTCTCAAATGAGGAAATCAAAGAATATTGTAGTTTATTGTCGTACTGGACAAAAGTGTTGTATAGTTTAACGTCATATAACAAGGACGAAAGTGAATCAATGTAAAGATATTGATTCCAAGGGTGGTTTCACAAATCATCATCATATGAGATTGTGGTGAACCAATGTGAAGAGATTGTTTTTGGGCTTGAACCTTTGGGAGGTTGCCTACATACCCAGCCTGGAGGGCAAGGATCAAAGTCTGTGTAGTTCAATTAAAGAATGAATTAATGATCAAGTTGTTCTTGTGGACAATGATCTAAAAAAAATGTTGTTGGGACTTACACATGGTTAGTGGCCCAAAGGGAGTGTTATGGTTGATGTTCGCTCTAAGCTCACGTGAGTCATACTCGGTGTGAGAAACAAGAGGTAATAACAACCTTAACGATGTACAGTTTAATGTCATGTAGGACATAAAAAAGGGATTTTCTGTACAGTTTAGCGTCATGTAGTTAAGACGAAGGGGACAATATAGTTTAACGTCATATTGGACGAAAGGGGGATTGTGCAGTTTTAATGTCATGCTGGACTTTTGATGATTATATAGTTTAATGTCTTTTCGGACGTGAGGGACTTTTATACAGTTTAGCGTCATGTAGTTAGGACGTCACAGTTTAACGTCTTGCTGGACATATTTGCAAATAGTTTATGGTCGTATACATGGACCAGGAATGATGCAGTTTTAAGGTCATGCTGGACTGTTTATGGAACTTTTTCACAGTTTAATGTCGTGTGGGACGAAGTTGCAGTTTAAAGTCATACTGGACCATTGCTGTATAGTTTTAGCATCATATAGCAAGGACGAACTGATGCTGTACAGTTTAAAGTCATGTAGCTAAGACTAAGGTGAATCAATATAAGGATATCAGTTCTGATCTTTTTACAGTTTATCGTCATGCCGGACGATGAAAGTGCCACACAGTTTAATGTCATGTCGCTAGGACAAAATATAGTTTAATGTCATCTCGGACAGAATACAGTTTAGTGTCATGTAGGACAATAAGGGACTTAACACAGTTTAACGTCATGCTGGACGATGAAAGTGCCACACAGTTTAATGTCATGTCGCTAGGACAAAATATAGTTTAATGTCATCTCGGACAAAATAAAAGAACTTCTATACGGTTTATTGTCATGTTGGACAAAATCAGGGACTATGCAGTTTAAAGTCTTGCAGTTAGGACTATTGGTGCTGCACAGTTTAGTGTCATGTTGCAGGGACATAAGTGCGAATAGTTTAAGGTCATATGCACGGACCATACAGTTTATCGTCATGCTGGACGTAGTTGTAGTTTAAGGTCATACTGGACCATTGCGTAGTTTAAGGTCATACCGGACCTAGTTGTTGATGCAGTTTAAGTTCATGCTGTATGAACCAATTGTAAGTCTTGGTTCTGGGGACCAATATTTTGTGTTTATACAAAATACTTCTTCAGAAATCTGGCATTAGTTGGAGTCGTGATGTCTTCTCCATCCATTGAGATTAAACAGAACCAAAGATTAACTCTTCGTCTGATAAAGTCTCTGCCTGATTAGCCTGTTTAGGCTGTGCCGTTTGATGGGGCGGTGCCCGTGACTTTGAAGTAGATGGCATGAAATCTGCCAGAGTCAAAGACAATTTAGGCTTTGATGCATACTCATCTTCTTCTGATTCCTCTTTCTTCTTTGAATTACGCTGCCCTTTTGAGGATTTGTCCTTTGATGGAGGCTTTACTGCAGCTTTTGTAGTTGACACAATTGGCTTCTTCAATTGTGTTCGCAAAATGGAATGGGTCCGATTGATTGTCTTTCTGACCATCCAATCATCATATTTTTTCGCAGTTTTGCTTTTGACTTCCTGCCACTCGCCTCCTTCCTCTGGATCTGTAGCGGTAATACACGCTACATGAGCTGAAGAACCCTTCAATTTGACTTGTCCCAAGTCAACCATCTTTTGTAGGAGGTCTTTAAAGACAAAACATTCCTGGATGGGATGTCCCAACATTTGATGAAAGGGACAATAATTGGGACGGTCTTCATCTCCTTCCTTGTTTGGTCTCTTCGGCACTGGTAATTGAACCAAATTATTTTCCAGAGCTGAAATGAAGTAACCAGGAACTTGCTCACTTCGGAAAGAGTATGTTTTACTCTTCATATCCTCAAATTGTTTTCGTCGTTGATCTTTTTGATCATTTGGACGAAACAGCCTTTGTTGTTGGCGTTCAGGAGGTGGAGCCCTTCGAGAAGATGAAGGTTTTGAAGTAGAAATAGGTACAGGTGCCTGTTTAAGCATAACTGTAGCAGTTTCTGCTTTACCCATTCTTCTTCCTGGAGCTGATGGAATTACACGAGATTTAACCTTAGCCTGTATAAGGGAATCTTCAATCTGTTGAGCGATTGAAGTAAGGTCTCGAAACCCTCCTGTGTATTTCACAGGGATCAATGGCGTGCGTAATTCGTCACGCAAATTTGCCACACAGATTGGCAATAATTCCTCCTGAGGGAGTGATAAACTCAAGGAATACGTTAATCCCTTCCAACGAGCAATGAAATCAGAGACTCTTTCATTCTCCCTTTGCTTGCAGTTTGTAAGATCGAAAACTGTCGTTTTTGGCAAAGTTGAGCTGAACTGAAGAAGGAATTTTTGACGAAGATCCTCCCATCCGATGACTGACCGGGATTTCAAGCTTGTATACCAGACAAAAGCTGGTCCTTGCAAGGTTCGCACGAAGCATCTGAGTTTCACTGCTTCTTGTTGTTCTGGAGTTCCCATCATAGGATCACAACAAGACACGTAATGCGTCAAATGTTGTTCAGGGTCGCCTGATCCATTGAAAGTAGGGAAAATAGGGTTTCCAAAACTGGATGGAGGAGAAATTGAATCTACCCATTCAGGGTAAACTTTCTTTTCAGGTTGAACTTGCGCCCGTTTCCCTTCCATAGTTTCTAACCGAGCTGTTAATGACTCAATAGTAGTTATTAACTTTTGAGAAACGTCAGGTTGAACTTGGTTTTGGGTAGGTGCAATGAATGGAGCTTGGACAGCCGTGGAGGTTGGTGCTGCAACTAATGGTAGTGCTGCCAACCGTTGTTGCGTTTGACCCGTAGGATTAGACCTCTGTGGGTGTACTGATAAAGGAGGATATTCCTGATCCATCTCAGTAGTTACAACAAATTCCTTCGGCTGTCGGACTTCAGCATTCTTAAGAAGAAGACTACTCTGAAGTAGTTCTGCATTCAACCTTCTTAATTCTTTCATTTCTTCCTCCTGTTGTGCAAGCCTTTGCTCTAATGAGAGCGATTGACCTCCTTCAGAGGAAGGGTGAGAAGTAACCTGATTCTTTCCTTTCCCCTTATTAGATCCTTTTCGGAGAGGGGGAAGTGGGTTACTTGAAGGAATACCCAAATTTTGGGTAAGCCTTTGATTACGTGTGCGCACACCTTCTTCATTTAGGTCTGTGTGCGCAACTTCTTGAGCAGGAACCTCTTCATCTGATCCCTCTGATTGAGCCTCATCTGGTGAATCAGCAGCAACGGCAGTGATGACATTAATGGATGCATATTTCATGAAATCCTTTCTATCAGCATTTATATGATATTGTCTCCTTTTATGTCCATGATAAGACATGGCATTCCGTTGACTTGACCCCTCAGGAATTTCTTTGTGAACCGTCACTTGGAGAGAATCTCCTGACATCTTGGCTCTTCGTTCCTCTTGAGGCTTATTCCCTAATCGAGAGAATACTGACTTTCTCTGAGGGAGGGACTGAAGATTTGAAAAATTCCCCAGTCCGGTGGACTGGGGGTGTTCCTGTTGCTTCTGCTCAACTCCTCGAATTCCATTCGTTGATTCTGAGGGTTGGGTTAGAGAAGTCCCCAGTCTGGCAAGCTGGGGTGTCTCTTGACATGCTATGTCTGAGATCTTCTTGAAATCTCTCTTGATCTTGCGGATCTTAATTCGGAAATTAGCTGGATGCATTAACCTGTATCCACTTTTATCACCTGGTTCAACAGACCGTTGGATGATTTCCGAAACTTCTGTCATTTGATGACGTGTTTGCTCCAGACGAGAGGCTTGTGCAATATTCTCGCCTGCTTGATGTAGGAGCAATTCAACAACCTGTTCTCTATATACTTGATTTTGAGAGGAACTAGTTGAAGCTTGATCTCGAGCAAGATTTTGATTATGAACAAAGCCCATTGACTGTGGCCGGCCATGGGCAATAACATTGCATGAGAACATTTTCGGCGGGCTTTGCTGACCGGAAAGCACTGTGAAATGTAGTGCTCCGTGAATACCCCATCCTCTGATATGAACATTAGATGGAGCATTGGAAATTAACTGACGCAATTTTCTCAGCGCGCCAAGGCATGAACGTTGAAGGGTTCTCTGTTGCTTTTCAGCCTTTGGATACCGAGAGACTGATAGAGATGCCAAATCAATCTGGCGTTGTAACCCTTCTATTATCTTAAGATGGTTTTCATATTCATCGTAAGATAATACCTTCTTCTTTAATTGACAAAGAGTTTTCCATATGTTAATACGAATATCATGGATTCCATCATCCGTCAACATCTTTGGAATGTCATACTGTGAATCAGCCAAAGGCCAAAACATGACTGGTACTTCACCTTTTGCCAGTTTTTTCCTCATGTTCAGCATTTCCTCTTTATCATTAAATGAAGATTCTTCTACCTGTTTGGACCAGTGTTGGTGTTTCCTTGTTGCTTCATCGTATTCAACAAGATTGGTAGAGGAATCACTATTCATGCTGGAAGATGAATGACCTAGGGAAGGTTCGGAGAATAACCTGAACCCCAAGCTATCTTCTGATGGAGAAAGAGTTTCACCTGCCGATAGTAAAACTTCAGACATGACTGGTTTTACGTTTGCAAGTGCCTCGAGATAGGAGGGCTTTCTCGTCACTACATTGCCTTCTGAAGAATTTTCGAGACAATGTGAATCACTACTGCGGAGAGGACTTTCGCAGCGAAGTTCATCACCATGAGGAGGACCTTCATGATGGGTTACAGCAAAAGATGATATCTCTTGCTCCTTGGTCTTCTGACCACACAGAGGGTTCCTGTGGTTCTCATCTGAAGAAGAAACTTCAAGATTGACCGAATTTTCATGAAGCAAGTCTTCATGAGGAAGTGTCTGTTGAAGACCTTCGGGATTAATGTTCCTGTTATTGGGAACTGAGGGAGTAGAATCTTGAATTTCGACAGATAAATGTCTGAGGGCTTCAAGAACTCCAGCATCGAGCAAGGCCTTGTTGCAGATTGGCCTTTGATCTCCTGACTGTGCTGGGCGGATCTTTTTCTTAGATGCCTTCTTACTCGCTTTAGAAATCACTTGATGACGAAAGTGATTTCTCTGAGCAGGTGTATGTGCCTGATCAGGAAAGATGGTCAGGTTAGGCTGACGATCATCGCTCAAATCAGGTGTATGTGCCTGACTTGGTTGTCCATATGATATGGGGGAGTAGGCCCCACAACCCTCTTGGACTGGAACAGATGTGTGTGTCTGTTCCGGAGTGAATTGTTGATGTGTCACTCCACTGCTAGGGATAGATTTATGTGTCTGTCCCTGAGATGATGCTGAAGATGTTATGATATCCTGGCAAGCATCCAGAATATGAGCAGGAATTTGCTTCTGCTCTTTCACCATTGATAAAATATGCTTGGTGACTTCAGCCGCCGGAACAGGGATATACGTCCATTCCGGGCTTGGAGTAGGTGTATGTGCCTGCTCCTGTCCTCCTTTTCCTGTCAGTGAATTCTGACAGTACTCAAGTGTGGAGGCAGAGAGTTTAGTCTGCCTCTTGTTTGTCGTCGGGGCTTTCCGACTGACTTCTCCGTGCGCTACCAAACGAGACTGTTGGTAGGCTTGATTAGTATTAGCAGGTGTATGTGCCTGCTGATTACACTTCGCCAAACGCTGTTGACGAGATCCATCATATGTAGTCAGACGAGCCTGCTGACTAACTGCTGATGTATAAGCAGGTGTATGTTCCTGCCTATGGTACTCCGCCGGAATTGCCTGGCGGGATCGGCTTGATGCTGCCAGACGAGTCTGCTGGACAGCAGGATTAAAACGAACAGGTGTGTATGCCTGCTCGTTATTTGCCACCAAGTTAGGTTGGTGGACTTCTCCGGAGATGGCAGGGATGACAACCTGCCTATTATTAACCGGATTCCGTCTCTGGTGATTCATCTTGCCTGCTCGGGTTCGAGGAACCTGAGCTGAATGCCTGGAGCCGGTACCCTCATCATGTTGAGGGTGCACTACCGCACGAGTCTGGCGGCGATTGTTGATGGGAGCCCTTGAGAAGGACTCCTGTCTCTTTGAATTAAGGTCCTGCGGGACCTGCTCATTCACTTCCTCAGAATAAGGGAGTGAATGGAAATTGCGTTCCGGGGATAACGACCCGAAACGGTTGGAGACGGTAGTCAGCACCGCCTGCTTCTTGATTTCTGGTCGCCGTTGTCCGGACGACCAGGTAGAATTGTTAACTTGGAGGGCTTGACGAGCGGCCTCCAGAGTTGGGATAGTACCGTTACGACGGTACTCCTTAACCAGTGCATTTGAAACACAGCGTTGAAGACGCTGAGTTGGTGATGTCATCCTCAGAGCGGATGACGTTCCAGCAGGAGTAGCAGCATTGGTTTTCATGGCAGCAGACCTCACAGTAGAGGTGTTCTCAGCAGCAGTATTCACAGGGGTGAATTTAAGGAAAGCCATTTTTTGTAGAAGATCTTGAAAAAAGAGTGCCTTTTCCATATAACAGACATAATCAAGATGAATCCGGCTACTGCATCTTTTGGATGATCATATGTCAAAGATTTCCTTGTTGGCCCAAGGGGCCTAACATCTAAGAAGAACATCACTTTAACTTGGTTAAGGATTCACGTCGGGTTCACCATTTTTTGTTTCGCGCGGAATCCGGGGATGACCTCCTGGACGGGAGATTCAAACGTTCCGATCGGTTTCTAACGGGTTTGTTCGTAGAACCGGAAACATCCAATGATTCCACATCCGTTTGGACCTACTTTCCAAAGGCAGGCGCTCATTAGCTTGTGGGCTAATGAGGCTTAGGAATTTGCATTGGTCGAGAGGATGGGAGGTCGGACTCATCACACCTTTTTGAGGGGAATTATTGTCTACTCCGGGACTCTCTTTATAGATTTAAGTTAAGTTCGTGAATCCTTATTACATTACCAAGTATAAAATGAGCTTTCCTTTAGTTTTAACAATCAATGATTAAATATGCAAGAAATTTAGAGAATCTTTTATATGTATTCGAGGTCCTTCATCAATATAGAATCATCTATATTTGTTTAGAGATTCTTGGTCAATGGTATCCTTCAAAACATTTATATAAAAGTCTCTTGGTCATTTTGATGACCAGGCTGGTTTTAAAGCCACTCAGTGGGGCACTTGAAGTTTATCGTCATTCAGAAGGACAGAGATTATTTCAATGTTGGGATCGAACCCATGAATGGGCTACCTACGTATCCTTTGTTTTGAAAAAGGAATCAGAACCCACGTAGTTCGAGGAATGGGATATGATGTTTTATGATTGATGGCTCAAAGATGAATGTCATAATTACTTTTACACTCTAAGCTCACGTGAGTCATGCTCGGTGTGAGAAACAAGAGGTATTGGTAAAATTTAGACAATTGTGCCATAAAAGATGCAATCATAAGAATTTGTTTTGGGGCTTATGTATAGATGACTGCCCAGATAGGCGAAGGTTTAGGATTTACTTTTAGGAAGAAAATCCATGAACAGGGTCCACAAAGTTATATGTGCTTCATGGAGATTTGAATACTCTAATCTTGGGGCTTACTCCTAAGGAGGATGCCCAAGTTAGGAGGGGACTTATGATTGGGTTTTATTCCTGAAAAGGAAACCCAAATCAAAGGAAATTTATGACTGGTTAAGAGAAATTTTAAGAGACTTGGGGCTTACTCTTGAAAAGGAAGCCCAAGGTTATGACTGAGTCTTTATTCCTGAAAAGGAGACCCAGGTTAGGGATTAAGGTTTGGGGCTTACTCCTGAGGAGGATGCCCAAGATTAAAGGACTTTGATTGGGGCTTATTCTTAAAGAAGATGCCCAAGGTTCATGACTAGGACTTATTCCTGAGAAGGAAGCCTAGGTTATGACTGAGTCTTTATTCCTGAAAAGGAGACCCAGGTTAGGGATTAAGGTTTGGGGCTTACTCCTGAGGAGGATGCCCAAGATTAAAGGACTTTGATTGGGGCTTATTCTTAAAGAAGATGCCCAAGGTTCATGACTAGGACTTATTCCTGAGAAGGAAGCCTAGGTTTAGGGGACTTGGGGCTTACTCCTGAAAAGGAAGCCCAAGGTTATGACTGAGTCTTTATTCCTGAAAAGGAGACCCAGGTTAGGGATTAAGGTTTGGGGCTTACTCCTGAGGAGGATGCCCAAGATTAAAGGACTTTGATTGGGGCTTATTCTTAAAGAAGATGCCCAAGGTTCATGACTAGGACTTATTCCTGAGAAGGAAGCCTAGGTTTAGGGGACTTGGGGCTTACTCCTGAAAAGGAAGCCCAAGGTTATGACTGAGTCTTTATTCCTGAAAAGGAGACCCAGGTTAGGGATTAAGGTTTGGGGCTTACTCCTGAGGAGGATGCCCAAGATTTAAAGGACTTTGATTGGGGCTTATTCTTAAGGAAGATGCCTAAATCAAAGGTTTTATAACTGGGGATTTATTCCTGAAAAGGAAACCCAGGTTAGGATTCTCTCATCTTAAAGGATGAGGTTGAATGAATGAACTATCAATCTTTGGTGACATAAAGATGTTTAAATCATTAGGTTTTGAGAGATATTTCACATAATTCCTTTCAGATAAGGATGTCAAATCAAGAAATCATGCCATAAATGGCTTTGAAGAGTATCTTGAAGACTGAATCTTGAATAGGAAGGGTGAAATGGCTTAAGAGGGGTGAAAAAGGGCAAGATGGGCACCCAAAAAGATAGGGGCGCGCAAGTATTGAAGGTCGCGCAAGTCCTGCGGCGGCGCGCAAGTATTGGTCGCGCAAGTATACTTGCGCGACATAAGGGATACTTGCGTGATTTTCAATCAGAGTTGAATTACTTGAGCGACTCTTTATTAAACCCTTTCCCATCCTCTTGAGGTTCTTCCAGAAGAGGGACGCGCAAGTTATATTGAAGGAATTAAGTCGGCGCGCAAGTGTTTGATAAGTTTCAACACTTAGGCCTTCCTTCTTCCCTTTAGATCTTCCATTCTAGGTAAGAAATTACCTTAGAAGTGTTCTGGAAGCTTTGAGAAGAGACTTGGGCGTCGGGAGCTTTGATACGAGTTTCTGGGAAAAGAACCTCTTTAATGGGGGGCCCACAGGGTCTATTTATAGGAAAAAGAAGACCCCGGGCGGTTACCGAGCGGTTACCGAGCGGTTACCACTTAGGTCGCGCAAGTCACTTGCACGACCATAAGGTGTCGCGCAAGTACTTGCACGATCACTAGGCGGCGCGCAAGTGTACTTGCGCGACCATGAGGGAACTTGCACGACCTATGGGCAATGTTCTCCTTGTTCATCCCTTTGTCGATTTTTGATGTTTCTTCAAAGGATGAATCACTTTGAGATCAGATATTCCCTTTTCCGACCTTTAGATTCTGTGACGAAAGGAGCGTCAACAGTTATCAACATAGCTCCTTTTCCTACATTGAGTTGATTTGATGTGGGTCTCGATAATCTTCAATTTTTCCATTGTTTCCTCAACATTTTCTAGGCCTATGAGTTATCTTTCACTGATATCATCCCAACAAGTTGGTGTGCGACATCTCTTTCAGTATAATTCCTCATATGGAGCCATCTGAATACTTGAATGGAAGCTATTTTTATAAGAAAACTCTACAATAGGTAAATATTGATCCCACATACCTTAAGAGTCAAGTGAGAAAGATCGCAACATTTCTTAGATGGTTTGAATAGTCTGTTCTGATTGTCCATTAGTTTGAGGGTTATTGGAAGTTCTCAAACAGAGTTCAGTATCCAGGTCATTCTAAAGACTTTTCTAGAATCCTGATGTACAACAGGGGTCACGATAAAAAAAAATTGATAGGGGAACTCCATGAAGTATTTAATCATTATTAATATATAGTCTTGACATATTTTTAAATGGTAAATATTCTCTTATAGCATTAAAATGTGATGACATGGTAAGAAGATCAATAGTGACCCATATGGGAACATTTCTTCTAGGAGTCTTTGGTAGCACCATAAAAAATTCCATCATAATATTATCCCATTTTTACTAAGGTATGGGATGAGGTTTCATGACTCCTCCAGTCTATTGCCTCCCAACATTCACTTTTTGAAAAACCATACATCATAACACAAAATCAACAATCTTCCTCATCATGTTGTCCCACCAAAAATGTTCTTCCAAATCTCTACACACCTTGGTACTCCCAGAGTGTATAGAGAAATTGGAGCTATGAGCATCATCCAACAATTCCATTTTTAGATCAGTAATTTTAGGAAAACAAAGTCTCTTCCCAAATTTCAAAATTCCATCTTCATATATGATGTCACATAATCTCCCATAATTCACTGCTCTAATCTTCTTTTGAGACTACTCATCATCAGCCTGAGAACTCTTTATACTTTCTAGTAAAGATGGTTTGGAAACCATTTGAAAAAGTATTGATGTTTCACATTCCATGGTTATTCCCACATCCATATTTTCTAGATCCATGAAAATAGGACCCCTTTTAACTCTCATCTTGTTCAAAACTCCATGATCCATTTCACTCAAAGCATCTACCACCTTATTTGGATTCCCTAGGTGGTAGTGTAAAGTGCATCATAATCCTTGAGTAGTTCAAGACATCATCTTTCCCTCATGTTGAGTATATTCTGTGGGAAAATATACTTCAAACTCTTTTGATCAGTATAAATCTCACATTTTAAACCATAGATATAGGGTCTCCATATATTCAGAGCAAATATTACAACTACTAACTAAAGAATAGGAGTTGGATAGTTTTTCCCAGGAATTTTTAGCAGCAATGATTCAAAGGTAATAACTATGTCATTCTGCATAAGGACAAAACTAAGTCCTTTCTTTATGCATCACTATAAATAACAAAACCATCATTCCCCAATGGTAGAGTCAAGATAGGAGCATTGACTAATATTATCTTCAGTTTTTAAAATCATTCTTCGCATTATTTTTTCCAAAAGATTAAACCCCTCTACGAGTGATCTTGGTTAATGAGTTAGCTAATCAGGAAACAATCTGGACGAAATGCCGATAATAACCTACTAATCCAAATAAATTGCGTACCTCAGTTATACTTGTCGGTGCTGGCCATAAATGTTTTCCCTTGGCCATTGAAGGATAAACTGAGAATCCATATATACGGAAAATATGGAAAAGAAAAAAAATCTCTTGAAGCAAGAATTCACAGTTGCAAAATTTCCCATATAATTCATTTCTTTTAAGCGTCCTTAGTATAATGCGTAAGTTATTTTCATGATCATAGTATCTATTTGAGTATACCAAAATATCATCAATAAATACCACTACAAATTCATGAAGATATTTCATTAAAACTATATTCATTCGATCCATGAAGACATAGGGTGTATTAGTCAATCCAGAAGGCATTAAAGTAAACATGTAATGCCTATACCTGGTTTGGAATGATATTTTCAGAATGTCTCCCTTTTTCACACACAACTAATGATTTCTAGATCTATGGTCAATCATGAAAAATATTGAGATCCAGGAAGTTAGTCAAATAAATCTTCAATGCAGGGTACGATATACTTGTTATTTTTTATTATAGAATTGATCTCCATATAGTCAACTCACAACCTCATATATCCATATTTATTATTAACAAAAAGAACATGTTTTCCTGATAGAGAAATAGTAGGGAGAATAATCCCTTATTAATAAATTCCTCTATTTGTTTCTTTAGTTCCACTAATTCCATAATGGCCATTACGTAAGGGGTCTTTGATATGGGCCCTGAAATAGTAATTAAATCAATAGAAAACTCAACTTCTCGATCTGGAGGATGTCTAGGTAAATACTCTAGAAACACATCAAAATATTTTTGCACAATAGGTATGTCCTCTATTTGAAAATTATTTTCCTCACCCATAGTTATTTCATTCTCTTCCTCCCCAATAATTGGTTTTAGAAGAGCAACTATTGGTGGATCTATATTAGAATCAGGGGGAGGCATTTTTCTCTAAAGATAAGGTACTCCTTATCATCATCGAAAATTCTAAACTCTTTGTTCTTATAATAAATTTTCGCATCATGGTCCAAAATAAAATCAATACTGAGCATTATATAAAATCAAATCATGGGATTTATGATGAGATCAGTAGAAAAAGAACATTTATATGCCCTTTGGGAACTGATTCACACAAAATTATTGTTGTGATACTTCCCTTAGGTGTTTTGACTAATGACTCTCTTGTTAAGTAAAATTAAAAATATCTAATTTTATTAGAAAAATGGGAAGATATGAAACAATGCGATGATCTAGAATCAAATAATGCATTATCTAATCATGAGGAAACCATTAAATTACCTGCCACCATGTCTTTCAGATCATCGAACTCAGTTTGTGTGAGCGCATAAGCATGGCCTTTCACCCTTGTCCTTTTCTAAGTTACGTTACCTTAGCGCTTAATAAATTCATTTTTATAGTGTCCCTTTTCTCTAAAATTATAGAATTCAACATTGATAACCTCTTTCTTCCTCTTGTAATCACGAGCTTGGTGGACTTTTTCACCACACTTGTAACAGACTCCCATTCCCTTCAGGTAGGTACCATGGTGTTTCTTCCAACATTTACCACGAGATGGATATTCAAGATTTCCCTTTTCCACTTATTTCTACTTCTAGTGTTCTTAGCAGATTTCTTCTTCTCTTGATTTTCTTTGAAGTCGTATAACTTTGAGAATTCCTTTTCTGTCTGTATAGTGCAGGAGGCAATATCTTAGTAAGACGAGAAATATTGTGTGACTAATTCTCGATGGAGAAATGGATTTAACCAATAAAATAATCATTAAATCTTACTCCTTGGGTTACATATATAATCTATTGTAGACCTTTCCAACCTTGTAAAGTTATCCTCACACATTGCAATATTCTCATCCTCCATTTTCCTCAGACTTAGAAATTGTCTTTCCATATCCGCATGATGTTTATGAGGAAAGTATTTTTCAATGAAAATATTTTAAAACTCTCTCCATTCCATTTATGATACTTCTTCATCTTCCTTTTTCTTTTGATTAATGACCAGCATTGACCTGCATGCCCCATGAGGCGATAAACATTCATGACAAATTTTTCCCTTTCGGTGCTCCCCAAAGAATGGAATATTTTCTCTAAAGAACATATCCATTTCTCAAGAACTAATGGATTTGTACTCCCATTGTATTTCGATGGTTGTTTAATAATGAATAATTCAATCATTGATCCTCTGCATTGTGGATCAGGGTGCTCAATACGAGTATGGTTATTATTTATAATCTGAGTGAGTTGTCCCAGTATGGTGATAAGCTGACCAACACCAGTCGCATCACCAGCTCCACTATAATTATCTTGTATGGGAGGGAAATCCCTGCGTGGATTACGTGGGTTGGTACTATTTACATTCCTTAAACTAGGCACCATTTCTAAATAATGGAATACACTAGATTAGTTTATTAATTGCCATACATAATTCCAAACATGTAAAATTGTTAACATAAATTGAACAGTTTATGGATATAATCAATAATCATAAAAATGTTTTCATTGAGGAAGTATATAAACATAAACCCTTCATAATGGTTTGTAACGAAAATGATAATTATCCTAAGCATATCCCCTTGGAGTGTTGTAACCAAGAGTGGATCAAGTCCCATTGTCGTGCACCAGTTCTCATTCGAGTCTAGATCAAAGTGGTGTTTTTCAGTTTCACACCTAAGTACATCTCTGCCAGAGCCAACTCTACCTACTCAAATCCATTCATGGATGTATTTCTTGGAATACTCACAAAATCACTACATTACCAAAACTCTAGGAAGTTCTTCTATACTAATCCTCAAACTCTGTTATAGGGTATTGTTCTCTAATCAGTATTTTTCTAAATCTAGCTTCCAAGTTTTTTTACAAAAATTCCATTGATACCAACAATAATGCCTCGACCCCAGTTACCCAAAGTCGGTGAATTATTAAAAAACATTTTCATGATACAAGGAATCATGTCCTAAAAGACTGATCAGTTTAGTAGCCTTGGAAGTACTAGATATATTCATAAGTTTTAAATTATATCATGAAATAAAAACATCAACAAATTTTTTTCCCTTTTGAACACACTTATATCCTTATCCTATCCTTTTAGGTCAACCTTAAAATACATCTTCACATCCCGGAAAAAATAAAACATATAAAGGGGTGAGCTCAAATGCTCAGTAAGTATTGTAATATAGCAGAATCTTTTATAAATATTCATAAGCATTGAAGGAAATTTGTAAGACTAAAAAAATCCATTTAAACATTAAATTGAACATAATATGGAAAAGATAAAATCAAATAATTCCATTTAATAAATCAAATGGATATTACACTGGTCAATTAATCACATGCAATATAAAATTCCACTTTCATAATGATGGAATGCATAATGAAAAACATCAAAACCACATAGTCAAGGCCTTGTGACAAGTCTACGAATTAGATTTTGTCAAGGCCATGTTCCAAGACACTAGTTTTCTTGAAGAGACCTACCGATGCATCGAGGAGCTATATCGGGCTCCACTCTTCACTTATTAGGTCCAATTCATTCCTCATAAGAAAAGTTTTAAATATAACATAAACATTCGTAGTAAAACTAGCAAAATAAATGTCAATAATTTATCCATAAAACATGAATTGTGTAAAGATTAAAAATGTATAGTCAAACACATCACAATACCTTCAATACAATATGAATGTTTTGTATCATAATAAATCAACTTCAAAGAAGCTTAAAATCCATCAAATTTTATTGACATTGATGAAATCATAAATTTTTAAGAGGAATATCTCTTTCAATTTTGAAATCATTTAAAAGTCATATATTTATAAAAGCAAATAGTTATTTTGAAAGAATTATTATAAGATTTTATGGGAAGATTTGACGATGATATAATGGATGTAAATAGCCACAACCTCAATATAATTCTAAAAAATACATTCTTACCTTAATTTGGTTGAAAAGGTCATAAAGTCCCTTGTTTGGAAAATGACTGAAATATTCCTTTCAAAACATATTTGGTCAAATAATTGTGTAAATGACTTTAACCCATATTATAGTAAATAGTAATAATTTTTGGAATTACATTTTTAAGAAAACACAATTGTGGATGATATAGAGGTCCCAGTAGATACTTACATAAAAACAATCTCGCATAATAAAGAGATTGTGAAATTAACTCTTACATAGTACATTCCCTTATTATATGGTATGTTAACCTCTATTATAATAGTTAATAAAATGTTATTAAATTATACTATAACTATATAATTAAATATGATATCATATATGATCCTATAATATTTCATTTTTAATAATATTTCAGTTGTATCATCGTTTCAGGTATTAACTGATTTATTTTCCTTTATATACTCAGTAATTTAACACATGTTTGTTATGGATAGGATGTATATTATTCATATCCATAATGATATTATGTTATTAATCATTATTTTTAATCATAAAATGAAAATTATTCTTGAATGATTACGACGGGGAATGAATCTCATCGTGTTCATGGAGACGGTATTCTGTACGTATGCACGGGCGAAAATATCATTATATTAATGGTGAAATCATATGTAATTGGATGGTATATCATATATAAAGAATAATTAACAAGTAATATTTATTATCTACATTAGTTATACTTATTATTATACCCATCCAAATAATCAAGTGTTTGAATAACAAACTATACCACGACGTGGAGACGGTAAGTCATACGTATGCACATATGGTGACTTTTTCATTCATATTGTGGATAAGAATAATGAATATGGATGTTCCATTTTTATAATAAAAACAAATTATATATAATATACTTGATTTAATATTTTATAATGTAAATAAAAAATAATGTGGAAGTGGAATAATAAAAGAACTTGAAAGAGGGTGGTGAAATTATTAACTCTTCTTCGGGTGTTTCCTTTTGAGTTGATCAAAAGGGCTCTTTAGGTTGGATTTAAAATCAAAATAAGGAATCCGGTTGAAGTAATGAAAATTGGGAGGATATTTTGGTAGGTTTTGGCTGAGAAAAATGGCTTTGGAGGTGTGATTTGGAAAGAATGGGAAGTGCCCTTTTATAAGAGAGGTCAAGGGAACCTTAGGAAAAGATTGAAATATTATTTTATAATAAAATAATTTTCGATTTCTAATGGATCCAAGATGATTTATTTCGAATATAGGGAGGGTATGGGTCGAAAAATTCTCAACAAATAGGTTTTAGATAGGTTTGTGTTACCATATTATCCTTATATTTGAGATATAACTCTAAGTTAAATAGTTTAACTTTTACTATGTATTCTTGTATTATTATAATAATTGGTTAAAAAATATACTATAAAATTCCAAGAGAACCTAATGTAGTTAATTGGTTATATAAAAATCATTATATATGTTATTTTTCAGAACATTATATTTCTAGGACTATTATATAAATTAATAATATAATATTTGTTTTAAAAAAATCATTTATGTCAATTTTGACACTATTTAATATTTGGTTTTTGTGAAAGTCATCACAACTTTATTATTTAGAAATAATACAAATAATCAACCATAACATGTCATATGATCCAGTAAAATTCGTTTATGTCATAAATACATTTAAATTGTATTTATTTTAATAGTTATCATACCATTTATTTTATTCTTTCATTAATAAGGTAAATACTGCATCACCGTTGTGACATAAATAAATTTAATTATATAATGTCTAAAAATTATAAATAATACAATATTATGTAGGAAATATTTTTATAATTCTAATGAGTATTTATAGTCGAAAATATAAGTTATATAACCTCATTTAAAAATGGTTTTATGAAAAGTTATATGTTTGTGTCATTTTTGTCTTTACTTTAAATTATTTAATATAAAGTGTCATTATCACTCTCAAGTGGCTCAATGGGGTCCCAAAATTCTACCCAAGGATTTCCAATGTCCTAAATGTATCCTATAATGAAAATATGACACATGTTAGGGTAATTTAATATTATTATAATAATATTTTTAACCCTTATTTACCAGATTTTCCATTTAACAATGGTAAATAAAATATTTACTGAAGTAATTATTCATAATGATTAAAAATAAAAGTAACATATTTACACAATTTGGACCTACTAATTCCAAATATGGAATCCATATTTCCAAATTTGAAACACACAAGTGGACGAAATTAATTTAAAATTAATTCTCGTTGTCAAAACTAATAGCGTGTTTTAAGAAATAAAAATATAAAACAATTGACACATGTTTATGTCCTGTTTAAATGTAAAATTACATAAAATGAGATAAATTATATTAAATGATAAAATTATAATCAAATTTTACTTTAAAACCTCTCAAAACTATAATTTAACACTATATATTATTTTGATTATAATAGTTGTATTTAATTAAAATTTTGTATTTTTCACTATTCATCAAAATTGAATGTTTTTAGTAAAGTACCAAAAAATCACCCCAAGCTAATTTATATATTCCAAATTTAAAAATGAATTCTGGAATGAAAAATAAAATTTAGAAAATTTTAAATGGTGGTTATTACTATTTATAATGGCTAGTTTGATTGGTCCTGGTGTTTTAAAAATCCAAGTTACGTACAATGCAAGCTGCTGCATTATTCTTAGGGAATCATACCGTAGAAGATTGGGATTTTACATAAATTGTGACTCCAAGATATTTAAAAAATATATGAATGAGTTAAATTGGTTATTAATGATCATTAACTACATTGAAAACATGGGTTCGACTTCCATAATATTGGAGACATTTCTTCTACAATGTGTATATTGGATGATGGATGGTAATTTTGATTAATTTTATATAAATATATGGGAGTATACTAATAGATAGTGAAAATTGTTCCTTTGAATCCTGAATTGTGAATGCGAGGTGGGACTTTGGAGCACTGTTCAGTTACTATAGTTGATCCCTTCTTGATATGTATATTGATAATAATCCAAAATTATAGTACAATAATTGTGTATGAGAAATAGAGGGATTCTAAAGAATGGTTCTAGAACTCTTATAGCTATTGTGACATGCATTAAAAACATCAATGGGTCATACCAGAATGGATGGACATCATGTGAGCCAATTGATATGACAAAAATAACAACCAATGTGATATAATAGAACAAAGTATGATCATTATCAATATAGGGGACAACGTTGTTCTTATATTCTGTTATTTTAAGTACTCATAAAATTGTTCTGGAAATGGAATAATGGTTTATGGATTCCAAACATAGATTGATGGGGTTCATTTTAATGTTGTGAAACAAGGGACATGGGGTTTCTGATATTTAATGTTGTACCAATTAGATCATTGGGGTATTACCTTTATTTCTATCCAACAAAAAAATGAGGTGTTGATTCCAAAAGCTAAATAAGGGAGAAGAGAATTCAACATGATTTTATATCCTGAGGCACATTAAAGCCACCTCAATGGAAGGTTTACATTGTTAATGGTTATAGTTCTTAGACAAAGGGTAATCCTATGTTAATGTCCATGTATATTGGACCATTTTTATTTGAAATTTAATTATTTACATATTTTAATAGTATTATTCTTTGTTTATGGTAATGGATGTTAGACCATCAATATGGGTTGTATAATTTTATTGGTATTAGAAGGGAAATGGTGAAAAATTTGAAAACAAAATTCTATTATGAGGTTGGAGATTCTATGTAATTATGGATAGGACTAGGATATGAGATAATACTATCACATTTTATACCTTAGAGATAAAAATAGTCCATAAAGAGTTATTGAGGAGTAAACTCTATGTGTATAGATTTAGCTTATGAATAGGATAAATGGAGTGAGATGTGGTAATTCCCTTGTGGGAAATATAGAAAAAGGACCCAAATTGTATTCGGAATGACCTCATTATTAGAAAACATTAAAAAAAGAATATTCCATGAAAATATAGCTCATATACCAAAAAGGAGGTATCATTGTCGAGTTGGTTAAGAATCATGGTAACATGTGTACCAGGAATGAATGAGGTTGAAGAGTAAGATTGTGTCAAAGGAATGGTATCCAGAGATCATTATAAATCCCTTGGAGTGAAAATAAATACATACATAATTATTTATCGGGTGATGAAGATTACTGTAACTAGGGGCGGTATATTGTTAGAGTCTAATTCCATACAAGAGATATCCTCTTGAGTTAGGAGAAGGATACTATGTAGTTTTATGTCTTATTATATGGAAGATATGTGTAGTTTAACATCATATTACAATGATATTGAACATGAAATTTAATATTATATAGTGATAATAATATGGGGAATATTATTCATGATTAAAATATATATATAGATCCAAAACATCTAATATCACAAGGTTAATTTGTTATAAATCATACTAGATGATCCAAATGTCAATTTATGAAAATTTCTTCTTTTGAAACATCACATTAGGAGAGGTGTGTTATATTGGATTTAAAGTTGGGAATATAGAGGGGGCCATACCAATATGGATTTAACTTTTTTTGGTTTCTTTTTAGGAATAATTGGTGTTCTCAATACCAATACTATGTCACCCTGGAGGAAATAGTGACAGGAAAATGTCTTATTGAACACTTGGTCCAGTTATTCGTGATGGACCTTGAGGTTTTGCAACACTTGGATCATATTCTACAAGAGTTATTTTTGTTTTAAGAGATGGAAAATTTATCAATTATATGGTGTCATAGGGTCATAGATGACTCTTTAGAGTAATGGAAAATCGAACATAATGGGAATAATTCTTCTGTTCCATATAACTAGGAGTAAAGAGTCACCTAGGTGGAAGTATGAGTAAACTTCCTATATGTTTATAGGGAATCAGAGATATTTTTTTGGGTTAGTTTTGTAATTTCTTTCCACATTACTATAAAAAGTATTATAGAGGGGTTTTTAAATGACTCATTATTTACATTTTCTAATGCGTGATAGTGGGAGGTATAGTTAAACTAGAATTTGTACTTGGATTTGAATTTATTCCATTCAGTAGCTCGAAGGTCAGTATCATTTCTTATGATAACAGTGAGAGGATCCCAAACTGACAAATGTTATTTTATTTTACTAACTCAATCATGGAATTAGTCTTAAACTCCTTGATAGGAATTACTTTATCTGAATTTGAAATGACAACTATGGTTGTGGGGATGAACATATGAGGCCATGATATCTTTTTGTAGGTAGGGAACCATGACATAAATTCCCAATTTAGTGAGGTCCAAGAGTACCATGTAGTATGAATAAGCAATGGAGGATGATACATAATGTTAGTGTTAATATATAATTTATGTAATGTTATGACCCAAACATTCATCAATGGAATTTTAGATTCTTATATTAATGTCATATAGTATAAATAACATTACATCACTTATAGTACATAATAAAAAATTTATAAATGAATAATTATTAAATAAGAAATATTTTTTCAATTTAAAGAATTAATACCAATGAAATAGTAACTTTACAAAAGAATAGTAATATAACCCTTACGCATAATAAACAAGACAAAAGAATAGTATCCTATCCCATAGAATTATAAATAAAATTTAAACATATTATAAATGAAATTATTGTATAATTATATCATAGTCTAAAAAAATATATGTTTTAAAAATTAATAATTAATCATTGCCATTTTTGTAAGTTATAAATATTTAGTTACAATTTTAGAATTAATATAATAATATAAAATAAAATTTATTTTATAAAAATTTATTCATAAATTTTTATTATGATGTCTTATTATTTTAAGATAATTTTATTAGTCCTTCAAGTACTTTTTAAAACTATTAATAAATTAGTTATAATTACAAAATATATATTTTCAATGTAAATAATGATTTTAATTAAAAATTAAATTAATCATATTTATAATTTTTTTTCATAAAATTGATTTCATTTTTTAATTTTACATGTAGAAAAATTGTTAGGGGAATTTGTTGGATTTTTTCTGAAATAATTGAATAATTTGGGAATAGTAAAATATGGTAATTTACGGTATATATATAGTATAAGTTAAATAAACTATTAATTGATTCATCACTGATGTAAGAATCATAATCTCTAAAATCCCTTAATTATATTAAAATATTTTTAGATAATTCTCTAACTATTTATAGTATTGATCCAAAATAATAAACTAATGTATATAATAATGAGAAAATACCCCACTGCTCCACTATAAATACCACCCCACCCTCTCTTCTCCTCACGCCTATCTATATTTATGTGTTTCACAAATTATAACCAATAAAATTTTATATCCCCATTCTAAGATCAATGAGATGTTGGTATTATCAAAATACCAAAACCTTTTCCCTATGGTGGTTCTCAAGAAGGATAAATCCATGATGTAAAATCATCTTCCTTTTACTTTAAATTTCTTTTTAATTTAATTTCATTATTATATTATCCTCAAATTATATTATCCAAATGGAATTATAACTCCATTATGTATGATATAATTGTATTATATCATGTTATTGGAAGATCCATCATCAAAATCCTTTCTCCCTCTCTCATTTATTCTAAAATTGAAATCACCAATTGTGATGTGTCAATTTACCAACATCGGAGGCAATGAAATTTCATTTTCCATTAGAACCGTCATAGATTTTGATAAAAAAAATTAATTGTTTAAAAATATTATAAAATTTGTGTTAAAACCCTATTTATTTTTTTGAGCTAACTTATATACATAATACTAAATGATAAAACAATCAAAGTTCTTTGTGATTGAAAAACCTCCAAAATTATCCTAAAACGTTCATCATTAGAACATATCTTATGATTCATTATCATACCATATAACAAAAATTATTTATAATGTTATTTATAATATTTTATGATCAATGATAAAAAATAATAACAACTCTGGATATTTTCCACAATTTTCATGAGCTTCTATTCATGTATACCAGTGACCCGGTCAGGAAAACTAAGACAAAAACCTTCACGAATGGTGAAATTAAACTCTATACCTCATTAAAAAGACAAAAAATTAACCTAATAAAACTATAATTAATTAAATTCATGTATATAAGGTTCTTTATTTTTATTAAATAATCTAATTTGATTATATATGGTATTAATAGGAAGGAAGCTTTCACATGCAAGGTTAGGGGAATTTTTGAACCCAACACCCTTTCTTTAGGGTTTCCCTCTTTCGCCCAATTATCTGTAATGATATACATTTAGTGTTCCTTATATATAATTTATACATCGTCATATTATATTTTATTGTATATACATGTTCCCAATCTAGTTTTATGAAAAATGAAATGATTTTTACAGAAGAACTCTTGTTTCAAATAATATATCTTTTACATCTCATGTGAATGTTCTTCTTCAATCAAGACTGATACTAAGAATCCAATTTAATTTAATTCTTCGGTAATACAAAGTTATATGAATTTATTCATTATGAAATGAATCCCATTCTTTTCCATGGTTTATTGTTTGTCTAATGTTGATATACATTCTATATGGAATGTATGATAATGTAAATGTTATGATGTGACGCGTGCAACCAGAATTATTTAGCACTCCAATGCATTGGGAAATGGGATATATCACATGAGAAAAATTGAAATGTGTATGAACATGATTCTATATTTGTTCACAACTATGTATGTTTTTTGACAACTCAGACATGATATTTCATTTGTATGCATTTTCACATGCCATGCCTTTATCTAATACTTCATCACATGATTATGATGATGATGTTATGAATATGATAACCCCTTATTATATTGTTTAGTTCTATTTTCTATCTTCTTACTAGGATTTTATATGTCCCCTTACATTGATTTGTATTGGCGTGTGATTAATTTGACCAAGGATAATTTGAAGGAAATGGAGAATCTAGGGAAGAAGGAATTAAATAAATGTTAATGCTTTATTTGGTAAAAGTTATGTGTGGTCCTAATTTTCCCATGATACTGAACCATTGCATCTTGGTCATGTATTTTTTTATCATTGAAATGATGTAATATTAATATAATAAAATGTAAGGTCACTATATTTGGTATCTAAACCCGGTTTTAGTAATTTAAGAATTATGATTAGTGAACCTTAGTAATAACCCACAGTATGAGACTATATATATGGATGCACCCAAGAAGATTTGTTTTGGAAAATTCTATACGAAGGGATCCCACAAGATATGCCATTAGACCTAATTTCATAAAAGAATAAATTATTTTTAATGACCTGTTGACTTATTTTTTCTTTTAACATTTTCTATTTTGAAAATTTTGGGAACTAGGAGACACTAGGACAACAACCCATGCAAGGGACAAAGCATCGATTTACAGAATGACATCCCCAATTCTTCAGGATGTCGAGTTCAAAATTTTATAGCGATTCTTAACCAACTGTCTTAGGTTGTGAACAATAACCTAAATAATATGGAAAAATTTCATTAACCTAATATAGAAAATCTAAGTATTGAGGGTTTTGTGTAGCAATGATCACCGACATTTATTGTATCTTCTTATCCACTATTTTTGGAATAGTGGCTCAAATCAAGGGAGAATATCTTTTGTCCTTTACTATTTTTATACTGATAAGGGGACTCTATCCATTTACCATTTATATGGTGATGATGACCAATAGTGGGTGTTGATTAAGATCATCAAACTGAAGGATTAAATTGAATAGATGGATGGTGGAGACATGAAGATACAGTTTTCTTAACAAGTAGTTCCAATGAAATCTTCATATAAATATGGTGAGGGAATTCATAGAGATGAAGTAAAAGGAAGTATAACATATCACTACCTATGACATAAATTTCACATGGATTTTATGGTACACTTCAGGTTTTGTTATCAATAATGATAAAAAATTGATATATTATTTAGTGGATTAAAAACACCCCATGAAAATGTTCTAGAAATTTGAGAATTTGGGAGTTATAAAGAAGTTGTTCAATGTGTACTCAAAGTGGAGATGGTGTTTGGAGAATAGTTCCATGGATATGGTGAAATGAAATGAAGGATGGATTTTCAATTTGGAGGTTATAATGAAAAAGGTGAAAAAAATAAACCACCCACCTGTAAAAAGTGTTGGAATAAGAATCAAGGGAACTATTTAAAAGGGATGGGGAAATGATTTTTGTTTTGGAGATAATTCCACTATGATCATGAATTATGTAAAGACATGAGGAAGACAGAAAATGTTGTGGAGTAGAGGATAAAACCACCCATGGGACTATTCTAAAACTATATATAGAAAGGGAACTATGAAATATTGTACACTAAACCTCGAGTCCTTGAGGGTAATCAGAATCATTAACCACAAAATCCAAAGGAGAAAGGAAATGATTATTCCATCACTACAGATTATGTAGAGCTATATAATGAAGTCTTACAAGGTACACTTCCAATTCATTGAATAATGGTAAAATGATTATTTAATTCTAGTTCTACACATTCCTTTATATCTTGACGGTTTTTTAGAACAACAGAATTGAATCCATGAAACCATAAAGTAGAGATATATATAAAAACACCATGTGGTTCAGTCATTCCAACCCAAGAGTTTGACTCTTCTCCTATTGGCGTATCTGAGAAAAATCATCCATCGAATCTCATGATACATACCTTGGTTGAATTTTATTCTATTATGGGAATGGATTGGATCTCATTATATATAGAATAAATATAATTTCATGAATGGAAAATATATTTTCATAATCTGATCCATCCCATGATCCTCTATAAATTTAAGGAAGATCATGAATATCCTTTGGAGAATCCTTCAATAGTGTGTGTTTGTATTTCTTATAAAGAAGCATAAATTTCTCAAAAGGATGATTCAACAGAAGTTAGCAACCTAGGGAATATTCCCATTATGAGGGAATAAAGCGATGTATTTCTTGAAGAGTTACCCATGCATGACACGAATCATAAGGTATATTTCTCAAAAGAACTCATACCCGAAGCTACACCCATCTGAAAGTGTCCCTATAGGATGGATCCAATAAAACATTTAGAGTTAAAAAAATTTCTACAATGGAATTTAGAAATTGGGTTCATATGCTCTAGTGAATCACCTTGGGTTTACCCAATATTCTTTACTAAGAAGAAGGATGGATCAATGTGGAAATGCATCGATTATTGGTAACTCAACAGGATCACTATAATGAACATGTATCCTCGTCCACGGATTGATGACTAGTTCAATTAGTTTCAAGGAGATATTTAATTCTAAAAATTGGATCTTTAATCTAAATATCGTCAAATAATGGTGAATAAGTATGATATTCAAAAGACTACATCTATACGTGGTATGTGGACTATAAATTTCTATGGATTTCTTTTAGTCTTAATAATGGACCTATAATATTCATTGATTTTATGAATAGATTCTCTAAAAATTACCTTGAAATATATTTGGTAGTGTTTATCAATGATATTATAATCTACTTCTCGATAAATGAGGAAGAATAAGAATATCTAAGGTATGTTTTACTGATATTAGGAAAGGAAAGGTTGTATGAAAAGTTCAAAAATTATTAATTTTGGATGATTCAAGTCACATTCTTGGGACATGTGGTCACATGTGTGATAATTTCTATATATCCTTCTAATGAAAGGAAAATGAGGATTGGACTAGACCCTATAGTGTGAAGAAAATCCATGGTTTTATAAAAATTTCTAGGTACTACCATCATTTTTTGAGGAATTTCTCATGATCGTTAATCCCAATAACTAGGTTAACATGGAATGTGGTGAAGTATGTATTGATGTAATAATGTAAGTAAAATATCAAGGATCTAAATATGAGGTCATTCACTTCACCGGTAGTCACATTACCAAAAAGTCGATAATTTTTTGTGATATACTTTGATTCTTAAAAGAATGTATTGGGTTGTATTATCTTGTAAAATGATAATGGAATATCCTAAAACTCATGGTATATGAAGATCAATGAGAAAAACTACCCAACACCTGATTTAGAGTTTGAAGCTATGATTTGTGCTTTGAAAATATGGAGAAACTACCTCTTTGGTGAGAAGTGTGACATATATACTGGTAACAAGAGCCTAATGTATATATTCACAAAAAATGAGCTCAATTTGATTCAATGAATATGGTTATATCTAATAAAATACTATTATTTATCTTTTCACTATAATCACAATAAAGAGAATAAGGTAGTTGGTGATCTTAGCCAAAAAGAACATGATAGTCCATCCATGTTGTGGAATGGGAGATAACCTATATTCTTAGACATTAAAATGAATGATTTGGAAATTATAATAGTATGGAATACATCATATGTTTCTCAAATTAATTCCAAATAATCTATACTAGATAAGATTTAGGAGGGACAAAGGGTCGATCCAGAGTTACAAATGAAGGTGAATGCAGTAATGGAAGGAAAGACACAAGAGTTCCATATCGATGATGGTGGTGTGATTCAGTTTTGAATGAGGATATGTGTGACTTTATAAACTGGTATAAAGGAAGAGATAAAGAATAATTCACAAAAATATAATTTCTTTATCCCTCATGGATATACTAATACATAACATTATCATCGAGGACACTTCTAGTGGGAAAACATGAAGAAAGAGATTGCTGAGTATATATCAAGGTGCGTGGTGTGTGAGTAAGTTAAATTAGAGCTATAATAGTCCAAAGGGATGATGCAACCATTTTTTATAAAAACATGGAAATGAGATAATATCACCATGGGATTTTTGATCGGTCTCCCGAACACATCCAATGGAAAAAATTGAATATGGGTTGTGATGGAACGACTCACCCGAATTGCCAAATTTATTGCTATTTAAGAAGATTTATTTCATTTAAAACTTGTAAAGATATATGTGAGGGATGCGGTGAGAATTCCTATAATTACACTCACTATTTTCTCTGATCCTGATCAAGGACTCACATCTAAATTCAGGAGGAGCCTTCAATATGATTTGAGTATTGAATTAAATTTCAACATGGTCTATCACCCCCAAACCGAGGGCTAATATGAAAGGGTTATTCATATGCTCAATGGAATTATAATGGACCACTATTTAATATTAAAATGTGTATAGTATCATCATCTACCATTGGTTGAGTTTTCATTCAATAATATCTTCCACTCGAGTAATCATATGATTCTAAATGAATCGATGTATGGAAAATTATGTAGAACTCCAAACTATTATGATGATGTTGGAAAATGAAAGCTTCTTGGACAAGATCATGTGGAAGAGATGATAGAGAATGTTTATTCCATAAATAATCACATCAAATCTACTTAGATTTTGAAAAAGTGTTGTGCTAACATCTATCGAAGGGACTTGGAGTTTGATATTGGACATAATGTATTCCATCAAATATGACCATGGAAGAGAGTCATGTGGTTAAGAAAGAAAGGGATGATATTACCAAGTTACATTGGCCCCATTGAGATCATTAATCTCATAGGATCAATGGTTTACCATCATTCAATTACAATAAAATATGTTTCATGTTCATGATGTGTTCCATGTATCACTCTTGAGGAAGTACATAACAGATCGATCACATGTACTGAAATTAAAGGGGGTAAATCTGCAATAACTCTTATATAGAGAAGCAATTAATGATTCTAGACCGAAGAGATAATGTACTACATAACAAGAAATCACATCTTTTTGAAGTGTTATGGAGGAACCATAATTATTATGTGGAAACATGGGAATCATAGGAGGCGATTAAGGATATGTACTTCTACACGTTTATGTAAAACAAAATTTCAAGGGTGAAATTTAAAAATGGGGTGAAGAATGTAACCACCCAAAAATTTATCAATGAAATTTATCCCTTCTTATAGTAATTTTATATAGTATAATCCACATAAAGTCACTTATATACCATAAAAAAATCATCATAAATGAAAAATTAATGAAATAAGAACTATTTAAAAAAGATTAGGAACCAATTTCGATGTAATAGTTACATGACCATAGGAATATTAATATAAAAATTATTAATAGTAAACCAGCCTAATGAATAATATCTTCACCCATGAAATTATAAATATAATTTAGGAATCTTATTAATTAATGTTTGGAATAATTATATCATATTCTAAGTAAATAAATTTATTAAAAAATATTAATTATGCGTTGGAATTTTTGTATGTCCTAAATATATAATTAAATTTTTTTGATTAATTTAATAATATAATGGAAAATTTATTTTCATAAAATGTATTCATAAATTAATAATTTTTTTCAATATATTTTAAGATAATTTGATGAGACCTTAATTAATTTTTCAAAGTGTCATAAAAACAATTATATTAATAAAATACATATTTTCAAAGCAACCGATGATTTTAATTGAATAGTAAATTACTAAAATATAGATAATTATTTTTAAAAAATGTTATTTATTTTTTAATTCTACACAATGAAAAATGGTTAGGTGGATATTTTGGTATTTTTCGGAAATACATGAATTTTTCATGAATAGTAAAATACGCTAATTCATAGTATATGTACATTATGAGTTAAATAAACTAATCATTGTGTTATCATTGATGTAAGAACCATAATATCGAAAATTAATTCATTATTTTAATATATTTATAGATAATTATCCAGCTATTCATATTCATCATCCAATCTAATTAACTAATGAATATAATAATGAGAGGACACCAATCTCATCCTTTATAAATACCACCATAACCCCCTCTTGTCTTCACACATCTCAAGATTTGTTCCTTTCCCAAATTAATCCCAATAATATTAAATAGACCATTCCCAACATTCATGACCTATTGGTCTCATCAAAATACCAAAACGTTTTCCTTATGGAGGTTCTCAAGGATGATAAATCCAAGAAGGAAAATATTATTCGTCATACTTTTAATTTCATTTCCATTTCATTTCTTTATTCTATTATACTGACCTTATCTTATAAAAATCGCATGATAAATACTATATGTCTAAAATAATGTTATTCTATAATTTTAATGGAAGATCCATCATAAAACTCAATTCTCTCTCTCTCTATCTCTCTTTTATTCTTGAAATGAAATCGTTGTCGATGATGTGTCAATTTATCAACATCATGGGTGAAGCATTTTCATTTTCCATTAACACCATAAATGATGTTAATAAAAAAATTATAATTTTTCAAAAATAATTTAATATTTACTTTAACAACCTATTTAAGTTCTATAACTAACATATATACATAATACTAAAGGATAATACTAAATGATTTCGTTGTGATCAAAGAACCTCTAAAATAAACCTCAAATGATCATCAGTAAAATTTATCTAATGATTAATCCTCATAAAATATAACCAAGTTGTTTATAATATCATTTAATATTATATAATAACAATAATAAAATATAATAAAAGTTCAGGATATTTTTTGGTATTTTACATGAACTTCCACTAATGTATACAAGTGATTCGATCATGAAAACTATGAAAATGAATACTCCCAAATATTGTAATCATTCTCTGTAATTCATCTAAAAGGCCATAAATGAAATTAATAAAACTATATTGTATCAAATTAGTATATAAAATTTTCATTATTTTTAACTAATTAATCTAATGTGATTATATAGGATATTAACGTGAATGATGTTTTCAGACACAAGGTAAGGGGAATTCTCGAACCCAACTCACTCTCTTTGGATTTTCCATCCTTCACCATATTTTATGTATGGATATTCCATTATTGTTCCTTATATATCATTTCTTCATCATTATATTTTTTTTATAGTATATAAGTGTTACCAATATGGTTTTTTTGAAAAATACAATGATTTTTTCAAAAGAACTCTTCTTTTAGAAAACACATCTTTTACTTCTCATGCGATTATTATTCTGCAATAAATGTTGATACCAAGCATATTATTCCATTTTTTATCTTGGTAATTACAATGTTTTTTTAATTTATTCTTTATTAAATGAATCCAATTCTTTTATCGGGGTTATATTTTGTCCAAGGTTGATATATATTCTAGGTGGCATACATGATAATGTAAATGATATGATTTGAAGGGTGCACCCAGATTTATATAGTTATCTAATGATTTGAGGAATATGATGTATCCCATTATAAAAAATGAAATATTCCAGAACATTATACTATAAAGTTTCACAACTATGTGTGGTAGTTGACCATTAAGATATGGTGTTTCATTTTAATTCACTTACACATTCCGAACATTTCTCTAATGATTCCTCTCATGGTTATGATGATGATGTTATGAATATTATCACCCCATGTTATATTATTTCATGTTCATATCTATCATATCAGTTTTATTAAAGAAAACACCTTTATATTATGTTTATCCTTATTTAATTAGTTATACTATGGAGGATGTGAAGGATAATAAGATTCTTGAGAGGAAAGAATTAAAAAAATGTTTGGGTTTTATTTTATAAATGTTATCTATAGTACAAAATTTTCCATGTTACTAAACCTTTCGATCCTGGTTATGTGATTATTTTGTTTTGTTTATCATTAAATTTTTTTAATATAAATTTATAAAAACTCAGGTTCTCTATATGTAACTCCCTTAGGAAATCTATACGGTCATGAACCATGGTGGCCTATAAGTATCCCAATCTTTAGATATGATGAGAGAGATTAAATCCAGTTTGTTGATTCCTAAAATTCCTAAAATGGAACTCTTGCATGAACCGAGGAATGTAATTTACAAGGGAGGGCTCACATACCCTATACCCATACATGGGTTAGAACCCATGTGGAACAGATACACGGGCAGGTTCTTAGGAGGGACCAAACGTTGGATCTACCGAAGTGCATGCTGTGTATTACTAAGAGATCCTTCAGTGATCTTAAGAATTCCATATAGCCTTCTCTAAGATTTAGATTTAGGCTTGTGAGTAGTCTATAATGAGTATTTTTTCACATAGGATGCAATGGTGGCCTCTATTAAGGCTCAGGAGAAACTGGGTTGTTTGAATTGAATAAGATGATAGTGGAGTGGTACTATGACGATGTTGGAGACTGATGTGGTTTGTATAAAGTGACACTGGGGATGTTACTACCCTAATGGACTAGGGTGTGGATTTTTTTCCTTTCATACCGACTTACGTAGTGATGGTAATCCCCATGTCGTGGGAGCGTGTTCCTTACCATTGGGTAGTTTCCTTTAGGGGTGTTACTCTACTGATGGACTAGGGTGTGGGTTTCCCCATGATGTTCGTAAAGTTAGAGTAGGTTTTCCCCTATTTGACTAGGGAGTGGGTCCTCTATCTGTGGAGTCAGTACTCCCCTGTTCGATCAAGGCGCGAGTCCTCCATAGATAACATAATGATTGAGTGGTTAATCTACTACATGGTACTGTGGGGTTCCTCTATTATAGTATTTTGTACTCCCCTATCATTCCAGGGTGTGGGTCCTCCATACGTGTTGTTATGGAGCAGTTAGTAATCCCCTGATGTGTTTGGGAGTAAGTCCTCAAACCTGGGGTGGATACTCTCCTGATGTGTCAGGATTATGGTCTCCCATAATGATTGAGTTGGAAGAGTTGGTACTCCCCTATCATTCCAGTGTGTGAGTCCTCTAGCCACTGAGTAGTACTCCCCTTTTGGGATAGGGTGTGGGCCCTTGATCTATGAATTTGTACTTCAATTTCATATCAGGGAATAGTTCCTCATGAGTAGTACTCTCCTTTTGGATCAGGTTATGGGTTCCCGCTCACACAGTAGTACTCCCCCATATCCAGGTAGCAGTGGCGTGCATGTTTCTATTGGAGTGGTATCTCCCTCGAATGTTGAATATAGTTACAAGGAGTGTTCCCTTAAACTTGATGGGAATGATAAATATATTGTAGTTAGTGATCCCTTGAGGGAATGATTTGTGGGACACTCATTAAAGGAGAAACATATGTTTCATGGGATAGTTTGGAGCGTTACTCCCTCGACTATAGGGATGTTTTGATGAATGAGTCCTTATGTTCTCTCTTGTTAGAGAGGATGCACATGGTGCATAGTCTAGAGATATTCTCCCCAAACTGTGTTCCATGTTGAGGGGAAAGAATCTTCGCTATGGTATTTCAGTTTTCACTAGGCACAAGGTAATGATGAATGGAACTCTGGTGTAGGGAAGTAGAGTTGGACATAGTAAGATGTCCTTAATGAAGAACATTCTCTAAGATGTACCATTTGGAATGGTGGAGTATTTCTTGATGTAGTATATCTCTAAAAAGGGTTCCATTAGGGATAAATGAGCTCATAGAGTGTGTTCTCATAGTTTTATGTTACGGTTTGAGCCTATGAAGAGAGTATTTTTTCAAGATATGAGGTTAAAACCTCATGGGACATAGTCTCTAAGATGAGTATATCTGGTTGATTTATGGGTGTCCTTGTGGTGTTCTCACATGTTGGGGTTGAAAACCCTTATATACCCAGATGACATGACATGTACAGATGAGGATGGTTTGATATGGTGTTTCTATATATATTGGATTTCCCTTGGTCTAGGTCAAGCGGATTGTTTCCTTTCATTTTATACATTTTTATTTTTGGGGTTTTGGGGTTCCTAATGAGTATTTTTGTACTCAATCTTATATATGATTTTTACACACACATTTTGCGTCCTGTACAGACCAAATATGTTTCGATGGAGTCCACAGAAAACTCGAGAGAGGCAAAATTAGAGAGATATACCTACAAATGTATTTACCAAAGCATATCCAAGGAGATTTTTGGTATCTATAGTTGACAGTGATCCCATCATTATGAGTTATATGAATGCTTTTATAGTTTTCTTTGGTGGGATGTTTTTTGACGTTCTATACTTTTTGTACGTCTGCTATACTCTGGTTGTGAGATATATATGTATGCATGCATTGGTTGCCTTTGGGTTATTTATATTTCATCATTTTGTGATATTAGAGAGGTATCTGTGAATACAAGTACATAGGCAATGCCACCCATGTTAGTAGTATGAATTCTCAATGCGAGTCACCATCTCCTGGACTATTTGTGGTGGGCCTAGGGAGTTGTTGTCCAGGTCCTGTCAGGTTGGGTTGCGACACCTTACTCATTTTAATTTATGTAAATTAGTGAATCATGTGATCACATTAATTTTAGATTATTTCACATAAGTATTGATTCATTTATAATGGTGATACATTTAATTTTTGCATTCCATGTACGTTTGTGTTTCTTAAATTTGAAGGAATGTGAAAATAAGAATCACGTCTATCAATTTAATTGGGAAGAAATCTACGAATCTATGTATATATGTATACCTATTAGTATCTTTATATCATAATAGTAATTTTTTTAACTATGGGGATTTAAAAACTAAAAAAATGTTTATTTTATTTTTTAATTGGACAAGATCAATTCCACCACATTGAGACAAAAATAGGAAATAATTTTGTATAAAAACAAACAGTGTCTTTATTTTTTTAGTTTTAAAAACATTATAAAGTTTAAAAGATAAATATATTAATAATGGTATAAATTTAATCATCTAATTACTAATACCATGTAATCAATAAAACAAAATACTTAAATTTAATTAACTACCTGAAATTTAAAATAAAAAAGAAAATCCATTTAAAAATCATATAATTTGATATTTTTAGTAAAAATGAAGGAATGTATAATAAATCAAATGCTATTAGAAGGTAAAGAATAGATTATAAAAAATAGAATTATGATTATAACAATAAATCTATAAATTCTGTTAATTTTGATTTGGGTGATGATGTGCTTCATAAATTCTTTACATTTTCTTATTTTTTTAGAAATATGGTATACTATTATTATTTTACATGACGTAAATTATAAAATGTTTGAAATGAATATAAATGATCAAAATACTCAATATGGTATATTTATCATTGATGTTGGAGTGTATGTTTTTAAAATTTATTTTAGGATCAATGATATAATCAACAATTTGAAACCGCTTAGACAGACCATGACTCAAAAAACAATAGTTTCCCATAATTGATACACAAATTATGTGAAAAATTTGAAATTAGAACCCTTTGAAAAAATAGAACCTTGGGATACTAAATAATTAAAGGTTAATATATTACATTCTAAACATATAATTTATGATTAAGTGATCATATCAAAAAATAATAAGGTGATTATGATAAAATAAAGAAGAAAATTATTGAATTCAATTCATCTAATTAAGTAACGAATTTTTTGATTGAATCAAGATCCAATGATAGTATTAAATAAAAAGATAAGGAACTATATAATTAGGGAAAATGATTTAAAAAATATACAAAAAGATAAAAAACATCCAAATGACAATAAATTTCAATGGAATGAATGAAAAAATGTATATTAGAATAATGATAGAGAATTTGGAAATGTTACTTAATATGAATATAGATATAAAAGAAAAATACCCCATGATGATATTAAAAAGGAGAGATTGAGATGTTTATAAAATAGGAAATAAATTATGATACATGTAGTGTCTCATTGGATATTTCAAGTGACTATGACAACAATTATAAAAAATAATTGAATAAGAAGTAACATGTGTTCTTTATAAAACATCCATGTTAGGTACTTTCTATTTTTATATCATCATTATGTTATATATATAATTATTATATTACATTTAATGATAAATTAGAAGTTCATTGTGTCATATTAAAAGAATTTATTAATAAATTGAGTGATAAGTAATAAATATCAAGAAATATCATGTTTTTGATATTTAATAAGAATGATATTATTTTGGATGGAAATTTTAGTAAAAAACGTATAGAAAGATAATTTTAATCTCAAATATCAGAAACAAATGTAGAAATGGACTAGATAAATACACTAAAAGTAATTATATATTGGAAATTATGTTAAAATAATAGGGTCCCTCAAAATCCTAATGCTTACCAGGACACTAAATTCGTTAGTAGAGGATCTTTTTTAGAAAATTACCTATTTTATGTTTTTAATCAACTATTATTAGTAGATCTATTAGTAATAATTAACGTGGGACAAAAGGCCAGGATATTTCTACTTTTTGAAAAATATCCTTCACATTTTTTGTCAAAATATAATTTTATATAATATGATATTTGATTTTATTTGTGATTTAAATACTAGATAAATTTCATTTTCTATGTCACAGGAGACAGACTATTTAATTCCTAATGAATTGGTAAATCATTTTATAATGAATTAGTATTTTATATTATAGTTTATTAAAATAAAAAAATTAGAGTGTTCAACACTTGTAACACTCATTTTTACCTCATATATAGTGACAATGAAAATAACCATTGACTTGTGACCCTAGAAAATCAACAAAATACCCTTAAATAATTATATAAATGGAAATATATTTATAAATACTCCTAGCATCAATATTTTTTTGAAGAAGATATTTATAGAGAGGTGATGATTAATATATTATCAATCTGTGAAGAGTAGGTATATCAATGGTCCTAATAGAGGTTATGAATCAGCGGTTACTTAAAAACATGAATTAAATTTTGTAATATATTGGAGGGATGAAAAATTATTAGGAATGGTAGATTATAAAGATACTTATAATAAAAACAAATTCACTTATATTTATAAATAAGGGTATAATTATACCCCACCCAAAGGTTGAGTTTAACATTATTTATCGATTGTATATTTATAACGGTATAGGAGATGCACTTAAAAATAATGTAATCAAAAATTAGTAATGAAATATTTCAACATTTTCTTTCATTATCAACCCACAATCCCAACCGATTTTAGAAAGATAGCTTACATAAAGCATCATTGCTGAAATATAATTTCAAAGAGTATGCTAGACACGAAATCACACATGAATCAATTGAAGATCAGAATTAGATTCACATAAATCAAATTTTACAAATTTATTTTAATAAATATAAATTCGATGTTTATGTGATACTATATTGAAAATATTCTTGTGTCGGGTGTGTATAAGTTTTAATTTTATTGGGTGTTGGTGGAATTGAGAGAGGCACTAAATTTCATTCCAGATAAATCATTGAGAGTTGAATTTTAGATTTGTATTGATATAAAGTTCATAATTATTGTTTTTTTGTGTTTAAAGTGAGTTCATGGATAACGTAATATGCATGTAAAAGGAATTTTAGTGAATAGATCTTGATATATATGGAATTGGGTTTCATTGGGTTGTTATATTAGCAACTAGAACCCTAGTGGTAGTTAACTAATTGTATGGTGGACCAGAAATGAATATTTTTCACTTCCTATACAAATAAAAACTTGATATAAGTTCATCTGGAAACCAATGGTCTCCCCAGGAGTTCGATCAGTCCCATTGTACTGCAGGTGGGGGAGCCTATCCCCCATATTTAATAGGGGATATTTTTGACTTTTGGAGATTCTATTTTGAACCCCCTTTATGATTTTTGTGTCTCGATGGTAGAGTGGATATAAAATTTCCCCTACAGCTTTTATCATAATCCACCATTACATGTTTTACTTTTTTTCCTAGAATACAAGATAATTTTTATTGTAGCCCATGTCTATTAACCTATATTTAGTGAAAAAAACAATCATTACATATTGGTTTTCATACTAACTCTTGTTTCCAAATTCCGGCCATCCATAATTAAAACATCTTGGAGTTGGGTGATAAACATTCATACCAAAAACCATTTTTGTTTTATAGATTTATTGTATTTGGAAAATAATTACCTAGAAAACCCATATCTTTCTCATCAAATGTAATTATTTTAAAGGATTCCTTGTTTTTATTAGTCTATAATAAATATTAAACATATCTAAAACAATTCTCCCATTATTATACTCATCTATATGTATGCTAAATATTATTCATTTCCATAATCTGTGGAATAGAAGCACAAGAAAATGGTGATCTTAAATGCTTCGTAAGGGAAAGTATAAAATGAAATCAACCATAGAGTAAATATAGCGCGAATAATAATGAAGATATATTAATCAAATACTCTATATAAAAAATATCATGAAAGGAGAATGTATACATGAATTAAATAGAAACATAAATAATCACATGGATAAAAATAACTAATTTCATAATAATATAATGTATAATGTTTGATATCATAATCTAACCATTAAGGTATCATGAAAATACATTACTTATAAAGAGGTTATGAATACACCAAATACCCAATATAGTTTTTCTAATAATACCAACCATATATTGAGGAATTATTTGAGGTCATTACCCACCCATAACATACAATGTTCAATGCATTTATCATGTAATAGAAATGAATAACCAATCAATACATAACCAACATTCTTATATAAAAAACATTTATATTGGAAGACTAATATACAAAATTTCAATATTTACCTATTATATATTCGGACCTCCTTATCATTCAGTTTTAATCAATAAATAAGTAACAATAATACCAACTATTATTATTTCCACAATTTATAAACATGATATGTTCCTTTGTAAACACTGTATTATAATGTATACAAAATGCATTGTTTATAGTGTTTAGGGAAATATGTATATATTTAAGTAAATACATTAATGTATGTCTACTAAATATATGATAATTAATAAATTAAATATTTAATTTGAATATAAATTCAATATAAATTATGTTGTTTTAGTATAGACGATTTATTTGGAAAATAAATAAAAAAATGGAAATGAAACTCTTAAAAATAATTTCTTTTAAATATTTTGTTATTTTTCTAAATTATAAAAAAAATTATTAAATATTAATTAATATTAACTTTAAAAGATAGTTTATAAAGGAATATAAAATTATATAAGCTTTAAAATAAAATATAATTATTCAAGAAATTCAAGAATGAAAGATAAAAATTTACATAAGTAGATTGGAATCCGTATTCAAAACATTTAATAGAATTATACCCTTTTTCTATGAAAATTTTATAAAATAATACGAGTAGATATTAATTTGAAATTATTTAAATGTGTACCAGAATATAAATCCTGAGTGTGGGACATGATGGTGGTAAAATTTGATCATTTGGAAAAAGTTTAGGAGTTATTATTTTCATTTTTTAAATATATTCAACAGTGAATATTATATAAAAATTAATAATATTCCACATAAAAAAATTGATAGAAACAAAATGTTATAAAACATTTACCTTATAAAATAATTGATTTAAAATATACAAAATAATGAAAAAATAATATGGATATTGAAGAGAAATATTTTCAAAGAAGAGGTTGAATTTAGGTCAAATTATCTTATAAACAACCATTAATTAGATTTGTGCACAAAAGATATAGAAAATGAAAATAACATATGTAAAAAATATAAATAACTAGAGTAAATTTAAATAGATGAGGTTTTATATTTAATTTATTTACAATTATACCAAATAATATTCAACCATAAGAAATTAAGATTAATAGTGACATTGAAACACAAACCCATACAAATTTAGTAAATTTTAAATTGAAGGACGTAAAATTTTATAAAAAGATATGGTTATATAATTACTTTGAATTATATAAAATATAATTACAAAATCTTTTCATGGGTTAATAAGTTCACCATATAAATAAAAAAATGGTTTTAAATAAGAAACAAGCCCCAATGAAAGAAATTAGAGAAAAAAACCATTACAAAGATCATAACATTAAAGTGAGAATTAATAAATGATGTTATTATGTATAAAAAAACTAAATAAATATAAAAAAATAGATATAACACCTAAAATAATAATTTTTCATTACACTCATAATCATGACAAAACATAGTAAATGAAGATGTAATATTACCCAATGGAACGAATTTGAGTTATGATACCCCTTCCCTCTAGCCCAAAATTTCCTCATTCAGCCACAAACATAATTAATTATAAAATTATATTCTTTATATTCATTATTAATAATAAATTCTATGTTCATAACCATAATATTATCACATATTATCATAATTTTTCATTTACTAATTTGGTAGAGTTCAAATCGACTATTTTTGATCAGTAAGTTCCTAATCACCAAACATGCATGATATATCTATAATGGTAAATGTTCATAGTAAAATTGTTGTATAAACCCCAAAAAAAGTCAAGTAAAATTTTACCAATACCTCAAGAGATAATGTAATTTAGACAGGTTATCAAATTGTTACAATTATAAAATCCTTCCTTAATAAGCATTTTTTTTAAGTTTAGTTATAATAATAATTGTTCAATTTTTAACATTCATTTTAATAATGGATATATTAAAATTCGTGATTCCTAATCATGTATATAAATTATTTTTCATAAAAAATAATAAAATAAATTTTAATAATACCAATTAGTGACATAAATTCATGAAAACATCATTATTCACATAGGTTATGAAACACCATCGTGACGAGTGATGTTGTTAGAAAGTGTTAAAAATAAGGGTGAGTTTGTAAATATGTTATTTTTATAAAATAAAATACAGGATACATGAAATACTAATTTATTATAAAATTTTATCTATTACATTAATTATTTCAGAAATAAGAGGATTAATAAAATTAAAAGACCATATTTGAAGGGTCAACATTTTAACAAAACAATGACTTACGATGGAGATTTAATTGAGAAGTAACAACTAATACCCAACAAAAAAATTTATAATATATAATCAACTAAAATATAAATGGAATTATATTAGTCAAATATGTAATTGTTTAATATGGTTTCAATATAACAACTCATAATAAATAAATGTGAAATAGGTTTAGAAATTGATACATTGATATTTGAAACACCACATTTTAATTGAGCTCATGGTCTCTAGTGTAGTGAAATATTATTACTCTTGGGGATTTGGGATGTGGTTTCAGATATTGGGATATGGATTTTGAAAAATAAATGAGACTAAATTCATATCAAATGTGTCTTTGAAAGGGATAGATTAAGATATTTTTTTGTAAGAAAAAATAAAAAGTGTTTTAATAAATACTAAGTATTTAAGGGTAAAAATGTAATTTAAAAATTAGAAGAAGGTAATAATGGAAAATAGATGATTTTATCTTCCATTTTATTTTAAATTTGAAATATTTTTTTATTTTTATGATTTTTAATTCATTTTATATTATATAATTTAACATCAAATATAATTAAAGTCATTTTTAGAACTATTCATATAATGTTAAATTAAATACCCCAAGATAACAATAGATTTAAAAAATGAATAATTAAAAAAGAAATAATATAAATTTTTATGCATACAAATATTTAATAACTCTATATAATCCCAAATATATTAATTTTAATAACTTTATAACTATTTACTTTGTTTTTTACCCGCTTCTACAAGCACAACATCAGCAATGCGTATGCATGGTAGGTAATTATATCATCAAAGAAAATAGAAATAAATTTCAATCACATACATTTTTTAATTATCATTTATATTAGTTATCTATATTTTTTTATAATATTTAAATCCATATCGTTATCATGGAATCATAATATGTGATGGAATGTAATATTTTTCAAAAAATAATTTTATTTACAAAAAGTGTCTCTATATTAATATAATGTGCCCAAAAAGTTGACCATTATTGAAGAAAATATGAATGTAAGTTGATAATATCATCATAAACTCATTTAAGGATGTTTTTTGCTATATTTTATGACTTTATCACTTGATTAAACACTTTTATCATATTTTAACTTTTATTATGGTGAAAAAATCTTATCATAGTTTCTAGTAATTATGAATAAAAAAGATATTGAACCTATTAAATAATTTGAATATAATGATTCCAAATATAGAAAATATTTTATAAGATTTTATTTCAAGAAGTATTAAAAATTAATTTTATGTTGTGTTTATGAAACATAATGAAAAACAGTTCTCAGAAAAAATTTGATTTATATATATAAATAATTTTATACCAAAGACATGTATAGATTAGATTAAAATTGAATTAATTTGATTATTTTTAAACAAATTAAACTAATTTTACTTTAAAACCATCATAAAAAATAATGGCTCTTTTTGAATATATTAAAATAAATGGTAGTTTTTTAAAAAATCTCTATTCTCTATTATCCACTACAAAATATTTATTTTTAGAAAAATATTAATTTTGTTCCAAATATATGTTTTATGTAATGATATATAAAATGATTCCCTTTTTACCCATTTTTTCAAAATTTAATAAAATTTATTGTTAAATGAAATTATAAAATATATAGAAAACATAATTTCATAGAAAAATTGTCCTTTTTATAATTTTAATTAGTTTTATCCTAATTTCATATATTTATTATTATTAAAAATTAACTAAATTTCCCCTAATATATAATAAAAATATTTGAATGTGGAAAATATTTTAACTTTTATTTCATAATGCAGTTTCTCAAATTCAAACCTACCAAATAATGTAGTGGTTATAATGATCATATTTAAATAATAATATTTCTATAGTAAATCGTAGTACATTTCATCTTGATGTATCTTGAGGAAAATACTATTGAATATATTATTCATTTAAAGGATAATTACATATTTAAACATTAGGGAGTTATAATATGCTTCATTAATTGGAGGTAAGTCCTCCTCCTTTGAGTTTTCTTTATTATTCCCCTTGGTCTTCCTCTCATTTGGGAATTATTATCTGAGGATTTTATTATATGATTGACTGAAAAATAGTTAAATCATGAAAAATAATTGGTATTTAATTTTCAGAGGATAATATTCTCCTGGGAGGAAATGTCTACAGTTTTTGTTTTCGATTTAGAATTAGTTATATTACTAGTGAGTTATCCTTTGGATTTTATCAACTTTGGATTATATTGATAGTTATTTATATTGGAAAATATAAGTGTTTTAATCATATTAAGGATGTGATGATTCTATAGGCCCTTAAAATGTTGTTTTTCATGGTTATGGTGCCATGAAATTACCTATTTAGTTATTTTATTTTAAGACAATTATAAAATATAGAATGGATTTTTTTAGTAATTAATAAATTGATCTTTTCTATATAGGTACTGTTTAGAATCAATTATTGGTGTGTGTAAATTATTAATTACTATATTGATTGTCTTATATTTGTATAGATTATTTGGGTGTTTATTAATTTATTATTTGATTATTTTCATGTTAAATATGATTGGTTGTCATCATATGATTTTATTAAATTGGGTGGCCCCATGTTTATAAAATATTTATTGATTGATTCATATTCTTGAAAAAAAATTCATTTTGTGTAACCGTAGTTTCATTAGGTTTTTTGCCCAAAATTATGACATGAATAAGAGGTGTGATTCCTAGTTGTGGTTATTCTTTATGGAATAAAATAACATAAATGTAAAAATAAATCTTTAAAAAGAATTAATTTTTTTTCCAAAATTAAATTTTGATTTCATGAAGTATGATTAATTAATTAAAATAATTAGAATAGCATCCAAAAGTTTAATGGCCCGGACCTCTCTGGTCTAATACTTTGTGAAAATGTGGTGTTGGAGGTGTTCCGGGAGGTCAAGGTGACTTATCCCCAACACTTTTCCAAATTTCCAGTTTTGTGAACAGTGTTTCCAGAACGGTAACCTTCTAACGGTGACCTTATAACGGTAGACATGAACAGTGTTTCCAGAACAGTAACCTTCTAACAGTGACCTCATAACAGTAGACTTGAACAGTGTTTCCAGAACGGTAACCTTCTAATGGTGACCTTATAACGGTAGACTTGAACAGTGTTTCCAGAATGGTAACCCTCTAACGGTGACCATATAACGATAGACTTGAATAGTGTTTCCAGAACGATAACTTTCTAATAGTGAACTTCTAACGGTAGACATGAACATTGTTTCCAGAATGGTAACCTTCTAATGGTGAACTTATAACGGTAGACATGAACAGTGTTTCCGGAACAGTAACCTTCTAACAGTGACCTTCTAACGGTGGACTTGAACAGTGTTTCCAGCTTCTTACAGTTTCGCCCCTTCGACGTTTCCTTTGACGTAAAATACAATTAAAGCCATATTTTAAGTACTCTTAGCGCTGATTAAAATGCCATAAACCCTATACTAATTATTCCTATGGATCAAGATGTTTTTACTTGGTCAAACTATTTGGGTTAATGTGATCCGTTTTTAATGGAGAATTAACCAGATCCTAAACTATCACCCCATTAAATCTTCAAAAAGGGACGAGATATCATTCTCAATTGTTCCTACTCATTATTATTATCTATGAGACTCCAGAACCTTTAAATACTTCATTTAGGAGTTTCACAATAAATCTTTACTCATAGGATTGGTTTTGGTCTGTTTTGATGCAACCGAGCTATGTCGGACATTCTTCCCAAAAAGGTATGTTTTATCATTATTCCTTTGGTGATCAACTTCTCTTGTTCTCCCCTCAAAATTATACCATGTAATTTACAATATTCTAATGTGGTTTTCTTGGGGTTGGTTGGTACTATCGTACCGTGGCATCCTCTGGTTAATGCAGTTGTCATGAGAGGAGGATTGTGACCCGTTGTGTGGATAAAGGACGTCAAGATCTCTTCGAGGTAGGGGATACATTGCTTCTCTAATTGTATATGCGAAATCGTAGAATTAGCATGATCTATCCCTTTGGATCACAATGAAATTGACCTAATTAAATACATGAACCAGATTAAAAGAATTGGTTGATCACATGTTGTTGCTTTGTACCGTGACAATGGTTTGCCTCATGTTTTGCTAGATAGAGTGATATCTATGGTTTGTTTGATTAGTTGTTCGTTCTTGATAGAAATTGATAATGAACGTAAAGCTGAAATTAATTGTTAATTAATTGGTTAAAGATAAAAAGGCATGTAAATGAATCTGGTTGTTGCCATTGTTATAGTTCTTCTAATTTGAGGTTAATCAAATTAGGGAAGTAAGCATGGTTATTTAATTATGATTGCTTACTGATTAGTTCTCCCATAATTGGAACCTACGAATGAAAAATATGCTAATTCAATATGGATTAAAGAACATATTGTGTGAGAATTTTTTAAAGGGTTCTGAGTTACCCTCTTGATGGTTAAAGGGCCAAGAGCCCATTGATGTGATGTTGTGTTTTCTTGCTGGTTGTGCTATGATGTGAACCTGGATGGCTGTTGTGTTATGTGGAGGCATAGGGACTTGTGGTTGTGGCAGTGGATGACGCCTAGGGTGGTGAGATGCATCAGCTTATGCATGTGGGTGTCAGGGAGGACACCAAGGATGATGGTATGGGATGAATGTGATGGATGGATGTTGGTGGTTTTGTTTAGTTGTTTATATTCTTTTCTTTTTCCCACTGCTCAAGGCAGCTGGTCTTTCTTACCCTCCTTTCGAAGGAGGTGACGACACGTGGGGTATGCCACGTGCTTTCTGTTTTTAGCCTCTAGAGGGAGAATGGGTATATGCTCTTTCTATAGGCGGCAATGACTCGACGGGTAGTATATCTACTAATAGTGTTGAGCCCCCTTTGTGTTTAGTAGCATAGGATGCCTTTTTAGAATTCCTAGGAATATGGGAAAGTAATTCTGTAATGAATGTTTGATTAAATGGTGATAATCCTTGGGGAGGGAGATACTATAATTTAAAGGTAATGTGAATCCTAAAAGGAGTAGTTGATTTTGGGTGTGATGCTAATGACAGTTTATGTTAAATTATTCATGGTTAATTAATGTTTAAAGAATTAATTATTGTATAGTGGAACTGATAAAATGAGAATGGAGTAATCTAATAAAGCTCTTCAAATGTGTGTGTGCTTATAGGACACCTAGTCTTAAAAGTAGCAGCCTGGACTCTGAGAGACATTAGCTGCAGTTGTATCTAATACTAGGTAATGCCCATAGTGTGGATGTGAGTTATATATATATTCTATACTTTTTGTGTTTCTATATGCTACACCACCCTGTCGGTAAGGGCAATTGACACCCCGGTGATTCTGAGCCCTGGGGGGGTGGGGGTGTTCTCCCCAACATTCTGATGGGAGGCCGAATGGATTACTACCCCCTTTGGCCCTGCTCTCTTCTCTTGGTAGATACATGTCCCAATAGACACAACAGTTAGTTTCCCCATATATGTGTGGAGAGGGCTGTAATAGCTTGTGGTAATTTAACCCACATATATTCTGGATATAGTATACTTTGGAAATCTATAGGTGTAACGTGTATAGGCTTGAGGATCCCTACTCAGTGTATGGGCTATAATGGCTTAAGGTATAATACTCGATGTATGATACCCGTTATGTGGGCAGTGGTGGCTCCCAGAACATACCTGGTTACTTTTGGTTGTGAATATGGTGTGGTGCTTCGCCCAAGTGTCTGCGGGAAAGCCTTTGTGGTGCACAGGGTGAAGATTGTGGAGCTTAGTCGAGATTTCTGTGGGAAGGCCTTTGGAGAGAGATGCACATGACGTATGTCTTTGGGGGAAAGTGGAAAACCAGTCTGGAAGTAGTAGCGGGGTACCATTGATAATAACTACTATATACAATATTCTTGTATGCATTACTTGGTGAGAGTAGCCATGGTGAGGTTGGGAACTTAGCATAACTATTTAAGTGACGAGTTAGTTTCACTTGTTGTACACTGGGCTTTAGCATTCTTTCTTTACTTTTGCACGAGAGGCTTGGGGAGTATCCTACTAAGTATACTGTTATACTCACCCTATGTATATATAAACTATTTTTAAGGTCACATCGAGTAGGTGGGAGATAAATAAGGTTACTACTACCTTTTGGTTGGAGGAGGAGCTGTTCAGGCTTGTGGTCGCTGCCGTTTTACTTTCTTTTGGGTACTTTTAGTTTCCCCTTTCAGTTGAAGTACTTTTGCATGACATTTCATATACGTAATTGGGTTTCTTTTAAATTTTAGATCTGAGATGGATTTGATTTATGTCTATCATATCTCTATCTTCAGCATGTGTTCTCTTAGAGGGCAATGCCTCCCATTTGTGTGTTTATTATACCCTCGGTGCTAGTCGCCAACTCAGGGCCTACTGGAGGTGGGACTCGGGGGTCATTATCTCTCTTCTCACATTGCGAGCCCAAGAGGGGTACACATTGTGGGGAGGGGGCCGTGACAGAGTGGTATAAGAAGGAGGTTGTGGGATAGGATGGATTTTGGAGTTAGGCACACGTGAGGTTGCATGTGTTGGTAGGGAACCAATGTCATTCATGTTTAGCAAGTGAGGTAAACATTGGAGACCAACTGAGACATAGGTGTTTAGGGCCCTCTATGATCTGGCATATGGACCATTAAGTTTACGATGGCTACTAAACAAAGTGAAACTAGTTGCAGGGTAGATACCTAGGAAAGGATCATGAATCATTCTTCTTTGCGCCTGTGTTTGAATGGGTTGACCTTGGGATAGGTTAACCTAAAAAATTAAAAATAAATAAATAAAAGAAAATAATTAATTTATTAATGTTGAGTCTTCCATATTCCAGGATTAGAAGCTCTAACAGTTGTTATTTTACAGTTATGGCTCTAGGTTGACGTCCTCGTCAGGTTTGCACAGAAGATGTCCATCAGGCTGTTCTTGCAGATTGCCACCGGGTAGAGGTTGACGATGATGACACTTGGAGGATGACACTCCGAGAGTTTCAGTGCCAGAGTATACAGAAGTACGATGGATCCGTTTCAGATGCAGTCACGTAAGACTTGTTGGAGGAGGTCGAGATAGGCTTCAGTTCGATTCGTTCTTGGAAGGAACACTGGGTGTCCTTGGTTGTGACGATTCTACGTGGAGCAGTAAGGCAGTGGTGGTTCTTGGTCCTCGGGATCGTGAGGAGTCAGTGATCTAATGGGAGGAGTTTTGAGACAGGTTTAGTGTTGAGTTTCTTTCATCAACTTCAAAGGCGTCCAGTCACCAGGAGCTTCTCACCCTTCGACAGGGGACCTCCATTGTTCGAGAGTTTGGAATCCGTTTCGGGAACCTTCTACGATATGCTTCAGACCTGTTACTAGATGAGGAGGCCAGGGCGAGGTATTTCGAGGAGGCTTTGCATACAGAGATCCAGCGCCAGGTCACCCCATTTATGCTGAAGACATATCTTGAGGTGCTGGCGAGGGAAGAGGTTGTTGAGAGGACTTTAGCCAGGATAGGATTGTCACCAAAGGGGAATTGACATGATTCCTCACGAAGCATAGCTATGGTCTGGGGTTCCCGGTTTTCAGGGTAGAAGAGTTTTTGTTCACCTGGGGGTAGGTCCCAGCCTTTCCCATCTTGTTTCTACAGAGGCAGAAACTATCATTCCTATGCCAAGGGATCAGGCCCTTGTTTTCCTTGTGGTTTTCGTGGTCATCAGCAGTGGGAGTGCCTGAATTTTCAGAGAAGTCATCGTGCACCGGGCACTTCACTCCAGGTTCCTCCATTGAGTCAGTTTTGGCGAAGGCAACAGCAGTCGGTTGCACTGGCTTTAGATCACCAGAGGGTAGATGGAGCAGGAAGAGGACAACCCCAAGATGCTCTTCATCCTCAGAGAGCAGAGCGCGACCGTAGTGGTGGTCGTCATCAGGGTCAGAGTGGCCGTGGAAAAGTTGTGGTCAGCTTCATGCTCTAGGGTTGCCATCCCCAGGCGATCCAGATGCTGTTTGAGGTACCCTTTTCTTGTTTTCTACATTGGTGTATGCCTTGTTTGATTCAGGAGCAACACACTCCTTAATATCTCCTACCCTTGACCATGCTTTGGGACATGAGGTAGAGAGGCTTCTAGTGCCCATGGCATTTACTACGCCAGTTGGAGGTCATGATGACTTGTTTGAAGTATGTAGAGACTGTGAGCTAGTGTTGGGGCAACACCGCTCTTGTGGAGATTTCTTATGTTTACGAATACAACCATATGATGTCATACTCGGCATGGATTGGTTGTATTCAGTGCATGCTATTGTGGATTTCTATAGGAATAAGGTCTTTTTAATTGATGCATAATGGCATAAAGTGGTGTTTGTTGGTGAGAAATATCCTTGGATAGGTCATAGAGGAGTTCCATCCTTATCATCCATAATGGCTGAGATGATGCTGAGTTTTTCAGAGGTTCAGCAGTTGGCGTTTCCTAGGGCCGTTGATGAGTACCCTGACATCTTACCAGAAGAGGTTGTTTCCTTACCCCCTCGATGAGAGATCGAGTTTGGGATCAAGCTACAGCTAGGAACATCTCCTATCTCTATGTCTCTGTATAGGATGGACCCTTATGAGTTACGAGAGCTACGTATTCAACATGATGGTCTATTGTAGTGCGGTTTTGTTCGGCCAATTGTGTCACCGTGGTGTGAACCCGTTTTTTTTGTGAAGAAGGCTGACAGCAGTATGCGGTTTTGTGTTGATTATCATCGATTAAACAAAGTGAAAATAAAGAACCACTATCCTCTCCCATAGATTGATGACTTATTCGATCAACTAAAGGGTGCATGTTGGTTTTCAAAGAACGACTTGTAGTCAGGATATCATCAGAAGCGTGTAAAGGATGAGGATATCCCGAATACTACTTTCCGTTGTCGTCATGGGCATTATGAGTTTTTTGTAATGTCATTCAGTGTGACAAATGCCCCAACTGTTTTCATGGGGTTGATGAATACTGTGTTCTGTGAAATCCTAGACAAGTGTGTTGTGGTTTTCATCGACGACATCCTTGTGTACTCCACATCTAAAGAGGAGCATGTAGAGCATCTATGATCCATTTTGGGAGTTCTTCGCCAACATTATTTGTTTGGGAAGTTGTTGAAGTGCGAGTTTTGGGCTCGAGAAGTTCATCTCTTCTGGCATTTTGTGTCCCAACAGTGAGTAGCTGGGGATCCATCAAAGATAGAAGCAGTGGTGTCTTGGGCATCCCCCAAGACCATGTCAGAGGTGTGAAGTTTCATTGGCCTCGCAGGCTATTATAGGAGGTTTGTAGCCAATTTCTCCTGAGTTGCGACTCCTCTGACAGCTTTGACCAGGAAGGATCAAGCGTTCATTTGGACTGATCAGTGTCAAGCAGCTTTCAAATATATAATGGGGAAGTTGGTAAGTGCTCCAATCATTTGTCTTCCAGCAGAGGGAGTCCATTTTGATGTTTTCTATGATGCTTCATATCTGGGGCTAGGTTGTGTTCTCATGCAGTAGAGGTCAGTTATTTCTTATGGGTCTCGGCAGTTGCGTCCCCATGAATGCAACTATGCCACCCATGATCTTGAGTTGGCAACCGTGGTGTTGGCTCTGAAATTCTGGAGACATTACCTCATGGGTGAGCAATTTTTGGTTTTCACCGATCATAAGAGTTTGAGGTATTTTTTCTCCCAACGTTACTTGAACTTGCGGAAGTGTCGGTGGATGGATTTCTTGCAGGATTACGACTTTGAAATATCATATACACCTGGAAATGGGAATGTTATAGCTAATTCACTGAGCCTAAAGTCACGTAATGATGTTGTGCATGAATTTGGTGATTCCTGGAGAGTAATGGAGAAACTATCAGCTTTTCATCTTGATATGGAAGAGGTTAGAGGTAGAGGTTGTCTTTTCCAGATGACGGTGCAGTCTTCCCTGATGCATAAGGTGGAAGAGTCTCAGTTGGGTGATCTAGAGGTTGAATTTTGGAGAGACAGAGTTGTTTTTGGTGAGGCCCCTGATGGTTGGTTGGAGGATGAAAAACACTAAGTGTTGTATCGTGGCAGGCTTTTTGTTCCCTTGGCGATGCGCAAGACGCTTCTCCGAGAGTTCCATAGTTCGCCCTTGGCAGTATATCCTGGCGTGACAATGATGTATCGATCCTTGAGGAGTCAGTTTTGGTGTCCTGTGCTGAAACGTGCAGTTGCAGAGTGTGTGTCTCGATGTTTAGTCTTCCAAAAGGTGAAGGCTGAACACAGTGTTCCTGAAGGTCTTCTCCTACAATTAGAGATTCCTCAGTGGAAGTGGTAGGACATCTCAATGGACATTGTTACAGGTTTACCTCGAGCTCTGGGAGGAGATGATGCTATATGGGTGGTAGTGGATCGTTTAACAAAATCTTCCCACTTCATAGTGATCAAGGAGTCGAGCTCAGTGGATGTTTTTTCAAGGAAGTATCTGGAGGAGGCGATGAGACTTCATAGAGTCCGTAGGACGATCATTTCTGATCGAGATCCACATTTTACCTCCAGGGTGTGGAGGGGTCTCCAAAATTCTTTTGGTTCTCAGCTATGCCTTAGCACTGCTTTTCATCCTCAAACAGATGGTCAAACAGAGTGGACCATCCAGACTCATGAAGACATGTTACACTCTTGTGTTCTTGACTTTGGAGGTTCTTGGATGAGGCACATACCCTTGGTGGAGTTTTCATAAAATAATATTTTTCACTCCACCATTGGTATGGCACCGTTTGAAGACCTGTGTGGTCATCCTTTCCGTTCTCCATTATGCTAGACTGGGGTCAGAGAGTCAGCAATCCTCAGACAGGAACTAGTGCAGAATACAATAGAGATTATTGATGTGATTCGTGAGAGGATGAATATAGCACCAGATCTTCATAAATCATATGCTGATCAAAGACGGAGACCCTGAGAGTTTATGGTTGGGGATCATGTGTTTCTGAAGGTGACCCCCCGTCGCGGTCAGCGAAGGTTTGGTCGTGGAAGTAAGCTTTCTCCCCGGATTGTTGGGCCTTTTGAGTTGTTAGCTCGTGTTGGAGCTGTGGTGTATCGAGTAGCACTTCCCCCTCAGATGAGTCAGATACATGATGTTTTCCATGTATCACAGCTCTGTCATTATCTTCATGATGAATCTCATGTCATCGATTGGGGAGAAATCGATATTGATGATGATACAACCTTCGAGGAGAAACCTGTGGAGATCCAAGACCGCAAGGAGAAGGTGTTTCATGGGCGTTCTATCCTATTAGTTTGTGTCTTGTGGTGACACAGTGGCATGGAGGAGAGTACCTGGGAGAGTGAGTCACAGATACGTGCTCAGTACCCATAGTTTTTTAATGTTTAAATCTTTTCATGTAATGATGTTTCCTTTATGGTTAGACCTTTCATCTTTTATTTATGAACTTCTTTTGTTCCTTTTTGTGGATTTCTCTCTTTTGAGAGCTATCTCGATGGGTGGTTGTTTGGGCCCCATTTCTTTTTTTTCCTTTATGATGGTTTTCAATTCTAGAGGATGAGAATGTTTTGAGATGTATCTTATGTAACGGCCCGAACCACTCTGGTCCATTACGTTGTGAAAATGTGGTGTTGGAGGGGTTCCGGGAGGTCAAGGGGACTTATCCCGAACACTTTGCCAAATTTCCAATTCCGTGAATAGTGTTTCCAGAATGATAACCTTCTAACGGTGACCTTATAACGGTAGAATTGAATAGTGTTTCCAAAATGGTAACCTTCTAACGGTGACCTTATAATGGTAGAAATGAACAGTGTTTCCAGAATTGTAACCTTCTAATGGGGACCTTGTAACAGTATACTTGAACAATGTTTCTCGAATGGTAACCTTCTAACGGTGACCTAATAACGATAGAATTCAACAGTGTTTCCAGAACGGTAACTTTCTAACAGTGGCCTTCTAATGGTAGACTTGAACAGTGTTTCCAAAATGGAAACCTTCTAATGGTGACCTTATAACGGTAGACTTGAACAGTGTTTCCAGAACGGTATCCTTCTAACAGTGACCTTCTAACAGTGGACTTGAACAGTGTTTCCAGGTTCCTATAGTTTCACCCCTTTGATGTTTCCATTGACGTAAAATACATTTAAAAGCCATATTTTAAGGAATATTAGGGCCGATTAAAATTCCATAAATCCGATATTAATTATTTCTATGGCTCGAGATGTTTTTACTTGGTCAAACTGTGTGGGTTAATGTGATCCATTTTTAATGGAGAATTAACCAAATCTTAAACTGTCACCCAATTAAATCATCAAAAATGGATGAGATATCCTTATCACTTGTTCCTCCTCTTTTGAATCTTCTATGAGACACTAGAAACTTTAAATCCTTCACATAGGAGTTGCACAATCAATCTTTTCTCTAAGGATTGGTTCTACTCTGTTTTGATGCAACCGAGATGTGTCTGTCAATCTTCCCAATAAGGTATGTTTTATCATCATTCCTTTGGGGATCATCTTCTCTTGTTCTCCCATACAAATTATACCATGTAATTTCCAAGAATCTAATGGTTTTTTCTTGGGGTTGGTTGGTACTGTCGTACCGTGGCATCCTCTGGTGGTTGCAGTTGTCATTAGAGGAGGATTGTGACCTGTTGTGTGGATAAAGGACATAAAGAACTCTTCGAGGTAGGGGATTCATGTATTCTCTAATTGTATATGTAAAATCGTAGAATTAGCATGATTTATCCCTTTGGATCACAATGAAATTAACCTAATTAAATACTTGAACCGGATTAAAAGAATTGGGTGATCGCATGTTTTTGCTTTGTACCGTGATAACGGTTTGCCCCATGTTTTTCTATATAGAGTGATATGAATGGTTTCTTTGATTAACTGTTCATTCTTGATGGAAGTTTATAATGAACGTAAATCCAGAATAAATTGTTAATTAATTGGATAAAGATAAAGAGGAATGTAAATGAATCAGGTTTTTGCTGTTGTTGTAGTTGTTCTAATTTGAGGTTAATAAAATTAGGGAAGTAGGCATGGTTATTTAATTTTGATAGCTTACTGATTAGGTGTCCCATAATTGGAACCTACAATTGAAAAATCTACTAATTCAATATGGATTAAAGAACAGATTGTTTGAGAATTTCTTAAAGGGTTCTGTGTTACCCTATTGATTGTTAAAGGGCCAAGAGCCCATTGATGTGATGTTGTGTTTTCTTGTTTCTTGTGTTGCGATGTGATCCTGGATGGCTGTTGTGATATGTGGAGGCATGGGGACTTGTGGTTATGGCAGTGGATGATGCCTATGGTGGCAAGATTCATCAGCTTATGCATGTGGGTGTCGGGGAGGACACCAAGGATGATGTTATGTGATGAATGTGATGGCTGGATGTTGGTGGTTTTGTTTGGTTGTTTATCTCATTTACTTTTTCCCACAACTCAAGGCAGCTTATCTTGCTTACCCTCCTTCCGAAGGAGGTGTAGACACGCAGGGTATGTCATGTGCTTTCTATGTTTAGCCTCTTGAGGGAGAATGGGTCTATGCTCTTACTATAAGTGGAAAAGACTCGACGGGTAATATATCTACTCACCGTGTTGAGCCCCCTTTGTGTTTAGTATCATAGGATGCCTTTCTATATTTCTTGGGAATATGGGAAAGTAATTCTTTAATGAATGTTTGATTAAATGGTGATAATCCATGGTGAGGGAGATACTGGAATTTAAAGGTGATGTGAATCTTAAAAGGATCTGTTGATTTTGGGTGTGATGATAATGAAGTTTAATGGTAAATTATTCATGGTTAATTAATGTTTAAAGAATTTTAATAACATATAGTGGAACTGGTAAAATGATAATGGAGTAATCTAATAATTCTCTTCAAATGTTTGTGTTCTTATAGGACACCTAGTCTTAGAATTAGCAGCTTGGAGTCTGAGAGACGTTAGCTGCAGTTGTATCTAAGACTAGGTAGTGCCCATAATGTGGATGTGAGTTATATATATATTCTGTACTTTTTGTGTTTCTATACACTACTCCACCCTATCGGTAAGGGAAACTGACACCCCAGGGATTCTGAGCCCTGGGGGGGGTGTGTTTTCCCCAACATTCTGATGGGAGGTCAAATGGCTGACTACACCCTTTGGCTCCACTCTCTTCTCTTGGTAGATACATGTGTCAACAAGGACAACAGTTAGTTTCCACATATATGTGTATATAAGGTTTTACTAACATTTGGTTATTTCACACACATATATTCTGGATATAGTATCCTTTGGACTACTATAGGTGTAACGTTTATAGGTTGTGATGGCTTGAGGATCCCTACTTGGTGTATAGGCTATAACGGCTTGAGGTATAATACCTAAGGTATGATACATGTTATGCGAGCTGTGGTGGCTCTCAGAACATACCTGGTTACTTATTATTGTGAGGATGGTGTGGTGCTTTTCCTAGGTGTCTGTGGGAAAGCCTTTGTGGTTCACGAGGTGAAAATTGTGGAGCTTAGCCCTGGGGTTTGTAGGCAAGCCTTTGGAGAGAGATGCACATGACGTATGTTGTTGGGAAAAATAGGCAAACCAGTGGGGAAGTAGTAGTGGTGTACCCTTGATAATCATTAATATATGATATATTCTTTGTATATGTTACTTGGTGAGAGTAGCCATGGTGAGGTTGGGGACTTAGTATACCTGTTTAGGTGATGAGTTAGTTTCACTTGTTGTTCACCGGGCTTTAGCATGATTTCTTTACTTTTTCACAAGAGGCATGGGAAGGATCCTACTGAGTATACTGTTATACTCACCCTATGTATATATAAACTGTTTTTCAGATCACTTGGAGAAGTTTGGAGATCATGCTGGTAACTACTAGCTTGTGGTTGGAGGAGGAGCTGTTCGGGCTTGTGGTCGCTGTCGTTTTACTTTCTTTTGGGTACTTTTTGTTTCCCCTTTCAGTTGTAGTACTTTTTCATGACATTTCATATATGTACATGGGTTTTTTTATATTTCAGTTCTGAGTTGGAGTTGATTGGTGTCTATCTTATCTCTCTCTTCTGCACGTGTTCTCTTAGAGGGTAATGCCTTCCACTTGTGTGTTTATTATACCCTCGGTGCTAGCCGCCAAACCGGGGCCTACTAGAGGCGGGACTCAGGGGTCATTATCTCTCTTCTCACATTACTGGCCCTGGAGGGGTACACTTCATGGGGAGGGGTCGTGACAAAAAGAGTGTTTTCCTAGATATTTTTCAAAGGGACTCACCTTTTCTGAAACAAAGTAAAATTTCTTTTTAATGTGTTAACAATGGGGTATTTGAGTATTTTAAAAAAAAATTAATGATTTATAATTCTGATGAATGATTTTCTTTGATTAATATTGTGTTTGAATTTTTATTTTTTAATGAATGATGTGCTTCTTTACTATAAAAACTATAGTATTGACTAGTTAGTCCTCTATTTAAATTAGGATTTTAGATTCAAATGTTATTGTAATGTTAGAGGGTTATAGAGGCATGAAGGGATTTGAGGGGGGATAGAGTCTATTTTAATAAAATGATGTTGTGGGAAATAGTTATTAATTATAGTATAATTTCCATATAATGTCTAATAAAGTTATAATAGGATTATAGTGGGGTTGGAAGATGTTATTTTCTCATCTATTAGAACTCTGGTGGGTTTTCTCTTTAGTTCCAAAGGGACATACTAGGTCTTTTTTTATGGATTAAAATAAAATTAATAAAATTAAAATATTAAAATTACTCATTTAAACCCTAATATTAGTAATTTCCATAATATCACTCATAATATGTTACCTCACATGGTTACTCAACCCTCTCTTACACATTATGTTCCCTATCATCAACCTTTAGTCTGGGATGTTTCTATTAACTATTGATGATTTTCAATGTTGATCTAATGACCATGAAACACAAAAATATACCCTTTTTACATATTTTTTTGTTGAGTAACATATAATCCTTTTTTTAATAATATTGTTTTCCATGAAATTTTTGAATTTCCTTGATTCATTTTGTTTAGGATGCTACAGAGACGTAACCTTGAAATATTCAATGTTATCCCAATGTTTATATTTTTAGATTGACCTTATTAATATATTAGTATATAAATTCCTAAATCCATTATTCCATTCCTTTAATTGTTTTCTAGATATATCTTTTAGTGTAATCACTCCCCTTATTTGATACCACAAAAACTATCTATAAATTTAATTTTTATACATACCCCTTCATACTTTTCTATTAATAGATAGTTAACAAAGAAATTTTATAGGGATGAGTAAACCTAAATAAATACAATGGGGATTAATAGTAAATACTTTCATAAATATTTAAATGATAAAAGGGTGTTGTCTTTCAATTTTTGGATTAATATAACTTGGTATTCATGATATATCTTTATTTAAGTGCCTATTATTTACATATATGTTTTTCATTTCATATTGATTACTTATTTATTTTTTATAAATAATTTATAAAAGTGAATTCAAATACATTATGTGGTTTCCAATATTATTAGAAATGTTTAATTTGTAATTTTACAACATATAAATAACATCATCTCCACGATTGGTTATAATATATTCATTTTTTAAAATTGAACTTTCAGATTGTGCATATATATTTTTGATTTATACTTGATTATGTAAAAACATTAAGGAATATAGGTTATATATTTTGGAGGAGTAATAATCAGTATCCTTTTAAACTTATTGGTGGTTTGGGATGGGCTCATGATTCCCATACTTGTAATACCCCTTCCCATATTCATTATGTTAGACTATAATATATACATGATAGGAATAACATGATTTTATATGTTTTTGTATGGGTCTCTAGGGCCTTGAATTCTTTTCACACATCTACTAATTTGTGTGGTTGTATATGTGTACATGTACGAGCTTAAAAATGTTCCACATGTGCCATATATAGGGGATAAACATGGAATATTTTCTCAATTAACATGTCGTGGTTTGAAGTGAGTATGATGTTTTGGATCCTAACATTATAGTTAGTTATGTTTCAATATGAATGAGTGGATTTGTTTTGTTTTATGTACTTTCTAAATATTAATTTCACTATATTTTCATAATTTTTGTTACACATTCAAGATTTTGGAATTTTTTTGTGGTTTGGAAGTGATTACATAATGAGTGTCAAATTCACACCCCCACATGGTCATTTTTTAGGATTTTTATAAACCACTTTATTCTTGATCAAGTCATGGAAAAAACACCTAGCATTTGGAGCTGATCACACAAGTGGAGCATGGATCAGAAGTGACTGTTTTGAGGATTTTTATACTTATATCATTAAGATGCATGTGGGTATCACCATTATATTTTTGAAGAGGAATTACCTATTGGAGCACCAAATTAGGAATTTTGGCATTTTCCCATAAAATTTTAAGTACATATGTTTTTTTAATATAGTTTTACTTTTTATATAGTTAGGTAATTTTGGAATATATTTTTTATTAGATGCATGATCATTTTGTATTATCTATTTATTACATGGAACATACTCTCACAACTTATATTATTGATCGATAATTAGCCTTTCTTAATTAGAACCATGGTATGTCATAGTATGAACCAGTACGTACACCAGTTGATTATTACATTATCTAAAGGGTCAAATCTTCCTTCCACACATGCTTTGTTTTATTCCTGATATTTACACTATCCTATGAGGACTAGGAGGTTTCCTAGTGGAGTTTTGATGTCCTAGGTCAAGTTACATTTAGTAACATGGGTTGTGAATATTGAAATGTATAATAAAACCCCATTGAGGGCGGTTGGTAATGGTATTTGATTATAGAATCAATAACTGGATCCTCAAGACTAAAGAAGTAATCCATAAATATTCAGAGACTATACTATTATGTTAAAATCCTAATATAGTACAAGGTTCTTATTCTCCTCCCATTATTTTCTTAGAGTTATTATTTAATCCCTGAGCCTCATGCATTATAATATATATTGAAAGGATTGAACAGGAAGGATATCGGGGAATTTTGGTTTTTTATGATTATTGTTTATCATTGTATCATTAGAAATGCTTGAGTAATAATATTATGTAAAATATTAATAATAAATAATTACTGTTTCCATAAATTCATTTCTAACAGTTAGGTTAATATGAGTAATAAAAAAAATCTTATAACTGATAGCTTCTTAATTTGGAAATTGTAGCTTGATTCGATTATGTTATTCCTAAGGCATGCCTTTATTAATTCTCACATGATACAATGATCTTGATAAATTATTTTAAAATGATTTATAATGTGTTTATTAATGAATGATATTTGAAAAATGGTTTCAAGGGAGAGAAGGATGTGGTTATTCTAACCTATATGATGTAGTTAATGTCACATGGTTGTTCTATATGGGCAGTATGTGTTGATATTTTTCTATACTTTATTACATTAGATGCCACCTTGAAGACCTCCTCCTTCATATTTGAATGTGATGTAAGAGCATGTTCTAGCTGTTAGAACTTATTTTGACCAATAATTCATATTGGGGACTGCCCCTTTGACGAAGAAATATTTTTGAGGAGCTCTATAAAGGGAGACTACGACCTATAAAATATTGAATTTTTTTCAATTTTACTATCCTCTAACATTTTAAGGTGAAAATTGATAGAAAAAAATTATAAAAGGGTTTAGATCATCAAATAAAAGTTAGATATCCCATATTAATATATATATATATATATATGGAGATAACCATATGTTAGTCTCCAAATAACTTATATAAAAAAACCAATTCTCTTCCTCCATTAGGAATATATTTAGTATTTTTAAAATAATGAATGCATTAAAATATGGTTTGAATGGGAAACAAGAAAAAATACATAAAATGATATGAAATTTGGGAAAAATGGTGGGTATTGCTTGAAATATTTGCAGGAGTATCAATCTCGTATCATATTTAGAATTTTTCTCGCTTCCCTAGCATCACTCAATAATTAAAAAAACCTATCACATGACTATATCCCATTATTCACAATTATAAGGGATACATATAATGAAATTTTATATGAACTGACCCTTATTTAATTCCCATGACAATTAATGGACCACACATCTCATCTAAGAAAATTAATACATAACAACTCAACATAACAGGTCTTACTCTGAAGAATAGATCGAGTATCCATAGATATAAACCACCATACTAACACCTACTATACTGAATAACTAAACAATGTGATGTATAACTTAATTAAAAGAATCATTGACTAACCGATAATGAGATAAGAAGATTAAATGCTATATAATAGTGAAACCATAACAAACTATGATTCAAAGCATCAAAAAACCCACAACCTCGGCTCATCACGAATCTATAAATAAGAAAATTGAAAATATATTCAAATTCAGCTACACTATAATAGTTCTTATACCTCATCCCTACAACATAGGGGTTATCTCTCTAAAAACATATAGAAATATGTATTATATAGCATGGAATAAAAAAATTAATAAAAATAAAGAAATGAAAAATGAAATTAACTATATGTATGACCATCCTAAAATTATTATTCACCAGATAATTATATTCAATTTAAAGATCCAAAATAATTAATTGGTTATGTGGATCATTTTTACGAGGTTTTTGGGTTTACATGTGATATTTATATATTGGAGGTGAGAGCTTTAAATTCCCTCCCCATGATCCAGACCGTTATAGATTTTATTGTAAATCCCTGATTGAATAGATTCTTTTTCCATTAATGATTGACATGTGGGAAGTGTTCACAATTATTTCCTAATTTAGAGATAAAAGAAAAATATGGTTATTCTCTAGGTATAGAGTCACATGAATAGTCCATATAGATCGTGGATTTGTCCCACTATCTTCATTATTCTAAAATGTGTATTCTTTAATGGATATGAAACGTTATCTAGTAGGATATAATTACTCTCATTGATACATAAAAGACCAGTGTTGTCATAGTAGTATATGATTTAATGAAAATGGCTTCCCCTCGATATTACTTATATGTCACCCCAATGGAACTATTACATATCATTCATCCCAGCTGAGGTAATCCCACATGTCCTTTGATTTATTTGTTTAATCTCATGCATGATGAATTTATTATTATATGTACATTAAGACACATATCTATCGATGCAAAGGTTTAATTTAACATGGTATCCATGCAACCCATTTAATCACTTTAAAAACCTTTCATACTCTTCCCCATATTGTGCATTAGGGAGTTTAATCCCACATCACTTAATAACATTTATGTTTTTTTGTACTTAGAACATTTATAGTCTATGTTAATCTAGAATAGTGTATCTATACTTCTAATTATATTTACATAGCTCTTAGTGGGTGGGTTTTTTCCGACACCACACTTTTCTAGACTAGGATAATATGAAATAGAAATTATTTTAATTGGATTAATCACACCCATCACCGATTTTTTTGTTTTACGGCTTATACCCACTCATAAATTATTTTAATCATCTACATCTTGTATATAACCATAAAATCATCAAACAGATTGAAATTGAAGAAAGAGATGATTCTAAATTATTACTGAAATTAATTATTAAATTAGATCCAAAATATCAATCCCTTTATAAATTAATTATAAATTATTCATAAGATATCTATATGTTTGATAATTCAAATAATTAATCAAAATATGGGGGAGCATTTGATGCGAAATGAAAATTAAAATAACAATTATTTAAATTTATCAATCTCAAATAATTCATCTAGTACACTCCTATTCATATCTTAGACCAATTAAATTAAATGGGGTAGTGAGATATCCTTTTACACCCTATCATAATATTTCTCCCTTTATGATTCTAATCAACTTTTCATTATGTTCATTAAATATAGTAGAATACCATTGATCGAGCCATGAACATGTATTCATTCCTCAGTTGGAAATGAATATAGCACTATCAATAAAGTATTTTATTTTATTTTTAATTTTTAATATCATGAAAACATTCTTTATGGATGTAATGAGACTATATCTCTACTGAATAAGTAATTTTGTGATTTATAAACAAGAAATTTTCATGGGTTGTGTTAGGCATAAGGGTTGGTGGTTTGATGAATAAAAAAAATAATTTTAATCTCTTAAAGTTAAATGATAAAAATTATAATAAAAGGATACTGAAATTCACAATCATCCTTTTTATCCTTTATATTCCTCAAAAAATAATATTTATGTCACCTTTTAATGGTAATTAACAAATTAAAATTAAGAATAATAATTGAATCATCATCTAGAATCATATGTGTTTTATTTTACTTCATATAGAATAGACTGACAAGTTAATTCAATGAATGAGTAATGATAATACATACCTATTTTTTATCATAATAGTCATGGGTCAATCAGATAGTGCAATGAGAAAATCTATCCAATAACTATTTAAATTTTAAATATATATATATATATAATGTTTTTTTATTTTTAAGATATTATAGGGAAGAAATGAATTTTAATGATAATGTATCTTATTTTCCCTTAAAATAAACAACCATTAGATCCCCAAAAACATAAAACTCCATTAAAAAAAGTTTCCAATGAATAACCCTCACACATTTATTAGATTATAAATAATGTAGTAAAACATCAATACATGGTTTGGGAAGTCTTAATCATATAATTTAGAAACAATAAGGCTATTAATTATCTATAAATCTTATCAGAATAATTTTTAGATGTATGGTAATCTCAAAAGGGTAATAAAAATAGATTTTGAATTTAAATTTTTTTTATCTTTTGAAGCACACATAAACTCATATAATATTGAATAATATAATAAATAATTATTCAGATAGTTAATAATGTTCAATGTTTTCAATAAGTATATTAATTAATGAATATATCAAAAAGTTTTATAATCCTCTTTGGCTGGGAATGTATTAATTGAGAATTATGTCACATACATTAACTCTTAATGGGCCCAAAATTCATTAAATTCTAAAAAAAATTAAGGATAAAAAAATACAATTAAAAATTTGGGTTTTATATTTAATATTCATGAACACGACCATAATTAACTCAATTTCCAAAAATGAAAAAAGTTTTCAATAAATAACAATTCTCAAAAAAAAAATTAAAATGAATATAACAAAACAAAACCTAATTTAACATTGCACGATATTATTCCCCCCCACTATTTTCTTACACATGATCTTTATTTTTGATTAGTTATGCTTTTTTATCTTTTAAAATATTATTATTAATCACTAAAAATGGAAGTCTTAGAGTGAAACCAAATGGATTATTTGGATGGGAACCTTAGTAAACTTATATTCCATGAATCCATTTCTAATTGCCTCAACAATAAAATGATAATAATAAAATGATAATTCAAATAAAATAAATTTTAATAATAAGTGTAAATATTTTCTTTACTTTATCCCCATGTGTTTTCTTGGTTTTTACTATCACAAATTAGGCAGTACTCTTCAACCATTGATCTGATAGAGGTTATAATTGATGAGAGTTAAATATCCAGATAATTTGATTTCCCTATGTTCTAATAAAATTATTCTTAACATGGCCCCAATATAATTTGAGTTTATTGTTAACTTTATATTTAGGATATATCATATATTAGTGTGGGGGTGGTAGTAGGTAGGGTTATTTCACTTCTTCTCCAGCTTAAGAAATGGTTGAAAAATGATTATTGAATTTGATTAACAGATTTGATATTTACTTCTATTAAATCATAAAAAATATATTATTCATGTGTAAAAAATATTATATTACAACCATCATATGATTCTATAGGCCAAACTTCAATATTCTCTAATATATATTTAAAGTTTACCACCTCTCTTTCAGTCACTTCATGTTTGTATTCTAGGAAATAATAAAGTGATACCAAATAATCCTAGTAAAAATAAGGAAAATAAAAATATAATTCAGATTTTTAATTTAGAAAATTAAATCAATGTAAGATCATATTCATCCATGGTGTATATTTTCTCTTCTTATCCATTTATTATTACAGATAGTTTGAATGTAAGAATTGGAAATTCCCATTCCTTGTTTTTAAAAAACATTATACATTAGTCATGGTTTACATTTAAAAATCACTTTCCAATCGAATATTGGGTGTTTTTTCTGTAAGAAAATATATGGGTCAATGTGTTCATAATTAACATTGAAGACAGTTAGAATAAACACTCAAATATAAAATCTCTATCTAAATTGTATTAACTAACATGGAATCTTCAATAACCACCTCTAGAAGTGTTATGGGTTAATATAATAAGTATTCAATGAGATCCCCTATAGCCTAATATTTTTACACCACATATTATATATACGGGGAAACATTGAATTCTAGATATTAAACTTCTCATTACCATCATAGTTCCTCCTCCATCATTATTTCCAATGCATGGTAGTCTCTGGATTTAATTTCATATTCATCATTTAATTTGGAACATAAATTATGATCATATTAGAGATGTATGAATTTATAAAAAAAATAATTTATTCATAGTTAGTTTTTTATTTTGGTCTTATTTCCAAAAAATATATATTTTTTTTCTTAATAAAATTTGATGTATTTACAAAATGGTGTAAAATAGGTAATTGTATATTTTTGATACCTAAAAAAAGTGCTTAATTTTCTTAGAGAGAAAACATTTAAAGGGGTTTGATTACTAAATAAGACACAAATATCCTCAATGAATTTAGATTTGGATATGAAAATAATATATTTTATTTCTATGAATCCATGTTCGAAATAATCAATATGAATCAATGATTACAAATTTGTTTATTTTTTTTAAATAATGATATTAGTAGAATGGGGTTTGAAAAAAAAAGGAAAAAAATAAAAATGATATAAATTTGAGGAAAAATTAAAAATATTACTTATGGAATTATATGAGTGTATATTATTTATTCTATTGATTATTTCTCTCTATTTCCAACGATCACTCCATGTCTAAATTTGAAACTTCTCAGCCAACTATCTCCAACTATTCCCAATTGTAAAGAGGAAGCATAATAAAATCACATGTTCATTATCCCCTAATATATTCCAATGAGATGTTTAGGGGAACACATATCAAAAAATAATATTATTCATTGATAACCCAACACATTAGGTTTTACAAAAAAAAATAAGAGCTCCATTTTTCATGGATGTAACCACTGTACCACTTCCCACTATTCTAAATAACTATACTATATGAAAGATAATACAATGAATTGAAATTTTTAAAGATATTATGTGAGAGAAGAAGAGTAAATTTGGGATAAGATAGAAATAATGACCCCTATAATTCAAACCCTAAAATGAATCACATTTTTATCCTTTCATGAAACTAAGAACAAGAATGTAAGAAATATATTAAAATACATCTACACTACACTGGTTCCTTCACCTCGATGCACCCACACATATTTTAGAACTATATAATAATTAGAATATTAAATTATAGAAGATTAAACCTATAATAAAATGAAAATAAAAAAACTAAAAATAAAGATAACAACACATCTTGAAATAATTATGTAATTATTCCCCATATAATTCTCTTTTATTTTAAGATCACAAATAACAATTAGGTGCATATGACTGCCAAGTCATGGCTTTGGGTTCTTCATGTGATATTTAATTAAGGATAGTGACATCTTAAAATTTATTCCTCAATGGACCGTATCATTCTTCCTTCATTAAAAATAATACAACTATCCCTAAGATTCTTTTTCTATTGATGAATTACATATTGGAATAACTTGTGGGTATTTTATGATTTTATGGAAAAGTGGATAGACTATATTAGCTTATTCATAATTCTCATTCATGTAGTCAACATGGATATTTAATTGATTCAGAAATATTTATTTTTCCATCAACTATTTTCTTAAATGGACTAAATCCTTTTTTTTGGTAGCAAAAAATTTCATGAATGGTTGAATATTGGACTGGGGTTTTCTGAGTTATATAGAAAGACATTCATGCAGCTACCCCTTGAGATTATTCATTTGAAATTTATATTATATTATCTAATGTATCATTAATTTATATTATGTAAATTATATATGAAGTCATATTTTTTAATCTCACATGAAAGGAATTTAATATTTTGCAATATTTGGGATTTTTGATTTAACTATTTACAAATTAATCCCCAGGGAGTATTACTCTGATGAAAAGACATCACAACACTTTAAATATATCATGAGTCCTGTGTTAATCTTCCACAATCAATTGATCATGATGTTAAATCAATTTTATCCTGAATTACACGAGGAATAGTCATATGTATAAAATTTATCAATTGATTTAATCACATTCATCAAAACATGACTCCTAAGTACTCTAATTATGACACCTTCAAAATTAAAAATGAATAACATTTTACTTTATAGTGTATAAGACATGAAACAAAAATCGTAGAAATGAATAAAATCTGTCAATAATTTATGATATAATTACTATTTAAAATAAATTCAATATATTCTATAGCTTTCAATTTATCCAATACCAAGTTAGCTTGCACCACATGCAACAAAAAATTTCTTCGATTTCTTGTCTTACATGTAAGACCAAATTATACTTAATACTATTAATCATATTTTATTAAATGAAATTTATATCATAGAAATTAATTTTAGGTTATAAATTGTATTATTTAACTTTTGAAAATATATGGTTGAATTCAATTTGTACTGATTAATTATAAATGATTACAAAAAATAGTTGAATATAAATGAAATGTTTTTTATAAAAAACAATTTTTTTGAAACCAAAGGAATTTAATATTAATAAATTATATTCATTATAGATATTAGATCATATTAATTAAATTTATATATTATATATAATTCAAATTATTTTACAATAATCCAATATATTTTATAGTCATATGATAAGAACAAATCCAATTTTAGTTGTAAAAAGATGTATTTTTTGAAAGGCATGTTTTCATTATTTTAATGGAGAACATCTTTTTAAAACTAAATATAGAAAATTTTATATATTTTATTTGAAAAAATAAACAAAATTTCAAAATTTTAATTTAAAAATTATATTATGGTGAGTTTTTTGTAATTTTTGTGTAGTTTCAATGTTTATGGAATAGTGGAAGAATACTGATTTTTTTGAAAACTATCTTCTCTTATAAATAATTTATAATGGTGAATTATAATTTTAATTGGATTTAAAGTCCCAATATATCAATTATACATATATTAATTCAATATAGTTCATTTTAATAATCTTAATATTGAAATTGGATAAAAAACAATGGAATAATTTGAATATTTTCACCTTAAAAACCAGTTTTCCCCTTCCATCTACGAGAGTAATTTTAAATAATTTTCATAAATTATATGGTTTGAATTTTGGAAAATGGATTATTTATTTTTAATAAGAATAATATATAATATATAATAATGTACAGTTATATTTTTACTAATGTGGTTAATGAAATCATTAAAAAATAAATACAATGATTATGAGAAAAACGAGTTTACTAGGGTGATAAACTATATTATTACGTTCCCAAATTAAATATAAACCTCTAAAACCCCATTTTATGGAAATGATGATAAATTAAAACATCTATTATATATAGTTATAAATTATTTTTTCCACTTTAATTGTAAATAATGTTGGTGTATTTCACTCTAAAAAATTTACATGTTTTCCACTCAACCCACTTATAAAATGCCTCCCCTGTCATCATATCTTCCACCTATAAAGACCTTTTTTATTTTAAAATTTTGAAAACATAGATTATTACATTACCTAAAATAATCTTATAATCAATATCTTGGGAATAAATATAAATTAGAAAGGAATTAGGGAAAACCTAAGGAGGATACCTGAAGAAGATATATTGTTTTTCTAAAATAATATTTATTATATTTCCATCTCCATCTAATCAAATTATTCATGTATAATAAGATTATAATATGTTAAGTATCTTAAATATAATTATATTTTTTAATGTTTATTTTAAAACCTATAAACACACAAACATCTATCATATAGGTTGTGAAATCAACATTCGTGTGTATGGGGGACTACTGCCTCACGAACTGATGTTGTTCATTTTTCTATTACAACCTTTAATGGTTGGGAATAATGTTATAAATACTATTTATATATGATATTAATGATATATGTATTATTATTGAATTATAATACAACACATAACTCCATGATTTCCATTTATGGGAGTTTGATAACGTCGCTCGTGCATATGACTGACTACCACCTTGAAAAGTGAAGTGATTCCTTCATTATTTAGATAAAATGTATTAAGGATAGTTTTTATGAAAATATGAAATAAAAATTATATATTAATGGTAATATATATATAATTTGCATATATTTATTTCAATACTGTAGGAATATGTAAACATCGTTAATGTATACGTATGACCAACTATCTCCAAGAATCGTATATTTTATTTCATATTTTTCAATTTCATGGATTACACTAAATAATATATATAATAAATAAATATGATATTTGAATCATGTATTAAATTATATATATTATTAAATAATGATCTATGAAATATGAAAAAAATAGAATTTCAAAACATACTCGAATAATAGAGCAAGCTATTGACCAAAAAGTTGAAAATAATGAAATAATATTAAAGAATGGGTTATAATATATTATAAAAGGATAATATATGAAATAATAAATATTAATATGGTTCTGTAACATGTTAATAAAAATTTTAAAACTATTATACATGAGGTTAAATTTTGTATAGCTCAATAGAATGAGTGAGGTAATGGTTTTTTTCCAAATTTAATTTAATTGACACATATTGTATTATTATGAACCTAATTTATTTCATATGGTGTATATAATACCCCTTAAAAATTTAATATAATGAATAATTACTTAATAATAGTATTTTATGTTTATATTTGACTTATTTCATCTATGTCTATTTCAATAAAAATTTACCATGTGGTATAAAAATTATTAACTCAATTTCTGTTCATTGGGTTAAACTCCCACTTTATTGATTATGATATTATAAGATTATGTTTATCATGAGTATTGAATATAAATTTTTTATTTACACATGTGTTATGTGGATTTAGAGTTAAATCACCTAATCAATTCTTTTTTTTAATTTTCACATCAATTTAATAATAATTTTTTATGGTTTATTTAACAACCTTATTCTAGTAGATATCATTTATTCATGAATTTAATTTAACTGATACTATATTATCATTGTTATAAATTATATTATAAAATTAATAGTACCATTTTATAACACATTGGTGTTTAATATTTATTAGATAATTTTTTTATGAAGTCCAGACTTCATTTATCTATTCTAACAAATACCTATTTTCTTGCAAATCTATGTTTAAATTTTTTTTTCCCAAAAATGGTTTTTTCCATTCCATGATGATTTATTTATAATATTTTTACCCACATTTTTATTTATAGTTCTATTAAATGTAATATTCCTATATATTTACAAACAAGGAAATATTATAACCATTATACAAGCGAAAATGAATTTTCTATTACATTGTATAGAATGTATGGAATTACACTCCCTAATTTCTTTGATGATTAATTTTTCAATTCAAGAAGTTTTTTTAAAGAAAATGTTCTTAAAAGAGATTTCCCTAGAAATGTATTTTTATTATTTTTCTCCAAAATGAAAATTATTTTTTCCTCATGAATGTTTTAAATATATTTTTATTTCATCAATGAAAAAACCCTTATTATAACTTTATTTAGTATATCTCATATTAAAAACACCTTTATTCTTAATCTGGATGGATTATGATTATTTTTATGAAGTATAGTATTAGAATTCACTTCCTTTAATCTTTAATTGAATTCATTTACATCTCCTTATGTTATTCACATTCAAATGGAGATTGATAATTAATTTTCCCCTAAATATCAACATTATTTATAATTGATATGATTATTTCCTAAATCATATACCATTTTCAAATATGGTGTTTACATTGATAGTTATTTGTTTATTTGTGGATATATTGATAAATATTTATTATTTAATCAATATGGATATTTAAAAAGGAACATGGTTTATGAAATAAATCAATTATTCTATATAAAATGAATGCATTGGAATGGAATTACATTTGATGGGGACCGTTTAAATTAAGACCGTTCATGCATCCATAGTATTATGGGAAGAATTGGTTAGATAACCTAATATAAATTTGTTTTAACCTTTGTATTTTAAAAAATATTTTGAATGTTCTTGACGGTAATAAATATTTTTTCCTAAAAACATGGAGTCCAATAATTAATCAATACTTCATTCATATTCAATTATTATTATCTATGATATTATCAATGTGAAAAAATCTATGGCTGCATTCAGCTTACTGATTAAATGTAATGTTTTTTAATTTATTTACCTTAAGATATTGATTATTCAAAATCTATTAACTTAAATAGAATGTGTTTTTATTTATTTATCATTCCATATTGATAATTATTTATATAGTTATTTAAATATAAAATGTTTTAGTTATTTACCATAAAATATTTATTAATCATTTTTTAGTTTTTAAATGGAATGTTTGTTCAATTATTTACCATTCTATATTGATTATTTATTATTGATTTAGGATATCTAATTATATAATTAAGCCTTAATGAGATCATTAGCTCATCCCTATTTTGATTCTTTTCCCCATGAATGAATAATGTTTTCTATGACTCTTATCTAGGGATTAAATAAAATGAATAGTTTTTTTCAAAATATTTTGATTTTCATTGTGCATCCACAATGTAATATAATATTCATATATGGATATAGTTTCAAATACTTTTAAAATGATCTGTCTTTTATGATGAGATTCCTGGTATCTTAAATTAATGTAATAATAGCAGACAGTGGCTCGGGGATTTTGGGGTCTCGTTCAATATAATGATATAACATATAGGGGATATAGTTCTTCTAACACAACTCTTTCATCTACATTAATCTATATATTACGTATTATTGTCATATTAATAACATGTTTTGAATATTTTATGGTCAAACATTACATAGCCAATTGGAAATTATTTTAATCATCCAAACATGTATTTCTCTTACCAAATCATTAAATAAAAATAATTTTTGTGTTCTAAATTAATTGAAATAAATAATTAAAAAATTAATAAAAAAGTGCTTTGACACTTATAAAATAGTTCCAAATTTTAAAAAATTTCATAATTATGCATAATTACTGAATATATGGTTGAATATTAGAGGTGAAATTAAAATAAAATTCATAATTTTTTTCCTTTTCTCAGTGAGGTATCTACTTGGGTGGTTGAGGAGTGGATTAATCATCTCCAATTCAATTTTGTGTCCATAGAAACATCTAAGTATCAAAAAATCTATGTTGAAACCTTTATGCTAGAATAATCATCATGTCAATGATGGGAAATGATTCATGAGGCTATTAAATATGAGTGCATCGCTTTGGTAGGGTTTCAAGAGTTCTTTTTTCTATAATTTTATAGCAATACCCTATGCCGGGTGAATGATAAGGCTTTTATGATCCCCCTAGATGATTTGATGTTGATAATAGAATATACGACTTCCATTACTAAAAGAACCCATTTTGATCCTTATCTAAGGATTTATAAGGAATATAAGGCACATAATTGTGAATCATCCCTTATGGTGCATATGAAACCCTGGGTCATGTTGTCTAATATTCAAAAATTCTTTAAACATGTAAGGATTGTTTTACTCACATTGAATTATACTATTTGATGTCATAGAGGATGTGGTTCACCACATTGTTGAACCTTATGTGAGAAATGTATAAATATATGGAATAAATTCTAATAGAAGGTAATCAGAGAAGGATCTCAATAGAAAATTCTGGGTGGTGGTGTACCTTCATCACGTACCTAAAAAATATCCTATATTTAGTTTCATTATTATTGAAATCATGGAAACATTATGCCTTAAAATATATTTTTGGAAATGAATTTATATTTATATGGTAAATATAGCCATACTCATATGTTATGATGATGTAGTACATCTGAATGTAACACCCTAAAATTTTATGACATATTCCTATATAAATTTTTTATGTTTATAATATTATTCTTTACACACAACACTAAACTTAAAAGAAGAAAAATATAATGTTAAAACATTATTATTAAATGTTACTCTTATCATGTAAGAATTTGATTGAAATTTATGAATATAACTAACTAAATTGTAAAATTTATATTTAAATTTTCTCTATAATGAAATGTTTTTTATTAATCCCTTGGAAATAAGAAATCATTTTTAAATGTAAAATACAATATTGTACGACATTACATGATTAATTTTTGAATATGTTGTATTTTTATATATGTATTATATATCATGATAACTATTGAAATGTGATTTTTATGAAATATAAATGACTTTAATGCGAATAACTAATTTATCATTGATGCATATATTTTTAATTGGTTATAAATGATGAAAAAATCATTTGAAGGTAAAAGTGATATTTTTTACGAAACATCTTTCATTGAGATCAATGTGTTTTATAATAATAAAATTAATTTTTTAGTATTTATGGATGATTTTAATGAAATGTGTTGATAATATATTAAATAAACTAAATTAACATTCATTTAAAAGGTTTTACTATGAATGGAATATGAATAAATTCAGTGTTATGTAGAAAAATGAATTTTTTATAAAATTAGAATTTTATTAATTTTAAATATAATTATAACATTTTTTTAAAATTATATTTATTTAATATTGTAATATTTTTAAATAAAATAGTCATCATGTTAATATTTATTAATATTTTCAATGTTATTTTCAGTCATTATGAATAGGATGCCTAAAAAACATTGTCGACCCAATAAGGTTTAAATGGATTAAAAAGAGATTAAACCTATAGATAATGCCTAAACTATGTCATTTATTATTATTATTGGTTAATTTTATTTTAAAACACCATTAAATTATATTATATTTTTTGTTTCTTTGGTTCCACATTCATTTGAATATGAATTTATTATATTTTAATCCTTTTACGAATTTACAAGTTTCATACCCACCTCACTTATCAAAGAAAACATCATATCCTTTATTTTATGTACACTAGATCCATTTTCCATGACCAATAAATACTGAAATACTCCTAAAAAATCATTATCCAAGACCTTTAGGTTCTATTCATTCCAAAATAACCATCCACGAAGCGTTAATATTCTTTTCAATGGAACACAACTAAAGAAGAGGTATATGTTTCTCCAAACCCTTTTCAATTTATTTACATTGAAACTCCTCGAAATATTATATAAAAATATTAAATTTATTTAATTTTCATATTTAATATACTAATATTTTTTATGTTACATCAATTTTCTATCTCCTTCCCATATGTTGGAAAATGAAAACCTTGTTCTTGTGTAGGTGATTACAACCACCTCCAAGTACAGATGTGAATCATTTTTCATTTCCTCTTTACATGGATACCCATAAGGATATATTTTATGAATATTTATTTTAGTTATTATATAATTATGATTTTTATGGTGAGTTTTTATTTAACTTTCTTTCTTTACATCCATCAAAATGTGGAAACATTAATTGTGTGTACATATGGACTATTGCCTCCACTAAGTAATATAATTCATTTTTTTCCTCCAATTTATATGAATGATTTTAAATTTTTTTATAATGAATAAATATTATAATTTTTAAATTATTAATATTGTGAATATGAAAAAACATTTTCCAGGTTTATGAACCCGATCAATCAAACCAAAATATAGAAGGAAAACCTACCCATTTTCAATCGAATGTTATGTTTAATGGAGAATTAATAATAAAATAGAAATTGAAGACTATAAATGTATGATATAAAATATGTTTTGTATGAATAATTTTTTTTGTATATTTATAACATATTTATAATTATTATATATGATTTATGAATTCCCGTAATGCAATACAATACTTGAGGTAAGGGTTTATATTCTTATATCATTTATTATCGTGATTTTATATGTTAAATTTACATGAAGAGAGATTATATGATCATTATCCTTAAAAATGATATTTTTTCTTATACTATAATTATTTATATAATTTTAATGTATTAGTGCCATTATCAACTCTTTGGTACTAAAAATTGTCGATAAAATGTTTTTACGATAAACATGTATTATTTATTCCTTTCTGGTACAAAATATTTCTCTTTTATACAAATTATAATTAATTATTTTTACTGAATTTATATATATAAAAATAAATGTTTTAGAAATATTATTTTTAATACATTTTAGATAATTTTACAAATAATTAAAAAGAATATTTTCTATTGTTTTTCAAATGACTCACATTTAACTTTTTACAAAACAATGAAAAGAACATACATAAATTAAAGATATCACCTGATTTTTTCCCAAAATTATGAAAATTAATTTATTTTAAACATAAATTAAATATTTCCCAATTTATTTTAAACTAAAAGCATACTCTCAATATTCTTGGAATTTTTCGTGTAAAAAAATACCAAATAATGATATTTTCCTTATTTCAAAGAACTTTTCAACTGTTATTTCAAATTTATTTGTTTATCTATGTCAGCATCCATTAAATATTATTATAAATTGATATGTATATAATATTATTTTATTATCCACTTTATTTATATATATTTTCTATAATGATGATATTGTAAGTGTCATTTTATAAAACATATTTCTATCCAATGATTTAAGTTATAATGTAATCATCATGAAACCAATTTATTTTACATCGGTTATATTTTTAAATAATTTTAAAATGCTTTTATGATCTTATGGAATCCTTATGTATGTTTTTTCTTTGGTGACTGGTGGTACTAAATTATATAGTACATTAGTGTATTGGATAATTATATATATCTCAAGAGATAATATGAACTGAAACAGTGAGTTAACCTTATTCAGTAAGCGACTATGTTCACTATGAATAGTCTTGGTAGTGGTCATTGTCTACGAAAATTATGGTATGGAGAGTTAACCCAATCCATTGTTGATGTTCTTACACTATTATATTCTTTGTAGTAAGCATTGACTAAGGAATTGATTTCCTATTCTTACTTGTATTCCAAAAACATATGTCTTATGAATATGATATATTATCATAGACCATGATTGATAATTTCTGATTCCATACTCAATTTAATTATGTTTTCAGTTATGAAAATGTCTTTGGGAATTACTCATGATAAATTATATTTGATTGATTGGGTATGAATTTAAAAAGTTATGATCATGTTCTCAAACCATTATTCATATATTATGATCACTAATGATCATTGATTAATATCTCTTATGTTTATCCTTAATAATCATATGAACTCACCATTTCATATGTTTCTATTTACTATGTTATGATGAAATATGTCAATTAGGGAATATATAAAAATGGTCCTATGTGAGAAGAAAAATCTTGGAGATGTTTAAGATCATTAATGAAATAATTTGATTTTGTATCTTATCATTAATAACAAAAAATCAATATATTTTTTGAGTTTATTATTATGAGCTATATTAAATATTCATCTAAAATGAAGTATTATTCATTTAAAAAATGACTAGGTCACCTCAGTTGATATCAGATTAGATAAAATTTGATAATAATCTTGGAATAATTTTAATTACAGGAAAAATATTAATTCTTTAGAGAAAAAAGTATTTTGTGGATTTTAAGAAATAAAATCACTCCCTGTATAAAAAATTGGATTTGGGATTTTATACATATAAACCATAGTGTAATAACACCAAAAGGTTAGTTTTTTATTAATTCAATCTTCACTAGGTTTATGAAAAACATAACAACCTACCTACTATGTTTGAAACTCATTATGGATGTGATTTGATTAATTCATATCTTCTTTATGAACCATAATAAATAATAATAGGATAAAATCAATTATGTCCTATGATAATTACTGATGTTATGAGTTATACATAATGTTTCATGGGTTAAAAGAGGGTGTCATAATGTTGGAGGTCATATTAATTAATTTTAATATAATATTATTTATTTATCTAACTGTAGATGTATGATTCTAAAACTATTATTTTTCATTTTAGACAATAAATGTAACTGGGATGAATCATGTGAGCATTGAATGAGATGAATGATGAAATGAATTTCATCTTGAGTAATAAAATGAAATGTGTTATAAAATGAAAAAATATGGCGGTGACTAGTCATATTTAGTAAAATAATATTATTAGCCTTAACAAAGTTTAGTTTCAAAACATACAAAATATTTGAAAGTGGAGTTTCAAGAAAATTTTGGTTATAGAAACCATATAGGGAATATGATTCATCTTCCTACATGTTAATAATTTTCAATAAATCACTGCTCGAAATATATCAATGGAAAATTAAGATGTTTTATGTGTAGAAAATAAGGTAATATGGAAACGAATTTCCAATAAAAACAATTATTTTTCTTTTTGGGAAATAGTGTTCATCTTAAGAAACCACTAATTTTTTAATGTTTTAAATGTTGGTAAACTGGGAATTATTTGAGTCAATTCCCCAATCAACGGGATAACTAATTAAATATTTGATGAACAAAGGCCCAATGTTGTGATAATCATTGAAGTCGATCCTGATAAATAAGTCACATTTATCCTCCACTATATAGTAATAGATAACTTGTTGATGTTTGTACATATATTTCCTGTTAAAATATGATTATTCATCCTTTAGTAAAATTAATGGGGATATTTGGGATGAGTTGTATCTATTTATATAGATATTATATTAATTATTTAGGAAGAGAATTCATATTTGATATTATGAATCCATATATTATCATATTTTGGTGAATGGATGAATAGAAAATTTCAATGGAAATTACTTCCATTATATGGGACTTAATAATTATTTAAAAAGTATATTTCTATGAAAGTGTTGGGGATAAACTCCACAATGATGATATGCCTATTGTTCAAGAATATTATAATGTATTTATGAATTAATTTCCTTATATTCCCCCAAATCATGAAGTTGATTTTTCAATAGCGCTCATACCTAGAGCTAGAAATATTTCCAATGCTCCATATAAAATTGAACTGATTGAGTGGTAATAATTGAGAAATAATGTCTAATAGAATCCGGATTATATATTTATATTACATAGAACATCACCATATGGTAAAACTATTTTTTTAGAATAAATTTCATTCAATGTGACTTTTCGTTGATCATAGGGAACTTGACAAGATCACTATTAAAGAAAAGTATCATCTACCTCATATCAATGATCTGCTTGATCAATTTTGAGGAGGTCAATATTTTTATGAGATTTATCTTCAATGTTGGTATCATCATACAATGCTAAAATATTAAGATATAGCTAAGAATACCATCCACATTAGGTATCTTCATTATGAATTTATTGATATTCCATTTGAACTTACCATTTCACAAGCTATCTACACGAATTTAATGAGTAGTTTATTTATGGATTCCGTTTATTATATTATAGTAGTCATTATAGATGATAATATTAAATATTTTAAGTGAAATGAAGAGAATTATGATCATTTTTAGGATTCCATTGAATACCTTTACGGAGAAGACGATTTATTCAAAATCATGAAAGCATGAGTTTTGGTAGCCAAATGATTCATTATTCGGTCATATAATCCCTATAAAGGAAATATAGATAGATCCTTTAATGATAAAAGTTTTTGTAAAATGGGAAAGTACAACCTAGATGACTATGATATATAGTTTTTTATTTTGGGTGAATAATATCGATATTATTTTGGAAATTTACCATGGATATAAAATCTAATAACCCGGTTGACTCAGAATAGATCTAAATTCAAATGAAAAGATGTATGTAATGTATATTTCAAGCAGATGAAGAGAAATTTTATAGTACACCCATGATGAAACTACCCTATAGTGGATAAGGGTTCATGATATATAGTGATTCATTAAATAAGGCTTTATGATTTGTCCTCACATAGAATTATATGTTTATAGACAATGCCTTAGGAAAATTAAAAATCTATGATAAAAATTACCCATCTCATGATTATGGGTTAGAAATAATATTTTTTCCAATATTGATATAGGGAAATTATCTATATTGTGAAAATTGTGGAATATATATTGGTAAGAAATGATTTGAGTATATAATCAAACAGAAATTATTGAGTATGAACCAAAGGAGATGGTTAGAGTTGATTAATGACCATAACAACTTGATAAATTACAACCCAAGGATGGTGAGCTAGGTGGATAATGATATGAGTTTGAAGGACCATAATCTTTTAACCATAATAATTATTTAAAGAGACCTAATAATTATAAATTTCTAGCATATAGATCATGAAATCCTAATGAATGGGGACATAACATATATTTCTTGGAAGAAAGATCACATATAGATCCAAGTGAGGATTTAATAAAAACCAGAGGAAGAAACAAAACTGAAAATGATGGTGAGGAATGTTCATTATTACAACTATGATTGTAATGGAATGAAAATTTTTATATAACTAAGTATGTGTCATGTCAATACAATACTTGAAGAAGGAGTTGTATGACGCTCGTAGTTCTCCAATAACTATTAATTATAGAAGTTAGAAGATGTATATATATATGAAAGATTATTTTGGTGGGACAATATGAAGAGGGATATTACATAGTGTGTATCTCATGATTTGGTATATTATCATGATAAGGCTAAGTAAAAAATTTATAAGTGTACTTTATTACTATTACCCATACTAGAATAGAAATGAGAAAAATCACCATATATTTTATCATTGTACTCCCCAAAACATCTAATGCCCATAATGTGATTTCAGTTGTAGTAGATTTCTCTATGAAGTGATCATATTTAAATTTTAATAGAGAATATTTATATTTTTATTATATCTCTAAGATATATATTAAGGTACTAATGAGTTATCATGAGGTATCTCATTCTAGTGTATCAGAATAGGATATATGGTTTACCTAGATATTTTTCATAAATATTCAATACCATTCGAATAAAATGTTGGATTTTGAAATGTGTACCATCTTTTGATATATATTCTCTTTTTAGAATAAATTAATCCCTAAAATATATTTTGAGTTATTGTTCTATGGATTTGAATGGTAGTTTGGACCAAATTTTTTCCACTAGTTGAATTTTCATACAACAATAAATTTAACTCAATAATTAATTTGGAACCTAATTAATACCTCCATAGAAGGATCTGTAGAACTCCAATTAGATTGGATGAAGTTGGAGAAGTAATTTTATTAAGATATAATTTAGATGAGTAAATGATAGAGAAGGAAAGTGGCATTCTGTAATGACCTAGCGGTTTTGGATCCTTTATATAAATATTATTTTAAATTTCATAGGGCACACACATCATAAAACCATCCTAACACCCGAATGATATGAAAATATGAATGTTAAAATTAAAATAGGAATATAATCCTTATTTTATTAATAGACAATAATTAGTAAAAATAATTAAATGTTATTACTTATCATTATATTTTTTTAAAGGATTATTTCAAAGATAATTTTTAAAAAAGAGTTATAGTATATTACCTTAATAAATTAAATTGATCACATATAAAAGTATGTTATAGTATTTAGTATTTATATTTTAAAACTATTAATTAAATATTAAAATATATATAAATTTTTATGAAATTAGATTAAAGACACTAGAAGTTTAAAATGTTATCTTTAAATAAATAATAGATTTTCTATATATTTTGTATTGTTATTTAAATAAAAAAAATTTATATTTTGTACTTGTATTTTTTTAAAATAATTCTAACGAATTTATAATTTCAAAAATTATCTGTGGGCTATTTTTATAGAGTTCTCGAAAAAGATTTATTTTTTAGTGGATTAGTGAAATATGAATTTTTTACAAATAACATGAATTTAATAAAATTATTTTTATTTTATTATGAATTTTAAATTCATTAATCATTTTAATAATAAAAAATATAAATTTCATAACTGAATATATTTTTTTAATCTTGGTTTTAATTTAGAAAGCCATATATGATATTTTAGAACCTGTGTTATATTTTTTAATAAAAATATTTTTAATAGAGTATTTTTTTATTTTATAAAATTAATTTCTACCACTATAATAAATTTAATATTATTTACATAATTTAATATTTATAATGATTTGTATAGAACTATAAAATAAGAATCATTTTAGGGTAGGACATGGAGGATAAATTAGCTTTTTAAAAACAAGTTACTATGGTGAAAAACAAAAAGGTAAAAATTTGTAACATAAGAGGTATAAGTTTTAGGAACATTAAAAAACATTGATAAATGATTATATTAATTTTTTATGAAAATTATATTTTACATAGTCAAATATTTATCAAAATTGGAGCTGGTTTTCTTTAGCGTGACTTCCAATTATTGAAATATTTTGGTTATTTTCAAAATTTTCGTCCATTTCTCTTATAAAAGGGGCTCCCCTCCGCTCACTTCCCCAAACACGGCAACCCACTATTTCCAAAATATATACAAAACCATCCTCAAAATTCATATACACTTTAAATAGTTTTTTATTCCCTATAACAATCTCTCAAAGGATTTACCCCATTCACAAATGAGATAATTCATGTAGTGAATTATATATTTTGAATCACTCTCGAATTTCAATTTATTGATGTTAACTACAAATTACTAAAAATTCATTACACAATATGAATAAAATAAAATAAATATCATTAGTTTATTTTATGGAAATATAATTATGTTATATTCATTAAAATTCTTTATCCATTTTCTATTATTAAAATTGAAACAATTAACAGTGAATTTTGCCGATGAAAACCTCCATAATGGAACATGTTTTTATTCCTTCACCACGATACAAAGATAGTAATAATAAGTAATTTAATATTTAATTATGAAAATAATTTTATATTTTGTATTCTTAAATTATAAACCACATTAGTACATTTCCACATTCTATGAAAAGAGATTGTTTTTCATGTGTCATGTGGACTACCGGCACTTTAGAATGATAAATTTTTTTATTTTAATTACCAACATAAGTGGAAGGTCTTGGAAATGTTTTTAGTGGATAAATAATAAATTGTATGTCATAATATATATTATGGTATGGAAAATTAGATAACTTATTAATGATATGATCAACAAATTATAATCATTAATTCAATCATTTAAAACACGTATACAAAGAGGAAAACATTTTTATTCATTTTATGTAATATTTAAATTTCCTCCAATTATTCATGTAAATACATTATATTTGTATATATCACTCCAATAAACACTAAATAATATCATTATTTTTTTTATAATAATATAACAACAAACCTACTATATAATCATTATTTAATTATGTTATGTTCTTATCTAGGTTGGTATAACCACCTACTTGATCAATACTTTGAATTTACATCATGAATGACTCAATGAGAATATCTAATACAACAATATAATACCAACATATAGATATTAAATTCTTTTCACTACATTTTTAATAATTTTATTGAACTCAACAATTAAGAAAAAATCTATCATTCGTTAAGAATCATCAAAACATGATCATAGTAAATTTCACCTTCATGGATTTTAAACAAATATACCATGGAATTAAATTATAAATTTATAAAATTCATGTATAATAAATTGCTTTAAATTTCATGACCCGTCTCTTAGTGCATGTGATATGACTACGCCAAGCCCGCCTTCTATAGGCCAGGGGTTGGCGACTAGCACTGAAGACCTATTCCTTAAAATTGGGGAGACATTGCATTTAATCCATGTATGCACATAAAACCAAGCACACAACAAGATAATAATACGAGGAAAACCTAAATGTAAACAGAGTGTTTGTAATAAGTAATAGTTGTTAGAGTACAAGCCCAACTGGAAGGTACAAGTACCACTGTAAAACAATACAACTTAAGAAAAGGAAAAGTCAGCTGTTGGGCCATCCTCCGAGGATCCTACCTGAAGGGTAGGTACAGATTGCCTCCTCAACACACCCCGTACGTCCGTCTCCTCTATAAATCGACACACCATATGGTCAACCTCCTGGAATCATCTAGTCCTGGTACTCTCAGCCTCTATCAGCACTTTCTATCGTCTCCATCAAACACAACAAGGTGCAGGCATAGACTATGTAGGGGTGATTATAACGATACTCAGTAGGGACCCTGAGACCCACTAAGTCTCACAAAATCCACCAAGGATAAAGCAAAAAGTATGAAATCAATAAAAAAACATTTCTTAGGTACATAACCATACATATACGAATGTTATCAAGTAATCTGTCTCAATCACGAGGAAAACACAGAGATACTGACTCAGCTCACACCAGGATTTATTATAGGGGTTTTATCAAGTAAAATTCCCAGTCACACTGTCGAACACCTTGGCAGCGGAATAACTCTTCCTATATCGAGTATAGTGGGCCTACCACATCATATAGTGGTTCTTCCCACTAACCTTGTACCGCTGAGGTACTCCTATTGTCGAGTACAATGGGTCTTCCGTGTCACCATGTCACTCCGCACCATGGGTCTGTCGTGTAACCATGGTGCTCCCCCTCATGGCCTGCTAAGGTAATCCTCCTGTCGAGTATCGTGGGTCTGCCGCCACACCAAGGCACTCCTCACCATGGGTCTTCCATGTCACCATGGATCCCCACTCGGCATGTTGAGTCACACCTAGTCGAAACGGTCAGCATTCGTCAAGTCTCAGCTAGCCACAATGTCTTTGCAATATGCTTGATCGTCTCTGGGAGGATCTACTCCCCTATCTGCTGGTCGATACTCCAACTACCACGAAGTCCCAGAATGAAGTTTCACAAAGGTCCGCCACATCATTGGGGTATCGATGTAATAGATGAAACGTCAATCGGACGCCCGGTCTTTGAGTTATTAACCTTTTAGTTATGGGGGCCAGGTTGGATTCGTGCTCAATCCAACCTGACAGTTCCTTATCTTAATTGAAAACATAGTGGGGTATCACTCAATGGGACTGTCTTGCTCCATGATTTCCTGCTTCATTGACAGTTCGTCAAACAGACATCCAGTGCCAATGCTATGACCAAAAGTAGTAAATGGGTCGTAGTGGGCTCGAGTCTAGTCTGACCCAGCCCGTAGTGCAATCCGGCCCATTGGTTCTGGCCTGGCAGGCCATGAGGGTGTTGCGAGGGCTGCTCGGATGATGGGGGATTGCGATGGAATGGGGCGGATCGGACGAGGGCTGTGCGAGACCACGGGGCGGCCCAGCCGCGGAGTAGCGGTCTGACTACATGGCGGCGGTCCAGGCATGAGGTGTCAGAATGGCAGCATGTTGGCGGAACGGCCGCATGTCGACGGAATGGCCGCCAGAGGGCGGACCGGATGTAGGGCAGTGGTCCGACCATGGGGAGGAAGACAAGCCATGAGCCAGTGGTCTGTCCATGGGTTGGCGGACCTGTGGTTCGGCCGCGGGGTGGCGGACTGGCCTCAAGATGACGGTCCGGCCATGTGTCAGCTGACTGGCCATGGTTCGATGGTCTGACCAGGTGTGGGGGGGGGGGGTGATGGTCTGGCCAATGGGAAGACCCCGGAATGCAGTACAGTTCCTTGACCGCGGGGTGTTTAGGAGCCGCAGATGGTGGCTATGGCCATAGTCAGTACAGAGGCCGCTGGTTGGCGATGATGGCCGTAGGGTGGCGTCGTTGCACCATATCCTTCATCAGGGTCGGGGGAGGCACCTACCTCCATTCTCATGCACCAACTGTGAATGGTTATCATCCTCCTTCTTCACAAAGAACACAACAAGATTTATGAAAGGGTTGGGACATGTTGGTTTGGCCCGTACTATCCACGTTAGTTTGGTAGAATATGGCTCATCAAGATTATGAACATAAACGTAAAATCCCTTCCTCCCTTAAAGATTGTTCCCAACCTGCAAAAGAAAAGAAGTGGGTGTATATGGGATGTGATAAACCAATAGAGATAAACCCCTACATGATTGTTTGTTGACGTTGACGAGGAAGGAAGAAAGTGATGTTATCGACGTTTGTCTTGTCCGACACACACATCCAATTCTAGGCACGTGCGTCGGTTCGTCATAGATGAAGACGTCCCACGTCGAAAGACGTCCCTTGGAAGAAGGTCGAAGTAGAGGTTGACATTCTTCATTGGAAGAGCGTTCTTCATTGGTGGAGCTTTCTTCTTGGAAGTACATGCTCCTCGTAGGAGAGCTTTCTCCCAATATTTATCCTCTCCCAATTTCACCAAATTTTCAAAGTAGCGAAAATGTGATATGTTTCCCCCAATTTAATTCTAGTAACAATTTCAAATTCGATTATGTAATCACAATGGTTGGCATTATTATGTATGGTGTGTAGGAATAATTATTATAGATGAATCTCAAGAGGCTCCTCCACATTAAAGAGGTGGTTGGGAGGTTTCTCCCTCATTAAGAGGATCGGGTGGTCCGCTCTTCTTAAATCAAACTTGGGTGGTTTTGGGATCGGGTGGTCCCCACCCCATAACCTCTCATGGGAGGTTATGGTCTGGTGGTCCCCACTTCTCTACTTCCATATGGATTTGTCACAGAAATTAAAATAAAATATGTGCTTATACTATTTTATTATTTCCACGAGAAACAAAAAATTATCTTTCAACCTCGACCAACTACTGTAATGGTAAATGTCACCTTAAGAGAAAACTGGTGATGTGAGTTCAACAATTCCATCATATTTCAATTTCGAGCACCGGTTTAAAATTTATAAAAACCCGCTCACACATTTAATGAATGTAATTGAAAAAATGTTCTGAAATTCATTTCGGGAAATCCGAGCCTCGGATCAGGCGCCGTCAATTTTTGCAGACATGTAAAATTCCCATTTAATTAAAAAATGCATGGAATATCTGGGTCTTTATATTATCCCCACCTCAGGATTTACATCCCTATTAGCCACAACTCAACCCTAAGTCAACTAATGGGGATAATGGGCACACATCTGAGCCACCCGCGCCCATGTTCTCTCTTGGAGGATCACATGTTGCCAGTCAATGTATACCAGAGGTATTGACCGTCCACAAAGGACCCACACCTATCGATCATCAATCTCTACTGGAACCACTGTAAATGTTTCCATATCATCAATGTCCATCTCATCATGGTAGATGATGTTATAAGGGTCATGCACGTATCTCCTCTACTAGGATACATGGAAGACATCATGCACCCAGTGCAACTGAGGTGGAAGATCTAAGTGGTAAGACACCTCGCTAACATTTATGAGGACCTGATATGGTCTGATGAACCATGGAGATAACATGATGCCGCGGCTAAATCTCTAAAAACCTCATCGAGGTGAGACCCTTAAAAAGATTTGGTCGCTATCCTTGAACTCTAGTGGTCTTTGTCTCCTGTCATCATACGAATTCTACCTACTCTGTACAGTCTTCATCCGCTTCTACATGATCTCCACCTTAACTGTGGTAGCCCGTACTATCTCTAGTACCACTAGGGCTGACTCCCCTGGGTTAGTTCCACATAAAGGTGATCTGCAAGGTTGCCCATATAATTCCTCGAAATGTTCCATCCCAATTATGGGGTGATATTTGTTGTTGTATGAAAACTCCACCAAAGGTAAGTGATCCTCCTAGCTGCGACCAAAGTCGATGAAACAAGCACACAACATGTCCTCGAGGGTCTGAATGGTCTGCTTAGTCTGACCATCTGTTTGAGGATAGAAGGTTGTGCTTAAATGAAGCTGCATCCCAAAAGCCTCATGCAACCCCTTCCATAGCCAGCAAGTAAATCGTGTGTCACGATCGGAGACAACCGAAAGACGTACTCCAGGTATCAGAAAATCTCCTACACATAGGGGCATCCAATTCTCTCTACTGATACCTGCTCTGTGGTCGGTTGGATGTGGGCCGTCTTGGTGAGTCAGTCAACGATCACCCAAATCCAGTTATGTCCACTGGATGTATGTGGAAGTCCTATCACTTAGTCCATGAATACCAGATGCCACTTTTACTCTAGGAACTCTAAAGGCCAAACAATCCCTGTTGGTACCTAATTCCTCTCATTTACTTGTTAACAAGTGAGGCACCGAGAGAAAAACATTGATACTACTTTCTTCATTCCTGGACACTAGTGCTATCATCAGAAATCCTAGAACTACTTCCCCACTCCTAGATGTGCCTCTAGAGGGGATGTGTGGAAATCCCTAAACACTTCCTCCTGATGTGACACTGGTACAATGGGACATCTTCTGAAGAGGATGACATGCTCCCCACCATTAAAAAACCATCAGGTGCCTGTCCTGTGGATATCTGAGCACTTCATGTCTCATAGTTAGCATCCCTATGTTGCGCCTCCATGATTCATTGAAGGAGTGGGGGAGTTACTGTATGTGACTTATGAAAAGATACTCCATCTCTATCCACAAAGGATATCTGTAATGCGTCCAGCTGCTCTGTTGCCTCACCTAGTAGCTGTATACTAGTTCTGTTGCAGAGTGCATCTACAACAATATTCTGCTTCCGTAGAGTATAGACTATCTCGAAGTTATAGTCCGGGAGGAACTCAAGCCAATGTTGTTGTCTCAGGTTCTGGTTCTTCTGAGAGGAGATACACCTGAGACTCTTGTGATTAGAGTACACGATAAAACACTCACCAATAAGATAGTGCCACAACATCATCAAGGCGACGACCACTGCTACTAACTCGAGGTCGTGGGTAGGATAGTTCTAATCATGTTGTCTCATCTTTCAAGAACCATATATGATAACTACTCACTCCTTCTTCCAAATACATCCGAGTCTAATCCCTGATGCATGACAGTAGACTACTTGCCCTAAGCCCTCCTCTGGTAGCCTCAAGATGGGGGGAACTAGTTAACCTCTGCCTCAGCTTCTGAAAACTCTGTTGGAATCTCTGCAACCACATGAATGGTTGCCCCTTCTTAGTCATGGCTGAGAGTGGTGCGACAATTCTGGAGAAATCTGGAACAAACCTCCATTAATATCTAGCCAAACCCATGAAACTCCATACCTCCATCACAGTCCTGGGTGGATCCCAAGAAATTACTACCTCAATCGTCACTAGATCCACTACAACTCCAGCCTCCGATATGACATTCCCCAGAAAGTAATCCTCTCGGATCTAGAACAAGCACATCAAGAGCATACCATAAAGATGGTGCTCTCGGAGTGTGTCCAGTACTACCTGCAAATGATTGGCATGCTCCTCCTCGGTAGTGGAGTAGATCAGAATGTTTTTGATGAATCCAAATACAAAACGATCATGGTATGGCGGAAAGATCATATTCATGAGTCCCATGAAGACTACTAGATCATTGGTCATGCCAAATGGCATAACCAAGAACTATTAATGGCCATAACAACATCCGATTGTGGTCTTCTTCACATCCTCATCTCACACTCTGAGCTGGTGATAGCTGGATCTGAGGTCTATCTTTGAGAACCATTGTGCTCCCTTAAGCTGATCAAAGTGGTCATCAATCCTCAAGAGTGGGTACTTGTTCTTCACTGTCACCTGGTTCAGGCACCGGTTGTTGACAAAAAGTCTCAAGCTCCCATCCGCCTTCATGGAAAACTTAGTTAGGGCTTCCCAAGGTGAAACATTGTGCCGGATGAATCCATTAACCTACAAGTCCTCTAGCCGTACACACAACTCACGAAGCTCTGTGGAAGCCATCTGATACGCTGGTGTAGATATCACTGTCGTGCTGGGGTACAATTAAAAGTAAAAGTCCACTCCTCTAAGAGGAGGTAGACCCAAAACAACATCAACGAAAACATCCGCACACTGGTCCACCAATATAGGATATCTCAGAATCTCCACGTAAAAAACTCTGAGGGTAAGTCTAACCAACTGATGAGTGATCGACTGCACTCTCCTCTGGGTATGTCCATCCTACGATGCATTGCCTCCCTTTTCACCTATGATGGTAAACTGGGTCCCATTAATGTGGACACACTACACCTTGCACCTAATACATTCAATATAAGCATGGAATGTAGATCACCACTCCATACACAAGTTGACGTCATAAGGCCTCGACGTTGATACTAGGAGATCCCAGCCAGTGCTCTCACCTCTTAGAGTAATCTCACACTACCGGCACCAGGGATTAATCATCGAGATAGCTCTCTTAGTACTGTCTAGCTGTAATGATCGAGCCAAAAGATCCATCGGAATCTCCAAGATCCGAACAAGTTCAATGGAAATAAAATAATGAATGTAACCTATGTCTATAAGTACTGTAGCTAAGGCGGAGTAGACACAAATCGTTCCTTGTATCATCTCAGAAACACCATTATCGTAATCCTCAGCTTCCTAGAGCTAAGCTCTCCCCTATCCCCCTGCTCCATGTGGTCATGGTAGACCACCTGGTGGTGGTGGTGGTGACATCTTGAATTGTCGCCCACATCCAGCTGCACGACCAACTCCTCTCCCATGTTCACCTTCTCCATGCGGACCTCCTAAGTCGAACCTATATCTTTTCATGGGTGGTCCTTTGACTTTCTACTGATCATCTGTAAGATGGGTTAGAAATTAAAATTCCATGTGACCCTACCCGCCACATGAGTAACACTGCTCATTCCCGACATGACTAGTTTCGCCTCGGGTGCTCCGCACAATTGATCCTGAGTCACATAGTCTTCCACCTGTACGTATGGTCCTCTTGGAATTCGATGAAATCTCTGTGCTACCAGCTACATAAGACTCCACAATGTGACTACTGGTGGTGGGTCTCGTTGTTGGTGACTTCTTAGCAAGGAAACTATCCAATAAAAGGGCTCTCTCTAACACCGCTGCCTGCATCAGAATGTTGTGTGAGATCATAGAAGCCCTGATTTCTCTCCTAAGCCACTGCTCAAAGGTATGTGCCATAAAAAAGGGTCTCAAACCATATCTGTTGAGTAGCATGAGAGGTCAGTGAATGTCGCTGAGTACTGAGTCATAGTCATGCTGCCCTGCTAAAGATGAAGAAGCTCATGTATGCGCACTGCGCGAAGAGTCATTGGGACAAACTCTGCACGAAACAGTCTCTCAAAGTATGCCCAAAAAAGCTTCACCTAATTGTGAACCTAGAGTATCAAGCTCCACCTTATTATCACTTATTCATGTAGAAGGCCGGTGTTAATGATCACCATGAGATCGGATGGTGTATTCACTAGTGGGAAGACTCTCACGACAGCCTCCATCCAATCCTCGGCCACCTGTGGGTCCATATCTCCCCTAATCCTGGGTGGCCTTTGGAACTGGAACTCCTGAAATGCACTCTAGGGGTGTGAACCATCTACCGCAGGGGCTGGTGTCATCGGTGACCCAATTGGGAATGGTACCGATGATGCCTCCACTGGTACCTATACTGGAAAAGGGCCCTGCACCGAGAGCTCATTGCTCGGCAGGCTATCAGTGCATATAACTCTCAGAACCCTAGATGGTTGTCTATGTGGAGGAATCCTGGAAAGATATAGGTGCACCATGGTTAAAAAATTATACCTGGTGAGATGAATGATATACATGGTGAGTAGACTAAAAAGATCACAAAGAAAATTTTTTAAAACACACATGCAATCAGTGTTTTCGTGCACTAAGTCGGAAATCAAAAGTCAGGATCCTAGTTTATGGATACGTAGGCTCCCTCACCAACACTATCTTCCCTAAAATGATAACCACATTCACAACATTTAACATTATTTTTGTTAAAAAGAATTATCAGTTATATTATGTTCTGCGGTAGAACCGACTCCCCTGATACCAATTTGTCACAACACGTCCCCCAGGGCCCAGGTTGTGACTACCCCAAGCTGGCCTTCCATAGGCCAGGGGCTGTCGACTAGCACCGAAAGGGTATTCCCTAAAACTGGGAAGGAATTTCCATTAAAACATGTATTCACACATTACCATGGAAAAAAAATATAGGAACCCAAGTAAACTGAATAGTTAATAGAGTGAGTTCAGTATGTAAAACAGGACAGAATACAATCCCAACTGGATGGTACAAGTACAACTGTAATACAATACTACTAAATAAAATGTAATTTTAATAGATGGGTCATCCTCCAAGGATCTTACCTGAAGTGTATGTACAGATTTCATCCTCATCAAACCATGACCGTCCATCTCCTCCGCATATCGTCATGGTGTATGGTCTAACTCCGGGCATCGTCCAGTCCAGGTACTCTCAGCCTTAGTTAGTGTTGTCTGTCATCTGTAGCCAACACAATTAGGTGTAGGCATATCCCGTTAATGGGTGAGTATTATAGTACTCAATAGGGACCCCAAAACCCTCATGGTCTCACAAAATCCACTAAGGATAAACCAAAAACATTTAAATCAACAGTTAACATTACTTAGGTATATGCCCATACATATACCTAAGCTATCACATAATCCATCTCAATCATGAGTAAAACACATAGGTACTAACTCAGCTCACAACAATATTTATTCTATGGGTATTGTCAAGTATCATTCCCAGTCACAATGTCGAACACCTTGGCTACGGGAGAACTCCTCCTCTATCGAGTACAGTGGGCCTATCGTGTCGCATAGAGGTGCTTCCTACTAACCTTAGACTAATGAGGTACTCATTCTATTGAGTACCGTGGGTCTGTCGCATCATAAAGGAACTACCCACTGTGGGTCTGCCCCGTCACCAAGGTACTCTCCCTCGTGGCCTGCTGTGGTACTCCTCATGTCGTTTATTGTGGGTCTATCGTGTAACCCAAGCGCTCCCCACTGTGGGTTTGCCGCGTCACCAAGGCGCTCCCCACTGGGCTTGTCGAATCACTTTGATTTGAAACGGTCAATAGTCTTCAAGTCTCAACCAACCAATAGGTCTCCGCACTATGAGCGCTCATCTCTGGGAGGATCTTCTCCACAATATATTGGTCGATATTACAACTGCCTTGATGTCCCACGAAGAAGTGTCATAGAGGTCCGCCACGTCATAGGGGTATCAACATAATAGATGGTGTGTCAATCAGACACCTGGTCTGTGAGTTATTAGACTATTAGTCCCAGGGGCCTGGTTGGATTCGTGCTAGATCCAACCAGACCGTTCCCCAACATATTTCAAAACACGATGGGGTATCACTCATATGGACCGTCTAGCTCTAGGATTTCCATCACCACTGATGGTTCGTCAGATGGATTTTTTTCCAATGTTATGGCCAAAAGAAGTAAAATGGGTCCTAGTGGGCCTGACCCACAGTGTTGCCTGGCCCGTTGGTTCCGTCCCGGTAGGCCGTGAGGGTGTCGTGAGGGCGGATCGACTGAGGGTGTACAGCGAGGGCATGGGGAAGCTCGGCCCGGATCAGGGCGAGTTGGCCGGGGGCGGCATGAGACCACGTGGAGGCTTGGTTGTGGAGTGGAGGTCCGGCATAGGGGCGGCTGTCTGGCCATTGTTCGGTGGACTGGCCCTGGGGCGGTGGTCTAACCACAGGGGGTAGAATGGCCACGGTCTGGCGGTCTGGCCACGGGGTGGAGAACGAGCCGTAGTACGGCGGACCAGCCATGGGACAACGGACCAGACATGTGACGGCGAACCGACCGTGGGTCGGCGGTCCGACCACGGTGTGGAAGACCGGTCGCAGGTCGACAGTCCGACTGCGAGGTGGCAGAAAGTCCGTGAGGCGGTGCCTCGGCCGTGGGGATGCGCCTCATCTATGGGGTGGTGCAGAGCCACAGACGGCACCAGTGTCCATGGTCAGTACGACGACCGTGGGGCGGCGGTGGGGCTGCGGGGGGACGTCATGGCATCGTCGCATTCGCCACAGCCGGTGGGGCTGCTAGTCGCTGGACTCGGGCCCCAATCATGGATGGTTCTCATCCTCCTCATTCAGAAAGAACACCACAAGATTTGTGGAAGTTTCGAGCCATTTTGGTTTGGCCCGTAACTTCCGCATTTGGGTGGTAGCATATGGCTCATCAAGATTATAAACATGAACATCAATCCCATGCTCCCAAAAATACTATTCCCAACCCACTAAAGAAAAATGGGGAGAATATTGGACGAGATAAAAAAACTGAGATAAACCTCTACTTGATCATTTTATGAAGTCTACAAGGAAGGAATAAGGTGAAGTTGGCGATGTTCGTTTTGTCCACCTCACACCTCTAATTCTGGGATTGTGCTTCAGTTCATCGTAGACAAAGACATCCCACGTCGATAGAAGTCTCGAGGAAGAAGGTTGAAGTCAAGGTCAACATTCTTCTTTGGTGGAGCGTTCTTTGTTGGGAGAGGGTTCTTCGTGGATGAAGGCGTTATTCATTGGAGAGATTTCTCCATATATTTATCCTCTTCCAATTCCACCAAATTTTCAAATTAGCCAAAATGTGATATGTTTCCCCCAATTTAATTGTTGAACAATTTCAAATTGGAATAATTAATCAGAAACGTTGTCATAATTATGTATGGTGCATTGGGGTATTTAATGTGGAGGAAGCTCAAGAGGCTCCTCCACATGAAAGAGGGAGTTGAGAAGTTTATCCCTCATTAAGAGGTTCAGGTGGTCCCTACCTCTTAAATAAATCTTGGTGGGTTTTGGGCTCTGGTGTTCCCCATACCATAACCTCTCATCAGAGGTTAAGTAACGGGGATCCTCACTTATCAACTTCCACATGGAGTGTTTTACAAGATATAAAATAAAATATGGGCTTATTTTATTTTATTATTTCCACAAAAAACCCAAAAATTAACATTTACCCTCGACTAACTACCGTCAAGGTGAAAGTCACCTTAATAGAAATTTGGTGTTGTGAGTTCAACGGTGCCCTCATATTTCAATTCCGAGCACTTTTTTCAATGATAGAAAACCCTCACACATGTTTACTGAATGTACCCGAAAAAAAGATCATTAATTCATTCCAGGCCTTGGAATCACACACCATCGATTTTTTCAGACTCGTAAATTTACCATTTAATTAAAAAATATTACATGGAATTTCCATGCCATTAAATTAAATATAATAATCTTTTAATTTTTATATTTATTCTAATAATCAACATGGACATAATTTTTATGAAAACAGTTCAATGTGATCATGATTTTTCACACCCAATATTGGAAATAGATAAAAAACATAATAATATATATAGAGAAAATTATTATAAATTATTCATATAAAATTATATGTATATGAAATAGGTTATTAAATGTTTTATTATTATATTTAATTATTCATACAAGAGTTTATAGTGCATTCTTCTAAGCAGGGAAATAAGGAAAGGATTTCTCTATCTCATTTTCAACTTCCTGGGACATGTTTGACATTATATGCCATAATTTATTTTATATGCTTTATTCACTAAAAAATTTCTTTCACATATGATTTTATATTATATTATTATATTTTAATGTCCATTTTAGGATCTTTGTCTTAGGATCCTCTTATTTTTATGCTTTGAATTCCATAATAGTTTCATCAACTCAATTGTTAATTTATTGGGTCACAGAAATTACTACATGAATATAATTTTGAATATTATTTTGATACCATTATTCCTATAATATATATGGTATATCATTCATATTATCTATCTAATCTAATTATCATCACAAATATCATCATATTTGATAATGAGTTTCTTAAAATAAAAGCAAAACATGGGTATAAATAAATCTCATTTACACCTTTTAATCTTTTCATTTTTGTCCATATTTGTTCCCACCAATGTTCTAATCTCTTCTTAGTATATATTATATAGATTATGTTTTTATTATTTTCATCATTCACATTACCCATTTTGAAGTGAAAGTATAATAATAATTATAAAATGTGTTTTTTCAAACAACATTATTTAAAATTTTCTAAAAGGGATTTATATCATCTAAAGGTAAAATGTCTTATCTTACACTCTAATTTTAATTAATTAACATTATTTATTTTAAGAAATAAGTTATTGGAGGCTTTTTGAAAGTTAATTATTTTCATAATTTTCACTTCAAATTTTATAAAAAAACTACTCAAAATGGCCTGTAACTTCACCTTTTTAATGATAATATTAATTTTTAAAGACTTTTATTAACTATTTATTAAGTATGAAAACATATTTTTACTTACCTTTAAGTCTTATATGACACCTTATACGATTATTTATGTGTCAAAAATTCAGATTTGATGGGACATTTTTTATATTTTGTGTTTTGGGATGTTTTTGTGGCATAAGAGATTGAAAATAATGGATTTTGGAGAAAACTATCAAGGATTATAGTTAATGATCATAATAAGTTTGATTTAATGGTAAAACATTGGTATGAATATCAAAGGTTCTAGTGTCATTTTTCATGGTTTGAGAATGGTTATTCTAACCATGTTACATGAATAGTGATCCATTTGTTTGAGGGTTGTTTAGAGGGGTCATCCATGGTTGGAACAAAGTTAAAAAAACCATGAAACCCACTAGTGAAAACTAGGAATCCCTAGATTGAATGGATATTAGGGGATTATATTTTAGTTTAATAGTTAGAATAATTTTGTGGCCTCCTCTATGAAATTTCAAGACCCTCCAACGAACTAATAAAAATTCATATTTTACCATTTTCCCCATGGATGTTTTAAATTACAATTACCCCAAATATCATATTTCCCCATCCTAATCCTTATCCTTTTCATTTTATGTCTATCTCCTAGGATTATTATGGGAAATCCTTCATTCTTGATGGACCATCTTGAGTTATGTTTTGTTTTTTTCAAGTAGTTCTCTCTTTAATTTGTAGATCTACATTTGATCTATTGTCTTATAATATTTTTAGAACCCAATTATCTTTTGATGTGAGATATAATGGGTTTGAATTTGGATAAATGTTTTTCTTATGGATATAAAATTATAAGGACCCTATCTACTCCTCACTAATCTATATTTTCAAATGTAAATTTTTGTAACCTTTGTGTTGAGGTGGGTGTTTCTATAAAATTGGTTATTTCATTGAATTTATTATAATTTTTGTTAAATTAATTTTATTTCTTCATTTAATATGAAGTGATTTATGGTTTTTAAGTAATTTTTGTGAGGATAAATGATTTTAAATATCTATTTTCATTAAAAAATGTCTTTGGAACACCATGTATTTGATTAAGTTCTTGATAGGTTGTTTTTATTTGGCAATTTTTCTTCAAACTCTGATGTGGGTTTACATGGATTTGATTTTTTTTTATATAAGTGTTATCATGTTTTTGAAATGTATTTTGAGAATATCTCATTGGTATCATAGAGTGCATTATAAAAGGGATATATATTACTGTAGTGTGGGTGGCACCACTTAGCCTTTAATTCAGGATATTGATGGACTATAGAATGTCATTATATTGGTTGGTACCAAAATTATGCAATATTTCAAGTCTATTATATCTATTATATGTTCTAAAATAATTGAACACAATAAAAATTTCTTTTTCATTCATGGATATTTATCATATAATGGATTTTTTTCATGGATTATTACTCACATTCCTTCACATGAGGTTGTATCACATGGTTTCACATGATGGATTGTGTAATGGATGTGTGTTTACATTCCTATATTATTGTATATGGATATTATTTCATTATTTTATCACATAAACATGTCATATTTGTTGGGCAAAAATCCCTCAAGGTAACATTGCAGTATTTTTGGGTTGATTGTGTTTGTTGACAAAGCAGGTTTCCATGGAGAATTGTCGAGTTCCCGAGAAGTTGTTGACATTCCATGTTGACAAAGAACTTTGACAAAGGAAAGGACGATCTGGAGGCGGTACAAAAGAGCAGTACAATGTGGCGCCGTTTTCCAGTGTTTGCCAAATTTTTGGGCCTGAAAATCGCCAATGGAAAATGGAGTGATGTGTTGTTGGCAAAGGTTGAGGAGAGAGAAATGAAGGAGGTGTGCGGAAAAATCAAGCGTGGCGCGCAAAACTAGAGGGTTGCGCGAAATCTTGAAGTGTGGCGCGCAAAACAGCGGGTTGCGCGAAATTGTATTTCGCGCAAAAGATGTTTCAAGGCCGAAAGCTTGAAAATCGGTAAAGGCATGAGGCGCGCGAAATTTTGGAGGCGTGCGCGGAAAATTGAAGTGGCGCGCGAAATAGCGGATGAAGTATTTCGCGCAAGAGGTGTTACGAGGTCCGAAGCTCGTAAAATGGCAAAGGCATGAGGTGCGCGAAATTATGGAGCAGTGCGCGGAAAATGTTTGTGCGCGGAAGATCAAAGCGGATTACGCACTCAAGGAGGGTTTTGCGCGCGGGGTCGATTTTGCCTATAAATATGAAGTGACCCTCCTCCATTCAGCAGAGTTCAAGACATAGAAAATACCCGAGCTCTGGTGCGCGAAATTGAAGTTAGAAAGTGTGTTGCGCGTAAACTTAAAGTTTGCGCGTAAAGTCAGCTGTTGCGCGAAAAGCTAAGGTTGCGCAGAAAGTTTGTGTTGGCGCGTAAAAGGGAGGTTACGCGAAAAGTGAATTTCGCGCAAAGGCAGTGAATTGCGCGCAAGGCAGTTTCTAGGCTGCGCGTAAAAGTTGGAGGTTGCGCGAAAAAGGAATTTCGCGCAAATCATAGAAATTGCGCGCAAGGCACCGTAAGGGTTGCGCGTAAAAATTGAGGTTGCCCGGTATATCCGGTGCAAAGTGAGATTCATCTGCGGGTGAATGTTGAACTTCAACAGAGCATCTACATACAGAGGAAGATGCATTCCTTCATGGAAATGAGGAGACCTACAGGTCTATAAACTGTGATTGGATTCCCTTCCCAGAGCAGTGAGCTTAGGAAGAGGAAGAAGGTGATCCTCTCCACCGGCAGTGAGCCAGAGAGAGAGAAACAGGGAGTGACCCTTGGGAAAGCAGTGAGCTGACCCTAAACATTGTAAGGTCAGTGAGCCTGGGCATAGAAGTGATCTAGCCCGAACCTTGTAATCCACAGCTAGTGAAGATTAGTGGAATTTGGTACGACCGGCAACCTGTCGGCGTATGCTCCTTGGACGTAGCCCTTAGCGGTGAACCAAGTAAAATTGATGTGTCCTGTGCTTGTTTTACTTTCTGTATATATCGTGCAGCAGGAAAAAGAGAGAAGAGTGTTTTTCTTAACAGCGAAACAAGATCAGAACGGGCATTAATTTTTAATTGGCCATACCCTGATTCACCCCCCCTCTCAGGGTATCCAGCCTAGTGGACCTAACAAGTGGTATCAGAGGGAAAGGTTGAAAAGTTGTTCTTCTCTCAATGGAGGTAACCAATCATAAAGGGATTCCGATCTTCGACGGATATAATTTTCAGATATGGAAGAATCGGATGAAACACTATTTCCGATCCTTGGGAATGGATATGTTTTCAGCAGCCATGCATGGTATCACAGCTGATATTAACTATGGTGCTTTATCAGAAGTTGAGCATAGAGAGTTGGATGCTGATTCCAAAGCAATCAATGCCCTAGGGGGAGCCCTTTCCAATCCCATCTACACAAAAGTGATGTCATGCAAAACGTCACATTCCATGTGGGAAAAGCTTTTGAATATATATGAAGGGGACACAAAAGTCAGAGAGGCAAAGCTACAGGTGTTGTGGAACAAATATGAAGATCTGAAAATGAACCCGAATGAGTCTGTTGATGCATTCTTTGACAGGGTAAGCATTGTTGTGGAAGATATGCGAGGTCTTGGAGAAGTCATTGAAGACATAAAGATTGTAAAGCGCATCTTAAGGAAACTTCCACCTCGGTTCAATCCGAAAGTTTCAGTACTAGAAGATAAAGATCCAAAAGAGATGACATTGGACAATTTGCACAGTACCTTGGTTGCATATGAAATGAGGAACGATGATAATGAGGTTGTGGAAAAGGGGAAGTCTAAAGAGGTGGCATTTAAGGCCATGAAGAAGCTCACCATTGAAGATTCTAATGAAGAAGAAGAGACAGATGAGGTGATGTCATTCCTTTCTTCGAATCTACAAAGAGGAAGAGGAAAGTTTAAAGGTAAACTTCCACTAGCATGCTTTAGATGTGGAAAGGTTGGTCATCTTGCGGCAAGATGCCCCAAGAAGTTTCAAGATGATGATGATGATGATGACGTTGAAATTCCCAAAAAGAAGGCTTCGGCTTTTGTGAAAGGGAAGAAACAATTCAAGAGAAATTTCGTCAAGAAAAAGAATCTTCTTTCACAAGAATTTGAAAGTTCAGATGAGTCTGAGGATGAAGAAGTTGAGGAAATTGAAAATTGCAGAGATCGTGGGGTAAATTCCTTGGTGGCAATTGCTGGTAGTTCTCAAAAGGGAGAAGAAGCTGATGATAAAGAAGAAGAAGAAATTGAAGGGAGAATTGATATGGAAGCCGAATTGGAAGCAGCTCTTGAGGAGATAGACGTTTGGAGAGCCAAAACGAAGAAAGCCAATAAAGTGGTTCGTGATGCCAAACTCTATATGCAACAACAGGATGAAGAAAACTCTGAGCTGTTAGAAGAAATTGAAAGACTAAAATCCTCAACACCAGAGAGCTCAGAAAATATTGTTGAGTATAAGCTTAAAATTGAGGAACAAAAGAAGGAAATTGATTGTTTGACTAACACAGGAAAGGAGCATGTTAGATGTATCAAAGATCTTGAAGAAGAAGTGGTCAGTCTGCGAAAAAAACTCAAGGATCAAGATAAGCTCTTGACCCCCAATGTGTTATCCGAAAAGCAGGCTATTCAGAAGACAGAGAAGATGAAAGCGGAGCCTAGTAGTTCAGCAGGAAAGAAACAGCAATTGAGCTCAGATGTTAAGGTTGATTCATGGCTTGATAAGAAACAAAAATTGGTGGCAGTTAATGTCAGACCGCAAGCACCCGTTCTGAATTTGAAGGTTGATTTGGGCACAAAACAGAATCAGAATATTTATAGATCCCAAAGGGAAAATCGTAGTGCTAAAGTATCACGAAGGAATGTATCCTATATTAGGTGTTATTGCTGTGGGAAAATGGGACATTCACAGTTTGTGTGTTCTATAGCCAAGAGATATAGAAGGGAAAAAGAACAGAGATGGCAGTCAAACAGAGAATGGTTTTCCAGAATATATTTTGAAGGTCATTGTTTTTGGTGCGGAGTATTTGGGCACATGGCTAGGTATTGTACTTCGACGATTCAGAGAAATGTGCCAAAGCAGAATCAAAACACTCGCAAGCAGCAGGTCAATAAACCAACAGGTGAGTTAAAAACAGAGAATAGATTTGCGGCTTTGCAAGATGAGGGTGGTCCATCACACTCTGAGAAAGAACAGAAGCCTCAATCCATGCCGAGTGTGAAAGAAAAAGTATGGACCAAGAAGAAGAAAAATGAGAAGGCTGTGGTGGCAGAGATTGCCCTTAAAGCATCAGATCGATCTGGTGTTTGGATCCTTGATAGTGGTTGCACATCCCACGTGACGGGTAATAAGGATCTTGTAACAGGCATCAAATATGACAAAGAAGGAGTTGTCAAATTTGGAAATGATGAAGGCCTGAAGATTGTTGGCTCAGGGAAAGCCAAGTTTGGGGGAAAAGAGATGAGACGTGCTGATGTCTTGGTAGTAGAGGGTCTCAGTCATAACCTACTCAGTGTCAGTCAACTATGTGACTCTGGGCACTCTATCCAATTTACCAAGAAGATGTGTGTTGTGAAAGGAAAAGATGGAGCAGCTGTTCTGCAGGGAAAAAGGTCAAAGGGAAATCTCTATCTTGTAGGTGGGGAAGAAGATACTTGTCTTTTATCCAGAGAGGAAGAAAACCAGCTGTGGCATAAGCGACTCGGTCATCTATGCCAACCATCTATGGAGGATCTCGTTAAATGTGATGCTGCTAGAGACCTTCCCAAACTATCACGTGATCGCACTCATACGTGTGATGCTTGTCAACAAGGGAAAATCATCAGAAAGACATACATGCCAAAGTAACAGAAATCAACTAGAGTGCTTGAATTGGTGCATGCTGATGTATGTGGACCTATCTCACCACGAGCTATAAATGGGCAAAGGTACTATGTTCTTTTCATTGATGACTATAGCAGAATGGCCTGGGTATTCATAATTACCCATAAGACAGAGGTGTTCAGTTGCATAAAGCAGTACAGGAGGGAATCAGAAAAGATGTTTGGGCAGAAAATTCTGAAGTTTCATACTGACAACGGTACGGAATTTACAAACAGTCAGGTTGAAAACTATCTCGAGAAACATGGGATAAGGCATCAAGTTTCATCAGTAAGAACTCCCCAACAGAATGGAGTAGTTGAAAGGAGAAATCGGATCATCAACAACATGGCCAGAACAATGCTTATTGATAAGGACCTGCCAGAGAAATTTTGGAAGGAAGCAGTTTTGACATCGGTCTATGTTTCAAACCGGTCCCTGTTATGTCCGAAGCAAGGGAAGACTCCGTATGAACTGTGGTACGGAAAGAAGCCAACGTTGAAGTACTTTCGAATCTTTGGAAGTAAGTGTTTCATTCTCAACAAAGAACATCATAGGAAGTTTGAGGCACGAGGAGATGAAGGGATATTCCTTGGCTATTCTCGGAAAAGCAAAGCGTATAAATGTTTCAACAAAAGGCTAGGAAAAATAATTGAAAGCAATGATGTCACTATAGTTGAAAATGAGCAGAATACTCAACGATCCAGTGAACAGTTCCTGGATGAAAGTGATGATGAGGTAAGCAACCCAGGGGGATCAGAAGTGGCAGAAGCTGACTCAGAAGAAGATACTGATGATGAAGAGGAAAGTGTCAAGTCGGTGTCTTTGAGAAAGCCAAAGAGTCGAGCTGAAATTGATAGGCAGAATATCATTGGTGATCAAACAGCTCCAGTTCAGACTCGAAGAATGAAATCATCACAGCAAGCACCGTTTTTGTCTCAAGTGGAGCCGAAATGTTTTTCTGATGCAGCTGAAGATGAAAACTGGGTTCAGGCCATGAATGAAGAGCTTGATCAGATTGAGAAGAACCAGACATGGGAGATTGTTTTGAGGCCAGCAGACAAGAATGTCATCGGGACTAAATGGGTCTATCGCAACAAGATGAACGAAGATGGCACAGTGATTCGGAACAAAGCACGACTAGTGTGCAAAGGATACTCCCAGATAGAGGGAATAGATGTTGATGAGACATTTGCACCGGTTGCAAGGCTGGAGACAATCAGATTATTTTTGGCCATAGCAGTGCAAAGAAAGTTCAAAGTGTTCCAGATGGATGTCAAATCCGCATTCTTGAATGGGGTTCTAGAAGAAGAGGTGTATATTGAGCAGCCAGATGGTTTTCTCATTCATGAGGATGAGAACAATGTTTGCAGGCTGAAGAAGGCGTTGTATGGGCTGAAACAAGCACCAAGGGCATGGTACTCAAGGCTTGATCAGTACTTGAAGAAGCTTGGTTTCCAGCGTGGTGGAGTTGACTACAACCTCTATTTCAGCAATGACAACAATCAAAGGATGATGGTGCTAGTGTATATCGATGACATAATTTTTGGCGGATCAGATGAAGCTCAGTGCAGACAGTTTTCCGAATTCATGAAAAATGAGTTTGAAATGTCAATGATTGGAGAGCTAACGTTTTTCCTTGGTCTACAGGTGACACAAGGAAGGAATGGAACTTTCATTTCTCAATCCAAATATGCCAAGGAGGTTCTAAGAAGGTTTGGAATGGATAATTCCAAGGAAATGAAGACTCCGGTTGCTACCCGGATGAAATTATCAAAAGATGAGGATGGCAAGGAAGTTAATATCACAGAATACAGGCAAATCATTGGAATTCTGTTGTACTTAACCGCAACAAGGCCTGATATTGTTTTTTCCACATGCCAAGCAGCGAGATATCAGAGTAATCCCAAGGAAAGTCACATGCTTGCAGTGAAAAGAATACTTCGATATATCAAGGGCACGGTGGACTTCGGCTTGACATACAACGACAAATCTCAGACAGAGTTATTGGGATATACTGATGCAGATTGGGCCGGTTCAGCAGATGATAGAAAATCAACGTCAGGTGGTGCGTTTTATCTTGGCGGACTATGTATTGCTTGGTTAAGCAAGAAGCAGGATTGCATTTCATTAAGCACCGCAGAAGCTGAGTATATTGCGGCCACTCAAGCATGCACACAGTTATTGTGGATGAAGCAGCAGCTTGAAGATATGGGAGTTGAAGTGAAGTCTCCGATCGGAATCCAGTGCGATAACTCAAGTGCTATAAATCTCAGCAAAAATCCCGTCCATCACTCTAGGACAAAGCACATTGAGATAAAGTATCATTTTATCAAGGAGAAAGTTGAGCAGGGGATCGTGAAGTTGGAGTATGTGCCTACAGAACTACAGGTTGCAGACATTCTGACAAAGGCCTTACCCAAGGAATCTTTTGAGAGGCATCGACTGGCTCTGGGAGTTCAGTCGATTCCCCACACTTGAAATAGAGTGGATGTGGGACCCCCCCCCCCTCTCCCCGAGGTATGGTGTGTTTTTCCCTAATGTGCTGATATGTGTTCTCTACTATGTTACAGACTACAAAGGCGTGACCTTTGGGTTCGTTGACAAAGGGGGAGAAAAGTGCTTGAAAAGTGCTTGACAAAGGGGGAGAAAAGTGTTAGTTCAAGAGAGAAAATAGTGCGGAGATTTGATAAATCATAATTGATACGGGGAGAAGCTGACAGGTGGAGCAGCCAGAAAGGGGGAGCAATGAGAAAGGGGGAGAGATTTTTAAATCTGACGATGCTAGAAGTGATCGATCAAATCATAGAAATCACGATAGCTGAGGATCGTGATAAAAGCAGAACAGTGGTGTTGGAATGGTGTGAGACGGTGTCCAGCTATCAACAATTGGTATCAACTTAAGAATTCACCAATTGGTATCAGTGTGGTTCAACAACTGGTTTTTATTTTAAGAATTGGTATCAGGGTGGAATCGACAATTGGGGTATGACATGAAGTGATTCATTGATGAACTTTTCATACTACTCTTGTTTCTCACGCCGAGCATTGCTCATGTGGGCTTAGAGTACGTGTTAAGTGAATCCTTGAACTCTATCATAATCGCAAGAGGCGAATACTGGTAGCGACTGGAAGAAGACTCAGTGAGGTATCAAAGTGCAGAAAATCATCCTGAACAAAATTGTGAAGAATTGTCAACAAACCCAAAGGGGGAGATTGTTGGGCAAAAATCCCTCAAGGTAACATTGCAGTATTTTTGGGTTGATTGTGTTTGTTGACAAAGCAGGTTTCCATGGAGAATTGTCGAGTTCCCGAGAAGTTGTTGACATTCCATGTTGACAAATAACTTTGACAAAGGAAAGGACGATCTGGAGGCGGTACAAAAGAGCAGTACAATGTGGCACCGTTTTCCAGTGTTTGCCAAATTTTTGGGCCTGAAAATCGCCAATGGAAAATGGAGTGATGTGTTGTTGGCAAAGGTTGAGGAGAGAGAAATGAAGGAGGTGTGCGGAAAAATCAAGCGTGGCGTGCAAAACTAGAGGGTTGCGCGAAATCTTGAAGTGTGGCGCGCAAAACAGCGGGTTGCGCGAAATTGTATTTCGCGCAAAAGATGTTTCAAGGCCGAAAGCTTGAAAATCGGTAAAGGCATGAGGCGCGCGAAATTTTGGAGGCGTGCGCGGAAAATTGAAGTGGCGCGCGAAATAGCGGATGAAGTATTTCGCGCAAGAGGTGTTACGAGGTCCGAAGCTCGTAAAATGGCAAAGGCATGAGGTGCGCGAAATTATGGAGCAGTGCGCGGAAAATGTTTGTGCGCGGAAGATCAAAGCGGATTACGCACTCAAGGAGGGTTTTGCGCGCGGGGTCGATTTTGCCTATAAATATGAAGTGACCCTCCTCCATTCAGTAGAGTTCAAGACATAGAAAATACCCGAGCTCTGGTGCGCGAAATTGAAGTTAGAAAGTGTGTTGCGCGTAAACTTAAAGTTTGCGCGTAAAGTCAACTGTTGCGCGAAAAGCTAAGGTTGCGCAGAAAGTTTGTGTTGGCGCGTAAAAGGGAGGTTACGCGAAAAGTGAATTTCGCGCAAAGGCGGTGAATTGCGCGCAAGGCAGTTTCTAGGCTGCGCGTAAAAGTTGGAGGTTGCGCGAAAAAGGAATTTCGCGCAAATCATAGAAATTGCGCGCAAGGCACCGTAAGGGTTGCGCGTAAAAATTGAGGTTGCCCGGTATATCCGGTGCAAAGTGAGATTCATCTGCGGGTGAATGTTGAACTTCAATAGAGCATCTACATACAGAGGAAGATGCATTCCTTCATGGAAATGAGGAGACCTACAGGTCTATAAACTGTGATTGGATTCCCTTCCCAGAGCAGTGAGCTTAGGAAGAGGAAGAAGGTGATCCTCTCCACCGGCAGTGAGCCAGAGAGAGAGAAACAGGGAGTGACCCTTGGGAAAGCAGTGAGCTGACCCTAAACATTGTAAGGGCAGTGAGCCTGGGCATAGAAGTGATCTAGCCCGAACCTTGTAATCCACAGCTAGTGAAGATTAGTGGAATTTGGTACGACCGGCAACCTGTCGGCGTATGCTCCTTGGACGTAGCCCTTAGCGGTGAACCAAGTAAAATTGATGTGTCCTGTGCTTTCTTTACTTTCTGTATATATCGTGCAGCAGGAAAAAGAGAGAAGAGTGTTTTGCTTAACAGCGAAACAAGATCAGAAGGGGCATTAATTTTTAATTGGCCATACCCTGATTCACCCCCCCCCCCTCTCAGGGTATCCAGCCTAGTGGACCTAACAAGTGGTATCAGAGGGAATGGTTGAAAAGTTGTTCTTCTCTCAATGGAGGTAACCAATCATAAAGGGATTCCGATCTTCGACGGATATAATTTTCAGATATGGAAGAATCGGATGAAACACTATTTCCGATCCTTGGGAATGGATGTGTTTTCAGCAGCCATGCATGGTATCACAGCTGATATTAACAGTGGTGCTTTATCAGAAGTTGAGCATAGAGAGTTGGATGCTGATTCCAAAGCAATCAATGCCCTAGGGGGAGCCCTTTCCAATCCCATCTACACAAAAGTGATGTCATGCAAAACGTCACATTCCATGTGGGAAAAGCTTTTGAATATATATGAAGGGGACACAAAAGTCAGAGAGGCAAAGCTATAGGTGTTGTGGAACAAATATGAAGATCTGAAAATGAACCCGAATGAGTCTGTTGATGCATTCTTTGACAGGGTAAACATTGTTGTGGAAGACATGCGAGGTCTTGGAGAAGTCATTGAAGACATAAAGATTGTAAAGCGCATCTTAAGGAAACTTCCACCTCGGTTCAATCCGAAAGTTTCAGTACTAGAAGATAAAGATCCAAAAGAGATGACATTGGACAATTTGCACAGTACCTTGGTTGCATATGAAATGAGGAACGATGATAATGAGGCTATGGAAAAGGGGAAGTCTAAAGAGGTGGCATTTAAGGCCATGAAGAAGCTCACCATTGAAGATTCTAATGAAGAAGAAGAGACAGATGAGGTGATGTCATTCCTTTCTTCGAATCTACAAAGAGGAAGAGGAAAGTTTAAAGGTAAACTTCCACTAGCATGCTTTAGATGTGGAAAGGTTGGTCATCTTGCAGCAAGATGCCCCAAGAAGTTTCAAGATGATGATGATGATGATGACGTTGAAATTCTCAAAAAGAAGGCTTCGGCTTTTGTGAAAGGGAAGAAACAATTCAAGAGAAATTTCTTCAAGAAAAAGAATCTTCTTTCACAAGAATTTGAAAGTTCAGATGAGTCTGAGGATGAAGAAGTTGAGGAAATTGAAAATTGCAGAGATCGTGGGGTAAATGCCTTGGTGGCAATTGCTGGTAGTTCTCAAAAGGGAGAAGAAGCTGATGATAAAGAAGAAGAAGAAATTGAAGGGAGAATTGATATGGAAGCCGAATTGGAAGCAGCTCTTGAGGAGATAGACGTTTGGAGAGCCAAAACGAAGAAAGCCAATAAAGTGGTTCGTGATGCCAAACTCTATATGCAACAACAGGATGAAGAAAACTCTGAGCTGTTAGAAGAAATTGAAAGACTAAAATCCTCAACACCAGAGAGCTCAGAAAATATTGTTGAGTATAAGATTAAAATTGAGGAACAAAAGAAGGAAATTGATTGTTTGACTAACACAGGAAAGGAGCAGGTTAGATGTATCAAAGAGCTTGAAGAAGAAGTGGTCAGTCTGCGACAAAAACTCAAGGATCAAGATAAGCTCTTGACCCCCAATGTGTTATCCGAAAAGCAGGCTATTCAGAAGACAGAGAAGATGAAAGCGGAGCCTAGTAGTTCAGCAGGAAAGAAACAGCAATTGAGCTCAGATGTTAAGGTTGATTCATGGCTTGATAAGAAACAAAAATCGGTGGCAGTTAATGTCAGACCGCAAGCACCCGTTCTGAATTTGAAGGTTGATTTGGGCACAAAACAGAATCAGAATATTTATAGATCCCAAAGGGAAAATCGTAGTGCTGAAGTATCACGAAGGAATGTATCCTATATTAGGTGTTATTGCTGTGGGAAAATGGGACATTCACAGTTTGTGTGTTCTATAGCCAAGAGATATAGAAGGGAAAAAGAACAGAGATGGCAGTCAAACAGAGAATGGTTTTCCAGAATATATTTTGAAGGTCACTGTTTTTGGTGCGGAGGATTTGGGCACATGGCTAGGTATTGTACTTCGACGATTCAGAGAAATGTGCCAAAGCAGAATCAAAACACTCGCAAGCAGCAGGTCAATAAACCAACAGGTGAGTTAAAAACGGAGAATAGATTTGCGGCTTTGCAAGATGAGGGTGGTCCATCACACTCTGAGAAAGAACAGAAGCCTCAATCCATCCCGAGTGTGAAAAAAAAAGTATGGACCAAGAAGAAGAAAAATGAGAAGGCTGTGGTGGCAGAGATTGCCCTTAAAGCATCAGATCGATCTGGTGTTTGGATCCTTGATAGTGGTTGCACATCCCACATGACGGGTAATAAGGATCTTGTTACAGGCATCAAATATGACAAAGAAGGAGTTGTCAAATTTGGAAATGATGAAGGCCTGAAGATTGTTGGCTCAGGGAAAGCCAAGTTTGGGGGAAAAGAGATGAGACATGCTGATGTCTTGGTAGTAGAGGGTCTCAGTCATAACCTACTCAGTGTCAGTCAACTATGTGACTCTGGGCACTCTATCCAATTTACCAAGAAGATGTGTGTTGTGAAAGGAAAAGATGGAGCAGCTGTTCTGCAGGGAAAAAGGTCAAAGAGAAATCTCTATCTTGTAGGTGGGGAAGAAGATACTTGTCTTTTATCCAGAGAGGAAGAAAACCAGCTGTGGCATAAGCGACTCGGTCATCTATGCCAACCATCTATGGAGGATCTCGTTAAATGTGATGCTGCTAGAGACCTTCCCAAACTATCACGTGATCGCACTCATACGTGTGATGCTTGTCAACAAGGGAAAATCATCAGAAAGACATACAGGCCAAAGGAACAGAAATCAACTAGAGTGCTTGAATTGGTGCATGCTGATGTATGTGGACCTATCTCACCACGAGCTATAAATGGGCAAAGGTACTATGTTCTTTTCATTGATGACTATAGCAGAATGGCCTGGGTATTCATAATTACCCATAAGACAGAGGTGTTCAGTTGCATAAAGCAGTACAGGAGGGAATCAGAAAAGATGCTTGGGCAGAAAATTCTGAAGTTTCGTACTGACAACGGTACGGAATTTACAAACAGTCAGGTTGAAAACTATCTCGAGAAACATGGGATAAGGCATCAAGTTTCATCAGTAAGAACTCCCCAACAGAATGGAGTAGTTGAAAGGAGAAATCGGATCATCAACAACATGGCCAGAACAATGCTTATTGATAAGGACCTGCCAGAGAAATTTTGGAAGGAAGCAGTTTTGACATCGGTCTATGTTTCAAACCGGTCCCTGTTATGTCCGAAGCAAGGGAAGACTCCGTATGAACTGTGGTACGGAAAGAAGCCAACGTTGAAGTACTTTCGAATCTTTGGAAGTAAGTGTTTCATTCTCAACAAAGAACATCATAGGAAGTTTGAGGCACGAGGAGATGAAGGGATATTCCTTGGCTATTCTCGGAAAAGCAAAGCGTATAAATGTTTCAACAAAAGGCTAGGAAAAATAATTGAAAGCAATGATGTCACTATAGTTGAAAATGAGCAGAATACTCAACGATCCAGTGAACAGTTCCTGGATGAAAGTGATGATGAGGTAAGCAACCCAGGGGGATCAGAAGTGGCAGAAGCTGACTCAGAAGAAGATACTGATGATGAAGAGGAAAGTGTCAAGTCGGTGTCTTTGAGAAAGCCAAAGAGTCGAGCTGAAATTGATAGGCAGAATATCATTGGTGATCAAACAGCTCCAGTTCAGACTCGAAGAATGAAATCATCACAGCAAGCACCGTTTTTGTCTCAAGTGGAGCCGAAATGTTTTTCTGATGCAGCTGAAGATGAAAACTGGGTTCAGGACATGAATGAAGAGCTTGATCAGATTGAGAAGAACCAGACATGGGAGATTGTTTTGAGGCCAGCAGACAAGAATGTCATCGGGACTAAATGGGTCTATCGCAACAAGATGAACGAAGATGGCACAGTGATTCGGAACAAAGCACGACTAGTGTGCAAAGGATACTCCCAGATAGAGGGAATAGATGTTGATGAGACATTTGCACCGGTTGCAAGGCTGGAGACAATCAGATTATTTTTGGCCATAGCAGTGCAAAGAAAGTTCAAAGTGTTCCAGATGGATGTCAAATCCGCATTCTTGAATGGGGTTCTAGAAGAAGAGGTGTATATTGAGCAGCCAGATGGTTTTCTCATTCATGAGGATGAGAACAATGTTTGCAGGCTGAAGAAGGCGTTGTATGGGCTGAAACAAGCACCAAGGGCATGGTACTCAAGGCTTGATCAGTACTTGAAGAAGCTTGGTTTCCAGCGTGGTGGAGTTGACTACAACCTCTATTTCAGCAATGACAACAATCAAAGGATGATGGTGCTAGTGTATATCGATGACATAATTTTTGGCGGATCAGATGAAGCTCAGTGCAGACAGTTTTCCGAATTCATGAAAAATGAGTTTGAAATGTCAATGATTGGAGAGCTAACGTTTTTCCTTGGTCTACAGGTGACACAAGGAAGGAATGGAACTTTCATTTCTCAATCCAAATATGCCAAGGAGGTTCTAAGAAGGTTTGGAATGGATAATTCCAAGGAAATGAAGACTCCGGTTGCTACCCGGATGAAATTATCAAAAGATGAGGATGGCAAGGAAGTTAATATCACAGAATACAGGCAAATCATTGGAATTCTGTTGTACTTAACCGCAACAAGGCCTGATATTGTTTTTTCCACATGCCAAGCAGCGAGATATCAGAGTAATCCCAAGGAAAGTCACATGCTTGCAGTGAAAAGAATACTTCGATATATCAAGGGCACGGTGGACTTCGGCTTGACATACAACGACAAATCTCAGACAGAGTTATTGGGATATACTGATGCAGATTGGGCCGGTTCAGCAGATGATAGAAAATCAACGTCAGGTGGTGCGTTTTATCTTGGCGGACTATGTATTGCTTGGTTAAGCAAGAAGCAGGATTGCATTTCATTAAGCACCGCAGAAGCTGAGTATATTGCGGCCACTCAAGCATGCACACAGTTATTGTGGATGAAGCAGCAGCTTGAAGATATGGGAGTTGAAGTGAAGTCTCCGATCAGAATCCAGTGCGATAACTCAAGTGCTATAAATCTCAGCAAAAATCCCGTCCATCACTCTAGGACAAAGCACATTGAGATAAAGTATCATTTTATCAAGGAGAAAGTTGAGCAGGGGATCGTGAAGTTGGAGTATGTGCCTACAGAACTACAGGTTGCAGACATTCTGACAAAGGCCTTACCCAAGGAATCTTTTGAGAGGCATCGACTGGCTCTGGGAGTTCAGTCGATTCCCCACACTTGAAATAGAGTGGATGTGGGACCCCCCCCCCTCTCCCCGAGGTATGGTGTGTTTTTCCCTAATGTGCTGATATGTGTTCTCTACTATGTTACAGACTACAAAGGCGTGACCTTTGGGTTCGTTGACAAAGGGGGAGAAAAGTGCTTGAAAAGTGCTTGACAAAGGGGGAGAAAAGTGTTAGTTCAAGAGAGAAAATAGTGCGGAGATTTGATAAATCATAATTGATACGGGGAGAAGCTGACAGGTGGAGCAGCCAGAAAGGGGGAGAAATGAGAAAGGGGGAGAGATTTTTAAATCTGACGATGCTAGAAGTGATCGATCAAATCATAGAAATCACGATAGCTGAGGATCGTGATAAAAGCAGAACAGTGGTGTTGGAATGGTGTGAGACGGTGTCCAGCTATCAACAATTGGTATCAACTTAAGAATTCACCAATTGGTATCAGTGTGGTTCAACAACTGGTTTTTATCTTAAGAATTGGTATCAGGGTGGAATCGACAATTGGGGTATGACATGAAGTGATTCATTGATGAACTTTTCATACTACTCTTGTTTCTCACGCCGAGCATTGCTCATGTGGGCTTAGAGTACGTGTTAAGTGAATCCTTGAACTCTATCATAATCGCAAGAGGCGAATGCTGGTAGCGACTGGAAGAAGACTCAGTGAGGTATCAAAGTGCAGAAAATCATCCTGAACAAAATTGTGAAGAATTGTCAACAAACCCAAAGGGGGAGATTGTTGGGCAAAAATCCCTCAAGGTAACATTGCAGTATTTTTGGGTTGATTGTGTTTGTTGACAAAGCAGGTTTCCATGGAGAATTGTCGAGTTCCCGAGAAGTTGTTGACATTCCATGTTGACAAAGAACTTTGACAAAGGAAAGGACGATCTGGAGGCGGTACAAAAGAGCAGTACAATGTGGCGCCGTTTTCCAGTGTTTGCCAAATTTTTGGGCCTGAAAATCGCCAATGGAAAATGGAGTGATGTGTTGTTGGCAAAGGTTGAGGAGAGAGAAATGAAGGAGGTGTGCGGAAAAATCAAGCGTGGCGCGCAAAACTAGAGGGTTGCGCGAAATCTTGAAGTGTGGCGCGCAAAACAGCGGGTTGCGCGAAATTGTATTTCGCGCAAAAGATGTTTCAAGGCCGAAAGCTTGAAAATCGGTAAAGGCATGAGGCGCGCGAAATTTTGGAGGCGTGCGCGGAAAATTGAAGTGGCGCGCGAAATAGCGGATGAAGTATTTCGCGCAAGAGGTGTTACGAGGTCCGAAGCTCGTAAAATGGCAAAGGCATGAGGTGCGCGAAATTATGGAGCAGTGCGCGGAAAATGTTTGTGCGCGGAAGATCAAAGCGGATTACGCACTCAAGGAGGGTTTTGCGCGCGGGGTCGATTTTGCCTATAAATATGAAGTGACCCTCCTCCATTCAGCAGAGTTCAAGACATAGAAAATATCCGAGCTCTGGTGCGCGAAATTGAAGTTAGAAAGTGTGTTGCGCGTAAACTTAAAGTTTGCGCGTAAAGTCAACTGTTGCGCGAAAAGCTAAGGTTGCGCAGAAAGTTTGTGTTGGCGCGTAAAAGGGAGGTTACGCGAAAAGTGAATTTCGCGCAAAGGCAGTGAATTGCGCGCAAGGCAGTTTCTAGGCTGCGCGTAAAAGTTGGAGGTTGCGCGAAAAAGGAATTTCGCGCAAATCATAGAAATTGCGCGCAAGGCACCGTAAGGGTTGCGCGTAAAAATTGAGGTTGCCCGGTATATCCGGTGCAAAGTGAGATTCATCTGCGGGTGAATGTTGAACTTCAATAGAGCATCTACATACAGAGGAAGATGCATTCCTTCATGGAAATGAGGAGACCTACAGGTCTATAAACTGTGATTGGATTCCCTTCCCAGAGCAGTGAGCTTAGGAAGAGGAAGAAGGTGATCCTCTCCACCGGCAGTGAGCCAGAGAGAGAGAAACAGGGAGTGACCCTTGGGAAAGCAGTGAGCTGACCCTAAACATTGTAAGGGCAGTGAGCCTGGGCATAGAAGTGATCTAGCCCGAACCTTGTAATCCACAGCTAGTGAAGATTAGTGGAATTTGGTACGACCGGCAACCTGTCGGCGTATGCTCCTTGGACGTAGCCCTTAGCGGTGAACCAAGTAAAATTGATGTGTCCTGTGCTTTCTTTACTTTCTGTATATATCGTGCAGCAGGAAAAAGAGAGAAGAGTGTTTTGCTTAACAGCGAAACAAGATCAGAAGGGGCATTAATTTTTAATTGGCCATACCCTGATTCACCCCCCCCCTCTCAGGGTATCCAGCCTAGTGGACCTAACAAGTGGTATCAGAGGGAATGGTTGAAAAGTTGTTCTTCTCTCAATGGAGGTAACCAATCATAAAGGGATTCCGATCTTCGACGGATATAATTTTCAGATATGGAAGAATCGGATGAAACACTATTTCCGATCCTTGGGAATGGATGTGTTTTCAGCAGCCATGCATGGTATCACAGATGATATTAACAGTGGTGCTTTATCAGAAGTTGAGCATAGAGAGTTGGATGCTGATTCCAAAGCAATCAATGCCCTAGGGGGAGCCCTTTCCAATCCCATCTACACAAAAGTGATGTCATGCAAAACGTCACATTCCATGTGGGAAAAGCTTTTGAATATATATGAAGGGGACACAAAAGTCAGAGAGGCAAAGCTATAGGTGTTGTGGAACAAATATGAAGATCTGAAAATGAACCCGAATGAGTCTGTTGATGCATTCTTTGACAGGGTAAACATTGTTGTGGAAGACATGCGAGGTCTTGGAGAAGTCATTGAAGACATAAAGATTGTAAAGCGCATCTTAAGGAAACTTCCACCTCGGTTCAATCCGAAAGTTTCAGTACTAGAAGATAAAGATCCAAAAGAGATGACATTGGACAATTTGCACAGTACCTTGGTTGCATATGAAATGAGGAACGATGATAATGAGGCTATGGAAAAGGGGAAGTCTAAAGAGGTGGCATTTAAGGCCATGAAGAAGCTCACCATTGAAGATTCTAATGAAGAAGAAGAGACAGATGAGGTGATGTCATTCCTTTCTTCGAATCTACAAAGAGGAAGAGGAAAGTTTAAAGGTAAACTTCCACTAGCATGCTTTAGATGTGGAAAGGTTGGTCATCTTGCAACAAGATGCCCCAAGAAGTTTCAAGATGATGATGATGATGATGACGTTGAAATTCTCAAAAAGAAGGCTTCGGCTTTTGTGAAAGGGAAGAAACAATTCAAGAGAAATTTCTTCAAGAAAAAGAATCTTCTTTCACAAGAATTTGAAAGTTCAGATGAGTCTGAGGATGAAGAAGTTGAGGAAATTGAAAATTGCAGAGATCGTGGGGTAAATGCCTTGGTGGCAATTGCTGGTAGTTCTCAAAAGGGAGAAGAAGCTGATGATAAAGAAGAAGAAGAAATTGAAGGGAGAATTGATATGGAAGCCGAATTGGAAGCAGCTCTTGAGGAGATAGACGTTTGGAGAGCCAAAACGAAGAAAGCCAATAAAGTGGTTCGTGATGCCAAACTCTATATGCAACAACAGGATGAAGAAAACTCTGAGCTGTTAGAAGAAATTGAAAGACTAAAATCCTCAACACCAGAGAGCTCAGAAAATATTGTTGAGTATAAGATTAAAATTGAGGAACAAAAGAAGGAAATTGATTGTTTGACTAACACAGGAAAGGAGCAGGTTAGATGTATCAAAGAGCTTGAAGAAGAAGTGGTCAGTCTGCGACAAAAACTCAAGGATCAAGATAAGCTCTTGACCCCCAATGTGTTATCCGAAAAGCAGGCTATTCAGAAGACAGAGAAGATGAAAGCGGAGCCTAGTAGTTCAGCAGGAAAGAAACAGCAATTGAGCTCAGATGTTAAGGTTGATTCATGGCTTGATAAGAAACAAAAATCGGTGGCAGTTAATGTCAGACCGCAAGCACCCGTTCTGAATTTGAAGGTTGATTTGGGCACAAAACAGAATCAGAATATTTATAGATCCCAAAGGGAAAATCGTAGTGCTGAAGTATCACGAAGGAATGTATCCTATATTAGGTGTTATTGCTGTGGGAAAATGGGACATTCACAGTTTGTGTGTTCTATAGCCAAGAGATATAGAAGGGAAAAAGAACAGAGATGGCAGTCAAACAGAGAATGGTTTTCCAGAATATATTTTGAAGGTCACTGTTTTTGGTGCGGAGGATTTGGGCACATGGCTAGGTATTGTACTTCGACGATTCAGAGAAATGTGCCAAAGCAGAATCAAAACACTCGCAAGCAGCAGGTCAATAAACCAACAGGTGAGTTAAAAACGGAGAATAGATTTGCGGCTTTGCAAGATGAGGGTGGTCCATCACACTCTGAGAAAGAACAGAAGCCTCAATCCATCCCGAGTGTGAAAAAAAAAGTATGGACCAAGAAGAAGAAAAATGAGAAGGCTGTGGTGGCAGAGATTGCCCTTAAAGCATCAGATCGATCTGGTGTTTGGATCCTTGATAGTGGTTGCACATCCCACATGACGGGTAATAAGGATCTTGTTACAGGCATCAAATATGACAAAGAAGGAGTTGTCAAATTTGGAAATGATGAAGGCCTGAAGATTGTTGGCTCAGGGAAAGCCAAGTTTGGGGGAAAAGAGATGAGACATGCTGATGTCTTGGTAGTAGAGGGTCTCAGTCATAACCTACTCAGTGTCAGTCAACTATGTGACTCTGGGCACTCTATCCAATTTACCAAGAAGATGTGTGTTGTGAAAGGAAAAGATGGAGCAGCTGTTCTGCAGGGAAAAAGGTCAAAGGGAAATCTCTATCTTGTAGGTGGGGAAGAAGATACTTGTCTTTTATCCAGAGAGGAAGAAAACCAGCTGTGGCATAAGCGACTCGGTCATCTATGCCAACCATCTATGGAGGATCTCGTTAAATGTGATGCTGCTAGAGACCTTCCCAAACTATCACGTGATCGCACTCATACGTGTGATGCTTGTCAACAAGGGAAAATCATCAGAAAGACATACAGGCCAAAGGAACAGAAATCAACTAGAGTGCTTGAATTGGTGCATGCTGATGTATGTGGACCTATCTCACCACGAGCTATAAATGGGCAAAGGTACTATGTTCTTTTCATTGATGACTATAGCAGAATGGCCTGGGTATTCATAATTACCCATAAGACAGAGGTGTTCAGTTGCATAAAGCAGTACAGGAGGGAATCAGAAAAGATGCTTGGGCAGAAAATTCTGAAGTTTCGTACTGACAACGGTACGGAATTTACAAACAGTCAGGTTGAAAACTATCTCAAGAAACATGGGATAAGGCATCAAGTTTCATCAGTAAGAACTCCCCAACAGAATGGAGTAGTTGAAAGGAGAAATCGGATCATCAACAACATGGCCAGAACAATGCTTATTGATAAGGACCTGCCAGAGAAATTTTGGAAGGAAGCAGTTTTGACATCGGTTTATGTTTCAAACCGGTCCCTGTTATGTCCGAAGCAAGGGAAGACTCCGTATGAACTGTGGTACGGAAAGAAGCCAACGTTGAAGTACTTTCGAATATTTGGAAGTAAGTGTTTCATTCTCAACAAAGAACATCATAGGAAGTTTGAGGCACGAGGAGATGAAGGGATATTCCTTGGCTATTCTGGGAAAAGCAAAGCGTATAAATGTTTCAACAAAAGGCTAGGAAAAATAATTGAAAGCAATGATGTCACTATAGTTGAAAATGAGCAGAATACTCAACGATCCAGTGAACAGTTCCTGGATGAAAGTGATGATGAGGTAAGAAACCCAGGGGGATCAGAAGTGGCAGAAGCTGACTCAGAAGAAGATACTGATGATGAAGAGGAAAGTGTCAAGTCGGTGACTTTGAGAAAGCCAAAGAGTCGAGCTGAAATTGATAGGCAGAATATCATTGGTGATCAAACAGCTCCAGTTCAGACTCGAAGAATGAAATCATCACAGCAAGCATCGTTTTTGTCTCAAGTGGAGCCGAAATGTTTTTCTGATGCAGCTGAAGATGAAAACTGGGTTCAGGACATGAATGAAGAGCTTGATCAGATTGAGAAGAACCAGACATGGGAGATTGTTTTGAGGCCAGCAGACAAGAATGTCACCGGGACTAAATGGGTCTATCGCAACAAGATGAACGAAGATGGCACAGTGATTCGGAACAAAGCATGACTAGTGTGCAAAGGATACTCCCAGATAGAGGGAATAAATGTTGATGAGACATTTGCACCGGTTGCAAGGCTGGAGACAATCAGATTATTTTTGGCCATAGCAGTGCAAAGAAAGTTCAAAGTGTTCCAGATGGATGTCAAATCCGCATTCTTGAATGGGGATCTAGAAGAAGAGGTGTATATTGAGCAGCCAGATGGTTTTCTCATTCATGAGGATGAGAACAAAGTTTGCAGGCTGAAGAAGGCGTTGTATGGGCTGAAACAAGCACCAAGGGCATGGTACTCAAGGCTTGATCAGTACTTGAAGAAGCTTGGTTTCCAGCGTGGTGGAGTTGACTACAACCTCTATTTCAGCAATGACAACAATCAAAGGATGATGGTGCTAGTGTATGTCGATGACATAATTTTTGGCGGATCAGATGAAGCTCAGTGCAGACAGTTTTCCGAATTCATGAAAAATGAGTTTGAAATGTCAATGATTGGAGAGCTAACGTTTTTCCTTGGTCTACAGGTGACACAAGGAAGGAATGGAACTTTCATTTCTCAATCCAAATATGCCAAGGAGGTTCTAAGAAGGTTTGGAATGGATAATTCCAAGGAAATGAAGACTCCGGTTGCTACCCGGATGAAATTATCAAAAGATGAGGATGGCAAGGCAGTTAATATCACAGAATACAGGCAAATCATTGGAAGTCTGTTGTACTTAACCGCAACAAGGCCTGATATTGTTTTTGCCACATGCCAAGCAGCGAGATATTAGAGTAATCCCAAGGAAAGTCACATGCTTGCAGTGAAAAGAATACTTCGGTATATCAAAGGCACGGTGGACTTCGGCTTGACATACAACGACAAATCTCAGACAGAGTTATTGGGATATACTGATGCAGATTGGGCCGGTTCAGCAGATGATAGAAAATCAACGTCAGGTGGTGCGTTTTATCTTGGCGGACTATGTATTGCTTGGTTAAGCAAGAAGCAGGATTGCATTTCATTAAGCACCGCAGAAGCGGAGTATATTGCGGCCACTCAAGCATGCACACAGTTATTGTGGATGAAGCAGCAGCTTGAAGATATGGGAGTTGAAGTGAAGTCTCCGATCGGAATCCAGTGCGATAACTCAAGTGCTATAAATCTCAGCAAAAATCCCGTCCATCACTCTAGGACAAAGCACATTGAGATAAAGTATCATTTTATCAAGGAGAAAGTTGAGCAGGGGATCGTGAAGTTGGAGTATGTGCCTACAGAACTACAGGTTGCAGACATTCTGACAAAGGCCTTACCCAAGGAAGCTTTTGAGAGGCATCGACTGGCTCTGGGAGTTCAGTCGATTCCCCACACTTGAAATAGAGTGGATGTGGGACCCCCCCCCCCCTCTCCCCGAGGTATGGTGTGTTTTTCCCTAATTTGCTGATATGTGTTCTCTACTATGTTACAGACTACAAAGGCGTGACCTTTGGGTTCGTTGACAAAGGGGGAGAAAAGTGCTTGAAAAGTGCTTGACAAAGGGGGAGAAAAGTGTTAGTTCAAGAGAGAAAATAGTGCGGAGATTTGATAAATCATAATTGATACGGGGAGAAGCTGACAGGTGGAGCAGCCAGAAAGGGGGAGAAATGAGAAAGGGGGAGAGATTTTTAAATCTGACGATGCTAGAAGTGATCGATCAAATCATAGAAATCACGATAGCTGAGGATCGTGATAAAAGCAGAACAGTGGTGTTGGAATGGTGTGAGACGGTGTCCAGCTATCAACAATTGGTATCAACTTAAGAATTCACCAATTGGTATCAGTGTGGTTCAACAACTGGTTTTTATCTTAAGAATTGGTATCAGGGTGGAATCGACAATTGGGGTATGACAAGAAGTGATTCATTGATGAACTTTTCATACTACTCTTGTTTCTCACGCCGAGCATTGCTCATGTAGGCTTAGAGTACGTGTTAAGTGAATCCTTGAACTCTATCATAATCGCAAGAGGCGAATGCTGGTAGCGACTGGAAGAAGACTCAGTGAGGTATCAAAGTGCAGAAAATCATCCTGAACAAAATTGTGAAGAATTGTCAACAAACCCAAAGGGGGAGATTGTTGGGCAAAAATCCCTCAAGGTAACATTGCAGTATTTTTGGGATGATTGTGTTTGTTGACAAAGCAGGTTTCCATGGAGAATTGTCGAGTTTCCGAGAAGTTGTTGACATTCCATGTTGACAAAGAACTTTGACAAAGGAAAGGACGATCTGGAGGCGGTACAAAAGAGCAGTACAATGTGGCGCCGTTTTCCAGTGTTTGCCAAATTTTTGGGCCTGAAAATCGCCAATGGAAAATGGAGTGATGTGTTGTTGGCAAAGGTTGAGGAGAGAGAAATGAAGGAGGTGTGCGGAAAAATCAAGCGTGGCGCGCAAAACTAGAGGGTTGCGCGAAATCTTGAAGTGTGGCGCGCAAAACAGCGGGTTGCGCGAAATTGTATTTCGCGCAAAAGATGTTTCAAGGCCGAAAGCTTGGAAATCGGTAAAGGCATGAGGCGCGCGAAATTTTGGAGGCGTGCGCGGAAAATTGAAGTGGCGCGCGAAATAGCGGATGAAGTATTTCGCGCAAGAGGTGTTACGAGGTCCGAAGCTCGTAAAATGGCAAAGGCATGAGGTGCGCGAAATTATGGAGCAGTGCGCGGAAAATGTTTGTGCGCGGAAGATCAAAGCGGATTACGCGCTCAAGGAGGGTTTTGCGCGCGGGGTCGATTTTGCCTATAAATATGAAGTGACCCTCCTCCATTCAGCAGAGTTCAAGACATAGAAAATACCCGAGCTCTGGTGCGCGAAATTGAAGTTAGAAAGTGTGTTGCGCGTAAACTTAAAGTTTGCGCGTAAAGTCAGCTGTTGCGCGAGAAGCTAAGGTTGCGCAGAAAGTTTGTGTTGGCGCGTAAAAGGGAGGTTACGCGAAAAGTGAATTTCGCGCAAAGGCAGTGAATTGCGCGCAAGGCAGTTTCTAGGCTGCGTGTAAAAGTTAAAGGTTGCGCGAAAAAGGAATTTCGCGCAAATCATAGAAATTGCGCGCAAGGCAGCGTAAGGGTTGCGCGTAAAAATTGAGGTTGCCCGGTATATCCGGTGCAAAGTGAGATTCATCTGCGGGTGAATGTTGAACTTCAACAGAGCATCTACATACAGAGGAAGATGCATTCCTTCATGGAAATGAGGAGACCTACAGGTCTATAAACTGTGATTGGATTCCCTTCCCAGAGCAGTGAGCTTAGGAAGAGGAAGAAGGTGATCCTCTCCACCGGCAGTCAGCCAGAGAGAGAGAAACAGGGAGTGACCCTTGGGAAAGCAGTGAGCTGACCCTAAACATTGTAAGGGCAGTGAGCCTGGGCATAGAAGTGATCTAGCCCGAACCTTGTAATCCACAGCTAGTGAAGATTAGTGGAATTTGGTACGACCGGCAACCTGTCGGCGTATGCTCCTTGGACGTAGCCCTTAGCGGTGAACCAAGTAAAATTGATGTGTCCTGTGCTTGCTTTACTTTCTGTATATATCGTGCAGCCGGAAAAAGAGAGAAGAGTGTTTTGCTTAACAGCGAAACAAGATCAGAACGGGCATTAATTTTTAATTGGCCATACCCTGATTCACCCCCCCCCCTCTCAGGGTATCCAGCCTAGTGGACCTAACAATATTACTAGATTTATGGATATAAAAGTGTTTTATGAAAAACCATAGGTTACTGATTAAAATATGTGTTTGGAAATATGAAAAAAAAATTGTAATTTTTTTTAAAAGTTTGAATTATTGAATTGTTGACATTAATACTTTTATAGACTCTGTGGTTGTATCCTATTGGGATTTTTGTTCAAACCATACTTTTTTCATTTTGGAAGTTTTCTATGTATTATTTTTCATCTTAGGTAAAGGGAAGGGTGTCTTGTAGCATGCCAGATTCTCTTATTATTATTGCGTTTGGTTCAGGATGGTTTTGTGGTGACTTTTGGTCAAATGGTGTTTTTTGGGTCATATATTGTTATAATTTCTAGTTTTTCTAGTTTGGAATATATTTAATGGATCATGGATGTATTTATTTTCTTTTTAAAATTTTAATTTGGATGAATTTATTATTTTATTTATATGGAAGTCTTGTTTCGATTTTCCTGGTTCACCTCACCACCATGATAGGCTAACTTAGGTGGCTTGTCTAGTTGAATCGGGTTGGTCTGTTACACCTTCCCATTTTAACTTCCCATTCATTAAAAGAAAGTATTTTATCCATATGTTTTATTAAAAAGATTCTTTTAAACTATTAGAAAATATCATGGGCATTTCATATTTCATAAGTGGGTTTTCTAAAAAAAATTGTCCGAGGAATTTTTATTTGGTACTTCTTATTCTTGATTCTAGAATATTGTTCAAATATTTCCATCTTCATTGTTTATCTGGATGGATTATGTAATATGACGATCAATTATTTTATATTTATTACACATACACTAGGAATTGTCTTAGATTTTATTATAATGACATTCCTCATGGAATATGTTTTTTCAATTTATTTTATTTAAGGATGTTCACTATGATTCAATTCAAAAATTAATAGGGGAAATTATTTTCTAATCCATAAAACCTTTATTAATATGCAATAAATACAATATTATTTATAATCAATATTTATATGTATTTTCCATTAATGTTATATAATATATTTAGATACTCGTTTATTTTCTATGAGTTTATCTTATTAATAATTTACATGAATGAATCTATATTAAAATTATGTGAAACATATTTTCTTACATGAGTATTTATAATTCTATAAGTGAATTATTTTCCTATGGAACTCCTAAGTATGATTAATGAAATATAGGGTATTATATGACCCTCCAATGAAGTGGTTATAGATTTATATCTAAATAGAAAAGAATAATAAGCATGAACATTTTGTTTTTTCACAACATGAAGCGTGAATTTTTTTGTTTGTTCACAATATAAAGTGGGAATAATTTTTTTTGTTAACAACATGAATAAAGGTAATTTTGTATGTTTACAACATGATCAGTGGGAATTTTTTTTTATAACAGGAAACAAGGATTTATTTTATAGTGTTATAAATTTTTTATGTTTATGTTTATTCTAATGTTATTATTTACACTAGGTTTTAATGGAATGTTACATTTATAAGACATATTCCTATTTTTATTCTCACACTTTTCATGTTTATTGAATCATGATTAGACAAATTTTGGTTCTTTTTATTCTGATTTACTAAGAATTATTCCATGATTTATGATCCTTGATTTATTAGGTATACGTTTCTTATACATCCAAATCATAACCATACAACCATCTTATAGTCACTTTTGATATTTTATTATTAATGATTATGTTTATCCTTATTGATAATTTGAGCTCAATTCTTTATTATGTTATAATTCCCCATGTTAAGAAAAAAAATAAAATTATGTAATATCAAGAATATTTTCTTATAAGTATAATTTTGGGGAGATAATGAAGACTAGTCATGGATTTATAATTTTTCCTCATAGTGGAATAAAATTTCCATTAGTTAATGGGAATGAGTTTTATTAGTTAATAATTTTTTTCTAATTCTCTAAAAAACTAAAATTACAATTTTTTAGGAGTTTATTGTGCTGAATTTCATGTAATTTAAATTTAATCTCATGTGGGTTGCTATGGTTGGTGTGTGACTAGGGGTTAGATAAGTACGAACATTAAGATATTATCAATATAAGATATGTTTTTAGTTATAAATTTCATCAATGATTGATATGTTAAATATTATCATAATTTGAAAGGAAATGATAAAAATTTAGGTTAGTTCATGTGACATTTAACATTTAGGGATTTTTATTAGAGGAATTTAGAAAATAAAAGGGTTATGTCTTTGTATGGGTTAATATCCTAGAATTGTAGTGTTGTTTTGAGTTTATTTTTTTCTCTGCAATGAAATCCTTTTATGGATACAATAAATGGATACGTGATATGGATTAGATGTACCTAGGGGTAATAACCCTAAAATAGAAAATTTGGCTATTAAATCAATCATTGCATGGTGCACAAAAAAGGTAACTAGTCACCTAGTTTGACACTATCGGGGGATACTATATAGTCACATTGAATTATATTTAATGAACAATTATAGTGGATTTTTGTATGATGTTAATTAATTAGGATAGAAAAACTAATATGAAAATTACCGTGGATAAATGAGTATTGTGAAAATAGATTCATTTATTGAACCGAATGTATAATATATTAAATATGTAGATTCCTTAGGGGAATAAAACATCATATTAATGTTTTTATATTAATAATTTTTATTTTATCGTAAATTTTTTGGTTTTATTTTTTGGTTAAAATAGGATGAAAAAAATGACATTGAGAATGTTATGTGTCTAGAAACAACTGTATACTTTCACTAAGTACGTTATCATAATTAATGGTTTAGATTCTTCATATATAAATGTTAAAATAGAAAAAACTCAGTTTCCAAAAATTACCTAATTTCATAAGGATGATATCTTAATAGATATTAATTCATGAAAATATTGTCTATTTTTATTAATGAGTAATATTTATAGTTTTATTATGATATATTATAAATGATATTAGAATTATGTGAAATATATAAGAATTATTATTTAATAATTTTTATTTAAAATATTGGAAACATATATTAAATTGTATTAATAACATTGATAAGTTATTTTGTGAAATGTAATCTTTTTTTGGGATAATTATTTGGGAACACATGATTGGGCTGCGAATAACTCTTATGTTTAATTTAATCAAGATATTGAGTAAATATAGGGTTTCATTTATTTTTAGAAACATGAGTTTATTCGTATTGATATCTATGGGATTTATTGTGGATTAAATGATAAATTGATCCATGATACTATTTATGAATGTCTTGAAATTTTAGGGACTATGATACATATAGACATGTGTTTGATTTTTTGAAATAATGGTTGATTATAAGAGTTATTATTCCGAATTAATATAGGATTTTTATATGGTTTAATTTATTGTATATTCAAATGGTTTTGTTAATGTTATAAATATGAAATATATGATTAGCGTGTATTCACACTATGGTAATAGTTTCTATGAATGACTAATGCAATTGGGGTAAAGATAATTAAATTGGTATAACCAAATAGATTAAGGTAGATGTAATATTTTATATTATATCCCAAATTAAGGATATGCAACTTACTTTTATTAGTGATTAATAATTAAAATTTGGAGGAAAAAATTTATTTAATGGGTATAGAATCCAATGAGTTGAGAAATTGGATCCTTTTTATTGATACTAACATAAATTTCTCATGTCACATTAATGAAAAAACTAACTCTAAACCAATATGAAAATATTGATACATATTAAAATTAGTTGAGGAATATAATAATTAGTATATAAAAATTTATTAATCAATTTTTAAAAAATAATGTCATCATTTTACATTAACATTTTTAAAAAGGATGTCTTCCAAAGAACCATTTAAAAAGGGTGCATAGTATATTATCATAACAAATTAAATTTGTTACATTTAAAATTTTATTATAAAATGTGACATTTAGTTATTTAAAATATCATTTCAATATTAAATTACTTTCAAATTTATTTGAAATATGATTAAAGACTCATGATGTTTAAAAACCAATTTTAATATTAAAAATAGTTTCATTCAATTTTAAATTTAAATATATAAATATATAATTTTAAAATATAAATTTTATTAAAATATGATAATTTTTAAATTTACAATTTTAATATTTTCATAGGGGGAATTTTTAGGTTTTTCTAAATAGATTTATTTTTATTAGAATAGTGAAAATACCTCTTTTTACAAGTAACACATTTTTTATGACAATAGTAGTATATAAGTGTTAATTTTAAATCCATGAAACCATTTTCTAAGATGATATATTTATTTTTAAAATTAATTTAAAACTATAAAGTTTTGTTTTTAATTTATTAACCTATATTTTACATTTAAGAACTGATGTTATATTTTTTTAAATAACTGTTTTTAATATATTACACATTTATTATTTTAAAATTAATTTTCATGACTTTTTTAAAATTTAATATTATTAAATGGACTTAAATTTTTTGATTATTAAACCTAAATTATAAAATAAATACAATCTTAATTTTGTTATAAATGATAAATTACATAGGTAATAATTAGTTACCGTGATGAAAACTAAAATGGTAGAAGTGATTAACCTAAGAGGTAAAGATCCTATCATATTAAAAAATGTTTTTAATTAATTCTTGTTGTTATTAAATAACTTATATATTCCCCATTCCACTTTTTATTAAATTTTGAGTCAATTTCTTTGATAGTTACTTCCCATTATTAAAATGTTTTTCGTTTATACATAAATTCCATCCCATTTAACAAATAAAAGGGGCTCTCATATCATTAATTAACTACAAACAAATAACCAAATATTTCATCCAAAAATCATAAAAAAACCGCATCTAACAATTAATATACTCCGGATAGAGGATGTGGTATTATAAAAATAAAATATCTCAAAGGCTTAACCCACCTCGCAATGGTGGTAATTCACGTAGTGAGATATATATTTCCAACTGCTTCTTTCTCATTTTTATTTTCAATTGTGCACATATTCTTCATATTATTAGATTACACAAAATTAAAATGGTAAAAATATATGTATTTATCATACTGAAATTATACTATAATAATGGTAAAATAAATAACAACCTTTCTCCATTTTTTATTAAAAAAAGGAAACCCTTAACCTTGCATCGTGCGAAGTATCACCTCTATGAAGTAACATGTTCATTTTTCTTCACCCCCATAAAAGGATGGTCCAAAGTCCTAATTTTATGTAATAGTATTATATTTATGACATATTTTAGGTTTTTAATTGATAAAAAATATTACTCATTTTCCCCTTTTTATGGAGAACTAGTCCATCATCGATGCGTACGTGTGGACTACTGCCCTCAGGAAACTATTGATTTTAATTTTTTTTATATAATATCCTTTTAAGGATATCCTTGAGAATAATTTTAATGGATAAATATGATGATTATTATATAATTAATGTTATTTTATGAAAAAATGGTGAACCTATTAATGGTATGATCGATAACAATCATCATTAAATCAATCATTTAAAACAGGTTCACTAAGAGAAAATTTTTTTATTCATATTATGTAAATATTTATGTTCGTTTATTCTTATTATAATTAATTATAAATAAGTAATATAACAATTATAAACACTAAATAACTTAATTGTGAATATTTTATAAATATATTTCATGTAATCCACTATATAATCTTTTAACAATTATGGTATGTTCTTGTCTGGGGTGGTTTAACCACCTGATGGAACAATACTATGTATTTAGATCATGTGTTTTTAAAGGAACATAATTTTTTGTATAATATGATATAAATATGTAAATAATATATTTTAATGGAGTGTTAAAATTATTCATAAATTCATTAATTATGAAAACACATTTTATTCATTATGAATCCCAAGAACATGGATGTCACCAATTTCATAATCATGGATTACAACAACTACTACCGTGGAATGAAATTTTACCTCTATAAATATCATTTAAATCATCTTTAACTACAATTAATTATTTTTTTGTGATGCACTTTGTAGATGAATTAATACTGACGCCATTTTTATAGAACTAGTTATAACTATCAACATTACTCGTAGATTATTTTAAAAAAAATTGACAAAAACTAATATAAATGAAGACAAAAATTATAAATTATGTCTATAAAAATATAATGTAAATTAAAATATTCTAAAATAGGTTATTATGATAATTATGTTTTCTATACAGGATATTAGAGTGCATTCTACTAAGTAGGGAAGTATGGTAAGGGTTTCTTTGTTTCATATTCAACGCCAAGGGAAAAATTTGATATTCTGTACAATAATTTATTTTATATGGGGTATTCATAGTACAATTTAATTCATATATGAAAAAATATTTTGATTTATGATATTTTAATTCCCATTTGATGATTTTCCTCTCATTTTACTATGATTCTTATATGAAAAATTCCATAAGAGTTTAATCGACTCAATTTATATTTTATTGAGTCATAATCATTCAATGTAATGTATAAATTTAATGATTACTTGTATTCAAAAATTCTAAAATTTTATATGATATTTTCATTTTTTCTCTGTTGAAATTTTATCTCATCATAAATAACCAATTGAATGTGAAAATGTTTTCAAAAATAAGAGTATATCATGTTTATGAATAAATTCAATTTTTACCAATGATTTCTTCTTGTATGTCACTATTTTCCTTCCAACTAATGTTCTCATATTTTTTTTGGAAATAAGATATGGGCTATTTTTTATGACTCTGATTATTACCTTTAAACCTTTTCAAAATAAAAATTGAATTTTCTTTTTATTATGTGGATATTAAAACAACGGAAATTCAAAATATTTAGAAAAAGGATTCTATCCACTCAAAATAAAATATTTTATCTTCCAATAATATTTTTTATAACAATTTTTCCATTTTCAATGATATGTTATTTGAGTTAATTTTTCAAAGTTAAATGATTTCAATATTTTCACATCGCCATTAAAAAATTATTTTTTTGAAATGACCTCTAACTTATTATTTTATGATAATTTTAATATTTTTAATAAAGACTATTTTTAATTTTTTTTCTTACATGTGAACACATATTTGGACATACATTTACATTTTATTTTAAAAATTACCTCAATATTTTAATTCTTTATAAATAATTTATTTTTCTCAATGATTTAGGAATTTGTTTTAAAATTCTTTCAAAAGAACATGTAATTTTCTTATATCCAATATGGTTTTTCTAAAACAATTAAAAAATGTTTTAATTCTTATTAAATTTACTTATTTTCATATTATTCTTGATTCAAGGATATTATTCAAATACTACCACACACCATCATTCCCATCATGGATTATGTATAGGATCTAACACATCCTTTTTTCTTTTACAACCATCCACTATGAATAAACACAAATTTTCATTCAAATACATTAATTTGTAAATAACTCCTTTTAAATTTATTTTATTAATTAGTTTTCACCGTTATTTTATTCATCAATTGATTGGTAAAATTCTTATCTTATTCATATACTCGTTATCAATACCATGTAAATACCATACAATTTATTTTACTAATTGAATTTAATTTACCTATAATGCTACTGAATATATTTGGATAGAAATTTATTTTCTATGGGATTATCACATTGATGATTTCCGTCTGTGAATATTTTTAAAGGGGATAAGAAACCCATTTTCTCCCAATGAGTTTTTTATAATGTGATAAGTGAATTATATTTAGGTAGTACTTATATGTATGAATGATTTTGGGTGAGAACCTATATTGTAAGATCCCATCCTTTTTTGGAGTCATCTCAGATTTATTATTAGGTATATTTTCAGATTAATATGTACATTTGTTTTGGAGTAGTGGCTTGGAGTGCATTTGGGAGAAATGTTATGAAAAGAAAACGTACAGTGGGGTGCGCTTGGTCTGCGCATGGTTTGAAAAAACAATGTGGCTAAACCATGCCAATAGAGAGGTCTGCACGGTTTACGCATGTTTTGAAAAGTTGTGCTACCAGACTGTGCCAACCGCGCAAACCTAGATAGAGGGGTCTGCATGGTTGGTGCAAGGTTTTCCCTAACCAAGAGTCTCTGTACTGGAAACTATGCATGCTGAATTTAATATATTAAAAATAATTTTTTAAACCACCCAATCACCCTATGAAACCTATATTTCATCCTTGGATTAAGATGGAAAAATTAAAGGTGGTCCTATAGCCTTCCCTAGGGATTCAAATTCAATTATAACACCGTTATTTGAGATCAGAAGCCCAGATTGAAGATCTACTCTCTTCCCAGTAAGTGTATTTCATCCCATAGCTTCTCCCAGTATTTTCTCTATAATTCCTTGATTTTTTCACTGAATATATCAACCATTTTCATGGATCTAAACATATGAGTTGAAATATAGATCAAGTATTATTGATGTAGATCTAGATTTGCAAGATCTGGATTCTTTTGATCTTAATTTGTGGTTTAAGGATTGTGATCCAAAGCATGATCGATGATGTTGTGCTACATGGAATTTGGGGATTTTCATTAGGCTAAATTCCATCAATAATCTGAGGTAGGTGGTCTAAATAAAACTCCCAATGTCATGATATATATATGTGTTTGTGAGATTAGGGACGTTACAGTTTATCTTGATAATTAATTTTCTAAAATTATTGTAATTATGAATGATGCATTGAATTGTGTTTTCTTTGGTGATTAATTGATAATTGAATCATGAAACAAACGAATGGGGGTTTTCAAAATATATATTTTGGATATTTTTTAGGGTTGAGATATTTTAATTGAGATATTGAATTTATTGTGTTAAGATAATTATTTGGTGGGAATTAATTATTAAATGAGGTTTGGGTATGTACGATAATTAACTGTAACAATTAATTATGTTCCATGATGTTGATCAAAGATAATTAATTGAGATAGTTAATTATGACTACTTGTAATTAGATATGGATAATTAACTGTGAATAATTAAATATGGAATGAGAATTGTGTTGACTGATTAGTTAATTGATGAGTTAATTAATGGGTTATGGTCATAGATAATTATTGAGTCAAGTAATGGACTTTGATATATTAAACATATCATTGGATTATTAATGGAATGATGTGGAAAATTCTTGTGAATTAATGGATGATATTAATGGATGAGAATTTTTTGGTGCCCGACATAGTGTTTAGACCGATTAGATGTTGGGACTTGGACATGTCATTCCTCTATAATAGTTATACTATATTTCGATAATGGGGTTTCATGCAAGATTACCTACACCGAATGGGATTATAGGGTGATATGAATGGTGAACTACACAAAAAAAGATATAGAACAATATGCATGATGACCTATAGTTAATGAGATTTGGGGTGTTATCCATGACGACCCACACTAAATGATTAATAATAATGAATGATGTTTAAAATGGGAAATAGTAATGGAAACATGGCCAAATGTGATGACTAATGATAAGATGAAAAAGTAATAACTTATTAATTATTCATTTTATTTATTACTTTATAAAACTACATGAACTATATTTTGATTGGATTCATTTTAGACACCGTTGGTGGTGGCCTATTGAGTTGTACTAACACACTATTTGGTCTGCCTGATCAGCACCCGAGTATATATTGTTTTTTTAGGACAAGATAAGGGAAAGGCCCTAGGAAAGGTTTTAGTTTGTTATTGGATCATGGGAGAGGGAAAAAAGATGTTATTTTGGAACCACTGGGGAGTTATTGTGTCTTTAATCATTGTTTCATTATATACACATGAAACCAGTATTTTCATAGAATGATTTACCTTACAGTTGGGTATTGTATTCTTTTGGTTTTGACTATCATATTCAATAGTATTTTTCTGGTTATTTATACACTTCAACACTAGGTTAATGTTGTTTTCTATCATTAGTGGTTCATTCTAATAATAGATATTATACTCTCCGTAAGAATTACTTAGTAGTTCCTCACATTTAGTTATAAGACTCAGGTTTATGGGTAGTCTCACTTTAGTGAATGTGACCAACCGGTTTGGCGTATAGTTCAGTGGGTCCCGGTTTAAGACGTGACTAAGTGGTATCAAAGGAGTTTTATTTTCATTATTTTTCTTTTTTCATAATTTTTTGAGAAGAGTATATAGGAGACTATGAATATTCAAGGCTTGGTAATGAGATTGAGCATGGCAGTTGCAATCCCATGTACATGGGAAATTCAAAGTAGTCAGGGTGGTATTATTGTGATTCATGTTTCTTGTAATAGTTGAATATTATTTCACCTTAGGTGATGAACTTGTGGTGTGATGTGACATTTTTTTGATAGTTGTTGAATTTTTATTTGTGGCCTAAATATTCAGTATACTTGAGTCTACATACATCATTCTAATAACTCAGGGTTGTTGTGACATGCATCATTCTATAAATTCACAGGAAAACATGTTATGGGTATGTTGTTGAACTTGAACTGTTTTACCTTATTGTGGGATTGAAATAATGATGCCAAAATATAAAAAATGGGTGTCTAATGTGATCCATTATTGATGAAATGAGTATGAGTAGTTATTTAATTGTTGAATTACATAATTAGAAATATTTTTGATTAATTAATGTTATGGTTAATTAATGATAATGATTCAACCCTTGTTAACCAAGACTTAGGATTAAGATGGATAAGGGTAGTGATAAAGACTTGGTGTTGACTTTGTGGTGATAAAAAATGGAAATGGACATGCTGAAACTGGTCGTGTTAGTTTCTACTCTTACATAATTGTTATAAGGATTCATTATGAGACCAAAGAATTGTGTTTAGATGTGGATATTTATGCATCCATGTTGCTTGTCGAGGGAGAGACCGAGGGGTATGGCCTGGAATGAACTTCCAGATAGGCAACTGGAGCCACCATTGGTGCAAGATGAGGAGGAAGGGGAACAGTTCAGAGATAACATTTCTGTTTTCATGCAGTTCATGGAGAGAGACCCAGGGTGGGTTATAAAAATAATTTCTTAGTTCACATGGGAGTTTTAGATATAAAAACCTCATACTTTTACTAGAAAGGGTTGACCTGAGGGAGTTGAATTCTAGGTTGAGTCCAAAGAGACGATACATGAACATTTGGTGACTCTCACTGAGAGTAGGTTTATGTTGGCTGGATATATGTTATGGGGGATAGTGAATTGCTATTGGGAAATTCAGGTATGATTTGTAAAGATAGATGATATGTTATGGGAGGACATTTTGGAGAAGATCATGGAGCACTTATAGTCAGAGATAATGAGATGAGAAAATTCTTCAATGTTTATGCATCTGATCCAAGGGTTTATGTCCACAATATAATAAACTTCACTTTTCATAGATTAGTAGTGTTTTTATCTAGCATAAGAAGTAGATGATACTTCTTTGGAAAACAATTTCAGGATGGACTTATGTGTGAAATTATGTCCCAGGTAAATATCATTAGGCTGGAGATATTCTCAGAAGTGGTTAATCAAGGTCTTTTTTTAAAGGGTAACCTAAAGTAAGATTTTGGTATTGGATAGGTAGCTATCACTAGATGATCTATGAGTGTGAATTTCAAGAGAAGGATGTTCCCTTATTAGAATAATAGTCACGATAATGGAATGATAGGTGGACATTCTAGAGGAATAGTTTCATCAGATCATAAGCACATGCTTTTCTACTTGTGCGGTAGGCGTGGACAATATCATACACATTGTCCTCGACCACAAGCGTAGTGCTAGTCTTAAGGAATGATGGGACACCACCATAAGTTCTATAGGAAGCAGTAGCGGACTTGTGATGAGGGAGGAGCTACTCAGAGGTAGAGTGTGGGAAGGGGTTCCTCTACACCATATTGGTATGGCAGCTAGAGTTCCACTAGAAGAGGCAGTAGAAGCAATGGACCTGGTGATTTAGGGTATGAGAGCCCATATCTGCATTTTGGTTCTACTCAGGGGAGTGAGATAACACAACAGGGATGAGGGGAAGGATAGTTACATGCAGTGCAACCAACACTTGTGGAGAGCAAGGCTAGTCCATCGATAGTGAGATGTACTATTAAAGTTGTTTCAACTTTAGCTAGTTCCTTGTTTGATATTGGTTCCTCTCATTCCTTTATATCTTCAAATCATGTTAATGGAATGACCCCAGAGGTGGAGTTTGTAAGATGGGTGATGAATACTGATACACTGTTGGGTACATAGTCAAGAGATATTAGTTTATTCAAGTGATTTATCCTAGATATCGGTGAGTATCATTTTATTTTGGATATCTATGTCATTGATATAATGGTCTTCGAACTGATTATTAGTATGGATTGGATAGCTTCATACCAAGACCATGTATATTTTTTACACAAGAGAGTGACCTTTGTATTTCTTAAGGGTGAAAAATATGTTCATCATGGAGGATGGGATATTCATGTAGTCTGATCTATTCTAGTTACTGAGTAACTCGGAAGGATCTCAGCCCAAGATTCTTAACTTTTTCAAGATGATGGGTGTGGTAGGAAAGATGTCCTTCCACCATTAGTAGAACTGTTTCATGATATATTTCCTTCAAACTTTTTAGGGATTCCACCTGATTGAGATGTGGAAGTCAATATTGAGCTCTTGTCGGGGAAGAGGCAATATCTATTGCACCATACAAAATAGCACGAATAGTGATTCAAGAGAAAAAAAGAAATTCGGAGGAGTTAGAATATAAAGGGTGTATCCATCCAAGTACGTCACCTTGGGGATAAACTGTTTTGTTTTCAAAGAAGGTTGAAAAGAGTCTATAGTTGTCTTTCAATTATAAAATGTTGAATAAAATGATCGTGAATAACTGATACCCTCAACTGTGTATTGATGAATTTTTTTACTAGAAGTAGGGGCTTCTGTGTTCTCAAACATCAATATAAGACCAGAGTATCATCAGGAGGGAGTTCAGACCTCTGATATACCAAGAAATAATTTTAGAAGAAGTTATATCCTTTATGAGTTTGGTTTAATGCCCTTTGGGTTGACAAATTCTCTATCAGTATTTATGGCCTCAATGAAAATGATATTTCATCCATATTTATATCATTTTGTGGTGATTTTCATTAAAGAAATCTTGGTGTACTCTATGAATCATGATGATCACACCCAACACATTGACATCATATTTGGTACACTAATAGAGAATCAGCAATATTCCAGGCTATATAAATTTCAATTTTGGAATGACAGGGTACACATTTGGGGGCACATCATCTCAGAAGAAGGTGTGGAAGTAAACCTAGAAAAATTAAATGTAGTTATTTTTTGGAAGAATCCCAAGAATAGTTTTAATATTCGATTCTATTTGGGATTATCTGGTTATTATAGGTGGTTAATCCTGGACTTTTCCTAATTGGCAGCACCACTTTCATGTTTGAAAAAGAATGGGCCAAAGGATGATTAACAATGAGTAAGATAGAATTATTTCTTGTATTTTATGAAGCTCTTTTTATTAGAACCAATTTTGATCTTACCTGAGTTGGGTGAGGAGTACAAATTTTATTGTGATGCTTCTGGTATCGGAATCGAATCTATGTTGATATGAGGGGATTAAGTCATTGATTATGCATCTCACAGTAGAGGCCACAAGAAAGGAGTTAACCTGCACATGGCCTCGAGTTGGCAGCAGTGGCTTATGCTCTTATGTGTTTGAGAAACTATATTTTTGGGTGAAAAGATTATATTTTTTCTGATCACAAAATCATGAAGTATATTTTCTCACAAGGTGACATGAATCTTTGATGTCGAAGATGGGTATAACATATACACTTTGTTGATTTTGAACTAGAATGTACACCTGCGAAGGTGATTTTTTAGGCTGATGCATTGAGTATGAAAAATCAGACTGAGTTGGTACATGAGTCGAGTGAGATTGGAAGATGATGACTTTGTTGGCCGAAATGCATGTGGTAGTTTTGGACATTCATGAGAGGATGACTCTGGTTCCTATAGCAGCAGATTCTACGCTCTTTATATGGATTAGAGACATGTAGTACATGTATCCAGAGTGTCTAGACTTTAGGGGATTCCTTGAAGGTTGGGAGACACCTTCAGACTCGATAATAGATGAGGATGAGATCATATTTAGGAAAAATTATGTTGTTGTTCCTACGACTATGAGAGAGTAACTCAAGTGAGAAATTAATGATTCACGGTGTAAGGTTCATCGATGTGTGAAAAAATGTACCATGACCTATGACAATCGTTTTGGTGGACAAATATGAAAAAAGAGATAGAAGGATTTGTAACAAGATATTTCACCTGTCAGCAGGTGAATGCAGAGCATGAATGACTAAGAGTCCTATTACAGTCTTTGCCTATTCTAGAATTGAAGTGGGGTGATGCGACTATGGATTTTGTGGTAGGACATATAATGAAAATTATGAAGAATGATTCTATTTGGGTCATTGTGGATCAACTAACTATGGTAGAGCATTTATTTCCTAACAGGTAAACCTTTACAATAGAGAAGTTTGGAGAATTGTACGGGAGAGAGATAATTAGTTTGCATTGGGTGCCATAGACTATAGTTTCATATTGTGATTCACGCCTTACCTCATTCTTCTGGAAGGGTTTAAATAAGGAAGTCGGTACACAATTTTTTTATGTATGGCCTTCCATAGATAGATATATGGGTAGTTGGAGCACACCATAAATGTGCTAGAAGATATGATGCGAGATTGTGTGCTTGAAAACGGTGGTTCTTGGGAGATGTACATTGATTTAGTATATTTCACTTCTAACAACAGTTATCATGAAACTATTCAGATGGATCCATATGAGGCACTTTGTGGTAGACCTTGTAGATCGTTGCGATGCTGGTTAGAGGCGGGTGCATTAGAGCTATTGGGTCTGAGTCTCGTTCAAGAGACATCCGAGTAGGTGTAGTAGATTCGGAAACGTATGGATATAGACCAGAGTAAAAAAAAGTCAGATGCTGATACATAGAGATGACTCCTAGTGTTTATATAGTGCGGTCGTCTATTCCTTCAAGTGTCTCCAATATTGGTTCCATATAGGATATAGAGGTTGGGCATGTCAGCACCCAGGTTTGTAGGACTGTTTGAGGTACTGGGGAGAATCGGGCCAATGGCATAAAAAATAGCCCTTCCACAGAAATTCCTTACGATGAATGATGTTTTCTATGTGTCACAACTATAGAGGCATCACCCTGACCCTTCTCATGTGATTATGTGGAGGAGGGTGATCTCGAGATAGACGTGTCCTTTGAGGAGCATCTGATACGTGTGATGGGTCACAATGAGAAAGTGTTAAGGGGAAAGACTTTTTCGTTAGTTCATGTGTTATGGAATCATGGGGGTTTTCAAAAGGAAAATTATAAATGATATGTAGATATGATGTCTCAATGGCCCAATATTTTTGGTTTAGAATCTTAGAGATGTTCGGGAGTGCTGCATGAGGACGAGCTATTATAAGTTTGGGAGATTATTAGATCCCAGCCTTTTCTCGAGACATCTCGCACGCGTTTTTAGGTAATATTTTATGTTTTTTTATTTGCCTTTGTTTTGAAGTATTTTCATGGGTCTCGTTTGGGTTATATTCGAAGAAAAAATAAAGGAAAATGGGGTGGTCAGGTTTTGCAAAAAGTATGAGAAAACCATGCGGCTAAACGGTGCCAACAGAGAGGTCCGCACGATTTACACAAGGGATTTCCATAACTATGCATCTCTGCCCATGAAACTATGCACATGGAATTTAATATCATAAAATACTTTTTAAATCCACCTCAACCCATCAAAACTCACATATTTTGACCTTGTCTCAGGATTTACAAATTCTAGTTGATCCCAGAGCCTTCCTGAGGAATTCCAAGGTGATTCGAACATTTTTCATTGATATCAGAAGCATCGATTGACGATTATATCTTTTCCAAGTATGCGGTTTTCATCCCCATACTTATCTCATTATTTCCTATATCATTCCTTGATCGTTTCATAGAAGACATACACTTTTTTCATGGATCTATACCAATTAGTTGAGATCAATATCTGGGATTGTGGATCTAGATATAGATTTGCAATATATTCATGCTTTCGATTTAATTTTTGTTTATCGAATTAGATCTGACTGTTGATCTATGACATGGTGTAACTCTTATTTTGTTGATTTTTTTGGGATAATGTCTATTAATAAACCGAGGTAGGTTGTCTAAATAAAAATCCCATAGTCTTGATTTGATATGTGTATGTGAGTTTATGAAATTTCTAGCTTCCCTTGGTAATTAATTTTCCAATGTTGGAGTAATTTGGAATGAGTAATTGACGTGTGTTTTCAATTGTGATTAATTGATAATTGAATTGTAGAAGAAACAAAGGGGGTTTTCTAAATAGTTAATTTGGAGATTGGTTATGCATTAAAATATTGTAATTGAGATATTTAATTGATTGTGTTAAGATAATTAATTGGGGGGAATTAATTATGAAAAGATTTTTTGTTATGTAAGATAATTGATTGTGAGAAAGAATTATGTGACATGATATTGATCAACCGTAATTTATTATGAAAATTAATTATTAAAAGATAAGAGTTTATATGGATAATTAATTTTGAAGAATTAATTATTTAATGAGAATTGTGTTGATTGATTTATTATTTAATGAATTAATTAATGTGTAGTGTTCTTAGTTAATTATTGAGTTAAATAATTTCCTTTTAAATGTTTAACAAATAATTGGATTAGTAATTAAATTATGTGGACAATTCTTTTCAATTAATGAATGATTAAATGGATATGATTTTTGGGGTGTTATACATTGAGTTCTAGACTGATTAGAAGTTGGGACTTGGACATGGCGTTCCTCCCCAATAGTTATCCAAGCATGAGAATATGGGGTGCTAGGTATGTAGAACTACACAGATGAAGATTATGGGGTTCTTGGAATGATGACCTACATTGACTATGCTATAAAGTGATAGGAATGTGGACCTGTAGGTAATGATATTTTTGGATTTAGGCATGAAGACAGACAAAAAATGATTATTAACAATGAATGATGACTGAAATGGGAAAAATGAATTGAAACTATGCCTAATACGACAATTAAATATTAATTTACAATGTGATAACTGTTTAATTATGAATAGTATTTATTGCTTTATAGAACTGCATGCATTATCTTTAGACTGGACTCATTTTAGACATCATTGGTGGTGGCCTACTGAGTTTTACTCAAACCCTATTTGAGCCACCAGATCGGCACATGTGTAGACTTTGTTGTTGTATAATAGGATAATGGAGAAGCCAAGGTAAATGATTTAGTTTGTGATTAGAACATTGAAAAGGGAACTGAACATGGTTCGTGACCCGATTTCAAGCCATTGTGTCTTTAATCATAGTTTCACTGTAGACACTTGACTCCTGAATTATCATATCATGAAGTATCTTTCAGTTCAGTATTGTATTTTTTTTGGTTTTTATTATCATATGTCATGGTATTGTTCTCCTTATTTACATTCTACTACACTTGGTTATTGTTGTTTTCATCTGCTGGAGTTTTATTCTGATAAAAGAGGGTGTAGTCTCCCCAAGACTAACTTACCACACCCTCACTACTAGTCAACACCCTCTTGTGTAAGGTGAGGCGTGCTTGAGGGCATCTCGCCAACTAGCTCGGTGCACCGTTTAGTGGCTTCCGGGTCCGGAGGTCACATATATCTTCCTCCAATTATTTTTATAGGAATTTATATCTCTTGAAATAAGTATACAAAGAATGGCATTTTGTTCTCACAACATGAAGTGTAACATTTTTTCTTATTCATTATAGAAAATGTGAACATTTTTGTTGTTCGCATCATGAATAATGATAATTATATGTTCTCAGAAACTAAAGGATGGTATCTTTTTATGTTTAAAATAAGAAACATGGGATATTTTCATTCACAACATAAACCATAAACAATATTTTTGTTCAAAATGTGGTAATTTTCCTGTGAATTAGTTCCAAATATTTTTAGATCATTTTTCATGGGAATGTTACATTTCCAAGCTATAATCCTATGATTATTGTATCATGACTAATGTTTATTTACTATGTTTCATCACTCCTTTGATTCTTGTATATTGATATTCCAAGTCATGTTACATGATTTATTCGGTATAAGTTTCTTATTTTTCTTGATTATACGGAAATTCAAATCTTATTCTCACCTAAAATATTTTATTTCCAACACTTCTATTTACCCTTAATGAGAATATCAGTTCATCACATTTGTATATTACAGTCTATAAAGTTATGAATGTTACATCCATGACTTGGATCGTTCTTGAGTAGGTGATCCTAGTTGGCCACATGGCATAAAGTGTTCATCCACACACACTAGAGGCTTCCAAATATATCTAAGGAGCTTGGGTGTGAATGTGGAAATACTATTCCAGCTAGTTAGAGTAGATAATAGTGTTGAAATAAAAATAATAATAATAGAAGTAGTGTAATAATGAAGAGGGTAGTGGAAATAAGCATAATCGTCCACGTATTAAGTTACTATCAAAAGCAATAAATGTAAATAATATCATATACCAAATTATGATGGAATGCCTCTACAAAATGAAATACTGGAATACATGGTAGCAGAGATATAGTGAAATACAAGATATATAAAACAATCAAAAGAATAAAAAACCTTCCAAGATTCTTGATCTCTGGCTCGATCATCTACCACCTAGCTCCCTTGCTAAATCATGAAAGTATCATTTATAAAGTAGATAAATTCCCCTTATCCACACATGTGGGAGTATAATATACAAGTGTAACAATTTCATCCCAGATAGGGTGTGAGATAAATCTCAACAGGCCATCACCAATGACATCTATAAAAATATAGTCTATGCATATCAACTAAAAATGTGTGGATGTATATAAATGTAAATAAATTCAGTAATAATAACCTCTAACCACTTCGGGCTCATATAAAAATGTATCTAAACATGCGAAAATTTAATTATTTAGTTTAAAATTTAATTTTTCTATATTTAAAATGTGAATGTATAAAAATCAAAAAAATAGAGCAATATAATTATCATGGGGATACAAGGTAAAAATATTGCATTCTAGACCTCAAGGGCTGAGCCAACTCATAGTGGTAACTAATTCTATCTGGCTATAAGGTGTTTTAGTGTAATCCCAGGGGAATTCCTATGTTATTTCTATATAAATATTTTTAATTGATTCCATGAAGCTCATCCATAGTAATTCAACGCTAATTATGTCATGGATTATTGAGGTGGATCCATGGAACAACATATCTGAAGGAATAAAACTGAATCTAAGGATTGCATCCACTATATTCTTATATACATAAATGATTTCAACTTAATTGTTGGTACAATTATAAGGCATTAACATAACAAGGAAAAGACCTGATAACTTGTTGGGTATCTCCAATAAAAATCATATCAATGAATTAGAATGGAATCCTCTATGTCCCCAACACATTCCCTTAAGAATCCAAGGATGGGTCATGTCTGAAAATTATTTTAATGATATAAATTTTCCAAATCAATAAGAACCTCTCACTCAAATTATTTAAAAACATATGTAATCATGATCCATGTAAAAAAAATTCCATTTAATTCATTTTATAGGTTCATTCCAATACTTTTTATTAAACATAAAAACGTGAATCAAGGACAGGTAATAGATATCAACACACTTATAAAATCATTTATTTAATTCTTTTCCATAACATTCATTAAATATAAAAATTATAGTTAAGGACATGTATTTAATTCCATTTAGTTTATAATTAAACTCATCCAAGTGATATCTTTAAATATATACTTTCCATTTAATAATTTATGATTCGTTTATTAATTTAAATCACATACTAAATTAAAGGACAAGTAGAAAAAACCTAAACTGTGTCCCAAATAATATCAATTTTGGTTACCAAAGGAAAAAATAAGGAAAAAAATTGGTGGTCCATATTTAGTTCTCAGCCTCTAATTATGTCATGAGGTGTTGTTATTTCCTTATATTAAAATTTAGTCTATTGGATTTAAGGATGATGATTTTAATGAGAAACACCTGGTGGAACCAGTGTTTACACAACACAAACTATTTATTGATGGTGATAGATTAAGGTATGTTTTATAGAACACCTACCATATGCCTTAAGTATATTCCATGAATTGTATTGGCCCATATTTTAGCTTGGATAGAATGAAAATAGAAGAACTGATGAAATCCCTAAAAAGGAAAAATGATCGTCCATCAAAATAGTTTCATCGATATTAATGAGAATAAGGAAAGAATCCTTTGAATTGAATCAACTACTGAGAGGAATCTAATGATATGACCCACAATTAATTTCAAGTTGGGATGGTGAATAAATCTGATAACCATAATTATGAGGCATGAGGATCACTTCACGGGAGGAGACGGAGGCATCTTTTCTGCTGGAGGAGGAAATAATATGGTATGTTAAAATTACAAATCCATATAGGAAAATAGAAATATTACCACTTTAAAATTTGGTCTCAGGGTTTTCCCACATGGTTAGATGAAGCTTGTTCCAACCGTGTGTCGATTATTATCAAAATAGTGGGATCTCATGGTTAATGTGCATGGTTTGAGAAACCATTTACAAACCATGCCATTTTTACATTCAAAAAATGAATGTTTTTTTGTATGGTCAAGCTGCTCGGGTCAAATGTGTAGGGAAAATAATGCTTCAATATTATTCTCACTAGAATATCCCATATTGTTTTTTGAAACCATGCACACATAGTGGAACAGTTTCTACTAACCATAAAACCCAATTGATTCATCCACTAGAATAGGATTTGAGCTCTTAACATGACATAAACACCATTAATTCATCCATAAAAACGTTTGGAACTCACATTAGGTCTATGAAAATTATTAAAATTATAATTATCAGATCACTACCACATTTTAAAATTAGGTCCATATAGTCATCCCCCATTAAAGGAACTCGACCACCAGTTACCCATCCACGAGAGGTTAAACGATGTCTAAGAACAACTATAGCCAATGTGAATATACATTTGAATCCTAGAACCATGTATTTTCGTACTCATGACCATGCTTCTATAGCTTCTATACTAAAGGGATATCCCAGCATCATAAATATAATGTTCTATGGTGAATGATACATAGAGGATATTCCTCAAAATAAGAATCAAAATCCAATTCCACATCCTTAGGATGAAAATTATGATATGGGTCACCCTTTTAACAGATAATATGTGAAATTTTGAAGATGTCATGGATTGTATGATACAATTGAGATAATAGAAACATATAGGCTACCCGACCAACTATATCTAAATTAGAAAATGACATGATAAAATGATGTGATAGCTTTCGTTGCCTCTGTATCTGTCTATGTCGATGTCTCAGTGATACTCAAAAGAAATCTTGATCCCCAACCTCAAACTCCAATGTTCATCGATGGAGATCAGAATATGATTTCTATATACACATAGTGGTTGAAATATTCTTCAATATCAACAACACCTACTTCTAAATGTCCAACATTAGATGGGGAAATTGTAACACCCCTGTCATTCCTAAAACCAGTATAGTGTTTAATTGAATGACCTACCATACAAGGAATCATTCAGAGCTATATGATTAATTTTATAAAATCTATTATTTTATGAAAAATATACGAAATGGAAATGTGTCTTCTAAGAAATATAAAATAAATAACACATGCTCAGAGAATGTCCTATAACACCTGTATAGTCTGTTCTGAATGGCCATTAGTTTGAGGGTGAAAGGATATGCTCCAACGTGCATGAAATCCCTTAGCTATCTATAACCCCTTCCAGAACCATGATGTGACATGAGTGTCCCTATCTCTAATTATAAAATTATTGAACTTGTGTAGAGGTATAATATCAAAAAAATACAGTTTTATGAAATCATCCACTGAGAAAATCTACCAGATTAGACGGAAGTGAGATACCTATGTCATTCCATTCATGACTACCCACACCGCATCACTACCTCGAGGTAACCTTGTCCACCCCACAAAAAAAATCACGATGTCTTCCCATTTCAATTTTAGGACTAGGAATAGGTGTAACAAGACATTAGGTCACTATTGATCTATCTTCACATGCTGACTATTACAACACCATGTAATAAAACATGCAATCAGACATTTCATCCCGGTCCACCAATAATGGAGGAGCATGTCATGATATATATTAGAGATACCTTGGGGTACTTCCCACTAAGAATAATTCAATCTATCATCAATTTTTTTCCCATGTCTATAGGAACCCAGATATTCCCATGAATACATAGGATGTCATATCCATCAACATAGAAATATTGGGGAGTGTCCACACAAGAAACACTCTCTTATATGATCAATTATTTAGGGTCCAAAAATGTCCATTTGTTCACCAAATCATTATGTTTATGGGTATATGCTAAAGATGAAAGAAAATTCTATTTTAAATCTTAGGAAACATCATATGAAATTTATAAAAGAGTACCATCAACTTCCATTTGCAACTAGATTCCTAAACAACTTGTGCATATGTTTTAAAGCCCATCACACCGGCTATTTTATTTATTTTATATGCATATAGGAAAGATCAATGTCTATGTAATCAAGGAATTCAAACCATAATCACCATATATGGTTCAATACATGCTGGATAAATTTATATTTGAGGCTCTTATGGATCTTAAACATGACAATGTGCTCTCCCATCCCATAATGCATCCAACAATTAAAGGAACAAATGGATTAGATAAACTCATGGTCTTGCATCTAGTTATTATGATCATGAGGGTTCAACTAGTGAGATCCATATCGATGACTTGATCCTCCTTCATTAAGATTACATTATCCCAATCCTTAATGTATAATATATCCTTGTGTAGCCTCTACTAGTCTTTGGAAGAATCAAAATTTGAATCGAAGTAATCCTTCCATTCATCTCCTAAAAGTCCTTCTTAAACTCTTCAAACAACAAGAACTTCCCACACTACTTAGTTAGACATTGAATTGGAGATTAAAGGCATGATATGTCCTATATATATTTAATTTAATATCTATACATCCCCATGTAACTCAATATATCAAACATATTCATGGGATTCTCATAGGAAGCCACGACACTCACCTTCTCTAGGTCAACATATTCTCCTGATTCCAATATAATATATCCAAATAAGATAAAATTTTCAACATCAAAGTGTCACTTTGTGAGGATAGAATATAGATGATATCTCTCAGTGTATTCAAAATGATCTCAAGATGGTAGGAATGGTTTATTTTAGTAAGATAATATACTAAGATGTCAACCAAAAATTCCATGATGATTGAAACCTAGTAGGGGTTGAAAACCCTTTTCATCATAGACTAAAAAAAGATAAGAGTATCCGTAAGAACAAACTAAATTAAAACATACTCAAAAAAACTATGATGACTTAAAAAAGTCATTCATTGTATTTCTGACAGCTTGAATCTCACATTATTATAGCTCGATCACAGGTCAATATTCAAGAATAGCCTAGTTCCATAGAGATAGTCGCATATATCATCTATTCATTCCAAAGGATATCTTCTCATAACCATAATATAATTATATCATAGGAAGTATATTAATATCCTGGGGTTCCCACTCACTTCAAAAAAAAACATAGGTGAACCCCAAGATGAAGTACTAGGTAAGATAAAACAGGTAGATTATAAATACTCCAATTAATTATTTAGATCTTAGATCATTGTAGGTTGAAACATTTATAGAGGAATAGACATTGGGGCTTATCTAGAAATTTTCTTAGTTGTATACTATTTTTATCTCTCAGGAGGTAGTCTAGAGTATTCATCCTAGAAAACATCTATTAAATGATCAACTGATTGAGTATATTCTATTATAAACATTCCCTTTTACTCAATATATTGTATAGAAATATAGGATTCCACTCCACCAAGCCAATGATGATCCAATATTGATATAATTTTCTTGAAATTCCACTCTCCATTATGAAGATAACTATCTACCTCTAGTGGTGTAAATTATAACTATGGTGATATCAGTTCATATAGGCATGATAGGGAATTAACCAGTCCATCAAGAGAATGAAATTTAAACCTTTCATCTTAAGGATGAAGTGGTCTCAAAATAAATGATATTTTATTGTCTAAATTGAATTTAATTTTAATATTAGTATACACTCTAACAGAACACCCAATTTTTTTTTGACAATATTCACCCCACTAAAGTATATAATTTCTAGGCTGAGGAATTCCATGGTCGATATATAGATAAAGGAGTGAGAGACACCTATAACAAATAAATAAGATAAAGTAGTAGATTGTATGAAAATAAATCCTCATATAGTATATTGTCTTTTTCTCTTTTCATAGGGTTTTTGATGTAACAAGTTCAAATGGACTGATTCATGGAAATGACCTATATCAATCTTACCTTGAGCATGTCCGCTCTATGAACAATAAAATCCAGAATTATGGCTACCAAGGAAATGGCCTCCTCCTAAGCTTGTTAGGTCGACAATACTCTATCTTCCTCTATATCATGAAGTCAATTATCCTTATTTTCAAAGTCTAAATGGTGCATGCGCTCTTCTTCTAGGAACAAGCAAAAATGTTTGAAAAATCATTAAATATTACCCTTCTATTTGCAATAACAACACTTATGTAGGTCTCTATTAGAATTTGTTTCACATGATCTTTCTATCTACAGTGATGGAATACAATAGAGCTGCCTGTATGGATACTCTGGCCTCCCTACTCTGATGAGAAACCATAAAGCAACACTTTCTGCTACCAAAATAAATACTACCCTCTATCAGCAATAATTTTCTAGTGACCAATACCATTACCCTATCATAATTTTTTATTCTTTGTAAGATCTTGGTTCACTATATCAGAAAAGGTAGATAGTCAAAAGACATTCACCTGAGAGTGATTGGAATTTCTGATCCTATCCTCAATTAATATCTCTAAAAATAGCTCATCACATGATTGATGAAGTTTGAATCATTGAATCTCAATAATACACATTAAATAGTCCATGACAGATATATCACCCTGCTCTAAGTGCATGAACTTCCTAGCTCGGTCAGCTCATAGTATATCACAGATTAATTTATCATATATATAAATCGGAATTTCTACTCAGACCATGCCCAAATGATGTCTAGGATAGGTAATCAAATCCTACTCATAAATAATACGTTTTGGTCATGGATCACCCTACATAGAATTCATAAAATATTGGAAACACTCTCAAAGACAAGTGGGAGTTCCCAATTTAGGAATAACATGTGATGAAACATGTGGCAGTACTAGAGATATCCTTGGTGGATCATGGACCACTACCTCCAGATCATGGTCATCGCAACCCTACTAGTGAATGACTGGAGGGAATCATGTTTTCATAACAATATAAATTTTAAGAACACTCTTCATAACATGATTCAAAAATTGATAGGTTAAATAAATGAAGTAGAACAAAAGAGAAGGGATGACTACCATAAAATACTACCCCAACTACCTACTTATATGTATCAAGTATTGTAATGTGATCAAAATTTATTTTCATGGGTTCCAGTATATGGAGGGTAAATTTCAATTTATGTATTGAAACACACTTTAAATCACACTTGGCCTCTTCATTTCTTGGAATCCATTTCATTTATCAGTCAGAATTTTCATTTTATGTTTGTAAGTAATTTTATACCACTAAAGGTTCAATTAAATGGATAGTCATTCTATGTTTACAATGCCCCATAAACATTATAAATCTAAATTGACTCTCATAAAATTACTACTAGCTATTATATATGGTCTAAGAAGATAGTGGGTAATATAGGATGTCTTGATTTCGATAAATTACCCATTATAATTTATAAGGGCCCATACAACATATAAATTGAAAATTTGTATTCATGTAATCTTAGGCAATGGTTAGATCATGTAACTATGGTAACATTGGTTACATGGGTTGAAATTGGATATTTAAGATTCCAAAATCATTCTATAAAAGAAAAAACTATTAATATAGATAATTAAATTTTAAACAACCAATTTACCTTACATGAAGAATATTTTACTCACACATGATGATATCACAACCCTGGATCACTCAACAATCATAGGAAAAAAATTCCCTGAAATCATTAAAATTCACATTTTAGGAATGGCATATGAATGTCACATGAATCCTAGTTTCATGTAATGATGCATGTAAGAATTATCCTTGTCGTACCAGGACATTAAACATATCTATAAAGAATATCAAAGACACAAATTCATATGAATCACTCAACTATGTGATTACACCAATTGTAATAAGAAAAATTGAAACAATATTTTCTCATTCCCACTAAACATCTTATTTACCCCAAAAGTGGGCTAAGTACTCCCAAAAATGACCTATGGCCATGTTTGAATATTACATAATATAATGTCTAAATTTCCAATAAAACAACAGAAGAAAAAAAATCCATGATACCACTTTTTTATTTCCCAGACTTGTATCACTCATGAGTATCCAACCCTAATTGGCCACATGGCCTCAAGTGTTATTCCCCATACAATAGAGGTTTCTAACTAGAAGTAATGGCCTATGGTTTGACAGTGGGGATACTATGCTCTCTAGTCATATTTTATCACAATGGTGAAATAGATGAACAAATAGGAGAAGAGTTGTAATAAAAATGAAGGGACTATAGATAAGCATAATTATCCATGAAATAAATAACCATGAAAAGATATTACTATAAACTATATCATAAAAAAAGATTATGGAATGTATCTCTAAAAATTAATTCAATAATACATAGCATCTTATAGACATTTCATTTCATGATATACAAAAGAATAAATAGATGTAAAAATTATTCAAGCATCCTGAGCTCTATCTTGATGATCTAATAACCATCTCCTATTCTAAAGCAACAATGTTGGGTGTCCAAAGCAGCATTATACACCTTTTCCACACTTTAATACGTATAATCTTCTTAAGTGAAAACAGTGGCCTATAAAGTGTGTGAGACAAATCTATGTACGCCACAGCCATTGATGTCTATATATATTCAGTCTAGTTATATAAACTAAAATAGTGTGTATTCATATAAAAGTAATCAAATCCTAAAATAATAACACATACCTACTTCATCCTTAGTTGGAAACGCCTCTAAATATGAAAAGATTTAATTAATTGGTTTAAAATACAATATATATAGATATAACATGTGAAGGATTAAAAAAACTAAAAAAGGTAATAATAATAACAATGAGTATCTTAGGTGAATCCATGGAATACTTGAACCCATGTGTCAATCCAATACATAATGGTTACTCATGTTATCCTTCTATAAGGGGTGAGCGTAATCCATGTGAGAACCGAAAGTCTTCCACTATAAAAGAGTATAACTGTGTCTATGGAGATAATAAATGGTAATCTCAAGCTATGCCTCAATGGGAACAACTAGGTGAATCCATCACACTATGTAACTATTAAATTCATGATGAGTCTGAAATGTGTATCTAAAGAAATCAAATATTCAGAATATATATCAAGTGAATCATCTGCGAAACACCAAGACTTTATTGTAATAAGAATAAAACTATATTATATGGTGTGTATCTCCCTAAATAATCAGCTCAATGAATTTGAATGGATTCCTTTGAGTTCTCAAGAAATTGAATTGGGAATCCATGGCTAGATCAAGTCTGATAATTCATTTAATGATGAAAAATGGGTCAAATCTATGGGAAAATTTTACCGACATCAATAATATAAATATAGATGTAATTATATAAAATGTAATAATAATTCTGTTCTAATCACTTGATATTTTTATTCCATCACCTTTCTTTAATCATGATAATTAGGAACAAGGACATGCAAACAATATCAATTCTTTCACATAATAATTGAAGAGTTTCATTCAATTACAATTCATTAATCATAAAAATGTTATTTATGTAAATGAAACCAATTAAATTCCATTTATAATTAAAATTATCTTAGATATATCTATAAATTTGTAATTTCCAATTAACTATTTATTATTTATGTAAAAATTTAAAGAACATAACTTATTAATGGTAATGTAGAACAAACCCGATTATTTCCCCAAATAATTTTAATATAGGTTACCAAAATAATAAATAAGTAACAAACCCCTAAATGGGTGGTCTAAGTTGATGTATAAACCTCCAACAGTTTCAATGCATGTCACTATATAGCTAGATTACAATTTGTTTGATAGAATTTAATGGAGATGAATTTAAAGAAAGATGCTTAGTGAAACTGGTTTGCGAAAAACATAAACAATTTACAGATAATGACACATTAATGGATGATTCATAAAACACCTAACTTATTCTTTAATTAGATTCTTCATCCACTATAATCCCTTAGTTTGGACAGGATTTGAAGAAAATTTAATAATAGAATAAAGTCCAAAAATTAGAAAAAATGATCATGCATCAAAATAGCTTCATAGATAGGATGAAAAATGTATAATAGATTCTAATGGATGAATAAATTTCTGATATGAATCCAAAAATAAGATTGAATCATTATTATGAGTTCTCTCACTAAAGAAATACAAGAACCTAGATTAGTATGATTACAGAACTCATTATGTGAGAATATGAAGGCCTCATATCCACTAGAGGAGGAAATAAGAAAGATTGATAAAATTTAAAATCCTTAATGGAAAATGAATAATTTTATCCATTTAAAATTGGTTGGAATGGATTGTACACACATTTGAACCAACTGTGTTCCAAACATTCATGTATTACTCTCTAATTAGGGGGATCACATGTTTTAAGTGTAGTGTTCGCAAAACCACGTGCAAACAAAAAAAAAATTTCTGAACAATTAGATGAGTGTCTACAGAGTCATGTTACATGAGTTTCATGGTTAGGGTAAATCATTTGGCCCTATTCTTCTCAAAAAATCACATAGTACAGTTATTTTAAACTGTATGGAATGGGATACATAGTTTATACAAACTATGCAGCCTAATTGTTTCTTCCAGCATCTGGGGTTCTTGGAATGGAAATATCCCAATACACCCATATTTCTTCCATAAAAACTATTGGAATTCATATTAGGAAAAAGGAAAAGAATTAAACTAACAATTATATGATATTTACTTCATTGAGAAAATTTATTCTTAAATTGTATATAATAATAGCATGTAATATATATAGGAGTTTATTATAAGTAAAAATTATGAGAGACGTGGAGGATTCCTTATATTTTATGTAGTTTCTCTTATTGTGGAAGAAAGTGTCCATTAGTAAAATGTGAAATAGTTTTGTTAATTAATATTTTATAAAAATTTTCAATAAATATTAACCAAAAAGGTCTTAGGAAGGTATTGTAACTAAAATATTAAATTAATTCATGTAACTTAGATGGTCATATCTATAGGATGCTTCAAATTTAAGAACACATCCGTATAAATCAGTTTTCAATGAAGAGTTATGTTTAGAATCATTGATGAGATCTAGTGTTAATATTTGGTGATAAGATATACATTAAAGTATTTCTATGGAATATGTATTTGAGATTTAGAATGAAGCTAATGTTCAGCCCAAGTTATATTACTCCCTTTGAGATTCATGATCTCATCAGTGTGGTATGTTATCATATAACACTCCCACCGATCATCTCCTAATTTCACGATGTGTTCCGCGTATCTTGTTTAATGAATCACATAACTTATAAATAAAATGTACAAAACATAAAGGATATACCAATAGATAATTATTATACTTATTTTGAACAAATGGTAGATATTTTATATAAATGAGACAAAGTGCTGTGAAATAATACCACTCAATTGGTCAAATCCTTGTGGTGAACTAATAAATTTGAGGAAGCAATGTGAGAACTCGAACATTTGATATGGAATTTGTGTCATTATTTGATTGTATCATAGTAATGTAATTTTTAGTGTGAACATATTATAAGTTTTTATAATAAAATACCATAAAATTTTATAATTTATTTAATATTAAATAATTTTTTTTGATAACTTGCTTTACACACAACACTGAGCTTAAAAAACATTTATATACTATTAAGGTAATGAAAATTATTGTGACTATTATCACATTATTTTTGGATATTCATGAATGATTAGAAATAAATATATTATCAAAAGTGTGTATAAAAAGTTTTCATTATTTAAAAATATTGAATAATTCTTAGGTAATATGAATCCAAATTTAAATGTTATAAATAATATCATTTTATGTTAAAAGATAAAATATTGAAATTATTTTATTTTTAAATATATTATACATATGAATAACTAATGAATTTATATTTTTATGAAATATATTAGCGTTTAATCTGAGGAATTGAATAATTCTTCGTACATTGATTATAAATTGGTTATAAATAAATATAAAACATTTGATGGCTAAAATAGATTTTTTAGGAAACCATTTTTATTGTGGCTAATATATTTTATCAAAAATAATTTAATCAAATAGTTTTAATGAATGAATTTAATGAAAGGTGTATATAATTTATTGAATCAAATATATTATAATTCATCTATTGGGTTTTACATGTGAAGGAACAGATATTCTTAAAAATAATTTAAAAAAAATAATATTCTATATGTTTTACACATTTATATTAAAAGAATGTTTTACCACATAAAGAAATATAATTTAGTGATTTTTTAAAAAAATAATCTTCAAAATTATAAAACCTTATTATAAGGTTCATTTTAATTTTATTAATTTTCAATAGAATCTATTGTAAAACATTATCAACACGTAACAAGATAAATGGAATAATCGCGGTTACAAATGGATATATGTCAAAAAAGAACTCTAACGCTTGGAAAATAATGATTGGTAATTTTATTTCAATACAAAATTGTTATATATTTTTATTTGGTATTCCATGGTTTTTATTTTACATAAATATTAATTTATTATATAGTCATTTTTAAGTATTTTACGGTTTTTCACTCACCTCACTTTAAAATGGGAATCTCTAAAAATATTTTATACTCACAAATTTAGATCTTCAGAGCGACCATGATATACCCAAATACACTCCAAAAATCCTTACCCATGACATTGATTTTATGGTATTTCCAAAACACCCATCCAAAAATCCATAAGATTCTTCTAAAAGAATATTACAGAAGAATTTTTATATGATCATACCAAACTTTTAAATGTTTATTTATTCATAAAAGTCCTAAAAATGTTTTATAATTATATTATCCGGAGTGATTTTTCATCCTTACTATAAATATTTGTTCTTATGATAACATAATAAAAATGTTATATCTCATTCCTATCTATTGGAAAATGAAAATGTCACTTCTGCATACATGTGTACTGCTACCTCGACATAGTGATGTGATTAATATTTCACTTCCTCTTTACATGGATGGTTATAATGAGAAAATTATTTGTTTATATGATATTTATTACATAATTTTAATTAGATATATTTGAATTTTTATTTTCCATTTTTTATTTATAGTCATGGAATGTGGAAACATTACTCATGCATGCATATAGACTACTATCTCACTATAGTGATGTAATAAATTCTTCATCATTGGTATATATGAATGGTTATAAAAGTATATATATGAAAAAATAATTTATTTATGAAATTATTAATATAATGGAGATTTTGAAACTTTGACCTAGTTTGAAGTATTATAACCATCAATGTTATATATGCATGGAAGGTAGACCAGTTTTTAACCGAATATTCATTTTAGTAAAGATTTTTTAATAAAAGGGTATTTGGAAATTATAATTTAATGATATATAGTATGTTATTTATTCATATGGTGCTGGAATTTATTTATATAAATATTTTTTTATATAGGAGGTTTTAAAATATATAAACCATGTCAAGATGTGTTTTATCGGTCTATGTTACAATCTGATATATTTTTGGGATTATCATTGTTATATTTTTATTGAGTGAAATTATATGATTATTATTCTTAAAAACATATATTTGTCTTATCCTCTAGTTATTTCTATAATATTTATTTATTAGTAATATTTTCTACTATTTGGTACTTAAAAATATCACGATGTTTTTTTAAAAAAAGTTGATCATATTTCTTCTTTTCAGGCCAAGAATCCTTCTCCTCCATATTTATGATAATAAAAATAACTTATGAATGTTTTTTTCTATAAATATATTTTTGATAAAGGGTATTTTTAATAATGTTTACAATCATTGAAAATTATTAAAATAGATAATTTCAAAAAATTAAATATTGACTCACTTTTGACTTTTTAACATTTTTTAATAAAATTTTCTTTATAAACATATAAGATAAAAATGAATTTTCACACATTAATGACCACTAATATGATTGAATATTTCCTTTCACTTATCAAGGGATATTTTATACAAAAAATCATTTTCTCAATATTGAAGGCATTTTTTAATTATAACGAAAGAAAATGATATTTTCCCTATTTTAAAACAATTTTAAAATGCCACTTTAAATCTAATTTTAATCTATATAAAAATTTATTCAGATTTTTATACTTTATTGGGGACATGATTTTATGATATAGTAACATCCCACTGCCTCAAACAAATAAATTATGTGTAGGTTGACAGTCATTATAGTACCTCAGGGGAACCTCCCCATATAACATAGGTTGAAAACTAGAAGGGAGGGTCTATAAGGGAACTTTGAAGGGAATGTACCCTTTTTCAGAGTATTAATAATAGTATAAATAGAAATTAATTAAAAATTCATGATAAATAAACATCAAAAATAATGAAATTAATTTTCTAGTGATAACTACAGTATAAAAGTTACATAATAATGGGTATCTGATACTTTTCAAGGATCCCCATTTGTGAATAACATAGAGGAATAAATAATGATGAAAAAAATCAACTAATGTTCATCCCCAACTAGTCTTGAGTCCAAAAGTGTACCATCATATATAACCAAACTAGCTGACCAAGCCAATATTATAAACAATGATCATTTCTCTATACTTATAAATTTTGACCAAATAATGTTATCTTCTTGGGTACCCATGAACCATGTATACTCAATAAGGATGTGTGAAAAAATCAATATATGACCACTAATGTTGTACCTAAAATTACTACTGTAGGATTAAATTGTATAAAATATTTCTCAATGTAATCACATTAACAGTTATAAAATAATTTACAAAAAAAATAATAAATCAAACCGATGGACCATTTTCATGATGACACCCAATTATGGATATATTGTTATTGATCATTATGTTCATGAACATGATTAACCATAATTGCTTTAGCTAGTGCCTATGTGTTTCAATGAAAATCAAATCTAGAACTACTCATCATGTACAGTCGTCCAAAATGTATCACAAACCTCCAAACAAGATTTATACTTTATTTGTAACTAACCTCCCATTACGGGTGTTTTATCATCCATGGAATATGCCAATAAAAAATAAAAGACACCCCCTTAGTGTGAGTATTCAATTTATTTCACATACCTCCCTCCAGGGAGTCATTAATATTCATCATTGACCTCCATCCAAGGGAGTATTCAATAGTTATCACAAACCTCCATCTGAGCAAGTGTTCATTAGTTATCATACACTATCCATAAGGAATTTCATTAAAAAACATATTATGTAATCCCCATGTTTTTCCCTAGGACATATAACACTACATCCCCATCAATAAATTCTTAAATTAATTACAATGTACCTTACCAAATGGAAATTTTAATACCAAAAACTACATAACCAAACTTATTGGAATTTCCATAAAACCTAGATCATTTATAAACCAATATAACATTTCATAAAAGGGACTAAACATTTACTAATTCATGTAGTCATTTAAAATACTGAAACCATTTACAACATTAATGATTATGGAATTCCATTTCAAAACAGTTGATTCAATTAAAAATTTATTTTCAACCCATTTAACAAACTTCCCATTATATTATCCAATAATGTTTTATAGAAATATTTCACCAATTTTCTAATCCAATTCATGGTCAAAAAATATCCAATGTGATTCTAAGAATTAATATTTATAAGGTTCATGGCATAATAAAATGGGACAATTTACATGAGGGAAAACAAATTTAAAACAATTTATTAATCTGGTGTCAAATCACATGATGGATGTTGTGACTACACCTGAAATCCAAATATAAATAAGTTATACTATTTTATATAAGAGATTAACAGATAAATTATTCAAATTAGAGTCCACCCATAGAGTTTATTCCACATGATAGGCCTGAATTGACAAAAACAAATACAAGAATAACACCTTTAAAATATAGAATATTAGCATGAACTATAAATATTGGACTATACACTGAAATGAAATATTGTCAGAAGTAATAAAATACATAGAACCACTATGGGATCCAGATCAAGGGTGACAGTTATTATAATGAACTTGAAAAAGGGGATCTGAGAGAGAATGTTGGTGATGAGAGGCATGTATGGGGTGTCCAGACCCTAAGGTTCTAAAAATACCTCGAAAAGGATGGTAGGGTGGCCTAAGTGAAATGATTTTGTTTAACCACTTATAAAATACTCCGGGTGGCCTTTTACTAGCCACTAGACTCCCCTTGCACGCTAGCACTATGCTCGTCTTCTATCCCAAGAGGCCAATAACCTTCCTTAGAAACTACTGTGGGCACCATCTATTTGGTGGTGTTATTTCTTCAATCTATTGCCCAAACTCTAGTTTTGTGTTCATAGTTAACTCTCATGAATACATTTTTCACCATTCAAGATTAATTCCACATGTTATTACACACATTCAAGGCCTTACAACCCTCAATTTTTCCACAAGAAACTAGGGAAAAAATATCCCTCCACCGGTATCAAAATTCAATATCTGAATAAAAAACTCAAACTGTTTTACAGACATGGGAATTATAAACTTCCTAACATACCACTTTTCATCCCTGAGAAGTCATGATGTCTATCCAGATATACTGACTAACATATACATGTCTTCAACCTGATTCCAAATGACCGTAATCCATTTTAAAATTCCAGATGGGTTCCCAAAATGTTGCTCTAAACCAAAAACATGAGGTCACATGATCCAAAGATGACACTCGTGTTATCCTCAGACACTGAGAGGTCATTATTCACTTTTGGTCTATCCTATAACACTTCTAGTTCATTTTCAAGATATCTTTTCTAGGGGATGGTATTCCTCACCATATGAAATAACCCACGAGGATGATTTCAAACATTGACACATCCAACCATTGGAATTTTCCTATCAATGCCTACTCTCAAGGGTCCATTGAACTCCTGGTCATTGGTACTGATGACCCACACCTCATCTTATGTTTAAAAACTAGTCAACACCAGTACCCACTGATATTTCCCACCCATTAATCATAATTTATGTGCACCCACCACTTAATCATAACCCAATGGATTCAGATATTCCTCTAAAATATGATACCAACTCCCAAACAATTCTATTGTATCCCTACCAACATGCATGAGGCGTCTCCAAACCCACCACACTGAACTTTATAGAAAGACCAAGGAGAACTTACCCTATCCAAAATTCCCCATAAAGGTTTATTTTTTTCATGGTTATATACCATTCCTCAATCCTAGTGCATATAATTGATGTCATCCTAATATAACACCATCGTACAAAACATATTCTGAACCCAACTCTCGATGTCACTCATAATGACAAATCACAACAGTAGAAAACTCTAGAATGCTCATCTTCAGCTAGTAATGTTCCTTTAAAACTGTTATGTGAATGAATTGATTCAGACGAGAATCATATGAACATGTATATGCCCTGAGGTCCAACTCAACCACCAATGTTGTTTCATGGCAAGACACTATCTATCCATATAACTAATTGGGATTCTACAAGATTAATGGAGTTCCACCTCACTGAGATATGTTTGGATCAAGATAACCCATTATAATCTTAAATTAAATGGGTTATCTCAACCAATATAACATAGGGGAAACCCTACGACATTCCATGATGAAAATTTACCACATTTTAATTACAAACACATTGAAATCCAATGTTTTCACAACCATCCAACAAACATTTTTAAAAAATAAACTCTTTTTCCAATGAGGACCACATGCCCATGATAGATATGATGATCTACACCATCAGATATTCTTTATCAACATTTCAGCAGGTTAAAACCCTAATCTCATAGCCCATAACCCATCCTTTATAAAACACAATGGTTGGCTATGGAAAACCTCAGTCGCACCCAAGCTCTCCTCCGACAATCAAAAACTAACCGCTTCTGGATCCAAGAATTCCATTATCAACACATTACAAAATCATCAAAATTGAGGGCCACGTCATATAAAAATACATGGTGGGATCCCCACAATTTTTCATTCACTCCCTTTCCAATGGATAGTTTACCATTAACGACCCAATATTTTCCATACCTATGCAGCTCAACCCAAGCCACAGTCACCATCCTCTAACACTTGACCAAGACTAATATCATGGATCAGCCCGGTTACAATACTTCAACCCAAAATATAAATTCACATCTCAACTGATGTTTTTTAACCTTTTTCATAAAAAATATTTGTTATCAATACCCACTATGTATTTTCAAGTCTTTTGGTCCATATATCACACATGAATTCTCTCCAACCTCATACATGGTATGCCTTACATTTTCCATCATGCTCCAACAGGATAAATTGATTTTAAATTGTGAAAACTCATGAAACACCAATCACAAAGAACTACTCATTTTCCCACGTGTCATGTCACAGCCAAAATAATCTCACAAAATTAAATAACTAACAATGATCATTTTTATATCAACCTTACATAACCAGGATTGCCCTTGGTACCCGTCTTCATAATGATAGACCACTTGTTCCATGGTCAAACACATGACTTCCATCCAACACTTGTCATTTGAAAACTAAAGGATTCAAAACCCTCTCTTATCATGTTTTTTGGAACATATCCCAAATTGAGATGGCCAGAATCTGAAATGATCATTCCCTATAAACCCAACATTGATATCAATAACTTAGACCCCATTTGATTTCACATTAAACAATTTAAGGCATTTCATTAGAGATTCCATACACCCAGTCAGACCTCATGTTCCCAATAAAAGATCCATTTACACTATATATTTTCACCTAAATAATGAGTGATCACACTCAAAATATACAATAGGACCGAGACCCATGGGTCATACGTTCGACTTTCACTGCTTCACAAAACCATACTCATCATCCTATGTGTAGAATGCCATTGATATTCTGATAAAATACAAATTAGGAGGATTAATATTTCAACATAACGAGAGGAATCTCAGATTCTTTCCTATAACATCCCATACTCCCTACATGTATCAAAGTGATGCACATGACCACCCACCATCACATGCATTATTTCTGTTGGCCTTAATGCATTTACATATAAAACCACCACATAAAAAAGTAAAACAATCACAATATAAGTTAGAAATCCAAATACTATCATCCATTAAAACTATCATATTCATTTGTAACTATAAATATGGGTGATAATATATAGTAATTACTACACTAAGCATCACTAAACATGTTACCGTCACATAAGTTGAATAATATACAATACCTCACATCACAAAGGAACCATGAAATAGGGATTACCCAAATCATGGGTTACCCACAATGTTCATATGACATCGACTCTCTGACTTGCATCACTCCCAAGGTCTATGTGAATCTACCAACTATCCCATCAACTAAGGTCTCAGTAAAACCACAGTCCACAGGATAAAACTCATCATCATATCATGTTTCATGAAAATTTCCATACTAAATAAGCAATAGGGGTTTTTGGAAAACAAGTCTCTCTTTATCCCCCAAAACCAAAACTAGGGTCCCTTCCTCATACACCGTGTCACACCAGCCCCACCACGTCTACCTCAACACACCAAAAAAACCACATAACTCGACACACAAAAAAACCCAATTGACCTTCCCAAATACCATCCTAACACATACAACCTCATGTTCATCATATACCACATTAATTCCCATCATTAATATGAAACTTATTATTGTTATTTTAATTTGAAAATAGATCATTTTAAAACCTACCAATTTCAAAAAAAATTTAACCCACCCCTTTTTAAACATATATTTTTTTTAAAAAATTCCTATGATCATAGGATTCATATTTCAAAGAATTAAATAATTTTGAGATATAAAATTATCTAAATATTGGTTATATATAATACCATTTACAAACTATAGAGGAAAAAACTATAGTTTTCTTACTAGAAAATTATTCAAACAATAATATCATCAATCAATTTACATATGCTTATGCTTTAATATATCATTCCAAAAATTAGAAAAGTAATATAACACCAAATCCATTTATAGACAACACTATATACCATGCTACTAACACTTTATATAACATCCCCCATTTTAAAAAGAATCATAGATAAAGGAAAAAATAAATAATAATTATATAAGCAAGTGAAAATAAACATATTCTAATATGAATCATGTTACAATACAAATCAGAAGTAATAATCTATCAACATCTAATACCAATGTACCTAGATTGAGGAATTTCTTGTGAATCCCAATGTTACTAGATTAGTTCTTGACTACACCCACAACATCATGAAATATTGGGATGAGAGTGTAACTCCAAAATGAAAACAACAACCTATATCATGAGACATACTCAAGGTGAAAATAAAATACCACTCAAAAAATGAATTCCAATGAACAAAAAGTCTATACCATGGAATCTTGGGTTCCCCCTCACTCATCGTTTGATTACTCCCATGAAAATACACATCACCAAGCCCTGAATGTTTCCTAATGTACTATATACAATGAAAAAAATATTAATACAAGATAAAATATCTCTGATAGTACATTGTAACATCTCACCTTCCCATGCCACTAAATAAATCCAAAACTAACAGCCACTATAGTACACCAGGTTCATCTCCTTGTGTACCAAAGTCTTCCGACATGCAATAAGGGTTTATGAGGATATGGTAGGGAGACTATTCCCACTATTAAAAGTATTTATATCTAATAAAATAAAAATAAATATATTGAAACATAAAAATAAACATCACAGCTTAATAGTAAAATAAAATATGACTAATGATCTTCCCCAATAGGCCGTCAGTTTAGTCTAATACCATCATCAAAAACACTATTATAGGTCTATAACAAATATCATCAACTTTGGGACTTACCCTATACCTGTGACCTGTGAACTATTATTGATGTTTTCTCAGGTACCCTAGTAACATGGTCCAAAGTGTGGGGTGAGAAAAATTCAATAGTCCACCAATAATAATGTATCTAAAACAACCAGTCTCCAATATAAATGTGGAAATATGTTCTCAAATTAAATAGTTTTATAGTTCTAAAATAATTTAAATAATATACATTAATCTCATGGATGACCCAAGTTCCTGATGAAACCTATGGTTGGATATTCCATTATCTATAATGAGGTTAATGACCATGATCAAACATACATATTTAATCAAATGTCAATGTATCTCTAAGCACATCACATAGATAGTGCCTACCATCACATTTGGATAAACCTATTTGGTGCATTCTCTAATAAGGTATCAGAAACCTCCACACATGGTGTATTATTTACCTATCACTTACCAAACCTTAGGTGTGTTTTCTCATCCATGTAACAATAAAATAATTTATAATAAATCTCCCTCCAATGGATTATTCAATAATTATAATAGACCACCCACAAGCGGAGTATTCAATAGTCACTATTGACCTCTTTACAAGGGAGTATTCAATAGTCATAAAGGTCCTCCCTCAAAGGGATTATTCATTTCTTATCACACACCATCCTTAAATCATCTACTGAAAATCATATTATCCAAACCCCTTATAGGTGTCTCCCACAATATATATAACATAATATCCCTAATGGAATTTTTTCCTATCAATTACAATGTGTCCACCCTTAATGATGATTCCATAACAAAACATTCATAACCTCCCTTATAAGAATTTTCATTCACGATATGTCACTTATAAAATCACCTATCATTTTATGAAAATATCAATGATATTATTGATTCATTTAACCATTTTAAATACTGAAACCATTACAACGTCAATGGTCGTGGAATTTGGTTGCACAACTGTCTATTCATTTAGAAATATCCTTTTAACCAATTTACTATAAATCAATTTTAAAAACATATTTATTCTAATAAATACATTTCACTACTTTTATAACCCAACTCAATGTTAGAAAATTACCAAGGTTCTCTACATGGAATTAATATTTATAAGGATGATTATAAATTATAGGGGGAATTTAACATTAGAGGAATCAATTTGAAAAAAATTATAATATGAGGACAATGCACAACATGGACTGCCTGAACACACCAAAATACACTTCGAAACCAGGTAAGAAATAGGATAAAAGAATGTTACCACCTAAATTAATATTAGTAGATTCAACCCATTGAGTATCGACCACTGATTTTGTCCAAATAGAAAGAAAATATAAACTAGATAAAGACCCTAAAAATTAGGTATGTTAGCATTAACTAGTGAGAGAGGATAGAGAATTAAATTAATATATTAAAGGAATAATTTGGACTCATGTAATCATTATTGTCTCTTGATAAAATTGCAATATGTCACCAATAGATAATAAATAAGAGGGGACTCTTGTAATGGAATAGAAGGAGGAGAGGCGCATATAGCGGTGTCCCTAGACCCATAAGGGTCTAAAACCACATGTAAAATAAAGGGAGGGTGTCCTAGATGAAATTAAAAGGCTCCTAGAATGTAAAAAAAATATTTGAGACCACCAAATTGCCGATGTTGGGCTCCTTAGCTAGGGAGTGAGCATAGAAGCCCTTTTGGGTAATATTTAGGGTAACAGCTACCCAGTGGGGTTTTGACCCCAAAACTAACTCCAAGTTATTAGTTCTCTTCTTCAAGTCCTCCATACACCACTAAAGTTTCATTACATGTATTATAACATGTGTTAAGTCCTTCCAACCTACATATATTTTTCTCAAAACATTATCTAAACACTCTCACTATACAAAGATGGAAATTCAAGATCATTCCCAAAAAAATAAAATGTTCATATAAATAATGGAATTATTAATACTATCAACTTTACTTCTATATATAGATTATGATTATATTGTTTTAAGAATTATTCTTGTGAAACACATCACTTTCAAATGAGATAAGTATGTTATGAAAAAATCCTTATAAAACCTTTTTCAATTATATGGGTTATGCTATGATGAAATGCTAAATGTTTTTTAAATGTTATGGAACACATATGTATGGTTTTAATTATGTGATGGATTATTGTGAAATTATATATCCCACCAATTTATTGGGTAATGAATGATACATTGTGGAAAAAGTGTAACTAAAATTGTGATTAAATGTAGTCTTTTAAGGGAATATTTCCACTATGATAGACTTGGTATTGATCCTTGACCAAGGAAATGATTTCATGGTGAGTGAACTAAATACACAATGTGTGATTGAACACTATGATAGTATTTGATGTAATAACTGAATACAAAATTCATTTGCAGTGCTTATGAATATTGTAAAATCTAATATCTCATGCTTATTATAGGTTTTCAAAACTCATGACTCATGATTGATTATAATGATTTAACAAAATTATGACTTTTTTATTTATTATGATAAATATTTCTTCCATGAATCATGATGTACTATATATTATTGATTTGGTTTGACATTAATATGTTATTAAAGTGTTATATTACATTTTTCTTATATAATTTTCAATTATTATCATTGATCGATATCTATTAAATTAACCTTATTGAGCATCAGATCATGACATTATCATATTTTCATTTCCCTAGATTACAAATAAATACTTTAAGTAGGGTATGTATAAGAAGGGTATAATTTGTGAAGAAATATTTGGGACATGGTGGTGATATTTCAAGAAATAAGTTGATTTTGTATATTTTCTCCAATGAAACTATACCATTACAGTTCTTGGTAATGTATTATCATAAAATGTGTTAAGAATTAATATAATATGATATCATATTTATGTATGTAATGGTTGGTTTTCTACTTTTATAGTTTTGATCAATTCCATTAATAATCCCAGAGATCCTAGACTCATTCATGTAAATAGTACACTAATGGAAGCTAAACACCATTAGGGTGGTATGGTTAAGGAGGATAATTCATAAATCAGAGTAGCTTTGATCTAGTTCAATCTTACTGGACGGATTAATGGTTGAGGGATTGTTTGAAGAGGATATCAGTAGTTATTCAATACATTAGTATATAATATATAAGAGGGTTGAACCTTCTTCTATTAGATCAACTATCCTTATATATTATAATTTATATTGTGATCATTTTTATATAGGTTATTCACATTAATTTATTTCATAATAATTTTCCTTAATTCTTGACATTAAAGTAGATTTTATTTCACAAAATATTGTCCTTGTGACTCCTTTGGGGAATTGAATAGAGTAGACTTGGAAATTTCTATCATATTCATTGATACTGGTGTCATTCAGCCATATTTTGGATCTCAGGGTTAATAATATAGAAACCTTTAAAATCATATTTTTTCAAATAATTCACTCAATTTCAGGATTTTATTGACTTTTGTTATAGAATAATAACTTTTAGAACTCTTACTGTTAGTCAATGCACTATTCATTGGGAGTGTGGATTCAAGGTTGGTTGAACTGGTAGTGATTAGGGACATGTATGAGTGATCATAAAAATCATGTAATGTCTTGTTCTTGGTGCATTTGATTCTATATAATAGAAATTCCTAGGTCCTAAAGTTGATATATACCCTCAGGTTTTCCGATAATATTTCATCAACCATCAAACAAAATTAGAAGTATAATTTACTATACATTTAGTTCTTGGAATAGAAAATATCTCTATCCCTCATTACCAGATATATTTAATTAAATTATGGGAAAGACAAACATAGTTATCTAATCTTAGGGATAAAGTGTTTATTTTACTATTTACATCCCCTTGTGGTGCACCAATATTCTTTCTTATAAAATCAAACAGATGTTTTCGCTTATGTATGGACTATTAAAATCTGAACAAGGCCATAATAAAAATCATATACACTTTACCATGAATTGATTATCTCTTATAGAATTTAAAATGGGAGAGGTGGATCTCCAACATTACCCTTTATTCATGTTACCCTTTACATTGATTTAGGATAGATGATATATCTATAATGACATATATAGCCTAGATACTAAATTCTCTGTGACATTTATAGCCTATATACTAAACATAATTTTTCCAGTTCTGTGATTTTAATTTCAAAAATTTGACATACATGGTTATGATCAGTAAGATATTTGGATTCTGATATGACAAACATAATTTTTTATGAATGGTAACATACCCTTATGAAAAGTAATGTTACCCTTATAAATAGTAATTTTACCCTAATGAATAGTAATAGAACCTTATGAATAGTAAATCATCCAAGTGAATAGAAATGTTAACATTGAAATTATAAATAAAATCTAATCATCTTATAAGTTACAATTTCATATAATTATATCATAGTATAATAAATAAATATTTACAAAATAATAATTACTTATATTTTTGTTTTTTAATAACACATTAATGTTACAATTTTATGATAAATTTAATAATTTATAAAAAATTATTACCAAAAAATGAATTCATAATTTAATATTTTGTTGTCTCTTGATTTTTAGATGATTTTATGAGACATTGAATAATTTTTCAAAAGTGTTATAAAATCATTTATAATTTTAAACACTATGTTTCCCAAGATAATAATGATTTTAATTAGAGATTAAATTTCACATAAGTAGAAAATTACTTTCAAAAAAGTGACTTAATTTTTTAATTCATAATTTTTAAAAATGGTTATGTTGAATTTTTGGTATTTTTTTTCAAATACCTGACTTTTTTTTAATAGAAAAGTACACTAATTTATGATAAATGTTAAGATCTTGATTTTTTTGAGTCGTGATTGAGTCATGGTTGATGTATGTGACCATTGTTTCTAACTAAAATGAACTAATTATAGTATTTAGTCCCAACATTACTCACTATTTGTTTTCATGAGAAAATAATTAACTAATGATTAAAATAATAAGAAAACACCCCTCTCCTCCACGATAAATACATCTCCCCACACCCTCATCTCCTCACAAATATGAAGATTTTTTCCAAACCTATATTCTATGTCTAACACTTTCCTAGTCCCTTCACATATGCATGAGCTCTTGGTTTCCTCGAAATACCATGCCTATGTTCTTAAAGGGGGATCTCAATAGGAGAATTCCAAAGGTAAATCCTCACTATTTTCATTAATTTTTGTTCTATTTCAATATTTTTTTCTTATTCTATCATCGCATTCCTTCATTAAAATGGAATTATAACATTATAACCATAAATGTAATGGAAAATATCTTGTTAATGGAAAATACAACATTATATCCACCCCCTCTCTCTCTTTTATCTTTAAAATGAAATCACCACCCGTGATGGATCAATTTTCTGACATCGTGGGTGACACACATTCATTTTCTATAGAGATCATGAAGTCTATTAATGAAACCATTAAGTGGAATAAAGATATTTTAAAGTCTTTTTTATAACCCTTATTATGTTCTATGAATGAATGAAACTAATATTACTAAATGAAAAAACAGAATGAGTTCATTGTGTTTTAAAAACCACCAATATTAAAAAAATGATCATCAGAAATGTTTTTATAATGAGTCATCCTAAGGGTATATAACCAAATAATTTGTATGATAATTTAATATTATGGAGTACAATTAATAACATATAATAAAAAAATTATATTCATCCTCATTTCAATAGAATGTCCATTAATTTATTCAAACGAACCAATTATGAAAACCATGAAATTTAATGCTCCTGAACGATGATATTAAACACAATATCTTTTTAAAAGGCCCATAAAGAAACATAATAAACTAATAATTAATCATATTTTTGTTTAAAATGTTTTGGAATTTCTAGTTAATCAATATAATGTGATTATAATGGATATTAAAATTAATTAAGAATTAAGACAAAAGGTAAGGTGAATTATCAAACACAACTCTCCTTTTTTGGGGTTTACCTCTTTCACCCTATGTTCAAAATGGTTATTCCTTAAATAAATATGAATCAATATAATTTCATTTATAATATATAAAAGGTTTATTTTTATGTTTAATATAAACAAGATATTTTTAAAAGAACCATTCTCTCTAAAAAACACAATTATACTTCTAATGTCTGTTTTTTTCACTCAAGGTTGATGATTCTTATATCAAGTATGTTATACCATTTTTAAATTGGGAACCCAATTTTTATAATATTATTATTATGAAATGAAACTAATTAATTTTAATGTGTTATTATATGTTTAATATTTATATATATTCTATGTTCCATGGATGATAATGCAAATGTTGTTATATGACAGGTCCGCTCAAAATTATATTACGCAACGTAAAGGTTATGATGTGATGGGTGTTCTTATGATTATATAGTGCTCTATTGAATTGGGTAATGTGAGTAAACTTGTGATTAATGTGAAATATTTGTGATCATGATTATATCTCTGTTCACAACTATGTGTGATAGTTGACCACTAAGACATGATGTTTCATTTGTATTCATTGACACATTCCAAGCATTTTCTTAATGCTTACTCCCATGATTATGATCTTATTACTATGTTATGTTGATAATGATTTTTCTCACCCAATGTTATATTGTTTCATTATTTTATCTATCCTTTTACAATGATTTTTAGCTCACCCTTTTCATATATACCCCCTGGTGACAACATATACTATGGAGAACCCAAGGGATGATAAGAAGCTAGATAAGAAGGAATTAAATAAAATTTTATGTTTTGTTGTTGTAATAGTTATGTATATTACTAATTTTACTAGGATAATAATCCTTTTTATTCTCATTGTGAATTTTTTTATGTTGATGATGTAATAGTATTGTAAGAAAAAGTCGGGTCACTAATGTTGTTATTAGAGGATAATGGAGTTAATTTTGGAATTAGTTTCATTGAACCTTAGTGAAACTCATTGTATGAGGCTATGTACATGTAAGCACACATGAATATTTTCTAATCATAAAGATCCCCCATTACATTATTTTAATATTAATGAATTAATTACATATTTAGGACTTGTTGAAATATGTTTTTTTCTAACCTTTTATATTTTATTAAATGGTGGGAATTAGGAGAAACAAAGTCAATAACCAGTGTGAGGAACAATGTAGTGGTTTCCCGAATGACACCTGCAATACTTTAAGAGGAGGAGTTGAAAATTTTATGGTGATGATTACCCAATAATCTCAGTTTTTGAACAATAAATTGAATAATTAAGAACTCCTTCCTTCACAAATGAGTGAGAAAATGGCTATCAAGTGTTTTATGTGGCAATGAACTCCAACATATAGTGGATATTCCCTTCAACTAGTTAGGAAATAGTGGTTTAAAATTATAGAGAAGATAGTTTCTATGATTCACTATTTAGAGATAGACATGGTGAAAAAATCCCTTTATCATCAAGATGGATGTAACAACCCGAGATTTTATGAAAAATATTCTTTTTTTATTTCACTAATGTCTTGTGTTGTATGCTACACCAAAAGGAGCTTGAACAACACGCATCCTTGACTTGCCTTGCATTACACGCAATCACGACCTTCCTCGATAACGTGTGTAATACGCAATACCGAGTTTCACTAAACAACGATATGCTATTAAAATATTATTAAAACTAGCCGTTATAAATAGTAATAACCACTTTTTAAAACTCTGTAAATCTTATTTTTCAAAATGAACTTCATTTTTGGATTCGGAGTATCGAATTTAGCCTAAGGTGAAATTTTGGTACTTTTCGGATAACTTTCATATTCTGATGAATAGTGAAAATTACTAAATTATAATTAAAAACAACTTTTTTAATCGAAATAATTAATAGTGATAAATTATTAATTTGAGTGGTTTTAAAGTAGATTTAGAATATATTTTTACAATTTAATACAATGTTGGTCATCGGATGTAATTTCACATTTAAACCAGACATAATCAAGTGTCAATCTTTTGATAGATATTATTTCTTAAAAACACGCTATTTGTTTTAACAGCGGGATTTAATTATAAAATTAATTAATGCAACTTTTATGTTATGAATTTGGTAAAATAGACTTCATTTTTGAATTCGGAATATGAAATATAGCTTGGGATGAAATTTTGGCATTGTTCTGAAAAACATCAATTTTTGATGAATAGTGAAACTACTAAGTGGTAGGTTAAAAACTGAATTTTGCATAAAACTTAATTCTACCGCTTCTGTGAATGGAATTTCGAAAATCCGAGAGACACGGTTAATATCAAGGACTAAAATGTGGTTCAATGAGATGAAAATAATTTTTGGTGAATAGTAACTTTTTACTTTTTTTACCACGGTTAATAGTAAATAGGGTAACTAAGGGTAAATATGATATTAATATTACCCTAACACATGTCCTAATTCTATTGGACAAGTTTAATTCGACCAAAAACAAACTTAGGAATAAAATATGACCATTTAGGCCCACTTGGATTAGATTATGACATTTAATATTATATTATTTAATGAATAGTTAAAATAGTTAAAATCAAAGTTTAATAACTAAAACATTTTTAATATGGGGTTATACATAAGATAAATTCGACTATAAATATTCATTAGAAATCTAAAAAGATTTACTACATAATGATATTTTATTTATAATTTTTAGACTTTAAATAAATTAATTTATTTATGACACAACGATGATGCAGTAATTACCCTTTTAAGGAAATATTAACATAATTGATGTTATAAATACTCAAATGAATGTAATTTGAGACTTTTTATGAATTCCACTAATTTTCTAGGTTACTATGATATATTAGTGTTTATTTAATCAACTTGGTTCGAACATATAATTCTGTTATGACTATCACAAAAATCATATATCAAATAGTGTCAAAATTGACACAAAATAGTTTTTAAATCAAATATTATATTATTAATTGTTATTTTATTCATAAAAATCTAGGGTTCGGCCAAATGACTTAGATAAGGATATATGTATTAATAATAAACAATTTTGGGTTCGTTTGGCATGTTATAGTAAGTGTATTAACCATATAGTGAAAGGAAACAAAAAGACACGGTAAAAGTTAAATTATTTAACTTAGAGTTAAATCTAATTGATAAGGTTAAAATAATAACCTAAACTTGTCTAAATCCTATTGGTTGATAGGATTTCGACCCATCCCCACTTTAGCTTCGAAATAAGACCATTTGGAACCATTATAAACCGATTTTGACATTAATATAAAATAATATTTTGAGGTATTCCTAAGGTGCCCCTCTCCTCCCTTATAAAAGGACACCTCCTCCCCCTCCTCCTCACACCAATTTGAGCACCCAAGCTCGGCCAACCCCTGCCAAAATCTCTTCTCCACTTCCCTAGCAACATCCTATAGGTTCTGGTCTTCCTCAAAGACCAATTTTAGTTCCCTAAGAGGAGGTCTCTAAAAGGCGCTTCAAAGAAGAGGTAATTACCATTACCAATTCTTTCATCTTTATTTCTTCTTCCACTTCTTCTTCTTAGGTTGTTTCATTATGAAGTAATAACATCAGTATCACTCATATACTGATATGTTATTATAAGTATGAAACAACCCAATTTCACCATCTATCTATCCTACGGAAAAAGAAATCACCGCGCGTGCGTACGTACGGAATACCGTCTCCACGCCGTGGTGTAATCTATTTTCCACGACCACCTTACATGGATGGGTATAATGGTGTAAAGAATAACTATACATAGTTATTACAAAATCATATTGATTCTGATATATTGTATAATCCACTCCAATTCAATTCAATATTTATGGAAATGATATCATCGCTCGTGCGTACGTACGGACTACTGTCTCCACGACGCGATGAGATTCATTCTCCATGTTAACCATTTAAGAATGATTATAAAGTATATATAAGAAATAATAATGAAATATATGACATTATAAAGTTACTGGATTTATGTATATATATATATATATATGTATGTCATCTACTTACTTCCATTTCAAGACAATAAGGAAAGTAAAACAGCGTTCATGCGTACGTACGGACTACCGTCTCCATGAACGGTGTTTTTCATTTTATTTATCTATCTATTATATATATATATATACTGAATATATATGATATATAAATCATATTTTATATTCTGGAAGTAAGTTGATCATGATATAAGTAATAATGATGTCAAGAACAACAAGTCAAAACACCTACGATAAATGAAACGATTTTACCCAAAACGCTTCTTTAACATGGAATTTACAAAAGAACGGGTAATATAATGTCATAAGTGAACCATATATGATATCATAACAATGAATATGATTCTGGAATAAGTCAATAACATGATTTAAATCATTATACAGGAGGTTCAGACACTTACAAAGCAAGTCGGACATAAGGTAAGGGAAATATCACAATCTCATTTTTATCCGAGATTGTTTATTAGTAAGTATTTACTGGGGTGTATTTTATCATCCACATCCATGTTTCATCAATATGTAATATTATTTCCACCCACCTACAATTTTTTAAATCCATTTTTACCCTTCGGTGAGTTTTTAGTAATGTCTATGAAAGGAATCTTTTGTCGTACGAGGTACTTTTTGACTTTTCCGACAAAAGTACGAAGAATGTTTTTTTTAACTTATACGGCATGAATGGATTTTTAAAACATTATTTCCAAGAAACTTCCTTTAAAAGTTTTCAAGTTTATTTTTAATCAACTTCTTTTATTTTAAAGTTGTATAACATGTTATGAAAGGAAAAATGTTTTTTAAGAAGAAAGGATATTTTCCTCAAGAATGGAGTTCAAGTGTTTTATCAAAATTATTTTCCATCTAAGATAATAAAGGGTTCTGTTTTTATCCCTATTATTAAATTGATTTGATCATGTTGTGATGGAATTATTTTTATCTTATATGAATTGATTTATGATGTCATGATGTTTCAAGAATCCCATTTTTGGTTACATGTGTTATGCGATGATGTATGTTTTATGATTATGTGGCACACATAAGAAAGGAATCATTATAAGATGGGTGGGACCTATATCTCCCTCCAATGCATTGGGTAATGATTTTATATCTCATGAGATAGACAGGGCTGGAACGGTAGGTTATACCGGTTCAGTGAAACAGGACTGAAACGAGGGTTACTCGATTCAGAAAGGGACTTTGTCCACTAAGATAGTCTTGGTAATGAGTCATGACTAACAAGAAATGATTTTCCATGATTATGTGTGCATGCCACAAAGTTTCAAGTTTCATGTTATGATTATGGTGATCTCATTTTCACTTCTATGATTTGTTCCATGTTAAGATATTATGATCTCTTTTGCAGGTTATGATTTTCAAAAAGATATGATATGTTTTTTATTTCTTTTGTATACCCTTACTGAGCATTTGAGCTCACCCTTTTATGTTTTCTTTTCCCTAGGATATAAGAAAGGTTTTAGGTAAAAAAAAGGAAGATCTTTATGGGAGATTTTGAAGATCTTTCACCATGATTAGAAGATTATATTCCGAGTTTCCAAAGACACTAAACGATTACGATCCTTGTGTGTGTGTTTTTATTATGTACTAAGTATTCCGCAATTGTAATGTAATGTCCATGTAAGTCAGGCTTCGGGTCTCTACAGTTGGTATCAGAGGAAAGGTTTAGTCAACCTTTGGAAACTAGGATGCGAAAGCATTAGTGAGATCCCTAGAGATATTTCTAAGGTATGTCTAGGGATGTCCCTAGGGATAAGTATACGTATAGGTTATAGTAATAGAATTACACTAACGATCATAGAATTAAACCTAAGATGTTGGATATTGAAGGTACTCCCCCTTTATTATGTTGTTTTCCCTAGCATGATTTTTGCCTCTCACACTATTCTTTTTGGGTTTTAGACGATGGCTGGAACCCGAAGGAACCGTGTTGATCAATGCAATGGACAATGCAATGATTTCCCTCCTGAACAAACAAATGTTATGGGAGATGGAGTAAAAAATCTTATTGCTATACTTACACAAGCTATGAATCATTCTGGACTTCCAAATGAGCAGAGAAGGGAACAATATTCTATTGAGTCCTTCATGAGGCAACGTCCACCTTCTTTCAGTGGGTCTCCTGATCCACTTGTGGCTGAACAATGGATCAGTACTACTGAAAAGATATTTTCAGTTCTTCAATGTTCTGAACATGATAAAGTCATCTTAGCAGTATATCGTTTGGAAGGTGAAGCTGATCAATGGTGGAATCTTATCAAGAATACGAGTCCAAGAGATGAAATTGAGTCTATGGAATGGGACGAGTTCAAGAACTTGTTTTTCAGTAAGTACTTCCCTCGTATTCTTCGAACAAAGATGGAGAAAGAGTTTCTTGAACTGAAGCAAAGGGACGATGAATCTGTTGGTACCTATGAAGCAAATTTTACAAGACTTGCAAGGTATGCTTCTGGAATTATCATCCAACCTGAAAGTAAAGTTGATCGATTTTTCAGTGGCTTAAAACCAAGTCTTCGAGGGGCATTAGCTATAAGAGACTTCAGTAGCTATGAAGAAATTGTGCGTTGTGCTATCATGGTAGAAATGGAAGTTGGTGTTACATATCCATCTCATGGTTTTGACAAGAAACGAAAGATGGAGTTCAAGGAGAAATCTCAGAATAATAATGAAAAGAAGATGAATGTTTCCTTATGCACAAAGTGTGGGAAGAAGCATGGTGGATATTGTCTTAAAGGGACTAGAAAATGTTTTAAGTGTGGAAAAGAAGGTCATCGAGCAGCTGAGTCTCGAAGTAATGGAAAAAGGGTTTCTAATGATGTGAATAAAGAAAACACTGCAGAGAACGCACCGCCAACACTTCAATGCTTCAAGTGTAAGGAAATGGGGAATTATGCTAATAATTGCCCTAATCCAAGGGTTAGTGATGATCAACATGAGCAACCACTGAAGGCAAAGGACAAAGGTAAATCACATGCGATCACTATTGGCAATGTTGAATATGACAACGATGTGGTGGAATGATTAAGTGTTTATGTAATGGGATTCCAAAATAATGTTGTATCATTAGGTATTGCAATATTTACTGATGTGGTATTCAAAGTGATTAAGATATTTTTTTGGAAATAAGATGATATGCGCATAATGAAGACAAGAAAATGAAATGTTTAATAGTATTCATGAGCTCATGATTGATATAAGGACTAAGTGATATCATGGTTTGAGTATATAGAATTTTGAGGATTTTGGTATGTGGAAAGTGTTAACTTTTAACTGCATTCAAGTTTTCACTAAGGTTCAATGGGTATTCAAGATAGTACAAGATTAAGGCCTTTGAATGTTTGGAATGTGTCCAACAAGATATATCTTATGATATATGGGGATCAACGATGGTATTAAATATCTGGTAATCGTTTTCACTATGTTATGAGAATGGACTGCAGTATTATGGATAAGACTAAAGATTGGAATGGATTATGTTGGACATAAGTTAGTATTGTTTAAGGATAGAAGTTTTTTCGATATTATTTATGGGATGTTATAGTAACGTAGTTTTAGAAAAAGGACAACCTGCAGGACGGGCGACAGCCCATCGCTTCGGACAAGGCTGTAGGAATCGAACCCACAACCGAAGTGCGACTGGCCTTTATCGCCTACCACTGACCTACAGGAAGTCCCTGTTTAGTAGAAACTAGTGTTATTTTATTAAGCAGTATGATATATGAAGTATAAGCCCATTTTAAGAACCATATATGATTAATCCCACTATAGATCGACTTATGTATATAAATTTTTCTAACCTTTTGAGACAGATGGAATGACCCGTCATTCTATCACATGATCTGCTAACACTTCACGAATAACAAATTCAACTTCATTTATTTAAGAGATGAGGTGGAAATTGTTAAAGGCACGAACAACAGTGAGATTGTACCAAAATAAAGTAAGTATTTATTCTAATTCAAATTCTTTAACCTTAGGGAAATGATCTTGAAAACCAAAAATGTTGTCCTAGTTCTCTTATACCTGATGAATCAGATGGTACCTTAGATCGTCACAAATTTATGGATTTGGGATTACTGGCTTTTCCATAGCCATGTTCTCTACCACTCTCCATCAGAACATGATGGTTAGATTTCTCTTCCATATCCATATTTTCACCTATGTGGAAACCCAGTGATTAGTTTATTTGGGTAATCGTTACATTTCATACTTTAGTTTTTAAAGCCAAGTTTTGGTATTCCTTTTTACGATGTGGGATTCTATTAAAGAAACATTCGAATAGTAAACCATTTATAACCCCGACGAATTTCGAGGGCGAAATTCATTTTAAGGGGGGTAGAATGTAACAGCCCGAGATTTTATGAAAAATATTCTTTTTTTATTTCACTAATGTCTTGTGTTGTACGCTACACCAAAAGGAGCTTGAACAACACGCATCCTTGACTTGCCTTGCATTACACGCAATCACGACCTTCCTCGATAGCGTGTGTAATACGCAATACCGAGTTTCACTAAACAACGATATGCTATTAAAATATTATTAAAACTAGCCGTTATAAATAGTAATAACCACTTTTTAAAACTCTGTAAATCTTATTTTTCAAAATGAACTTCATTTTTGGATTCGGAGTATCGAATTTAGCCTAAGGTGAAATTTTGGTACTTTTCGGATAACTTTCATATTCTGATGAATAGTGAAAATTACTAAATTATAATTAAAAACAACTTTTTTAATCGAAATAATTAATAGTGATAAATTATTAATTTGAGTGGTTTTAAAGTATATTTAGAATATATTTTTACAATTTAATACAATGTTGGTCATCAGATGTAATTTCACATTTAAACCAGACATAATCAAGTGTCAATCTTTTGATAGATATTGTTTCTTAAAAACACGCTATTTGTTTTAACAGCGGGATTTAATTATAAAATTAATTAATGCAACTTTTATGTTATGAATTTGGTAAAATAGACTTCATTTTTGAATTCGGAATATGAAATATAGCTTGGAATGAAATTTTGGCATTGTTCTGAAAAACGTCAATTTTTGATGAATAGTGAAACTACTAAGTGGTAGGTTAAAAACTGAATTTTGCATAAAACATAATTTTACCGCTTCTGTGAATGGAATTTCGAAAATCCGAGAGACACGGTTAATGTCAAGGACTAAAATGTGGTTCAATGAGATGAAAATAATTTTTGGTGAATAGTAACTTTTTACTTTTTTTACCACGGTTAATAGTAAATAGGGTAACTAAGGGTAAATATGATATTAATATTACCCTAACACATGTCCTAATTCTATTGGACAAGTGTAATTCGACCAAAAACAAACTTAGGAATAAAATATGACCATTTAGGCCCACTTGGATTAGATTATGACATTTCATATTATATTATTTAATGAATAGTTAAAATAGTTAAAATCAAAGTTTAATAACTAAAACATTTTTAATATGGGGTTATACATCAGATAAATTCGACTATAAATATTCATTAGAAAGCTAAAAAGATTTCCTACATAATGATATTTTATTTATAATTTTTAGACTTTAAATAAATTAATTTATTTATGACACAACGATGATGCAGTAATTACCCTTTTAAGGAAATATTAACATAATTGATGTTATAAATACTCAAATGAATGTAATTTGAGACTTTTTATGAATTCCACTAATTTTCTAGGTTACTATGATATATTAGTGTTTATTTAATCAACTTGGTTCGAACATATAATTCTGTTATGACTTTCACAAAAATCATATATCAAATAGTGTCAAAATTGACACAAAATAGTTTTTAAATCAAATATTATATTATTAATTGTTATTTTATTCCTAAAAATCTAGGGTTCGGCCAAATGACTTAGATAAGGATATATGTATTAATAATAAACAATTTTGGGTTCATTTGGCATGTTATAGTAAGTGTATTAACCATATAGTGAAAGGAAACAAAAAGACACGGTAAAAGTTAAATTATTTAACTTAGAGTTAAATCTAATTGATAAGGTTAAAATAATAACCTAAACTTGTCTAAATCCTATTGGTTGATAGGATTTCGACCCATCCCCACTTTAGCTTCGAAATAAGACCATTTGGAACCATTATAAACCGATTTTGACATTAATATAAAATAATATTTTGAGGTATTCCTAAGGTGCCCCTCTCCTCCCTTATAAAAGGACACCTCCTCCCCCTCCTCCTCACACCAATTTGAGCACCCAAGCTCGGCCAACCCCTTCCAAAATCTCTTCTCCACTTCCCTAGCAACATCCTAGAGGTTCTGGTCTTCCTCAAAGACCAATTTTAGTTCCCTAAGAGGAGGTCTCCAAAAGGCGCTTCAGAGAAGAGGTAATTACCATTACCAATTCTTTCATCTTTATTTCTTTTTCCACTTATTCTTCTTAGGTTGTTTCATTATGAAGTAATAACATCAGTATCACTCATATACTGATATGTTATTATAAGTATGAAACAACCCTATTTCACCATCTATCTATCCTACGGAAAAAGAAATCACCGCGCGTGCGTACGTACGGAATACCGTCTCCACGCCGTGGTGTAATCTATTTTCCACCACCACCTTACATGGATGGGTATAATGGTGTAAAGAATAACTATACATAGTTATTACAACATCATATTGATTCTGATATATTGTATAATCCACTCCACTCCAATTCAATATTTATGGAAATGATATCATCACTCGTGCGTACGTACGGACTACCGTCTCCACGACGCGATGAGATTCATTCTCCATGTTAACCATTTAAGAATGATTATAAAGTATATATAAGAAATAATAATGAAATATATGACATTATAAAGTTACTGGATTTATGTATATATATATATATATGTATGTCATCTACTTACTTCCATTTCAAGACAATAAGGAAAGTAAAACAGCGTTCATGCGTACGTACGGACTACCGTCTCCATGAACGGTGTTTTTCATTTTATTTATCTATCTATTATATATATATATATACTGAATATATATGATATATAAATCATATTTTATATTCTGGAAGTAAGTATATCATGATATAAGTAATAATGATGTCAAGAACAACAAGTCAAAACACCTACGATAAATGAAACGATTTTACCCAAAACGCTTCTTTAACATGGAATTTACAAAAGAACGGGTAATATAATGTCATAAGTGAACCATATATGATATCATAACAATGAATATGATTCTGGAATAAGTCAATAACATGATTTAAATCATTATAAAGGAGGTTCAGACACTTACAAAGCAAGTCGGACATAAGGTAAGGGAAATATCACAATCTCATTTTTATCCGAGATTGTTTATTCGTAAGTATTTACTGGGGTGTATTTTATCATCCACATCCATGTTTCATCAATATGTAATATTATTTCCACCCACCTACAATTGTTTAAATCCATTTTTACCCTTCGGTGAGTTTTTAGTAATGTCTATGAAAGGAATCTTTTGTCGTATGAGGTACTTTTTGACTTTTCCGACAAAAGTACGAAGAATGTTTTTTTTAACTTATATGGCATGAATGGATTTTTAAAACATTATTTCCAAGAAACTTCCTTTACATGTTTTCAAGTTTATTTTTAATCAACTTCTTTTATTTTAAAGTTGTATAACATGTTATGAAAGGAAAAATGTTTTTGAAGAAGAAAGGATATTTTCCTCAAGAATGGAGTTCAAGTGTTTTATCAAAATTATTTTCCATCTAAGATAATAAAGGGTTCTGTTTTTATCCCTATTATTAAATTGATTTGATCATGTTGTGATGGAATTATTTTTATCTTATATGAATTGATTTATGATGTCATGATGTTTCAAGAATCCCATTTTTGGTTACATGTGTTATGCGATGATGTATGTTTTATGATTATGTGGCACACATAAGAAAGGATTCATTATAAGATGGGTGGGACCTATATCTCCCTCCAATGCATTGGGTAATGATTTTATATCTCATGAGATAGACAGGGCTGGAACGGTAGGTTATACCGGTTCAGTGAAATAGGACTGAAACGAGGGTTACTCGATTCAGAAAGGGACTTTGTCCACTAAGATAGTCTTGGCAATGAGTCATGACTAACAAGAAATGATTTTCCATGATTATGTGTGCATGCCACAAAGTTTCAAGTTTCATGTTATGATTATGGTGATCTCATTTTCACTTCTATGATTTGTTCCATGTTAAGATATTATGATCTCTTTAGCAGGTTATGATTTTCAAAAAGATATGATATGTTTTTTATTTCTTTTGTATACCCTTACTGAGCATTTGAGCTCACCCTTTTATGTTTTCTTTTCCCCAGGATATAAGAAAGGTTTTAGGTAAAAAAAGGAAGATCTTTATGGGAGATTTTGAAGATCTTTCACCATGATTAGAAGATTATATTCCGAGTTTCCAAAGACACTAAACTATTACGATCCTTGTGTGTGTTTTTTTGTTATGTACTAAGTATTCCGCAATTGTAATGTAATGTCCATGTAAGTCAGGCTTTGGGTCTCTACAATGGATATACTGACCAATGGTGGGTTTTGATTATAACACTAAACGGAGTGGAAAATTGAAGAGATGAAATAGGAAGACATTGCGATAATGTTTCATAAAAAGTATTTCCTTCAAAACCTTCATGAAAATATGGTGGGAGAATTCATAGTTATGAATAATAGGGATGGAGAATTTATCACATCCTATGAATAAAACTTCAAAAGGATTAAAATTTACAATTGAGGTTTTTTTATCAATAATGACCGCAAAATTTATAGATTCATTAGTGGTTTAAAACTAAAAAATTGAATGTCTCTTGTAAATCAATATATTGTTAGTTATGAAGAAGTTTCTTGATGTGATCTCAAAGTGGAGAAGCAGTTTGGAGAATGGTCCCATGGATATGGTCATAAGAAATGAAAGATGGAGTTTAAAGATAAAGGATCACATGAGAATGGTGGAAATAAAACTCAACCAACCAAATTGAAAAAATGTGGGAAGCTGCATAATGGGAACAACCTCAAAATTCATGGAAATGATTAAAGTGTTGGTGATAAGGACACCATTATCATGAATGTTGAAAATAAATATGAAAGCATGATAATGTAGTGGAGGATAGTAGAGCACCACCCATTGTATAAGGATACAACTATTGGTAGAAAAGGCATTATGCTAGCTAGTGAACAAAACCATGAGTCCATAAGGGAAATTAGTGACACCAACCACAAAATCCAAAGAAGAAAGGGAAGGCTTATTCCATCACAACTGCTGATGTGAACCATGAAAAATAAGTTGTACAAGGTACAGTTCCTATTCAATCAAGAATGGAAATAATATTATTTGATTCTCGTTAAAAAAATTCCTTTATATCTTTGAATATTGGAAAAACTTTTGAATCGAATCCATGAAACCCTAATTTTCGGATATCACTAAAACCAACAAGTGCTTAAATCATTGAAAACCAAGATTTGGACTCTTCTCCTTTTTTAATATGTGGGAAGAATATTCCATTGAATCTAATAATATATCACTTGGTTTAATTTGAAAATGTATATGGAATGGATTTCCTCTAATTATATAGAGCAAAAATACACTCTCAAGAAAAGGAAATATATTTTTATTCTATGAACTATCCAATGATCCTCTACAAATTCAAGGAAGATCTTGAATCTCCTTTGAAAAATCCTTCAATGGTGTGAGTGTTGATTCCATGTGAAGAAGCTTGCCTCGATAAAATTGTTGATTCAAAGGAAAGTATCAACCTCGAGTAAATACCCATTGTGAGGGAATATAGTGATGTATTTCCTAAAGAGATTCCCAGAAATCCCTCGGATCATGAGGTTGAGTTCTCAATTAAATTCATAATTGGAGCTAATCCTATATAAAAGTGTCCCTATAGGATATCTCCTATCAAACTAGAGGATTTAAATAAGAATCTATAAGACAATTTGGAAAAAGTGTTCATATTCCCATGTGCATTACCTTAGGGTGTTCTAGTGCTCTTCTTCAAGAATAAGGATGGATCAATTCAACTGTATATCGAATATCGAGAACTCAATAAGATCACTATAAGGAAACTGTATCCTCTTCCAAGGATTGAAGATTTATTCGATCAGTTGAGAGGAGCTATATAATTCTCGAAGGCAGATATCCATTATGATTATCATCTGCTAAAGGAGAAGAAGGAATATATTCAGAAGACAACATTCTATACAAGTTATAGGCACTCTGAGATTTTTATTACATTTGGACATTATAATTACATTAAAATATTCATGGATTTTATGAATAGAGTTTTTATAAATCATTTAGACAATTTTGTGATCATTTTTTTAAAATATATTCTTATATAATCCAAGATAATTTTGTTACCTGAAGACTATCTCGGTATTTTTTTGGTGACACTAAGGAAAGAGAATTTGGAAACCACATTCAGAAAGTATCACTTTTTGAATCAACAAGTCATATTCATGTGACATTTGATCTCAAGTAAGTGAATTTCTGTAGACCCCTAAAAATAAAGGTGATAAAGGAATGAACCAGACCCTATAGGGTAATGGAAATCTACAATTTCCATGGCATAGAAGGGTATTATAAATGTTTTTTGAGAAATGTATCATGATTTTCAATCCCACTAACTAAGTTATCAAGGAAATGGGTAATGTATATCTAGACATAAGAATTTTAGGAATGATTCAAGGAGCTAAAAAGAAGGTTGATCACTTCACATATAATCACATGACTAAAATTTAGAGAAATTTTTTGATATATAGTGATAGTTCCAAAATTTATTAGGTTGTGAACTCCTGAGAAATAAAAAGGTGATATCCTTCACCTCACAACAGCTGAAGATCCAAGAGAAGAAATACTCAACACCTGGTATGGAGCTAGTAGCTATGTTTTTCCCTTGAATATCTGGAAGAACTTCCTCTATGTTGAGAAGTGAGACATATAAAACAATCAAAATAGCCTAAAATATATATTTAATCAAAATTACATAAACATGTGTCAAATGAGATGAGTAGATATAATCAAATACAGTGATTGATCTATTCACTACCGTTTTTGTAAGATGAAAAAAATGTAGTTAATGATCTAAGTAGAAAAAAAGCTATTACTCTACCATTGTTATGGATCGAGAGAGAACCTATCTTCATGGATATAGAAATGATGGATTTGGAAATCATAATGGCAGGGAATACATCTGACCTTACCCAAAATATTTCCCAACCATATATCCTAGATAATATTAAGGAGGTATCAAGGGATGATACAATGTTTTATAAAAGGTGAATGCAGTAATGGAAGGGAAACTACAAGAATTCCATATTAATGAAGATGTTTTGATTTAGTTTGGAATGAGGATCTATGTACCTTCATCAAATCAGATAAAGAAGGAGTTATTGGACAATGCACATAACTCAACATTCGCAATCCATCCCTAGAGTACCATGGTCTACTGTGATTTCCGAGAACACTTCAAGTGTGATAACATGAAGAATGAGATATCAGAATATATCATAAGGTTCTTGATATTCCATCATGTTATAGAATAGTAAAAAGTCCAAAGGGATGACACGACCAATGCATATAACCATATTTATAAAGGATAATTTCACCATAGATATTGTCTTGGGTATCCAGAAGACATCCAATAGAAACAATTCGATATGGGTGGTTGTATATTTACACACCAAGACTGCCCACTTTATAAATATTTCAAAAGATCTATCTATTGTAGAACATTAAATGGTATATTTGAATGAAGTGGTGAGACTTCATGGGGTCACTCTCATTATTTTCTCTAATCGTGATCATAGGTTCACATCTAAATTATAGAGGAGTATTCAAGATTTCTTGAGTTCTGAATTGAATTTCATCATGACCTATCACCCCCAAAATGATAGACAATGTGAAAGGACTTCTGATACACTTGAAGAAATAATAAGAGCCCCGATTTTTAATTAAATGGTGTATGGGATCAACATCTCCTATTGGTTGAGTTCTTATACAAAAATATATTTCACTCATGTATTTATATTTCTCCATACGAAGATCTATATGGAAAGTGATGTAGAACTCCAACCTGTTTGGATGAAGTTGGCAATAGAAAGCTACATGGACAAGATATTATTAAAAATATGATTGAGAAGGTTCAATATATCCAGAAATATATCAAATCTTTTGAGAGTTGAAAAAATTGTTACGATAACAACCATCTAAGCGAATTGAAATTCAATGTTAGAGATAATGTCTTCCATTGAATATCACCATAGTAGAGGGTCTTGTGGTTTGGATGGAAAGGGAAGATAAGACCTAGGTACATTGGCCCTTATGATATCCTTGATTGCATAAGAGTTGTGTCTTATCGTGTTTTTCTTCCATCATATATATTTCAAGTTCATGATGTGTTCCACATATCACTCTTAAGGAAGTACATACCAAATTACACACATGTACTGAACTCAAAGGGGCTATAGCTGGAAAATAATCTTTCTTATAAGGATCAGTCAATATGGATTCTAGACTGGAGAGAAAAGTTTATACACCATAAGATAGCACACCTTGTCAACGAGTTTTGGGGGAACCATATGTATGAAGAAGAATCTTGGGAACCATAGGCGGTGATGAAGTAGAAGTACCCTCACATGGTTTTGTAAAATGAAAATTTGAGTGTGAAATTTCAAAATTTTGGTAGAATGTAATGATCCAATGTTTTATCAATGGAAATTACCATCTTATAATTATTTCACATAAAATAAAATTAGGAAACAAAATTCCACATCATAATTAAATGAAATTATAAATACTATGTGTCCTTTATATCCTAGTTATTATACATAATTTTTCCACTTTTGTGATTTGAATATAAAAAATATAACATTAATGGTTGCGATCAGTAAGATATTTGGATTCAGATATTGCATAAATAATGTTTGGTGAATGGTATCGTACACTTATGAATAGTAATTTCACACTTATGAATAGTAATTTTGCCCTTATGAATAGTAATATGAACCTTATGAATTGTAAGTAGAACAAGTGAAAAATAACCTTTCCAATGAAGGTATAAATAATCTGTATCCATATTATAAGTGAAAATATGATATAATTATATCATATTATAAGTTAGTAATTATTTTTTAAAACATAAGTCATAAATATTAAAATAGAAACACATCCTTATTAATTTTAATGTTACCCTCATAAATAGTAATATTACCTTTACGAATTGTAATGTTACCCAAATAAGTAATTATTTTAAAAACAATTATTAATTTTATGTTGGTATTTTTATATGTAATTAATATTAAAATTTTATTATCAATTTAACAAATAAAAAGAAATTTTATTTTCATAAAATGTATTAATAAATTAATATTTTATTGTCTAATTATTTTAATATAATTTTATGAGACCTTAAGAAATTTTTTAAATTGTTATAAAAATAGTTCTAATTTTAAAATTTGTATTTTCAAATGAAATGATGATTTTATTAAAAATTAAATTACTAATTTTTATAACATTATTTTCCTAAAATGGAGTTAATTTTTGAATTCTAAACTACAAAAAAATTGTAATGATGATTTTTTGGGATATTTAAAAAATACATGAATTTTTTGTGAATAGAAAAACGAAAAAATAACAATTTTTTAGTCATGATTGAGTCATGGATGATGTAAGTGACTATTTTATCTAAATCACATACAATAATTAATTTATTTGTCCATAAAAATCCTCATAATTTTTATTTTTAAAAAAATAATAAACTAATGATTAAAATAATAAGAAAACACACCTCTCCTCCACTATAAATACCACTCCTCACACCCTCTTCTCGTCACAAATCCACAGCTTTATGCCTCTCCTATATTATTCCCAATAATCTTCCCTATTCCCTCCCCCACATATATCATCTATTGGTATCATCAAATAGAAAATCCTAAGTGCATTGATGAGGAACGTTTTATGAGAATTCAATATGTAAATCCTCTCTGTTTTCTTTTAATTTCCTTTCAATTACAACCTCTTCTCAAATTAAAATTTTCACCTTCCTTAAACTAAATTCCATGAAAACTCCAATAAAATAAATATAATATAATTATATCATGTTATTGTAACATTAATTATTAAACTCCTACCACCCTCTATCCCTAATCTTTAAAATGAAATCGTCACTCGTGATGTGTCAATTTACCAATATTCTGGTCGGTGAACTTTCATTTTCCATAAAAATATTCTATGATGTTAATAATGACATTAAATATTTTAAAAAATATTTTAATGTGTATTTTATAACCATCTTTTATGTTCAATAAAAAAATTGTACTCATAATACAGAATGATAAAACAAAATTTTTTCGTTGTGTTTGAAAAACCACAAAAATTATACTAAAATGACCATCATTGAGTTTTATCTAATGAATCATCCACAAGGTATTTAAAAAACCCATTTTTATATAATTTATGAATCTATGTTATCATTAATAACATATAATAACAATGATTTATATTCATCCTCATTTTAAATGAACTTCCATTCATGTATACAAATGAACCGATTATGAAAACCATGAAAATGATTGATCACAAATGAAGATATTAAACACTATAACAAATACAAAGTCTAATAAAAGAACATAATAAAAACATAATGAATCATAATAATTTATAAAATTATTTTAATTGTTAATTTATGAATATAATGTGATTATATAAGATATTAATATGATGGAATCTTTCAGACCAAATGTCAGAGGAATTCTCAAACCTAACTCTCTTTATTTGGGTTTCCTCTCTTTCACACCATTTTTAGAATAGTTTTTAATTAAAAAGTATTTCATCATCATTATATTACCTTTTATGGGATATATTTTTTTTCTACCTGTGTTTATGCCAATCCCAATTTTTTCCGAAAGAACAATTCTTTCCAAGAAAAACGCTTTTTTTTATTTCTCAAGATTGTTTCCTTCACTCAAGATTCATGATTCTAAAATCAAGTATGTTATTTACATTTTCAATTGGGAACCAAAATTTTATGAATTTATTCTTATTAAATGAAATTAATTCCTTTCCATGTGTTAATATTTTCAATATTTATATATCTTCTTTGTGAAATTCATTATAATTTAAATGTTGTTATGTGATGGGAGCACCTGAAATTATATAGCGTAATGTAAATGTAAGTCTGCAAAGGGTCCAGCTAGAATAATATAGAACTTTAACTCATTAGGTAATGTGAAAAAATGAATGATTAAAGTGGAATATTCTTGAATATTATTAAATATTTTCTCACAAATATGTGTGGTAGTTGACCACTAAGACATGAAGTTTAATTTTTATGCATTGTCACATTCTAAGTCTTTTCATAAGGCTTCATCCCATGATTATCACACTATTCCTATGTATTGATGATAATGACTATTCTCACAACATTTTAAATTATTTCATGATATTCTCTATCCTCTTACTAAGGTTTTAATCTCAACCCTTTTGATGTATATCCTCCGTTGACTAAATTTACTGAGGAGAACACAAGGGATAGTAAGAAGCTAAAGAAAAAGGGATTAAATAAATGTTTTTATTTTATAATATAAAAGTTATCTATGATCCCAAATTTCCAAATAAACTAAAACTTTATATCATTTTTATGTTATGTTTATATTTTGATTATGTAAGAGTAATTTATGAAAAATATGGGTCTCTATATTTATAATATCTATTAATTACTTTTGGATGAAAAAATTATATTATTGTGTTCATGGATATAATGATAATGATTTCCCATCTATATCAAGAAACATTTATAATAGTATTTGAGGATAATATCATTATCTATTTGAGGTCTCATTCTAAAAATTGTATACATTTTTGTGTAATTTTAAATAACATAATGGAACATTAGATATATGAAAAATTATTTAAATATTAATTCTAGATTTGAGAGGATATTATACTAATGAATGTTATATATAAATGGTATTTCTTTGGTTCCTTAGAATGTGGATTTGATTATGTCTTGGAAATTTCCAATGAATTTCTTTAAGATTTATTTTTTTCGGATTATTGGGTATTATTAATTCTATATACATGAATTCTCCAAGAATGATACTCTTAAGAGGACATTACCCAATGAAGGAGTTAAATTTTTTTAGTAAGACTAGTCTCAGATAAGATTCCATAAGCTATAGAATCATCTAAAAATAACTCCTGCTATTATTTAATTTCATCTTTGTTAGGTACTTTAGGTATATTACCTTTATTTGTAAGTTATATATGGATGTTTTATCATGTAGGTTCACTGGGTAGTGTCGTATTTTTTTGTATAGCTATGTAACCTTGAATACAACTACCATAGCCATGATCAACAATAATTGAAAATATAATTTTCATCTATAAAATTTATAATCTTAAATTAAATTTTTAATTAGTTTTAATGTACAATTAGATAAATTTATTATAATTTAATGTAATTTATGTCACTGGAATAAATTTTATATTGAATTTGGATATAAAATCATTTCAATTATTTGAACATTTTCACTTTTAAAAACCCATTTTCTCCTTCTGTTAATAGGGATAATTTTAAATTAATTAATATAAATTTGACGATATGAATTTAAAAAATTGTTTATATATTTGGAATTAGTGGGTGTAAAATAATAAATTTTTTTCCTTTTGTTTTTGGAAAGTTTGAATAGTCACTTTAGTAATTTTTATTAACTCTATTAATGTTAAATTGAATAATTAAGGGTAAAATTAATATTATAAATATTATAATACTACCATAACAATTGTCCAGATTTTATTGGATGAGTTAGTTTCAACCTAAAACCATCATTGGTATTATTTTAATGCATCTTGGAGCCTCTTGGATGACTATAATAGTTTTTTTTGTTTTATTTTAAGGGCAGTCAAATATGTCAGAGTCTTGATCATAAAAAAGGTATTACATTTCTTATATATGGTAACTAAGAAGTTATATTTGACTATAAATAGTAATATTAAAGATAAAATATTTATAATAATCATGATAAATTACTTCTAATTTTTTGGGAAGAAATATTTAAATTAAAGTCTTTCACAATGATGATGTAGTAATTGTTTAATTAACAGACATGTTAAATAAATGTTATTAAAAATATTAAAATAAATATTATTTTATATAATTAATTTCATCCATGAATTTCATATATTACATATACATACTAGGGATGTATTAAATGTATTTTTCAATGTTAACTTGTGTATTGATAATTTATAAAATGTCCTGAAATGAATAGTGTCAAAATTGACATTAATGATATTTTAAAATAAATATTATTTTATTAAATGATAGAAAATTCATAAATATATAAAATTCAGAAAATTTATTGAGATAATGTTTAAAATTTCATCCAGTACTCATTTATTTTTCGTTATTCATTTTATAGTAACTATATTAACCCTTAAAGAATAAAAAAGCTATGACGTCATGTTAAGAGTTAACTGGTTTAACTGATGGTAAAATAACAATGATAAGAGTAATAATGTGACATGAAGATGTATAAAAATAATTTTATGAGAGTATTATAACCCATACAAATTTTATATTATAAATAAATATCTTTTGATAAATTTTTAATTCAAAATTATTTTATATTAATGTAATATATTGAATGTTTCTAAAAGATCACATGAACTCAATTATTAAATGGAATATCTTCTATAACATCCTCACATCTCATTTATCCTTAAATATCATTCAAAACCAGCCCAAATAATCACCAAAATTCTCCCCTATAATCTTATAATCCTCATTTTGGGTAGAAATCAATCCAATAAATTAATTTTGTTTAATGGAAAAGGAGTAAACCAAATAAGAGGTAATAGTTTTCCACGATCACTTTAGTTTTACTTCATTCCACAGTCCATCATTTTTTATTATTAAATTAATATATAATAAAAATAGTATAATAAATATACTAATATTTTTTATGTTATGTTCCATACCTACTTCTACAAAAACATCCATTAAATGGGTAACGAGTTTACTATTTTTGTATGATAAACTACCACTTCCCGAAACGATGTAATTTTTTTTCCTTACCACTTCTCATTGTTTTCCATTATTATAAAAATATTATTTTTATATGATATAAATGATATATATATTTTATTAAAAAAATTTAATTGATATATAACACATAAATTCATTCTTTATAGTTTATATATATATAATAATGTCATTTGTGGAAGTGTGGACTACTGCCTCCTCAAAACAATGTGATTTGTTCTTATATTACATGGAATGTATAAAAGAAGGTTTTAATAAACCTATGTGTTATATATGAGTGATATATGACACTTTATTTTTAATATACATATTTATAAATTACATTTCATTCTTTTAACATGGAAAATAAATCAATGTAGTGTTCATACATATATACGGCCTATCATCTCGATGAATGGTGCATTTCATTTTCTATCTCCACATTTTATGCATTATTATATATATATATATAATGAATATATATGATATTTCAATCATGGTTTAAATTATTTATATGATTAAATTATGATCTATGTATTAGTAACAACAATTAATAAGTCAAATGATACTCCAGAACCTACACAATTAACATCTGAAATAGTAAAAATGGGTAAAGATTATAAAAAATGGGTGATAATGTAATATAATAAGATCATATATGATATCATAAATATTATTAATGTTATGATATAAATTAATAATATTATTTTTACCATTATACCTGAGGTGAAACAATGTAAAACTCTAAAGGAAGTTTGAGGTAAGGGATCATTGTCTCACTTTTATTTCTATGGGGCACCTCCCTTATACACTACTTGTTTCATTTGTGTAGTGTATATACCACCCATGAAAGTATTTTATTTGTATTTTTTTAAATATAATTTTATTTTAATGTCTTTATATATTTTATGTTTCCATGGGAATATGACTTTATAGATTATAAATTGATAATTAATTATCTCACAATTTCATCATTATTCAATATTTTTTTCTTTAAGTATTAACTGGGGAGTATTTATGTTGTACATTTTTTTTTCAAAAAATGATTTAAAATATGTTTTCACTATTCTCCGAAGAGTATTTGTATTAATGTCTATCGATTTTTTAATTTCTATATTTTTTTAAAATAAATAATTCATTCATTGTCTATAACAAGGCACTTTATGACTTTTCTTATAAAGGTAAAAGGAATGTTTTTTAAATTATATGGAATGTATTGAATTTACTACCATCATGATTTCCTAATGTTATTATTCTTACTTTAAATTTTTACAAGTCACATTTTTAAAAAACATTTTCTTTTATAAAAAACGCCCTTTAATTAAATTATTACAATGTTGTAAGGGATTTCATCTAAATTTAATTTCATTTTTTTATATTGTAATTTTTTGAACATAGTTCTTTTTATATGGTATATATACTTCCCTTTGAATAGTTATTTCATTAATAACCTTATTTTTTTGATTTTATAATTTTTATTTAATGTTATTACTTCATGGTAATCATGGTTCAAATTATTCTAAGTAGAATGGGACACTTGGGAATGGCTAAATATTAGTTTGATCCTGAATATTTTTAGTGATCTTTCAATATTATTTTAATTAATCAACATAAAAACCCTGATTGTTACATATCCTCCACAGGGGAATTATTGATTAATCCATATGTAATATTCAATAAAGTTATTTGGAATGAAATATTAAATAATAATCAAATCCATTTCTTGATATGTGAAATGCTTCAGACTAGCAATGCAGGGTGGGGCCCTAACATTATATAGCCCCTCGATGCATCGACATGTTATCATGAGAAAAATTATTTTGAAAAATTAAAAGCGTTTCAATATTTGGTAGTAAAAAATCTTGTGAATGGTCATCATAGTATATGCTTTCATGTGCCTCAGACATGACATCCATTAATTAAGAAAATCCTTCATAAAAATTTCAATTAACATTGTTTTTATCCGTGAGGATATAATATGATAAAACATATGGATTCATTTCATTATTAGTTATTTTATTAAGAGTAATGTGTTTCCGTTATCTATTATTCCATAGTGGTTATTCATTATCATGTTATTTAAATGTCACGTGGTCTCAATTATTTTCTGTACCATGTTTTTTTAAACATAACAATTCATTATTAATTATGTTTTATTTACCCTTAATGAGAATTTGATCTCCTATTTTATTATTTTTATTTTCCCCTAGTTATGAAGATTAATTTTTTTAATGAGTTCAAAGATGAAAATTAATTTCCATTGTTATATTTTATGTGTTACCAATGTAATAAGGGATCCAATTATGTATCTAGTCTTTTAAGACTACTAAATTAATCCATCATTTGGGATTTTATTCCTTATAATCATGCTAGTGTAATAAAATAACGCATCAACTCTGGGCTTATGGAGTTGGGGAATGAAACAAGGTATCCATGGAAGTTTAGTAGAATCCTTGAGAACCAAATTTAAGAAAACAAATAGATTACAAAATAAAATCGAATGGTATAGTATGTGTGAACATGTTATTTAAGGAATAATGTCTTTGAATTTTATGGAAATATGTTTAATGGTAATGATTATTTTTAGGTATTATATAAAATTTGAATATAAAATAATTCTAGGTATCTATATTATTGGGAATAAAACATTAAATATATGAGATAACCTTTGTAGTTAAAAAATTTCATTAATATTGAATATATTTTTGTAATTTTTTCAGTATTATTATCACATTTTGGATAATATTAATATGGATTTAGAAAAATGATAACCTACATGCGGGGAGATATCCCATCACATATGGGAAGTCTGTTGGTTTGAACCCATAACTGAAGGGTGACAAGGGTGAATCTCCAACCACTAGCATACATGAAGACTTGGTTAGAATGCATTTTTTAGTTAAATTATCAAATGGATAAGTTATATTTTGGTTTTATGAAAATATATTTTATAAAATAGATCACATTGGGATTGGAAAATTATTTTTTTATTAAGAGATTAGTGTTATTTCAGAAGATATTCACTATTTGGAACAATTTAAAATCAAGGTAAGAAACGTAATATGGGATTTTATTTGAGAAGTGAAAGATGAATAATATTTTTGAATAATATATGATATAATTGTAGAAATATGATGATTCATATAATTTATGTAAACCGTTAGCATGTCTTAGAGATCATATGATTTTGGAAATTAATCTTTTGGTATAAGACATTAAGAGTGATTAAATTTAGACTGAAGACTATGTGATCAAATACATCTGATTTCCTGGTTACAATCATAGTATAGAATATTTTTGAAGAAGGATATTTATTTCTTGAATGAACTCTATTGAAATATGGGTATTATTTTTGAATTTTTTATAGTATAGATATTTTTCAACAAATAATGGTTTATTTGTTTTGGAATTATCTTATCTTATCCTAACGATTTTGGATTTGGTTAATGTATAAAGATAGTAGAAAAATATATCTATTATTATTTAGAATTTTTGATCCCTATAAATTGATTCAAATTATTCAATCATGGAAAAAAATTCCCATAAATACTTATCATTTGTAGAAAAATTTGAGTTTGTGGTGGAAATTGATTAATGGATGAAACTCTAATTTTCATGTTTGTATGTTTCTCTTTGTTATTAGTCTTGGATATAAATTAATTCCTTAAATTTAGGAAAATTATTTTATAATGAAAACATTTTTTGTTTAATTTTCATACTGAGAAATAAATGGATTCCTTAACCCATCACTGTTTTATGGTCTTGTGATGATAGACTTTATAAGGACCATGTTCTCAATAATTATTCTTTAGAACATGATATATATATTTCTCTTCCATATCCATGATTTAAATAATGCTATCATATTCAAAAGCTATATTTTCTAGTGAACTTCACATTTCCCTTTCCCTCTTATTAAAAAGATGTTTTATTAACCCTATTTATGATTTTGGGGTTTCAATAATTGTATATTTCCCAATATCAAACCCTAGACTACTAAGATCTTGTCTGAACTATGAGGAAAAATTTTAATTAAGGTGTGGAGAATGTAACTCCACTATACATTAAAATATTTTTATTTTTGAATAAATGTTCCTATATTTCTTTGTAACACTCCAATATTTAATTGTAAGTTATTTTCATTAATGTAATTCAATAGTTTGTGCTACACGCTACACCGAGATCGAGCACACCACGACATACAAAAATAGCCATTCAAAAAGTGTTTATGAATAGTATTAACTGAATTTCTAATTTTATAAACTCTATATAATTTTATAATCCATATTATGTGTTTCTTAAACATATTATAAGAAAAAATTCATTTTTTCATATAATGGAATTATTTTTCAAAAAAATGAAATTTTACCACCTTTTAATGTGGAACCCTTTATAAAACCAATATTTGACAATTTTATATATTCTATTTAATAAAATTAAATTCTTCATTATAATCTAGACAAAAAAGTTTATTTTGGATAATTTTTGTTTACATTACAGATAACATTCATATTTTAATGAATAGTGAAAAATTATAAATTTTAATGGAAAAAACATTCTAAATCAAAATAATTTATAGTTTTATTTTTTGAATAGGAATGGTTTGGAATTATAATCACATTATATTTTTATCTTTTAATGCAATTTAGGTCATTATACATAATTTCACATTTAAATTTGACATAAATATATATCAATTTTTTTATTGTTTTTACTTCTTAAAAACCCTTTTTTGGGTTCTGACAATGAGAATTAATTTTAAATTAATCAATGATACTTCTATGTTATGAATTTTTTAAAATAGAATTCGTTTTTTAATTTGGAATATCAACATTATCTTTGGGTTAGTTTTTTGTATTTTTCTGAAATCTTTCAATATTTGATAAATAGTGTAAAACATTGTGTTATTATTTAAAAACCAACTTTTTATTTAAATAATTAATTATTTAATTTATTTATGTCAATATAGATATATAATACATATATTAGTTCAATGTGATACATTCAAGTCATTTTAATAATAAAATTAGTTGTATAAATGTTTGTTGAACATTTTACCTTCTTTTACCCACCGTCTGGGAGAATTTGCAAATTTGCATAAAAATTTATTTTACCACTTATGTGAGTTGAATTTCATAAATCTGAGAGAAAAAATTGATATCGATAAGTAAAATATTTTTCAACACTATGAATGTAATTTTTGGAGAACAATTACTTTTGACTTTTATTTACCACATATTAAAGTAAATAGGGTAATTAAAGGTAAAAATGGGATTATAATTACCCTAAAACATGTCCTAATTCTATTGGATAAGTATAATTCGACCAAAAACAACCTTAGGAATAAAATATGATCCTATTGGTCCACCTGGATTAGATTAGGACATTTATTATTATTTTATTTAAAGAAGTGTTAAAAGTGAAAAATTCATTGATTAATAACAAAACTATATTTAATATAGGATTATAAATAAGATAAATTCTACAATAAATATTTTTTAGATATATAAAAATATTTCCTACATAATGTTATTTTATTTATAATTTTTAGACATCAAATAATTAAATTTATTTATGACATAATAATGATGGAGTAATTACCTTATTAATGATTGATTAAAATTATTGATATTATAAATATCCAAAAAAATGTAATTTGAAACATTTGATGAATTAAAATAATTTTATTACTTAATATGATATTTTATGGTTGATTAAATAATTTTTATTCGAAGTAATCATGTTGTTATGATTTTCAAAAAAACAAAATACTAAATAGTTTCAAAATTGACCTAAATGAGTTTTAAAAAAACAACATTACTTGATGATATCATATTTATAAAAATATTTGATTTGGCCAAAGGGAGAAAATAATATTATATATGTTAGTAATGAACCACTTCTGGTTCATTTTGTAGTTTACAGTATGTTTATTAGACATATAGTGTAATAATACAAGAAGACACAGTGAAAGTTAATCTATTTAAGTAAATGTTAAATATAAAAGATATGGTTAATATGGTTACCTAAACATGTCTAAAACATATTGGTTGAGATTATTTCGACCCAAACCCACCTTAGCTTCGAAATAAATCAATTTATAACCATTATAAACCGAAAATGATATAAAATAAAAAAATATTTCTAGGTTTACCTAAAGTGACCCTCACCTCTCTTATAAATTGGTACTTCCCCTTATCTTAATTTCACACCTCAAAAGAAATTTTTCATGGCCAACCCATGCCCAAATAACCTCCCAACTACAGTCACTACATACTAGAGTCCTTCCTTTTATCATAAATCCAACCTATGGAGCCATTTTGATCAAATCAAAAGGATGCACTCGAAGTGGAGGTAATAATTTCACCACCCTTTTTCATGTTCAATTATTCTTCCACTTTAACATTCTCTTTTGATTCCATAACAAATTAATAACTCTAGTACCTTGTACATAATTTGTTGTTATTATAAATATGGTACAACCATATTCAATATTTTATCCATCATATAAATGATAAAGACCCCATAGGTGTGTACGTACAGCTTACCGTCTCAACATCGTGGTGTAGTTTGTTATTCAAAAACATCATTATTTTGATGGGTATAATAATGTGTATAACTAATGTAAATAATAAATATAACATGTTAATGATTATTTATATATGATAAATCATCCAATTATATACGATTTCACCTTCAAAAGAATGATATTGTTGCTCGTGCGTACGTACAGCTTAACGTCTCCATGACGCAATGGGAAGTCATTCACCATCGTAACCATTCCAGACTAATTTTGTTTTGATGATAAAAATAATGTTTAAAGATTTGATATCATTCTGGATAAGAATTAAATACATCATATCCATAAAAACCTGACTTATGTAACGAAAAATAAAAAGGAAAACTAATCAGTTAACACCCGAAATAATAATACTACTAAAATATTATTTACCAAATAAATATTATAATATCATGTATGATATCTTATTTTTATGTGTGGTTCTTGTATAATTTAATAACAATTATTTAACTTTTATATAGGAGGTAACTTTACCCTCGACTAAGGAAATGTACAAGGTAAGGTATGACAACCCTGTTTTTATTACCAAATTAATAATGATTTATTACATAAACTATTCACTTGATAGAAAACTGAAGATCGAGAGGTCTCGTGTCTTTGGGGCTTAGGATCATTACATAACAACTTCAAACATTAAATACAACATCAATATTGAAAACTTCATTTACATGACCACTACATTCCCTCGTACTTAGCGTTGCATGGGATAACCTGAGGACATGCATAAGAAAAGGGTGAGCTATAAAGCCCAATAAGAGAATAAACATGGAATAAATGAGGAGTAAAATACTTGTTAGACAATAGTAATATCAATATATCACAAGAGAAATATGAACAAAAAATCATGAAAACTAATGATAATCATAACATGGAAATGTGGGAACAACACTTAACACGGAATTAGCATGAGCCAAGACTCATTGCACATGGAGCATGAGTAAATCCTCGTTGCACATGAAGCATGAGTAAACCCTCATTTCCCATTAATTAGCATGATTCAACACTCATTTCACATGGTGTATCATGATACTATACTTTACCCAATGCATTGGAGCGCTATAAGGGCACACCCTTCTTAATCATTTCATTTCATGCATAAGTGTGCCACATGGATCATACAACATGGATTCATAAAAAATAATAATTTATTCCTTGATAAAGTAATGTGTAATTCATACATGAAACATTATAATCAATAAGTAAATATTCATAAAGGTGAATACCCTTTATGGAGAAATGGGCACGGTGTTCACTATACAATGGCATTGGCTTAGAAAGTGGGTGCGATTTCGGCAGCGTAACGGCGTGAGATTAGAATTCATAAAAAATGTTTTTGAGAGAGAAAAGGGTTCCTAATAATATTTACATGTAATGTACAGTAAGGAGGTCATATAGATACATGTCCCAACAATTGTAATGGAATTTATTTCATGATACAAAAGTATTGCTTGAATGTAAATGAGGAGAGGGAAGTTCTTTCAGAATTTTGGCATAGTAACAGGTGTACATTGGAGGCATTTAATTAGAGATAAAGGGGTCTCCCATCATTCAAAAATAAATATGGAAGTATAAGGGAGGTGAAAAACCATACCCCAACATTCATAATTGAAATTAAAAGGGAAAAACAACTTAATGAAAATTGGAAAAAAATGAGGAAAGAAGAAAACTCCTTACTTGGAAGTGTTCTTCCAAAGGCTAGAGAGAGGCTTGTGAGAGGCTTCTTGGGAGCTTGGGTCACCTTGGGTGGATTCTACAGAGATTAGGGAAGAGTTTTGACTAACTCAAAAATCTTTGAGTGAGGAGGAAGTGGGATCTTGGGTGGGTTTATATAGGAATGGTGAGGGAATTCTTTATTATTTAGGTTTGGGTCCCCTTACATTAAATTAATCCAATCCACAAACCATCCCATGATATTATCCCATGGTTTTTGGAAATGGGAATATGGAAATAATATTTTATACTGCCAAATTATGAACATCTTAAAATAACAGGGTTGCTTATGGGGAGGTGAGTCATACCTCCTTGGAAATTAATTTAAAAAGACAAGGTGTTTAATAAGTTTTGAGGGGTCCATTAATGCTTTGAAATGTAATCCAAACAAACCCAAAATCACTTTATTTCAATGGTAAAACATATACTGGCCTAAACTAAATATTTTTGTATTTTATTACATCACTATTGGTTCATTATGATGTCATAAAACACATTATATATTTAAATGGTATTTAATTTTTACTCAAAAATTTGACTGTCTCAGAAAATTATGAAAAATTCACCATTGGATAATTTTGACATCATGACTCCAAAAATATCATTTATTTTATCTAAATAATTTTCTAAATATGTTAATTTTTACTTTTATAATAAATTCCGACATTTATCGAAAATTCACGGGTTTTGACAAAAATGTCTTTCAAACCTTAATAAAAATTATAATTGCATTCTTACAATTATATGAAAATTTATATATAATAAAACTAACATTATTATAAAAATAATAATCTTTTATTAAAAAATTTTTTAATTCAAAAATCCCTTAATTTAATAAAATATATTTCTTAATTTAATAATAACTAAAAAACATCGTTTGTACATTAAAAACAATTTACAATGTATCAATAATGACAAGAAATTATATTCATTTTTATATACAAAAATAATGTACATGAACATAGTACTATCGATTTGTTACAAAACCCCTTAAAATATCCACATAAGACCTAAGGGTAAGGTGTGCGATGGTGACCGACTCTTGGGGTGGTTCGGATAACATCGATGGGGTTGTAATTTCTATCATCATCCCCTTCTCCCATGGACGGTCCCGTTCGATCTTGACATGGTGAAGCTCAGCTTGGTCTTGGTCAAGAGAGAAGCCCAAGGATGCCACCTCTTTTCCATGCTCTGATAAATGGGCTTCGTATGGGGAAATTCTACTGGATGAGGCCATCACTTCCTTTTTCTGAGTAAATTTGGATTTGTTAAAGCCCTATATTTATACTAATCATGTGATCACTGTTCACCAACTATATTAACAACGGTCCAAATTATTAACATAAAACCAAAGAAGTTGACATTTTATATAAACATAAAGAGACATTTAATTATATCAAGAGGAATTTCCATTAATGAAACATTTGGTCGTTACAATATTCCACCCTTAAGAAATTTCACCATCAAAATTTTCCTTTTCACACACTAAAACAGATGTGGGTAACTCAGCTTCATCATTTTTTCTTATTCCCAAGTAGATTCTTCAAACTAGTGGTTTCTCCACAACCCCTTGACGAGCGGCATTGTCTTATTTCGTAGAACTTTTTCTCTATGATCTAGGATCTTCACTGGTTTCTCCTCATAAGAAAGATCATCTTCTAATTGTACCACCTCAGAAGAGAGTACATGTGAAGGGTCTGGTATGTACATCTTTAAGAGGGATACATGAAAGACATCATTTGCGTTGGCCATGGTAGGTGGAAGTGCTAGTCGATATGCCACAGCCCTTACACGATCAATAATCTTGAAGGGGCCGATGTACATTGGACTTAACTTTCCTTTCTTTACAAACCTCATGACCTTCTTCCATGGAGATATGCATTGAAAAACCATATCTCCAACTTTAAACTCACGGTCTCATCAACCGTTATCTACATAACTCTTCTGTCAACTCTGGGCTACCTTGATATGATGCTTAATGGTTTTCACCTTCACCACCATTTCATCGACCATTTCTAGTCCAAGAAGCTTAAGTTCACCCACCTCATCCCAACAGACCGGTGTTCTACACCTTTTCCCATAAAGGGCATCATATGGTGCAATTTGGATGATTATGTGGAAACTGTTATTATAAGAGAACTCAACCAGAGGAAGTTGTTGATTCCATCCTCCTTTAATTTCCATTGAGTATGCTCTCAACATGTCGTCAAGTGTTTGGATAGTCCGCTCAGACTGGCCATCATATTGAGGATGATAGGCCGTACTGAAGTTCAGTTCAGTATTCAGAGCATGTTGGAGTCTCTTCCAAAACATATAGGTGAATCTTGGATCTCGGTCAGAAACAATAGATTGTGGTACTCCATGCAACCATACCATTTTCCTAATATATATTCGGGCGAGTTGATCCAAAGAGAAATCCTTTAGAATAGCAATGAGGTGTGCAGTCTTTGTAAGATGATCCACAACAACCCAGATTGCATTGTTTCCTTTGGAAGTCCTTGGAAGTCCGGTGACAAAGTCCATGGTGATGTTCTCCCATTTCCATTCTGGTATGGGAAATGGTTGCATCATCCCTGTAGACTTCTTCCTCTCTGCCTTCACATGCTGACACACTAGGAACATTGACGTATATTCAGCGATATCCTTCTTCATATTATCCCACCAAAAGTTTTCTCGGAGATCTTGATACGTCTTTGTGCTCCCTGGATGAATAGTGAAATTTGAACTATGTGCATCATCCAAAAGTTCCTTCTTTAGCTCTGTACTCGATGGAACAGATAGTCTTTTCCCAAATCGCACAATTCCTTCTTCATTAACATTAAACTCCAAGGATATCTCTTTTTTGATAGCTTCCACTTTTTCCAGAATTCCCACATCATCCTTTTGAAAATCCTTTAACCTTTCCAAAATAGACAGTTGACCAATCATTTGTTAATGGATTGATGATGTTCCCTTCTTTATGATTCCCATGTACATCTTCATCAAGTCTAAAAATATTGGATCCTTCTCAATTTTCATCATTGATAGAATTGATGGGTCCTTTCTACTTAGGGCATATGCCACCTTGTTCTCTTTCCCAGGGTGGTATTGTATTGAATAGTAATAATCCTTGATGAGTTCTATCCATATTCTCTGGCGCATATTAAGCTCATTATGTGTGAATATATATTTAAGACTCTTGTGGTCAGTATATATCTCACATTCCCCCCCATAGAGATAATGCCGCCAGATTTTCATGGCAAAGATCTCTACCGCCAACTCCAGATCATGCGTTGGACAGTTTCTCTCATGGATTTTCAACTGTCTTGAGGCATAGGATATCACTTTATCATTCTGAATCAGCACATAGCCTATTCCCTTCTTGAAGCATCCCTTAATACCACAAAAATTTCACCACTTGTGGGTAAGGTGAGCACGTGCGCAGTGATAATCCTCCTTTTCAACTCCATGATTCTTTCTTCGCATTAATCACTCCAAGAAAACATTACTTAGTTTTGAGTTATCTTGGTAAGAGGTTTGGACAATCGTGAGAAATTTATCATAAATCTTCGATAATATCCAGGTAACCTCAAGAAGTTATGGATATCTGTTACCGATGTAGGCCTTGACCATCCCTCAATTGCATCTATTTGGGAGGGATCCATAGATATCCCATTTCTTGTGATGATATGTCCCATGAATGAGACCTCTTTTAACTAGAACTCACACTTGATGTAATTTGCAAAGAGATTCTCCTTGCGCAATGCCTCTAGTACAGTTCCTAAATACTCCTCATGATCCTCCTTAGTTTTGGAGTATAATAGAATATCATCTATAAAGAGTACCAAAATTTTGTCGAGGTAATCTCTAAAGACTCTATTAATTAAGTCCATGAAGACTGATAGTGCATTAGTGAGTCCGAAAGGAATTACTATGAATTCATAGTGTCCGTCTCTTGTGCGAAAAGAAGTTTTGGGGATACATTCCTTCTTCACCCTTACATGATAATATCCCAACCGCAAGTCCACCTTGGAGATGTATTGTGCTCCACACAGTTGATCGAACAAGTCATCAATCCGTGGAAGAGGATAATTGTTCATTATCGTGATTTTGTTAAGTTCACGATAATTGATGCAAACCCTCATTGACCAATCATTCTTATTGATGAAGAGGACTGGTGCACCCCATGGTGAAGCACTTGGGCGTATAAACCCTTTATCAAGATACTCCTGTAGTTGTTTCTTCAGCTCTTTAAGTTCCAAGACATCCATTCCATATGGAGTCTTGGATATTGGTAGTTCCCCTAGTATAAGTTCAATTGAAAATTCAACATCTCTTCTAGGAGGAAGACCAGTCAGTTCCTCGGGAAACACATCAGCAAATTCCATCACAATAGGAATTTCTTCAAGGATGGTTTCTTCCTTAGAGTCAATCATCTGAGCTAGATACGCATGCTAATAGGGTAGTAATATCCTTGCTTGAGATGATGGAGCTAAAGGAGATTCATATTCCTCCTTACACTTATAAGGAATCGGGGGTCGATTCTCCATATGGAGTGTGATTTCCCTCTCCCAACAATTTATGTTGGCTCTATATAAGGAAATCCAATCCATGCCAAGAATTTCATAAAATTCCTCTTGAGGGATTATAAAGATGTTCACCAGAAAAATTAAATCCACAGATTATAATAGGGGAGGACTTATATTCATGGGATGCAATGATTGCCCCATTTTCTGTACTCACCGACATATTTACTTCCATGATTTACGGTGGTTCTAGGATTGTTCTACTAAACTTTTGAGATATAAAAGGAATGCATAGTACCTGCATCAAAAAGTATGTTCCCTATTCTTGAGTGAATAAATAGCGTACGTGTCACCACTTCGTTGTTGGGGTTCACTTCAGTAGAAGTGATTGTAAAAGCTCTTCCTTACTGCCTTGGAGGTTGTTGGTTTCCTCCAAAAACCCATAGATTAGGGAAATGATTTGAAAAATTCCCTTGTTCATTACATTTGTAGCATTGATCCACGTGTTGAGGTTCTAACAGAGCATTCCTCTCCTTTGTCACAGCAATGGGTCTTTCTTCCCGACTGTTAACAGCTTTGTGCCCTTCTCTTACACACATGAAGAATTTCCTCGCCCCCTTAAGGCAATTTCCAGGGTGCTTCATTCCGAACTTTTGGAAAATGGGGTGCTGGATCTTCTTATCACCGTTGGATTTATCCATCAGACCACCAGCATTGAATTCCACCTTACGCTTCTTATCCCCATGACACCCATGTGATTCTATGATCTCCATTTCGACCTTGAGGGCACATCGGACAATTTCCTCATAGCTGTCGAAGTCATGGATCGACAATGCTTTCCACAGGCTAGGCTTCATCCCACCAAAGAAGCAGTCAAATTTGTATTTGGGGGTAACAAAAAACACGGAAGCATATCGTGCAAGCCTTGTGACGTTTTCCTCATACGCTCTAACAGATTCTTCATCGTTTTTCTTGAGGGAAAGGAATTCCCTTTCTATCTTAAGCTGTATGGTGCACGGAAAATATTTATCGAAAACATCTTCTGGAAATCCTTCTATTCCAACACCTCGATCTCCTCCTTAAGCAGCGTATTTTTGATCAACCTCCACCATTGATCAGTTTCACCCTCCATACGGTATGCCGCTAAGAGAACCTTCTCTTTTTCAGAACATTGAAGGATGGAAAAGATCCTTCCAATGGAGCTGATCCATTCCTCAGCGATCATGGGATCAGATGATCCACAAAATGTAGGAGGACTTTGTCTCATGAAGCTCTCGATAACAACGTTTTCCTTCTTAGGGGGGTTTGGACATTCCTCTTGACCCGTGTTTCTATTCAATGCTTGAGTTAGATGAGATATAAGCATGACATTGTTCTCGATTCCCACTCCCATTGGATTGGGAATCTCATTAGTACAATCATCACACTGATCTTCACACCAGTTGGTAGCCTGAGTCCTCCAATTACAGGCCATTGGATGGAATAAAAGGAATGTTAGGGGGGTAACACATAAAGTGTAATAAAAATACAAAATTTGATGACATATAAATAAACTTTTATTTCCTTAACTCATGAGTCTATAGGAATCAATCTAGTCTTTTCATGATCTACTTTCAAACAGATATTCTTAGAGGAATTTTTTTAATTCCCTTAATAAGGGTTCATACTAAACTTGTGAATTTATCAAAACATATCCCCTGGGAGTGTCGTAACCAAGAGTGTAGTAAGGCCTGTTGTCGTGCACCAGTTCCCATTCGAGTCTAGCTCAAAGCGGTGTTTTCGAGTTTCACCCCTAGGATACATCTGTGCCAGAGCCGCCTCTACCTGCTTGTATACAGACAAGGATTTTTTTTTGATAAACCACTTAATCAGTACTTAACAAAACATATGGATGTTTTTATTATACGTAGTCTTGTCTCTATGTCTTTACAAGGGTTTTCTAATCCAAATAAGTAAAATAACTAAACCTATCCTCTGATACCACTATGCAACCCTTGTTTTGTTACAAACTTAAACCTGATTTATTACATAAACTATTCACTTGATACAACCTGAACGATCGAGAGGTCTAGTGTCTTTGGGGCTTAGGATAGTTACATAACAACTTAAAACATGAAATACAACATCTTTTTTGAAAACATCTTTTACATGACCACTACATTCCCTCGTACATAGCATTGCATTGGATAACCTGAGGACATGCATAAGAAAAGTGTGAGCTACAAAGCCCAGTAAGAGAATAAAAATAGAATAAATGAGTAGTATAATTCATGTTAGACAATAGACATATCAATAGAGGACTAGAGAAACAAGAACATAAAGGCATTATAAAGCATGATAATCACAACATGGAAATGTGGAAACAACACTTAACATGAAATTAGCCTGAGCCAAGACTCATTGCACATGGAGCATGAGTAAATCCTCATTTAACATGAAGAACGATTAAAACCTTGTTACAATTGAATTAGCATGAGTCAACACTCATTGAACATGACGTATCATGATACAATACTTTACCTAATGCATTGGAGTGATATAAGGGTGCACCTTTCATAAACATTTCGTTTCATGCATAAGTGTGCCACATGGATCATAAAACATGGATTCATTAAACATATTGATTTATTCCATGATAAAAGAATGTGGAATTATTACATGAAACTTTATAATCAATATGTAAATATGCATAATGGTGAATACCCTTGATGGAAAAATGGGCATGGTATTCACTACACAATGGCATTGTCTTAGAAAGTCGGTGCGATTTCAGCAGCATAACGGCGTGACATAAGAATTCATAAAAAAAGTATATGAGAAAGAAAGGGGATCCTCATTATATTTAAATTTAATGTATAGAAAGTATTTCATATAGATACATGTCCCAACAATTTTAATTTAATTTAGATTCATGATACAAAAGTATTGCTTGAATGTCAATGAGGAGAAAGAAGGTCCTTTCGGAATTTCAGCATAGTAACAGGTGTACATGGGAGGCATTTAATGAGATAGAAAGAGGTCTACCATCATTCAAAAATAAAGAGGGTAGTACGAGGGAGGTGAAAACCCATACCCCAACATTCATAATTGAAATTAAAAGGGTAAAACAACTTAATGAAAATTGGACAAAAATGAGAAAGGAAGAAAACCCCTTACATGGAAGTGTGCTTTCAAAGGCTAGAGAGAGGCTTGTGAGAGGCTTCATGGTAGCTTGGGGCACCTTGGGAGGATTCTAAATAGAGTAGGGCAGAGGATGGATGAACTCAAAAGGCTTTGAGTGAGGAGGACGTGAGATATTGCGTGGGTTAATATAGGAAAGGTGAGGGAATTCTTTATTATTTAGGTTTGGGTCCCCTTACATTAAATTAATCCAAACCACAATCCATCCCATGATATTATCCCATGGTTTTTGGAAATGGGAATAGGGAAAAAATATTTTATATGGCCAAATTCCAAACATCTTAAAATAACAGGGTTGCTTATGTGGATGTGAGTCATACCTCCATGGAAATTAATTTAAAAATACAAGGTGGTTAATAAGGCTTGAGGGGACCATTAATGCTTTGAAATGTAATCCAAACATTCCCAAAATCACATTATTTTAATGGTAAAACAGATATTGGCCGAACATAAAGATTATAGTACTTCATTACATCACTATTGGGTTATTATGATGTCATAAAACACAATATATATTTAAAGGATAATTAATTTTTACTCAAAAATTTGGCTGTCTCAGAAAATTATGAAAAATTCACCGTCGGATAATTTCGACATCCTAATTCCAAAAAATAACATTTATTTTATTTAAATTATTTTCTAAATATTTTAATTGTATCTTTTAAAATAAAAACCTATATTTATCGAAAATTCATGGGTTTTGACAAAAATGGCTTTCAAACCTTAATAAAAATTATAATTTCATTCATACAATTATTTGATAATTTATATATAAAAAAATTAATCTAAAAATAATAATAATAATATTTTATAAAAAATTTATTTAATTCAAAAATCCCTTAATTTAATAAAATATATTTCTTAATTAAATAATAACCGAAAAACACCATTTGTACGTTAAAAACTATTTACAATGTATCAATAATGACAAGAAATTATATTCATTATTATATACAAAAATAATGTACATGAACATAGTACTATAGATTAGTTACATAACCCCTTAAAATAGCCACATAAGACCTAAGGGTAAGGTGTGCGATGGTGACAGACACATGGGGTGGCTCAGATAACATAGCTCGAGTGGTAATTTCTATCAAATTCCACTTCTCACGTAGACACTTTCGTTCAAGCTTGACATGGTGAAGCTCAACTTTGGCTTGGTCAAGAGAGAAGCCCAAGGATGCCACCTCATTTATGAGTTCTGATAAATGGGCTTCGTATGTGGAAATTCTACTATATGAGGTCATCGCTTCCTTTGTCTGAGTAAATTTGGATTTGTTGAAACCCAATATTTATATTAATCACGTGATCATTGTTCAATAGATATATTAGAAACAGTTAAAATACATTGTCAAGACCCATAAATTTCAAGGAAATGTTTTTCTTAATTTTCTTTGGAATTTAACAAGAACGCATTTCCTGACGGCACCTGATTCCGAGGCCCGGTGTGCCCGGAATTATTTTCCAAAGTTTGACACGGGTACGTTCAGCGAACGGGCGAGCATGTTTTTCTAACTTTTGAACCGGTGCTCGGAATTGAATTTGGAGGGCACCGATGGAATCGCAGCGCCGGTTTTTTTTAGAAATGCCTCTTCTGGAGTTGTGTTTTCTCGGTTGTGGTTTTTAATTTTTGGGTTTTATATTATGAAATAAAATAAATTTGTGCGACAATTTTATTTTTATTTCACTTAAAGCCACTTGAAGACCACATTAATCTGCTTAAGCTAAGTTAAAGCGGATAGGGTGCTATCCAAAAATATCCTACCCTCTTGGTAGGATATTTGTGAGGTGGGGCCCGCACGATCCCCACCATTTCTTTTTCGCTAAGTAATGCACCAGTGAAAACCCGTCATTATGAAAGTCAACTGACACATTTTCTTAAATTCTTAACGCACCATTTAATTGAGCGGTTTTATTCATTAAGTTAATTCTATGAATTAACTTAATCGTTTCTTAACCGGTATACAATCCGTTGGCGTAATAATAAAATAAGACCAATGCACGACTTCTGGAGAATTTCTCGTTGAGGGGTTTTGAAAAATTTTGTGCCTTCATCCTCCTTCGAAAAGAACGCGGAGAACACGAAGAACGTGAAGAACGCGAAGAACGTGAAGAACGCGAAGAACGCAAAGAACGCCATCACCCTCGGAGATTGACGATGCTTCTTCTGAGACGTTCTTCCCCACAACGATCTCCGATCACCAACTGCTTGAGGTAGGAGATTTCAGGTTTCTTCTTTTAAATCTCTTTGTGGGATATAAAAACATCATGGATTTAATTAATATAATTAAATCTACATGTTCTTGAACCTCGGAGTTCGTCGACACGACACCGTATTCCGCGATGACGCGACACCCTTCTACGACGCGACGATCAGCTCCTTCCGCGACGATCAATTCCGCGAAGAACGTGCGCTTGACGACTACGGCGAGGTAGGGATTTTTATTTGAGAACAATCTTTAATTCCCGTGATTGTTTCTTTTTAAAAAAAAGAACCCAGTTTCATAAAAACAATTTTATTTTATTAAAATTGTTATTTGTTATGTTTTATATGTGTTAATTATCTTCCCGCTTGTATCATCTAACGCGGAGGGTGTGGGCCAAACAAACAAGGCCCGACAACCCTCAGCAGTTCTTCGTTGTTGTGCAGATTTGGCGGGCGATGACAAAATGTGCCGCAAAGGCGATTTATTGATTCCTCAGTAATGAACGGAACCCGGGAGGAACAGTGGCATAGACAGAAACGAAATCGGACCACCGGAGCAACTCCGGTGGTCCGTAGAACCCACCGGCGGCGCCGGCGGCCGGAGGTGGCGGCGCCCCGGCGCACCGCCAGACAGGGCCGCCGCGGCTGAAGCCACGGTGGCGGGGGCCGGCGGACCCGCGGCCGCGTGGGTCCGGCACACACGGGACGCGGCATAGCCGCGTCCGTTGATCCAGCACGGCCCCACGCGGGGCCGCGACACCATCATCACGCGGGGGTAGTGCCCCGCGGCTCCCTCGCTCGGCCGAGCAGAGCCGAGCCGACCCGACCGGCCAGGTCGCGCCCTGGCTGGGCCGAGTCGCGCCGATCTGGGTCGGACCCGGACCCGGTTCGGGCCAACCCAGGGGGGTTGGGCCAGGTCGGTCCGGGCCCAGACCCCCCCAGCTTCGGACCATTTTCGTTCTTTTGTCCGTAACATGAGCTACGGGCCTCCGAACGATGCACCGTCAGTGGCGATGCGATCCTTGGATCGAGATGGTCGTTTCAGTATATCGCACTCAAGGTTTCAGATTACTTTGGGTTCGGCCGAGTTGGTTCGTACACGAAACCAACCGGGCCCTCGGAGCTAAAACGCTCATATCTTGAGCTTCAGACGTCCGATCAATGTGCCGTCGACTTTGTTGTTTTCCTCTATGTGAGAAGGATCTTTTGGAATACTCCTCCCGAGTTTTTCACGCAGGTGGAGTACGGTCGGGTTGGTTTTCCCTTAAAAACCAACCGGACCCCAGGTACGAAAAAGCCAGTAACTCTCAGACCGGGCATCTGATTGACGCGCCGTCTGCGACGTTGAGTTCCTGTTGACGATACAGAACTTTTGGATACATCAACTCTAGACTAGGTGTCAGTTGATGTACCAGCCTCTCGGATCGTGGAGTGGACCCTCCCACGCGAGCTTACAATGTGCAGGAACCCTAGAGCTGGCTGTGACTGCAACATCGACGACGATGAAGACAATCGTACTGGAATCCTATGTGGGTTCGACGATGAAGACTGTCGTACTGGAATCCTATGTGGGTTCGATGATGAAGACAATCGTACTGGAATCCTATGTGCGTTCGACGATAAGGACTATCGTACTGGAATCCTATGTGGGTTCGACGATGAAGACTATCGTACTGGAATCCTATGTGGGTTCGACGATGAAGACAATCATACTGGAATCCTATGTGGGTTCGACGATGACGACTATCGTACTGGAATCCTATGTGGGTTCGACGATGAAGACAATCGTACTGGAATCCTATGTGGGTTCGACGATGAAGACTATCGTACTGGAATCCTTTGTGGGTTCGACGATGAAGACAATCGTACTGGAATCCTATGTGGGTTCGACGATGAAGACAATCGTACTGGAATCCTATGTGGGTTCGACGATGAAGACTATCGTACTGGAATCCTATGTGGGTTCCACGATGAAGACTATCGTACTGGAATCCTATGTGGGTTCAACGATGAAGAAAATTGTATCGTAATCCTCTGTGGATTCGACGACGATGTCAACAGTGCTTGTATCCTAAGTGGGTCCCAGTAAGATGAATCAGTGACTACATCTGATCATCTCTCTTGCTTTGCAAATGAGGTGTACCTGTGTGAGCTGAAACCCTGTTTTACTTTCCTTCGTGGATTGTGTTGAGGTATCCTGTGTGGATTTACGTTTTACATTCCTTTGTGAATTGTGTTGAGCTATCCTGTGTGGATTTACGTTTTACTTTCCTTTGTGGATTGCATTGAGCTATCTTGTGTGGATTTACGTTTTACTTTCCTTTCTGGATTGCGTTGAGCTATCCTATGTGGATTTACATTTTACTTTCCTTTGTGGATTGCGTTGAGCTATCCTGTGTGGAATTACGTTTTACATTCCTTTGTGGATTGAGTTGAGCTATCCTATGTGGATTTTACGTTTTGATTTCTTGTGTGGTCTGGGTTTTACTTCAGCTCGGATGTTGGAGCCGAGCAAGAATTGATGACTTAGGTATATGTATGGGCATATACCTAAGCAGTGTCGGATGTTACTTTGTGATTGTATCTTTCCTTTGTGGATTATCCTTAGTGGATTCTGGGAGCCCTTCGGGGGTCTCGGGGTCCCTACTGAGTAGCTTATAGTCACCCTTGCATGGGCTATGCCCGCATTATGTTGTGTTGGTTGCAGACGACGGACAACGCTGATCGTGGTGGAGGCATGCGGAGTAGGACGGTACCTGGAGGTGGACCACTGGGTGGGACATACTCGGAGCGGTCAGGTGGACCCGAGGAGCAGTGGAGGCGATCTGTACCCACCCTTAAGGTGGGACTTCCAGTGGACGGCTTGACGTTGCGGCTTTACTTTTCAGTTGATTTTTTTCCCCTTTCAGTTGTACTTTACAGTTGGGCTTGTATTTCCGGCCCCCTTTAATTTTCTGCACTTACTGTTGTACCATCTTTTACATAGTGTTTACTTCTTCCTCTTGCTTACTCTGTGGTTCTTGTTTACTTTTAAAAGGAAATGACTTCCCTTTTACTGGGATTTATGCATTGGTGCTAGTCGCCAGCCCCTGGCCTATGGAAGGCGGGTTTGGGGTAGTCATGGCACGGGCCCCGAGGACGGGTCGTGACAAATTGGTATCAGAGGGAGGTTCGGTTCTACCACAGACTCTGATCATTATTCTATGTGAAGCAATAGTGTTAAGCTTATTGAGTGTGGTTATCAGTCCAGGGAGCCTAGTGTTGGTGCGGCGGCCGTCGTATCCGTACACCAGGACCCTGACTTCTGATTTCCGACTTAATGCACGAAAACATGGATTACATGTGTGTTTCAAGTTTTCTTTGTGATTACTTGTATCAGCTCACCAGGTATACTGTTCTGACCGTGGTGCACCTGTTTCTTTTTAGGATGGCCCCATGACGGCAGCCAGCTAGGGTTCCGAGCGTTGTGCATGGCGAGAGCCCACCGAGGGACGAGGACTCGGTACAGGGCCCTTTGACAGCTGAGGCACCGGTGGTACCTATACCCGCCAAGCCACCGATGCTACCAGCCCCAGCCGCTGATGATGCACGTCGCCATAGTGCACTGCATGAGTTCCAGCGCCAGCGACTGCCCAGGTTCCGCGGGGAGACAGACCCTCAGGCCGCCGAGGACTGGCTGGAGGCAGTTGTATGGGTTTTCAGATTAGTGAGGACACCAGCAGACCTCATGGTGATCCTCGCAGCGAGCCTCCTGCACGCGGCGATAGGTAGATGGTGGAGCTTGATGCTCCAGGTGCATGATGAGGCATCTCTCCTCTAGACGGACTTTGAGAGCATCTTCCGCTCGGAGTTCGTCCCAACCACCTTCCGTGCGGTGTGCATCCAGGAGCTACTACAGCTGCGGCAGGGCAGCATGACGGTTGCCCAGAACTCGGCGAGATTTACTGATCTCTCGCACTACTCCACCGATATGGTACGAGATCCATTCTTCCGGGACCAAACCTTCGAGCAGGGACTGAGGCATGAGATCAGGGCCTCGATGATCTCCCTTAACATTCCGATGCAGGCAGAGGTGTTGGAGAGAGCCCTTTTAGTAGAGAGTTTCCTCTCCGAGCAAGCACCAGCGGCAGGACCCTCCACAAGACGACCCACAGTGGAGTCTTCTGCAGCTGGAAGTCTACAGGTGATGCAGAGGTCCAAGCGGGCCAGACCATAAGATGGGAAATCTCAGGGTGATGATTCGGTTGTGCGGGGCACACGAAGGAGAGCCAGCTACTCGAGGAGCAGGCAATGCCACGCATGCGGCGGGCAAGGTCACATGGCTCGACACTGCCCGACTCATCCTGCTGCTGAACAACAGGCGGTAGAGGGATCTCCCAGACAGAGGTTCGACCATGAAGGTCCACAGGGAGAAGGCGGGCGAGGCAGAGGAGCTGGCCGTGCAGCTGGTGGTGGACGACGCTTCGGGGTGTTTCCACCACCACCACCAAGAGGTCCACCCCGACCGTAGGGGACAGGAGGAAATAGGAGAGCTTAGATTCAGGTAGTTGAGGCCTACGATCATGGAACTCCGGGAGCAGGTGGATAGGAGGGGGACTAGCTCCAGACCTGGAGAATTTTGTTCATGTTGCTTTTAGTTTTTTTGTTGTATGTTTGTAGATGCTTTGGGTCTTTGTACATGAGCTGCAGTAATAAAAGATACCTTTTTTGTGGCATTTACTTTCCTTTCCTCTCTTGTGTTGTTACTAAGAGGTTCTAGATTAGACTGTTGACTTGATCCTCACTTGAGAGATACCTACTGGAGGATTCCCAGTTACCACACACTGATGCCGACAGTGTGACTCAACCCTTGGAGGCGAGAGTAACGGTTGGATCTCTTGGTAGTAGCGTCGAGGCCTTAGCACGTCATCCTTGGTGTGGCTTTGTATCATCCATGTTGGGATTGATTTTATTAGGCAAAGAAATTGGTTCATCCCTGGGATGAGACCAGATTTCCTTTATCGGCAAAGGAGAAACCACAACAGCTCTTGTAGGACCAGAGAAGGTCCAGACCATCCAGGAGCGGGTGAGGACAACTTATATCCGGCAAAATTATTATGCTGACAGGAGGTGGAGGCCACTAGAGTTCGAGGATGGAGATTACGTTCTCTTGCGTGTCTCAACTCGACATGGTTTACGGTGATTTGGAGAGGTGGCTTTTCGCCTAGCTCTACCACCTCAGTTGCACAGGGTGCACGATGTCTTCCACGTATCTCAGCTGAGGAGATACGTGCATGACCCGACACACATCATTGACCATGGGGAGCTGGACGTTGATGATGGGGTGATTTTTGCGGAGATCCCAGTGGAGATCGAGGATCGATAGGAGCGGGTCCTACATGGACGATCGATTCCTCTAGTACGCATTATATGGAAGCACGGGAACCTCCAAGAGATCCCTTGGGAGTGGGAGTCACAGATGTGTGCTCAGTAACGCCCTTGTATCCCTAAGATTGTGGTGAAGCTTTACGGGGACGTAAATCCCTGTGGTGGGGGTAATGTAAAGACCCGTAAATTTCAAGGTAATGTTTTTCTAAATTTTCTTTGGAATTTTACATGAACGCAGTTTTTGACGGCACCTGATTCCGAGGCCTGGTGTGCCCGGAATCATTTTCCGAAATTTGACTCGGGTACGTTCAGTGAACGAGCAAGCGGGTTCTTCTAACTATTGAACCGGTGCTCGGAATCGAATTCTGAGGGCACCGATGGAATCGAAACGCCAATTTTTACTTAGAAATACCTCTTCCGAAGTTGCGTTTGCTCAGTTGTGGTTTTTAATTTTTGGGTTTTAAGTTATGAAATAAAATAAAGTTGTGCGACAATTTTATTTTTATTTCACTTAAAGCTGCTTGAAGAACACTTTATGCTGCTTAAGCTAAGTTAAAGCGGATAGGGTGCTATCCAAAAATATCTTACCCTCTTGGTAGGATATTTGTGAGGTGGGGCCCGCACGAGCCCCATCGTTTCTTTTCTGCTAAGTAACGCACCCGCGAAAACCCATCATTATGAAAGTCAACTGACGCATTTTCTTAAATTCTTAACGCACCATTTAATTGAGCAGTTTTCTTCGTTAAATTAATTCTATGAATTAACATAATCGTTTCTTAACCGGTTTACAATCCGTTGGCATAATAATAAAATAAGACCAACGCACGTCTTCTGGAGAATTGCCTGTTGAGGGGTTTTGACAAATTTTGTGCCTTCATCCTCCTTCACGAAGAATACGAAGAACGTGAAGAATGCGAAAAACAGGAAGAACGTCGTCACCCTCGGAGATTGACGAAGCTTCTTCCGAGACGTTCTTCCCCGAAACGATCTCTGATCACCAACTGCTTGAGGTAGGAGATGTTGGGTTTCTTCTTTTAAATCTCTTTGTGGGTTATAACAACATCATGGATTTAATTAATATAATTAAATCTACATGTTCTTGAACCTCTGAGTTCATCGACACGACACCGTATTCCGTGACGACGTGATGCCCTTCCGCGACGTGACGATCCCCTCCTTCCGCGACGATCAATTCTGCGAAAAACGTGCGCTCGACGACTACGGCGAGGTAGGGATTTTTTTTAGAACAATCTTTAATTCCTGTGTATTTTTCTTTTAAAAACAAAGAACCCGGTTTCATAAAAACAATTTTAATTTATTAAAATTGTTATTTGTTATGTTTTCTATGTGTTAATTATCTTCTCGCTTATATCATCTAATGCGGAGGGTGCGGGACAAACAAACATGGCCCGAAAATCCTCCGCAGATCTTCGTTGTTGTGCTGATTTGGTGGGCGACGACAAAACATGGCGCATAGGCGATTTATTGATTCTGCAGTGAAGAACGGAACCCGGGAGGAACAGCGGCGCAGACAGAAACGAAATCGGACCACCGGAGAAACTCTGGTGGCCTGCGGAACCCACCGGCGGTGCGGGTCGCCAGCGCGGCGGCTCCGACGGCGGCGGCCAGCGGACCCGCGGCCGCGCGGGTCCAACACACACGGGACGCGGCTTTGCCGCCTCCGTTGATCCAGCACGGCCCCACGAGGGGCCGCAACACCATCATCCCGCGGGGGCAACGCCCCGCGGCTCCCTCGCTCGGCCGCTCGGCCGAGCCGAGCCGGGCTGACCCGATCGGCCGGGTCGCGCCGAACAGGGTCGGACCCGGACCCGGTTCGGGTCGACCCAGTTCGGGCCGACCCAGGGGGTTGCGCCGGGTCGGTCCGGGCCCAGACCCCCCCATATTTGGACCGTTTTCAGTCTTTTTCACATAACATGAGCTACAGGCCTCCGAACGACGCTTCGTCAGCGGCGATGCGATCTGTGGATCGAGACGGTCATTTCTCTATATCGCACTCAAGGTTTCAGTTTACTTTGGGTTTGGCTGGATTGGTTCGTACACGAAACCAACCGGGCCCTCGGATCGGAAACACTCATATCTTGAGCTTCAGACGTCCGATCGACATGCCGTCGACTTTGTTGTTTTCCTCTATGTGAGGCAGATATTTTGGCATACTCCACCCAAGGTTTGGATGCAGGTGGAGTACAGTTGGGTTGGTTTTCCCATAAAAACCAATCGGGCCCCTGGGACGAAAAAGCCAATAACTCTCAGACCGGGCGTCCGATTGACGCGCCATCTGCGACATTGAGTTCCTGTTGACGATACAGAACTTTTGGATACATCAACTCTGGACTAGGTGTCAGTTGATGTATCAGCCTCTCGGCTCTTGGAGTGGACCCTCCCGAGCGTGCTTGATGTGTGCGGGAACCCTAGAGCTGGCTGCGACTGCTACATCGACGACGATGTAGACAATCATACTGGAATCCTATGTGGGTTCGACGATGAAGACTAGCGTACTGGAATCCTATGTGGGTTCGACGATGAAGATAATCATACTGGAATCCAATGTGGGTTCGACGATGAAGACTATCGTACTGGAATCCTATGTGGGTTCGACGATGAAGACAATCGTACTGGAATCCTATGTGGGTTCGACGATGAAGACTATCGTACTGGAATCCTATGTGTGTTCGACTATGAAGAAAATCGTACTGGAATCCTATGTGGGTTTTACGATGAGGACAATCGTACTGGAATCCTATGTGGGTTCGACGATGAAGACAATCGTACTGGAATCCTATGTGGGTTCGATGATGAAGACTATCATACTGGAATACAATGTGGGTTCGACGATGAAGAAAATTGTATCGGAATCCTCTGTGGGTTCGACGACGATGTCAACAGTGCATGTATCCTACGTGGGTCCCAGTAAGATGAATCAGTGACTACATCTGATCATCTCTCTTTCTTTGCAAATGATGTGTACCTGTGTGAGCTGAAACCTTGTTTTACTTTCCTTCGTGGATTGTGTTGAGCTATCCTATGTGGATTTACATTTTACTTTCCTTTATGGATTGGGTTGAGCTATCCTGTGTGGATTTACATTTTACATTCCTTTTTGGATTGCGTTGAGCTATCTTTTGTGGATTTACGTTTTACTTTCCTTTATGGATTGCGTTGAGCTATCTTGTGTGGATTTACGTTTTACTTTCCTTTGTAAATTGCGTTGAGCTATCCTGTGTGGATATACGTTTTACTTTCCTTTGTGGATTGCATTGAGCTATCCTGTGTTGATTTTACATTTTTCTTTCCTATGTGGTCTGGGTTGTACTTGAGCTCGGATGTTGGAGCTGAGTGAGAATTGATGACTTAGGTATATGTATGGGCATATACCTAAGCAGTGTCGGATGTTACTTCGTGATTGTTTCTTTCCTTTTTGGATTATCCTTAGTGGATTTTGGGTGACCTTCAGGGGTCTCGGGGTCCCTACTGAGTAGCTTATACTCACCCCTGCACGGGCTATGCCCGCACTACGTTGTGTTGGTTGCAGACGACGGACAGCGCTGATCGTGGTGGATGCTTGCGGAGCAGGACGGTACCTGGAGGGGGACCACTGGGCGGGATATACTCGGAGCGGTCAGGTGGACCCGAGGAGCAGTGGAGGCTATCTGTAGGCACCCTTCAGGTGGGACTTCCAGTGGACGGCTTGACGTTGCGGCTTTACTTTTCAGTTGCTGTTTTCCCCTTTTCAGTTGTACATTATAGTTGGGCTTGTATTTCCAGCCCCCTTTACTTTTCTGCACTTACTATTGTACCAGCTTTTACATAGTGTTTACTTTTCCGCTTGCTTACTCTGTGGTGCTTGTTTACTTTACAAAGGCAATGCCTTCCCTTTTTACCGGGATTTATGCCTTGGTGCTAGTCGCCAGCCCCTGGCCTATGGAAGGCGGGCTTGGGGTAGTCACGACACGGGCCCCGAAGACGGGTCGTGACATACATAACATAAAAACAAAGAAGTTGACATTTTATATAAACATAAAGAGACATTTAATTAGATCAAGAGGTATTTCCATTACTGAATCTTTGGGTCGTTGCATAAGGGGCTTCTTATCTCACTTTTAATTTCATGAGATTTCTATTATTCACCAATTATTTATTGCATGTGGTGTATTGTGTACTAACAATTGATATATTTATCATGAGTCCATTTATAATAATGGTATTCTGTGATTCATTTGGTGGTTATTATCTATTGGTTTTATGAATTGACTGATTACAATGTGGTAAAGTGTTTTCATCTCACTTCTTATTCCTGTGAGATTCATGTTGTATTTCCACTATTTCGTTTTGTGTGGTGTATGTAATTCTCAGGATTGTATTAATTGGGTAATATACTATAATTTATGGGTATTTAAATCATCATTGTATTGAAATTTTTTCATAGGTTTTATGTTTCGTATGTTACCAAATCGGTAAGGGAAATTGAAATTTCAATTTCCACTCATCATGTTTTACACATAATTCATTTATTATTTCACACCATGATTATACGTGGAATCACTATTTATTATTTATGTAGTAATTTCCACTCCCATTTCTGTGGATATACCTTTGATTCACATAAACCCTCCATTCATATGTTCACATTCCATTGATATGAACTTGTTGCGGGAAATCGTAACTAAATTTAAATTCATTGAGTTAAACATCCAAGTCATTGGTTTCGTTTTTACAAGAAAATGTGTGAATTTAATATGATTTATTTACACTAAATATAAAATTATATTGAGTGTATTTATATTTTTCAAACATAAGTATTTCATTGATTTATCCTTAATCTAAGGATATAGTCTTTATAAGGTATTTCGTCTCTATTTATATTCTATTGAGACCTCTTTGTCATTATGGACCAATTCACTTTTATATGGTGTATATATTGTCCTTCGACATATTATATCATGAATCCTTATATTTTCATGATATTATAATTTTTTAATTAATGCTATTCCTCAATTACTTGTATTAAAGAATAAATTATTTGGTTAGGAACTCTTTAACAAAAATATCATTTTAAATGTCTTAAATATTAATTCATCTAAATCTTTCTCATCAATGTCCATTTTTAAAAAATGGTTTTAGGTATTTATTTATTTTGACATGAATGTTTTGAAATTATAAATACTTTTTAAAGTTTCAAAGTGGTATATGACAATTTGATTCAAAGATCTATTTTAAATGACTTCTGGGATAAATATTGTGACAAATAATGTTTTTAAGAAAAAGGGGGTATTTCTATCAAATTTTTTTAATGACTATTTTCATCTATGTCAGCATCCTTTAGTGGATTTTATTCTTGATTGAGGATGATTTATTATAATACAATCATCTATATTGTATTGAATGTGTAAGGTTTGACTGTGGATGTGCTGCTTTTATGCCACTCATGGTTTGTAGTTAAAATATTGAGATTTCATATGCTAGTTTTAATACGAAAGTTTAGATTATGTGTCACCGATATATATGTGGAATTTATTAGACATAGTAAGTGATGGGTGGAGCCTGATATAGCTCCTCTATGCGTCGGTAGGTCTCATGAGACAAACTACTGTCTTGGAACAAGGCCTTGACAAAAACTTATTTGTTGTCTTGGCATAAGCCCTTTACTATGTGGTTATTATGTCTGGCATTATTAATTCCATCATTATGAAATTGTATATTTATATTAAATGTGATTATTAAACTAGTAGAATATCCATTTGAATAATTAATTAGTATTATTTGATTTATCATTGCAGTATTATGCTGATGTTTAATTTTAAAAGGCTTGTGTTCTAGTATTATACATTTCCTTAAATGATTATTCTAAATTATTACAGTTTATGCTATATTTTTATCTTTAATATGCATCAGAACTCTCCCCTTTCTTATGTTTTATTTTTCCCAGGATATAAAGAAGTATATTATGATTAACCTATTGGAATAGGCTTAGGGTTACAAGAGTGTTAAAAGGGGACATAATGATTTTTTCATGATGTAACGTAAAACATATGTATGTATCTTGTACATCCGAGGCTAATAAACTGGTTGGTGTTTTGAGAAATTATTCCTTGTATCTTGCCAATGTTTTGTAATAATGCACCAATTCTGGGTAACTCGGGTCAGGGCATTACACTTGGTATTATAGGAAGTTTTTTACAAATAATGGAAGCTAGATTTAGAAAAACTTTGATTAAAAAAACTGCCCTAAGATAGACATTGAGAATTAGTATAGAATAAATTCCAACATTTTTCATAATATAAATATTATCTGCATTTTCCTAGAAATACATTTCTGTCTGGATATGAGCAGGTTGATGTGGCTCTAGAACAAATGAACCTAAGACTGAAAACTCTGACATGGAGTTTCAGACTTGACCCTGGGTATCTTGGTTAACGATAGTGGACCTTATTCCACTCTTGGTGACAAAAATCATGGGTATATGCTTATGATAAGTCAAATTTTCTTTACAAACCAATTTTAATGATTTTAATATAATATGAGAAAAAATAACCTTGGATAATACTAAAGTGTTTTATATTGAAAATAAGGTGTTATGATATTTTATAAATGATTTTATGACTTACACTATGTTTTCTTGTGTTAGTTAATGGATGGATTCCCAGGAAGACATAATAACATTGAAGATGATTTATAAGGTGGGAATTGTGGTGGAAATGAGAAATGAAATGGAATGTTGATAGGTGTAAAAGATATCATGTTCATTAATTTTTTTTTCAAAAATATGATCAACAACATATATATTAAATAAGTCACGAACTGAACAAATAAGAGAATGGTGGTTAATAATAAGAGCTCCAACATGAGATACCATGGAGAAAAGAAAGCTCAATTTCCATCATGCAGGAAATGTGGAAGGAAAAACCTATAAAAGTGTCTCAATGGAAGAGAGAAATTATTTATGTGTTGGCAAGAAGGACATAACGTAAAGAATTGCCGAGGAAAAATGAATAGTACTAGGGATGAAAATATAAATGATTATAAGAATCTAATTACAATCATTTTCTGTAAATGAAAGGGCAATTTTCATTACCAGAGTCAATGCCATATTATATAAGATATCCTCTAAGTCAACGAAGAACCTTTGTGGAAATAAATGGAAGGTGAAATGTTTAAAAGTATTGGATTACTTTGAAATACTATTATCTTGTATTTGTAACCATGCAGTTTGTTATGGGAAAATGCTATTTGAGGAAGAATTATCTTTTCTTTTGTGTATATAGTTATAAAGAACCATTTGGGATTTGGTGATCCTTGAATTTGAGGCAATTATAGGTTATTAATTTTTGGGATGAAAATGCGAGGTATGAGATAACATTTTTGGTTAAATTATTTTATGGTTATTTTGAGGAATTTAACTAGTTTTGGTAATGTTAAAAAATATATTTTTTGAAAAAGGACAACAAGCAGACCATTTGATAACCAATCACATTAGACAAAGCTGTGAGAATCAAACCAATAACTAGAGTGCGATTGGGATTTATCGCCTACCACTGGACTACGCGATGTCCCTGGTTAGTGTGACTAATTCTTTTTAGAAAAATGATTTTATTGATCAATAATAAGTTGATTTAGGATCTTATGTATTATCAATTGGATATCCTTTGTATATGAAAATGATTTGGTGAATAAGTGATAAATGTTATTTTAGAAGACGCTGGATTTGTTGGGAACACTATATGCCTAAGAAATATAGAATACTATGGGATTTCATTTGAGGATTAATGGTGTATTTTTATCGTTGTTTTTATTTTGTATTTATAACGATTTGTAATATTTATGGAAATGATTTACCTATCATAGATAATATGTGATTAGGTGAATTACATTTAAGTATGTGACTTTAAGAGTAGACGATTTTATTTGGAGATACTATTTAATGTGGAAGATTACATAAATGAATTCTTCTATGTTTTGCGTTTCAATATTAGTTTGGATTATATTGAAGGATTTTAAGGACTATTGTTTATATAATAGAGTTTATTGATCTTTGGGTATTGTTGATTTTGATTTAGAAATTAAGATTAGTATTTCTTTCTCTAAAGGATTATAATTTTTGGGGACCATCTGATCTTGTACAAAACATTTTGGTTTTGGTTAATCTCTATAGAAAAGGGAAATCGATATTTTATCCTCTGTGGGTAATGTGATTTTATATAAGTAGATTCTAGGGCTTCAGGTTTGACTAAGTAATCATGAATACTCATCATTAGAAAAAAAGATTAGTTACTAGTTGAAATTTATTAAAGGATGAAACTCTACATTAAAAGATAGTATATCCCATTATGTTCTTGGTCAATCTCATAAATAAATTCCTCAACATTAGGAAATGGAACTTGAAACAAAAAACATTGCCCGTTTCCTTTTCTTAATGGGAAACTAATGATCATTTATCCAATTACAAGTATGTGGTCTTCCAGTTGTTAAATTTCTCTTGACAATATGTTCTATCACTCTCCAATAAAACTCGACACTTATTTTATCTTACATATCCATTTTTTCCAAAATGGAATCCTAGTATAGTTTATCTCGAGTGACCTTTGTACTTCTCTTTATTTCTTTTAAAGTGATAGATTTATTTACTCCATTTCTGATGTAGGACATTAAATAAAGTTCCCAATCCCAATTTTAATATTTTGAGGACGGAATTTCCAAAAGGGGGGATGAATGTAACAACCAAAGATTTTATTGTAATTTATTTTCTTTAATGTAATACATTAGCTTGTTCTATACACACCAACGAGTTCGAGTACACCACGAATTAAACAAACTAGCCATTCAAAAAGTGGTTATGAACAATATTAACCGAATTTTAAATTTTATTCACTCTATATAATTTTATAATCCATATTATGTGTTTCTTAGGCATAATATAAGAACAAATTCATATTTTTAGATAAAATAATTATTTTTCAAAAAATTCAATTTTACCACATTTTAATGGAGAACCATTTTTAAAAACAATATTTGACTATTTTATATATTAAATTTAATGAAATGAAATTAATCTTTAGAATTGGGACATAATAATTTAATTTGGATAAATTTTTGGTACTTTTCAGATCACTTTCATATTTTGATGAATAGTGAAAAATTCAAGATTTTAATTGAAATCAACTTCTTTAATCGAAATAATTTATAGTGTTAAATTATGAATTTTAATTGTTTGGAAGTATAATCATATTATATTTATAACATTTAATAAAATGTAGGTCATTATAAGTAATTTCACATTTAAATTCGATATAAACTGATGTTAATCTTTTGATAGTTTTTACTTCTTTAGAACTCATTTTTGGTTTTGACAATGGGAATTAATTTTAAATTAAATAATGATACTTCTCTATATTTAATTTGGTAAAATATATTTAATTTTTTAATTTGGAATATGAAAAATATCATAAGGTGAGTTTTTGGTATTTTTCTGAAAAAAATCATTTTTTGATGAATAGTGAAAAAGACTACATTATTGTTTAAAAACGAATTTTTATTTAAATTATTATTTATTTTATTTATTTTGGTCAATATAGATACATAATACCTATAATAGTTCATTTTGATTAATTGGTGTCATGTTTATAATAAAATTAGATGTATAAAATTTTATTGAACATTTTACTTCCTTTTACCCACCTTTAAGGAGCATTTGTAAATTTGAATAAAACATAATTTTACCACTTCTGTGAGTTGAATTTCAAAAATCTGAGAGACATTGTTGAAATTAGTAAGTAAAATTTGGTTCAATAAGATGAAAATAACATTTGGGGAATAGTAAATTTTGACTTTTATTTATCACAGTTAAAAGTAAATAGGGTAATTAAAGTTAAAAATAATATTGTAATTACCCTAAAACATGTCTGAATTATATTGGATAGGTTTAGTTCGACCCAAAAAAAGCTTGGGAATAAAATGTGATCCTTATCTTCCACCTGGATTAGATTAGTACTTTTATTATTATTTCATTTAAAGAAGAGTTAAAAGTGTTAAATTCAATGTTTTAAAACAAAACTATTTTTAATATTGGGTTATAGATAAGAAAAATTAAACTAAAATATTCATTAGAAATATAAAAATACTTCCTACATAATTGTATTTTATTTATAAATTATAGACATTATATAAATAAAAATATTTATGACACAATGATGATGCAATAATTACATAATTAATGAAAGATTAAAATTAATTTGTATTATAAATATCCAAATAAATATAATATGATTCTTTTGATGAATTCAACTAATTTTCTAGGTTAATATGATATTTTAGGTTTGAGTAAATAATTTTTGGTTTAAGTAATCAGGATATTACGATTTTCAAAAAAAACCAAATACTAAATAGTGTGAAAATTGACCTAAATGAGTTTTTAAAACAAATACAATATTTTTTGTTTATATAATATTCCAAAAAATATAGGTGGATCCAAAGGTCATAAATAATAATATATATTTCATTAATTAACCACTTGAGGTTCTCATGGATGTTTAGAGTATGTTTATTAACCATTTATTGTTAGAATTTAAGAAGGCACGGTAAACGTAAAATTATTTAATTAATAGTTAAATCTAAATAATAAGGTAAATATGATTACCTTAAATTGTCTAAAACCTACTGGTTGAGATGATTCCGACCCATACACACCTTATATTTTAAATAAATCAAATTGGATCAATTAAAAATCTAAAATGATTAATAATAAAATAATATTTCAACCTTTTCCTAAAGTGACCCTCACAACTCTTATAAAAGGGTACTCCCCCTTCTCTTAATTTCACACCTCCAAAGACATTTGTCTTTTCCAACCCCTTCCAAAATATCCTTCCAACTATGGAAACTATATCCTATAATCCTTCCTTTGATCCTAAAGCTATCCTATGGATCCGTTTTGATCAAATCTAAAGGAAGCACCTGAAGAAGAGGTAATAATTTCACCGCCCTCTTTTTAGTTCTTTTCATCTTCCACTTCCTCTTTATTTTTGGATTCCACACCAAAATAATAAATTTAGTACACCTTACACACTGTGAAGTAATTATAAATATTGTACGACAATATTCATTATTCTATCCATCCTATAAATGACAAAGTCACCATACGTGCGTATGTATGGCTTACCATCTCCATGTCGTGATGTAGTTTGTTATTCAAAAACATCATTATTTGGAAGTGTATAATAATGAGTATAACATATTTAAATAATAAATATAAAATTTGAATGATTCATTATATATGATATACCATCCAATTATATATGATTTCACAATCAAAACAATGATATTGTCCCTTGGGCTTACGTACGGCTTACCGTCTCCAGGATGCTATGAGATGTAAATCCCCATCGTAAGAATTTGAGACTAATTTTAATTTTACCATTAAAAATAACTTTTAAAAACATGATATAATTTGGGATATGAATCAAATACATCCTATCCATAACAAACATTACATTCATAACAAAACATATTAAGGAAAATGAATCCTTTAACACCTGAAACAATGATACACCTAAAATATTATTAACAAATAAATATTTGAAGATCATGTATGATATCATACTTATGTTTTTTGTTCTTGTATAATTTAATAAAAATTATCTAACTATTATACAGAAGGATAACCTACCCTCGCCTAAGGAAATGTTCATGTAAAGGGGCTTCTTATCCCACTTTTAATTTCGTGATATTTCCATTGTTCACCAATTATTTATTGCCTGTGGTGTATTGTATACTAAAAACTGAAATATAATATAATCTTTCCATTAATATTCATGGTATTCTGTAATTAATTGGGTGGTTGTTAAATTTTGGTCTTACAACCTCATTGATTACAACGTGGTAGGGTGTTTTTATCTCACTTCTTATTCTTGTGAGATTCATGCTATATTGCCACTATTTCGTATTGTGTGGCATATGTACTTCCCATGATTTTATTCTTTGATTAATATACATTATTTTATTTGTATTTAAATCATCATTGTATGATATTTCATTTACTGGGTGTATGTTTCATCAGTTACCAAATCGGTAAAGGAATTTCAATTTTCAATTTTCGCTCATTGGTCTTTACGCAGAATTCATTGATTATTTTACTCCAAGATTATATGTGGAATTTATATTTATTATTTATGTAGTAATTGACACTCCCATTTCAATGGATATACCTCTGATACATAGAATCACACAATTGATAAATTCACAATCGATTGATATTAAATCATTACGGGTAATATTAAGTGAGTTTTCATTCATTGAGTTAAACATCCATGTCATTGGTTTTTTTACCACAATATGTGTGAATGTAATATGATTGATTTAATATTAATATCCATTTATATTGAGTCTATTTTATATTTTTCACTCATATTAGTTTCACTGATTTATCCATAATCTAATGATATAGTCTTTATTAGGTATTTCATCTCAATTTTCCTTCCATTGAGACCCCTTTGTCGTTATGCACCAATTCACTTTTATATGGTGTATATAATTTCCTTTTACATACTATATCATGTATCCCTTTTTATCATGATATTATAATGTTTTGATTAATTTTATTCCTAAATTACTTGTACTCAAGCATCTCTTATTTGGTTAGGAAATCTTTAACTAAAACATCGTTTTAATTGTTTTAAATATTTATACTTCTAAAACATTTTCATTAATTTCCATGTTTTAAAAATGGTTTATATATTTAATTATATGGGAATGAATGTTTTGAATTATAATTCCTTTTAAATTTTTCAGAGTGGAAAGGGACACTTTGATTCGAAAATCTTTTTTAAATGACTTCTTTGATAAATAGTGTGACAATTAAATGATTTCTTAAAAAAGGGTATATTTTCCTCAAATCGTTTTGAAGATTATTTTCATCTATGCCAATATCATTCAGTAGATTTTATTCTTGATTGAGGATGATTTATTATAATACAATCTTCCATATTGTATTGAATGAGTTATGTTTGACTGTGGATGTGCTATTTTTATTCCATTCATGGTTTGTTGTTAAAATATTGACATTTTGAATGATAGTTTTAATATGAATGTTTATCTTATGTTTCACCCTTTCACATAAAGAATGAATTGGACATAGTAAGTGATGAGTGGAGCCCTCTATAGCTCCCTGATGCATTTATAGGTCTCATGAGACAAACTAGTATCTTGGAACAAGGCCTTGACAAAATCTTATATGTAGTCTTGGCACAAGTTCTTGACTATGTGGTTATGATGCTCGAAATTATGAATTCAATAATTATGAAATTGGCTATCGATATTGCATGTGATTATTCGACTAGGAGAATATCCATGTGAATATATAAATGGAATTATTTGATTTATCTTTTCCATATTATGCAGATTTTTTTGTTTAAAAGGGTTGTGTTATAGTATTATACATTACCGTAAATGTTTATTCTTATTTATGATAGTTTCCACTATATTTTTATCCTTAATAAGAATATGATCTCACCCCCTTCTTATATTTTATTTTCCCAGGATGTAAAGATGTATGTTTCGATTAAACTTATGGAATAGGCTAAGGGATATAAGAGTGTTCAAAGGAGACACAATGTTGTTTTTTTATTTCATGAAGTAATCTACAGCTTATGTATGTGTCTAGTACTTCTAAGGATACTAAACTGATCTGTCTTTCCGGACCTGATTCCTTGTATCATGCCAATGTTAAGTAAAAAATGCACCAATTCTTGGTAACTGGGTTTGGGGCATTACATTCTTCATATGCCACACCTTTTAAAAATTACTCTATACACAACAATGAATCGTCTTGCATTACCTGCATGACTGAGTTTTACTAACCAATAATATATTATTAAAATATTATTATTTTATATAATAATATATATGTTTTAAATTTAGTTGGATGTTATTATTATTATTAACCATCTTTTGAAAATATATGGTTGAATATTTGCTATATTTATTATATGTTTCATTTCTTGATAAATAGTGAAAAAATATTACATTTCAATTGAAAATAGATTTTTCGTCTAAATAATTAATAGTTTGAAAATATATTTTTAATTGGTTTTATAGAATAATTTCAAAATTTTATTTTTCAATTTGTCTGTTTTATATTATTGTAATCAATTTCAAATTGAATTTTGATGTAAAAAATTCAATCTTTTGAATGTTTTCACTTTTAAAAGAAAACTTCCTCATTCCTTCAACAAGGTTATTTTTAAAATAATTAATAAAAATTATTTGTTCTAAATTTTATATTATGGGTTAAAATTTCTGAATTAGTGGGTTAAAATTTTGTAAATAGGTTCCTTTTAATTTTGACAATTATGAATAGTATCTTTAGTAATTTTTTTAAAATGATTTAAGGTAATGTTAGTAATTAAGGGTAATAATAAAATTATAGATATTAGTAGACTACCTTATCACTGATCATGATTTTAATGAATGAGTTAATTTCAACTAAATATCATAAATGGACCAATTATAAGGGTTCTTTGATCAGATTGGATTACTTTAATCATTTTAGTATTTTATATAATGGTAGTCCAATATGCCACTCTCATGTTTTCAAAAAATAGTAAAATAAATTATAATATATATATATATAAATATATATATTTCATAAGAAAATATCATCAACTATATATAGTAATTGTAAAGATAGTATACATATCCTCATCATGATAAATTATGTTAAATTTTTAGGGAATAAATAACTAAATTAAAGGCTTGCATAATGATGATGCAATAATAGTATAATTAAAGATCATATCAAATTAATGTTATTAAAAATATTAAGATAAATATAATTTGACATAATTAATGTCATAAAAGAATATTATTGACTATCTATACATAAGAGGGATGTATAAATTTTTTTTGAAGTTATCTTGTGTAGTGATATTTTTTAAAAAAGGAATTAAATGAATAATATCAAAATTGACATTAATAACATTTTAAAATAAATAATATTTTATTAAATGATATATAATTAATTTAAATTTAAAATTATGCCAAATAATTTAGATAAAGTTTAAAATTTCATCCATGACTCATTTATGGTTATTTTGTAATTTTATAGTATCCATATGATCCCATAATCAGTAAAAAGACATGTAATCACGATAAGACTTAAAGGGTTTAAATAAATGTTAAATCCAAATAATATGGGTAATAATTTGACATAAAAATATAAAAAAATATTTTATGAGAGAATTTTGACTTGTAACACTATTATATTTGAAAGAAATCTATTTGGATGCATTTTTAATTACAATTTAATTTTTATTAATTCAATATTATGAGTGTTTCCAAAAGTTCCCCTTACCTCAATTATAAAATGTCATCTCCTCTCTCATTTCCTCATTCCAGTTTGAGCATTCTATCCTGCCCAAAACCTACCCAAATAAGATACAAACTTCCTTCACATAATCCAATAAGCCTCAATCTAGGATAAATGAAATCCAAGGAAGTATTTTGCTTTAAATCAAAAGAAGTTACCCAAATTAGAGGTAACATTATTCAATGATCAATTTTGATTTATTTCTTTCCCCACACATTCATTAGGTATTATTCAATTATTATATAATAAAAATATATATAATAATTATAATGTTGTTTTTTTATGTTAATGTTTTGACCAAAAAATACACACACATACATCAAATGTGTAACAAATTAACTATTTGGGTACGATGAACTACCACCTCAAGAAACGATGTCTTTCATTTTTTTACATTACTTCATTTTAGGGATGATAATTATGGTATAAATACTATTTTTATATGATATATATGATATTTATTTCGTATTATTACTTTAATAATTATTATATCTCACATAACTTCATGGATTTTTTCTTAAATATAATAACATCATTTGTGGAAATGTTGACTACCGCCTCCTCAAAGAGATGTCATTCATTCACCCTATAAATGGAACATATAAAGTTGGTTTTATTAATAATACCTTGTATGTATGAAAATTATATGATAAAATACTTTTAATATAAATATATATAATTTAATTTTCATTATTTTTATACATAATAAAAATGAATGTAGCGTTCATGCCTACATACGACCGACCATCCCCATGAAAAGGGCATTTCATTTCCAATCCCCAAATTGCATGGATTATAATATATATATATTTATAAATAACATATATGATATTTTAATCTTGTTTTAAACTCAAGAGATTATTAAATCCGGATTTATGTCACAAAAAAACAAATAACATGTCAAAACATACTCGATAAACTAGAAAATTAACACCTGAAATAGTGAAAAAGATCCAAGATTATTATCAAATGAGTAATAATGTAATATAATAAGATCATATATGATACCATAAATATGAATAAGGTTTTGATACAAATTAGTATAATTCTTTAAACCATTTTACAAGAGGTTAAAAATTGTGCAACTAAAAATGATGTGTGAGATAAGGGATATTTGTCTCACTTTTATTTCCGAGGGGAAACCTACAGTATACACCACCTGTTTGTTTTGTGTGGTGTATCTACCACCAATTAATGAGTTTTATGATTATTATTATGAAAATAATTTTATTTTAGTATCAAAATATTTTATTTCCATCATAGGGAAATTATTCTATTAATTATAATTTGATAAATAGTTATTTCAAAATGTCATTATAATTAAAAATTGTTTATGTTTATGTATCCACTAGGGAATGTTTCCCTACCATGATATTATTTTCTAAAATGTTTCGTCAAAATATTTTTAATATTCTCCATTTATTTTTTTCAATCATTTTTCCCCATTTTTTAGTATATAATTTTTTTAAAATATTAATCTTCTAGTCATTTTCTAAAACAAGGTACTCTGGGGATTTTCTTTTATATATGAAAGGAATAATTCTTTTAACATATACACCATGAAGGGAATTTAATGTCATCATTATCCCGTAATTTTATGATGAAAAATTTACATGTTTACAATGTCCCTTTAAAATAAATTTTTTTTATTATATATATATGAATCCTTTAAAATGAATTATTACAAAGTGGTAAAGGATTTTGTATCAATTTCCATTCATTTATGTGTATTGTAATTTTTGGAAAATAGTTTCTTTATATTATGTATATACTTCCGTTTGAGATTTTTTTCAAGAATATAATTATTTTAACAATAATATATGTTTCATTTAATGTTGTTCCGTAAAAGTAATTATGATTCAACTTATTTAAAGTGGTATAGGATAAAATCGAATTTTAAATGATTATTTTCCTTAAGAATATTTTAATGATATCGCAATAGTTTTTCCATTCTTCTATATTAACAACCCTTTTTATTACATATCCTCTATTGGGGAATTATTGAGTAATATAAATTTTGTATAAAATAAAAACATTTTAAAGAGAATATTAATTATTAATTAAATAAATTACTCAATATGAGGAATGATTTAAATTGGAAATGACATGTTGCCTTGAAATGCATATAACTACTCGATGCATCGACATGTTATCATGAGAAAAATTAGTTATGAAAACTAAACATGTTTCATCCTATGGTTTCAAACTACCTTGTGAAATGTATTGACTGTATAGTTTTTGATGTACCTTAATCACTACTTTTAATAAGTATGAATGTCCTTCAAAGATATTTCAGTTATCATTGTTATTAACCTTGATGTTTTCACAAGCTAAAATCTATGGATTTATTTAATTATTAATTTACTGGTTAAATGCAATTTATTTTAGTTATATGCATTTTCTTATTGGTTATTACTTCTAAAATTATTTAAATGGAATGTCTTACGAGTTATTTACCTTACCATTTTTATTTATTCTCATTAATTCATTATCACATTCACTTTACACAACCTTTCAAATAATTTGATATCACCAATTTATTTTTTATAATTTCCCCAAGTTATGAAGATTAAATTTTCAAATGATTTCAAGGAAGAATTTTTTTTTCATTTGTTATGTTTTATGTGTTACCAATGTAAAAAATGAACCATTTTTCTATATATTTAATCAATAATTATAAACCGATAATTCCTTTGGGATTTTATTCCTTGTAATCAGGACAATATAAAAATACAATGTATTGGGTTCATGCTTATGGGGCTGGGGAGTCACATCTAGAATTGGATGTTATTTTTCATGTTTTGAAATATTTGAGGCACTAAAAATTTGGTGAATGAATCCTAGCATTCATGGTCTTCTATATCCTAAAACATATCTTTTAATAGAATGGTCTAAATCGTATAAAAGGAAATTGGTTGTAATACCTCCATTAATTTTGTTATAAAATCCAATGTACACTAACCAAGGAGAATATTATTGTATGTTCTCATCATCAAATGTTTTACTCTCAAAAGATGATGGATGTAAACGATGAGTGGAATTTAATGTTTTTTGGAATGTGTTGTCTCAAAAATAATATACTAATCTTGTTGATTTTAATAATCACAAATACACTTGATTTTTTAATAAGGAAATTTCAATAGGTGATATTCCATATCATGTTTATTGAAAATTTAGCTGGTTCTAAAAGTTATTTTCTTGTTAATGTGTTTTGGATATGTTTTTATGTAGTATGGAAACAATTTTTATACAATATGTTTATGAGTGAAATTAATGGGTTTCAAACACTATGTCGGGAAAAAATATATGGATATGATTCAATAAACTATTATAAAAGTATAGATTAAGAACTATAATTTACAGATCATCCCTATGTTTGTGAAATTAACATACGGTTCAATAAACCAATGTTTTGATTTTTTGTGTGTTTATTTTCAACCACACAATGAAAGGTAACCTTATGTTTTACATGGTTAGCTATGAAGATTTATATTAAGTATATATTCTCATATTTATGAAATGATCTATATAAAATTAAATATCTCATTAAATATTTTTAAAAACTACTTAAAGGGATCAAGTTCACCACATTAAAACATTTTTATTTCTAAGAGAAGTTAATAATTTTTTTGATTGTTTTCAATTTAAATACACTTTCTATTTTAGGTGATATTTTTTTTATCTACTTAAATAAAATCAAATCATGTTTCTATTATTAAATACAATGACTTATATCATTTACTAGAGTAGTTCCTTTAGAAAAAAATGAACATCTTGGATATTTTCAATTGCTACACTTCAAATACATACATGTTTTGATCATGTTCTATTTAGTTATTATTCTATTATTTCTACATAGATTGATCTATTTATATATTTCTAAAAGATAATTTGAAATGATGATCTTATCTATTCTGTTATTTATTTGAATAATATTATCTACAAATAATATGATCCATTATATATTATTTTCTACAATAATTGTCAGAAAAATCTATTTCACAGCGTATCAATTAATATTGATTTCATAGAGTTTATACTACTTTTACTAATTCATCATAGAGTGTTATAATCTCTCAGTAAACTATGGATCTAATGGGTTTCTTAAAATATCTATCCTATTCTAATGTTCACACATCATGCACACTATTGTGGAGGTCTTATGATAAGAGGACCTATTATGTTTAAATCAAATATCATGCAATGGGAGTGTTGGTGGAGTTGAAATGGGGTTATATATACCCAAAAACATAATAAAAACTAATGTGTTATTTCAATATAGTTTTATTATATAACACATTCAATAACAATATATCTTTGTATGCCTTCATAACATCTAAATATGGATAAAATTTGAATCAGTCAAGATTCGTATAAGGAAAAATTTCACCCTCACTTTTTGTATCATCATATTATTACAACCTATCATCTAGTATCAGATGATTTATTTATTATATATGATTGATAATGTATAAAAATATTGATTAAAAGTTCTATATGAATATAAATGTTGATAGAAGAACTGAAATTAGGGATTTCCATGATTCATGGTTTATAATTCAATGGCAGTACATATGTATACTGGAAATCTCACATGGTATTGTATTTCAAGAATCGTGGATTAAATGTTACCATGGGGATTATAAATTTTTTTGGAATCAATGGAAAATATGAAATGTGGGATGTTACTAAGGATGATGAGTACGATTAAAATTCAGGATCTATGAATGATATTATAACTAAACTTGTTCTAGATAAATTTAATCATGTATCTCAATGAAATACTACCAATGGGATATGGGAAAAACATTATTTTTATTATGAAGGAATATAAAATGTCAGTAAATTAAGCTAAAACACTAAAAATTTTAAAATCAATTTTTTAGAATGTATGACAGGGAAAAAATCAATCAAATGAATGCAAGATTGACTAAAATAGCCATTGGTATTGTGACCTAGGTCGAACAAATTAAAGAACTAGATAAAGACATAATATTTTTAAAATCCATACCCTCTGAATGGAATGGTATATCAGTTAAAATCATAAAATCCACTCATATCTCAAAACTAACAATGAGGGATTTGAATGGAAATCCTATGATGTAAAAAAGAAGAAATGAATGTTGAAGCTATAGATCATAGGTAGATAAAATGAAGAGTACATTAGTTAATGTTTTGGCTCAAAAATTTGAAAATAAATAGAAAGATATATTTTTTAATCTCAAATGATTCAAAATTCTTAGATTATAGAATGGAAATGGATCATCTAGACAGAAGATTCAATAAATTTTTTTTAATAAGAAGACAAGATTAAAAATTTATATCAAAAGTATCATGAATGATAGACGATGACTTCATGAAGGATGTGTAATGGCTCAGACCCTCCTATTCCATTACATTGCCAAATTGTGGTGTCTAGGGTGCCCTGGACTGCATTAGTGAGTTGTGAGGGAGGTGGCTTCAGTGGCAGGGTGTCACAGTGATGTGACCAATTAGTGTGTCATTGATCGGTGTGTCATCGATTCATGGATCTCCAATCGGTGCCATGGGGGGTTGCTGGGGTTGCTTTTCTCAATTTTCCCATAACGTCTCCTTTATGGATTAATCCACATTAAAGTTTTATGATGAAGTTTTAGAGATGATAATTGAAGTAATAATCCCCTAGAGTTGGGTGAAACTTGACATAACCAAACTATGTATCACTGTTACAAGTTTCCAATTATTTAAATGAAATCATTTAGCTCACATCTTTTAATTCCACCTCTCCAATGAGAATTATTAAATAATAATTTATTCCATAATTTGTAACCATCCAAAAATGTTGTGAAAACAAAATACGCCTTTATATGCGTTCAGTATTCCATATCCTGTAATGACATGATCTCACCTTTTATCATATGGAGTATGTTTATTCTTCTTATTTAGTTTATCTTACATCCCTTGGTGCATTTGGAGCCCAACGTCCTGAGGATAGTTGTGTGCTTGTGTTGTAACCTTCCTTACTCACTCTTGGAGTCCTTTGAATTTCTCCCCTGTAAGTCGGGCATCCCCAGTTCTTGGTTCATGGAAGAAAACTTTTATTGTTGATCATCAATGTATGGATTCTTCCTTCATCATTCTTTATAATGAATCATGTGGGGTCATTATGATGATGTTCCATTAAGATGTAGATGTAACCAAATTTAACAATGAAAATAAATGAACTTTTAAAAAATGAAGGAATTTGGAATGATGAAGCTGTTGCTTTGTTATACCTATGTTTTTATATTAAGAATTGTATCAGCTTTTGCCCACTAAAAATCTTGGTCATTGGGGGTCCTTCTTTGTGCACTAACAAACCTATTTTCTTCTAGTTAATCATGTGAATGAATGAATGTAACAAGGAAAATGGTTAATCATGTACACTCGGTTGATTAGATGGATTTCTAGTGAAAAATAATCCATGGGTGATCACCCATGATAACGAAACCAAAAGAAGGAACTAAATGAATTGTGTAATTAGATATGAAAAAACCTCCTTGCTCTTTTATGGTGATATGTGTGGTGGATCTTCTTGATTTCGTGTGGGGAGACATGGAAGGTGATGGGATCCCCTATTTTTGGGTTTTAGGTTATGGACCTAAGGCCATGTGGGCATGTATGATGGGGAATGGATTGGTTATAGTTCTTTGAGGTAACTCATAGATCCTTTTGGTTTTTGTGATGTTACAAGAGAACCTGGTGTGAATTCTTAAATTACTGCTTGGTTGTTTTTCCTTCTTTGGATTGCGACTATTACTGCTAGTTGATTGATAGTGAAGAATTATATAAATGGAATCACTTGAATATGATAAAAATAATGGGTTTAATGGGGAATTTTATTCCAGGAATTATTTTTTCTCTTGTAGTGGCCGTCGTGATTTTGTATAAAGGAATATTAATAAGGGTTTTTGTGTTTCGGATAATTTTGGAACCCATAGGTGGGGGTGAGTTCTTGGATACATATGTGTATAAATTTAGATTTTATGTTTTTTATTCTCACCCAAACCAAGTTGAGAACTTGGTGTTGAACACCCACATTTCATGGGGGTGGGTGTTTTTCTCAACATCATATTGGGTGGCCAGTTATTAGCTCCTTTCTATTCCCTGTCTCGTGTATCCCAAACCACTTTGGTCAGGTTGTGATGTTCTAAGTTCCATTATTTCCCAAGATTCGTTCAGGATGGGTATGTTGTGGTGGTTGGACTAGGTGTGTGCAAGAAGGGTTTTTTTCCCAAGAATCATTGGGATGAGGCCCATGTGTCTTCGGGTGTGGTAGCAGTTAATCTTGCCCAGGTGTCATTGAGTGTGGTAGTGATTATTATGTCCCAGGTGTCTATTGGAGAGGATGTGTGTGGTGGACCAGGTGTCTACGAGTGGGGAAATACGGTTCTTGTAACCCAGTTGTGTGGGGGTGGGGTATGGCAGTGGGATTACATAGAGAATAGTGGGTGAGGTCTGACGCATATGATGGAATCTGTAACCAATGGGAAAGTGGCGTGGGGTAAACAAACATCGATGTTTAATTAAAATTATTCTACATAACATTACTTATTTGGGGAATGTTCATTGGTGAGGATGGGTGGATAGTTTATTTTCTCGGTTCTTCAGTCATCTTCGTTTCTCACGGGGAATTAGAATGCCTCCCCACTTGTGCATGAGAGCTTTTGGTTTTCCCTACAATGAATACCTGTATACTCACCCTACGTATATACAACTGATTTCATGTTAATTGTAGGACATTGAGGACTATGAGGGATATTACTATCTTGGACATTGGGACATATTCTATTATTGTTTTCATTTTCTTTTAGTAAATTCCCTTTTTATTTGTTTTCCTTTTATAGGATTAACTTTGGATCATGGATACAATAATGGGTTTTGGATTTAATTTTACATTCTATTTTGGAGTTGTTTGGGATTTTTCCATCTTATTTCTAGATCCTACTAAATAAAATGGGTAATTACTTCCTTATTACATGTGATTACATAACCATGGTTCTAGTCGCCACTCTGGGGCCTATTGATGGTGGGACTTGTGGGTCAGTATCTCTCCTTCAACTTGAGGAAGGAAGGGTCCTATAGTTTTCTATCCCATCCCTCACATCATTGAAGGCGAGTCACGACAGATTGGAATCAGAGGAGATAAATGAGAGATAAGATGGTTCTCAGGGTTAAGAACAGTGAGGATTGCATGGGATGGTAGGGAAACAATGTTAGGAAATCTTGGTTTGTGAAATAGTTCGGTGAAGGCCGTCAACAACACATGATTTTAGGGGACCCCATGATCTGATGCAAGGACTCTAGACCTAACGAATGACAATGTGATGCTACAATGATTGCATGGTAAACACCCTAAAAAAGGCAGATGCTTCATAATGACTTGTGTACTTGTGTGTTCTAGGAATTTAAATAAATACAATGTTTACATTTTTTTATATAAATCATTAACACTATATGGTCTTAAGCATTCCTTGTCTACCTTATAGTTATGGAACTTGAACCACCACCACAAGTAGTGCGGGCGATTGAGGCCTAGGAGGTTAATCTGGCTGATCAAAGGAGTACGTCCAGTGGAAGAAGATGCTTTATGCCTTTCAGAGAAAGACCCTCTGGAAGTACAAGGGCATCGTCTCAGACATGGAGATCGAAAGCTGGATCGATGTATTGGTTATAGATTTCAGCTTGATCTGAGTTTTGAATGAGTACAAGGATCTGTTGACAGTCAGTTAGATGATGGGAGAAGTGCATCAATGGTGGACTCTATACCATGGAGATAGGATGGAGAGTGAGATTTTTTTGGTTGAATTTGAGAAGGAGTTACGAGCAGAATTCATTTCTTCAATGATTAAGGCATAGAAGTTGTAGGTTCTACTCTCCCTTCAGTAGGGGGAATGTCTGAGAGGGAGCTGGGGATCCAGTTCATTGATCTCCGTCATTTTTATTTGGACCCCATTATGGATGAGGAGTCTCGGGCGACTTGTTTAGAGGAGGCCCTACGACTATCTCTTTAGTATGATGTGACTCCCTTCAGTCTACTGATGAACATGGAGGTTCAAAAGAAGGATGAAGTAGTGGAGAGGATGCACATTCTATAAGGTGTTTCGTGAGAGGAGATCCAGTTGGGATCATCATAGGGGAAGGTCGTTAGTAGCAGGACTACATCATTAAGGCCTTCTATGTTTCATCCATAGGGGAGCATGCCCCAATATTTCTAGTTTCGATCTCCACATACATTCCCTTCACATGAGGGATGAGGACCAAGGCGACTCATTTGTGGCAGTCATGTGAACCTTCAGAATCAGTGCTCAGACCGAGTGTAGTATAGTGGGGTTGGGAAGGTTCAACACCTACCCCAAAAGTAGTAGTTCCCTGCAAGACTATTCTGCAGCTGCAGTTTGGACAGTGTGCTCCTACTACCTCAAGGGAAAATCTTGTAGGAGGTGGCTGACCAAAGGGCGTTCCTTAGGGACCTCGACCGGGGTGTGGTTGAGGAGGTGGTCGACAACTAAGGGGTAGAAGAGTTATGGTTGGGTTGTTTCATGCTGTAGATGTGGTAGTTCCAGTAGGGCTAGAGGTCGTTCAAGGTATGATCATATTTTTTAGCACTCTTTCTAGTTCCTTGTTTGATTCAAGAGCTTCAAACTACTTTTTTCCACTCAGTTTATCCCATTAAATTGGAATAGAAGTAGAGAGACTCTCCATGCCCTCTTTGTTGAGTATGCTAGTTGGGGATCATACCAACCTGTATGATGTTTTTAAAGGATGGAAACTGATGTCGGGGTTGCATCATTGTAGTGAGCATCTCCTCTAGCTGCAAATGGAGCCATAAAATGTCATAATAGGCATCAAAGAGATGTTTTATAGGTGTGACATTAGTCACTTCTTTTAAACAAGGGTCTTTTTTAGATTTGGGTGGACAATATGTGGGTATCATTGGTGATCGGGGTTTTCCAGAGGGCAGCCAGCAAGTGGAGACCCTTCTATCCTTATTAGCTGAGCAGTCAGGGGAGTCGGCAGATTCAGACATGGTGGATGTCCTGTGGATTTTCAGTGAATTTCTAGACATATTCCCTTTAGAGGTGATGACTCTGCTCCCTTGACCTGATGTGGAGTTCGGGATAGACTTGCAACGTGGTGGTCATCCGAATTCGATTGCTCATTATAGGATGGAGACTTCTGAGTTGCGGGTGTTGCAGATTCAGATTGACGATTGGATGAAGACCGGTTTTTTCTGACCTAACGTGTCTCCATGGGGTGCTCCTTTCTTGTTTTCGAATAAAGAAGTAGGTTGTCTTAGGATATTCATATACTACCCAAGACTGAATCAGGTAACGATCAAGAACCATTACCCACTCATGAGGATCGATGACCTTTTTGACCAGTTGAAGGGGCAGAATGGTTCTCTATGATCGACCAGTGGTTACGATATCACCAGCTGAGGGTGAAAGAGACTAAAATCACACAGACTGCCTTATGGTGTAGATTTGGGAACATTGAGTTCATGGTCAAGTCATTCTATGTCACGAATGCACCAGGCGTGTTCATGGGACTCAGGAACTCTATCTTCTGGGAATATCTGGACCAGTTTGAGTCATGTTTGTGGATGACATCCTGATCTACTCATGATCAGAGTAGGATCATAGAGAGCATATGAGAATGCTTTTTGAGGTCCTTCGACAACACAAACTCTATGGGAGGTTCTCCAAGGGAATGTTGTGGACACAAGAGATGCCCTCCCTTGGGAACATGGTGTCTTACTAGTGAATAACAGTGGACCCGTTGAAGGTCAAAGTGGTTGTTTCTAGGGATGCACCCATGATAGTGGTAGAGGTTCATAGTTTCCTATGTCAAGCAGGTTACTAAAATAGATTCATGCCTAACTACTACAAGGCCGCATCACCTTTGACAACCTAGACCATGAAAGAGTAGGATTTGGTGTGTAGCCAGCAGTGCCAGGAATCCATCAGTTACCTAAATGGGATGTTTGATAGTGCCATAGTTCTGGGGTTTCCAGAAGAAGGGGTAACATTTGAGGTGTTCTGTGATTCTTCAGGATATGTCTTGGGTGTGTACTAATGCAACAGTAGAGGGTGATCTCTAATGGGTAAAGGGAGTTACACCTCTATTAATGCAAAATTTCCACCCATGATCTGGAGATTGTAGTAGTCATGTTCCCACTAATGTTGTGGTGGAATTACCTCATCAGGTATCACTTCGTGGTCTTCATGAATCACAAGTCCTTGAGGTATATCTTCTCCCTGTGGGACTTGAACTTACTACAATGGTGGTGGACGGATTTTCATCATGACGATGAAATTAAATATCATACACTAATAGTAAGGGATATGTGGTGGCTGATGCTTTAAGTAGTAAGTCACAGAAGGATATGGTTCAAAAACCAACAGTTTCTTGAAAGGCGATGGAAGTGATGGCTTCCTTACACAAGGATGTAAGGGTGGAGGATAGTTGAGTCTATCTGTTCCAGATGACAGTGTATCCATACTATTGTGGCAAGTGGAGGAGTATATGTGGGGTGACATAGAAGAATAAGTGACATACGATTGTGTTTGCCAAGAAAATTCTCTAGACAGATGGTCAGAAGATGGACAATATTTAATGATGTTTCATGTAAAGTTTTTCATCCTAGTGGAAATGCGCTAGAGAGTTCTTGGGGAGTTCTACAACATAATGCTGGTAGTACACCCAAGAGTTTCCAAAATGTCAAAAGGCTTAAGGAGTCCGTTTTGGCGGCCCTGGTGAAATAGGCAGTTGTGGGGTTTTTGGAAAAGTACCTCATGTGTCAGTAATTGAAGGAAGAGAACCGTGTTCTAGGGAGTCTATTGTAGAATTTATAGGCCCATGAGAGGAAGTGGGATGACATCTCGAGAAATGTCATCATGGGACTACCCATGGTTCAAGGAGGTTGTGATGCTATTTGGGTGGTGGTGGATGGGCTGAAGAAATCAGCTCACATCCTAGAAATCAAGGAGTTAAGTATGGTGGATGCCTTAGCATAGAGGTACATGGATGTGGTGTTGTAGTTGCAAGGAATTCTATGGTCCATCATCTTGGTTTGTGATACACAGTTTACCTCACATGTCTCAAAAGGATAGAAAACATTCTTTTGGCACACAGCTATCGGTCAACATAGCTTTCCTCCCCCAGACGGATGGGAAGACTGAGAAAAACATCTAGAAGATAGAGGATATGTTACGAGCATGTGTATTGGACATTGAGGGATCATGGGTATGACATTTTCCTTTGGAAGAGTTGGCCTACAAAAATATATATCACTCTACTATTGGATTGACTCCATTTGAATACCTGTACAAGAGACCATGTGGCTCACCCATGGGATTGGAATAGGTTGGGGAAGAATAAGTTCATACCCCAGAGGTGGAGCAAATAATGGCAGAGAAGGTTCAACTTATACAGGAGAAGATGAAGCTCGATCAGGACCGAAAGAAGTCATATGATGATCATAGGAGGAGACCCTTGGAGTTTGATGTCGGGGAACACATGTTCTTGAAGGTCTCCCCTCAGTGTGGGAAATAGTGGTTTGACCGAGGAAGTAAGATTTATCCTAGGTTCGATGGACCCTTCGAGGTGTTGCAGTAGGTCAAAAATGTGTCTTATCAACTGGTGCTACCATTTCTGCTACCGAGGGTGTACGACATCTTCCATGTGTCACAGCTCCGTCGGTATCTACACAATGATTTTCATGTCATTGACAGGGGAAATATGGATATCGAGGATGTCGCGACATTTGTAGTGCGATCAGTAAGGATCTAGGATCATATGGAGAAGGTGCATCGTGGATGAACCATTCCCTTGGTTCATACATTATGGAGTCATGGTGGCCTTGAATAGAGTACCTGGGAATGGGAGGCACATATGCGCACCCAGTACTCAGAGTTTTTTTGAGTATTGTTTTCTTTTTTTTTGTACATGTTTGTTATGTAGTGCTATACCGTGTTAACTATGAGATGGGATGTCTCCATAGTTCTCTAAATGTGTGTGAATAGTCCTGAATGTGGGGAGGGGAGGACCTGATACCTAATCAGAACACATTAATGTGGATGCGATTAAACCTTTGCGGTCGAGTAAGTGCCTCCCAAATCGGATAATATCTTGACATGGAGGAAGGGACATCCTGATCCATATGACAGGATGGTGTGACCTCTATATGTGTGTGTGGTTACCATGTGAAGGGGATTTGTAGTGTATCCTTATTTGTTTAGTATATAAATGAGGGAGAGGTGTTCCTAGATATCTTGTTTTGATCCGGATTTCAAACAACTCTAGGGTGGTTTGGCAGTGAGAGGTATATTTAGAGTTGGTTGATCAGAACCCTCTCTTTTCATCATGTTTAGTTTTTATTATCAAGGACGAGAATAATTTGATAGGTATCTGATGTAATGGCATGAACCCTCCTAGCCCATTACTTTTCCAAATTCTCATGTTTGGGGTGCCATGGACCCCATCAATGAGTTTTTAGGGTGGTAGTGTCTGTGGCATGGTGTCACTATGGTTTCACCCATCAGTGGGTCACCGATCGGTGCCATGGGGTGTTGTCAGGGGTTGCTTTCCCATGTATTCCCGTAATGACACCCTTAAGGTCTAATACCCGTTTAAAGTAGTATAATGCAATTTAAAATACCATAACCTATCTTCAAATCTCGACGACTAGGAAAATCCTCAACAAACCCAAACTGTGTGTCGCAGTTATGCATTATCCTCTATTTAAATGAAATCATTTTACTCAAAGATGTTATGGACACATATCTGATAAGAATAATTAAATAAGAATTTATTCCATTGTGTGTAACAATCCATCACCATGGTGAAACCACGATCCACCATTAAATCCATTCAAGATTTCATATCCCGAAACACCAGGATATCACCTTTTATAACATAGACTTTATTTATTCTTTTTTATTTGGCCTCTTTTCCTTCCCTTGATGTGTTTGGAGTCTCTCTTCCTGAGGCTAGTTGTTCACCAATGTCAGATCCTTTCCCACTCACTCTCGGAGTCCATGGAATCCCTCCCAAGAAAGTCATGCAACCCTAGTTCTTTAAATGATGAATAAAAATTTAGTCATTGATCATCCATTTAAGGATTATTCCGTTGTCTATCATTACGGTTCATCATGAAGGGTGGGTATGATGATTTTCCCTTAGGATGTAGATGAAACAAAATTTGACAAACATAATAAATGAACCTTTAAATAATGATTTGGTGGGAATGGTTTTGTTGTTTTTGTGTTATACCTTTGTTTTAATATTATTAATTGTATCATCTTCTGTCCATTGAAAATCATGGTAATTGGTGGTCCTTCCTTGTGCACTAATGATCCTCTATTTTCTGGTTAATATTGTGATTTAATGGATGTAACATTTCAAATGATTAATCAGATAAACTCGGTTGATTAATTGTGTTCTCAATGAACAATATTTTTTTAGTGATCACCTCGGTTAATCAAATGGAAAGCAGGAACTTAATTTATAGTGTGGTTAAATTTGAAAAAAAAAATTCCTTTCTGATGTTCTATTGATATGTGTGTTGGATCATCTTGATTCAATGTGGGTGATTTATATGGTGATGTGATCCCTGATTTTCGAGTTTCTGGTTGTGGACCTAAGTCCATGTAGGTATGTACGATAGGGAATGATTTGGTTCTAGTACTTCGAGGTATCTCATGGATCCATTTTGTTGTTGTGACTATACAAGAGAACCTGATGTGAAATCTTAATTACTTCTTGGCTATTTTTCCTACATTGGATTTTATCTATTATTTCTAGTTTCTTGGTATTATAATATTATTTAAATTGAATCACTTGAATATGATAACAATAATGGGTTTAATGGGGAATTGTTTTCCAGGAATGAATTGTGTTTTGGTTGTGGATGTCGTGCTTTTGTATGATTGAATAGTAACGATGGTGTTTGGGTAAGAGCTGATTTAGGAACCATTATGCTGGGATGAGTGCATTCCTACCTATTTATATAAATTTTGTTATTATGTTTCTTATTCGAATCCCACCCATGTTGAGAACTTCATGTCAAACACCCCCATTCCATGAGGAGGGTGTTTTTCTGAAATCTTATTGGGTGGTTGGTTATTAGCTCCATTTTTCTTCCTCTCATGAGTAGACTAAGAATATTCAGGTAGATTGTGATGGAATGAGGTCCATTGTATCACTAGATTCTTCTGGTGGTGTATGTTGTGGTGGGATTCCACGTGCTTGTTGGCATGGTTTTTTTCCCAGAATCTTCAGGATAAGGCCGAGGTGTCTTCGAGCGTGGAAGTGGTTATTCTGTCCTGGATTCTTTTGGTGTGGAAACGATTATTGTGGCCATGGTTCCTATGGGTGGGGATGTGTGTGGTGGTCCAGGTTTCTACGAGCGGGGACATGCTGCTGTTATAGCCCAGGTGTGTGCAGGCATGGTATGGCAGTGACACTATAGTGAGAATGGCGGGGGAGGTCTGCCACATAGGATGACATCTATAACAAGAGGGAAAATGGCTCATTGTACCCAAACCTCGATGTGTTATTAAAATTTCTTTACTTGAATTTCCTTATTTGGGGAGTGTTCCTTCATGGGGTTGGGTGGATAGTTTCCTTGCAAGGTGCTTTGGTTTTATCTTTTTCTCATGGGGCATTAGAATGCATCCCCACATGAGCATGAGAGCTTTTGATATTCCATATTGAGTATACATGTATACTAACGCAACCAATATAAAATTACTTTAAGGTTTTTTGGTGGTCTTTGGGACTATGCCGGTTATTACTATCTCAGATATTGGGATAGTTACTCTTACTATTTTCCATGTCTTTTGGTACTTTCTTGTTTGTCTTCTTGGGCCTTTTCTTGGTTTACCTTTGTAAAATGCATATGAAAATGGGTTTGGGATTTATTTTTACCTTCAGTTTTGGAGTTTATTGGGTTTTTACCGTCATATATCCTAGTCCTACTAAATAAAAAGGGTAATTCATTCCATATTACCAGTGATGCTATACCCTTTGTTATAGTCACCAGTTTGGGGCCAAATAAAGGTGGGACTCAAGGGTCATTATCTCTCCTTCAACATGAGGAAAAAAGGGTATGGAAGTTTTTTATCCTGTACCTTATCTCAGGGAAGGATGTTCATGACAGTATGATTCTATGAATGAAATAAAATGGGGGAAGATCAAACCTGATTTCCCAAAATTAATGTAAAGAAAATACAAATATACTCAAATGAAGGTAACTGTCATATGATAACTGATTATGATCAAAAATGTAATAAATCCATGAAGTATACATGGAGTATCTCTATTTCCTCTAACAATACTTATAAATCTAATTCAAAAAATTATAAAATCTATATGAAAAAAAATATTTTTTAACTAAAATGGAATAAGGGGCATCAACTTATTATTCTTATGATTCTGATTTTGAATGTTGTTCTAATAATAAAAATTATTCTTATTTTTTAATGAATAAAGAAATATATAAATTTTTAATAAAAATAGATAAATAACTATAAATATTAATAATGTTGTTTTAAATGAAAATGATTCCATGAAAAAAATATATTTGTATTTAAAATGAGTTTTTTTTAAAATCTACCTCAAACTGCACTATTGATGGAAACATAATTAAAGAGTTTCATGCTATAGTTGAGTGATTAAAAAGTGATACTAGTATATTAACTAATGGAGAAGAATATCTCAATCATATTATTTGTAAAAATGTTCTTAAAATTATAAATATAGAATATGGAGAAAAAATGAAAAGTCAAAATTATATAGAAAATATATTTTACCTAGTTATATGAATAAAAACATAATAATAGTTATATATTTTTTTAGGTAATAAATGGAAATTATTAGAATAGTTATTATTTTATAAATCCTCAAATAATTTGAATAAAATTTTTATCTTTTCTAGAAATATTCCTGAATCTAGTCATATGAATTTCTGAAAAATTAAGAAAATTAGGTTTCTGAGACCTTTGCATGCTAACATAGTTGGACTCAAGAATGTTAGGATAAAAAACAAGATTTTATTTAAAATATTTATAAGAAAATGGTAATAGAAATAAATAATTAATATGGTATATGGAAGGTGGATTCTCAAGAAACATGAATATATACTATTCCATTTTTTATAAACAAGATGAATTATATAGAGGACTGGTTTCCTTCAGTGATAATGAAAAATGAAAAATATTTAGAGTTTTATTTGATGGAGAAACAAAATGAATTTCGATAAAAAATTTAATATATATTATAGGGTAGAATCAAAATCTAATATGTATATCCTTTCTATGTAATGATTAGTTTTATGTTTATTTATCAAATAATTCTTGCACTATTTTTAACGATAAGCTGCATAAATTTATAACACGCAAAATTAAAAATAATTATACTTTAGAATATAATTCCATCTGTGAAAAAAATTTGAATGGTTTAACTGTTGAGGAAAACGATTCTTGGATTTTTCATAAGAGTCATAGACACTATAATGTATTTTAATTGTGTAAATTTTCTATAAAACACACTGTTTCTGATTTTCCTAGTCAAAAAATTGATAAAGATATATTTTGCGATGCATTCCAAATAAGAAAGGAACCCAATTCATCCTTTAAATTTATTAACATGGTTTTTACATTCAAACATCTATAAGATATCAACATGGATTTTATAGACCATAAAGAGTTACTTGATTAGAAAAAAAATTACTTTGTTTTTTATTTTATAATAATTTTTATAGATTTAATTATGTTTATTTCCAATATCATAAAAGTGAGGTTTTCTCATTTTTTATAATCATTATAAAATATTTTCAAAATGAAAAATATTTTAATATAATATCTTTGAAAATTTTCATAGTGGAGGGTTTGAGAATCATGATTTCAATTATTTTTTCTCACACCTTAGTACTAAACATACCTTCTCTGCCCCATAACACCATAAAAAAATTCAAATTTTAGAAATTAGGAAAAAAATTAAAAAAATTAAATGAAATTAATTAGATGAATATTTTGTTCTAAACTATTTTGAGGGTAAATCCATTAACACAACATTCCATTCCTAGAATAGAATTTTAATAAAACTATTTCATAAAAAAGACTCTATTAATTAGGTAATTACAGAAAACGTATGTTTAAATATTTAATCTATTTGTACGAAATGTGTATATGTTGAATTAAAAGTAAATTCTTGATGAATTTTATCCCATGGATGATGAACTAATATTTATATCATACAGTACTGCTTATTATGATTATAGGTATTGTTACAAATATTCACTGATAGTTGGAGAATCAATTCATTTTATGTTTTGATAAATGTGACCCTTTTTATCAAAGAAAAAATTAATCATATAAAAATAATAATTCATTAAACAACACGACACATGAATCTCACAAAGTTGGTTTTTTAAATAAACTAAGATGTGATGAAATTCAGTCTGGTATAGAAGAACATGAAACTGGGTAACACAATTGTGTCTTACCTAAACAATATATATCATTAAAGGATTATAATATTGAAACAATAATAGGCAATCAAGATACTGGATTTTGTACTAGAAGTAGTGTAGGAGATATATATGAGTTACTTCTTTCCAAGATCAATTATTACCTAAAAATATAGTTGAAGAATTAAAATATGAAATTTGGCTAACAGCTATACAAGAATAACCAAACCTATTTTGCAGAAATAAAGTTTGAGAATTGGTTGATATTCCCTCTAATAATCTAATAATAGATACCAAATAGACTTTTAGAAATAATCAAGATTAATAGGGAATAATAACAAGATATAATTCTAAATAATTATCTAAAGGATATAATCAGGTATAAGTTATATATTATGTTGTATCCTTTGATATGTTTTCAAAATTAAAATCTATTAGAATCCTTTTTTCTTACACATAATATATGAATCTCAAATTAAATTAAATGGATGTAAAATTTACTTTACTAAATGTATGTATAGTTTTGGAAGTTTATATTGAATAACAACTGGGTTTTAAAAATCTATAGCAACCAAATAATATTTTAGGGCTTATTAAATAAATTTATGGCACTAAATAAGCACTAAGAGCTTGGTAAGAAAATTTTCATTCACATCCATAGGGAAATTGATTTTCTATAGTATTATAAGATCATAATCAATATAAGGGAACTATATTTTATGAAATTTTGTTAGTACATATTTATTTAGATTATTTAATATATGGCTCAAATAATAATAATATTTGGCATAATTTTAAAAACCCTATGAAAAAGGAAATTTAAATGGGTATGATGAGAGAATTAAATTTCATTCATAGTTTTCTAATCTATCTAAAAGATAATTTTTAATTTTTAAGTGTATTTAATTATAATAATTATTTATTATATAATTTTGGATTAGAAATCATTAAATATTATACAATGCCCATTTGTACCAATATAATACATTATTTGGAAGAAACTGGAATACAATTAGAGAAGAATTAATATAGTGGAATGATTTCATGATTTCTATAAATTACTGTTAGTAGAATAGAAATTATGTTTTATTTCATTAATTTTGATAAATTTCAATCAAATCATGAAGAATATTGTCTTAGTAATTTTAAAAAAATAGTATAGAGATTTTAAGGGTGTTATTTTTCAATCCTTACATTACATAAAAACTACTTTTTTTAATTTAATCTTAATCGGACATATTTAATATAAAGTTTATAGTTTAGAATGAAAGGGTACCACAAAAACTTGTATTGTTTTAGGGAAGTCCTTAATTTTTTGGTCAATTAAGAAAAAACATTCAGTTAATTTTTCTAATGTTGAGGAAGAATTTATATCTCTTGGTTGTTTCTTTGCTCAAGTATTGTGGACAAAACACACACTATTTGAATTTGGAACCAATTTCAATAATATTCTTATTCTAAAAGATAATAAAAGTTCGATTAATATTTCAAAATATCATATAAGTCACTAAAAGACTATGTATATTGATATAAGAAACCATTTTCTTGGAGATCATCTTCAAAAAATGAAATATATTTTGAATTTTTTAATATTAAATATAAACATATTGATAATTTCACTAAATCACTACTCACTTATAAATTTTTAATTTATTATGGGAGATTTTGATATATTTATTTTTAAATGAAATTTTGAATACATATAAATTTATTAACTTATTTTTAATCTGCATTATGTTTAGATATATTTTATTTAATATTTATTAAATAAATTAGATATTTATTACCCATTTCAAAATTAAATTCTATATCGATTAAGATACTTTTTTTTCTCATGAACCCAAACAAATTTAAAAAAACATATAAAATATATATATTTATCCCCATCATACCCATAATAATGAACCATTTTGACTTTCATAGTTCTTGATTTCTCTTCAAATCCCTAAAATAGAAACATGAAATTTGGAAATTATCTAGAATTTCACAGAAAAATAGGATATAAGAAGGATTTCTGAGTGAATATTAGATCCAACACACCTCAAAAGATTACATATAAGTCCTTAAATGGATTTTTATTGAATTTGAGTTGTTGTTTTAGATAATATTACTATTTATGATTGATCTATCGCATCATGGATAAGAATTTATTTTCAATGGAGAAAATACTGATTATTTTTTTGATTGATAATAAAAAGAGTTTTATGAACATGCCCATTTTAGATCTACTAATACAAATGAATTCATCTCCTAAAAGTTAAATAATATGGAGTTTTTGGTCTCTTAAATAGAAATATCCATGATTTTTTAGTTTCCCTGTGAAGGGGATTCACACATTAATCCTTGAATTGTTGGGGATGAAAAGTATAATTACTACGATATTATGTCATTTATTTTTGGATCCAACCTGGTAATAAAGATTATATTAAATGATATTTAAGAAGACCAAATGGTACTATTCCAATTTATCCAAGCTATAATATTGATAAGGATTGAATTGATAGTGAAAATTTTCTCTCCTAATATGTATATCATGTTATTTATCTTATGTAAAATTATGATTAATTTAAATAGATATATAATGAGTTGAATTCATCACTGTTGTTAAAAAATGATGGAATGAGTTTTTATCTATATGTGATGATTATTTATCTACATTTGAATAAATATACTAATATCAATCAAATTTAGATTTTCTTTAGATGTCATCATAATAATAATATTCTTACTGGAACCTTAATAAAAATTTGGTTTGTTTTGAAGCACCTCAAAAAGAAAGATGATTTCTGTTGATGCTAATGATCCACAAGTATCTATGCCTCGTGATTGGGGAGAAATGAAGTAATAATTGATAATTATCAATATATATTTTTCGTTAAAAAATATTTTCATGAAATATATAGTAATTTCAAGATGAAATAGGTAGGAGATAGGGTTGATTTTAGTGAAATAACTACTATAAGAGATATCCAACATTATCTTACATAAACCTATAAGGAAGAAAATAGAAATGATCATTATTCAAGGATTATAAAAATATATGATCTTACTATTCATTCAGAAAAGGATAAAGATGTAGAATTTGAAAACCCAGTATTTTTGGGAGTAACAATTACATTGATAGAAAGGCTAAATAAAAATAGATATGAGAACAAGGCTCATGAAAAATAAATGGTTGAAATGGATACTACAGATAGTGATAATGTCTACTCTTATTTTGATAACAATGAAAAATGATGGAAAATGATATAGTGTTTGTTAGTAAATAATCCTTGGAGAAGGTTGTTACAGAATCGTTTCACAGAATAGTTGTTTCGAGATTATTTTCATCAAAATCTAGTGTGAATATTGAAGGATAGTTTGTTACTATGGTTTTATAAGGAAAAACATCATGAAAAAATTGTAATATTATTATTTTATTAGTTCTCAAATTACTTATTTGGTTTGGAAAAATAATCAGATTATGGATATTAAAAAAACATTCAATGTGATTTGGAGGTTTCTTGAAAATATATAGAATATTTCAAAAGATAATCTATTCCAAAAATAGATTTAGAATTAGTTCAAGGAAAGCTATATAATCTAAGAATAAATTCTATCTAAAAAATATATTTTGATTCATTTCCTAGAGATATGTCAGACTTCATTGGGAAACTGAAAGAAGAATCTATTTCATTGATATATTTTGTTGAATTTAAGAAACACCTAGAGAGTCAATTTGAATCAATAAATAGTTTCTCAAGTCATGCATGGGATTATAATTTTATTAATCTATATTCTATATATTTTATAATAATGTTTTAATATATTAATTATATTCAATATATAATAAATTATTGGATTAAATGTCTTTGTGTGACAGCATTCCAGCTCCCATTTTGTTACACAATCAGAAAGATCATGTCGAGAAATTAACATCTATTGAGGCCGGTATTAAAAACCTCCTCAATAATTTTTATGATGAGATGTAGAAGTTTTTACCATCTATACTTTCTATGAGTTTTAATTGCATATTTAGTTTAAAATGTGAAAATTTGATAAGATTCAAATATTTTGATGAAACAGTGGCATGTGATTTTTAACCAAAATTTTAATGGAATAATGGAAGATCTCAACAATATTTATCAGCATGCTCAAGATTCAGTGACAAATGAAATATCATTTGAACCCAAACCATCAAAAAAATCCAATCCCATTTTTTAAATATTTTATTTAAATATGTATCGTAATAAACTAATTTTGATTTATCTTCTTCATTATAATTTTTTTATTTATTTTGTTTCTATATTTCCATCTCAATTGATAGTACATGAATCATTATTTTAACATAAATAAACATCCACTACCAGTTTTCTTCCACATTAACATTATTATATACAATTTCTAGTACAATCCTTTTGATATCACAAAAGGGTGTCAAATTTGGTGAACATAAAATTATTATTACTATAATATATTAAAAAAGGATAATAATAAAATTTATAACATTAAATATTTATAATAAATCCCTTTAGTTTATTCATCATAAACATTCAATAAAATTAATTATTTGTCTAGAGTTAATAAACAACTAATTGATGACTATAATTTCAGTTATATGTATTTATGGAACTATTTTAATTTTGTTTACATTTCCATTATATTCTAAATGTTTTAGATATATGATTTTTGTGATAATAGAAAAGCAGGACATTTGTGGGAATGTGTTTTCTCAAAAATACTCTATCAATCTTATTGATTATGATACTAAAAAATACTATTATTTGTTTTAATAATGAAATTATATTAATTATTTTTCAAGATTATATTTTCCTCTGAAATTAATTTTTTTATAAAATTAAATTTTCTGGTAAAAGTTGGTATCTGAATTTTTATATATTTTATTCTATGTAGTTTGGAAGCACTGTTTATACCGTACGCTTGTAATCAGAGCAAATGGTTTTCAAATCTATGTTTTGAGATAACATATGGATTAAATACCATATAATTTTGAAAAATTATTGATCGAGAAACATACTTTTTAGATAAATAGATCATTTTTGAAACTAACATATGGTTTTAGAGCCCAAGATGTTGAAGTTAACTATACGATTCAAATAGTACTTTCAAACATAACTGTAATTTTGACCAGGAAAAAAATAGAGTTTAAATTCAAGATATTATCCAATATTTTAATAATGATATATCTATAGTTAAATATATTTTAATGTATGTTTATATTACAACTCAAAGGAAAATGTTTAATAGATTAAATGGGTCATAATTTAAACGAGTGTTACAAATTAATTTGAATATTTTAAATTTAAATACTCCCAATATTCCTGAGAATACATTTGGATCAATTTATATAAAAGTAAATAGAGTTTATATTATTGAACACTGTGATTTATATCATTCTTAGGACAATTAAAATTTGAAAAAAATAATAATTTATCTACTATTATGAAGTGATACACGTTGGTGACAAATATTTTATGATCATGTGGTATTTGATTGTTGTTCTATTGTTATTACGACTATTGTTTTGTTGCTATAGTTCTTGTAGATAATATGAAACTAGGATCTCATAAAAAAATTCCATTCCTTAAAGTCTCCAATTTATTGATGAATATGAACTATTATTTATTAGTTTATACTACATTTGTTAGATAAATATTCTTATATCAAATCACTTAGTCTTGATTTCATAGTGTATCATCTTCTCATACCCAGTCACGGTAGAGTGTCTTCTTCTCACATGGTCGTACGGATGAAATGGATTTCTATAAAATAACATCTTATATTATAAGGATTCAATATAATACACTTAGTTGTGTTGGTCTTATGGTTATATGACATATTTATTGAAAATCCCAGAGCTCTCTAAGAGAGTGTTGGGTAGTGGATTATGTGATATTTATTCCACAAGCCACTATAAAAATTAATATGTTCTTCAAATTTTTTCCCTATTTCAGTACATTCTATATGATGTGAGTGTTTAGTATCTTCAAAACATATATGGAGGGATAATATTTTAATCCTACAAGGTTTATATAATGAAAAAATTCATCCCCACTTGTATAACTTCATATTATTAAAACCTAACAGATGTATATTATGTTAGAAATTAATATAGATATTTCCAATGAATATATAATACTTAAATTATATCATATATATTTCACAAATTATCTTATAGATTATGTCATTGATTCTTTCATTTTTTACATGGATTGTATAGTTATTCGAGAGAGACACAATACATGGAATATCATTGATAATTTGTTTTATAATTCCATATAGATGGGGCTTTCACATAATTACATGAAAAATATAAAAAAAATGCATTACATAGATTCCCAAGACCATTTAGTTTAATAGTATTAAAGAACTATGGAAAAAATTAACTAATAAAACCTATTACATATTCATGTAACATATTTTTGTTCCACAATATAACAAATGGATTAATCATAAACTCGCCATTAAAATCTCCCACAAAACCTCCACACAATATACTTTTCTAGACAAATCAGACATTTTACTTTTATTTATAACCCATTAAAATGGATGCATAAGAAAAGGGTGATCTAAAAAAATCTGTAATATTAAACATAATTGATAACAATGAATGTTCATAAGTTATCATAAGTTGAAAATTCATGTATGATAATATAATCAATGTTTAAAAATAAATAATAGATAAATAACACTAAAAAATGGATCATAAGACGAAATCTATAAAATAAATATTTTAATATTATAGAATAGTTATTATCGTATCACGAAATGAAAATATTATAAACACAATATAATACATTACTTCATATGCATATCCCTAAAATTCATCATAATGGATTCATAAAAAAAATTAAAAATGATGTCCCCTAAGGTATAATATAAAATTACCAATGCATGTTTTCAAAGTATTATAAATATTTCATATCTAGAGATTAATTGTTATTCTAATGCATTAGATTTCGACCAAGGTGCCATCTTCCATGCAGTACGTGTAGATTTTATAAGTGTACCACATAACAAAAACATTCAGGATTATATTAATAATCATAACTTCATAAACCCCTAAATTATATATGGGTATCTAATTTTTTTATGTAACATTCAAGGTAAAACACTTTTAATTTATTAAATTTTATTTACACCACATAAATATAGGGTATATTGTTTAACAAATAATTTATCCAATATATCAATGTATTGAATCTTGGGGAAAACCATTCGATACATGAAATCGACAACATGTTTTTTAAAAATTAAAGGTATTGGATGAAAATTTATGCATATTCAATGTGTATGGTTTGGAAAGAAAAAGTGTAACATCCTCATTTTGTGAGAATTATGAGTTAATTTATCCCAAAAACACATATTTTTGAGTTATAAACTCTTAGGACTGAGTTTTCAAGGATTTTTAGAGGTTTTAAAACTTTTTGGTGTTCTTTGATGGGTTGTTGATTTATGAATTCTAATCCAAAATGATGCATCTCTTCTACGAAATCATTCAATTAGAGGCACATGGATAAGTCATGGTGGATGGTTATGGGAGAAAACCTGAAAAATCATGTATTGACAACTAAAAAATATGCAGAATGCTCAAGGGTCTAGAAATATAGTTAGAAAATTGTTTAATAAACAAGATAACAAAATCATTGGTCTTTTCTAGAATCCAATAATGGACACATAGTTAACACATAGTTTTTCAACCCATAGAGACAATCTGTTCATGTGTGAATTTACTCATCCAGATTAACTTTAACATTCATTAGTGGTTATTCTTGACCCATCATTCTTTCTATAGGTATCTATCCAAAATGATGAGACTCCTATAGAATTATATGATGATTTCCTTTCCTCTAATATTTGAATTCGTTAAATCCATGTGTGTTGAAGATCTGGATATGTGGTATGTGCTGTAAGTACCTCCATTATATGGTGTTTGTTAAAGACATAACTCTTTTCCTATATGAGGATTCATATATTCAGAACATCTATTCCTATTCAATGTATTCTAATTTAAAATTATAGTTAATTGTTTAATTGTTTCAAGAACGGTGGTAGTTTTTGCATGTTAATAAAATTCCTTTTGATTGGAGAATGATTATTCTTGGACATTAGTCATTTCTAGGCATTTAATCATTGATGTATCATAATCAAGCTCTAATTTTCTACAATATCATATAGAATATCATTTTTGTTAATGTATTGATGGTGGATTCTTGTTCTTTGTATAGACCATGGGTTCTCTTCTAGAATCAGTATGGAATTTTTGATCTTTTCTTGAATCAATAATTTATCAGGTGAATTTGAGGCCTCCTCTTTCAAATTCCTTGGAACTAGTTTGATTGATGGAATTCTTATGGTATGTAAAATATATCCTCCCCTCAGGATGTGGGACCTTCTTCAGTATCCTTTCTGAAATAGTTCATGATGAATGGAAGCCCTAGTTTGGAATCATTGGCATGTGATATCATTCTCTGTGGGTGTGCTACGTGATTTATTCATTGATTACTTGACAAACACTATAGGTCATCAAAAAAAATAATGAGGTAGTATTTTCAATAACAATTTGGGAACATTTGTAAACTTTTCTCCTTGATATGTTTATATACTATCACTTCTTGATTTACCATACTTGATAGTGATCACATGTGTGTGTATCCCGTGTGACCCATATATGTGGTTTTACTTCATTAGAATGCTTATATATCATTTAATACATATTTTATTCTAATCACATATACTTGAATTTTGATAATGTATTTTCATAATGATATACTACTGTTTCACTTGAATGATAAAACATTTTATCAGTGCTTTATGCCTTGGTGGTTTGTTCTTAGTACATGTAATAAGTATACTATCACGACATGATTATATATTAGAGGGAGAGTGAACACAACTTATTATAATGTTGATGATATATCTGAGCTTAGGGTAGGGTAATAAAGTCCTAAATTCCCAACCCAAGACAATGTAATTAGAGGCATGATGGCTTGGAAGCCTAACCGAAGCCATAAACTAGGAATGAATGTTTGGAGGCCTGACTCGAGATAGATCCAAGATATGATGACATAAAAACAAATCCCATGATGTAATCCTAGCCCATGATGGGGATGATATATTATTTCCTAGATGATTGATCTATCTTGAGGAATTAAGAATACTGACAAACATCATTAACATCCTTGATGTTATTTTTGGATCACTTGTAATATCCTATGATTATACTTTTGACATGGTTCCAAAGAAGGAACAACGAAGACATTTGGGGGATTGGTTGGCACATTGGTTCTTGTTATATGGTTATTTTTATTACATTCACATTTATTTTTATCATATAATACCCTATTATACATGTAATCCAATTTTAGGGACACATTAATGCTTTCAAATGTGGTTTTATTACTCACGCCCTGCTTGTGAATCCTCATTCACATGAATATTCAATGTGTAGGGATCTAGGAAAGGGAAAGGGGAAATTAAAAGATAATTAATTCAGGAATAAAAAATCTAGTTATGGTACCACGATACATTCCAGATGTTTTTTAGTGTTTATTTAGTTATCTTCTTAATTTATTACTCTTGTTTGGATTTCTATACTATGATCCTGTTTTTTAGTATACGACATATATTACATATAATACTATATTCCTCCAACTTATAAAAATTGATTTGTATTTTTTATATTATTTTTGAAATTATGTGTTATTGATGTTATATTCTTCTTATTAATGGAATTCTGAAACATCATTCTCATCGGAAGCCTCTTGTATACGGGGAGGCGCACATCATGTTTTGTGTCTCTCCATCACAGACATGAAAGTTTGTCTTGGGGTATTAAAAAATGGTATTAGATCATAGTTTTCTTATTTTATTTTTCATCAAACATGGACATTGTAACAGCCCGAGATTTTATGAAAAAAATATTCTTTTTAATTTTATTAATGTCTTGTGTTGTACGCTACACCAAAAGGAGCTTGCACAACACACATCCTTGACTTGCCTTGCATTACACGCAATCGCGACCTTCCTCGATAGCGTGTGTAATACGCAATACTGAGTTTCATTAAACAACGATATGCTATTAAAATATTATTAAAACTAGCCGTTATGAATAGTAATAACCACTTTTTAAAATTCTATAAATCTTATTTTTTAAAATGAACTTCATTTTTGGATTCGGAATATCGAAATTAGCTTAGGTTGAAATTTTGGTGATTTTCGGATAACTTTCATATTTTGATGAATAGTGAAAATTACTAAATTATAATTAAAAACAACTTTTTTAATCGAAATAGTTGATAGTGATAAATCATTAATTTGAGTGGTTTTAAAGTATATTTAGAATATATTTTTACAATTTAATACAATGTTGGTCATTGGATGTAATTGCACATTTAAACCAGACATAAACAAGTGTCAATCTTTTGATAGATATTGTTTCTTAAAAACACGCTATTTGTTTTAACAGCGGGATTTAATTATAAAATTAATTAATGCAACTTTTATGTTATGAATTTGGTAAAATAGACTTCATTTTTGAATTCGGAATATGAAATATAGCTTGGGATGAAATTTTGGCATTATTCTGAAAAACATCAATTTTTGATGAATAGTGAAACTACTAAGTGGTAGGTTAAAAACTGAATTTTGCATAAAACATAATTTTACCGCTTCTGTGAATGGAATTTCGAAAATCCGAGAGACACGGTTAATATCAAGGACTAAAATGTGGTTCAATGCGATGAAAATAATTTTTTGGTGAATAGTAACTTTTTACTTTTTTTTACCGCGGTTAATAGTAAATAGGGTAACTAAGGGTAAATATGATATCACTATTACCCTAACACATGTCCTAATTCTATTGGACAAGTGTAATTCGACCAAAAACAAACTTAGGACTAAAATATGACCATTTAGGCCCACTTGGATTAGATTAGGACATTTATTATTAATTTATTTAAAGAAGGGTTAAAATAGTTAAAATCAAAGTTTAATAAGTAAATAATTTTTAATATGGGGTTATACATAAGATAAATTCGATTGTAAATATTCATTAGAAAGCTAAAAAGATTTCCTAAATGATGGTATTTTATTTGTAATTTTTAGACATCAAATAATTTAATTTATTTATGACACAACGATGATGCAGTAATTATCTTATTAATTAAATATTGACATAATTGATGTTATAAACACCAAAATAAATATAATTTGAAAATTTTTATGAATTCCACTAATTTTATAAGTTACTATGATATATTAGTGTTGATTTAATCAACTTTGTTCGAACATATAATTCTTTTATGACTTTCACAAAAATCATATATCAAATAGTGTCAAAATTGACACAAAATAGTTTTTAAATCAAATATTATATTATTAATTGATATTTTATTCCTAAAAATCTAAGGTTCGGCCAAATGAATTAGATAAGGATATATGTATTAATAATAAACAATTTGGGGTTCGTTTGGCATGTTATAGTAAGTGTATTTACCATATAGTGAAAGAAAACAAAAAGACACGGTAAAAGTTAAATTATTTAACTTAGAGTTAAATCTAATTGATAAGGTTAAAATAATACCCTAAACTTGTCTAAATCTTATTGGTTGATAGGATTTCGACCCATCCCCACTTTAGCTTCGAAATAAGACCCTTTGGAACCATTATAAACCGATTTTGACTTTAATATAAAATAATATTTTGAGATATTCCTAAGGTGCCCCTCTCCTCCCCTATAAAAGGACACCTCCTCCCCCTCCTCCTCACACTAATTTGAGCACTCAAGCTCGGCCAACCCCTGCCAAAATCTCTTCTCCAATTCCATAGAAACATCCTAGAGGTTCTGGTCTTCCTCAAAGACCAATTCTAGTGCCCTAAGAAGAGGTCTCAAAGAGGCACTTCAAAGAAGAGGTAATTACCGTTACCAATTCTTTCATCTTTATTTCTTCTTCCACTTCTTCTTCTTAGGTTGTTTCATTATGAAGTAATAACATCAGTATCACTAATATACTGATATGTTATTATAAGTATGAAACAACCCTATTTCACCATCTATCCATCCTACGGAAAAAGAAATCACCGCGCGTGCGTACGTACGGAATACCGTCTCCACGCCGTGGTGTAATCTATTTTCCACCACCACCTTACACGGATTGGTATAATGGTGTAAAGAATAACTATACATAGTTATTATAACATCATATTGATTCTGATATATTTTATAATCCACTCCAATTCAATTCAATATTTATAGAAATGATATCATCGCTCGTGCGTACGTACGGAATACCGTCTCCACGACGCGATGAGATTCATTCTCCATGTTAACCATTTAAGAATGATTATAATGTATATATAAGAAATAATAATGAAATATATGACATTATAAAGCTACTGGATTTATGTATATATATACATATGTAAGTCATCTACTTACTTCCATTTCAAGACAATAAGGAAAGGAAAACAGCGTTCATGCGTACGTACGGACTACCGTCTCCATGAACGGTGTTTTTCATTTTATTTATCTACCTATTATATATATATATATAATGAATATATATGATATATAAATAATATTTTATATTCTGGAAGTAATTAAATCATGATATAAGTAATAATTATGTCAAGAACAACAAGTCAAAACACCTACGATAAATGAAACGATTTTACCCAAAACGCTTCTTTAACATGGAATTTACAAAAGAACGGGTAATATAATGTCATAAGTGAACCATATATGATATCATAACAATGAATATGATTCTGTAATAAGTCAATAACATGATTTAAATCATTATACAGGAGGTTCGGACAATTACAAAGCAAGTCGGACCTAAGGTAAGGGAAAATATCACAATCTCATTTTTATTCGAGATTGTTTATTCGTAAGTATTTACTGGGGTGTATTTTATCATCCACATCCATGTTCCCTCAATATGTAATATTGTTTCCATCCACTTGCAATAGTTTTAATCCAATTTTACCCTTAGGTGAGTTTTTAGTAAAGAATATGAAAGGAATCTTTTGTCGTTTTTCCGTACGAGGTACTTTCTGACTTTTCCGACAAAAGTACGAAGAATGTTTTTTTAACTTATACGGCACAAACGGATTTTTACGGTTTTATAAAGCCTTATTTTCATGAATCTTCCTCCAAAATATTTCATGACTATTTTTAATAAAATCTCTTTCTTTTAAAATTGTATGATGTTTTGTGAAAAGAAATTGATTTTGAAGAAGAAAGGATATTATCCTCAAGAATTCATTTCAAGTGTTTTATCAAAATTATTTTCCATATAAGATAATAAAGGTTCTGTTTCTATCCATATTTTTACATTGATTTTACTATGTTGTGACGGAATTATGTTTATGAATTCCTTTATCTTATATGAATGGTTTTATGATGTCATGTTGTTTAAGAATCCCATTTTTATTACATGGGTTATGCAATGATGTATCATTTATGATTTTGTGGCACACATATGAAAGGATTTATTAAGAGATGGGTGGGACCTATATCTCCCTCCAATGCATTGGGTAAAGATTTTATATCTCATGAGATAGACATGGCTGGAATGGTAGGTTATACCGGTTCAGTGAAACAGGACTGAAACGAGGATTACTCGATTCAGAAAGGGACTTTGTCCACTAAGATAGTCTTGGCAATGAGTCTTGACTAACAAGAAATGATTCTCTATGATTATGTGTGTATGCCACAATGAGTAATGTTTTATGTTATGATTTCATTTCACTACTATGATTTATCCCATGTTATGAAATTATGCTCTCTTTTGCAGGTTAAGATTTCCAAAAATGTTATGTTCTTATGAAAATTATGTGATTGATATTTCTTTTGTTTACCCTTACTGAGCATTTGAGCTCACCCTTTTATGTTTTCTTTTCCCCAGGATATAAAGAAAGGTTTTTGGAAAAAAAAGAAGATCTTTATGGGAGATGTTGAATATCTTTCACCAGGATTAGAAGATTATGTTCCGAGTTTCCAAAGACACTAAACTATTACGATCCTTGTGTGTATATTTTTGTTATGTATTAAGTATTCCGCAAAAGTAATGTAATGTTCATGTACGTTAGGCTTCGGGTCTCTACAGTTGGTATCAGAGGAAAGGTTTAGTCAACCTTTGGAAACTAGGATGCGAAAACGTTAGTGAGATCCCTAGAGATATTTCTAAGGTATGTCTAGGGATGCCCCTAAGGATAAGTATGCGTATATGATATAGTTCTATAACTATGGTAACGATATTAGATTAAACCAAAGAGGATAGATATTTAAGTTACTCCCCCTTTATTACGATTTTTGCATCTAACACTATTCTGTTTGGGTTTTAGAAAATGGCTGGAAACAAGATGATTCACAATAATGGTGGATATGATGGACAATGGAATGATATTCATCATGAGAAACCAAATGAAATGGGATTTGGATGTCCAAACATCATTATTATGCCGAATCAGCAATCTCACAACATGATCAATATAGTAAAATTTGGTAAGTTTCCTGACTCGACTAATAAGAGAAAGATGGAGTTCCATGATGATCATAGAGGAAAGAAAGTTCAATTTCCCCTATGTAAATCATGTGGGAAGAGGCATCAAGGAGAATGTTTCAAGGGAACTGGAAGATGCTTTGGGTGTGGAATAGAAGGACATAAAGCAAGTAAGTGCAAAGGAAAAGGGTTGGTTAACACCATGGATGAGGAAAATGGTATTGCTACGACATCAAAAATGGTTAAGTGTTTTAAATGTGGAATATATGGGCATTATGCAAACAAATGCCCTAAGGGAAAGACTCATGAAGAGAATCAGTATGGTCATATGGGTAGTATTTATGTGGATGATGATGAAGAGACTACAAATGATATGTGAGATGAAAGAATTTTTGAAGCTCGGTCAATGGTTTGAGAATGTAGTGGAATGAAAGAATTTTTGAAGCTTGTGTTTTGAAAGTGTATGATTAATGTTACCAGTATCCATGAAAGGTTATTCAGATATTTTTGGAAATAAGATGATATGCACATAATGAAGACGAGAAAATGAAATGTTTAATAGTATTCATGAGCTCATGATTGATATAAGGACTAAGTGATATCATGGTTTGAGTATATAGAATTTTGAGGATTTTGGTATGTGGAAAGTGTTAACTTTTAACTACACTCATGTTTTCACTAAGGTATTCAAGAGAATACACGATTAAGGACTTTGAATGTTTGGAATGTGACCAACAAGACATATCTTGTGATATGAGGGGATCAACGACAATATTAAATCTCTGGTAATCGTTGTTACTATATTATGAGAGTGGACTGCAGTATTATGTATAAGCCTAAAGATTAGACTGGATTATGTTGGACATAAGTTAGTATTGTTTAAGGATAGAAGATTTTCGATATTATTGATGGGATGTTATAGTAACGTAGTTTTAGAAAAAGGACAACCTGCAGGACGGGCGACAGCCCATCGCTTCGGACAAGGCTGTAGGAATCGAACCCACAACCGAAGTGCGACTGGCCTTTATCGCCTACCACTAGCCTAAAGGAAGTCCCTGTTTAGTAGAAACTAGTGTTATTATATTAAGCAGTATGATATATGAGGTATAAGCCCATTTTAGGAACCATATATGATTAATCTCACTATAGATCGACTTATGCATATAATTTTTGCTAACCTTTTGTTTGAGATAGATGGAATGACCCGTCGTTCTATCACATAATCTGCTAACACTTCACGAATAACAAATTCAACATCATTTATTTAAGAGATGAAGTGGAAATTGTTCAAGACACGAACAACAGTGAGATTGTACCAAAATAAATTAAGTATTTATTCTAATTCAAATTTTCAACTTTAGGGAAATGATCTTGAAAACCAAAAATGTTGTCCTAGTGATCTTATACCTGATGAATCAGATGGTACCTTATATCATCAAAAATCTATGGATTTTTTATTACTGGCTTTTCCATAGCCATGTTCTCTACCACTCTCCATCAGAACATGATGGTTAGATTTCTCTTCCATATCCATATTTTTACCTATGTGGAAACCCAACGATTAGTTTATTTGGGTAATCGTTACATTTCATACTTTAGTTTTTAAAGCCAAGTTTTGGTACTCCTTTTTACGATGTGGGATTCTATTAAAGAAACTTTAGAATAGTAAACCATTTATAACCCCGACGAATTTCGAGGGCGAAATTCATTTTAAGGGGGGTAGAATGTAACTGCCCGAGATTTTATGAAAAAAATATTCTTTTTAATTTTATTAATGTCTTGTGTTGTATGCTACACAAAAAGGAGCTTGCACAACACACATCCTTGACTTGCCTTGCATTACACGCAATCGCGACCTTCCTCGATAGCGTGTGTAATACGCAATACTGAGTTTCATTAAACAACGATATGCTATTAAAATATTATTAAAACTAGCCGTTATGAATAGTAATAACCACTTTTTAAAATTCTATAAATCTTATTTTTTAAAATGAACTTCATTTTTGGATTCGGAATATCGAAATTAGCTTAGGTTGAAATTTTGGCGATTTTCGGATAACTTTCATATTTTGATGAATAGTGAAAATTACTAAATTATAATTAAAAACAACTTTTTTAATCGAAATAGTTGATAGTGATAAATCATTAATTTGAGTGGTTTTAAAGTATATTTAGAATATATTTTTACAATTTAATACAATGTTGGTCATTGGATGTAATTGCACATTTAAACCAGACATAAACAAGTGTCAATCTTTTGATAGATATTGTTTCTTAAAAACACGCTATTTGTTTTAACAGCGGGATTTAATTATAAAATTAATTAATGCAACTTTTATGTTATGAATTTGGTAAAATAGACTTCATTTTTGAATTCGGAATATGAAATATAGCTTGGGATGAAATTTTGGCATTATTCTGAAAAACATCAATTTTTGATGAATAGTGAAACTACTAAGTGGTAGGTTAAAAACTGAATTTTGCATAAAACTTAATTTTACCGCTTCTGTGAATGGAATTTCGAAAATCCGAGAAACACGGTTAATATCAAGGACTAAAATGTGGTTCAATGAGATGAAAATAATTTTTTGGTGAATAGTAACTTTTTACTTTTTTTTACCGCGGTTAATAGTAAATAGGGTAACTAAGGGTAAATATGATATCACTATTACCCTAACACATGTCCTAATTCTATTGGACAAGTGTAATTCGACCAAAAACAAACTTAGGACTAAAATATGACCATTTAGGCCCACTTGGATTAGATTAGGACATTTATTATTAATTTATTTAAAGAAGGGTTAAAATAGTTAAAATCAAAGTTTAATAAGTAAATCATTTTTAATATGGGGTTATACATAAGATAAATTCGATTGTAAATATTCATTAGAAAGATAATAATATTTCCTACATTATGGTATTTTATTTGTAATTTTTAGACATCATATAATTTAATTTATTTATGACACAACGATGATGCAGTAATTATCTTATTAATTAAATATTGACATAATTGATGTTATAAACACCAAAATAAATATTATTTGAAAATTGTTATGAATTCCACTAATTTTCTAGGTTACTATGATATATTAGTGTTGATTTAATCAACTTGGTTCGAACATATAATTCTGTTATGACTTTCACAAAAATCATATATCAAATAGTGTCAAAATTGACACAAAATAGTTTTTAAATCAAATATTATATTATTAATTGATATTTTATTCCTAAAAATCTAAGGTTCTGCCAAATGACTTAGATAAGGATATATGTATTAATAATAAACAATTTGGGGTTCGTTTGGCATGTTATAGTAAGTGTATTTACCATATAGTGAAAGAAAACAAAAAGACACGGTAAAAGTTAAATTATTTAACTTAGAGTTAAATCTAATTGATAAGGTTAAAATAATACCCTAAACTTGTCTAAATCTTATTGGTTGATAGGATTTCGACCCATCCCCACTTTAGCTTCGAAATAAGACCCTTTGGAACCATTATAAACCGATTTTGACTTTAATATAAAATAATATTTTGAGATATTCCTAAGGTGCCCCTCTCCTCCTCTATAAAAGGACACCTCCTCCCCCTCCTCCTCACACTAATTTGAGCACTCAAGCTCGGCCAACCCCTGCCAAAATCTCTTCTCCACTTCCCTAGAAACATCCTAGAGGTTCTGGTCTTCCTCAAAGACCAATTCTAGTGCCCTAAGAAGAGGTCTCAGAGAGGCACTTCAAAGAAGAGGTAATTACCGTTACCAATTCTTTCATCTTTATTTCTTCTTCCACTTCTTCTTCTTAGGTTGTTTCATTATGAAGTAATAACATCAGTATCACTCATATACTGATATGTTATTATAAGTATGAAACAACCCTATTTCACCATCTATCCATCCTATGGAAAAAGAAATCACCGCGCGTGCGTACGTACGGAATACCGTCTCCACGCCGTGGTGTAATCTATTTTCCACCACCACCTTACACGGATGGGTATAATGGTGTAAAGAATAACTATACATAGTTATTATAACATCATATTGATTCTGATATATTGTATAATCCACTCCAATTCAATTCAATATTTATAGAAATGATATCATCGCTCGTGCGTACGTACGGAATACCGTCTCCACGACGCGATGAGATTCATTCCCCATGTTAACCATCTAAGAATGATTATAATGTATATATAAGAAATAATAATGAAATATATGACATTATAAAGCTACTGGATTTATGTATATATATACATATGTAAGTCATCTACTTACTTCCATTTCAAGACAATAAGGAAAGGAAAACAGCGTTCATGCGTACGTACGGACTACCGTCTCCATGAACGGTGTTTTTCATTTTATTTATCTACCTATTATATATATATATATACTGAATATATATGATATATAAATCATATTTTATATTCTGGAAGTAATTAAATCATGATATAAGTAATAATGATGTCAAGAACAACAAGTCAAAACACCTACGATAAATGAAACGATTTTACCCAAAACGCTTCTTTAACATGGAATTTACAAAAGAACGGGTAATATAATGTCATAAGTGAACCATATATGATATCATAACAATGAATATGATTCTGTAATAAGTCAATAACATGATTTAAATCATTATACAGGAGGTTCGGACACTTACAAAGCAAGTCGGACCTAAGGTAAGGGAAAATATCACAATCTCATTTTTATTCGAGATTGTTTATTCGTAAGTATTTACTGGGGTGTATTTTATCATCCACATCCATGTTCCCTCAATATGTAATATTGTTTCCATCCACTTGAAATAGTTTAAATCCAATTTTACCCTTAGGTGAGTTTTTAGTAAAGAATATGAAAGGAATCTTTTGTCGTTTTTTCGTACGAGGTACTTTCTGACTTTTCCGACAAAAGTACGAAGAATGTTTTTTTTAACTTATACGGCACGAACGGATTTTTACGGTTTTATAAAGCCTTATTTTCATGAATCTTCCTCCAAAATATTCCATGACTATTTTTAATAAAATCTCTTTCTTTTAAAATTGTATGATGTTTTGTGAAAAGAAATTGATTTTGAAGAAGAAAGGATATTATCCTCAAGAATTCATTTCAAGTGTTTTATCAAAATTATTTTCCATCTAAGATAATAAAGGTTCTGTTTCTATCCATATTTTTACATTGATTTGACTATGTTGTGATGGAATTATGTTTATGAATTCCTTTATCTTATATGAATGGTTTTATGATGTCATGTTGTTTAAGAATCCCATTTTTATTACATGGGTTATGCAATGATGTATGATTTATGATTTTGTGGCACACATAAGAAAGGATTTATTAAGAGATGGGTGGGACCTATATCTCCCTCCAATGCATTGGGTAAAGATTTTATATCTCATGAGATAGACATGGCTAGAATGGTAGGTTATACCGGTTCAGTGAAACAGGACTGAAACGAGGATTACTCGATTCAGAAAGGGACTTTGTCCACTAAGATAGTCTTGGCAATGAGTCTTGACTAACAAGAAATGATTCTCTATGATTATGTGTGTATGCCACAATGAGTAATGTTTTATGTTATGATTTCATTTCACTACTATGATTTATCCCATGTTATGAAATTATGCTCTCTTTTGCAGGTTAAGATTTCCAAAAATGTTATGTTCTTATGAAAATTATGTGATTGATATTTATTTTGTTTACCCTTACTGAGCATTTGAGCTCACCCTTTTATGTTTTATTTTCCCCAGGATATAACGAAAGGTTTTAGGAAAAAAAAGAAGATCTTTATGGAAGATGTTGAATATCTTTCACCAGGATTAGAAGATTATGTTCCGAGTTTCCAAAGACACTAAACTATTACGATCCTTCTGTGTATATTTTTGTTATGTATTAAGTATTCCGCAAAAGTAATGTAATGATCATGTACGTTAGGCTTCGGGTCTCTACAGACACGGTATAAAGGAGATAGGTTATTTAGGACCTAGGTTTCAAAGTTTATATATTCCAAGAAAGATCATTTTTAACAGAGATTTGAGTTACTGCTAATGGTTTTTCAATTATAGTTATATATATTTGGGTCTTTTCATGAATCACAATTAGTAATATTGGATCATATAACTCACATATACCTTTTTTTATAAATGTTTTTTAATTTAGTTCATTGATATGTGATATCTATTCGAGATAGAATTTTATTCATTTTCTATGTGATCTAAATTTTTTCCATGTTGGGTGGTATATACATTTGTGTTAATAAATTTTACATGAGAATTATTTTATATTTTTTTTATAAATTTGTGATTATAATAGAATGAATGGATGGAGACCATGGTAATTTCTAGGAATTATATACCTTAAGAATTGTTCAGACTTCTAGGAGAACCATTGTGTGATAATATAGAATAATTATGATATATCGAAATGACTATTAAATGTTTCCCTCACATATGAATATATTCCAACATGAAAGAGATGGATGAAACCACTGGCTGATGTGGGATGTGATTCTCCTTAATGGGAGGATTACCATGTCACATTACCTACATTATATTTGGGTATAATAGATCATTATCCCATAGCAACTATAGTGGTGTATTCAGTGGGTCCACCATAGATAAGACTCCTTCTTCTTATTCCTAACCAGGGTGGAGAGACAATGAGCCCCATGGTCGACAATGTTGGATTTTTTAGCTCTAATATCCACCAACCATTTAGGGAACAATAGTGCCACAATATATATTGAATTGGTTAAATATAACTGAGTTTTTTTGGACCACATTAAGAAAACTATGGATAGGAAGGTAAAGCTGGTTGTCTTCTTTCTACAGGGTCCCACCGCAGAGGTGGTGGGACATGATGAGATAGGATATAATTCATGAGGGTCTCACCAAGGATATATTCAATGACATATTTTTTGGGAAATATTTTTCTGATATGTTTATGCTGTATCGAACATAAAACATAAGAGATATGATGTAGTATGAAGTATGATATCAAAATTTCTAACCTAATTTTCCTTGAGTCATTTCAACTAAAAGTGATCAAGGAATTTGCGGTTAGGGACCTAGTAATCTAGTTGATGTCCTATGAAGTAGTTTTAAATGAATATAAGTCAGGTGAGACAATTGACTAATGGAAATGGTAAAGAAGCTAAGTAAGTTTGGGTATATGATGTGTATTAGTGTCAAGATTATTTTTTAGGGAAATTAGACTATCAGATTTATGAAATTGATCAATTATATGAGGTATATTAATTTTATTGATACCATTTATTCCCATTTTATTATATATACATAATTTGCTATTTGAGATGACTTACCGATCATGTTATCATATGTGTTTTTCCCTAGATACACCATTACAAAAAATATGGATCATCATTAGTTATGCAAAGAGATTCCTATAGTAATTTTAGGTTATGGAAATCTTTGTGGATTCATGGTTCTAGAGATACAGATAATTGATTTGATTCCAGGCTTGGACTCGTTGACCAATCTTCGAGACCATATTAATTTCTATTAGATATGAGTGTCATTTACATCCCCCATGTGAAAGAATTTTGAGATTAATAGATAATATGGGTTGGGAATGAGTAGAGTGTGTATATATATGTTCCATCATGGGATTATAAAATCATATACTGTAGGCTAGTCCCATTTAGGAGAATCAGTAGCAGCCCCCTAAACATTTCCTCTAGTTTTGGATATCTATTTGGATGCTTTCTCCGAAAAAATCAAGGGAATTATCATTAATATAATAGATGAGATTGAGATAGAACTATTTTTTGGTGAAAAAAATTTCAATACCTCCCTATTATATTGAGTTAAATGTATTGAAGGATACCAAGGTACAACTAATGGAATTGGAAATGATGTTATACATTCAGATGAGTACATCCCGGTGGTGTGAAACTATTTTATTCTCCATGAAGGAATAAAATAGTCTTCAAATCTATATGTATTACTAGGAGATATATCGGGTTACAATGAATAACATATATCATTTTCCCAAGATAAAATATCTTTTTAATCAGTAATGATGATCCCAATGGTTCATTAATGTTGATCTTTTATTTTGATATCTTTATATGTACAATAGAGAGGAGGACATCCCGAAGATGATGATTTAGAGTAGGTATGGGTTATATGAGTATTTCCTAAAAAAATTTCCTCAAAAATGAACTAATAGTTTTCATGGTTATGATGAATAATCTCTTCACCCCATATCTAAAATAATTCACCATTGTGTTCATTGAATTCATTTTTATCTACACATTAAACCATGAGAACTATTACATACACGTGAATATAGTCTTTAGGACACTTAATTTACATCAATATTATGCCACGTATTTTTGTTTTTATTTTGGATTAATGAGGTGAAATTATTTGGGAATGTGGTGTCTATGATAATTATATTAGTGGAACCTCAAAAAGATGAGGATGTTATATCCTGGACACTTCCCTAGACTATGTTCGAGATTAAGATCTTTCATGGTTTAGAAGAATACTAACATTATTTTATCTTGGTATTATCCTATTTATCCCCACCCATGAATACATTGATGAATAATTGAGTAATGTTTCTGTGGTAAGACTAGTTCACAGAATCAATTCCTATTCTAAAGTAGAGGTTCACTACAACTACTATGTTGATACATTCTATGTCAGAACATTTCTATGTTTTGTATTATGATAAATCTGGAGTTGTTTTTGGGTTAGTGTTGATGTAGAAGGATTATTTAGTTTCTTATGAGTCTAGTAAGTTGGGACCCCAAGGGTGAAATAGAACCACCCATGACTTCGACCTGGTAACAACGGTAAAAAATATAATGTGTTTGTAAGTCTATCTTTTCGGTGTGAAGTTCATTGTCTTTTTTTCTATAAGAGAATTATATATATAATCAATGGGTATGAACACAACATTAGGAATATGTTCAAGTTTTAGTACATTTAAACATTCTACTTTGAGGTCACCCATTTACATGAGAAGGGAACCATTGTAGTATATTCTCTTATCCAAAAAAGTAGGAATCTAAGGAGATTGGTTAATGGCCTTCAGTGGAAAATTGTCACTTGATGAAGTTGTTGTCCCAATGGAGGATGGATTATTCCAAGGAACATGGATAAATGACATGTTCTCCAATTGTTGTTACATCTTCTAGAGAAGTTCGAGTAAATTATAGATAGGATACTTACCCTGAGTGCAATGTAATGTGTTAATAACTGGCTACTGCTGACCCGATACATGGGGTGTCATATCACGAATATGATGTGATTTTAGTACATGGGAGAGTTTTTATCCCTAATTTTATTATGGATGTTCTAATGGGGTACTTTTGTACCTTTATGTGGGTGTTACATACTAGATAAATAAGATATACCTTGACATTAGGATGTTTTAAAGTGTCCAGGGACGAAGTGTTACATTGTTTGAGTTGATTCCTATTTCAGTGCTAACTAGATGATAGAGGTTGAGGAAAAATGACCCAGTTATTTTATCCATCAACATCATTTGCCTATGTGTAAGTGGGAGGACTTCATGATGGAATTTTTTTATAGGTATTCCAATGACCCCAAGTGTGTTGGAAATTTTTGGGGTCATTATCGATTTTCTAGAAAAAGATTATTATTTAATACCGATATGTGAGACTCACTCAAGGGATGAGTTGGAAAATATATAAGACTTTCTGATAGTGAACTTATAAGGTGTTCCATTGACAATAATATCTAAAAAAGAACTATATTTTTAATAATTTTTATTCTGGGCTTATATGAAGCATTTATGATTGAATTGGAATTGGGTACATTGTTCCGTCCCCTAGTAGTTTTCCAATTAGAGATGATGATTTTCATATTAATTGATATTTGTAGATATTGTTTCCTAAACTTTTTTTCATCATTGGATGATCACCTAGTAGTGGTTTATTCCACATGAAATAAATGTTAGAAATGTTTAATTCATATGGGACCACATGAGTCTCTTTATGGTAGATGATATCATTCAATTAATTGTTTGTATGAGGCTATTGAGGCCATAGGTGTGGGAATGGTATTATAAAAGATACCCCCAAGAGAGTGAATCTAATTCATAATTTTTTTATCATATCATAGATAATACAAATATATTATTCCGACCACAAGAGGTGGACTAGGTAATTTTCTATTGGAAATAGAGTTCCCTATAGAGTGACCCCTTGTTAAGGACACTGATGTTTGAGAAGGTAAGCTAAATTATCCCAATGTTTTGTTGGACCAATTGAGATCATTGAATAGACTAGGATAGTGGTGCAAAATATAAATCATAACTTTATTTTCTGAGGTATTAATTATTTGTATCATGTGTCTCAAAATCAAATATACATTCCTGATTCCATGGATGCCATCGGCTATGATGAAGTTTAAACTGGATAACCACACATCATATATGGAACAACAAAGTGGATTGTATATTAGAGTGAGAAATTATTATGAGGAAATATTTTACCACATTTATGGATTATTTGGAAGAATTATTTAATCTAGTATGATACATTAGAGTGGGAGATAAATGCTAGGAATTAGTTGCACAAGTTGTTCAAGCAGGATTCTGAATGTTTCTTCATGAGGAAGAGAAGTCTTTAAGGGAGGAAATATAATAGAATAAAATTTTTAAGAGATTTCAGGTTTTATAAACATTAATCATACATTTTTGAGTTATAAACTATTTTCTATGAGTTCAGGGGGATTTTGGACGGTTTTATAAAGTATTTTTAGCCTTTAAATGGTTTATGTTTTGTTTATGGTTATCCCTAAACATGTGGATATTGTAGCAGAACGTGGAAATAGAGATAGAGGCATATGGGGTGACACATGGTTAATGAAAAAAGTATGAAAAACTATGAAGAATCAAAAGATACACCATAAACAAATATCTAGTTTCATATATCATGGTTTGAACAATGATTACAAGACCAATGAAAAAACCATGCAACATTTGAAAAATCCCAGAAAAGAAGCATAATTGATGCATGGTTTCACAAACTAATTGAATTTTATGATTCAAATTCACCATTAGTAATCATTCATGATCCATTTTAAACCCATTTTCTTTTTATAGTATGCTCTCATAATTTATAACACTCTTTTATACCACTCTAATGATTTCCTATCCTCCAAATCTTGATTGTAGTGAATACAAGTGGGTTAATGATTTGGAATTGAGGCATGTGATATAAGAACCCCAATTCTTCACGTTTAATTTTGATATATATATCTCTATTCTTGAGATGATTTATAGATATGACATTTAAATTCCTGATATATGAATTTCAAAGCCAACTAAAGATGGACTATTGAATTATTGGTAGAGTGTATGTGTTTTCGATGAGTTAATGAAATCCTATTAGATTTGGGCTTGATTATTCATCAACAGTGGAACATTTCATGTATGAAATAATATATCTATCATATTGAGACACTTTTTCTAGAATATCATTTCAAAAATCTATTTTCTTGATTAGTTGACAGTGGAACAATGTTTGCTGGCTAGACCTAGTGTTCTCTTCTAGAATAGGTTTGGAATTAATAATTTACTCTAAAATAAAAAATGGATCTATTAAATCACTAAATATAAATTTAAATACCTCATAGTTGGTTCTATTAATACACATGTTAATTTATTAAATTGAATAACTACTATTCATGATACTAAACCTTCGATGCCTTCCTTGTTGACAACTTTTTTGAAGAATCAGATCCTGATTTTGGAATCCTAGACATGTTATCTCATTATATGTGGGTGTGCTAAAAGATATATTCTCTAATCCTTTTATGAAACTTAGATTTCTTCATAAAAAAATTTAGGTGTGAAGATCCTTATCATTTGAAAATCTTGTATTCATTTGGATCCTTGATATTATTCTATTATTGGCAATTTTTTATTTACTATGCTGGATAGGTTTGGAATGTGTGCGCATGTAAAGAAAATGAGACCCATAAATGATGTGTGATTCCTTTTTTATGATTATATATATTTTTATAAATATTTAATTTTGATCACATATACTTGTATATTTCTATTAAATTATTATAATGTTTCTTTTTATTTTTTTGTGTATGATCTACCCTGTCTTATGTGTTCCATGCCATGGAGGTTTGTTCATGGTACTCAGAATAGCTAGAATTTGGTTAGATGACTATCTATTATAGTGGGAGTGTACACATATTGTAAAAATGGAGATGATGTTAATGTTCATAGGGTATAAGAATTATGTCTTGGAGGCCTGACCAGATATAGGAGATTTATGTGAATGTAAGTCTTATGCCTAACATGAGGTATAAATGGGATATGGTGGTCAGGTTTCCTAACCCATGATGGAGTTGAGGGATAAAAACCCTAAGGCATGAAAAATTAGATTTTATTTATGCTGGTATGATGTCTTGATATGACTCAATGCCTTAAGACTATATAGAGAAAACATTATCAACCTTGTGGATATTTTTTGATCACTTGTGATATATAATGATTATCCTTATAGTACGGACCAGAAGAAAGTATATTTGGGGATTGTAGTGTCCGGGTTAACAAATGGGTGCTTGGTATATGATTGGTTATTCTTACATACATTTTTACTATTATCCTAGAATAAACATTTTATTCATCTAAAATATTGTTGATAATCCAATTTTTTGTACTAATAGGTTTTATAACTGATAACCTGCCCAAGAATCCCAATGTCCGTTCATAATTCAGGTATAGGGATAAAATAAAGGGAAATGGGGCCATATAAATTTGTTGAGATTTGGAGGATGAATCTAGTGGTTAGACTGGGATAGAAGCCAAAAGATATCCAGAATATTTATTTGCTTATATGATTTAACTATAACTCTTGTTTTACATTCCATACTAGGGGCCTGCTTATTTATTATATGACATGTATTTTATATGATATTATTATCTTTAACATTATATAATTTTATTATTTGTATTTTATTTATATTATTATGGAAATAATATGATATTCATGGTATATTCTCCCCACTAATTGAGTTTAAACCATCACTTCTAGTAGACAACCACTTGTGTATTTAGAGGTGGGAAAGAGGTTTTCAAACTCCACAACTTGAACCTAGTAGATTGAGTCTGGGTGTTACATTATGGAATCCATGAATCAGTCTTAATATAGAGAATGAAATTACATAATATATCCATTAGAATATGTACGATGGTGATATTTAAATAATATCCATGATAATGTATAAAATTTGTTGAAAAATAATGACATAGTTGAAAAAATATATTTATGAGAATTAATTTTTTTTGAAATAAGGAATATACATGACCATTTTAATAATATTTATTTATAAAAGAAAATATTTTATAAAACATGTTGGATTAGTATTTTTTTCTAATAGAGTAAAATTATATAGATTATGTATCATTGAAATAGAAAAAATGGTGGAAATATGTGTTCACATAGAAATAATTAAAAAAGATATCATTTACATATTTGAAGAAAATTAAGGATATAAAGAATGTTTAAATTTATTGATTATATTTGATGAAATTAAATGGAGTATAAAATTAAATTAATAAATTATTGGTTTATATATATGGAAAATTAAAAAATCATACAATGAATAAGATCATGGAAGCGGAGGATTCAAAATTAAAACTAACTAGTAGGTTTTGTTTCCTTAAAATAGGTAAATAATTATTCAACGAGGAAGATTAATTTTATTATAAACTTATAAAACCCCAAAAATAATTATATTTCAATAATATTATTTGGGTTTTTAGAAATAAATAGTATAAAATTCACCATGTGGATTTTATTTCAATAATAACCATGATTTGAAATTGAAATTGAAGAAGAAACCCATAAGGTTTTGGTAATGTAAGAATCAAAATAAAATAAGTGGGTTACCAAGAAGTGGATATTAAAATATGATGAAATTAAATATATTAATTACAAAATAATGAAATGGGATATTTAATACACCATATAAAATAATTATGGTGCACAATATCCAATTTTTTTCACTGAATTGAAAATAAAGACAAATAACCCTTATGACTTTGTTGTATTATAAATCGAAATCCATTTGAAGAAAGAACATGATATGGATATTAAAACCCCAAAATTTTAAATAAAATGTTAAATAAAATTATTTTGTTAGTAATCACACCATATTAATGATATCAGAGTGTACAATAATAATTATCTCTTAGGAAATTAAATTTTTGATAATGATTTGTATACCTTAATTTCTGACTAACACTGAAAGGATTTAAAATCTTATATAAAAATAACTATAATAGTAACCTATTTTAAAAAATTATTCACATATATATATATATCATTTTATAAAAATTATTTGTAATTATTATCAACATTTATATTAGTTTTTTATTATCTATTTGGAATATTAGGTGTATGTAAGCATGATTGTTTTGAACTAGTTTTAATGGAGTTATGCTATTATTTATTATATCCCTAATTTTTATCATTAGTATATCCCAAAACATACTATAATTTATTATGTTTAATAATTTATAATATTATAATTTCATTATATTTAGGTTTTGGTTATGATACATAATTATGAAATCAACGATGAGCATGTTTTAGTGGTTTTTAATAAACAAAAATTGGTATCCTTATTAATGAGTTCAAAAAAATGATATCACTAAATAACCAAAAATAAATAATTATTTACTCATTTATCTCATATATTATAGTTAATTATTTTCTCATATTCATCCTTGACAATATTTTATTACATTTTTCAAGTAGTGTGTCTGACCAACCCAAACATGACCATTCCCTAATTAATGGATGTGTATGGTTATTAAACAGGTTTATGTTGGAATAATATCCTTTTTACTGAATAATAATAATAATTAGTTATTTTTATGGTCATTATTCTAATCTTTATATATTTTTACAATAAAATAATAAACTAGATTGAAATAAGATCTATTACTTCCTGGAAGTGGTAGTCCACACAAACAAATGATTAACATTTTTATTTTTCATTATAGAAAAGTGAAAATGTTTTTAATGATTGATGACTTATAATAATATAAATAAGTATAAAATCAATAATTATTTATTTATATAGGAATTTTAATGTTGGTATAAGAAAATAAAACTTCAAAATAAAATAAACTATTGAAAGATTTTTACTCATGTGGATAACCTAACTTTTACCTTAGAGGACTCCTTAGTATGGGGGGCCACAATCCCAATTTAATTATTCAAAAGAATAACGATGAGATATAAGATTATATTTCTATGAAAATAGGTATTTTTGAAATTTTAAATAGAAAATTATTAGTTTTTTAAAGGGTTTCTGAGTGACCCCTTTTATATGTGGGGAAAATGACAATTTTGTAAATATTTCAATTTTATATAAAGGAAACACATGTTTTACACATCAAGAAAAATAAAAAATATATATTAATGAATTTTAGAATAATTTGATTCTATCTAGACATCAAAAAATCAATTATAATAATGTCTTTATAATTTTTAGCCTTTTATCCCTTTGCTCAACCCCTTTTCCACTTTTTTTCACTTATTACAATAATTATTTTTCTATCATAGTAAATAACTTTTATATATTAATAATAAAATATAACTTATTAAATAATATGGATCTATTTATTTAAATTATGAAAAATATTTCATTATATAACAATTCTATGTGTAAGAAAAATTAATTTTACCATTATCAAAAAAACACATAAAATCCATTTTTAGAAATAGTTTTTATAAGATTAAAATGCATGTATATCAGAAAACTACCTATATATTATATCTTCATGAAATAAATAATTTTATTATAAAAAATATAAAATTTATATGAATTTAAAATAAATAGAGTATGGAATTTTATGAGAATAAAATTTAAATAAAATAAAATAATAAAAAGATAATTACGTAGAAAAATATTACTTATGTTACTAAAAGGTTTATCTTAAGTTTAATAAATACAGGAAAATATTATATAAATTGATATTGTTGGGAATAAAAGGGGCCTTGATACCCTGAGAGGGGGGATGAATTAAAGTACATATATTATTTTCCAACTTTTTCATCCTTCCCAACTAGATCTCGATCACTTTGTTATAAGGGTCAATTTGTTTTCACAAAATTGTTTATGAAGACCATACTCATTTCTTCTTTATCTGGTGATGATGATTTGAATTCAATGTAGAGAAGTAATATGGAATACAAATAGATTTTTACATGGTATACCCTCACTAGGCTACATCCAAGGAGCATGCAACAATGATGTATCAAGATAAAAAATCAACGGAAGCTCACTTCAAATTTACAATGTTCTGTCTATATAACATATATGCCCAGGCTCACTTCCTTTACAAGGATTAGGGTCTACTCACTACTCTCCCAAGGGTCACTACCAACGTCTTTCTCTCTGGCTCACTGCTGGTGGAGAGGATAACCTTCTTCCTATTCCTTGTTTCACTGCTCTAGAAAGGATCCACCCACATTTTATAGACGTGTAGGTCCCTTCATTGTCTGTAATTAATGTATCCTCCACCATATCTGGATGCTCTGTGGAATTCCAATTTTTATCCACTGATAAATACCGATTTATTTCAGGTGTATTGGGCAATCTTCAATCTTTCTTGCCACTCTAGAATGACTGAAGAACTTTTCTAGCCCTGGTGCACAAGTGTCACCAACCCAATTGCGCAAAAATCCATTGTGATACATAAAACATGTGAGACTCAAACCATTTTATGCCCAAACCAATATTGTTTTTCAATAATCAATTGGCGCACAACTTCTGAAAAACATTGTACATGCACACCCAAACCACAACATGCATGCCCTAACCTACTTGCGAATATGGATATCAAATTCTCTTAATGGGTTGATATTATTGTGAAATGAGGAGGGATATACCACTCTTTTTTGGCATTATGGACTCCTTCATCTTCGTGTGTAGTTTTCCTCTTGGTGCGCAGGTCACCCTTGTCACCTTGCATGCCAAAACCCGAACATGGTCCCCCCTCTTTCCAATTCAATATTTTTATTTTTTGATCTAGGGAAACATATGCCATGTAACTTTCTATGTATCCAAGACACTCTCAAGCAAGTCTATTTTTGAGGAACACTTTTATCCATTCACCGATTTTGAGGCCCAAAAATGTGGGAAATACTGGAAAATGGAACCACCTTGAATCTGTTCTTTTTGTATTGCCTCCAATTCATCCATTACTTTTTTCAAGGTTCATTATTATCATTTGTTTTCAACAAAATATCTTAATCTTGAAAACAGTTCATGAAAACAATCCTTTTCAAAAAAATATATCATAGAGACATGTTTTGTCAACAAACACAATAACCCCGAAAATGCTTCAATGATAACTTTAGGGATTTTTGACCAGTAGATACTTTTTTGTCTATTAATACATATTTGATCAATATAATGTTTTTAAAACATCATTTTATTTATTATATGATGATATGGTGGTAAAATTTATAGTTTTTGTACAATAATTTTTTACAATGTAACTAAAAATAAACTATTTTAAAAAATACCAACAATTAATTTTATAATATTATTACCATGATGGATATAATGTTTAATTTTAATTTTTAAAAATAAATATTCTAAAATTTGATAATTCCACTGCTAAATAAAAGCAAAAAAATATTATGAAAACTATTTTCATAGGAAAATAACCTTTAAAAAATATTAACTATTTATATGGTTATTTCTTATAAATTAATTATAATTTTTTTTCTAATTTTTAAATCATTTGAAAAATATATTTTATTTATAATATATTTAGTTTCATAAAAAAACATAGACTTTAAATATTTATAATAGTTAGTTTTTGATGAATAAATCAGTTATTTTAATTATTTAAATATAATAATTGATTTTTTATCTTTTCCGTAGTATTAGAAATGAAACTAATTATTAATTATAAATAAATTTATTTATTTAGTTTCCAATATTTTTATCTACCAATTCCATTGGTATATTTTAGTGTGTTTATAATGTTTGAAATTTTTTTCCATGTAGAATGTTAATCAAGGAATTGAACAAATTTTGTTTTCAAAAAAAATATATAATTGAAAATATTAGGTTCTTACATTCTCCTACTTAATTAATATGAATCCTCATTTTTAAATATTTAGTCACAAGTAATATTTTTTAGGGGTATTTAAAAGATACTCATGAGAAAAAATATATTATCTAAACATATTTCACTCTTAATATATTTTATATGAATATGAAATAATTATTTTTCCATTTATCAAGATTGTAGATTTCAATTGTTTTATTGGAATCTTGTTGCTTTATACCATCATATTTTGGTCATAAAATATCTCACAGTCCCACTATGATATTATCCGTATTTTTTACATGAAAGATATTGTATTTTCATTCCTTCATTATATACATCACCTTAACATTTATTGGTCTCTATCATTCTCTTCTTTTTTTGGGCTTTCAAAATCCAAAAAGTTCATGATGTTAATAATAATTCTCAATAGTTTGTTCTTCATTAATATGATTTTTATCTCTTCAATTCTTATCCCATTAGGATACTCATTACAAAAATTAATATATTTCCCATAGAATCCATTTGTAACTGGATTCCTTACGGGATCATATATAACAAAATCCAAAATGTATTAATCATGGATGATGACCAATTAACACCATATTAGTGGTATTATAATATAATTAAATTAAAAATTTATCCTTAAAATATATTACTCTTCAGAATTATTAAATAGTTTCTAGTTCAATATAGGATTTATTAATTTGGGTTCTATCATATTACATAACCCAATTTCAAATGTTAATAATTCCATTATTTTTTCTTGTAAAGATAATTTGATTAACCAAATATTTTCCCTAGGGAATGGCTAGTCTGTTGTACCTTATTTGGCCTACTAATTATTCTCTATATTGACGATTATGTTGATAATAAACTGCGATTATTTAGAGTGATTACTGTTAGGTCAATCTATTCAATAATCATATATAGTTTCCAATATCATGATAAAAATATAGTTTCTAGAAGAATCACAAAATATATACTTCACCAAATATTTGTGATTTTATCCTATACATAGGCTCATCCCTATTCTTTTTGATAAATATATCATATTTTTTTCTTTAAAGTATTAAATATTACCTCAACTAAACTAAATAGTTATCTATTCCTACGAAATTACAATCAACCTTATTATATTATCCCTTGATGATATTTACATCCTGGATTGATACAATTAAAAAATATAGAATTATCTAAACTGTACCATGATACAACCTATCACTCGCCACATATGTAACTATCTCAATAAATAAATTAATTAATAAAAATATTTCCTTGAATAATTTAATAGCCCTTTTAGGTTTATACTATTATAGAATAAGGTAAAATATTTAAGTAAAAAATCTCATCTCTTTTTCAACTTATGGAAATATTTTTCACTATAAATGAAATTTCATAATCAGTTACAATGCATCAACAAAGCTGATAATTCCTCCACATGATATACTATTAAAAACAAATAATACATATCAAATTCAATTATAACTCATGGAAATAAAAACATAAGATTGGTGGGAACTAAAACAAATAATAAGGTTAAATATAATCGATAATAATCAAATTTCAAAAGTGACAAAAATATGAGAATGTGGGTAGGATAATATAATCACGGTACAAGAACACATAATAAAAAAATAATACCTCATAAAAGATTTATCATTATCCCTGAATCAGCAAAATATGATTTTCAAAAAAGAAAAAATTTATCAAAGGATCTTGGAATTGAAATATTAGGACCACAACATAATACATGATGTCACAATAATATCACTATATCTCATCAGTATGGTATTGTAAAACAATATTACTAAGGATTATCTCTATGGTATCATAAAACATTTCCAAATATTACTACCCATGAATTATAAAAAATTTATGTCTATAGATTGATTCTTTATTTAGTACACTAGAATATTTACTAGGGTTCACCCTTGTATAAATTACATTTATATTTCATATGCATGTCCCATAATGAAATCCATCATGATTTACTCAATAATAATAAAATTATAATCCCATGGAAAATAAATGGATATTCTATTATTTGTAGAAAATTTCGTTGTAAAAACCATTCATTGAAGTATATGGTATTTACTTTATAAATATATGGTATATCATTAAGTCAATAATTTCTCCAATCATCTTATACATGGAATCCAATATAACCAATATCAATATATGAAATAGTATACAAGTAATTCACAAAGGAAATGACTTTGATGAAAAGTTAAACCTATTTAAACATGATGGTTAGGTAAGAAAAAGGATAAGATAAATGACTCCCGTTAAAGAGAAGAACATTTAAAAATACTTATAGAGGAAGAAATATGATGCTATATTTTTTGGAAAATCCTCGATTAGACATAAAATATGTTGAAATACTTTAACCTAGATATCTAATCTTTTTAGGTGTATTAAAAAATCACATTAGTAAAAAGGAATATCCTTGATCGTTCAAAAAATATTTATTTATAAATAACTAAATAAATTATAATACATGGGGGATTAAAATTTATTTTATAATCCCAGAATGTGTAGATTGTGTGTTTCAATTAAAAAGAAAAAATGGAAGAATGATATTTTCCAACAGAAATAATTAAAATTGATTCACTTCCAAAATTAATAAAAATGAATCATGAATAAGATGTTTTAGATTTATTAAAAAATTTCCAATGAAACTGAATGTATTATAAATTTACTATAAAAAAATATTGAGGCATATATTTGAAATTTAAAAAATTATGCACTGAACACATTTATAGAATAGGTGGATTCTCAAATAAAATGAAGTCGTATATTTGGTTTCCTTAAAACAGTTAAATATTGATATGAAGGGGACAATGGAATAGCCAGGAGTCATTTAAAACACTGGAAATAAATATATAAGGAAAAATTTATAAAGGGGAGGTATTATAGACAATGTGAATAAAAATTTCCCCTAGAGATAATCTTTAAAAAAATAATGATTCGATGTTGACATTAAAGAAGATACCTTTACAATAATGGTAATATATGAACTAAATGAAAATAAGATGGATTGCGTAAAGGAAAAATTAAAAAATTATGAAATTAAATGTATTCATTATTATTGAAGGAAATAAGAAATTGAATAGACCATATTAAAAATAATGTTGTGTAATATCAAACGTGTCTCATTGAATCGAAAATGGAGACAAATATCTCCTACAATGTTGATTTCTATTGATTTGAAATCCAATTGAATAAAGAGCACGATATGGATATTAAAAACCCATAAAATAAATTAATCTAGTCTAATAAAAAATTTGGTACTAATCACACCATATAAATTATATCATAGTGAATAATAAAAATTATATCTTAAAGAATAAAATTTGAGTGAAATAACCCCTTACATTTATTCCCGAAGTCTATTAAAGTAAATTAATCTGCTATATAAAAAAAACATATTAATGACCTATTTAATATAATAATTCATATATATAAATTTTTATAAACATTTTTTATAAATATTATCTATATTTATATTAATTATTTATTATTTATTATGTATATTAGTTGTTTGTAATCATGATAATTTTGAATTTGATTCCCAATTGTAGTGATATTATCCTCTCTTATCCCAATTTTATTCAATATAAAATCATAAAATATACTAATTTTGAAGAATTTTAATTATTTATTTTGTTTAATTTTCATTATATGGTAGTTTTTATTATGATCTAGAAGATGAAATCTATATTGATAGAATTTCTTTGGTTTTTAATGAACAAACATTGGTATCATAATTAAATTGTTCAATACTTTTTTTACAACTAGAAAATGAGAATGACATAATTATTTACATATTTATATCATGTATTATTATTAATTATATTCTCATTACTATCCATGATATTATTTTATAGCATTCTTCAACTATTTTATTATAATGACCCAAACAAGAAGTTACTATAATTAAGGGATGACCATGGTTTGGAAGTGGTTTATTTTGGAATAATATCATTATTATATAATAATACTGATATTATTTATACCATTTAATGTTTTGTTTCATATTTTGGTGTGTTTTAATAAATAATAAATATTTTAAATGAGAAATGAGATACATTATTTCATAGTGGAAGAAGTTTTCACAAAAACACTAATGATATTTTCATTTTTCATAATGCAAAATTGGAATGGTGGTTAATAATTATTACCTTAGAATAATAATATTAAGACTAAAATAAATAATTATTTAATTATATAGAAATGAGAAAAATATATTTGGAAAATTAATCTAGAAAAGGAAAGACCTCAGGGAAGGATTAATACTCTCGTGGAGAAATAGAGTTTTCCCCATGAGGAATAATTTGAAAGGGATGACTTAGGAAACACTATAGTGACTAAATATTAAAAATGTTGTGGAGGATTACAAGGGTAAGAAATTATAAATAGTTTTAATATGAAATTGAAATTTTTGAGTGGGCTTGAAGGGGTTGTGAGAAAATCCATTTATAATTGGTGATAACGGTATTTATATAAAATCTTCAACTTATTATAAAGATATTTCAAGGTTTACATTTTAGGAAAGAAAAAAATTATAAAAAAATGGTGTTGAGATAATTTTTGGTTTATAGAAAACTTATAAAATCAGTTATAAACATGTTTTTAACATATGAGCCATTTTACTATTTTGGTTAACAGTCTTTATCCTTTTAGATTCTACTAATATACCTAGATTATTAGCTAAGTAATCCATTTTTATGACTAAAATGTAAATTATTATATAATTGTGATCCAAAAAATCTAAATATGAACTATATTATATTGGATAGTTTTTATTTTTGTAATAAAACAATGTTAATATTATTATATGTAACTTGTAAAACCCATATGAAAAAAGTGAATATTAATTATTAAAATATATGTGTAGGATAAAATTAATAATGTTAAATATATTCATGACCTAAATTAGTATACTATAATGATATAAAATTTAAGTGGATTTCAAATAATTCAAAAAAAAAACAATTTTACCAAAAGAATACGTAATTAATAAAAATGATTATAATCAATATCTTTTATTAGAAAATATTAATTATGTCCTTAAAATGTTATTAATATTCTATATAAATTCATTATATTATTTTAAAAAATTCTTATTTTTACTCCCCAAATAAATATTTTTTCAATTAAAATGTTATATAATCTTTTAGTTCTTTCATATATGAGGATATGGTTATAAATTTTCCAGTTTTGTTAAAAATTATATATTTCACTATTCACCTAATAATCTATAATTTAATAAAAATTATTAAAAAAAATATTAACATAATATTGATTTATTAAATATACAAATGATTATTTTTTAAAATAAAACTCTAAAATTTGAGAATTTAACTTTTATGTAAGATAATAAAAATATAACAAAAATTATTTTCATAGGAAAATAACCATTAAAATAAATAAAATTTTCATACTCATATTTACTATAAATTATTAATAAAATTTGTGTTAATTTATAATAAAATTAAATTATATATTCATCCATAATTTTTGGAAAAAATCCTTCAAGGAAACATTGAAACATTTTTGGGTTGATTATGTTTGTTGACAAAGTTGTTTTCAAGGGTGAGTCGTCAAGTTAAAGAGTTATTGTTGACTATTAATGATGAAAAACAACCATGAAAATGGTTTGAATGATATAGTGGTGGTATTAATATAATAGACACATAGTCGTGCCATTTTCCAGTGCTTTCAAATTTTTGGCCCTCAAAATCGTGAATATAAAAATATGTGTTTCTGGAAAAATAAGTTGTGAACAAGATGGAATATGTTATGGGAACTTGTTCGAAAGGAATATTTTGAGATCATAACATCAAAATATGGAAATGCAATTTAGTGAGTGACATATTTGGAAATGTGTATGAAAATATCTTTGGGTGAATGAAACTTTCGCGCTCAATGTGACATCAAATGGGGTTTTGCACGCTCGAGGAGTATCTTGCACAACACATAAAATCATTAATGGAGGGGTCTATGATACCAATAAAAATTATTTGAACCCCTAATTTGAAGATGATCAACACATAGAGAGAGTTCGACCTCCTGATCATGTTAGAGTTTTATGAAAAGTGAGTTTCAAGAATGATTTTGTGTAACGTGAAAGAAAACAATTTTGCGTGTAATATTGGTGTTGCACATAAGATTTATGTTGCAACAAATGGGTGTTTCACGACGAAATGGAATCTATATTTAAGGCGTTAATGTTGTGTGGAATATGAAGTATGGGTTGTGTGAATTATTTTTGGTCCCCTTGTACATCTATTTCAAAGACTTATTCACTAGTGCATGAAATTGGTACATCAATTGAGCATCTATATATAGTAGAGAATGAATTCCTTAGTGATTAGGAAAGAACTAAAATTATATAAAATATGAGTGGATCTTATGAATAATTATTGGGCACATCAGTTGAGATAATTGGAGCTTTCAAATTGCCATTGTTTTTAAACAAATAGGGACGTTGAGTTTACTCCAAAAATTTTAAAAAATATTGTGCTTATACATGATTTGGTACAATGGAACATCACCAATGTATGCTCCTTGGACATATCCCATTGAGGGTGAACCAAGTAAATTTATTGTGTCATGTGGATGCTTTATTATTTGTTCATACTCTACTATAGTTTGGATATATAAGAGTGTTATGTTTAATAATGAAACAAGATCAAAAGGGAAAATTGTTTTAATATGTCAAACCCTAATTCACCCCTGGGTATCTAGCCAAGTGGACCAAACAATTGGTATCATATGGAAAAGTTATTATCGTTGTTTCTTTCTCAATAGATTCCATTAATATAAAATGGAATTATATATTCGACGAGAATTATTTTTATCTATTGAAGAATCAGATGCCACACTACTTCTGATCATTGGGAACAAAATTGTTGGTAGTAGAAATGCATTTTATCACAGTATAAATCTATAGTGGGGCTTTTTCAAAATCTAAAATAAGGGATTGAGATGTGGAAACCAAGGGAATCAATGGGTTAGGGGAATCCCTATCCTATGTTATATATAAGAAGGGGATGTCATGAAAGACATAACCATCCATGTCAGAAATGATATTGAACTGATATGAAGAAGATTGAATGCTCCGAGAGGCAACTTTGGAATTTCTTTGGAACTAATAAGATGATATGATAATGAGCCCAAATGATTATATTGATGTATCATATGATAGAGAAATTTTTTTTTGGAATACATTTGAGGACATGGGGAATCTGTTGAAGGAGTAATACTGTGAAGCATATATTGAGCAATCCTCCACCTCGGTTCAATATGAATGTTTCAGTATTGGTAGATAATGATATGAAGGAACTGACACTAGATATCTTTTATAATACCCTTTTAGAATACTAAATGAGAAATGATGATAATGATGATATGGAAATAGATAAATCTAAAGAGGTGTCATTAAAGGCGCTGAAGAAGTTCACCATTGAACATTCTTAAGAAAAAGAAGAGATAGATGATGTAATGTCATTCCATTCCTCAAATATTCAACGAAGAAATGGAATGTTCAAGGGTAAACATCCAATAGCATGTTTTAATTGCAGAAATATGGGTCATCATGTGGAATGGTAGCCCCAAAAGTCCCAGGAAGATAATGGGAATGATTTTAAAAACCCCATCTTGAATTCTTCAACCTATGTGAATGACATGAAACAGTTCAAGAGAAATTTATTTAAGAAAAAGATACTTTTTTCACATGAATTTGAAATTTCAGATGAATATGAGGTTAAAAGGGTTGATGAGATAGAGAACTGTAATGATTGTGGAGAGAATGCTATAGTAGAAATCGCATGCAGAACCCAATATATGGAAGAGAGTGAAAATGATAAATAAGAAGTTGAAGTAAGAGTATATATAGAGGATAAATAAGAAGCAACACTTGAGTAAATATATGTTTAAATAACCAATTCGATGAAATCCAACAAAGTGGTTCATAATTACAAAATCTATATGAAACACCATAAATGAGAGAAGTCTAAAATGATAAAATAAATTGAAAAAATAATGTTTACAATGCTAGAGAGACCAGAGAAGAATGTTGAGTTGAAGATTAAAATTGATGTATAGAAAAGTGAAATCAATTGTTTTAATAACATTAAAATGTATCAAGTCAAATGAAAAGAATACCATGAAGAGGACCTTTTAATTCGACAACAAAAATTTAAGGATTAAGAGAAACTCTTGACTCCCATTGTGACATTAGCAAAGTGGATCACTCATAAGGTGTAAAAGCTATAAGTGGAACATAAAGGTCTAGAAAAACAAAACCAGCAGACAAATATGAATGATGAGGCAAGTATGGGAAATGATTGTAAATATAATGTTACCTTGGTTGAAGGTATACCTCAAGTACCCACTCCGATATTGAAGATTAATTTTTATATTATGTATAATTAGAAGATTCATAGGACCCAAGAAGTAGCCAATGATGAAAAAGTAACATATTGGAATGCACCTAACATTAGGTGTTATTGTTGTGGAAATATGGGGCATTCATAAAATGTGTCTTCCATATAAATTAATACAGAATGGCATAAGAACAATAGCGGCAGCCAAATGGATAATTGTATACTAGATCATCTTTCGAGGGAAATTTATTTGGTGCGGATTATTTTGGAACATGGATAGATATTGTACATTGACAATGGAGAGGAATGTGCTAAATAAGAAACCATGCAGTCCCTTGAAATAAATTAGAGAATAAAAATGTGAGCTGAAAATGAAATTTAGATTTACAGCTCTGAAGGATGAAGTTTTCCATCATACTCTATGTAAGATCAAGATTTATAATGTATTCTGAGTATGAGGTAAAAACATGGTTCATGAAAAATAGAGGTGAGAAGGAATTAATAATATAAATTTCCCATAATGTTTCAGATCGTTCTATTGTATGTATCATTAATAGTGGTGGAACATCCCACATAATAGGGAATACGAATCTTTTCCTAGGACTAAACTATGAAAAATAAGGAGTTGTAATGTCTGGTAATGATGAAGGCCTGATGATAAATATCTCGAGAAAGGTCAGGTTTGGGGGTAAATAAATGAGAATGGATAATGTATTCATCGTAGAAGGTCTCAATCACAACATTAATAGTGTTAGCCAATTACGTGACTTAGAAAATTATATAATATTTAATAAAAAGACGTGTGTCTTCAAAGGAAGACATAAAACAGTTAATCAATTGGGAAAAAGGACAAATGGAAGTCAATAACATATATGTGTGTAAGAAAATATGTGCATTTTACCTAGAGTTGAAGAATACAAGTTTAGAAACAACATGCGATGCATGTAAACAACATGGTTATTTATTCCATCCATCCCTAGATGATTTGGTAATGTGTTATACAACAAGAAGTATCCCTACACTATCATGAGATTGAAGTGATACATGCGATGCATGTCAACAAGGGAAGATAATTTGAAACATGTACAAGGGAATTGAATAGAAGAAAAAAAGATTGATTTAATTTGTTCTTGATGATGTATCTAGACCTATATCACCAAGATCCATTGATGAAAATAGATCATAAATTCTATTCATTTATGATTATAGCATAATGGCATGGGTATTTTACATTTCCCACATGTATGATGTGTTCAGTTTCATAAAGTAGTACTTGAGGGAATCAGAAAGGATTCTTGGGAAAAAAAATTGAGGTTTAGTATTGAAAATGGTACGAAATTAAAAAATAGTCATGAGGAAAACTATATCGAGAAACACATGATAATGATTCATGTGTCTTCAGTGTGATCTCCAAAATAGATTGGAGTGGTTAAAAAAATAGATCATAAAAAACAAAGCCAAAACAATGTTTTTTGAGAAATACATACCACATAAATTTTGGAAGGAATTATTTTTGACATATTTCAAAATATCTAACAGGGTTAATTTGTATCTCATGGACGGAATGAATCTATATGGGATGTGGTATAGAAATAATACAATTGTGAAATACATTAGAATCATTCAAATTATGGTAATTATTGTCAATAAGGAAAAACACAAGAAATTTGAGTCACGTGGAGATGAGGGGATATTCTGTGGCTACATAGGAAAATGAAAATAATATAAATGATTTAAAATGAGGATTGGAAACATAGTTGAGGGAAATAAAGTAACTATAGTGGAAAATGACGATAATATTCAACAAATTAGTGGAAAGTTTCCTAATGAAAGTAATGAGGAGGTAAGAAACGCAGGGGGAGTAGAAGTGCTTAATACTGATTCAGAAGAAGACACTAACGATGATTAAGAATAAATCAAGTATATATTTCCAATTAATCCAAATAAACAAGCTGAAATTGACAAGTAAAATATAATTGGTGAATATAATGTGGCTGTTCAAATATGTCCAATGAAGTCTTTACAACATGAATCATTATTATCTCAGGTAGTGGAAAAATGTTTTACTGATGTAGCTAAAGTTGAAAAATAGGTCTATGATATGAATGAAAAGCTAGGCCAGATTAAGAAGAATCAGACACAGGAGATTATTTTGAGGACTATAGACACAATTTTAAATTCGGACTAAATTGGTTTTCATTACACGATGAGTGAACATAGTGCAGTGATTCCAAAAAAAGAACGAATTTTTCGAAAGTGCTTATCACGAGCCCCTCCCCAAAAAGTGTACCCCTCCTAGGTCGGCAATTAGAGAAGGGAGATAATGACCCCTAAGTCCTGCCTCCAGTAGGCCCCGGGTTGGCGACTAGCACCGAGGGTATAGTAAACACACAAATGGGAGGCATTACCCTCTAAGAGAACACATGAAGAAGAGTGAGATAACCTTGAAACCAACCAACTCCGAATCAGAACTAAAATATAAATGAAAACCCAAGTGTACATATGTACTTTCATGCAAGAGTACTACAATTGGAAGGGAAAAACTAAAAGTACCCAAACGAAAGTAAAAACAATAGCAACCACCATCCTGAACAGCTTCTATAACCCCAAGATAGTAGAAACCAGGTTGATCTCCGACCTACTCCATGTGACATGAATAACAGTTTATATATACATAGGGTGAGTATAATGGTATACTCAGTAGGATCCTCCTCGAAGCCACTAGTGAAAATGTAAAGAAATCATGCTAAAGCATAGTTAACATCAAGTTGAACTATCTTGTCACCGAAATAGGTATACTAAGTTCCCAACCTCACCATGGCTACACTAACAAAGTAACACATAAAAGAATATATCACATGATAAAGAATATCAAGGGTACCCCACTACTACTTCCTCACTGGTTTGCCTCTTTTCCCCAACATCGCACGTCCTTAGCATCTCTCTCCAAAAAGGCTTTCCTGTAGACACATGGGCGAAGCACTACAATATGAAACTCGTGCAAAAAAACCACCATGTACACACACCAAAGTAACCAGGTAGTTTCTATGAGCAACCAAAGCTCGTATAACATGTATCATATGTCGGGTATTATACCTCAAGCCACTACAGCCCATACACCGAGTAAGGATCCTCAAACCATCAAAGACTATACACATTACACCTATAGTAGTCCATAGAAAACTATATCTATAATATATGTATGTGAATAACCACAAACTATTACAACCCACTACACACATATATGGCTAAAACTAACCAATGTGCATGCCATCACAAGTAACTACTAAGAGAATAGAGCGGAGCCAAATGGTGTAGTCATCTATCCATCCACCCAACTGAATGTTGGGGAAAACACCCCCAAGTCTCAGAATCCCCAGTGAGTCAGTTTCCCTTACTAACAGTGTGGATTAGTGTATAGAAACACAAAAATAACATAATATTCTATAACTGGAAACCACAATATGGGCATAAAATAGTCTTAGAGACTACTACAGCCAACATCTCTTAGACTCTCGGCTAGTACATCTATGACCCAGTATCCTATAATCACACAACCATTTAAAGAGTTTCATTAGATTACTTCGTTCCATTTTTAATAGTTCTACATTACATTAATTAATTATTCAAACATTAAATAACCATGAAAAATTCCACATTAAATTTCATTAGCATCACATCCAAAGTCAACTGTTTCTTCAAAAATTACAACATCATCATTATGTTCCCACATCTCCATCCACATTTGTTAACACCATTTATTAAATTATTCATTATATAAATACATTCCTACATTAACAAGCATTCTAGAAAAACATTATATGCTACTAAACACACAGGGGATCAACACTGTGAGTATATGTACTACCCATCGAGTGTTAAACACTTATAGGAAGAGCACATACACATCCTTACTTGAGAATATAAACATGGAAAGCACATGGCACTCCCCGCATCTCTTATCCTCTTTTAGGAGAAGGGTAAGTAAAACCAACTTCCTTGATCAGTGCGGAAAGTAAAGCTTGTAAACAACCAATCAAAATTACCATGCATCCAACAATCACATCCATCCCATTCCCTCATCCCTGGTGTCCCCCTCGACACCCACATGCATAAACTGATGCATCTCTCCACTCTAGGCCTCATCTTCTTCCACAACCAAAAGGGCCTCCATGCCTCCACATATCACCACAACCATCCAGGGTCACATTAAAACACACGTATTTGTAAAAAAAACATCTTCACAATTGGACTCTTGGCCCTTAAACAAACAAGTGGATAACACAGAACCCTACCAGCAATTATATTTTATCAATTACCAATTCTTTAATCCATCTTGGATTATCCGATTTATTATTCGTTGGTTTTAAATTCGGGAAAACTAACCAGTATGTTATAAAAAATAAATAAAGATGCTTACTGAACTAATTTCATTAATATCAAATTACAACAGGAACCAGATTCGTTTTCTTGGCTCATTATCTTTAGCCAACAATTATCAATTAATCTTGATTGATGTTCCTTACCAATTTCCATCAAGAACAAACAACTAAGAAAAGAAAACATGGAAATCATAATATCCAGCAAAACAAGAGGCAATAACATACAATCTATATCAATTTATCTATCCAGTTAAAATTTTAATTTTGTCAATTCTATTGTCAACCAGTGGGATTAAACATGCTAACAATACAGTTTCATGTAAAAGAAAAGAGAAGCAATGAATCGCCTACCTCAAACAATTACTCATATTCTTTAACGACAAAATGGGTCACAATACTCCTTTTGCAACAACTGCATCAACCCAACGATTCCATGGTACGACCGCACCAACCAAACCCCAAGAAAAACTCTATTAGAAGCAAGGAGATTACATGAAATAATATGGAAATGATAAATAGGAGAATATGATCCACAAAGGAACGACGATAAAACATACCTTATATCGAAGATTGATCGATACGGCTCGGTAGTAAAAAATAGACTGGAATCAATCCAAGGAGTTATGTTTTATTGTGCAACTCCTACCAAAAGGACTGAAAGGTTATAGCATGTCATAGCTGAGAACAAAGAGGAAGAACAATGGAATATGATATATTGTCCCTTTTAAAGATTTAATGGGGAAACATTTTAAGATATGCTTAATTCCCTATTAAAATCGGATGACATTAACCCATGTGGTTTGACAAATTAAAAACATCCCGAGCCATAGGAATAATTAATATAGGATTTATGGTCTTTGAATCGGCCTTAAGAGTCCTTAAAATAAGGCTTTAGGTGTATTTTACATCAAAGAAAACATCAAAGCGGTGAAACTGTAGGAAGATGGAAACATTATACACCTACCATTACTGTACACCTATCGTAACTATACACCTACCATTAGAGGTTACCAATAAACCTCCATGTTCTGGAAACACTGTTCATAAAACATCACCGATAGAAGGGAAAAACCAGAACTCTACCATTTCTGTTAATAAATATTTTCCTAAATCATTACATCATTAAAGGATATTATCATTCTGTATCAAATTTTCTATGACTTGGTCTACATGATATATTTTATTCATAGTAGTTTTTTATATTAACTTTTTTCATAGCATGAGGATTTCTTATTTATGGTTTAGGAATGATTAATTGAAGTGAAATCAATACATTGGAAAGTCCAATATTTATCAAATTTCATACTTTGTGATGTTTCATTTCATAATTTCAAAACAATACATTGTTGGTTACTATCAATTTTTTATTCAAAATTGTTCTTGTAGAAGATTTTTATATATTATATTTTCATATTTTTGGAGGCACTCAATTGAAGGATTAATGGATTGATATTTTGGATGAGTACTAGGCATTGAATTTTTAAACCAATTGGTGGTCCAAGATAATATCACAACAACATGACTTGTTAATCCCATTTCCCTTTCTCCTGAGATAGGCTATAATATTTCCTTATCATGTTCAGCATGATTTCATTCTTTCCAGGATGGGTCACTATGATTTGAACTTCTATACACACACCATGTCATTTTTGTGTGTTCATATGTGTACATTTTTGAATTCATAAATGTGTTTTAAATTCCACCCATATAATTTTTATCTAAAACATATTTGACTCGAGATGAGGCTAAATGAATATATGCATGTATGCAGCATGTAAGACACTATGATTTAGTATGAATTTCCTAATAAATAAATCATATGTGTTTAATATCTTTTGGTACACACAAAAAAATTCTAATGTGAACAATTAATTATTTCGTAATGGTATATTATCACAATATTGAGTGATATTCAATAAAATATAACTAATTAAAATATAATTAGTTAAATAACTTATTGAATGAATCCAAAAATAAATTAAAATAATAAATTGTTGAAATTATCACCATAAACATTTAACATAAAGATACCAGAACCAATGATTACAATTAAAATTATAAAAAACATTAGAAATATGATAATATTTTAATTGATAAATTATATAATGGGATAAATGATTTTAGAGATGTATGTAAGGATATACAGAGGAATGTATTATGGTCGTTATATATATGATCGTTAAATATATGGTTGTTGGATATACATTTATCTAATAGGTATATTGATGTATTTAAATTATTATAAAAAAATATAAAAAAACTAAACATAATAAAATAAATATTTTAGGAATAAATAAAAAAATAATATTTAAATAAAATCATTTATTATAAAAACTGATATTTTTATTGATTTCATAATAACAATAATAATAATTATTATTATTATTATTATTCAATGATTTGATATGTTTATAAAATTAAAATAAACATTATAATAAAAATTTATTTATTCAATTGAAATGTTCAATGTTAAAAAATATAAATTTAGTAGGATATGATTAAAATAATTTAATGTTAAAATGTGTTATTAAATAGAAGAATTATTTTTTTAGGTGTAATGTGTTTTTATCATAGTAAAAAAATTTGGCCCCATTAAAACAATGAATAAAATAAAATTTAATGATTAAGATTAAAATATATATTTTATCATGAATTTAATTTGTAATTTATATGATACATGATATAGAAAACATTATGTTAAAACTAGTAATTTATCTATAAATATATTATTTCTATATATTCTATGTTTTTATATAAAATTAAATATCATTATATTTTATAATTTTAATTACATAAATTGAGTATAAATCTGTAATTACTACATGAAAATTTGGTAATAGGTTTAATTTCATTTTTTTGGAAGAAATACATTATTGAGGAAAAAAATGAGTTACCATGACAATGGTTCAATTTGAAAAAAATGTTTGAATTAATGATTAATGGAATGAAATATCTCTATCATTATGTATAATTTTTTTTATTTTATTATAAAAAATTATCCATAATTTTTTTCACATTGAATCCCAATTCCTATTAAAATTTAAACACTACACTTTAGGGATTGAGTATATGTAGAAATTACAGTCAAAACTACCCTATAAAAGGTACTCTACTCTACCATCTGAATGAAATATTAATATTTAGTCGGTATCATTACTCATAGAAAACATAATATTTGTAAAATAATTTTCCCGTGTTTGGTACCTTTTAGTTATTAGAAAGTGTCCCAAATACTTCATTCAAAAGGAACTTATTTCATGGAGTGAATTAAATAAAGTATGTTTCTAGTTCTTAACCACATTTTTCAATAACCTTACCATATAAAATAGTAATGAATCTCATAATACACTAAAATGGAGTTATATTAATATCATTATGAATCATTGAATAAGATATTACCACGATAAAACTCTATATTCTTACTCATTTATTAGTATAAAATTTTCTTATTTTTTAGTTGAACCGCCTACAGTAATGATGTTATTACAAAAACATAATTTTCACCATTTATGGGTACCCATAAAATGATAATGATAAAATATGATATTATAGAGTAATTTATTTCATCAATTTTACTCTATAAGGGAGATGAAAAATGATTTGTGCTTATTGTGTATGTAGAGACCCAAAGCTTAATGTAAATGGACATTACATTACTTTTTCGGAATACTTAGTAGATAACAAAAACACACACACAAGTACCGTAATAGTTTATTGTCTTTGGAAACTCGGAAAATAATCTTCTAATCGTGGTGAAAGATCTTCAACATCACCCATAAAGGTCTTCTTTTATTTAAACCTAAATCATTTCTTTATGTCCTGGGGAAAAGAAAACATAAAAGGGTGAACTCAAATGCTCAGTAAGGGTAAACAAAAGAAATATCAATCACATCATATACATAAGCACATAACTTTTGGAAATCTTAACCTGCAAAAGAGATTATAATTTCATAACATGGGATAAATCATAGTAGTGAAATGTAATCCCAATAATCATAACTTAAAACATGAAACTTTGTGTCATACACACATAATCATAGATAATCATTTCTTATTAGTCAAGACTCATTGACAAGACTATCTTAGTGGACAAAGTCCATTTCTGATGTGAGTTCACTCCTCCTTTCAGTACTGTTTCACTGAACCGGTATAACCTACCGTTCCAGCCATGTCTATCTCATGAGATATAAAATATTTACCCATGAATTGTAGGGAGATATAAGTCCCATTCATCTCATAATGAAACCATTCTTATGTGTTCCACAAAAATCATAAATCATATATCATTGCATAACTCATGTAAGAAAAACAGAATTCTTAAACATCGTGACATCATAAAACAATTCGTATAAGATAAAAGAATTCATAAAAAAATATTTCCATCACAAAATAATAAAATCCATGAAATAATAGGGATAGAAACAGAACCCTTTATTTTCTTAGATGGAAAATAATTTTGATAAAACTCTTGAACTCCATTCATGAGGAAAATATCATTTCTACTTCAGAAACACTTTTCCTTTCTTAACATGTCATAAAATTCTAAACTAAAGGAAGTTGATTAAAAATAAACTTGAATACCTGTAAAGGAATATTCTTAGAAATAATGTTTTAAAAATCCATTCATGTCATATAAGATAAAAAAACATTCTTCGTACTTGTGTCGGAAAAGTCAAAAAGTACCTCGTACGAAAAATGACAAAAGATTCCTTTCATATCCTTTACTAAAAACTCACCGAAGGGTAAAATTGGATTTAAAAAATTATAGGTGGATGAAAATAATATTAAATATTTGAGGAAACATGGATGTGGATGATAAAATACACCCCAGTAAATTTCAATGTATAAACAATCTCGGATAAAAATGAGATTGTGATATTTCCCTTACCTTAGGTCTGATTTGCTTCGTATGTGTCTGATCCTCCTCTTCTTTGAAGTGCTTCTTTGAGATCTCTTTTTAGGGAACTCAAATTGGTCATTGAGGAAGACCAAAACCTCTAGGATGTTTCTAGGGAAGTGGAGAAGGGAATTTGGTCTGGGTTGGCCGAGCGTGAAGGCATAAGGTGGTGTGAGGAAGAGAGGGAGGAGGTGCCCTTTTATAAGGGAGGAGAGAGGCACCTTTGGAATAACTAAAAATATTATTTTATTATAAATCCAAATTCGGTTTTAAATAGCTCCAAATTGATTTATTTCGAAGCTAAGGTGGGGATGGGTCGAATTCCTCTCATCCAATAGAATTTAGACAAGTTTAGGTTCCTATTTTAACCTTATCATTTATATTTAACATTAAGTAAAATAATTTTACTTTTACCGTGTTTTCTTGTGTTCTTATACTATAAGGTCAATAAAATTACTATAAAAAGCCAAACGATCCTCAAGTTGTTTATTATTAATATATATAACCTTATCTAAGTCATTTGGCCGAACCTTAGATTTTTAAAAATAAAATAACAATTACTAATATAATATTTGTTTTAAAAACTATTTTATGTCAATTTTGACACTATTTATTAATTGATTTTTGGGAAAATCATAACAGAATGATTAGTTAGAAAAAAGTTAAATAAATCAATACTAACATGTAATATTAACCTATAAAATTAGTGCAATTCATAAGAAGTCTCAAATGAAATTTATTTGGGTGTTTATAACATCAATTATGTCAATATTTCATTAATAAGATAACTACTGCATCATATTTGTGTCATAAATAAATTAAATTATTTAAAGTCTAAAAATTATAAATAAAATATTATTATGTAGGAAATATTTTCAGCTTTCTAATGAAAATTTATAGCCGAATTTATCTTATGTATAACACCATATTAAAAATGATTTACTTATTAAACATTGATTTTAAGTATTTTAACCCTTCTTTAAATAAATTAATAATAAATGTCCTAATCTAATCCAAGTGGGCCTATAAGGTCATATTTTATTCCTAAGGTTATTTTTGTTCGAATTACACTTGTCCAATAAAATTAGGACATGTGTTAGGGTAATAATAATATCATTTTTACCCTTAATTACCCTATTTACTTTTAACCGTGGTAAAAAAAAGTAAAAAGTTACTATTCACCAAAAATTATTTTCATCTCATTGAACCAAATTTTAGTCCTTGATATTAACTGTGTCTCTCATATTTTCAAAATTCCACTCACAGAAGCGGTAAAATTAAGTTTTATGAAAAATTCAGTTTTTTTAACTACCACTTAGTGGTTTCACTATTCATCAAAAATTGAAAGTTTTCAGAAAAATATCAAAAATTAGGCCTAAGCTATATATGATATTATTAATTAAAAAATGATGTATATTTTACCAAATTTAAAACATATTAGTTGCATTAATTAATTTAAAAAATTAATTCCTGTCGTCAAAACAAATTGCGTGTTCTTAAGAGATAATAACTATCAAAAGATCGACAGTTGTTTATGTTTGGTTTAAATGTGAAATTACATCCAATAACCAACATTGTATTAAATTGTAAAAATATATTCTAAATATACTTTAAAACCAATCAAATTAATAATTTATCACTATTAATTATTTCTATTAAAAAGGTTGTATTTAATTAAAATTTAGTAATTTTCACTATTCATCATAAAATGAAAGTAATCTGAAAAGTACCAAAATTTCACCCTAAGATAATTTTGATATTCCGAATCCAGAAATGAAGTCCATTTTGAAAAATAAAAATTTCAAAATTTCGAAAAGTGGTTATTACTATTCATAACGGCTAGTTTTAATAATATTTTAATAGCACATCGTTGTTTAGTAAAACTCGATATTGCGTACTACACACGCTATCGAGGAAGGTCGCGATTGCGTGTAATGCAAGGAAAGTCAAGGATGCGTGTTGTGCAAGCTCCTTTTGGTGTAGCATACAACACAAGACATTAATGACATTAAAAGAAATATTTTTCATAAAATATCAGGGTGTTACATTCTACCCCCCTTAAAATGAATTTCTCCCTCGAAATTCGTCGGGGTTATAAATGGTTTACTATTAGAAAGTTTCTTTAATAGAAACCCACATCGTAAAAAGGAATACCAAAAACAATCTTTAAAAACCAAAGTATGAAACGTAACGTTTACCCGAATAAACTAATCAATGGTTTTCCACATAGGTGAAAATATGGATATGGAAGAGAAATCTAACCATCATGTTCTGATGGAGAGTGGTAGAGAACATGGATATGGAAAATCCAGCAATCACAAAGCCATAAATTTGTGATGATCTAAGGTACCATCTGATTCATCAGATATAAGAGAACTAGGACAACATTTTGGTTTTCAAGATCATTTCCCTAAAGTTGATGAAATTGGAATTAGAAGAAATAATTTCATGATTTTGGTATAGTCTCACCGTTTGTGGTTCTTTGGACAATTTACACTTCATCTCTTAAAGAAATGAAGTTGAATTTGTCATTCGTGATGTGTTAGCAGATCATGTGATAGAATGATGGGTCATTCCATCTGTCTCAAACAAAAGGTTAGAAAAGTTATCAAAAAATACATAAGTCCATCTATAGTGAGATTAATCATATATGGTTCCTAAAATGGACTTATAGTTCATATATCATACTGCTTAATATAATTAAACTAGTTTCTACTAAACAGGGACTTCCTGTAGGCCAGTGGTCGTCGATAAAGGCCAGTCGCACTTGAGTTGTGGGTTCGATTCCCATAGCCTTGTCCGATGCGATGGGCTGTCTCCCATCCTACAGGTTATCCTTTTTTTTAAACTACATTACTATAACATCCGATCAATAATATCGAAAAAGTTCTATACTTAAACAATACTAACTTATGACCAACATAATCCATTCCAATCATTAGGCTTATCTACAATACTTCGGTCCAAGCTTATAGTATAGGGAAAACGATTACTTAAAATATCATCAACCAAGCATGTGAATACCATCATTTATCCCCCATATATCTTGTTGGTCACATTCCAATCATGTGAATACCTTAATCATGTATTCTCGTGAAAAATGAATACCCATTGAACCTTAGTGAAAACATAAATGATGTCAAAAGTTAACTCTTTCCACATACCAAAATCCAAAAATTATATATACTCAAACCATGATATAACCTTCTGCTAATATCAGTCATGAGCTCATGAATACTATCAAACATTTAATTTTCTCCTTATCCCTTCATTATGCGCATATCATCTACTTTCCAAAAATATCTGAATAACCTTTCATGGTTACTGGTACCATTAATCATACACTTTCAAAACATAAGGAAAGACAACAGTGTAACAATCCTTAGATGTCTCTTTATTCTATAGTACCATGAGATTACTTATACAACATTACACTTGATAAACATGTAATCATTCCTCTACCTTCTTACACCATTGACTAAACTTCAACTATTCTTTCATCTTACATATCATTTGTAGTCTCTTCATCATCATCAACATAAATACTACCTATATGACTATACTGATTCTCTTCATGAGACTTTCCCTTAGGGAATTGGTTTGCATAATGCCCATACATTCCACATTTAAAACATTTAACCATTATTTATGACGTAGCAATACCATTATCCTCATCCATTGTGTTAACTGAACCTTTTCCTTTGCACTTACTGGCTTTGTGTCCTTCATTACCACACCCAAAGCATCTTCAAGTTCCCTTGAAACATTCTCCTTGATGCCTCTTCCCACATGCTTCACATAGAGGTAATTTAACTTTCTTTCCTCTATGATTATCATGAAACTCTATCTTTCTCTTATTATCTGAGTCGGGAAACATACCAAAGTTGAGATTATTGATCATATTATGAGATTTCTGATTAGGCATAATAACGATGTTTGGACTTCTAAATCCCGTTTCATTTGGTTTCTCATGTAGAATATCATTCCATTGTCTGTCATATCCTCCATTATCATGAATCTTCCTGTTTCCAGCCATTTTCTAAAACCCAAAAAGAATAGTGTGAGAGGCAAAAATCATGCTAGGGAATATAACATAGTAAAGGGGAAGCACCCTGAATATCTAACATCTTAGGTTAAATTCTAATATCGTTACCATAGTTCTAGGACTATATCCTATACGTATACTTATCCTTCGGGACATCCCTATACATACCTTAAAAATATCTCTTGGGATCTCACTAATGTTTTCGCATCCTAGTTTCCAAAGGTTGACTAAACCTTTCCTATGATACCAACTGTAGAGACCCGAAGCTTAACGTACATGGACATTACATTACTTTTGCGGAATACTTATTATATAACAAAAACACACACACAAGGACCGTAATAGTTTAGTGTATTTGGAAACTCGGAATATAATCTTCTAATCGTGGTGAATGATCTTAAACATCACCCATAAAGGTCTTCTTTTTTTTATACCTAAATCCTTTCTTTATGTCTTGGGGAAAAGAAAACATAAAAGGGTGGGCTCAAATGATCAGTAAGGGTAAACAAAATAAATATCAATCACATCATATACATAAGCACATATCTTTTGGAAATCTTAACCTGCAAAAGAGATTATAATTTTATAACATGGCATAAATCATATTAGTGAAATGTAATCCCAATAATCATAACGTAAAACATGAAACTCTGTGGCATACACACATAATCATAGAGACTCATTTCTTATTAGTCAAGACTCATTTCCAAGACTATCTTAGTGGACAAAGTCCATTTCTGAATAGAGTTCACTCCTCGTTTCAGTCCTGTTTCACTAAACCAGTATTACCTACCGTTCTAGCCATGTCTATCTCATGAGATATAAAATATTTACCAAATTAATTGAAGGGAGATATAGGTCCCACAAATCTCATAATGAAACCATTCTTATGTGTGCCACAAAAATCATAAATCATACATCATTGCATAACCCATGTAATAAAAACGGAATTCTTAAACATCGTGACATCATAAAACAATTCATATAAGATAAAAGAATTCATAAAAAAAATATTTACATCACAAAATAATCAAATCCATGTAATAATAGGGATAGAAACAGAACCCTTTATTATCTTAGATGGAAAATAATTTTGATAAAACTCTTGAACTCCATTATTGAGGAAAATATCCTTTCTACTTCAAAAACACGTTTCCTTTCTTAACATGTCATACAATTCTAAACTAAAAGAAGTTGACTAAAAATAAACTTGAAAACATATAAATAAAGATTCTTGGAAATAATGTTTTCAAAATCCATTCATGTCGTATAAGTTGAAAAAAATTATTCTTCTTTTGTTGGAAAAGTCAAAAAGTACCTCGTACGAAAACCGACAAAAGATTCCTTTCATATCCTTTACTAAAAACTCACTGAAGGGTAAAATTGGATTTAAACAATTGTAGGTGAATGGAAATAATATTAAATATTGAGGAAACATGGATGTGGATGATAAAATACACCCCAGTAAATTTCAAAGTATAAAAAATCTCGGATAAAAATGAGATTGTGATATTTCCCTTACCATAGGTCCGATTTGCTTCGTATGTGTCCGATCCTCCTCTTCTTTGAAGTGATTCTTTGAGATCTCCTTTTAGGGCACTAAAATTGGTCATTGAGGAAGACCAGGACCTATAGGATGTTTCTAGGGAAGTGTAGAATGGAATTTGGTAGGGGTTGTCCGAGCATGAAGGATCAAAGTGGTGTGAGGAAGAGAGGGAGGAGGTTCCCTTTTATAAGGGAGGAGAGGGGCACCTTTGGAATAACTAAAAATATTATTTTATTATAAATCCAAATTTGGTTTTAAATAGATCCAAATTGATTTATTTCGAAGTTAAGGTGGGGATTGGTCGAAATCCTCTCATCCAATAGAATTTAAACAAGTTTAGGTTCCTATTTTAACCTTATCATTTATATTTAACATTACGTAAAATAATTTTAGTTTACCGTGTCTTCTTGTGCTCTTAAACTATAAGGTTAATAAACATACTATAAGAAGCCAAACGAACCCCAAGTTGTTTATTATTAATATATATAACCTTATCTATGTCATTTGGATGAACCTTATATTTTTAGGAATAAAATAACAATTACTAATATAATATTTGTTTTAAAAACTATTTTATGTCAATTTTGACACTATTTAGTAATTGATTTTTGTGAAAATTATAACAGAATAATTAGTTCGAATAAAGTTAATAAAATCAATACTAAGATGTCATATTAACCTAGAAAATTAGTTTAATTCAAAAAAAGTCTCATATTACATTTATTTTGGTGTTTATAACGTTAATTATGTCAACATTTTATTAATAAGATAATTACTGCATCATCTTTGTGTCATAAATAAATTAAATTATTTAAAGTCTAAAAATTACAAATAAAATATCATTATGTATGAAATCTTTATAGCTTTCTAATGAATATTTATATTTGAATTTATCTTATGTATAACCCCATATTAAAAATAATTTACTTATTAAACTTTGATTTTAACTATTTTAACCCTTCTTTAAATAAATTAATAAAAAATGTCATAATCTAGTCCAAGTGGGCCTAAATGGTCATATTTTATTCCTAAGGTTGTTTCTGTTCGAATTATACTTTTCCAATAAAATTAGGACATGTTTTAGGCTAATAATAATATCATTTTTACCCTTAATTACCTTATTTATTTTTAACCATGGTAAAAATAGTAAAAAGTTACTATTCACCCAAAATTATTTTCATCTCATTGAACCACATTTTAGTCCTTGATATTCACCATGTCTCTCGGATTTTCAAAATTCCACTCACAGAAGCGGTAATATTATGTTTTAAGAAAAATTCAGTTTTTTTAACTACTACTTAGTGGTTTCACTATTCATCAAAAATTGAATGTTTTCAGGAAAATACCAAAAATTAGGCCTAAGCTATATTTGATATAGTTAATTCAAAAATGATGTCTATTTTACCAAATTCAAAACATATCAGTTGCATTAATTAATTTAAAAAATTAATTCCCGTCGTCAAACCAAATACAATGTTTTTATGAGATAATAACTATCAAAAGATTGACAGTTGTTTATGTTTGGTTTAAATGTGAAATTACATCCAATAACCAACATTGTATTAAATTGTAAAAATATATTCTAAATATAATTTAAAACCAATACAATTAATAATTTATCACTATTAATTATTTCTTTTAAAAATGTTTTTTTTAATTAAAATTTAGTAATTCTCACTATTTATCAGAAAATGAAATTTATCCAAAAAGTACCAAAATTTCACCCTATGCTAATTTTGATATTTCGAATCCAGAAATGAAGTCCATTTTGAAAAATAAAAATTTCAAAATTTCAAAAATTGGTTATTACTATTCATAACGGCTAGTTTTACTAATATATTAATAGCATATCGTTGTTTCGTGAAACTCGGTATTGCGTACTACACACGCTATTGAGGAAGGTCGTGATTGTGTGTAATGCAAGGCAAGTCAGGTATGCTTTTTTCGCAAGATCCTTTTGGTGTAGCGTACAACACAAGACATTAATGAAATTAAAAAGAATATTTTTCATAAAATCTCGGGGTGTTACAGTGTAACTTTTTTTTATAAAAAATTTACCTGAATGGTTCTCATCATTGATTATATTCTCACAAACCATACCAATAAATTAAATTAAATTATCATAGAAATACATAAATAATTTCCTCACAATGATTGTATAGGGACCCCAAATACGTAAAACTAGAGACTATTTCTACCTCTTTTTATTGACATTCTATATAAAAGATCTCATCTCGAAGGACCAATCCATTTAGCAGTCATCAAGAACAAGATACATTCATGATTTACATAACACATTGGAAACATAAAATACCATTCATAAGAAAATTATTTAATACTTGATATTATTCATATTACCCACCTTTATATTTTGGGGAATGGAAAATAAATAAACTGTGATCCCCGATGCTCTATAAGTTTTATGTAAAATAGATTAAATAATTAGTAATTAATTTTTAATAAACATGGAAAGATATATAAATAAAAACATATTCCAATTAATATATAATTTTATAATAAAGGGTATATTTAGATAATATCAATTTATTCATCTAATGGATAATAATAAAGTAATTTTGAATGTTGGAAATTTATAATAACAGATAAAATGGTTATATACATCAAGATATCATTACATTAGAATCCATATTCCGAGATTGTTTAATCAATGGGTAGGTATACACCAAAAATTAATTTAAAAGGGAAAGTCAAAATTTTTGACTCATGAGACATATTGACTCATAAAGAGGCTATCTATAACATGAACCCACCAATCAATGCTTTTCCAATACATTCCTCATATTATTAATGATAATTTAATTTATAAATAATATTATTTATAAAAATTTGTTTATATTAAATAAATAAAGAATATCAATATTTCAATAATTTAAAAAATGATTTCAATGTAAAATACTTTACATAGAAATGATATATGTGTTTGGAAATAATCATATTCTTGATACAAAGAGTCTAGGTAGTTAAGTAAAATGTAATTCCCAATAACCATAATATATTTAATGTTTAAAGAGAATTTTAATGAATAAAAAGTTAATAATAGATACAAGATGACCATCAATACAACCAAAATATATGTTTTGTAAAAAAATAATTAAATTTTGTAGAATGGAATTAAAATATTATAATTACTACCATTAAAAATTTTTCATTATAAAACCATTTAAAACATAAATTAAAAGTAAAATATCATAAAATGGTTATGGTGGATAGAAAATCAGTAAAGGACATATACATTAACATATATTCTTTTTGAATTTTTATAAAAGATTTTAAAATTGAAAATAAAAAACATTAAAAATACTAATTTAATTTTTTCAAAAAAAATCATATATTAGATAAATTTTTTATAATAAAATTTTTCAGTGAATATAGAAATATTTTTTAAAATAACTTATCAATATATAGACATATAAGAAAGGGATTCTTAATTATAAGGGACTTAATATTTAATTTTCTTTTAATCATTTGTTTGACTGATTATTGTTACAAATAGAGAAAAAGTTTAAATGAAATATTTAATCTACTTAAATATAAAAAAGATGAAAAAATTGATGGAGTATATTAACAACTAATTATCGTACTCATTCAATTAAAATAATATCATTTTCAAAAAAAATTATAAATTAAATCCTCTCGTCTTTGGTAATATTTTTATTGTAACCCATTGAATGACTAAAAATGAAATAAAAAATTAATAATAATTAAAAAAATATATATTCCATTGGAATGAATAATAGGGGTATTATATATTATAGAGGAAAATATATATGTCCATAATATAAAATATGTCTAAATAGAGTGGAAATTTATACAAAACCCCTTAAAAAGTTCACATGACATAAGTGAGAGTTAATCAATGACGTTATTATTAATAAAAAATTTAAATACTCAAAAATGGAAATAAAATATAATAAATTAAATGAAAATAATGTCCTAATATAGTCACCATATTAAAAGAATAACCTAATGAATAGAAATTATGATAACAAACCCCTTACCTCAAGTCCAGCTTTCCTCAAATGTGATTTTATCCTCGTGTATAAAATTTTTTTATTTATTATAAATACATAAAATAACCATATATATACGTATATTATAGTATATGATCTATTTATAGAATTTTATAATTTATTTTTATATGAGGTATTATTATTAGCATTATTTCTGGTGTTAACTACCTCCATTTTCTGGTATATTTAAACTATGTGATTTCATTATTTTAATTATTGTCAGGGATCCATAATTTAAAAAATGTTATTAATTATAAAATACTATATATATTCCATATGTATATATATATATATTACATTTAATCCAAAATATATAGGTATGAACAAATTAATTACATCATCTATAGAAACGGTAATATGTTCACAAACAAGAACGTTGTTTTCACTTTTAGATAGATTGAAAGAAAGAAAGAGTAATAATAATTCACAATAATATGATAACTATTATATTATTAATATCTTATATACTCATTAAATATATCATTATTACCATCCGTTTAAAATAGAAATGAAAAATGAATCGCATCGCTTTGTGGAGGTGGTAGTCCACACATACACACAAGCGACATAAGCATTTTATAGAAGATTTGAAATTAAGAAGGTATATATTATATTAATATTATATAATAAAAAATAACTTCATCAATATAATATATATTAATTAGTTTTATTTTTATAATCATCCACGTAATGTGGTGATGAAAAATGAATTAAACCTCTATGTGAAGACAATAAGTTTTATGTACCTACAAGCATGGTTTTTATATTTCCTATGATGGAAAATTGTTGTACTATAATAATAAAAAATAATAAATATATTCATGATTTTGGAGTTATTATTTTATCATAGTTAAAATATATTTAGAGGATGTAGTAGTAGAAATAAACATGAAATAATTGGTAATGATGATTATCAATTATTCGGTAGAATTTCTTCATATTTAATCTAAAGGACCGTTGAAATATAACTTACCAAGAAAAAAACCTCGAAAAATTGTTAGGGGTTGAGGAAGATATTTGGATAGGTTTGGGTCAATCTATACCGATCAATGTGGTGTAATGAACAGAGATAATGGGTGTTCTTTAGTAGGTGAGGGTAGAGATACTTTTAGGAATTAATGAAATATAGTATTATAATAATTGTAATACTCATGTAAAATGATTAAAAAATGAATTTTATTAGATTATATGTAATATATGGTCATAATATGATCATAAAATAAAACGTTTTTTAGTTTATACATCATTATATATATATATATATGTTTTTTAACACCAAAGTTAACAAAATTAACATTATCTGCGATAAGAACTATTTTAATATTAAAGAGTTTTAATTTCATTATATGGTGAAAATTTATTCATAAATGGAAATGGGATGATATTTGAGTTAACTTAATGTCCTATTTTCCCATTTTAATATTTTATTGATTTTAAAATAATTTAATAAAATATTATTTTCCAAAAATATAACTAATTTTATTTTTGACACTATTCATTTATGTTGACATTAAATAACCCATTGAAAAGAATTAATATTAGAATAAAAATTTTAAACCTCTATAATATTATATATTAATATATAATGTTTTTTACCATAATAATTTTTCCAAATTTTATACTTTTAATATTTTGAAGAATATTAATTTTATTTTTATATTAAATGAACTAAAATTATGTCGGTGTTGTGTAAATTTTTAAGGAAATTATAGGATAAATAGAAATTAAAAAGAAAATACCTTGATTAATAAAACTCATTAAAATTTATATAGAATAAATAAAACTGAAAATATCCTATTTTTCATATTGAATAATAAAAGAGATATAAATGTCAAGAGTGTGAAATTTTATTTTTATTCATTTTAAATGTAATATAATGGTAAATATCGAGTAAAAATGAAACCAAATGATATTTTTTCAGTAATTGGATGGTAATTTATGAACATCATTTATAAAATTTGATAAATTAATGGTTTATATAAATTTGAATGCATTATCCCATGTTTTTAACAAGTTTTTACAAGTAATAACACTACCAAGGTGAACTGTGGTTACTATTCATAATTTTAAAAAATAAATGGGATATATTTAAAAAACCTGAAGCAAATGATTTAAAATATTTTATCAAATGAAAATAAATTTTTTTTATAAATTAATTTAAAAATAAAATCAAAACACATGTTGAAAAAAAAAATTCGATGGAATTTTTTTTATAAAGATTAAAATATTTTGTTCCAAATATCCATCACAGAACTAATTATATTGACATTAAATGGATTATTTAAAATTTGAACTAATTTATTTTACATTTAAAACAATTTAATGAAATATTTTTTTAAAAAAAAATTATTGAAAATTTTCAATGAAAATCAATATATTTTACTATTCAATAAAATTATAAATCTTTTTAGAAAATTATAAAAATAAAACACTAAGAATTTTTTTTAATGATTTTCTTAAAAATGATGTTACTTTTTCAAAATAAATTTTTGAAATGTATCAAAATTTATTGTTTTCTCAAAAAAGTCTATAAATACCATTTGTATGGAAAATGTACTCTAATGCATTTAATAACATTACAAAAAGTAGATTTTATTTATCTATACAATTATACATATTTTTTAAAACAATTTTGTTTGTCCTATTCATTTAAAACATTTAATGCCTATGTCATAATAGTAATCTATATTATAGTTCATTTAGACAGATTGTTTCATTTATCAAATGTTATTGATAAAATCATATTTTTTAATATATAAAAATAATTATAAGTGTTACATTCTACCCCTCCTAAAATAATTTTAACCCTCAATAATTTATCACAATAATAGAAGGTTCTACCTGTTGGATCATGATATACCAAATATACACAACAGTTGGGTGATTTGTGTATTTTAAAAATTCTTTACGAAATCATGTTCTTCCCTTTGAATTTAATCAGAGGGATTAATGTAGAGAAAATTTGAACAGCATGGACACCTGATGTATAGTGGTTCGGGTAACAGAATGCCCCTAGTCCACTACACAAACACTCAACTCTACGAGCTTAGTGATTTTCATTATCTGGTCCTTTTTTCAACAGACCATTTCACAACTGAGTACCGGCAGTTGACACCTTCACAATCTAAGACAAAAAAACAATTCTTGTTCACTCACAGAACCTATATAGCTTAGTACCAGAAGCCGATTAATTATGAATAAAAAAATGGAATTTGTACTATGAAAATACTTTCTGGTTGTTCTTCACAATTGCAACAGAATGAAAATGACAGTAGATGGATTTTCCCCTTTTGAAATAATGATCTTCCAAGAAGAGTTGTTCTGAGTCGATCCAGTTGTAGTAGATATAGAAATATAATTCACAACCTCAACAACATGAGATTCATAGTATATTTTTGATTTAGAATGAGTGAATCTTCTATTGTGATTCTTCTTCTTCAATAAACAGATCTTTGATGCTTTTTAAATCAGCAGATATGTGTTCTTGATAGTCTTTTTTTCTTCTTCTTTTATATATTATACGTTTGATGTTTGGAAAAACATGAATATATTCTTTGTGTAAATATCACATCTATATAATAACTATGTGAACTTATACAACAAATTTAGATCCATAAAAGTCACCTTCTTACTTGTGATAATCCAAAATTAAAAATAAAAGTGCTGTGATAAATTCTTGGAAGACTCGGCATAAAAATATACTTTTAAATTGATCCTTTGAATCATAAATAAAACAGCTTTGAATCTGTCAAAATTGCACTTTAAAAATCAACATTTAATCTGGATTGAAATCAGCCTAATAATCCGCTTGCAGACCTTTGCATATTAATATTGTCTTTAATTATCTGACGTCGAATGTACGTTTGAACTCTATAACATGCATATTTGAAACATATGGTTGAACAAAAACGTAGGATTGATGTCGCATCCTTCAAATGTACGGTTTATTACATACATAGGGTTGATGAACCATACTTTTCCTTTCAACAATCAAACTTATGATAAATGATCTATACATTTAAAAGCTTCTAAACATAAGGAACATAATCCATACATTTAAAGTATTCTAAACATAAGATACAAGATCCATAATTTTGATGAAGCGTAAGGTTTTTTACAAATGTAAGGTTGATGAACCATACATTTCAATATCCCAAACGTAGGGTTCCTTATTAACATAGGGTTCATCTTCCATACTTTTCCAAAAACATATGCTAGATTAACCATACTTTTAAGATTACTCCTAAAGTATACACCTTATTTCAACATTACACTATATTTCTACACATAGGGTATGAAGAGTTATTCTAGAACACGCAAAAGAAATTCCTGAACATTTAAAGCATGAACATCCTTTCCAGAATGTGCTAATGTGAATTAAATCTCATTTTTCAAGAACTAAAATATTTATTCCATAAATAAAAATATAATGAATAATAAATTCCAAAAATATACATAAAAAATAATATCATTAGAAAACAATTAAGTGCATTAGTGAGCATCAAAATCATCATGGATATAGAGTATTGTTCTAAACAATCTCCCCATTTTCAAATAAAAATATTATGTATTGTTGAAAGAAAAAATTTCTCAACAATATCCCCCATTTTGATGATCATAAAACCCGTAAAATAAAAAATGAAATTAAGATAAAAAATTAATTACATATAGTTTTGAATTTTGAAAGGATAAATACAATATTAGATTTAACTTAATTTCTCAACCAAAAAGGATTAAGACAATGCTTAATATTTCTCCCCCTTTTTAGAAAAGAAAACAACAATGTGAAATAGTTAAATTAAAATGTTGTGTTCATCCAAATTTCTCCCCCTTTTGTGATATCCACAAGAATAATAGAATATGGAATAGAACACATTTTAATATAGCAGTGAACTTAAGTAAATTATATTATTAACCATTTTTCAATTATTAATTGGGTATTACTAGAATATTTGAACAGAGGAAGTAAAACAAATAAAAACACAAAAATACTGAATATTGAATAACATTTCATTAAAATAAAATGTAACAGGTAAAATTATGACAACTCAGGAATCATGTTTTGGTAAGGGTATGAGATAGGGTCTTTCTCCTCTGAATAATGGCATTTATTTTTGTCAACTACTCCCTCAGTATTCTCAACATTCCATCTCCCAGCTTGATTATAATATCTCTATTCTTCCAAGTCATATGAATATCTTCTATAATATTTACTCTGAAAAACTCATGAAGTCTCTCTTCCTTTTCCATAAACAGGGTTAATTTTTCTGTGAACTCGGTCTGCATAGTTCTAATACTTGGTTCACTTGAGGTCAACTGGTCAACCAATAATCTTTGATTATTTAATAAAATAGATAACGGAGTACTATTACATTGTAAATAGTGCAATCTATCATTCATATTGCTCAATGCTATTGTGATAGCCTGAAATCGTCTCATTAAATCAGTTGAAGTACCTAATCCACTAGCTTCACCTTCCCTAACAGATTCAAACTGTGTGTCCATATAGACTTTAAACTCTAATAAATCTGACTTTATCACCGTTTCTGATTTCAACTTGAATACTTCTGTCAGCATCATTTTCTTAAAATCTTCAACTTACTGTCTTGAAACTGTACCGTCTTTTTGTCTATGAAATTTCAAATGTTCGTTCTCTAGAGATCACATCAGAGCTAAATTTTCAAATTCCAAATTAGACAACTTTCTGTATAGATCCTCTACTTCCTTATTCACTAAATTAGAGGCAGCATGTGCTTGATTCTCATCCTTAGCTTGTACTTGATGCAGCTATACTAATGGAAAAGAGTCTGCATCAGATTTTTCTTTTGCTTCTTATTGAGCTAACTGGTCCAAATACTTTTCCAAAAAGGATTTTGTAGACTCTTCCATAGAAAAATAATCATTAATTACCTCTATATGAACTTTAGAAACATTATTATTGTGAACAAAAAAAATCTTTTCTTCCACTAGATTTTCAATAATTATATCTTCTTGATTTTCCTAAGGACTGGCCACTTCTTCATCAGGCTCTGCCTTCTTTTCCTTTTCAATTGCAACTGTATCGTCTACTACAATTTAAGGTTCAATTTCAGTCACAACCACAACCTACTTCTGAGTCTCAGTTTTAGCTTCTTCTTTAATTTCAATTTGTACTTGAGGAGTCACATTATTTTGAGTAGTATCCTCTTTTTGTGGCTTCTCAACATCTTCTTCTCTGAAAAAAATTATAAGTGATTAAATCTCTCGATGATAAAACATGTGTACCAAGTTCCTCATGAGCAATAGAATTTATTTTTCATTGAATCTGATGTTCTTCCTGACCACTTTCTTCTTGATCTTCTTCAGTTTCAAATCATTTTTTTCATAGAGTAGTGCACACTCTTGATTGAGCCTATCCCTCCTTAGATTTACCAGATTTAGCCTGAGCACTCTCTTCCTCTTCCTCATCTCCTACTAGAAATTTTTTTATTCAATTTTCTCTAGATGTAACTAATATTTCTCAGGGTTATAGTACAAAAAGTGTTAATTTGATGGCATCTAACTGTAGCTTCCACCAGCCTTACTATATCTTTTTTGAAAAAAAAAATTATATGAATCGACCAAATAGAAAAAAGTCATTCACGCTTCTATTTGATATTAATAATGAAGGTACCATACCATTTTACTTGGAAAATTAAGTCTTATATCACTCGTAGGGAGATAAATTATATACATTTATGTATACAAGATTTTTTCCAGCTCATAAATCCTCAGTGAAAACCCTGTTTGCACAAACTTATCTAGGATTTCCTGATCCCGCACCAAGTCCTTTATGAACATCTTTCATATATACATAGAACCAAAAAGAAAAGACATAATATTTTCATACATATGTACTAAATCACCTTTATTCTTAAAATCAAAATAAAATACTCCCCCATGAGGGATGTTCAGAATCCAACCAATCTCTGTAGAGGATATTAAAACATCTCGATCTTTAATATTAGCTTACATAGTATCCTTATGTTCCCCCAAACTAAAATGAACAGATTTAAATAAATAACAAAGTTGTACCTCATCTGTTATTTCCATAAAGCACATGTTGGATTTCAGAATTACTTCTTCCTTATCTAAGTTTGATTCTGAAGAGCTCGTGGAGTCTTCAGACAAATTCCATGTAGCTTTCATTTATGTCTTTTAATTTTTCTCATAATCATTCCTTTTGATGAGCTTCTTCTTCTTATCTTCTTTTAAATGTCGATTGTCAGGTCCGATATGACACATCTTATTTCTCTCATAACATATGACTTCCTTTTCATTATTTTTGAATGTTTTTCTAAAACCATTCTTTTTTTGGTAGAATTTAATTAACATTCAGGCCAATTGATCCAGTTCAATATCAGAATTTGATGAATCAGAAGATTTTGATTTCACCTTTAATTCGGTTTTCATTAGCTTTTTTCCTTTTACCTTGAGATGAAACTTTTAAGGAAATGTCTTATATCATGATCAGAATCTTATGATCATTTTCTTCATCTTTCGTCTCAACATCAAAAATCATAAGTGTTCCAATCAGCTCTCTCATGGTTATGTCTTTCACAGTTGTTGACTGTCTGATTGCAGTAGAGATTACATTCCATTTAGAAGGAAGTACACTCAGTACTTTTAATGCATGATCAGCTTGATTGGTTGGTTCTCCAAAGGATGTTATATTTTTTAAAATTTATATCAATATTCTATTCATTTGAGTAATCCATTCATCCTTAATTTTTTTGAATACATAAAATTTAAGCTTAGAATTTGCATATATCATTTTCCTGACATTGTCAGTTCCTTCATAAGACACAACAATAGTTTGAAACATCTCATATGATTTTGGGAATTGAGATACTCTATTAAATTCACTAGGTCGTAGAACACATATAAATGTATTCATTACCTTCGAGTTCATATCATATTCTACATCAGTGGTAGTAATCTATGTTTCAGGTTTATCAGGTATTTCTTATAGATTAAGAATCTTCGAATATAAACTTAATCCAAGGTTTTTCAGATATGTTATAATTCTTGATCTCCAACATCCATAATTTTCTCTATTGAAGTACGGTGCTCTGACCATAGAAATTTATTCTCTTGTATCAATCATCTTGATCTGTTTATAATCATTGATCACATTCAGGTTGTTAAGTCTTTATCAGAAAGCTCCACCTCTATTACCAATTGTTGGATCGGGAAATTCCAAATATAGACAAGAGGTGGCTGAATTGTGTATTTTAATAAATCTTTATGAAATCGTGTTATTCCATTTGTCATTAATTAGATGGATTAATGTAGTGGAAATTTAAATAGTAGGGAAACAAGATGTATAGTGGTTCAGGGAATAGAACTCCCCTAGTCTACTACACCAACACTCTAATCTATGAGCATGGAGATTCTCACTATCTGGTCCTTGTTTCAATAGACCATTCACCAACTGAGTAGGGGAAATTGACACCATTACAATATAAGACAAAAAAATCCTTCTGGTTCACTCACAGAACCTATATAGCTTAGTACGAGAATCCGATCAATCATGAATAGAAATTAATGGTATTTGTACTTTGAAAATACTTTCCCGTTGTTCTTCACAATTGCAACAGAATTAAAATAACATTAGATGGATCATCGCCTTCAGAAATAATTATCATCGAAGAAGAGTCATTTTGAGTCGATTTGATTGTAATAGATATAGAAATATAATTCACAACTTCATTCGCAGTAGATTCAAAGTCGATAATCAATTTAGAATGAGTGAATCTTCTATCATGATTATTCTTCTTTAATAAACACATCTTTGTCACTTTTTAAATCAATAGATCTTTGTTCTTGATAGTCTCTGTTTTTCTTCTTTTTATATATATTCATCGTTTGTTATTCGGAAAAACATTTATATATTCTCTGTGTAAATATCACATCTATATAATAACGAAGAGAACTTATCCTACAAATTTAGATCCAAAAAAGTCACATTCTGACTCGAGATAATCAAAAATTCAAAATAACAGAGCAGTTGTAACATCCCTGAAGATTCGGCATAATAAGCCTCTTTTAAATTGATCATTTGAATCATAAATAAAGAGGATTTGAATCAGTCAAAAATGCGCTTTAAAAATCAAATTTTATTCTGGCTTAAAATCAGCCTAATAATACACAAGTAGACCTTTGCATAATAATATCATCTTTAATTATCCGATGCCATATGTATGTTTGATCTGTATAGCATTCACCATTCAAATGTAACGTTGAACACAAACTTAGGGTTAATGTCACATCATTCAAACGTGAGGCTGATTACAAACGTAGGGTTGATGAACCATACATTTCCTTTCAACAATCAAACATTTAATAAATGATCCATACTTTTCAAAGATTTTAAATGTAAGGTACATGATCCATACTTTAAAAATCATCGAAACATAAGATACATAATCCATTATTTTGGTGAAAATAAGGTTGTTTACAAATGTAAGGTTGATGAACCACAATTTTCAATATCCCAAACGTTGGGTTCCTGCCAAATGTAGGGTTCCTATTCAACACATTTCCGATATCATATTGTTGATAAACCAAACTTTTCTGATAAGTCATAAAGTATACACCATATTTCATCCTTACGTTGAGTTCCTCCAAAAATGGTGTGCATAGTGATTACAGAACACGCTTAAGCAATTCCCGAACATGTAAGGTATGAAAAATGTTTCCAGAACACATTAATGAAAATTAAATCTCATTGTTCATGAACTTAAATATTTCTTCTAGAAATATAATTATAATTAATAATAAATTCCTGAAATATACATATAAAAATAAAATCATTAGAGAACAATTAAGGGTATTTGTGAGCATCAAAATCATCATTGAGATAGAGTATTGTTCTCAACAATCTCCCCCTTTTAAAATAAAAATATTATGTATTGCTGAAAACAAAAATTTCACAACACTACAAATATTGAAAACTCACAAAATACCTATGGATAATAAATATTTTTTAGAAAAGTTATAGTGGAAAACATATAAATTATCTAAAATATCACATATTTAGGTTCCGTGATTAGGGCAATATTATTGGGAGGTCAAATTGCAGTCAGGGATGAAGAATCTAACATCCATAGTCTATTAGATAGTGATATAGAAAATGGTAATGATAATGTTTGTGGCCAAAAATCAATAAATGAAATAGGGGTGAAGAAACCATAAATTCATCATAAGTAAATATAAACAATAATATTAGTATTTCAAGTTTTTTCCCTATATTTGTGGGATTTCATTACTGTCCTGATAGTGTAATAAAAGAAAATATACTTCCATGATTTATTTCAAATTCATATTCATAATTATATCCTTTGGTTTCACATAGATAAAATCCACATAATCTCTTATTCTAAAAAATTAATATTCAAGATGAATTTTTCATGATAGAAGAACTAAAAATAAATTCTAATAATTGATATTATTCACTATTATTTCTTTATGCATCTAAAAATTCACCAAAACAAAAATGGTTTACACAATATATCTAATATGGATAAATATAATATATTAATCTCTACAACCTCCATAATAACCCCATTGTTTAACATCATCCATTCCATAAATATGTATCATTATGAATCCTTAATAATATATTAAACCTAATTCAGAACCCCAAAATATAAATGATTTGATCATATTTTTTTCCCTATATAGCATAATAGATCACAAAATGTCACATACTGAAAAATGAATATACATTTATTATCTATTCTCATAAATATGTGAATCTCCTAAATCACTATAAAACCTTATTGAAAAAATATAGAAATTGTAAAATTAACTCTATCTCTTCATTATTTAAATAAATTTACATATTATTTAATACATTTTACAAATACAAAAATGTCTTAATCATAATAAAATATTACTTAAATCACCCTATCATGAAATTACTCATCATTTCCAAGGTCATTAATACTATCCCATTTAGTTTATCAATGTCAATCATCTCATTATCCGAACTAAAAATTACTAACTCTACAATACACACATATTAAAGGTTGTATGTCCTCTAATCGTGTTTTCTACAAAAACATTACAATAAAAAATGTTATTACAATAGTACTTCAAAAAAACTACTAAAACAATAATATTATTTTCATGATTCATGTTACAAAATTATCAATAATATAAAAACTCAATAACATATTTCTCAAATACCAATACAAAAATATACTATTTCTTATAATCAAATAATTTAAATGGAATAGGTTAGTTCGTAGTCTAAGTTCCAACCCATAGATTAGAGCATTGACATATTTAATTCTAATATCCCACACACACAACACATTTAACTACTAAGTAATTCATTTATTTATGCCATTCATTTACACATAAGAAATATAATCCACTACCATTGAGATATTCTCCAGCATGATTCTTCCCACATTCTTTACATTAAAGAAGTATAATATTCTTTCCATGAGAGTCATCATGATGTTATTTTTTTCTCTTATTTGGTTATCCATTAATCTCTCAAAAATTTCAGTTATTAATAATATAATGGGATATATAATTAGGATAAATAATTTGTATTGAAACTCCATATCCAATTTCATTTGATTTCACATAATGAAAATTATTCAATTGACTATAAAATTCATAATTATCATGACTCCCTCCAATTCCATCAAATGAATAAAACAAAAAAATAATAGTCTGATTAAAAATAATCATAATTATAAATCATGAACGAAGATTTAAAGGATGTATAAATCTTGAGACCATTATTTAAAGCTATGAATCCTTTGTCTTAACCTAGGCTATCTATGGTCATCATTTATTAGAATCAAATATAATGGTTTATATGAATAATGTGAGTTAATCCATGCATAACTCTTGGGAGTATAAAACTAGTTGTATATTAAGGGAATAATCACTACACACAAGAATCATTACTGAGAAATATAAAACCATCTATTTTCAAGGTTATTACCCCTAGATGCATCATTTCATAAACCTGATTAACTTGTATTATCAAAAAAATTACTACTAGGGAGTCTTTATAATATCATTTTTAATAAAATATTAGGATTTTATTCTATACTTATAACTATCATTAAAATTGATCATTTATTCATATTAATTTAATTATATTTCCCTAAATCTAGTTTAAAGGGATTCTATTAAAAATACCCTAATTCCAATAGTAAAAACCATAACACTAGTGAAATATAGGAAATGAACTCTTTATTAAATTGGTAAATGAAAAAAGGGATCTTCTTTCATAGGATTGATGAATTTATAAGTGTTGAAGAATGAGGTATGTATGTGAATCACATACTAAATTGGGAAAATAAAAAACATAGAATAAGGGATTTAATCAATACATGTTTTTGTTAATAATTACTTTATTCAAATCCAATAGAAATAGAAAAATGGTGATCATATATTCCATGATAGAGTTACACACAATTAAATCTATCAGGAATAAATAAGATTTAATCAATATGGAAAGATAAATAAATAAAATAAATTTCCATTTAACAAATAACATGGGATTGAAATAAATTATTAGATAATATCATTGCATTCATCTCATTGATAATAATAACAAAATTCTCAGCTAAAGAAATTATGAATATTGTTTTCCATGATTTTAGACATCATAATATCATTATTGTTAAATCATTGGGAACAAAAGGCTAATAGATTGGTATAAATACACTAAAAACCATTTAATAAGTCTATACAAATATTTTTTCAGGTGACCTATCGATGTATTGAGGGAATATTTATAATTGGGACTAGTTATTACTACATTTATAGTACATTAATCTTATATTGAATGATAAATGTTTTTCATAAATAATATTGCTAATAAAAAATGTATGTATCGATAAAATAGTATAGATTATCATTATTTTTAAAGAACATTAAATAAATTAAAAATTAAAATATACAATATATAAATAATATATGGTTTATGAAATAATCATATCCCTTATAGAAAGAATTTGACTTTTAATAGAAATGTAATGTCTAATAATCCCATGAAATTGAATGTTTAATGTGATGTTTAATGATCAAAAAATTAATAAGATATAGAAGATGAAATATCAATTCATTCGAAATGTAGGTTTGGTATTTAAATTATTCTTATTTACGCGTTTTAATGTATGTATTTTATTTTTTTGTTACATGTTATTCTATTTTTTAAAATATCAAAAACACATTTATTATTTTGTGTGAGAAACTATTTTTAAAACCTGTATTTATTTTAATTATTTCATAAAGTATTATAATATATATTTTATAATTATCATTTCATATGAAATATAACAAAATTATATATCTTTAATTGTACTATAATATTTTCAAATTGTTTCCCTAGTATGTTATATATTAATCCCAAACATGATTTACGTTTTTTCTATCATGTAATATTTTTCAATATAAACTACATTAATGTTTTCTTCTATTTTTTAATTATAAAATACAATATAATGAGATGATTCTTTCTAAACATGTCTCATTTTAAATAATACTAATTTATCTTAATATAATTTGAATAAAATAAGGTCTTATTTTGTTGTTTAAGTGGTTCTATGACGTACAAGGACCTTGAATCATATATGAAACTCTGAATTTTTCATGATTGAAAATATCTTTTCCTTTTCATTAAACAATATATTTATAATAAAAATCACTCAGAATATATTAAATTATAATTAAAAAAATTTAATTTATTTATTCTACTATATGATACTCAAAAAATGTCATTCATATTCCTTAAAAAATGTCTGAAGTACTACAATGTATTCTATAGTATTCAATGCATGTTATCAAAGCATTTTGATCACATAAAATTAAATATATATTGGAATTATGATATTATTGATTACATGGAAATATCTACAAGTCATATTAAAATAATTATTCTATAATAACTATAAATGTTTTCTTCCATATGAATTAAATATTAGTTGATGTTTCAATTTTAACGTATGAACATAAAATGATGAAATAATATTCATAATCTTATTCCTCATGCCTTATTCTTCCATGGAAAGTAATAAATATTATTATACATCATTATTGGCTGCAATAAAACAATTCCCCTCCTCACTAATTTTTGTATAGATCAACAAAAAACTCACAATTCTCATTTTTATGTATTTTCCCTTGAAACAGAGTGGGTTTCACTTATTCCAGTAGATGGTGATTCCATTCCCCCCAATTATAGTTGATACTATATATTTTATCTAATACTGAGTTTCTCCCTTTTCCTTAATGGGGAGTTCATGTTTTTCATTCCAATAGTGCAACACTTACCCAATTGATTGTAATGTAAAAACCAATGGTGATTTTTTTCTCTTCAGGAAATGGTGGATTCAACATTCCAATGGTTTCTTATCTCTCTATTTATCAATGGTGGATGATTTTACACCTGAAAAGAAGATGGAGTATTATTCAGTTAGAGGATTTTTTCTAATTCCCTTCTAATAGTGGAACACTTAATATACCCAACGTTTACTTGTGTTTGAAATGGTGGGTTGTTATTTTTTTATTTCAAAGGTTGGTTTTTATCTAAATATCAATGATGGGTGAAATTTCACTATGATCTATAAATTCTTTTATTCATACCAATGATCCGTAAAATATAAAAAATGGGGAGTCATTATCTATTATCAAATGTGGGTAAATTATAAATAATGGTAGGAATATAATAAGTAACAATGGATAATATTATTTTTCCTAGCATTGACTAAAATTATTATTTTTCAAATAATGACTCAAATAATATATTTTTTCAATGGAAACTAAAATTATATTTTCCAATATCAACTAATTTTTTTTCAAAGGCTAGTCAAATTATTTTTTCCAAAGACGTCCAAAATTAATTTTCAACAGTGACTCCGTTTTCAATGGTGAATCATTTCTCACTCAACTATTACTCAAATTTTCTACACTTTTGTATTTTATCAACCACTTGTGATGAATTATTCATACACTGTTTTTTATAGCATTTTATAATTTGATGAACCACATTTATATTAAAATTCATTAAGTGTTTTACTATTTTCTATATTTAATACATATTATATTTAATCCTAGTGCATTGTTTTTATTTTTCAAATGTGTTTTAAAAATGGAATGTATTTATTATTTATTCATTAGTATAGTTGAATTGAATTTATGAAATACTTTTGTTTTAATATTTTAATGTTAATTCAATTGAATGATTAATCTTTAAATTATTATGTAATTTCATTTAATATATTCAATGTACTTTTATGCCACTCAATGTTGTGTAATTAGTTTTTAAAATTACACACTTCCTTAATTTAATATATATTTAATATTTTTTAAATAGTATTACAATTTTTATAGGATTGATTCTAATTAATATTATCAATTAGTGGGTTATTCAAATATGATTGAATTGGTATTAATATATTAACTTCAAAATAATTTTTTTACAATTATTATGGGTGATATTTTTTTCTCTCATGAATAACACAATAATTTTTTAAACTGAATTTTTAATCTTGAGGTTGGTATTTTATTATTTTAAAGATATTATTTACTGTTACCATCACAATTCGAGGAATATTAGCCAGAGTATTCTTCAATACCCCATTTTTTCATGAGAATAAAGATGTGAAGTTAGAAACTGATGTATATTTTCAATGTCCTCTGATACCCTATTTCATGACTGGGACATTCTCTCATGTGTCAGATTGCTTCTGCTTTAACTTCTACTACCTTGAAAAGATGTGTCAATCCAATTCTCAAGAACTAGTACCTAATATTTTTTTGTTTATCATCTCATTCTTCTTGTTTCTTGAGTCTGTAACACTATTTCTCATCTCTCGCAAAAACTCTATTTTTTTTGTTTATTATTTTACATAGAAAAGCATTTATTATTCTATTTCCTCTTGTTTTGACTCATGGAATCAGAAGTCTTGTTCTGAGGGTTATGAATGCATATATCATATGTCAATGTTTAAAGGGTTGTGGCTTCCCTAACAAAAGTTATTATCGGGTTTATACTTCCACAAGAAATGTATTATGTAACGGGTTGTGATTCACTATTAAAAATCAAGTATTGCTAAAGCATCTCTCATTTAGTAGATGTAACAGCTGATATTTTTATGATAAATTTTTTTTATTATATAAATTATCAACGGAATATTTCACTATACAGAACACTAGCTTGGCTTGATTTACACTCAATCGCAACCTTCCTCGATAGCTTGCGTTGTACGTAATACCGAGTTTCACTAAACAACGATATGTTATTAAAATATTAATAAAACTAGCTGTTATGAATAATAATACCCACTTTTTTAAATTTTATAAATATTATCTTTCAAAATGGACTTCATTTTTGGATTCGAAATATCGAAATTTCCCTATGGTTAATTTTTGGTATTTTTCTGAAAACATTCAATTTTTGATGAATAGTGAAAACACTTGGTTACTAATTAAAAACCGACTTTTTATTAAAATAATTATTTATTTTATTAAAATTTATTTTAGGACAAAATTGATACACAATACCTATATAACTTCAAATTAATTCATTGGAGTCATTTTATTAAAATTTTCGATATATAAAAAATTTATTGAACTTTTCACCATCTTTTACCCACCTCCTAGGAGTGTTTAAAAATATAAATAAAACATAATTTTACCACTTCGGTGAGTGTAATTTAGAAAATATGAGATAAACAGTTTATATCAATGAGTAAAATGTGGTTCTATAAGATAAAAATAATTTTTGGTGAATAGTAACTTTTTACTTCTATTTACCACGGTTAAAAGTGAATATGGCAATTAAGGGTAAAAATGGTATTATTATTACCTGAACACATGTCCTAATTCTATTGGATAAGTTTAATTCTACCAAAAACAACCTTAGGAATAAAATTTGACCATTTAGGTCCACTTGGATTAGATTATGACATTTAATATTACTTTATTTAAAGAAGAGTTAAAATAGTTAAAATCAGTGTTTAATAACTAAATCATTCATAATATACGGTTATAAATAAGATAAATTCCACTATAAATATTCATTATAAAGCTAAAAAGATTTACTAAATAATGGTATTTTATTTATAATTTTTAGACTTTAAATTATTTAATTTATCTATGACACAATTATGATGCAGTAATTACCATATTAAAGAAAATATTAACATAATTGATATTATAAATAGAGATATAAATGTAATTTGAGACTTTTAAGAAATAAAATAATTTTATACACTAATATTTCATATTTTTATTGATTTAATTAAATTTTTTCGAACTAATAATTCTGTTATGATTTTCACAAAAATCAGTTACCAAATAGTGTCAAAATTCAAATAAATTAGTTTTTGAAACAAATATTATATTATTAATTGTTATATTATTCCTAAAAATATTATGTTCCTCCAGATGAATTGGATAAGGTTATATATTTTAATAATTGACCAGTTGGGGTTCTTTTGGCTTGTTATAGTATGTTTATTAACTATATAGTATAAGAAAACAAGAAGACACGATAAAAGTTAAACTTTTTAACTTAAAGTTAAATCAAAATGATAATGTTAAAATAGTAACATAAAATTGACTAAAATATATAGGTTGAGAGGATTTGGACCCATACCCACCTTATCTTATAAATAAATCAATTTGGAGCTATTAAAAACCAAATATTACTTTATTATAAAATAATATTTTATGTATTTCCTAAAGTGACCCTCTCCTCCTTTATAAAAGGGCACATCCCCCCTCTCCTCCTCACACCACTTTGAGCCTTCATGTTCGTCCAAACCCTGCCCATTTCTCTTCTACACTTACCTAGAAACATCCAAGAAGTTCTGGTGTTCTTCAAGGACCATCATTAGTTCCCTAAGAAGAGGATAAGAATAGGCGCTTCAAAGAAGAGGTAAGGTACTTTACCGATTCTTTCAACTTTATTTCTTATTCTACTTCTTCTTATTTAGTTATTTAATTTTCAAGTAATAAAATAAGTATCACTCGTATACATATATGTTATTATAAGTATGAAACAACCCTATTTCACCTTCTATCCATCCAACGAAAAATGAAATCACTGTGTGTGCGTACGTACGGAATATCGTCTCCATGCCATAGAGTAATCTGTGTTCCACCACCACCTTACTTGGATGGTTATAATGGTGTAAATAATAACTATATTGATTATTTTAAAGTGATATTTATTATTAAATAGTATACATACACTTCAATACAATTCCATGATCATGGGAACGATATCATCGCTCATGCGTACGTACGACATACCGTCTCAACGATATGATGTGACTCATTCTACATGATATTCATTGAATAATGATTATATCAATTAATTAACTGAATAAATATGACATATTTTACAGTAATAACATTATGGAAATGAGGTATCTATAACCTAAAAAATAAGAATAATAATTTATTCGACAAGACATGCATAAGAACATAATGCAATGAACACCAGAATAACAAGTAGCAATCTAATATTACTAATAAGAAGATAAAAATATGACCATGTATGATTCCATAAAAATGAATATGATTCTGTAATAAGTCAGTGACATTATTTAAATCATTATACATGTGGTTCAGATACGTATGAAACATATCGGACCTAAGGTAAGGGAAAATCTCAAAATATCATTTTTATCCGAGATTGTTTATACTTCAGAATTTACTGGGGAATATTTATCATCCAAATCCATGTTCCCTCAATATTTAATATTATTTCTATCCTCCTACAATTTTATAAATCCAATTTTACCAATTGGTGTGTTTTTAGTAAAATATATGAATGAAATATTTTTTCATTTTTAGCACGAGGTACTTTTTGACTTTTCCAGCCAATGTATGAGAAGAATGATTTTTAACATATACAAAATGAATGGATTTTATGATTTCCAAAAATATTATTTCCATGAAGCTTCATTTAAGATTATTTTTAATCAACTTAATTTTTGTTTAACATTTTATGACATGATAATAAAGGAAAAATATTTTTGAAGTAGAAAGGATATTTTCTTCAAGAATAGAGTTCAAGAATATCATCAAAATTATTTTCCATCTAAGATAATATAGGGTTCAGTTTCTATCCGTATTTTTAAATTGATTTTATTATGTTATGATGGAATTATTTTTATGATTTCCTTTTATCTTATATGGATTATGTTATGATGTCATGATGTTTAAGAATCCCATTTTTATTACATGGGTTATGCTATGATATATGATATATGATTTTGTGGCACACATAAGAATGGTATCATTATGAGATGGGTGGGAACTATATATACCTTCAATGAATTGGTTAAATATTTATATCTCATGAGATAGACATGGTTGGAATGGTAGTTTAATCCAGTTCAGTGATACAGGACTGAAACGAGGAGTTAACTCGGTTCAGAAATGGACTGTGTCTGCTAGGATAGTCTTGGCAATGAGTCTGGACTACTAAGAAAGGATTATATATGATTATGTGTGTATTACACAAAGTTTCATGTTTTATTTTATGATTATTGAGATTACATTTCACTACTATGATTTATCCCATGTTATGATATTATGATCTCTTTTGTAGGTTAAGATTTTCGAAATTCCATGTTCTTATTAATATGATATTTCATTTCTATACACTTACTGAGAATTTTGGCTCACCCTTTTGTATGTTTTCTTTCCCCAGGCCAGGAAGATGGTTATAATGTTGGATATTCCAAAAGGTACTCTTGTTATGATGAATTAAATGAGAGAAAATGTATATGTTTTATGAACTAGTTGATTATGATTCCCAGTTTCTAATGACATTATACCTATACAGTCCTACCATGGTTTTGTTATATAATTTGTAATAAGTATGAAACAATTTTGAAGTAATAACAATGTATGTAATGTATGGGTCGTTATAGTTGGTATCAGAGTAAAGGTATATTCAACCATTGGAAACTAGGACGTGAAATCCTTAGTAAGAACCCTAAGGATATGTCTAAGCACAGGAAAAAATCATTGTGTTTTGGAAATGGACATGAATAACCTATGATAATACATAAAGATTGAAATTTTATTCTTGATTATGTTGTTTTACTATTATTAATAGTGTTTCTCACACTATGCTTATTGGTTTTAGTCAATGGCTAGAACCCGAAAGAACTATGTTAATGATGAATGCTACGGGAAATGAAATGATTGTCCCCCTAAGAAACCAAACAATATGGGAGCTTGAATGAAAAATCATGTAGCCATTCTCACACAAATTTCTCAGGCTATGTACCATGCAGGACATCCAAATGAGAAAAGGAGAGAAATTATGTTGAATCCTTCATGAGGCAGCGTCCACCATCATTCAGTGGGTCTACTGATCCATTAGTGGCTGAACAATGGTTCAGAACCCCTGAAAATATATTTTCAATTCTTCAATGTTCTGAATATGATTAATTCATCTTAGTAGTATATCGTGTGGAAGATGAAGCTGATCAATGGTGGAATATTATCAAGAATATGATGACAAGAGATGAAATTGAGTCCATGGAATGGGACGAGTTCAAGAACTTATTTTTCAATAAGTACTTCCTTCGTATTCTTCAAACAATGATGGAGAAAGAGTTTCTTGAACTGAAGAAAAAGGATGATGAATCTGTTGGTACCTATGATGAATGTTTTACAAGACTTTCAAGGTACGCTTCTGGGATTATTATCCAACCTAAGAGTAAGATCGATCGATTCTTTAGTGTCTTTAAACCAAGCATTCTAAGGGAGTTAGCCATAAGGGACTCCAATAGCTACGAGGAAATCGTTCGATGTGCTCTCAAGGATGAGATAGAGATTGGAGTAACCCATCAATTATTTGGTTCTGATAAGAAGAGGAAAATGGTATTCAATGGGAAATCTAAAGAGCACATTGAAAAGAAGATGAGTTTTACCTTATTCTCAAACTGTGGAAAGAAACATGGAGGGATCTATCTTAGAGGGACAAGAAAATGTATCAAATGTGGAAAAGAAGGTCATCGGGCATTTGAATGCCACAATGATGGGAAGAATATTTCTAATGATGTGGACAATGAAAAGGCTACAAAGAGTGTACCTCCTACACATCAATGTTACAAGTGAAAACAAATGAGGCATTATCTTATCAATGCCCTAATCCAAGGGTTGTTGATGATGATCGATGTCAACAAACTTTTAAGGCTAAAGGCAAAGGATAGCCACATTCAATTTCTATCAGCAATGTGGAGTATGATAACGAAGTCGTGAAAGGTACACTTACCATCCACTCTAAAGTAGAAAAAGTTTTATTTGATTCTGGATCCACCCACTCTTTTATTTCTGAAGAATTTTCTAAGGGTATCGCCATATTACCTCAGAAGTTAGATATTATGTTAGTTGTGACAACCCCTAATGGAACAATAGTCGCATCAAAAGTTTTCAATTCTTCTTTGATTGAAGTTTGAGGGAAAGTGCATCCTACAAATGTTGTGATCCTTCCCATATTGGAATTTGATGTGATTCTTGGCATGGATTGGCTTTTATATATATAGCTCATATCAATTACCAAAGAAGGGATGTCACATTTCATATTCGATATCAATCTATGATCGTCTATCGATGCAAAGATGATCATATCTATCCAGTGGAAATTTCATCCACCTAATGGGTCTTGATTCCACTAAATGAAGGTTATTTATCTCAAATTGATGGAGAGAAACTCATGAATAATAATATTCCCATTGTATGGGAGTTTGAAGATGTCTTTATGGAGGAATTTCCAGGTCTTTTACCGAATAGTGAAGTTGGGTTTTCAATTGAACTCATATCGGGTGTTATGCCCTTTTCAAAGACACCTTATAGGATAGCCCTAATTGAGTTGCAGGAATTGAAGAAGAAACTACAAGAGAATCTTGATAAGGGATTCATACGCCCTAGTGTGTCACCATGGAGAGCACATGTTCTGTTTGTTAAAAATAAAGATGGATCAATGAGACTCTACATTGATTATCGAGAACATAACAAGATCACTATCAAGAACAAATATCCTCTCCCATGAATTGATGACTTATTTGACCAACTACGCAAAGCTCAATACTTTTCCAAGATTGATCTTTGTTTAGGGTATCATCAATTAAGGGTCAAAAGGGAGGATATACCAAATACAGCTTTCTGTACACGGTATGGACACTATACATTTATAGTTATTCCATTTGGCCTTTGTTCTATTTGTTAAAATGAAATATGGATCAATGAGACTCTACATTGATTATCGAGAACTTATCAATATCACTATCAAGAACAAATATCCTCTCCCATTCATTGATGAATTTTTTTGACCAACTACGTGAAGCTCAATACTTTTCCAAGATTGATCTTTATTCAGGGTATCATCAATTAAGGCTCAAAAGGGAGGATATACCAAATACGGATTTCCGTACAAGGTATGGACACTATGAATTTATAGTGATGCCATTTGGTCTTAGTAATTCCCCTTCTATCTTCATGGATCTAATGAATAGAGTCTTTAGAGACTATCTTTATCAGTTTGTGGTAGTCTTTATAGATAATATTCTTTTCTATTCAAAGAGCAAGGATGAACATGAAGATCACTTGAGAATTGTATTGAAGACCCTGAGAAAGGGGAAGCTTTATGCCAAATTTACCATGTGTGAATTTTGGCTTCAAAAAGTTTCATTTTTGGGTCACATAATCTCAAAAGAGGGGATATCTGTGGATCCAGAAAAAACAGAGGTTATCGAAATATGGTCGAGACCAACAATAGTAACTGAGATCCAAACTTTTCTTGGTTTGGCTGGATATTATCAACGTTTTATGAATTTTTTTTCACGATTATCTAATACACTCACCTAGTTGACTGGAAAAGGAGTTACGTTCATGTATTCAGAGGAGTGTGAAGAGAATTTCAAGGAGTTGAAAAGATGGTTATCAACTGCACCTGTGCTCACACTACCTTTTAGTGGAGAATGGTTTGTGATCTACAGTGATGCATCCAAGAAGATATTGGGGTGTGTTCTCATGAAAAACGAAATGGTGATAGCTTATGCCTCATGACAGTTGAAAAACCATGTGAAAAATTACCCAACTCATGATTTGGAGTTATCTGCGGTAATCTTTGCATTAAATATGGGGAGGAATTATTTTTAGGGTGAAATGTGTGATATTTATACTGATCATAAAAGTTAAAAGTATATTTTCACACAAAATGAGCTGAATATGCGTCAAAGAAGATGGTTGAAACTGATTAAGGATTACGACTACTCAAATCATTTCCACCATGGGGAAGCAAACAAGGTGCCAGATGCATTAAGTCAACAAGACCATGCTAGCTTATCCATGATGAGGATCACAAAAGATCCCATATTTATAGATTCACAAAGGATAGATCTTGGAATTATAATGGAAGGGAAAAAATCTTATCTTTCTGAAATGAATGTTCCACCATCTATACATGCGATGATTAATGAGGCGCAAAAAGAAGATGTAGAGTTACAAAAGATGGTGAGAAATGATCCTAAATTAAAGCTTGATTGTGATGGGATAATAAGGTTAAGGAATTGGGTTTGGGTTCCTCCCATCGCGGAATTAAATAAGGAGCTACTGGTTGAGGCTCATAGTTCTTCATTCTCTATACACCTTGGAAGCAAAAAGATGTATAAGGACCTAAAAGAGCACTTCTAGTGGGATGGAATGAAAAGAGATTTTGCTGAATATGTCTCTTGTTTCTTGGTTTGTCAGCAAGTTAAAGCTGATAGACAGAAGTCTAAGGGGATGTTACAACCATTACCCATACCAGAATGAAAATGGGAAAACATCACTATGGACTTTGTCCCCGAAATTCCTAAAACATCCCAAGGAAATAATTCTATATGGGTCACAGTTGATCGTCTTACAAAGTCGGCACACATCATTTCTATTAGAGAAGATTTCTCTATTGATCATATTGAAAGGATATATGTGTAGGAAGTGGTAAGATTGTATGAATTACAACTTTCAATTATATTTGATTGAGTTCCAAGGTTTACCTCGATTTTTTGGTGAAGTATTCATCATACTCTAGATACAGAGTTGAGTTTCATCACTACTTATCATCCTCAGATAGGCGGTAATTCTGAGAGAAGAATTCAAACTCTAGAATATATGTTAAGATCTTGCTCTATGAATTTCAATGTTGGTTGGGATTAACACATACCTTTGGTGGAATTTTCTTATAATAATAGCTTTCACTCCAGTATTCAGATGGCTCTTCATGAAGCTATCTATGGAAATAAATGAAGGACTCCAACTAACTGGGATGATGTTGGGAAATAAAGCTATTAGGACCTGATCTTGTTGATGAGATGGCAGAAAAGGCCAGATCTATTCAAAAACACATAATAGTAGCTCAGATTCAACAAAAAAGATATTGCTGACAATTGAAGAAAAGACCTAGAGTTTGAAGTGGGTGATAAAGTGTTCTTACAAATATCTCCTTGGAAGAGAGTAATGAGATTTGGAAAGAAGGGAAAGCTCAGCCCTAGGTATATCAGCCTTTACAAAATACTGGACCGTGTTGGGAAGGTAGCTTACCGATTGACGCTTCCACCAAATCCCTCTCAAGTTCTCGATGTGTTCCATGTATCTGTCCTGAGAAAGTACATACCCGATCCTTCACATTTACTCATCTCTGAAGTTGTAACGATGGAGAAAGATCTTTCTTATGAAGAACAGCCGGTAGAGATTCTAGATCGTAGCAAAAAAGTCCTACGGAATAAGACCACTCGCTTGGTGAATGTATTATGGAGGAACCACCAATTAGAAGAAGCTACATAAGAGTTTGAGGATATGATGAGGGAGAGGTATCCTTATCTATTTATTACAAAGTGATGAATTTCGAGGGAAAAATTCATTTTAAGGGGGGTAGAATGTAACACCCATGATTTTTATGAGAAATATTTTGTTTTTATGTTAAATACAGTATCAAATGAATCTTTCACTACACACAACACTAGCTTGTCTTGATTTACACACAATCTCAACCTTCCTCGATAGCTTGCGTCCTACACAATACTGAGTTTCACTAAACAACGATATGCAATTAAAATATTATTAAAACTAGTAGTTATGAATATTATTACCCACGTTATGAAATTTTATACATTTTATCTTTCAAAATGGACATCATTTCTGGATTCAAAATATTGAAATTAGCCTAGGGTGAATTTTTGGTATTTCTCTGAAACCGTTAAATTATTGATGAATAGTGAAAACACTAGGTTACTATTTAAAAACCGACTTTTTATTTAAATAATTATTTATTTTATTTAAATTTATTTTGGTATAAATTGATACATAATACCTATTTAAGTTCAATGTAATTCATTGGAGCCATTTTATAATAATTTTAGATATATAAAAATTTTATTGAACTTTTCACCGTCTTTTACCCACCTCCTAGGAGAGTTTCAAAATTAACACAAAACATAATTTTACAGCTTCTGTGAGTGGAATTTTAAAAATATGAGAGTCACAGTTAATATTAAGGAGTAAAATGTAGTTCAATATGATAAAAATAATTTTTTTATGAATAGTATGCTTTTACTTTTATTTACCACTGTTAAAATTAAATAGGGAAATTAATGGTAAAAATGGTATTATTATTACCCTAACACATGTACTAATTCTATTGGATAAGTTTAATTCAATCAAAAACAACCATAGGAATAAAATATGACCCTTTAGGTCCACTTGGATTAGATTAGGACATTTAATATTATTTTATATAAAGAAGTGTTAAAACTGTTAAAATCAATGTTTAATAACTAAAACATTTTTAATATAGGGTTATAAATAAGATAAATTCGACTATAAATATTCATTAAAAAGATAAAACTATTTCCTACATAATGGTATTTTATTTATAATTTTTAGACTAAATAATTTAATTTATTTATCACACAATGATGATGTAGTAATTACCTTATTAAATAAATATTAACATAATTGATATTATAAATACGTAAATAAATGTAATTTGAAACATTTTAATAATTACACTAATTTTTAGGTCAATATGACATATTTTTATTGATTTAATTAACTTTTTTTGAACTAATAATGTTTATATGAATTTCATAAAAATCAATTACCAAATATTGTCAAAATTGACATAAAATAGTTTTTAAATGATATATTATATTATTAAATGTTATTTTATTCCTAAAAATCTAATGTTCCGTAAAATTAATTATCTAAGGTTATATATACTAATAATGAACCACTTGGGGTTCGTTTGGCTTGTTATAGTATGTTTATTAACCACATAGTGTAAGAAAAAAGGAGACACGGTAAAATATAAATTATTTAACTTAGAGTGAAATCTAAATGATAAGGTTAAAATAGTAACCTAAACCTGTCTAAAATATATTTGTTGAGAGGATTTAGACCCATCCCCACCATAGCTTCGAAATAAATCAATTTTGAGCTATTAAGAACCAAATATGACTTTATTATAAAATAATATTTTATATTATTTCTAAAGTGCCCCTATCCTCCCTTATAAAACGAAACCTCATCCCTCTCCTCATCACACCACTTTGAGCCTTCAAGCTCAGAAAACCCTTTCCAATTTATCTTATCCACTTCCCTAGAAACATCATAGAGGTCTGGTTCTTCTTGAATGACCATCTTTAGTGCCATAAGAGGAGGTTAAGAAGAGGCGCTTCAATGAAGAGGTAATGTCCTTTACAGATTCTTTCCACATTATTTTTTCATATACTTCATCTTTTTTAGTTCTTTCATTATGAAGTAATAAAATAAGTATCACTAATATACTGATATGATATTATAAGTATGAAAAAAACCCTATTTCACCTTCTATTCATCTTACGGAAAATGAAATCACCGCACGTGCATACGTACGGAATACCGTCTCCACACCTTGGTGTAATTTGTTTTCCACCACCACCTTATGTGGATGGTTATAATGGTGTAAAGAATAACTATATATGATTATTTTAAAGGGATATATATTATGATTTAGTATACATACACTTCAATACAATTCCACGATCATGGGAATGATATCATTGCTTGTGCGTACGTACAACCTACCATATACACGAAGTGATTCAACTCGTTCTACATGTTTTTCATAGAATAATGATTTTATAAATGAATTGAAAGAATAAATATGATATATGTTACACTAATAACATTATGTAAATTAGGTATCTATAAACTAAAAAGAAGAATAAGAATTTATTCGACAAGACATGCATATGAACATAAACCTATGAACACTCGAATAACAAGTAGCAATCAAATATTACTAATAAGAAGATAAAAATATGACCATGTATGATATCATAACAATGAATATGATTATTTAATAAGTCAATTACATTATTTAAATCATTATACCGGTGGTTTGGATACGTACAAAGCATATCAGACCTATGGTAATGGAAAATATCACAATATCATTTTTATCCGAGATTGTTTATACATCAGAATTTACTGGGGAATATTTATCATCCACATACATGCTCCCTCAATATGTAATATTATTTCATTACTCCTAAAATTATTTAAATACAATTTTACCCATTGGTGAGTTTTTAGTAAAAGACACGAATGGAATATTTTTTCATTTTTAATACGAGGTACCTTTTGACATTTTAGGCCAAAGTATGAGAAGACTATTTTTTTAACTTATACAGAATGAATGAATTTTATGATTTCATAAGACATAATTTCAATGAAGCTTCTTTAAAGATTATTTTTAGTCAAATTCTTTGAGTTTACAATTTTATGACATGTTTTGAAAGTAAAAATATTTTTGATGTAGAAAGGATATTTTCCTCAAAAATGGAGTTCAAGCATTTTATGAAAAATATTTTCCATATAAGATAATATAGGGTTCTATTTCTATGCCTATTTTTACATTGATTTGATTATGTTATGATGGAATTTTTTTTATAATTTTCTTTTATCTTATATGGATTATGTTATGATGGCATGACATTTTTGAATCCCAATTTTATTACATGGGTTATGCTATGATTTATGATTTATGATTTTGTGGCACACATAAGAATGGAATCATTATGAGATCGGTGGGACCTATATATCCCTCTAATTCATTGGGTAATTATTTATATCTCATGAGATATACATGGCTGGAATGGTAGGTTAATCTGGTCTCGTGATACAAGACTGAAATAATGTGTGAACTCGGTTCAGAAATGGACTTAGTCCGCTAGGATAGTCTTAGAAATGAGTCTTGACTACTAAGAAATGATTCTCTATGATTATGTGTGTATGCCAAAAAGTTCAATGTTTTATGTAATGATTATTGGTATAACATTTCACTACTATGATTTATCCCATGTTATGATATTATGATCTCTTTTGCAGGTTATGATTTTCGAAATGCAATGTTGTTATGAATATGATATTTCATTTGTTTACCCTTACTGAGCATTTGAGCTCACCCATTTGTACGGTTTCTTTCCCCAGGTCAGGAAGATGGTTATTAAGTATTATATTCCAAAAGGGACTGGATATGATGAAATAAACAGGAGACAATGTAGATGCATTATGAACCAGTTGTTTATGTTTCACAGTTTCAAAACACACTATACCTATATTGTCCTACCATGGTTTTGTAATATGTTATAATAAATATGCTTCAATATTGAAGTAATAAAAATGTTTGTAATGTATGGGTCGTTATATTAGAAATATATAATACTGAACTATATCCACTTTTGATTGATCCCGTATAAAAATTCTAGTTTCCTTTAATTTGTTTCCACTACAAATTAACTATAAAAATTTATGTTAATAATCAACTTAATTAATCAATTTATTTTGTTAATATTTTTTATACAGGACTATTAACACCCTATTTTACATCATCTAATACCCTATATAAGCTAAAAATTGGTATCACATTGTAGCCTTCATAATGAATTGTTTAGATCAATCATTCTATTTATCAATACTATACTTTATGTCAGAGTATAATCCTTTTTATAAATTAATATATATATTATTATCTTTCTGGATATGTTTCAATCTATATCAAAGGCAATTATTTTTGTAATAATCCAAACCCTCTATAGAATCATATTTTATTTTATTTTTTATAAAATAATAATAGACACCATCATGTTAGGATAAATATCCTATAATAGGTAGGAATGTAACCAAATGATTCATTGATTCTTCTGAATACACGCAACATTGATGATAATGATTTTGGCTATTAGAGATCCAGAATAGTGATATACCTCCAATTGTTGATCATTGGGCACTGGCCTATCATATAAAAACTCTACACTCTACCTGAATCCGATCCAGATACACTTATTAGAAACAATGTTACTATATTTTTATAAATAACACTATTGTAAATATTTTATATTGACATAGTATGAAAATTGTTTTAGTCATGTGTCTGGTTGTAATAAATCTCATGAAATTTGCAAAATTCTACAAGTCACTCACCTTGGATATCCAAAATTACTATGAAGAAATCCCAGAGTGCTACTAGCGGAGTAGCCGAACATGAATATGGGTTAATATGAAAGTGTAAATCAAATGTTCCACTATTTAAAAAACATTGTGTATGGAATGAAATCACATAGAGTAGCTCTGGAAAACCTATTACATGTTGAATGAGTTCTATAAGATTTTCTAATGAAATAGAATTCTAAGAAGGTTTCTATTGAAAAATGTGGAAAATTAAAATAGTAAACCCTAAATTAATTTATTGGATCTCTGAATTAGTATGACTAGGAAAAAAATAACATATAATTTGTGGAGAAAAGAACTAAATGTTGTATATTTTAAATATATGAATTTTGTTTGTAATGATTCTTAGAATTCTAAGGTAAAGGCTAGTTAAAATGAATACATGGAACTGTTTGGGCCTTTTGTAAGAAAAAAAAGAAAAATAAAGGATTCAAAATCGAGTTTAGAAGAAACCCTCAAGAAGGAAAATATAAAGAAGAATAGATTGCGGGTACAACCATAATGCTACTGTTGTAGAAGAATATAATTCAAATGAATAATAATGAATTGAAAAATAAACTGCTATCTTTTTGAACATGTGATCACTAGTTAAAGATAGTAATTTGAGTTTTTATTTTGGGAGTTCCGATTCTGACTATGATTATAAAAATCCAAATGATTATAAATTATATAAAGAAATTAAAATATCATGAAAATATATTTTCAAAACTAATGATATATATAATAAAATTATGGAAAATAATGGGAAACATGATTATGAAAATAATTTTATTATATAAGAAAATGAAATATTAATAATCATTGCTTCTATTTCTCATTATAAAGTGTATGAAAATATTAAATATGCCCAAGAATTTAGTTAAAAATTGAAAACTGATGTTGACCGTATTGAAATAAATTTATCTACTTTTAATCAATATTGTGAAAAGTATCATAAAATGATGAATCTATAAAAAATTGATAAAAATAATAATTTATTTAATTATGATAGAAGATAATTTTTTTAATAACCTAATTTTGTAAAAGTACAAATGGTTTTATTTATACTCTAACTTGTTTTAAATGTTGTTTGAAAGGTCACTATGAAAATGACTGGTTAGTTATATCTAAAAAATATATATTATTTACAAAAAGCAATATTCATAAATCCATGATATATATATTTATATACAATAGTTATTTTAATTATTTATGGGAACCTATGAACTATATTACTTATAATATTTGACCTAATGTATATTGGATACAAAAATTTTAAAGTTATTGATTTTTATTGAAAACATGACTTCGATATCTCAAGAATAAAATATGGAACATGTGCAATTTATTCCCAAGGCATATATCTTGATTACCATAATTTCCTACCACTTAAAAAAATTTTATGGATGAACTGTTATAATTGGAGATAATTCCAATGGAAAATAAAAATGTTTTGGGAAGGTTTTTATTTTAAATACTACTTTTTTTTATAATGTTTTATATATTAAATTATTAAAACATTATTTTACTATTATATAAAAATTATGTGATGATATAATGGAATTCAAATTTCAAGGTGGTAAATGATTTGTTTTTAGAGATAATCCTGTATTATTTTATGCCAATAGTAAAAAATATAATCTATTGATTATGATGAACTAACTATACAACATGTTATGTTTTTGAATTTTATACAGAAGGACATAATCCTATATTATCTACATATATGTAATTTTAATTTCATAATTTTACATATGATATCAAGACATGAGAATGAGTTGTGACTTCTTTCCTTGAAGATAGAACATATTCATGTATATGACTTATGCATGATAGGGAAGCAACATAAAATTTATTTTAGACCTATCAATCATATAAGGAATAATAGATATTTGTAGTTATTAAATCATTATTTATATAGTAGTACTAAAATTTCTTTACATGGTGGAATAAAATATAATTCAATTATTTTTTATGATTATAGTATATTTACATGGGTGTATTTTCTAGCTCCTAAAAATGATAATTTATCTAGATTATCGAATTTTGGTAATTGAGTTCAAAATAAAAAAGGTTGTATGATTGTTTATATTCATAATGATAAAGAAGGAAAATTTCATAATTTATAATTTTCATTTGTTTTCAAAAAATACTGGTTATGTTAATAATTTTTCTTCTCATAGTACACAATAATGAAATGGTGTTGCATAAAGGAAAAATAAATCTCAAATTAAAATGGATAGAACTTAGTTAAGTGAATATAATTTACAGATATATTCTTCGGTTGAGTCTTTTTTTATTGTTATTTTATTTATAATAGAATTATTAATATTCTTCTATTAATGAATTCTTCTTATGAATTTTTTAAAGATAAAAATCTGTAATTTTTATATTTTAGATTTTTCGTTGTAATGTTTTTATTTTAGATTCAAATGATAATTTAGATAAATATTATTATAAATTCTATAAAGATATGGTTGTTTGATATTTGAAAAATAATAAATATTATAGGTTTTGTAGTAAAATAAATACCGTTATTGATAAAAATATTCAATTTTTTTAGATGAAAAAATTTTCATTTAGTTCTAGATAAATTTTTTATGAGTTTAGATATTTTAATTTTCAGGAAAAAAATGCTTCTGATAATGATGAATCAATTGAGGGGAATAATAATACTTCTTCAACCTGAACCAAGATCATAGACGATTCATATTAATCATTATATTGAGAATTTTATTGTTAATATTGATTTTTGTGTTAAAACTAGACATTTTATTATAATATTTTATATCAATTATGAATTTATTTACCATTTTTTCCAAATAATATTATGATTCTCTAAATGATTCTAACTGTGTTGTTTTTTAAATTTTATTATTAATAAATTTTAATAAATAATTTACTGTCATTATTAGAATGTTCTAAGGATAATATATTAATAGAAACTAAATGGATATTTAGAAACAAGATGGAATGATTTTGACAGATTTTGAGAAACAAATCCAAACATGTTTCTTAAGGATATTACCACAAAGATGGAATATAAATTGATGATTCATTAGAATAGGTTTCTAGGATATATGCTATTTGTTTTTTTTTGATTTAATTGGTCTTTATGGATTTAAATTATATCATATCTATTGTTAAAGTGATTTTGAAAATGTTTTTATAACATAATATGTTTTTTCTTGTCAACCTCCTAGTTTTAAAAATGTAAAATTTCCTAACCATGTTTTTAAATTATAAATTTTATTGTATGGTCTTAAACATGTACCAAATTTTTAGTATGAAACAATTTATCCATCTCTATTAAATAATGGTTTCATAAATGTCAATATTGATCATAAAGTTGTTATTAAATGACATTCTGATGATATTTTAATTTCAAAAAATTATATTGATGATATTGTTTTGGGTTCATCTAGTGAAATACTTTTTATTTATTTTTAAACTATATGGTATACTGAGTTTGACATGAGTTTAACATGGGAATTAATGTTCTTTATTGGACAAAAAATTACTCAATGGAATGATGAATTTTTTTAGTCTATCTATGTATTATAAATAGTTAGTTAAACGATATGTTTTTGATTCCTCTAAATATATCAAAACTATTATGTGTTCTAATTTTAAATTTGATATCAATGAACATGGAATATGAGTTGATAATAATGTTAACAGAGGAAGGATTGTTATGTTAACATAGTTACCTATATATATAGCTGATATCATGTTTAGTGTTTGTTTGTTTTTTCTAGATTTCAAGCTGATCCTAAATAAAGTCATATAAAATATGATAAAATAATAATTAAATTTGATAAATTACTATTGTTTTTCATTTATTATAACCAAAATATAAATTTTTTTATTTAATATCGTTTTTTTATTTTAATTTTGGAGGATGTAGAATTTATAGAAAATGTTTGTCATGTATATTTACATTTTTCTAGGGAAAAGATTAATTTCATTGTTTTCTACCATTAAAATATTTTTCTTTAAATATAATATAGAAGATGAATATATATATGTTTATAGTAGGTGTACTTAATGTTCTTGGATTAAGAAACAATTATGTGATTTTTTTATTTATCTTGATAAATTTTCAATTTATTTTTATAACACTTTGGTAATTTATATTTCTAAAAATCCCATACAACATTATTGAAAAATGAATATAAACCATACATTTCATTTTAGTAAAGATCATGTGAATAAAGGTGAAAAAGTTTTAAAATTTATCCCTACAAAAAATAAGCATGTAGATATATTTAATAAGACATTAGACACTGCTCAGTTTGAAAAAAAAAATTAAATTTTAAAATGGACTTTTGTAAATTTAATTATTTTATAATCACATTTGAATAGGGGGAGTTATTGTTTACACTTTTTTATGAAGAATATGGGGGATAATTTTTTTAAATGTTTTGGCTCTATAATAGAAAAAATGGTGATATTTTTTTCATTGACATATATATAGAAATATTTTCACTGATTACATAATATTTTATTTTTTGAAAAGTCCAAAACCCCTTTATTATTTTATGTAAAAAAATTTAATTTTTTTTTATTTTAATTACACCTTCTGTTGTTATGATAATAATTCTATATTTATTATTTTGATACCATAGATAATTTTTTTCCTATATTTTTTTAAACCTAAATATTTTCTAATTATTTCATTATAATGTTTTCATTTAAGCCTAAACTGGTACATTTTTCTCCCAGATGAAATATTTTCAGTATAAATAGCAGTAATATTTTTCGATTTTTTAATAATAACTTATACTATATTTATCATATTGTTTTGAAACATGTACCATTTGAAATAAATCTCATATAATATAATTTAATTAGAATAAATAATGGCCTGATTTTTTGTGGGGTCCTCCATATGTTTGAAGAGATTTTAAACGATCAATAATTCTGAATTTTCCATAATTGAAATTATTTCACGTTTCATTGATATCTCCTTCATTTCTAATGAGAACCCAACTGGTTTTTTTAATTAATAAATATAAAAAGTGTTTCTTTATTTCATTACACTACATGAAACACTAAAAATTTCATTTAAATTATTCAAAAAACGGCTTAATTACTAATTTTTTTTACAGTATTCAAAACATTTTTATACTCTTTTTATTATATAACATTCCATAATTATGAAAATTAACATATTATAGATTTTTTGAAAATAACCAGAAATTCAATTCAAATTGGACATCTCCCATAACCCCCTATTGAATTGTTTATTTAGATTAAAAATTAATTAATTTTTCATTGTTAATGTATTAACATAAAATCATGGAATACAATTCATATTCTACTTCCTAAAACCTTTTTCCACCATAGATGCTCCTCAAGATTCTTATAATTCATCATAATCATCTATGAAATCATACACTTCATCTTTTCACGTTTTCTAGTTCAATGTATTCTAAATCATCTCAGTTATATTGACTTTTTTACCCAATCAAGGGTGTTTCATATATTTTAAAGTTGGTGATTCAATTTCTTCTCCGATAGTAGGTTCTTCTTTCAGGTTTGTTCGATAGTGTGTTACTCTATATTTTCCAATGGAGAGAAATTATTTTTAATTCCAATGGCGTGTGACTTACCCAGTGGTGGGTAATATAAAAACTGAGTGTGGGTTTCATTATCTCAATGTAATGGTTGATTAAACATTCCAATGGTGCATTATCTTCATGTTTTCCAACCACTGTTGTTTTTCCAAATAATCAATTGTAACATCCCAGGAAATTAAATAATACAAAATTTTCATATTAATTAATATTTTTTAATTAAATATTAGTTTTACCAAAAAGGGTTTTTTTTTATGAAGTCCCCAACACACAACAATGGGTTTTCCGAAATCTCATGTTGCACCGAAGGCTGAGTCATACTTAAAATTAATAATAATATAACATTATTTTTTAAAAAAGCAATTAATGCCTAGCTGTTGTATTGGAAGGAATGAATAGAACTAAACCCCTTAGGATTAAAAACTTTTATTATATTTTTTTAGATTTATCCAATATCATTTGGAGGATTAAAATGAAAAAGAATCTGATTTTAAGGATGAAATACTCTAATATTATTAAAAATGTCATTTTACTGCCTTTTGATGGGGGACCATTTTTTAAAAATTTAATTTTCACCTTCATATGTTCTAATTAACAAAATAAAATTTCTATTTAGAAGGAGGACATCAAAATTTATATTGGGTAAAATTGTGGTATTAGTCTAATAAAATTAATTTTTTCAATGAATAGTGAAAAATATTTCAAGATAATTCAAAACTATCTTTTCATCTGACTTATTTATATGGTCCCATTATCTTTTTAATTTTTTTTAAATGTATAATTAGATTAAGTTTTTACCATTTTATCCAATTTTTTTCATTGGAGATAATTTAAATTTTAAATTGGAAATAAATACATGATAATCTTTTGGTAGTTTTTACTTCTTATGATCATGTTTTTTGGTTTTGACAAAGGGAATTAATTTTTTATTAATTGTTGAAACTTCAATGTTTTGAATTCGGAGAAATGGATTCCGTATTTGGAATCATGAGGTTCACTTTTTTAAAATGATTACCTTTTATTTTTTGATTTTTTGAATAGTAACATTAGTAATTATTATTTTTACTATGGTTTAAATGTAATTTGGTGAATATGGGTAAAATAAAATATTAAAATAATATTAAATTACCCTTACACATGTCTTAACCTAATTGGATGAGATATTTTTGACCTTGGTAATATGTGGGTCTATTTTAGGACCCCATATAGCCATTTTTCTGTGAAACTAACATTTAATTAATTTTAATTTATTGATAAGGAAAATATAACCTAAACATGTATCTTTTAGAAAACTGTTTTTTATATGGGGTTATATAAATTATTGTTTAGACTATAAATATCCATTATAAATATAAAAATATTTCCTATATCTTTGTATTTTATTTATAATTTTTAGTTTTTAAATAAATAATATTATTTATGACACAATGGTGAGGTAGTGATTACCTAATTAAGGAATGTTTTAAATAAATGAGATTATAAATTTTGAAATAAATTTATTTTGAAACTTTTTATGACATACACAAATTTTTTGGTTGATTATGACTTGTTATATTTGAACTAATTTTGTTTTTTCTAAATAATAATGTTGTAATGGTATTTTTAAATGTCATGATTTGAATTGTATGAAAATTGATATAAATGTGTTTTTAAAACAAATATTATTTTATTAAATTATATAATAATCCTAAAAATCTGAAATTCAACAAAATGCCTTTTTTAATGTTGAATCGGTCATTAATTAACCAAATTTGGTTCTATTTTCATTTTATTGTAACTATATTTACTATATAATATGAATATAAAAGAAGACATGGTAAGAGTTAAATTAGTAAACTAAGAGTTAAAGATAAATTTTGATGTTAAATATGAAACCCAAACTTATCTAAATCATATTGGTTGAGTTTATTTAGAACAATCCACATATTATCTTTGAAATAAATTATTTTTGGCTCTTTTGAAAATTGAAAAATAGTTTATAATAAAATAATCATTCAAGACATCCCTAAAGTATATCTCCTCCCTTTAAAAAAAGGACATCGTCTCTAAACCATTACCCACACCTATCAAACCCCTTAGATCATCCAAAATCTACTCCAGTAATATATCAACCTTTGTATGTTCCACTTAGATGCTTTACCTTAGGCATAAAGAAAATTAAGAAATCCTTTTGGCTCAAATCAAAGGGAGTTACCCGTTTTAAGAGGTTGAGTCTTCCGTAAAGTTCCTTACCAATATTCTATTTCTCCACATAATATTATTTTCTTATTCTTTGATTACATAACAAAAAATTTATCCTCAATATATTATGATGTTTTTATGAGATGTATTCTAACAACACTTACAGCCAACTCCATCTAATGGGTAATGAACATATTGTTTCTTTGGACGACGAACTGCTGCCTCACAAAACCACGATTGTTCAAGTATCTCCTACCGCCTATCGTCGGGGCCATTATGATTGAAATATATTTATATGACATTTTTTATGTTTATATTTTCTCTATTATTTTTTATTTTTTTTAAACATACTTTTATTCTTTTCATGATGTGTAAACATGGTAATTTCATTTGAGGAAGCGTAGACTACCGCTCCCTCAAAGTCATATGACCTGTTCATGTCATACATGGAACATATAAAGGATGGAATCAATGAAAATATGAAACATATATATCATATGATATTAAATTATAATTATAATATACCAATGTATCATTATGTTTTTATTCCATTAAATATTAAATAGAAGTGAAACTATGTTTCATGCGTATGTACGGGTTACCATCTCCTTCACTGGGCCATTTGATTTATTATATCCAAATGTTATGAAATATTATAAATACCTATATAATAGATATATGTGATATATTTTCACTATATTTGGGAGATAATTAGATTTTGACCCAATGGATAAATTTTGATTATAACAAGATCATTTTCAACTCAAGTACCAAATATCAACAACATGACTGATATTAACATAAATAATTATGTAATTTTTATAATGTAGTAATAAGAGATATTAGAATAATAATAAACATGTTAAATGTTATGAATTAAGTATAAATTAACTTAAGTTTATTATTTAGGAAATCATAAAATGAACGAGTCATGTCAGACACGATGTAAGGGAAATTTTCTCAATCTTCATTAATTGAGGAATATTTTGATAATATACACATTCTTATTTTCCAAATTTTATAATAAACCCTTTTGAAATTTTCGTTCATTCAGTGGGAATAAGTTATCTATGAAGCATTCTACAAAACCACAAAAGGAATTTTTTTATCATTTGCAGCGACAATGACCTCTCTATCATAGTAATAGTTATTTGGATTACTCAACATGCCATAATGTGTTTAATTGGAAAATAAACACCTTATTCCATATTTTGGTGGATTGTTATTGAAATTTGTTTTTGAAATAGATTTATTATTTCAATATCTTGAAATGATTTATTGTTATTTCAAATGAAATTTTATTAGTGAAATATAGATATTTGATGTATTTTATGATTTATGATTATATAATGGTACTTGGACATTTGATGTGTGGTTACGTGATAAACCAATGACAAGTGGTAACATGATAAACCAAATAATGGGTGATTCCATTGTAAAGCTAGGATGAGTGGTTACGTTATAACCTCCAATGCATTGGGTATAGAAGTCGGGCATATGGAAATTCCATTTAGTGATATGTGTGTAAGTCGATCATATAGTTATTAAATTTAAGTATGTTTATGTCAAAAGTTGACAATATATAATATATGTTGATTTATATTAGCTTGATGGTATTCTTTCGATTAGAAAAATGGTAAGTAATGAGTTTAAATTTAATTTAGTTTTTTTCTACTTCTTAATGGTAAAATGTATTACATTATGGTAAAGTATTCATGTTTTAAATTGTGTTTTAAAAAACTAAGAGTTTTTCATATTTACATATCCCTTAGTAACTTCTTTATGCTCATACCTTGTTTTGAAATGTTTATCATAGGACATAAGGATGACTAGTATCAAGGATGGGGTTTGGGAACAGTCACGATATTTAAATGATGGAGCTAAACATGTCTTTTTTTAAAGAGTTATTGTTTTTTGAAAAAAAATTGTTAGTGTGAAAAAGTGTCAACTTATAATATTCATATTTTTATTTATAAGTTAGGACATAATTCATTAATGATAAAAATCTGAAATGATCTTTAATTTGAATTATTAACTTAATTCAAGATTATGTAATGTTTAAGGCCAGAGCCTTATAGAAGGCATCTGAGGTCGGTTTAAGAAACTATAGGAATTTGGATGTGGTTAAATTAATATCAATAAATTATTTTTACATTATTTTACTATTGAAATGATATATAATTTTAATATTACCATGTTGCTTTGCCTATAATATTTATATGATCATAATGGTTTTCCATAGATGAAATAGAGAAACCATAGTGGGATGAAATCAAGAGGAAAAAAACCTTCCAAAGTAGCAACATGAGATGTTCGGAATCAGAACAGAATAGTTTGAGGAAGTGATGGCATAGTTGAATTAGGCTATATGTAGTGGTGGTATCCATGAACTAGATCATTCATATCTACCAAAAAGGAACACGTTAGTAGTGAATCATTTCATGACAAAACATCCCATAAAATTCAGAGGGTCATTTGACCCTGTGCAACCTGTAGAGTGGGTGAAAGAACTAAAAAAGATTTTCAATGTCATGGGGTGTAGAAAAAACCAAAAGGGTAGTCTTTATATTTTCTATTTTCAAGGAGAAACTGATTAGTGGTGGTCGATGGTAAAAAATATTTAGTAAGGTGAGGATATTTATGGTCTTTGTTGGAAAAAATTAAAAGGTATGTTTCTTGAAAAATATTTTCGTAAGGAGGTTCGACTTAGGATGGAAAAACAATTCTTGGAATTGAGGATGTGGGATTACTCATTGGATACTTATGAATCAAAGATCACTCAACTGGAAATATATTCCCCAAATTTAATCTGAAATATTGATAGAAAGATAAATCTGTTTTAATCCGGATTGTTTCCATGATATTGAAATAAATTAATCCCTTGTAAATTAAAAATCTATGAGAAAAATTTCAGATTTTCTGAGAAGTATAAATTTAGTTTTCTAATGATATGGTGTTACATGAGAGTAAGAAAAAAAGAGGTCATGTTGGAAGGAAAAAGGAAAGTATTCGTCAAATAATTCTGGAGTTAAGAAAATTAAATATCCATCTTGTGATAAGTGTGGTAAAAGGAATACAGGAGAATGCATCTCAAAATATGTTAAGTGATTTTGGTGTGGTAATACTGTTCATATTTCTAGTAATTGTAAGGAAGATGGTCAGGCACTCAATGAAAATCCAGTGGTAAGATGTATTAATTTCAATGAGTTTGGTAATTATTCCAATGTGTGTCCAAGGTTGTTTACCCAGGGTGAAAACTAGTCAGATCAAATGCAGAAGGGTCCGGATAAATCATTTGCAACTACTAAAGTTGATGTGGGACCAACAAATGATGTGGTATCGAGTACTTCATTTTTTCAGATTAGTAAAATGTATTTTTTGATTCATGATCTACACATTCTTTCATTTAGGAGAAATTTTTAGGTAAATTTGGAATTACACCTCAAGAAATAAATCCATAACTTATGGTAAAAACCCCTGGGGAAAATTTTGAGGATGAAAAAAATTATAATAATATTCAAATACTTATTAGTGTAAAAAATTTACCTCCAATCCTTGTTGTTTTTCCTATATTATATATTGATGTTATTTTGGTTATTGAATGTCTTTCAGTTTAACCTGATAAGATTGATTATAGAGATAAAGTGGTTTCTTTTCAGAAAGAATTTCAGTTTTTGTACAATAATGATCCCTTAATTTTGATAACATATCCAGAAGCTGAGAAACATTTAGAAGGTGGAAATAAATGTTTCAATGGACATATTTTTGAAAAAAATGAATCACTCAGATTAATGATATACCTATAGTAAACGAGTATCTTGATGTTTTTTTGATGAGTTCTGTAGTACTATAATTGATAGGGATGTTGAATTTACTGATTAATTAGTTGATAATGATAATCCAATTTTAAAAACCCCTTATAGAATTTCTGAAAATGAACTTTTATAGTATAATAAACAACTGTAGGATTTATTAGATAATGGTTTCATTCGACCATGCACATCACCATGTGGTGATCTAGTAATGTTTTTTTTTTAAAATATGGTTCAATGAGACATTTCATTGATTATAGAGCCTTGAATAATATCACTATTATGAACATGTATCATTTTCCTCATATCAATGATTTGATTGATAAACTCCAGGGAGCTCGGTATTTTTTAAAGACTGAAGTGAGGTCGGGGTACCATCTGTTGAAATTAAAGGAAGCAGACATTAGGAAGAAGTCATTTTTTACTAAATATGGCCATTATAAATTTGTAGTTATGCCTTTTGGGGTAACTAATGCACCTAAGCTTTTCATGGATCTTATGAATAGTATTTTATATGAATCTAAGGATATGTTTGTGGTTTTGTTTATTTATGATGTTTTCGTATATTCCAAAAGTAAATAAGAACATGAATGTCATTTATGGGTTGTCTTTCCATCCTTAAAAGAAAAGAAATTGTATGTGAAATTCATCAAGTGTGAGTTTTGGTTGTAGAAAATTTCATTCCTTAGAAATATTGTATACAAAGATGGAATAACCATTGATCCTACAAAAGAAAAGATGTTAACGAATGGAAAAGACCCACAAATATCTTAGAGATCCATAGTTTTCATTGAATTGTAGGTCATTATTGGTGGTTTATTAAAAATTTACACAATTATCTAGCCTACTAACTATGTAAACGTGAAAAGGGATTATGTTCATTTGGACAGAAGAATGTGGTGGATTTTTTCTGGAATTTAAGAGAAGATATCTGAATAATCTAGTTTCTGTACTGCCTTCCAGAAATGGTGAATTTTTTACCTATAGTGAAGTGTTGTTGAATGGAATTGAATGTGTCCTGATGAAGAATGATCAGGTAATGACTTATGATTCACAAAAGTTGAAACCTCATAAGTTATATTACCCTACACATGATTTGTAATTAGCTGATGTTGTTTTTTCATTAAAAATATAGAGGCATCCATTGTATGATGAAAATTTTAAAATATATAATTATTAAATAAAATTTTAAGTATATATTCACTCAGAAAGAATTAAAAATGAGAAAGATGAGATGGATATAATTATTCAAGGATTAATATTGCATGATACAAAACCATCATGTAATGGAAAATAAAGTGGCTGGTGGTTTGAGTCGAAACAATAATTTTACCTTAACCATGATGTATTTGGAATGAGATCTATTTGTTGTTGATTTGATAAATTTTTTATTGGATGTTGATTGTGCATAGAATTAATCAATTTTGTTTTAGGTGGTAGTGAAATCATATATACCATATAGAATAACGTATGAATAGAATGAATACATTGAGTTGCAGAAACAAAGTAGAATTGGTTTAGTAGGGAAAGTAACATGAATTTAACATTAATAAAGAATGTGTTTTTAGGATTAGAAAGAGGATATGTGTGCCTTGTGATTCACAACTAATTTAATAGTTGTTATATTAAGCTTATATTTCTCTATTTTCAGTTCATCTTGGTTGTACAAAAATTTAAAATGATATACTGGAGTATTACTGGTGGGACTGAATGAAAAGAGTTATTTATGACTTTACTATTATGTGTTGATCTTGTGAACAGGTTAAAGAAGAATGAAAATTACCGAAAGAGGTGATTCATCGTTATCCCATGCTAGAGTGGAAATGGGAAATGTTTTCCATTGATTTCTTAGTGGGATTACCAAAGTCATCTCAAGGTAACAATGCAATTTTGGTTATTGTTGATTGATTGAATAAATCATCTTATTATCTTCCAATTCAAGATAACCTGTTTCTTGATCAACATTATCGATTTTATATTAAAAAGATAGCCAGGTTACATGGAGTTACCCTCTCCATTGTAACTGATCGGGATTCTAGGTTCACTTATTACTTTTGGAAGGTGCTTCAAAAGTCATTTGAAACTGAATTAAATATCAGTGTAGCATTACATCCTCAATCATATGGGTAGTCAAAAAAACAATTTAGACCTTCAAAGATAGGATACATTCTCGTTCACTAGATTGCCAAGGAATTTGGGATTAACATAATTCATTTGTTGAGTTTTCTTATAATAATATTTTTCATTCCAGTATACAGATTTCACCATTTGAATCATTATATGGAAAATAGTGTTTAACTCCATCTTTTTGGGATAAAGTAGGTGAAAGGATGTAGATGGGACCAGAATTGGTTGATGTGAAGGAAAAACAAGAACATTTTATTGAGAAGCACATGAGAACAGGTAAGAGAAGGAAGAAAATTTAATCCATTAACTAGAGGAAGTATATTTCATTCAAGGTAGGTGATCATTATTTCCTCAATTTTTCTCCATTAAAATGTGTGATGTGTTTTAGTACGAAGGGATAACTGAGTCTGAGGATAATTGAATCCTATAAAATCCTGGAGACAGATGGATCAGTAGCCTACAGAATCGATTTACCACCTTGTTTATCCTAGGTACACAATTTTTTTGATGTTTCAATGATGAGAAAGTATATGATAGATCCATATCATGATTTGAGTCCAAAGGTAGTTCCGTTGGAAAAGAATATCTCTTATGGGGAACAACCGGTCCATATTCCTAACAGAAGAGAGCATGTGTTGCAGAATATGTTAATTCAATGCGTAAATGTTTTTTGGTAAAACCATATAGTTGAAGAGGCCACATGGGAATCTATAAATTCTACATGGGTAAATACCCCCACTTATTTGATAATTAAATAAAACTAAGAGGATGCAATTTATAAAAGGGGGAAGGATGTAACATCTAAGGTAATTAAAGAATAAGACATTTTCATGTTTTTTAATATTTATGAATTAAATATTAATTTTACATAATAGGGGATTCTATGTTCGATGGAACACCCGATACTCCATAATGTTTTACTCCAAAATCTCATGTTGCACAAAAGGATGAGTCATATACAAAAATAAAAATTATATAATAATATTATTATAAATTGTAGATAATACATATCGGTTTTATTCGAAGGAATGAATAGAACTAACAATGATATGATTAAATGTGTATTTAATGTCTTTTTACATTTATCCAATCAAATTTAGAGTCATAAAATGATAATGAAAAAAAATTATGCGTAATATACTCTAATATTAAAAAAATTCATTTTACCACCTTATGATAGAGGACCCTTTTTAAATCTGCTTTTTTCACTTTAATATGTTCCAATTTACAAAATATTATTCTTTTTAGAAGAGGGCATCAAAATTTACATTAGTTAAAATTTTGGAATTTTTCTGATAAAGTTCATTTTTAATGAATAGTGAAAAATACTCCATTTTAAGTCAAAATAGTATTTTTATCTAATTTATTTATATGGTTAGATAAACATTTTAATTGGTTTTAATGATTAATTAGAGTAATTTTGTTACCATTTAACGAAATTTTGGAAATTTTAGATAATTTTACTTATAAATTGGACATAAATACATGTTAATATTTTGGTAGTTTTTATTTTTAAAAACACACTTTTTGGTTTTGATAATAAGAATTAATTTTAAATTATTTTTTGAAAATTATGTATTTTGATTTTGGAGAAATGGATTCTATATTTGGAATCAGGATGTTGAAATTGTGTAAATAGAGACCTTTTATTTTTGACAATATGAATAGTAACTTTAGTAATTATTTTATTTACAATGTTTAAAGGGTAAATTTATTAAATAAAGGTAAACAATAATATTACAACATTATTAAATTACCCTAAAACACGTCCTAAACATATTATATGAGATATTTATGACCCTATTAATCCTTGAGTATATTTTGGGATTCCATAGAGCCACTTGTGTGTAAAAATGACATTTAATTAAATTAAATTTAATGTTAAGGAAAATATGACATAAACATATATCGTTTAGTTAAAAAATTTATATGAGGTGATATAAGTTATATTTTGGACTATAAATATTATTCATAAATCTTAAAATATTTCCTATATCATGGTATTTTATTTATAGTTTTATGATATTAAATAAAAAAAATTATTTATGACACAATGGTTATGTAGTGATTACCTTATTAAGGAATGATTTAAATAATTGTGATTATAAATATTAAAATGAATTTATTATATAACTTTTTACTCCATCCTCGAATTTTAGTATTGAGTATGACTCTGTTTACTTCAATGAATTATGTTTTTCTAAAGAATAAAATTCTAATGGGTTTTTAAAAATTTATGATATGAATAGTATAAAAATTGACATAAATGAGGTTGTAAATCTAAAATTATTTTATTAAATTATATTATTATCTATAAAACATAAGATTCTCCCAAATGACTTATATAATGTTTACAATGTCCTTAATGGACCACTTTGGGTTCTATTGGTATTCAATGGTATCTATATTGAAAATATAGTATGAATATACAAGAATACATGGTAAGAGTTAAATTAGTGAACCAAGGGTTAAAGCTAAATGATAAGGTTAAATTTGAAAACAAAAGTAGTCTAAAACGTATTGGTTGAATGGATTTTAAAAAATCATCAATGTATCATTAAAATAAATGAGTTGTGGAACTATTGAAAATCAAGCATCAGTATATAATAAAATAATCTTTCAAGACATTCTTAATGTATCCCTCCTCCCTCTTATAAAAGGACACCACCTATAACCCATTACTCACACCTATCTAGCCCCTTGACTTGTCCAACCTATAATTCAACAAGTTAACAACATCCCTATTTTCCAACTAAAATCTATACCTTAGTCATAAGTCTATTTGATAAATCCTTTCGGCTTAATTCGAAGGGAGTTACACATTTTAAGAGGTACCGTCTTCCCTAAAGTTCCATACAAATATTCTCTTTCGTTTCTCCCTAATCTATTATTATTATTTTATTACAAAGAAAACTATAAAATAATCAATAAACTAGGTTTTTTTTATGATAATGATGTGAACTACACTTACACGCACATCCATATAATGGATTTAGTACATACTACTTCAATGCACGATGAACTACTGCCTCACGAAAAGATGATTGTTCAATTATCTCCGACCACCTCTCATGGTGTACATTAAGATAGAAAATTGTTTTTATGATATATATTATGTTTATATTTTCATTATAATTATGGAATTTTTATTTACAACATACATTTATTCTTTTCGTGATGGGTAAATACAAATACTTCATTTGAGGAAGCGCAGACTACCGCCCCCTCAAAGTGATATGACTCGTTTAGGACCTACATGGAACATATAAAGGTTTGAGTTAATGAAATTATTTAACATATATACAATATTATATTATACAATAATTATAATATTCCTATTTATCACTATTTTTTAATTATTTTAAATAATAAATAAAAATAAAATTAGCGTTCAAGCGTACATATGAGTTACCATCTCCATGAACGTTGCATTTCATTTCATATCTCCAAATGTTATGTAATATTCTAAATACATATATACCAGATATATGTGATATATAGGAATTATATTCATGAGATATTGGACATTTCAACACATGGACCAATTGTGATTATAACAAGATCATTTTCAACTGAAGTTCCCAATATCAACAAAGCGACAGATATTAACATAAATAATAATGTAATTTATATTATGTGTTAATGAGGGATATAAAAGCAAAAAATAAACATGAAAAAGGTTCTAAAGAAAGTATAAATTTACTTCTATTTACGATTTGGGATATTAAATATTGAATGTGTCCTGTTGGGCATGGGGTAAGGGGCATTGTCTCAATCTCTTTTAATAGAGGCATAATTTGATAATATATAGCTCATTATTTTAAAAGTTTTATAATAATACCTTCTGAATTTTACTTCCATTAAGAGGGGATATTTTATTTATGAATCATTTTACATAATAAAAAAATGATTGTTTTTATCATTTGTGGTGACAATGATGTCTCCGCCACCGTAATCGTTATTTGGCTTCCTCTATAAGAAATAATGATTTTTAAATGAAAAGAAATACCTTGTTCATTTTTTTATGTTTTGGTATTGAAAATGGTTTTTGAATTTGACTGATTATTTCAATAACATGAAATGATTTCTTATTATTTCAAATGAACTATTATCAGTGAAATATTTATATATTCAATATTTTATGTTTTAAGATTATATAATGGTACTTGGACATTTGACCTATGGTTATGTGATAAACCAATGATGGGTGGTTACATAATAAATCAAATGAACGGTGGTTATATGAAAAACTAAAGACATGTGGTTACATTATAAAATCCAATTCATTGGGTATTTAAGTCGGCCGTATAGCTATTCCATTTAGGGATATGTGTGGAATTCGACCGTATGGTTATTGTTTTTATGTATGCTTATGTCCGAAGATACCATTATATTCAATATGTTGTTTTCTATCGGATTTATAGTGATTATTCAGTTCCATAAAGGGTAAGAAATGATTTTATATCTTGTGAAGTGATTTTTAATCTTTTTAAAGGTGAAAGTAATTACATTATGATAAATTATTCATGTTTTACTTATTGTTTCGAAAAAATAAAAGTTTTTCTTTTTTATATATCCCTTAATGTCCTTTTTATAATCATCCAATTTGTTGAAATGTTTTTAATATGAATTAAATATGAATTTGGTCAAGGATAGGATGAATGAAAAGTTCTTTTTTTAAATCATGCAACTAAACATGTATTTTTTGATGATTTTTTGTTTTATGAAAAAAATCCATAGTGAGTAGAAGTGCCTACTTGTAATAATCAAGTTGTTATTTATAAGTTAGAATTAATTCTCAAAATATAAAAAACTGAAAAGATCCTCAATTCATATTATTATCATAATTCATGATTATATAATGTTTAAGGATGGGGCCTTATATCAGGGGATAAAAATTTATTTCAATGTAGGATTATTTATTCATCTGTTCAAATGGTTGTTGACTTAATATACCCAATAGTAACTTAGGTTCACAAAGGTGGGTTTCCCTTTTGTTTATTCCAATGGTGTGTTGACATCTAAATATCAACGATTGTATATATTTCTCAAAAAATGGTGAGGTCTTTATTTATTACAACAATGGGAAAAATATAAAAAAATTTGAGCCATTCTATATTTCAAATAGTGGATAAATTATAACTGATGGCAGGTAAATTTATTTTTTCCAAAAGTGACTAAATTTTTTTCCAAGTGTTAGACATTTGTTTCCACCGGTGACTCAAATATGTTTTCCCAACGATGAGGAAAATTATATTTTCAATTTCGAGTAAAATTATTTCTCTTTATGATGACACAAATTGTATTTCAATGGTGGCCAATTTTCCAACAGTGGGTCATTTCTCAATGATGACTCATTTTTCACCCTATGGTGACTTATTGTTTCTACCACTAGTTTTTTTCAACAATATGTGATCATTCCTAAATTGTCTATTTTTTATCAATTTTTTTTATTTTTCATGAACTATATACATATTATAATTATTTTAAGGGTTTTATTATTTTATACGATTAATATATAATATACTAATTCCATGATAAGTGTTTTACTTAATTTTATATGTTTCAAAAATGGTTTTTATTTATTTTTATTTCATATATACACTTATAATGGTTTTATGAAAACATATGCTTAAATATTTTAAGTTAATTCAAATTATTGATATTTTTTTAACTTATTAGTTAATGAAATTTAATATATTCAATATAATTTTATGCTATTTAATATAGTATAAATATTTTTTAAATTAAAAACTTCATTAAATTTAAATAAATATAGTATTTGTTTTATATAGTTTAATAATTTTTATGGGATTGAGTTGAATTATTATTATTGTTTAACATCTTATTAAAATATGTTTTTATTGGTCTTTATAATTTAAATTCAAACTAATATTTTAAGTATTATTATGGATAAAAATTTTATCTCATCAAAATAATTCAATTATGTTTGAATTTGAATTGTTTTATCGAGAGATATGATTTTTCTATTTTGTTTTATAAATATTATAAATAACTACATGGATAATTCATTAAATGTGGGCTAATATATTCATCGTTAATATATTTTTTAGAGAAAAATGTTGTGATCTTTGAACCAGCTGTACATTTTTAATGTCTTGTGATACCCTCTTTCATCCCTGGGATAGTCTCCCGAAATCTAGATTACTTCTAAATAATTCTACTACCATGATGTCATGTTAATATACTATTCTAAAGAACCTTTACCCAAAATTTTATTTTTTATCCTCACATGCTCATAGTTACTTGATCATATAACACTATTTCCCATATCTCACATGCACTATATTTTTAGGTTATTTGTTTTACCTAAAAATTTATTTCTTCTTCTCTTTCCTAGAGTTGTGACTTCTAGATTCTAAAGTAAGTATCTATGGTTTGTGAATCACTATATCTAAAGTAAATTTCATATATTTTGTGACTCCCCATAAAAATATCAGTATTGCGGTTATGTTAACACTAAAAATTGATTCTTTAAAATATTATGATACTCCAATTCAAATCTGTAGTGCACTCATATCTATCACGAATTAGAGGGATATATGTATTGAATAGGTCTATATTAGGCAAAAATAGTTTAAAAATCCCCATGTTCGTTAATTTATTTATAATCCAAATTAACTATAATAAATAATTTTAATAATAAAATTAGTTAATCAATTTATAGGAATAATTTTTTTATTCTAGTATATTCAATCCCATCTAGACCATCTTCCATTACCATATCTAAGTAAATAGTGTACATTTAAAAAATATAAATGAAATATGAAAATAGTTATCCTTAATGATTATTCATTGAATAAATACTAAAAAATAGTAGAAGAATACAAAGAGCATAAAATGATTATGTAGGTAGGAAAATATGTTCATGTTTTATACGTTATAAAGAAATTTTCAAATTAACTTGTCATAAAAGAATGATAAAAAAGGACTTTTTCAGAAACCTTATAAGGATTCATTTCAATGTTTCTAAAAATTCATTGAAAATATAATATTTACATAATAAATATTTAACTGATTGAAAAAGTCTTTTTTAAAACAATTCGGAAAAATATAGACATAGAAGAAAAACATATCTTATCGATTGATAAATAATATTATATTTCCTTATAGATAATTATTTACATGATTATACTATGAAAGACATGTGAAATTATAATAAAGTATGTAACTACATTAATATAACATGAATTATAAAGTTCATTTTTTATGAATGGTACATAATAATATTTCATCAATGAAAATAAATGAAATCTGAAAAAATGAGATTGTAAAATAAATCCTTACATTTTTTGAAAAAATAAAATTATAATCCCTTAAAAGAGTACAAAATAAATTGAATAAAAATAATCATTAATATATATATATATATATATTGAAGCTAAATATATTTATGGTGTAGTATATACACCAGAAAAAAATTACTTGGTGCATAATACAAAATATGAATCAATGGAGTGTAAATTCAGACGAAATCCCTTTCAAATACTATATCACTTATGTGATAATTAATAAATGTATTGATTATATGTAAAAAAAATTAATATATAAGAAAGTGTAAATTAACTATAATATAATCATATTTCATCAGGCCATAACAATGTAATTGATGTAAAATTATTTCCCAATTGAGTTAAGAATCCCCTAACATTATGTTTGACTTTCCTCATAAGTGATTTTATCATCATGTATAACAAATTTATATTTATTATAGAGAAATATAATTACTATATACCTATATATAATATCATATATTATCCATTTATTATATTTTTTCACTTATTTTTTAATAATATTCCATTATTATCAATATTTCATGTGTTTATTGCATTGTTTTGTATGTAAGTTTTGATTTTGTACTTTTTTTCATTACTTCTCACTCATGTTTCCCTAATCCAAATAATTTTATTAATGATATAGATATATTATATATTCAATATATTTCTATATTTATAGTCTTCTATAAATGGTATTGATGAAAAATGAATTGCACTATTAATGGAAACACTAATGCATAAATACCCTTGAAAAAGACTTTTACATTTTGATGGATGGAATGTAATAAAGTTGTATAATAATTAACTCATAAATTATAAATTTTATATAATATATTTCTTATATATTAATTAAATATATCTTTATTACCCTCTATGTAAAATGGAAATGAAAAATTAATCACTTTGATTTGTGGAGGTGGTAGTCCACACGTACACAGGAGCAACATTATTGATTTCCAATAGAGTGAAAAGAGAGAAATAATATATAAAATTATAATTAAATAAGAATATTTATTTTATTGAATTCATATATATTTATTAGTTAAATATTTATAACCATCCATGTAAAGTGGTGATGAAAACAAATTCACCGCTATGTGGAGATGGTAAGTCGTACGTATGCAAGAGAAATCTTTTCAATTTTTATAGAATGGATACAGATGTAAAATAATATTACCATAATGATAATAAATTAATAATATATTTATAATAATATAATTATTATATTAGGAAATTTAGAATACATTTATAGGATTTACAAGAAGAAATAAATCTTAAAGAGTTTGTAGATATGATTACATCTTATATAATAGTATTCCTTCAGATTATTTCTTATAAACCCTTGGAGTGGACTTTTAAGAAGACCAAAACATAATTAAATTATAGGGTGTGTATATGATATTAATCTAGGGTTTGGTTGATATATATGGACTAATTTGATGTAATTAAAAAAGATAATGAGTTTACTTTTATAAGAGAGGGGCAGAACATTTTTGGAATTTCTTGAAATATTGTAATATAATATTCGTTTAAATAATATAAAAAGGTTATAAAATTACAACTAAAAAAATTTAAGGAATATATTTTCTTAATTTATTCATAAATTAATGGTTTATAGGTTTATATATCATTTAAAAGCTAATACATGGGTTTAAAATCCTAGTTAATTGATTTCATCCAAAATATCTGTAACAACTATTTCCTTATTCAAGGGATATAATTTTATTTATAAGGTGAAAATTGGATCATAAATATCTAAGGGATGGAATTTATTTTAAAAATATTTTCCCATGTTTCTATTTATATTTTTTTATGATTTTAAAATAATTTAACAAAATATAATTTCCTCCAAATTTCATTAATGTTATTTTTACGCTATTCATTTAATTTGACATTAAAGACACCACTACCAATATATCACTAAAATATAATACTTTTGAATATAGATTATATGATATTTTATTCTCTATGATTAATTGAACATAATAATTTAAAATTATTTTATTACATTAAATATTCTTAAAACCATTTTTTTGTTTTTTATATTTATTGAATAAACACTCTCTTAGAGTTAAATTTGAATTTTATGTAATTATTCAACCACTATAAATTAAAAATAAATTACCAACATAAAAAAACTTTTCTTTAATTTAATTAATCATTTAAAAATAAACATTACCTCCTTTTACCCTAGTGGAAATATATTATAAACATTAAATTCAAATGTGTGACATTTTGTTTTTATTATGTTCTTAATGAAATATAAAATTTAATATCATGGTAAGAAGTCACAAAGATTACATAATATTAATAATTGGATAAAAACGTTGGAATTAAATTCATCCAATAGGATTAAGAAAATTGTTATAAAAATTTTAAAGCCTTATACCAAAGTTTTTACCATGTTTTACCCATTTTACCCATACATTGGTGACGTATATTCAATATGGTTACTATTCCTACTGATATAAATAAAGAGGGGCCTATTTATCAATTTTTGGATTATATATTATAAATATAGGATCCATTTTATCAAAATAAACTCATATAATTAGGAGTATTTAATTCAAAATAAAACATGTAATACTCGACTAAATATAGTTTTCTAGAAAAAAAATTCAAAATGAATAAGGTTTCATACCAAATTGTCTGATAAAATTATTTTAAATGAAATTAATTGTATTATTAATTAATGAAATAATTTTATATAGATTGATATACAGTGAAACTCACTAATCCCACACATATGGGATAGAGATGATAGGTAATAGCCCCCATGAGATACCCCATGCGCCCAATCTGATGAATATTCAGGACACTAAAGGTCCTAAAGAATTTGAAGACATAGTATCATGGTATAAAACTTATTAAACTATAATTAAACACATTAATAATGTCATAACCATATGAATTTGTAGTAGGGATGCATCTTCACCCACTTGGCATTTGAAAATTGCACCACTGTTGATACACCCTCTCTGTCAAGGTAGCCATAGTCGAGTGAAGAGTTATATTGAGGACCAATCATCACTTACATGCCATTAACCCAACATAAAACCTTTAACGTGAAACAATCATGAAAAATCACCATAACGGCCACCACTAGATGAATTCATAATACTAGGATGTTCCTTCACCAACTCAACATTTTCCCACTGACCACAGTTGATGTGAATCAGAAACAATATTGACAACATTATTGAACCAAAAATGAGACCTACAACCCACACCACTGTGTGGGAAAATACAACACCCCCATCCTAACTGAAATTTCAGCATCCCAAATTATTGGGGTTCTGGCTGGATTTTTCTAGATCATGATATTCCTTTTACCACTAGGGTATACACCAACTACTTAATTATATTATTAGTATCATAGATGAACTTGTGATACATATAAAACCAATTAAACAATGGTACTTTTAATTACATTAAATGAGATGTCATTTTTCCATCAAAACCATTATTTTTCTCTATTCATAAAAAAATCAACATTTTCATAAAATAATCACAAATTCACTGTAAGAAAATTTTGAAATGATAATTACCAAAATGATGATATTTTTTTCAAATAAATTTTCTAGAATTATAATAAATTAATTATAATATTATACTATAAAAAGGAATTATTTTTTTTATAAACATTGTTTTTGAAGACATATATGGAATTTAATAATAATATATTTTCTTTATCTGAAACATTTATTTTAAAAATATGGTTATTTTTATTCCTTCTTATAATTTAACGGCTTGGTTATAATGGTATACTATATTACGGTTCATTTAGACTCTTGGTTATGTTTGTCAATATATATCAAAGAAATAAATTTTATTAATATATCATAAAATATTAGGTTATTTCGGTTCCAATTACATTGAATAATCTATAATTGACTAATATATTATCAAACGAAGTTGATAAATATGATCATTATGGAACATGTATTATTAAATAAAAATTAATAACATCTGAAAATGGAAATAAAAAAACAAAATAATATATATGTAATAAATTATTATAATTGAACAGAAAAAAAATTAATATATATGTATAAAATTCATTAAAAATTGATCATTATTTTAATATTTATTATATGATATGTTAAATCCCTTTCATGGAAGTCATGAGTTATATTATGGGGTTTTTCCAATATAACCATAAAATTAAAACTATCTATATCTAAAATCCCAGTTTGGAAAATATTGTCTTCAATATATCTAAAACTCATTTATTTCTTTATACCCTCTTTATTTATGTGTTTTATATATCTTATTACCATTTAACATCAATTTCGTTCATAAATTAATCAATATGATTCTTGTAGTTGTAGTTTACCTTTTCTTTTATATTATATATTGAATATTTCACCTCTGTGTCTATGTTTTGATATAATTTTATGGATATACTTTCCCATTTATCTCTGATTTTAATTCCATTTCCCATTTATATTTACTTTATTTTTTTTTGAAATTTATATATTTTGAAAAAAATTCACATGGTTACTTTTTCTCATAGTTTTCATCAGTTTTATTTGAAATGTTTACTTTAGATATATTATTTTTTCACCAACATAATTTTTATTTACCCAAATATTATTTTTAATAAAATATTTCTTTATAAATTAATTACATAAAATGTAAAAGTTATAAAAATGTGAAGGATATTTCTTATTAGCATCCAAATAAAATTTTTAGTATTCTTCTAAAATATTATAGATCTATATTATAATCCATTAATATTTATTATTATTAATTGTGGATATCCTCCAATACTAAAATCATCCTTATTTTTTTCGATAGATTATGATCACTGATTTTAAAAATTTCATGAAATCTATTTGTTTGTCATGGGTTAATTAATGTGTGATGGAATTATGAGTGTTTTCATGTACCTATGGCTCACATTTTTATGGGGTTTCATTATGTGGTGTGTGGGAAAAAATTATATAGCCTTCCTATGTGTTGATTAAATATTAATACATCGTGAGATAAAATGTTTGGGGATAGAGAGTAACCTCAAACCATGTTATTTATCACAATGGGAACAAAACCCAATACACTATGTTATAGGAATCTGTACACTATGTAATGGTAGTAATGGATGTGATCCTCGATATATGAAATGATTTTATATAATTATGTTTGTGAAACATTCCTATGTTATTCCACATTCTTATATTATTATTTTGTGGTTTATGATAATTCTCTCATAATTACACATTCATAATACATATTTCACATGTTATGTCAAAATCCTTATGCCATGATTCATGATTATGGCCATTGTTTTATTTGGTATGCTTTACTCATGTAATTTTAAAATACCTTGTCATTTATCACATACCAATGTGTTATATTATTCTCACTTATGATATTTTATTGATATCATTTTATTTTTACCCTTATTGAGAATATGAGACCCCACAATATTAATTTTCAATTCCCTAGGTAATAAAGAAGTGTATCCTGTTTTTTATATCTAGAATCATTCCATTTTAATGATTATTTTTGTGAGATGATGAAAAATGTGTGAAATTATTTTATATATAAAATTTCAATAGAAACTAAACCTATAGGATTTGGGGTGTGATTTTCTATGATCTCTAAATTATGTTAATGTAAATTGATTTAATTTTTATGTATGTTATTATTTGGTCATCTTAGTTGGAACCAGAGTATGGTTTTTATAATAGTTGGGGTAGGTTATAAAGAATATGAGGATAAAATATAAATCAACTAATTTTATACCAATGGTGTTATAAGGTGAAAAAAATGGTCACAATTTGTATCTATTATATTGATAATTGAGATGACGGTTTCCTAATTTAATACATATTATGATTTATTTTCATTACTATATTATTTTTTACTATATATTTTATTATTTAATGCTAACTCAAACTATTTAGGTTTTGTATAGTAATTTAAAAAAAATCCATGATATTAAGGTGGTGATAAGATTTTGTATTATTGAGAACATACTATTTATTCGTAGTTCATTTGATTAATTAATTTATATAAAATAATCAATGACTTTTACATTATATCAATAATGATTAGATGATGAATTATACGAGAAAAAACTAATGTTATACATATTTAATATCAAGTTTATAACTCTTCTCTAATTGATGTTTATGGGAATGTAATTCTTAAAATTCATTCATTATCCCTTTGATTGAATTCAATGTGAATTGGGAATGGATTAAATCTATTTGAATAGGGACCATATTTACTGTTGGAAAAGTAAAATATCATTTTATATCACGAATCTTTACATGATCATCTGTTGGGTAATGTATTAAATTAAATTCCATATGAATTTTACATAACCTATATGGGCCTTAATACCCAATCCGGAAGGGTATTTATCTGAAATGGTAATGGAGATTCTAAAAATTTATGATTTGTCTTTTATGTGGAATATATTAGTGTATTTACAAATGATATTAAAGGAATTTCCCCAGATTATGTGGTTGAGTTTTCAATTTAATTCATACACGGTTATATTTTTATATCAATGAATACTTATATAATAACCCACATTAATATGGAGGAATTAATGAATAAAATCCAAGAGAATTCGGATAAGGATTTTATATACCCACATGCACCATCATAGGGTGAACCTATCCTCTTTATTTTAATAATATATGTATAAATACATCTCTACATGGATTATCATGAACAAAACAAGATCACAATCAATAAAATGTATTCTATAACCATAATTGATTACTTGTTCAGTCAACATTATGGGGATCAATACTTATAAAATATGAATGTCAATTTGAATATCATCTATTATTATTGAAAATAGTGGATATATCCCTCTATATAAAATTAAATATTTTCATTATAAATAGGAAGAATATTTTGTGGTCAAGTATAAAGCCCCAAAAATCCCTGAGACATAATAAAAACTAGTAAAAATTATCAAAACTATATTCTAGAAATGTAATTTTAAGAAATGAATACACAATATAATAACAAAAAAATTGAATGAAAACACTAACCAGTAACACATATAAATGGTATTGCACAAGATCTGAACCTTGATTATAAATGTTTGGATCCGATTTCTCCTCAAACCCATTAGTTCCAAATAGATCCTCACACTCATACATACAGTTGTGAAAGGTAAATATTGGTTTATAAAGGATATTATTAACTTGTTCCATGTCCTTTTATATATTTATCACTATAATAGTCATCATTGTCTTAGTTTAAATAGAATATTCTTTTTGATGTCTTTCCTTATTTCCTATTGTCAATGAGTGGACACAAGTTTCAATTCAATATTTCCACATTTTTTATACTCTATTTAATGATTTATTTTGACATAAAAAATTATTTTTTCTAGATAAAAACATTAATTAATCTTATATCTCATCCCTTTTGTATCAAAATAGATGATTATTCCTCTTAGTTTTCAACTTTTCTATCACTAGTTATCTATTTTACACTCTAAAATATTTTGAATCTATTTCTAATGTTCAATTCTAGATTGAGTGAGATCTTCATAGTTCTGATTTTGACATTTTAAATCTAGATATTGTTTTTCAGGATATGTTCCTCTAAAAAACTCCTATTTTTGAAATATTATGGATCATATGGAGACGTTATTAAATAATAAAAAAGGTAACAATCTTATTGAGATTGAAGTGAAGATAAAATGAGAATATATAATAGTTTATATGTGTTATCAATAGTGTATGGTTTGTTAACTATACAATATAAAAGAAAAAATATATATTTGGATTCTTCAATAAGAGCTTGATATGCCTTTCTGAAAGCCATTAGACCACATAGATATCTTCCCAGTCTAGTGAAGAAATCAGAGATAAAAATGTATATTCCTTCATCCCATGTCATTTCCTATATATAGGGGGACCACTCATACCACTTTTAATTGAACATAATGGACAGGAATACATAGTGTTCGAGCATTAGTATCATTTTTCGGGAATGCTGACAATTTTTCTTCCATAAGAAATTAGTTATACTTTTTATGAAATGTGAAACTTCTAGTAATATCAAGATTACCATGATCCGAAAATTCAAAAGGATCACCCATATAAAATTTTGTTTCTTAGGGGTCATCATGGGGCTCTATATTCATGAACTGACATGTTTGAGGAGAATAATCCAAATGGTAACACAAAGGGATGAGATCATCCCTAGTCTCAAAGAAAACTTTTTTCTTGTAATGATGATCCCTTTCAATATCTATCTAAATAATATCCACATTTGGAAATCACTTATCTAATTATACATATATTCAATGAGTATTGGTATGTTATAGTATCTGTGTTGTATTATTAGTGAAATGAAATCTATCAACTATAATACAATGTGTTTTTGAGGGTCTCTAGATTCTAAATGTAGATGTCTAAGTTCATAAATAAAACCAGAATAGAAATGGTAGGAGGATCCCTTATTAAATGGAAATCAGATGACCAACAATACAAAGTGAATAAAAGCTCATTCAACACACACATAACATTAGTCTAGGTGTCACAACCCGACCCTACCCGGGCTCGAGCCACAACTACCCAAAGACCGCCTCCATAGGCCAGGGGCTAGTGACCAGTGCCGAAGGCACAACAACTTGGGGAGGCCTTTGCCTAAATACCTGTACACACACACACGCAACACACTCAATGCAACAGTACAGAGTAAAAGAAGAGACAAGCAAATAAAAGGGAAACTGCTATATAAATACCACAAATGTGAATCAACCTCTAAACAGTACAAAGTACAAGCTGAAAAGTAAAAAGGGGCAAAACACGCGCCCAACCAGAAATGGTGCCACAACCCGGCAATAGGTAAACAAAAGAAACAGGTGATGGGTCTCCCACCTGGATCCCGGCCACGACCACTGCACGCGGTCCAAGGTCCCAAGCTCCTACGCTCCACTGAAGTCAGGCTCCACCTGTCCGTCGTCTACAAGGGCACACAAAGTGTGGGAAAATCCCAAGCAGGGGTGAGTATAAAAATACTCAGTAGGATACCCCGAAGGCTTGAGGGAGCAATTAAGGAGTTACCGATGGGTGAGCAGTAAATCGAACAGAAAAAGTAGAGGAGTACAACTGAAAGTGAAGTAAGGAGTATAGTAAAGAGTCCAGCTCAACCCAACAAGTGGATAGAAGGTAGACTTGTCTAGGAATAAGGAGCAGGAAACGGTGAGAAGATGAACTTCTCGTCGAGTCTTCGCTACCTATAGCAAGAGAGTAGACTCGTCCAACCACGAGAAGCTAGACACAGAAATCAGGTGGCATACCCCGCGCATCTTCGCCTCTCCTAGAAAGAGAGTAAACAAACCCATGAAGTAGGTACTATAAAAAGGTATATATATATATATATCATTATGCTCAACAAGAAGCCCGAACAACGTCGTAAGGGGATCTACATCCCGTAGCTCAGCCCAAGAAAAGAGTGGCCAACATTCCCAGATGTAACACCATCAATGCCCAGCATCCCGCACATCTGCCCTAAACTACAAGCCAAGGGCTCAATCACCACACCTCGACACTATCCGCCTTGGGCCGCACTAACTCGCCCGTATGGTTTTAGGTCGTGTCACAAGGACGCATCTCGGTGGGGGAAAAAGGTCCTCGTACTTGAGAGTTCTGGGGGAACGTCAACCACAACTCGTCACTGCCCCACATTCAAGAGGTCTACTAAAAGTCGACAGGCGACCCCCTGCCCAGCCCCGATGGAGGATCCCTGGATGTCAACGGGTTCCCACTACAGGGAGACCTGGAAAGTCAACGGGTGCCACACTTCCCAGTTCCGTAATGGGGTAATCCACTAGAGGGTGACCTGGCTAAAGTTAGCAACGAGACCACTACCCAACCCAGCTGGAGGTAACCTGGCATCGGGGACCACTGCCCAGCCTAGATAGAAGTAAGCCCGACATCGGGGACCACTGCCCAGCGTAGCTAGAGGTAAGTCCAACATTGGGGACCACTGGACAGCCCAGATGGAGGTAAGCCTGACATCAGGGACCACTACCCAGCCCCGCTGGAGGTAAGCCCAGCATCAGGGGCCACTGCCCAGCCCACTTGGAGGTAAGCCCAGAACTGCTCTGGCCATCCCGGCTGGATGGTAACACACTCACGAGCCCTGATCGATACAGCCTTAGCCCTGTTGAAACAACCTCAGCCCTTCTGGAACAACCTCAGCTCTGTTGGAAACAACCTTAGTCCTTCTAGGACAACTTCAGCCCTGCTGGGACAACCTCAGCCTTGATGGGACAACCTCAGCCCTGCTGGAACAACATCAGCCCTGCTAGAACAACCTCAGCCCTACTGGAACAACCTCAGCCCTGCTGGAACAACCTCCTGGGTAGAGGATCGGTGCCCGCGTAATGTGTTTTTTCACACCGAAACCACAAGCTCTAACAGGGAACACAGAGCAATTGGAGAAACTCCCCAGGCCTCACAAGGCAATCCCACTCCAATCCTCTGAGTCACTATCGATGCAGACCGAGACAACTCACCCCAGAGAGTGGGGAAAACACCCACACTGTACGAACACCCGTAGTCGCAAATGGTGTCGCAGTCCGGTGAAAGGGGCATGGTACTGAAACCCCTCATAGCTGAGGAAGAAGAGGAACCAAACCATCTATGCTAGCCAAACCAACGAGAAAAGACCTGGGGGAGACCACTCAACCCTGATGGTCAGACAAAAGAGCACCAGGCCAGGGGAAACTCCACCCTGCTGGTCAAACAAACGAGCACCAGGCCAGGGGAAACTCCACCCTGCTGGTTAAACAAACGAGCAAAGAGGGACCCTCTATGTCACGAGAGGTCAAAGTACATAAAGAAGATCATGGAATACATGTGGGGCCCACATGACGTGTCACCCCAAATCAACCCCAACCAAGCACACAAACATTCTCAGGTACAAACCACACGTACCTCCAAGCGCTCCTGTATACTCCCAGAGTATAGCTCGTTCCAGCCCAAAGGCTATCGTGCACATGGAACCCAGCGTCAACGCGCAGGCGCGACGTAACAACTCCACCTCAAAGGCCCAGACACGGCCAACCACAACTTGTGAACCATTTACATCACTCTCCAAAGAGTGCGCGATCACACGCCAAGGGACCGCTACAAACAAGGTAGTGCGAACCACCCCTGGAGCACCTTTCTTGATTCCACATTTAATAAGATCGTGCAAGAGGCTTCGCACAGCCAAATAGATCTTACCATTTTAATCACCGCAAAAAAACACACGAGATCGACTACTTACTTGCCCCAAATGGATATCCGACGGAAAAGTCACCAACACCGCCTCACGCCCGAACGACGTCCCGTGATCCCGAGCCTCGGCCCCGAAAACAGTCGGGCACATTGAACCATTGCGATCCCCTAGGGAAAACACTTCAAAAGCACTACTCACATTAGTGCAACAGATATCTGGAGAAAAAGATTCATTCTGGCACACCGCACATGAGCGCTACTTCGTGGAACCCGCATCCTGATCCCGAAACTCCACGAACGGATCGCACCACTGCGATCCTCTCGAAAAAGTACACTGAATGGACTATTCTCTTGTCCAAAATGGTCGCCCATTGATAAAGTTGGAAATCACCGTCAACTACCGAAACGGCCCTCGCGGGGCCCGCACCATCGTGCAGAATTACAGTGGGAAGACTATGCCAACGCGATACCCTCAGAAAAACACCCAACATCGACTGCTCGCACGCCCTGAATGGACGTCCGAGGAAAAAGTCGCTAAAAGCTGCATGCAACTCAAAAGATGGGGTGTGGGGCCCATGCCTCAACATTGGCCTCAACGCTTGAAGCCACCTTGGAAAGCTCCGCCTCCATGCCAGGATCCCAACGGCACTGATGGCACTCAAAACGGACGTCGGACGCGTCCGCGCCGTCCGAAAAAAGATCCACCGAAGAAATGACTAACCCCTCGACTTACATGTCGCGCCACCGAGGCCCCTCGTTTCGGGAATTAAAAATTCCTAAAAACATCTCAAAAAGTCCGCCTCATCGATACAGTTCCACCGCCGTAGACGGCACTCAAGAAGGACACCTGTAGTGGAAAATACGGGTGTCTGAACACCAAGGGGGAAAGTCCCCTAGGGCTGGATAGGCCCGCGGCTTAGCCGTGCGGCCAGCCGCGGACACGCGGTCCGTGCGCAGATCGGCCACGAGGGCCGGTCGCGGCAGCCGCGTGAAGACCCTTGTGGCACAGGTCTTTGTCGCCGCAGGGGTCCCGCGCCGCGACCCTGGGGTCGCCACTCCCTGGCGACCCGCCGGCGCTCCGAGGCGCTCCGCCTGACGCCAGCCTCCCCCGCTGTTAAATGTCTGCCACGCCCCGGTCTCGCCTGACCGCTCCCCCAGACACCCACACGCGCCGCCCGAGCACCCCGCTGCCACGCCGAGCGCCTCCTCCACCCCGCCATCTGCCTACGCCGCCTGGAAGACCCGCAAACTTCGGCCATCAACCCCAGCCTCCTCCGAGCTCGGATTTGGATTCCGAAAGATGCGTTGGAGAGATAAAAAACTCTACTATGCAACCATGGTAATTTCTCAATAATCCGACAGTATTTTGATACAAATATTTGAGATCTAAGTAGGTGCATTGAATGGAAAATGCAAAGGACAAATCCTACCTCGATGGGCTTCGCACGAAACTTCGCCGCAATCCGTCGGAGCCGCGCCTTGCCGGAGAGGAGGATATGATGGAGGGGAGATTTCTTCTTCGCTGTGGGGAGCTGCTGGAACCAGGGGAGAAGAGTGGAGGAAGGGGATGAGTTAAGCGTTTAAATAGAAAACGCTTAACCACCCGCCCGTCGGTCCGAACCCAAACCCTCAGCAGGGTCGAGATTAAGCCTCCCTAGGGTAAACACCACCTCTCAAGAACAATGGCGGTCTCGAAATTTTAATCTGAGACCCCACTCAAATGTTATAAAATTTATCATCTGAATCCACTCAATTATGGGAACTCCACTGGGACCATTTTTCACAGACGGGCCATGCCCTCAAAACATACACCCCTCTTAGGGTAAACAACATGCTCCGAACTCAACGGTGCCCTCGGTCTCCCAATCTGAGCCACCGTTTAATAGATACCTATGTTTCAACATTAAAGGAATTAAATAAATTTATTTAATCCGTTTAACGTTCTAGAATAAGGCGAGGGGTCCAAACATCCTGCGCCGACAAGATTTATTTCGTTCCTAGGGTAAACACCCCATTTCGGACCCATCCATACACTCAGATCTATGATCAGAAGCACCGTTTAGGAGTTATCCCATTTATTTGGAGTTTCCAGTGTGAAAGCACTGAAAACTCCATTCCGGCCACACCGGGGCTCGGAATCCCATGCCGTCTGAAGGCGCTGCTCTGGAATATCAAAAAGAATATTCCAAAGTCTTTCACAGAAAAAACCGGGTTCTTACAGTATTCCCTCCTTCATTCTTTTAGTCCCCGAAAAGAAAAACTAGGGAGTAACACAGGGTACTAAGCCCACACCTGGCTTTCCCATACCCATAAGAAACCACACACAGCTTTGCATCACCGCACACAGACCAAAGGATTGATCCGTTCATGCGAGGTCGGCCCATTCCGATGTCGTGCACCCTTTCCAGACATTGGGGTTAGGGAAAGGTGGTAGGGAACCTCGCCATCCTTTTGCACAGTCTCAAACGTGCCGAAGGATCTCGGGGGTAGCTCACCTCCCCAGTCAAACCTTACATCGTACGCCTCGACAGGAATCACCGCTTGCGCATGGGACAAGGCCCTGTGATTCCCTCCTTCAAAATATCCATATGGTGTAGCACCCAAGGATATATCGTCATGCAAGATTTCATAGTTGATGTCTCTCAACCCAGACTCTCTTACATGCTTAGAAGTGAAGGAGTCAACACCATTGACTAAAGGAAAAGGTCTCACACCTTTTTCCTTACCAACACAGGGTAACACCCGACGCCCTACATCACCCTGGTAACACCTCAAATAAAGAGTAGGGAGAAAATCCTTTCACATGCCGAGCCTAAAAATTCTACTGCAAAAAGTAAAAGAGTCTCAAGGGGTACCACTCATCATCCCATGCTCTGCAGGATCGTGGACATCCAAAGCTCGTGGCTACCCGCGGTCCCAACTGTCAGCTCCCTGAGCCTGACGTAGACCACCTAGTGGTGAAGGGAAGACCTCGTAAAGTCGTCTCCCACTACCAAATCCTCCCGTTTCTCTGCTAGCGCCACCTCTCTGAGTACTTATCCGATCACGGTGATGCCTTTGTCGTGGTGGTGCACCTGTTGCCTGCCCGAAGCTCTCCAAAACTCGGGTCGGACAGTCTCGTGCCAAGTGACCTCGCCTGTCACAACCATAGCACCGAATCTCTCTAGGTTTTACTGGTGCCCTCCTGTTCCACTATGGTGTAAGACCATGCCCTTGAGTCCGGTTGTCCGAAAGCCACCTGCGTCGAGGTTCCGCTTGCCAACGCCCGCTAGCTGTGGTAGACGTCTTGGCTCCGACGTGCATGTTGCCACCACCAACACTAGTACGTGACAGGAAGCCCTCTGTCACTAGTGCATACTATAGCACCCCTACATATGTGGAAATTCCCAAAGGTACTATGACAACATGAATCTCTCAGAGGATACCCTGCTCAAACGTTCGCGCTCGGATGTTGTCGTCACGGACCAAGTCCGGGTAAAAGCATGCACGGTCTGCAAAACTAGCTGCGTACATGGCCAGCATCATAACTCCATGCTGAAACTGCAGGAGCTCCTGAATCCGAATGGAACGCAAGAAGGAGGGGAAAAACGCCTCTCGAAACAAAATTTGGATGTTACCCCATGAATGCGACGACTCATCAATAAGCTGAGTCACCAGACTCGACCAATGCCAATCTAATCAACGAAAAAGGCTGGCTACCAAAGCCACTCTCTGATCTATCGGCGTCTGTACAAGCCTGAAAAGGCAAACCACTACCTCGAGCCAAACCTCTACTGCCTAAGGGTCTGGCTCACCATTGTACCCCAACGGTCTCTACCGCTGGAACTCACGGAGTGCACTCAACTTGCGCTCAAACTCAGCCTGCTCTGCTGAAACTGCATGCTACTCAAGAGGTGGGGGTGCTGCTACCGGCCACCCGGAGAAAAGGGGCTCGCATGATAGGTCCTGGACTGTGGCCTCGTAGCTCACAGGGTCATCGTCACGAACCAAAGCTAGTATCCTGGCTGGCTGTCTTCGCAGAGACATCCTGAATATTATCAAGGAGTGTCGCGGTCAAATGAGCATATATATATACCAATAACAATGATAGGGAGCTGACTCAAGAAGGACAGTGAAAGTCTCGATCCTATGTAGAGACCTGAATCTTGACGTACATGGACATTACATTACTTTTGCAGAATACTTAGTACATAAAAAAACAGACACACAAAGACCGTAATAGTTTAGTGTCTTTGGAATCATGGAACATAATCCTCTAATCGGGGTGAAAGATCTTCAACATTTCCCATAAAGATCTTCCCCTTTTTTCTTACCTAAAACCTTTCTTTATATCTTAGGAAAAATAAAACATAAAAAGGGTGAGCTCAAATGCTCAGTAACGGTAAGCATGGATAAAATAAATCATACCATATAAATTTGAACTTAAAAACATGAAAATAATGTTTAAACATCAAAATCTTTAGCAATGACATCAAACATGGAAGTATGTAAGGCATAGATCATAAAGAAACATTAAGCATGAAAAAATAGTATGGGAGTAATACATTTAATTGTGGCAAACATTAAGCACATGTCATGATTTCTATAGTAGCCAAGGCATTGCTACCAAGACCATCTTAGTGGAAAAACTCCCTTTCTGAATCGAGTTCACTCCTCGTTTCAGTCCTTTAACACTGAACCGGATTAACCTACCATTCCAGCCATGTCTATCACATGAGATATAAATCATTACTCAATTAATTGGAGGGAGATATAGGTCCCACCCATCTCATAATGAAATCATTCTTACTTGTTCCATTAAATAAACTTATGACCTTCATCATAACCCAAAGAATAAAATGGGTTTCATAAACATCATCCCATTATTTCATAATCCATATAAAACAAATGGAAATTTCATCATAAGAAAAGTGAACCAAGTAAATCATAGAGACATTAAAATTTAAATATTAACATATGAAATTATGTCATCTTAGAGGGAAAATGGTTTTGATAAAACACTTGAAATGAATTCTTGAGGAAAATATCATTTCTTCTTCAAAATCAATTTATTTTCCCAAAACGCCATGAAATTTTAAAAGAAATAGATTTTTTTGAAAATAGTCATAAAATATTTTGGAGGAATCTCCATGAAAATAAGGCTTTATAAAACCATAAAAATCCTTTCATTCCGTATATTCTAAAAAAACATTCTTCTCGTACTTTTGCCAGAAAAGTCAAAAAAGTACCTCGTAACGTAAACAAAAGAAAGATTCTTTACATACCATGTAGTAAAAGTAAAAAAATGGGTAAAAAATAATTTAAACATATATGAAAACACTTTTATAAAACATGGACATGGATCATTGAAATAACCCCAGTAAATACTAAGAATAAGCAATCTCGGATTAAAATGAGATTTGCAAAATTATCGCTTACCATAGGTCTGATATGCTTCGTACGTATCTAAACCTCATGTATAATGATTTAAATAATGTCATTGACTTATTACATAATCATATTCATTGTTATGATATCATATATGTTTCACTTACGACTTTATATTGCCCGTTCTTTTTAAATTCCATGTTAAAGAGCATTTTGGGTAAAATCGTTTCATTTGTCGTCTGTGTTTTGACTTGTAATTATTCATATGATTACGTAGATCATGATTACCTAATTCCAGAATATAAAACATGATTTATATATAATATATATTCAGAATATACATATATATAATAGATCGATAAATGGAAAGAAATACACCGTTCATGGAGACGGTAGGTCGAACGTACGCATGAACGTTGTTTTCATTTCCTTATTGAGTTGAATGGAATTAAGTTGATGACATATATATATATATATATATATATATATACAGTAGCATTATAATGTCATATATTTCATTATTATTGCTTATATATACTTTATAATTATTCTTAAATGGTTAACATGGAGAATGAATCTAATCACATCGTGGAGACGGTAGTCCGTACGTATGCACGAGCTATGATATCATTTCCATAATTATTGAATTGAATTGGAGTGGATGATACAATATATAAGAATCAGTATGATGTTATAATAACTATGAATAGTTATTCTTTACACCATTATACCCATCCATGTAAGATGTTGTTGGAAAAACAGATTACACCACGGTGTGGAGACGATATTCCGTACGTACGCACGCGCGGTGATTTTGTTTTCCGTAGGATGGATAGAAGGTGAAATGGGGTTGTTTCATATTTATAAAAACATATCAGTATATGAGGGATACTGATGTTATTACTTCTTAATGAAACAACTAAAGAAGAATAAGTTGAAGAAGAATGAAAATTGAATGAATCGGTAACTGATATTACCTCTTATTCGACAAGCCTCTTTGAATACTCCTCTTAGGTTACTAAAATTGGCCTTTGAAGAAGACCAGGACCTCTAGGATGTTTCCAGAGAAGATTAGAAAGGAAATGGGCTGGGTTTGGCTGAGCTTAAAGGCTCAAATTTATGTGAGGAAAAGAGGTAGGAGGTGCCCTTTTATAATGTAGGAGAGGGGCACCTTTGTAAATCTTAAAAATATTAATTTATAATAAATCTAACCCCACTTAATAACCTCCAAAAATGACACATATTCTAATATTAGATATGCTAGGTTTTTAATCTCATTAACCAATAAAATTTAGACATGTTAGGAATTTATTTTAAACATTATCAAGTTAGTTTATCCTTATTTAATCAATTTAATTTTATTTGCGGTAATAACATTCTATATTTAAAATTATAACAAATAATTAATTATTTGTTGTGAATTGTCCATAATTGGATAAATAATAACATTTTAGACCATATAAATTTAAATTTATAATTTTTAAATTTTTTTGTGATTTTTATTCAATTTTATAATATGTTATGTTTATAAAATAACAATTGTGTCAATTTTGACACTATTCATTTATTTGACTTTAAATAAAATATATACCGAAGATATGTTCGAACTAGAAGCTATAATATATTCATTAAAGGACATATGTATCTAGGAAAATAGTGTAGAACATTAAATAGTTCATATAATATTTATTTTCTTATTTTTAAAACCATTTATTTTGTTTATCTCTGAATAAAATAATTACTAAAACATTTTTGTATAATTATTTAATATAGATATTTTTTTATAAAAATTAAAAATAAAATCATATGATGAAGATAAATCTATTTCCTTTCACAATAATACTTTTACTCTAATTTATCATCTTAAAATAATAATATTTAAATTTTTATATTTATTATAATATGAATGTGACAACTTTGGCATCATTTAAAATAAAATAATATAAGTGGCATAATCGATTTTATAATTCACTAAATTGTAAATTATTCTACCATTGGATGATTATTGTTTAAATGTACATGAAAAATATGTTTTGGTCAGGTTTTTGTGCCTTTTATGGTCACTATTATTTTAATAAAAACTATATTCTTGATTTTTCACTAGATAAACAATTTCTTCATCACTATTGTGTCATAATTAATGATAAATATTTAATCCCTAAAAATTATAAATAAATTCATATGATGTAGATAATTTTATTATATTTCTAGAAACTATTTATTTTTGATGGTTTAGTGAAGTTTATCACAAAGTTAAAATTAATATACTTATAAGATTTAAGAGAGTGACATGTTGTCACTTTCTTTGTTTTTAAAAATAATTTATTTATTTTCATGGGAAGAAGTCCATTAAATGAATCTAATCCGACCCTCGGGTGATATGGGTCGACTTTTAGTCATCCAATAAGATTTTGGAAGATGTTAGGGTAATTTTATAATCTTATATTTACCCTTACTTACCTGATTTACCTTTAACTATGGTAAATAAAATTTACCGTAGTTACTATTCATAATGTCCAAAAATAAAAAGTATCCTATTAACATAATATGGACCCACTGATTCCAAATATGAAATCACTTATTCCAAATTCGATACTCAAAAGTTGCAGAAATTAAATTAAAATTAATCCCGTTGTCGAAAGAAAATGGGTTTTTGTTTAAAACATTGCAAGAGATTGAATTGATTTAACCTACGAAATCAAGGTAAAATCAATGCTAATGACAGACATTATATTAAATGGTAAAAATAAATTCTATTTATACTTTAAAACCATTAAATATTATAATTTAACCATATAAATTATTACGATGAAAAATGTTTCTTTTAATTAAAATATAGCGTGTTTTTACTATTCATTAAAATATGAAAGTTATCAAAAAAATATCAAAACTTTATCCACTGTAAATTTTTATATCATGATTCTAAATAATAAGTTTATTTTGTAAAATTTATCTTATAAACTTCTCAAAAATTATTTTTAAAATGGGTGCACCATCAAAAGGAGGCAAAACTGCATTTTTTGAAAAATACTTATTTTACCCGAAAAAGTTTATTTTCTTCTCATTCCATGTTCTAGAAAATGTGTAAGATGAATAATAATTTTTTAAAATTCAAAATGTAGTTACTACTATTCATAACGGCTAGTTCATAATAATATTATAATAATATATCATTGTTATGTAAAACCTGGTATTGCGTAAAACACACGCTATCGAGAAAGGTCGTGATTGCGTGTAATGCAAGCCAAGTCAGGGTTGCGTGTTGTGAAAGGATCCTTTATTATTTCATATAACAGAATCCTACCATATTTCATTTATATATTGAATATATATATATATACACACACTCAATGTTGGGTATAATGACTATTATAAAACGAAGTTGAAATTGTGTGTAACACAATCTAAGAATAGTGTTGCATATACTTCAAGCTAATACAACGTGGGGTATAGCACAAGATAATATTTCTATATCATAAAACACATGACATCAAATAAAATAAAAAGAATACTTATCATAATATATCGGGTTGTTACATTCTACCACCCTTAAAATGAATTTCGCCCTAGAAATTCATCGGGGTTATACATGGTCCTCTACATGAATGTTTCATTAATTGCTACACACATCGTAAAATGAAATACCAACACATAAATTTAAAAACTAATGTATGAAATGTAATGGTTACCCAAATTTACTAATCAATGTGTTTCCACATAGGAGAACATAGGTGAAAATATGGATATGGATGAAAAATATAACCATCATGTTCTGATGGAGAGTGGTAGTGGACATGGCTATGAAAAAGCCAAAAATCACAAAGCCATAAATTTGTGATGATCTAAGGTACCATATGATTAATCGGATATAAGAGCATTATGACAAAATTTTTTGTTTTCAATATCATTTCCCTAAAGTTGAAAATTTTGAATTAGAAGAAATACTTACTTGATTTTGGTACAATCTCACTGTTGTTCGTTCTTTGGTCAATTTACACTTCATCTCTTAAAGAAATGAAGTTGAATTTGTTATTCGTGAAGTGTTAGCAGATCATGTGATAGAATGATGGGTCATTCCATCTTTTCAAAAAAAAGTTTAACAAAAGTTATTAAATATACATAAGTCAATCTATAGTGAGATTAATCATATCTGGTTCCTAAAATGGGCTTATACTTCATATATCATACTTCTTAATATAATAAAACTAGTTTATACTAAACAGGGAATTACTGTAGGCCAGTGGTAGGCGATAAAGGCCAGTCGCACTTCGGTTGAGGGTTCGATTCCCACAGCCTTGTCTAACGTGATGTGCTGTCGCTCGTCCTGTAGGTTGTCCTTTTTCTAAAACTACATTACTATAACTTCCCATCAATAATATCGAAAAAAGTTCTACCCTTAAACAATACTAACATATGTCCAACATAATCCATTCCAATATTTAGGCGTATCCATTATATTGCAGTCCATTGTCATATTATAGTGAAAACGATTACCAGAGATTTCCTATAACAAGCATGTTAATACCATCGTTGATCCCCATATATCATAAGATATTCCAAACGTTCGAAGGCCTTAATCATGTATTCTCTTGAAAAATGAATACCCATTGAATCTTAGTGAAAACATGAGTGCTGTCAAAATTTAACTCTTTCCACATACCAAAATCCAAAAATTCTATATACTCAAACCATGATATAACCTTCTCCTTATATAAGTCATGAGCTCATGAATGCTATCAAACAATTAATTTTCTCCTTATCCCTTCATTATGCGTATATCATCTACTTTCCAAAAATACTAGTACCATTAATCACACTCTTTCAAAACTTAAGGAAATAAAATAGTGTAAAAATCCTTATATGTCTCTTTATTCCATAGTACCATGAGATTACTTATACAAAATTACACTTGATAAACATGTAATCATTCCACTACCTTCTTAAACCATTGAACAAGCTTCAACAATTATTTCATCTCACATATAATTTGTAGTCTCATCATCATCATCATCATCATAAATATTACCCATATGACCATACTGATTCTCTTCATGAGACTTTCCCTTAGGGAATTGGTTTGCATAATTCCCGTACATTACACATTTAAAACATTTTACCATTGTTGATGTTGTAGAAATACCATTATCCTCATCCATGGTGTTAACTGAACCTTTTCCTTTGCACTTACTGGATTTATGTCCTTCTTTTCCACACCCAAAGCATCTTCCAGTTCCTTTGAAACATTCTCCTTGATTGATCTTCCCGCATTATTTACAAAGGGGAAATTGAACTTTCTTTCCTCTAGGATCATCATGAAACTCCATATTTCTCTTATTAGTCGAGTCCGGAATCTTACCAAATTTTAGTTTATCGATCATATTATGAGATTTCTGATTCAGCATAATAATGATGTTTGGACTACCAAATCCTATTTCATTTGGTTTCTCATGAAAATTATTATTCCATTGTCCATCATATCCTCCATTATCGTGAATCTTCCTGTTTCCAGCCATTTTCTAAAACCCAAAAATAATAGTGTGAGAGGGAAAAAACATGCTAAGGAAAACAACATAGTAAAGGGGGAGTACCCTCCATATCTTACATCTTATGTTAAATTCTATGATCATTACCATAGTTCTAGGACTATATCCTATACGTATACTTATCCTTATGGACATCCCTAGACATACCCTAGAAATATATCTAGAGATCTCACTAAAGTTCTCGCATCGTAGTTTCCAAAGGTTGACTAAACCATTCCTCTGATACCAAATTTAGAGACCTGAAGATTGACGTACATGGACATTACATTACTTTTTCAGAATACTTAACACATAACAAAAATAGACACACATGGACCGTAATAGTTTAGTGTCTTTGGAAACTTGGAACATAATCCTTTAATCGTGGTGAATGATCTTCAACATCTCCCATAAAGATCTTCCCCTTTTTTTCATACCTAAAAGCTTTATTTATATCATGGGGAAAATAAAACATAAAAAGGGTGATCTCAAATGCTCAGTAAGGTTAATAATGGATAAAATAAAACATACCATATACATTTGAACTTAAAAACATTAACATAATGTTTAAACATCAAAATCTTGAGCAATGACATAAAACATGGAAGTACGTAAGGCATAGATCATAAAGAAACATTAAGAATGATAAAATAGTATGGGAGAAAAACATGTAATTTTGGAAACCATTCACCACATGTCATGATTTTCATAGTAGCCAAGGCATTGCTGCTAAGACCATCTTAGTGGACGAAGTCCCTTTCTGAATCGAGTTCACTCCTCGTTTTAGTCCTGTAACACTGAACCAGATTAACCTGTCATTCCAGCCATGTCTATCTCATGATATATAAATCATTACCCAATTCATTGGAAGGAGATATAGGTCCCACCCATCTCATAATGAAATCATTATTAATTGTGCCACAAAATAATCTTAAAATATTCATCATAACCCAACAAATAAAATGGGTTTCATAAACATCATCCCATCATCACATAATCCATATAAAAGAAATGGATATCATTTCATAATAAGGAAAGTGAAACCATGTAAATCATAGAGACATTACACTTGAAACATACACATATGAAATAATTTCATCTTAGATGGAAAATGGTTTGGATAAAACACATGAAATGAATTCTCGAGGAAAATATCATTTCTTCTTCAAAATCAATTTCTTTTCACAAAACACCATGAAATTTTAAAAGAAATATATTTTGTTGAAAATAGTAAAGAAATATATTGTAGGATGCTTCATGAAAATAAGGATTTATAAAACCGTAAAAATCCTTTCATGCTGTATATGTTAAAAAAACATTCTTCTCGTACTTTTTCCAGAAAAGTCAAAAATTACCTCGTAATGTAAACAAAAGAATGATTCCTTACATACCATGTGGTAAAAAATGGTTAACAAGGGAGTTAAACATATTTGAAAACACATTTATAAAACATGTACATGGATGATAGAAATAACCCCAGTAAATACTAAGAATAAGCAATCTTGGATAAAAATGAGTTTTGCCAAAATTATCCCTTACCTTAGGTCTGATATGCTTCGTACGTATCTGAACCTCCTATATAATGATTTATATAATTCCATTGACTAATTCAATCATAATATTCATTGTTATGATATCATATGTGTTTCACTTATGACTTTATATTACCTGTTCTTTTGTAAAATTCCATGTTAAAGAGCATTTTGGGTAAAATCATTTCATTTGTCGTCCGTGTTGACTTGTAATTATTCATATGATTACATAGATCATGATTACTTAATTAAAGAATATAGAACATGATTTATATATAATATATATTACTAATGTACAAATATATAATAGATCGATAAATGGAATGAAATACACCGTTCATGGAGACGGTAGGTCGTACGTACACATGAACGCTGTTTTCGTTTCCTTATTGAGTTGAATGGAATTAAGTAGATGAAATACATATATATATATATATATATAAATCCAGTATCTTTATAATGTCTTGTATTTCATTATTATTGCTTATATATACTTTATAATCATTCTGAAATGGTTAACATGGAGAATGAATCTAATCACGTCATGGAGACGGTAGTCCGTACGTACGCACGAGCGATGATATCATTTCCATAATTATTGAATTGAATTGGAGTGGATTATAAAATATATCATAATCAGTATGATGTTACAATAACTATGTATTTTTATTCTTTACACCATTATACCCATCCATGTAAGGTGTTGGTGGAAAAATAGATTACACCACGGCGTGAAGACGGTATTCTGTACGTACGCACGAGCGGTGATTTTGTTTTCCGTAGGATGGATAGAAGGTGAAATGAGGTTTTTTAATATTTATAATAACATATCAGTATATTAGGGATAATGATGTTATTACTTCATAATGAAACAACTAAAGAATAATTAGTTGAAGAAGAAAGAAAATTGAAAGAATCGGTAACGGATATTACCTCTTCTTGGACACGCCTCTTTGAATCCTCCTCTTAAGGTACAAAAATTGGCCCTTGAAGAAGACCAGGACCTCTAGGATGTTTCCAGGTAAGTTGATAAGGGAAATGGGTAGGGTTTGTTAGAGCATAAAGGCTCAAATTGGTGTGAGGAATAGAGGGAGGAGGTGCCCTTTTATAAGGGAGGTGAGGGGCACCTTTGGAAATCTTAAAAATATTAATTTATAATAAATCTAACCCCACTTAAAAACATCCGAAAATGACTCATATTCGAATATTAGATAATATAGGGTTTTAATATCATCAAACAATAAAATTTAGACATGTTAGGAATTTATTTTAAACATTATCAACTTGATTTATCCTTATTTAATCAATTTAATTTTATTTGGGGTAATAACATTCTAAATTTTAAATTATAAAAAATAATTACTTATATGTTGTGAATTGACCATAATTGGATACTTAATAACATTTAAGACCATATAAATTTAAATTTTTAATTTTTAATTATTTTTGTGTGTTTTAAACTATTTTATAATAAGTTATTTTTATAAAATAACAATAGTGTCAATTTTGACACTATTCATTTATTTGAATTTAAATAAAATATATACTGAAGATATGTTTGAAATAAAAGCTTTAATAGATTCATAAAAGTTCATATTTATCTACGAAATTAGTGGAGAACATTAAATAGTTCATATAATATTTAGTTTATTATTTTTAAAACCATTTGTTTGGTTTGTCTCTTTATAAAATAATTACAACCACATTTCTGTATAATTATTTAATATACTTATTTTTTGCATAAAAATTAAAAATAAAATCCTATGAATAAGATAAATATATTTCCTTTCAAAATAATACTTTTACTTGAATTTATCATCTTAAAATCACAATATTTAAATTGTTATATTTATTAAATTATGAATGTTACAACTTTGGAATCATTTAAAATAAAATAATATAAGTGTCATAATCGATTATATAATTCACTAAATTGTAAAATATTCGACAATTGGATGACTATTGTCTAAATTTACATGACCAATAAGTGTTGGTCAGGGTTTTGTGCCTTTTATGGTCACTATTAGTTTAATAAAAACTATATTCTTGATTTTTCACTAGATAAACAATTTCTTCATCACTATTGTATCATAATTAATGATAATTATTTAATCCCTAAAAATTATAAATAAATTCATATGATGTAGATAATTTTATTATATTTCTATAGACTATTTATTTTCGATGTTTCATATAGTTTATCACTATGTTAAAATTAATATACGTATAAGATTTAAGAGAGTGACATTTTGTCAGTTTCTTTGGTTTTAATAATAATTAATTTATTTTCATGGGAAAAAGTCCATTAAATGAATCTAATCCGACCCTTAGGTGATATGGGTCGACTTTTAGTCATAAAATAAGATTTTGGAAGGTGTTAGGGTAATTCTATAATCTTATATTTATCCTTAATTACCAGATTTACCTTTAACTATGGTAAATAAATTTTACCGTAGTTACTATTCATAATGACCAAAAATAAAAAGTAGCCTATTAACATAATTTGGAACCACTGATTCCAAATATGGAATCCATTTTTTCAAATTCAATACACAAATGTTGCAAAAATTAAATTAAAATTAATCCCATTTTGGAAAGAAAACGGGTTTTTGTTTAAAACATTGCAAAAGATTGAATTGATTTAACCTACGAATTCAAGGTAAAATCAATGATAATGACAAACATTATATTAAATGGTAAAATTATTTATATTTATACTTTAAAACCATTCAATATTATAATTTAACCATATAAATTATTACGATGAAAAAAGTTTTTTTTAATTAAAATATATTGTGTTTTTACTATTTATTAAAATATAAAAGTTATCAAAAAAATATCAAAACTTTATCCAATGTAAATTTTTATATCATGATTCAAAAGAATAAGTTTATTTTATAAAATTTAACTTATAAACTTCTAAAAAAATATATTTAAAATGGGTGCACCATCAAAGGGAAGCAAAACTGCATTTTTTCAAAAATACTTATTTTACCCGAAAAAATTTATTTTGATCTCATACCATGTTCTAGAAAATGTGTAAGATGAATAATAATGTTATAAATACTATTCATAACGTCTATTTCATAATAATATTATAATAATATATCACTGTTAAGTAAAACCTGATATTGCGTACAACACACGTAATCGAAGAAGGTCACGATTGCGCGTAATGCAAGCCGAGTCAGGGTTGCGTGTTGTGCAAGAATCATTTATTATTTCGTATAATAGAATCCAACCATATTTAATTTATACATTGAATATATATATATATATATATACACTCAATGTTGCGTAGAATGACTATTATAAAATGAACTTGAAATTGTTTGTAACACAATATAAGAATAGTGCTGTGTATACTTCAAGCTAATAAAACGTGTCGTATAGCACAAGATAATCATGTTGTATCATAAAACACATGAAATCAAATAAATTAAAAATAATACATATCGTAACATATTTGGTTGTTAGATCTTATGTGATGCACAAACCAATTTCCCCCGCAACAAGTGTCTCAGCATGCCGAGTCGACAAGCGGGTTATCAAGGTCCTGGTGAATGGATACGTCGGCCGCCACACCATCATTGGACTCCCTGGCCTAAGAGCCACTCTCGAGACACGTCGACACTATTTCCCTAAATCCCAACCAATTCCTCTTTTAGGGACGTCCGCACAATGTCCCAAGGAACGAACCACCTCTGATACCACTTTGTCACGAACCGAACCTACCCGGGCTCGAGCCGCAACTACCCCATGCCCGCCTCCATAGGCCAGGTGCTGGAGACCAACGCCGAAAGCACAACAACTCGGGGATGCCTTTGCCTAAATACCTGTACACACACACAACACACTCAATACAGCAGTGCAGAGTAAAAGAATATACAAGCAAAGAAAAGGGCAACTACTGTATAAATACCACAAATGTGCATCAACCTCTAAACAGTACAAAGTACAAGATGAAAAGGAAAAAGGGGAAAAACACACGTCCAACCAGAAAAGGAGCCACAACCCGGAAACAGGTAAACAAAAGAAATAGTTGACGGGTCTCCCACCTGGAACCTGGACATGACCACCGCACACGGTCCAAGCTCCCAAGCTCTTACGCTCCACTGAAGTCACACTCCACCTGTCCGTCATCTGCAAGGGCACACCATGTACGGTCAAAGCCCAAGCAGGGGTGAGTATAAAAATACTTAGTAGGATACCCCGAAGTCTCTAGGGAGCAACAAAGGAGGTACCAAAGGGTGGGTAGTAGAGCGAACAGGAAAAGTAGAGGAGTACAAATGAAAGTGAAGTAAGGAGTACAGTAAAGAGTCCATCTCAACACAACAAGAGGAAAGAACGTAGAATCATCCAGGCACAAGGAGATGGAAACGTTGAGAAGATGAACTTCTTGTTGAGTTTTCACTACCTATAGCAGGAGAGTAGACTCATCCGACCACTAGAAGCTAGACACGGAAAGCACGTGGCATACCCCGCGCGTCTTCGCCTCTCCTGGAAGGAGTGTAACCAAACCCCCGAAGTAGGTACTATAACAAGTTATATACATATCCTATAGCTCAGCAAGGAGCCCGAACAACATATTAAGAGGATCTCCATCCCGTAGCTCAGCCCATGAAAAGAGTAGCCGACAGTCCCAGAAGTAACACCATCAATGCCCAGCATCCCACACGTCTGCCCCGAACTACAAGCCAGGGGATCAATCAACACACCTCGACACTATCCCCTTTTGGCGACAATGACTCACCCGCACGGTTTTAGGTCGCGTCACAAGGACGCGTCTCAGTGGTGGAAAAAACTCCTCGTACTTGAGAGTTCTGGGGGAACGTCAACCACAACTCGTCACTGCCCCACAGTCAATAGGTCTGCTCAAAGTAGACAGGCGACCCCCTGCCCAGCCCCGCTGGAGGATCCCTAGAAGTCAATGGGTTCCCACTATATGGAGACACGGAATGTCAATGATGGGACCCACTGCCCAGCCCCGTAATAGGGTAATCCACTACCGGGCGACCCGGCTAAAGTCGGCGATAGGACCACTGCCCAGCCCAGCTGGAGGTAACCGGGCATCAGGGACCACTACCTAGCCCAGCTGGAGGTAAGCCCGGCATCTGGGACCACTACCCAGCCCAGCTGGAGGTAAGCCCAGCATCTGGGACCACTACCCAGCCCAGCTGGAGGTAAGCCCGTCATCAGGGACCACTGCCCAGCCCCGCTGGAGGTAAGCCCGGCATCAGGGACCACTGCCCAGCCCAGCTGGAGGTATGTCTGGAACTGCTATGGCCATCCCTGTTGGATGGTAACCCACTGACGAGCCCTGCTCGATACCACCTCAGCCCTACTGGAACAATCTCAGCCCTGCTAGAACAACCTCAGCTCTGCAGGAAACAACCTTAGCCCTACTGGGACAACCTCAGCCCTGCTGGGACAACCTCAAACCTCATGGGACAACCTCAACCCTACTGGAACAACCTCAGCCCTGCTGGAACAACCTCAGCCCTCCTGGAACAACCTCAGCCCTGCTGGAAAAACCTCAGCCCTGCCGGAACAACCTCCTGGGTAGAGGATCAGTGCCCGCGTAAAGTGTTGGTCACATCGAAACCACAATGCTCTACCAGGGAACACAGAGTAATGTGGGAAACTCCCCAGGCATCACAAGGTGATCCCGATCCAATCCGCTGAGTCACTGTCGAAGCGGACCGAGACAACTCACCTCAGAAAGTGGGGAAAACACCCACACTGTATGAACACCCGTAGTCACAGACGGTGTCTCCGTCCGGTGCAAGGGGCAAGGTATTGACACCCCTCACATCGAACGAAGGAGAGGAACCAAACCATCTCTTCCGGCCAAACAAACGAGAACAAGACCAGGGGGAGACCACTCAACCCTGCTGGTCAGACAAAAGAGCACCAGACCAGGGGAAACTCCACCCTACTGGTTAATCAAACGAGCACCAAGCCAGGGGAAACTCTACCCTGCTGGTCAAACAAATGAGCACAGAGGGACCCTCTACGTCGCGAGTGGTCAAAGAACGTAAAGCAGATCACGACACACACGTGGGTCCCACACGACGTGTCTCCCCAAGTCAACCCCAACCGAGCGCACAAACATTCTCAGGTACAAACCACACGTACCTCCAAGCGCTCTCGTATACTCCCAGAGTATACCTCGTTCCAGCCCAAAGGCTATCGTGCACACGGAACCCAACGTCAACATGAAGGCGTGACGTAACAAATCCACCTCAAAGGCCCATACACGACCAACCACAACTTGTGTACCATTTACATCACTCTCCCAAGAGTGCGCGATCACACACCAAGGGCCCGCTACAAAAAAGGTAGGGTGAACCACCACTGGAGCACCTTTCATGCTTCCACATTTAATAAGATCACGCAAGAGGCTTCGCACAACAAACAGATCGTACTATAGTAATCCTCATGAAAAAACATGTGATATCGACTACTTACTCGCCTCAAACGGATATCCGACGGAAATGTCACCAACACCGTCTCACGCCCGAACGGCGTCCCATGATCCCAAGCCTCGGCCCCAAAAACAGTCGGGCGCATCGCACCATTGTGATCCCCTCGGGAAAACACGTCAAAAGAAATACTCACTTGAGTGCAACAGATATCCGGAGAATAATATGCATTCCGGCTCACCACACATGAGTGGTTCTTTGTGGGACCCGCATCCCGGTCCCGAAACTCCACGAACAGATCGCACTGTTGCGATCCTCTCGAAAAAGTACACGAAATGGACTATTCACTTGTCCAAAACGGTCGCCCAGTGATAAAGCTAGAAATCACCGTCAATTCCTCAAATGGCCCTCACAGGGCCTGCACCATCATGCAGAATTATAGCGGGGAGACTGTGCCAATGCGATGCCCTTGGAAAAACACCCAACATTGACTGCTCGCACGCCTCGAACGGACGTCCGAGGAAAAAGTCGCTGAAAGCTGCACGCAGCTCAAAAGACAGGACATGGGGCCCACACCTCAACTTTGGCCTCAACGCCTAAAACCTCCCTGGAAATTTCCTCCTTGATTCCAGGGTCCCAACGCCACTGACGGCGCTCAAAATGGACGTCGGATGCGTCCGTGCCGTCCAAAACAAAATCCGCCCAATAAACGACTAACCCCTCGACGTACGTGTCGTGCCACCAAGCTCCCTCGTTTTGAGAATTAAAAATTCTCGAAACCATATCAAAAATTCCACCTCGACGATACAGTTCCACCGCTGCAGACAGCACTCAAAACGGACACCCGTAGCGGAAAATACGGGTGACCGAACACCAAGGGGGCAAGGCCCCTGGGGCTGGACCGGCCTGGGCCAGCCCGCGGCTTAGCCGCGCGGCCGGCCGCGGACACGCGGTCCGTGCGCAGACCGGCCATGAGGGCCAGTCGTGTTAGCCACGTGAAGACCCGCTCGGCGGGGGTCTTTTTCGCCGTAGTGGTCGCGCGCCGTGACCCCGGGGTAGCCGCTCCCGGGCGACCCGCCGGTGCGCCGCGGCGCTCCGCCTGGCACTGGCCTCCCCCGCTACTGAAGGTCCGTCGCACCCCGTTCTCACCTAGCCACACAACCAGACACCCACACCGTCGCCCGAGCACCCCGCTGTCGTGCCAAGCGCCTCTGCCGCCCTGCCATCCGCCTGCGCCGCCTGGAAGACCCGCAAACTTCAGCGATCATCCCCGGCCTCCTCCGAGCTCAGATTTTGATTCCGAAAGATGAGTTGGAGAGATAAAAAACTCTACTACACAACCATGGGTTTTTCTAGATAATCCGAAAAAGTTTCAATACAAATATTTGAGCTCGAAATAGGTGCGGTGAATGGAAAATGCAAACGACAAATCCTACCTCGATGGGCTTCGCCCGAAGCTTCGCCGTGATCCGTCGGAGCGGCGACTTGCCGGAGCGGAGGAGATGATGGAGGGGGGCTTCTTCCTTCGATGTGGGGAGCTTCTGGAGCCAGGGGAGAAGAGGGGAGGAAGGGGATGAGTTAAGTGTTTAAATATGAAACGTTTAACCACCCGCCCGTCGGTCCGAACCCGAACCCTCAACAAGGTCATGATTAAGCCTCCCCTAGGGTAAACACCACCTCCCAATAACAACGGTGGTCTCGGAATTTTAATCCGAGACCCGTTCAAAAGTTATAAAATTTAACGTCCGAAGCCGCTCAATTACGGGAATGCCCCTGAGACCATTTTTCACAGATGGGCCACGCTCGCAAAACATACACCCCTCCTATGGTAAACGGCACGCTCCGAACTCAACGGTGCCCTTGGTTTCCCAATCCAATCCACTGATTAAAAGATACCTACGTTTCAACATTAAATGAATTAAATAAATTTATTTAATCCGTTTATCATTCTAGAAGTGGGCGAGGGGTCTAAACATCCCTCACCGACATGCTTTATGTCGGTCCTAGGGTAAACACCCCATTCTGGACCTATCCGTACACTCGGATCTCTGATATGAAGCATCGTTTAGGAGTTAGCCCATTTTGTTTGTGTTTCCAATGTGAATGCACTGGAAACTCCATTCCGGCCACACCGGGGCTCAGAATTGCACGCCATCTGAAGGCGCTGCTCTAGAATATCATCAAAAATATTTCAAAGTCTTTCACAGAAAAAACCTGGTTCTTACAGTAGGATAATATTAGTTCATACTCGATGGAGATCGAAGCATAATATAATGTGAGTCAAAAATACTAGCTATAAGTCATTCCTGTAAACCCAAAGATTAGAATATATACCTATTGGAGGCAATGAACAATGTAAACATCATGAAAAAATGATCCACCTATGATAAATAAAGGAGAACCGACTTATTTATAAATTTCAAGGAGGAATTTTCTAGAGAGGTGATTTCTTCTTCATGTGGGGGATCCTTAGTGAAAAGAGTGATTTCTAGAATGGATCGGAGTATTTGTTACATTGGTTAGTCTTGGATGTTATCCAATCACCACAATCATTTATGGAATATAGTTTATCATTCACGGATTATGAAATCGTAAGTGAGGATATATATGTGGATGAAGAAAATATGGATGTGATTGAAGAATATCATAGACCAACAAATGTCAGCGAAATTTATAGCTTTCTAGATGTGATAGATAAGATCAATGATTTTTGATATAATTTTAATGAATTCTAAATAAAATAACTATGATTACATGTAAGGGATTCATGTTCTTATAGATAGATGAATTCAAATAATATTTCACAGAGTTTAAGGAAATGGTAGTTACAACACCTATATTCACAATACATTGTAATGTAGAAGGGTTTATGATATATAGTGATTCATAAATGAATAGATTTGAATATTTCCCCATGTAAAATGAAATGGTAGTATCCTATGGCTGATTATAATTATTATATCATGAGAAAAATTATATAACATGTGATCTAGGTAAGGAAAAGATAAAATATTTATTAAATATTTGTTGGAATTATATCAACCTTAAAAAATGCTAAAAATTAATATATTTATTAAAGATTATAAATTATAAATTCCCATCAATGGAGTTGAACATGTGATTAAGTGGATTGTATAAGTTGAATATGGTAAATGATTAACTAATTCCTCACCAGTTTAGAATGTTAAAAAACATGGACGATACAATGTTCATGAAGGAACATGTTACCATATCCAAGATGAGTTTTCAATAATAATCAATACTCATTGATTTATAAAGGAATGAACAAGGAATCATAAGTGATGGGGACAAATATAATCTTTCTAAAATGACTAATTAACCATAAATATATGTGAATATCTTGAAGGAGTAAAAGTAGAATATAGATCTATAGAATATGGTAAGAATCATTCCATACATTAACTATACCATTAAATTAATTATAAGATATATGTAATGAATATGTGTCCCTTAAATACAATAATTAAAGAAGGATCTATTAGATAATGCACGGAGATCATAATTCTATATCCATCCAAGAAGCACAATGATTTATACATATGTAGAGGATAATTTTTGGTGTGAAAAAACAAATAGAGAGATTTAATAGTATATATTGTGATTCTTAGTACTCTGAAAATCTAATATTAAAAGAGAAATGATTATGTGGATGATGATTAAATCACCCCTACATATAGGAAAATTTGTTAAAATCACCACATATTTCATCATTTTACTTCCCATGAATATTAAGTAAATACTACCATTTATAATGTACTTTATCGCCTTTCAAAAAATTCATATTTCATTAATTTTAATGAATATTTTTCACTCAATTAATATTCCACAATATACAGAAATTATGTTGTAAGGCTGTAGGGAGTATATATATGAATTTTATTTTATTGTGATATGCTTTTTACCTCAATATTTTTTATAATTCATCATTAATAATTAGATACATATCCAATGTTCTATAATGACTACCATTCTAATACTTTTGGTAAATCAAAATTTACAATTCATACTCTAGGATATATACTAATATCCTATCAAATAAATTTGAAAATACGTTTGGACCATCACCATCCCCAAAAAAAATTCTCATATAACAGAAATTTCCATTATTGAATTAGAATGAAACAATAAAATTTATTTTTTTGGAAGAGGTTTAGGACTCCAACATATTAGAATTAATATTGATATCATGATTTTTTTGGATTATATCTTTATCATGAAATGTTAGTGACAGTTCAAACCATTTAGTGAGACATTGAAACCGTAAAAAGATAATAGAAGAGTATTGTAGATAATAGTTAGTAAGAATTAGAATTTAATGTTAGATGAGGTAATCATTTTAATATAATAGTCAAATGTCTTTTTGATATTTTCGAAAAGGTATTGTTTATCCCAAGATTCATTAGCCATTTAGAAACTCTTGATTATAGCTAGATAGTGGCTTATATTATAAAATATCTTTTGAACCACTCCTATCTGTATGATTTTATCAACACATAACCCTTAAAAAGTTCATATTTTAAACATTACATGTAATAATATTAGAATAAATACAACTTTAAAATGATATATATTAAAATGAACAACCAGTATAAATTAGAGAGCATTGGGATATAAGAATATAAAATAAGAACACTCACTTGGTTAATGTTATATGAAGGAATAATAATTTTGGGGAACCAATTTAAGAACCATAAGTTGTAATGATATAGAAGAGTATTATTTTTTCATGAATGAGATAATATTTTTGGGAGAAAACTATTTTAAACAAGGTATAATATATCACCACTTTAATTTAGTGTATGTTTACTTTTATATAAATCATTGTAGGTTGATATTTTGTGGGGCCTAGAAACCAATCTAAAATCAATAATTCCATATATAATTATGGATGAATATAAAAATAAATAAAAAATAAATTACAATATAAATATATAAATAAAAATGTGTAAAATTACTAATGGAACAAAACCACAAGTAAACTAAAATATTATATGATTGAAATTGTCATCGTCAAGATATTCCTTGATGATTATAATACTAGATATAATTTTTGAAAGAATTCAACATGTTATAAATTTTTTATTACTCATAAAAAAATATATCACAGAATAAGATTAATTATATTATAAATTTATTTAATGTTATGCATTTGAATTTAATAAGACTGTTATATATGAGACTATTGTCTATATGACTGTAGGATATATAATTATTTGATATAATATTATCTAATAGGTATGTAAATGTTGTGTAATAATTAGTATGAATTTATAAAAAATTTAATTCTAATATTATAATTCTATAATGAAATAAATAGATAATAATCAATTAAACATGTATTATATAAATATATTCGTTTTTTGTTACATATTATTATTATTATTATTATTATTTAAAATATTTTTATATATTTTTATATTAGAAAAAAATTATAATTCTAGTTTATAAAAAAAATTATTCATAAAAGATTAAAAAATAATTTAATGGGATTTGATTAAAATCATTAAATATTAAAAATAATATTGTAGAATGCATATTTTTAATAGTGTTGTGTATTTTCCTCTTAATAATTTAAATTTATCAATTTTAATGTATTATTATAATAAATTTATATGATTAATGGTATAAAAAAACTATATCGACACTCATTTAATTAGTAATTGATAAAACATATGATTGAGAAGACTTATTTTTAAAAAAATTATATTTTTGAAAAACGATTTTTTAATGTAATTTTTTTCCTTAAAATGATAAATTTTTCATGTTTATAAAGTCAATTGGATTAAATTTAGTTTATATTTAGAATAAACATTTTGAAAATAAATAAGAGAGTAAATATAAATTTTTCTTAGACAAAAAATAAATCACCAAGTTAATAATTGAGTTATTACAATAATGCTGGAATGAGATAGAAATGATCAATTATGTTGTAAACTACAAAAATATGTATAAAATTACATGTATATTTTATTTATGATAGGAATGTGTACCTATATCTCTTATTTTTTTCATTATATCCAATTAATCTGTAAAATGACAAGCTTACACCTCATTGAATGAGTATTTGTCAAAACGCCACTCAAAACTAACCAATAAAAGGAGATCACATTATCCCCTCAATACCCAATATTTTACAACATTTATATCTTTTATGACTATAAAAAATAAAAGTATTAAATTGTTTATAAACATTTAGTAGCCTATATTTCAAATAATGTGTATTAAAATCTTCACAATAAAGAAACCCATTTTGAGAAGTGATTATATCAAAGTAAATATATATGATTCATCAATGTTATCAATTAAATATTATTCTCAAATATTTATAAAAATAATTATCAAATAAAATTATTTTATATTTATCTCATTATTAATCCATGAAATATATATTTTCATTATATAACTATGTACTGTTACTTATTCATCTATATAACATGTTCTTGATCGGGTTTGATCAACCACCGAGATGAACAATGCTATACCAACAACATTATTTTCATCATGTATGGTTATCAAGAAATTAATAAAGGTAATATATTATATGAAATATTAAATTATTATATGAATTTATTTCTATAATTGTATGATAAAAATAAATATTGATTATAAAGTACCATGTTGCAATTAGTGACTTACCAAAAACATTCACATCAAAGAACATATTCACACATACCAAAACTATATAACACCAAAAATAGAGATGGAATAAATAAAACATTGAAAAAAATTATTTAACTAGCTTGAATAATCTGTGAATGACAAAAGGATTATTAATGTTTTATGACACACATCGTTATTCTAAAAAGTTTACACAAAAATAAAACATACTAACATATGATAATGTAAATAAAAAACTAGTAACTAATATTTGTGTTCTTAATTATTGTGATTAAATTATATAAAAGCTAATATATGTGGGTAATTTTTATGAATAATCTATTATTATGGACAAGTTTATTTTATGGATTGTTATATAAAATTCGTAAAATTCAGGATTCTTGGTAATGTTTTTTCCAATATCAGATTCTAATTGATATTGGATACATCTAAATTACTATACTGGGAAATTTAAATTTATTAATCTCAAAAACCATATTTACTTAATTATAAATTACTTTTTTATTATACTCTATAGGCGATTTAATCCTACAATCACATGTTTTTAAACATAAACATTCATTAATTGTAATCCAATGTACCATGTGGGCTAATTTATTTGAAAGACTGGGACCACAATACAAAAAAGTGAGATTAAAATAATACTTCATTATTTTTATTCTCTAAATTATTCTCCAATGTTCATTCATGATCCTAAAAATTCAAGGGATAACATTGGGAATACATAGATAATGGGATGAGATAAAAATTCCATTAAGAGAAAATACATGATAATTATACAAAACATATGAATCAAAGGTATAATGTGATATTTAAAAGGATGAGTCTCATGATTAATAACATGGGAGAATAAAATATACAATAGGGCATCAAAAGATCATTACAACAATGTAGATTTGGTATAAACATAAAAAACATAGTTATAGGTCAAGCCTAACCACAAAGACAACATCACATGGTAGAATGAGTCCAATAATTTTTTATGTTCTTTCCCAAATCCCATAAATTATTTCTAATGAGACTAACACATTAGTCAACACATTGGAGGTATATATAATACCATGCCCTCTTATTATGTTCATATAATATAGATAAATACAGATTATATATAAAGAAATCTATCATAAGTCATAAATATTAGAATAATACTTAAAAAGAAAATTAGGTATATAATCGTATCTTGTATCATAATCAGAAGATATTTATTAATGAATGAATTTGATAAAGAAGAATAAAAAACATATTATCCCATCAACTAAAGGGATAATAATAATTGTATAAATTTTAGAGATATATATAAATTATTTATATTCAATCCATAACATAAAATATTTTCATCATTGATGATAATGTCTTCAAAATATTACATTTAATTTTTTTGGGAAAAATATCATTTTTAATTCGAAATCACATCCTCAATATCTAGAAATTTAAAAATATTAATGAAAAAAATTATCTTAATATGAAACATGGAAAAAAATAATGTTTCCACAAATAATTGAATGGTCATGATAGTGGGTGAATCAATATATGATGTATATGTTAAAAAAATAGTACATTTACACTATCTTAAAATATATAAAACATACCTTGTTTAGAAAATAAAAAGATGAATAATTTTTAAAAAAATTCCAAAAATTAAATAATTGGTAGAAATTTAATTAATAAATAATTTGGATAATGTTAGAATATTTCATAAAAATAAATTTTAAAAAATTGTATATTGATAAAAATTCACTTTTGACTAAGGTGAGAAATAAATTCATCTTTTCTTAAAATCATTTTCTCATTCCATTAAAGTACTAAAATGAATAAAATGACACTATTAAATAAAAACATCCTAAATTACCAAAGGATAATAAAATATATTTTCTATCACCCCTATGTTTCAAAAAATATTTCTTATATAAATTAAATTTATTGATTCCTTGTTTTACGTGAAACATTGTGTTAGAATGAATTGTGATATGCTATTAAAAAATATTATTTAAAATGAAAGATATTTCAAAGACTTTGGAGTAATGTGTTTTAATAGTAACAAAAAAATTATGGAAAATTTAGGGTCATGTATGTATAAAACTAATTCATTGGTTATCAACTAATTATAAATGTAAATAAAACATCATTTGAAATAATATGTAATATTTTTCATAAATATAGTTTTCATGAATATAATGTATTTTTATATTTAAAAAATAAATCAAACCACAATTGATGAGTGATATTAATGAAACTTATATATCATTTAATTTAAAAAACATGTTAAACATTTAACAGATATTTTTCATAGAAAATTAATGAATTAATCTAGTTTTATGCTAAAATTGTATTTTTCTCAGAAAATAGCTTTTGTCACAAATTCTGCACTTACATTAAAATTATTATTTTATATTCATAGGAATTGAATATGATAAAATTATTTAAATATTTAGATATTATAATTTAATATGTTTTAAGTTGGAACCTTTTATTTATGGTCAATATGAATAGTAATCATGAACCAATTAATCACATCAATAAAGGATAAAATGGGTAAATCAAGATTAAAAATAAGTGATAAGGCCACAATTATTCATCTAAATTATTATTTTATGAATTTAATTGGAACCTTAACACAATAATATCTATAATGAGAATCTTAATGGTCATTTTTCTGTTAAAATGACTTATAAATTATTTATAACAAAGAATGTTACAAAATGTCACTCTTTTTGTTTTTAATATCCTTTGTGTTCTTACATAGGGACAAGAATCAATTAAAGTTGAATATTAATATCCATTTTTGGAATAATGAAATTATATTTATGAATAAAATTTATTTATAATTTTTAGATATAATTTTATAACCTATATTTCCTACAAAACTTCATAACATAATTTAATAAATAAATGGGGAAAAAGATATTAAAAATATTAAATGCTATATTATTTGAGTATTTTACAGGGTTACACTAATTAAATAGGTTAATATTGCCTATTTTTTCTATGTTAAATGTTTATATTTGAGTTCAGACATTGAATCAATGTATTTTAAGTCAAATTAAATGAATACTGTCAAAATTTACAATAATAATAAATTGGACAATTGTGGTCCCGTGATTAACTAAAAAGTGATAATTATATCATTTAATGATAAAAACACTTGTTATAATAGTTACATTAAAATAGGATAACTAAGGGTTAATCAAAATGATATGTTTTAAAATTACACCAAAATATGTCTAAATTCTATTGGACAATGAAAATTCAATCCTATCATAACATAAATTCATATCTATTTCCATTTTGATCCATTTGGGTTGATAATGAATGTTTTATCATTGAACTTTTTGAAAAATCCCAAAAGTGCCTCTCGCCTCAATTACTAAGTGACAGCTCCTCCCTCACATCATTATACAACTTTTTGTCTCATATCATGACCTAGTCTACCAATTTCCTTTTTAAAATTACCTATCCACATCCTAGGGGTGTTGGTCTTTTAAAAATACTAACACTATATCTAATTATAGGAGGCATAAAGGAGTCGTTCCAAGGAAGATGAGGTTAGAGGGCATTTGAAGGATGAAAAACATGAGGTAAGGGTTTATTTCAAAATTTCATAAATATTCATGATTGTTTTCTATGAATACAGTAGAAAATATGTCTATTATATATCCATGTTTTGTAAAAAAGTTAATATATTTATTTTCCATTTCCCTATAATGGTTTATAGTCACTTTTACTCATTCTAGACTTTTTACAAAAACAGTTTGGAAGGATTCTTTTTTTCATCTTCCAAATGAGGTAATTTGGGAATTTTTCAAAAAAAAATTATGGAATGTTTTTTATGTCATATGTAATCAAAATATTTTCCCACTATTATGAATAATTTTTTATTTTAATCGTCCTTTGAATGCTTACATGGTTAATTTCAAGGAAAATGTGTTCCATTATAATTGTTTATCTTTTATAAAAGAAATTATTTTGAAAGGGAAATGTAAATTTATGTAGGAATGTTTACAAGTGATCTTTCAAAAATAATTTCCCATCTATGATGAGATTATTTAATGTAACTTAATTTTTTTACTTGGGATATTATCTAAGGATACCATATTTATTCATTCTATTTCTGATTTATGTTTATAATGAAAATATGAAATATTTATGAAATCCATTTCTTTTCCTTGGGTTAGGTTATGATGATATGATTTTGAAACCCATTTAATTTCCATGGGCTATGTTATGAAGAATTTTTTTACAGAACCCATTTATTTTCATGGGTTCTGAAATAATTATTTGTTTATGATGTTTTGGAACACATATATGTGGTTTCCTAATTACATAGGTGGGACCTATACATCCATCCAATGCATTTGGAATAATATTGATATCTCATGACATAAAAAAATAGTTTTGAGAGAACATAGATTACTAGGGGTTATTTTACACTATGATAATCTAGGGAGTGAAACATTACTACTGTGATTATTTGGGATGTGAACCCTTTCCACTATGGAAAACATGTAAATAACCCTTGAATATCAAGGAAATTATTTTCAATGCATATTTGTATGATAATATTCAATTTATTATTCATATATTATAAGCTAATAATACATGTTCAATGATTTCATTACGATTTATGCCATAAAAACATCAATGATTTAATCCATGACTTACTATTGTGATATTTTATATGAATGTTATGGTTTTTAAATGTTATGACCATGTTCTTACACCCTTATTCTCTTGTTATGCTTTTGTGGTCATTGATAACTCCATTTTTTTACCATAAGTGAGTATTTGAACTCAATATTTTACTATGTTTCCTTTACCTTGGTTATTAATAAGAGTATTAATTATGATATTTCTAATAAGGGTTCTTGTAATGAAGAAATAATTGGGAGATGATATTGATATTTTATGAACTAGTTTTCCAGGTTTTCATGTTTCCAAAGGCACTCGACCTAATTTTATTGAAGGGATCGTGATGTTATGAAATAAATAATCATTTATTAGGACATAATATCTATTTTATAAATTCATAGTTCATTATAGATTGAATCAGAAAAACTTTTAAAAAACATACCAAAATAAGGATGAGAAAACATTAGTAATAACCCCATGGATATGTATAAGTACAATATAAAATAATTTTTTTTTGGAAATGATCATTAATGAAATAGCTTAAACCAAATGTTTCATAGAATAATGTTTCATTATTTATACATAATATAAATGTTTTTTATGATCATTTGGTTTCCCCCCATTATTATTTTTTCATACATTATTTTTTTGTCTTTCATCACTAGATAGTTCCCAAAGGAGTTATATTAATGTTGAATGAAATGGAAAATGAAAATTGTGTCTTCTTGAAAAACTAAATTTTATGGCTGATGGAATGAAACACCTTATTAATATACTCACATAACATCCTAAAGCTATAAATCATGTTATGTTTCCAAATGAGAACGGGTTGGATAATGTTCGGTTTAGTCCATTATGGGGAAACATACACCATTTAGTGGGTCTATTGACCTACTAGTCATTGACCATTGGATTTGTGCCAAAAATAGTATTTTCCCTTATTTAGTTTTTAGAACATGAGAATGTAATCTTGGATAATTATCATTTGGAAGGAGAATTAAATTAGTGGTGGAAAAATATCTAGAATATCATAGGATAATAAGAAATCAAATATATAGGGTGAGGAAAGCATAAAGTATTATATTTAGACACATAATATCTTCATATAGTTCATGTGAATATGGGGAAAGAATTCATGGAGTTAAATTTAAAGGATGAGGAATACATTGGTACTTATTAGGAATATTTAACATGAATTATTAGGTACACTTATGATATTATCATCCAACATCAAAATAAGGTTGATAAATTCTCTAGTTGATTAAAAACAAGAATATGTAGGTAATTATCCATAAGGGATATCAATATCTATGAATAAATTGTCTGATGTTCTCTGACGGTGGATAGGGAGAATAGAGTTACCCATAAATCTCTTGGTTATGAAAAATAATCAATGTAATTTAATAGAAATTCTAAAAACCATGTCGAGAAGAAGATGTGATTTTATTTATGCTCTATGTATGGAAGGAAATATGGGTTAAATTGTCTAAAAGGAACTGGTAAATGATTCACTTTTTGGAAAGTAATTTCATTAGGAATTTTAATGGGGAATTTATGGGATGAAGTTATATAAGGCCCCAGCCTTAAACCTTACATAAAATTGAATTATTTGAATAATTCACATTGAGGATCTTTTCAGTTTTAGAGTTTTAGAGAATTATGACATAACTTTTACATCACAAATGATTACAAAGTAGACACTTCTACTAAGTTTCCATAATAAAAAAAACTCTTAAAAAGAAACATGTCTAGTTCCATGTTTTATATAGCGTGGAATTCCCTTGATCCCATACTTGACCTTATTCCACTTTAAGTCCTATGAAAAACATTTCAAAAAAACTTGGGCTGAGCATAAAAATCTCAGTAAGGGATACACAAAGAATGAAAACTGTTACTTTTTCAAACATTAAGTAAACCATGTATACTCTATCAAATTAATACCTTCACCTTCATGAAGTAGTAAAAACTCTTCACTAAATAAATTATCATTACTTACCTTTTTGTAACCAAAGGGTTACCATAAAACCCATATAAAGAACACATAGCATATATAAAGTTAACTTGGGACATAAACATACTTAATTGGAATAACCATACGGTCTACTTCCACACACATCACTTAATGGAATAGCCATACGACCAATTTCCATACATACTTAATGGAATAGCCATACGACCGACTTCCATACCCAATGCATTGGAGGTTATAACGTAACCACCCGTCCTGGTATTCACGGCACCACCTGTCATATGGTTTATCACGTAACCACACGTCAAATGTCCAAGTACCAATATAAAATCATAAGACATAAAGAAAACATTTTCACACTTTGATCACAATATATCATTCAAATATATTGACATAACAAATCCAATATAAAAACCTTTTTCAATACCAAAATACATAAAAGAGTATATGGTATTTATTTCATTTAAAGAAAACATTACGGCTTGTTCAGGAAGCCAAAGACCAAATAATACTCACGGCGGATGAAAAGGTTTTTGTCACTGCGTACGTTAAAAAAACATTCCCTTTTGTCGTTTAGTAAAGTGCTTCGTAGAAAAATATTCCTTTTGTATAAAAGTAAAATTCAAAGGGGTTTATACACCGTATAAAAGAAAGTTGTGTATAAAACGAAATATGCCTCAATGAAAGGAGATTGAGACAATGTCCCTTACCTCAGGTCCGACTTGACTTGATCGTTCTTTAATCTCCTAAATAAAAAACTTGAGTTAATTTCTACTTTATTATGAACCTTTTTCAAATTCATTATTCCTTTTATATCACTTATTGCCATGTCATGAACACTATGTAATTATTTAAGTTAATAACGGTCGTTTTAACGATCATTGGTACTTGAGTCCAAAATAAACCCATTATAATTACATGTTGTTCATGTATCCATTATATCCAGAATTATAATCATGATGTATATATCATATATATCCATTATATACATGTACTTTTAATATTACATTACATTTGGGGATAATAAATGAAATGCACCGTTCATGGAGACAGTAAGTCGTACGTACGCATGAACGCTACTTTCATTTATATCTCATACATTAATGGAAATAAATAATAATGATATAGAGGTATATTATAATTCCTTTATAACATCATATATAATAACTTTAAATCCGTCCTTTACACGTCCCACATATGGCATTAACGAATCACATCACTTTGAGGGGGCGGTAGTCCGCACTTCCTTAAATGAAGATATCGTGTTTACCCATAATGGAAACCATAAAGGTATGCCCAAAATTAAAAATACATAATCTTAAAGAAAATATAAAAATATTATATATCATATATAAATATAGTGACATCTTAATGGACACCTTTGTCGGTGTTAAAGGAATGTTGAACAATCATCGTTTCGGGAGGCATAAATTCACCATCCACGGAAACAGTATGTTCATTAACCATTCGATGAAGGTGTGTGTAAGTGTAGCTCAAATACTTCTTATAACAACATCCTAGTATATTTAAGATACTTTAGATGTTACAAAATAAATAAATAAAAAGAGTTTAGGGGGTTGGAGAAGCAATGTAATACAAAAGGACTCAAGTGAAGCCATTACCTCAAAATCGGGTAACTCCCTTTGATTTGAGCTCAAAGTCTTCCTTGGAAAGACTTATTCCCAAAGTGAGGATTAAAGGAGTAAGAGAAGGAAGTTGAGAGACAAAATGGGTAGGTGTTGGCCGAGCCAAAGGCTTTGGGAGTGTGGGTAAGGAGGTAGAGGTGGGGGCCTTTTATAAGAGGAGAGGAGGGGCACTTTTGGAAAGTAAAGAAATATTACTTTATTTGAAAATCTTTTTCGGTTTTAAAAGGACCCTCATTGATATAATTCGTGGATAAGGTGATAATGGTTCGAAATCCACCCGTCCAATAAGATTTGGACATGTTTAGTTCATATATTTTACATTATCATTCCATTTTATTTAAATCGTCAAATAAGGATGTCATCGCTGCATCATTATTATGTCATAAATAATTTAATTTATTTAATGTCCAAAAATTACAAATAAACTACTATGATTTAGGAACTCTTTTTATCTTTAAAATGACTATTTATAATCAAAATTCTGACTTTTATAACCCCATTTAAAAATTGTTTTAGTAAAACATGTCATGTTTGTGCCATTCTTTTACATTAACATTAAATAAAAGGTATTTATGTCATTTTACAACCAAAGTGGCTCCATGGGGTCCCCAAGTTGACCCATGGCTTGTCTTGGTCGGCCATGACATATCCAATGAGGGTAGTACATGTGTCTAGGTCATCTCATATTATTAAAACATTATTTTTACCTTAAACTACACTAATTACCACTAATCGCGATTAAAAACTTAATAAGTTACTATTCAAAAAAAATTATTTTAATCTCATTGAACCAAATTTTACTTCTTAGTGACAACCATGTATGTCTTATTTTTGAAATTCAATACACAATGGTGGAAAAATTTCATTTAAATGGAAAATCAGTTTTTATAAGTACCACTTAGTGATTTCACTATTCATCAAAAATTGATGTTTTTCAGAAAAATTACAAAAATTCACCCTAAGCAATATTTGATATTCAGAATTAAAAAATGAAGTCCATTTTACAAAATTCAAAACATATAAGTCAAATTAATTAATTTAATAATTAATTCTTGCTTCCATGAAAAATAGCGTGTTTTTGTGAAACAATAAGTATCAAAAGATTGACACTAGTTTAAGTCCGATTTCAAATTGAAATTAACTCCAACGACCACTATTGGATTTAATGGTAAAAATATTTTCCAATTTCACTCTAAAACCAATTCAAATAATAATCTAATCATATAAATAAATTAGATCAAAAAGAGGTTTTGAATTAAAATACAACATTTACAGTATTCATTAAAAAAATGAACTTTATCGGAACGATACCAAAAATTTACACAAAGTAAATTTTGATGTCACGATTATAAAGAAGAGTTATATTTGGTCCAATAGAATTTATAATATTGATCAAAACTATATTTAATGACTGTTCACCGTCAAAAGGTGATAAGTGAACCCTTAGTAAATATTAGGGTATAAATGCCAAAAATTGAATTCTTTCCGTATTTTAAGCCTTTATCTTTTATTGGGTAAATATAAAAACATTTAAAAACATATATAATCATATTTTAGTTATTTCTATCCATTCCCTCCAGTACAACGGCTACATGTTAACTACCATTTAGAATAATATTATTATATTACTAGTGTGCAACGTAAGATTTCAATGAAACTCATCGTTGCGTATCGAGTACGCTATCAAAAGTAGAAACCCCTTTTAATTAAAATTAATATTTAATTAGTAAATATTAATTAATATGAAAATTATTTATTCTTTATATACCTGGGATGTTACATCCTTCCCCCCTTTTGGGAATTGTGTCCTCGCAATTTTATTCACTTATCAAAATAAATGGTGGTATTTATCCCTCATAGCATTTTCAGATTCCCACGTTGCCTCTTCAATCGCATGGTTTTTCCACAAAACCTTTACCTGATGAATCACCTTATTCTGTAACACTTGCTCCCTGTGGTCAAGAATCTGGACTGGTTGTTCTTCATAAGATAGGTTCTCTTCCAGCTGAACTACCTCTGGACTCAAAACATGAGATGGATCTGGCATATACTTCCTCAACATTGAAACATGAAAAACATTGTGTACCTGAGATAAACTCAGAGGTAAAGCCACTCGATAAGAAAATGATCCAACTTTCTCCAGAATTTCATATGGTCCAATGAACCATGGACTCATCTTTTGTTTCTTACCAAATCTCATCACACTTTTCCATGGAGAATCCTTGAGAAAAACATGATCACCTACCTCAAAAGATAGATCCTTCCTCCGGTTATCCGCATAACTCTTCTGCCTACTCTGAGCTGTTCTCATGTGTTTCTGAATCAACTGAACCTTTTCTGCCATCTCTTCTACCAATTCTGGTCCCATCAGCTTCCTTTCACCCACTTCATCCCAAAATGCTGGAGTTCGACACCGCTTCCCATATAATGCCTCAAATGGTGCCATCTATATACTGGAATGAAAACTGTTATTATAAGAAAACACAACCAAAGAATGATGTTGGTCCCAACTTCCCTGATAATCCATCGAACAAGTCGTAGCATATCCTCCATGGTCTGAATTGTTCGTTCTGACTGCCCATCTGATTGAGGATGAAAAGCTGTACTAAAATTTAATTCAGTACCCAACGACTTCTGAAGGCCTTTCCAAAAGTTAGAAGTAAACCTGGGATCACGGTCATATACAATGGAGAGAGGAACTCCATGTAACCTGACTATCTCTTTAAGATACAAACGGGAAAGTTGATCTAGGGAAAAAGTATCTCGTATAGCAAGGAAATGAGCAGATTTGGTCAAGCGATCAACAATAACCCAGATTGCATTATTACCTCGAGATGCCCTCGGTAATCTCACAACAAAGTCGATGGATATGTTCTACCATTTCCACTCTGGCACTGGAAAAGGCTGAAGCATCCCTTTAGGTAACTGTCGCTCTGCTTTAGCCTACTGACAAGTCAAACACTTCACAGTAAAATCAGCAATATCTCTTTTCATTCCATCCCACCAGTAATACTTATACAGATCTCTGTTAATCTTAGTACTGCTAGGATGAACTGAAAAAGGAGAACTATGAGCCTCAAATAACAACTTATTCTTCAACTGTGAATCACAAGGCACACATAATCTCTTCCCAAACCTCAAAACACAATCATTATCAATGTTGAATTCATGCAACTTACCTTTCTGAACTAGCTCTACCTTTTTCTGTAACTCGTTGTCTTGATTCTGTGCTTGCTTGATTCTGTCTAATAGAGAAGATTTGACTGATACCTAGAACAAAACAGAAGGACTTCCTGTACTAACAACTTCTATGACAAAGTTCATTAAATCAAAAACCAAAGGATCTCATTCCAAACGTAGCATGATTAATGAAGCATTACTTTTTTGACTCAAAGCATCAGCCACTTTATTTTCTTTTCCCAGATGGTAATGAATAGTACAATCATAATCCTTGATTAATTCCAGCCATCTCCTCTGTCTCATGTTCAATTATTTCTGAGTGAATATATACTTTAAACTTTTGTGATCAGTATATATTTCACACTTTACTCCATACAAATGATGCCTCCAAATTTTTAAAGCAAAAACAACAGCAGCTAATTCCAAATCATGTGTAGGGTAATTTACCTCATGAGTTTTCAACTAACGTGAAGCATAAGCAATTACCTGATCATTCTGCATTAGGACATAGCCAAGTCCCTTCAACGAAAAATCACTATATATAACAAACTCACCATTCCTGGAAGGATGTTCCAAAACTGGAGCATTCACCAATCTTCTTTTCAACTCCTAAAAACAATCATCACATTCTTTTGTCCAGTTGAACTTATCACCCTTACGAGTTAGCTTAGTCATTGGACTAGATAACCGTGAAGAATTTTCAACAAACCTTCGGTAGTAACCTACCAAATCAAGAAAACTACGGATCTCGGTTACATTTGTGGGTCTCAGCCATTCTTCAACAACTTTTGTTTTAGTAGGATCAACAGTTATGCCATCTTTTGAAACAATGTGACCCAGGAAATAAATTTGTTGTAACCAAAACTCACACTTTCTGAATTTTCCATAAAGTTTCTTTTCTTTTAAGGTTTTCAAGATAACCCTTAAATGAATTTCATGTTCCTCTTTACTTTTATAAAACACCAAAATATCATCAATGAAAACAACCACAAACTTATCCAAGAACTCATGGAAAATTCTATTCATAAGGTCCATGAATACAGTAGGTGCATTAGTTAACCCAAAAGGCATAACTACAAATTCATAATGGCCATATCTTGTACGGAACGTAGTCTTTGGAACATCTGCTTCTTTTACTTTCAACTGATGGTACCCCGACCTCATGTCAATCTTCGAAAAATACTGAGCTCCCTGGAGCTGATCAAACAAATCATCAAAATGAGGAAAAGGATAATTGTTCATGTAAAGACCTGTAAAATTCAAGGGAAATTTTTTCTTAATTTTCTTTAGAATTTTACAAGAGCGCGGTTTCAGACGGCACCTGATTCCGAGGCCCGGAGTGCCCGGAATTAATTTCCGAAGTTTGGCTCGGGTACGTTCAGTGAACGAACGAGCGGGAATTCCTAACTTTTGATCCGGTGCTCGGAATTGAAATCCGAGGGCACCGATGAACTCGCAGCGCCGATATTCGCTTAAAGAGACCTTTTCGGGAGTTGCGTTTGTTGCGGGTTGTATGTTAAGTTTTGGGGATTTCAGTTGAGTTAAATAAAATTTGTGTAAGACAAATTTTATTTTTAACTAGTTTAAACCTATCAAAGGTGGTTGGAAGTGGGACCCACACCCACTTAACCTCCCTTGGGTGGATTAAGTGTGGTGGGGCCCACACGAACCCCTAAACCTTTCAAATCCTCCCAACTCCTTTAACGCCTCTTTTAATGGCTTAAGTTTACTTAATTAATTAAGGGAGTTAAACCCTTTTTGAATTTCAAACCTTTGAAATTCTTGTGGTTAAGTGATGTAATAATATAAGTTAAAGCTTATATTATTCTAGGGGATTCTTTTAACACCTTGGGAGGATTTCTTGAGAGCTTTGGAAGCTTTTCTTCTTCTTCTTCAACTTGACGAAGAACCTTCGAAGAACGAAGAACGCTCAAACTCCGACGAAGAACGACGCCTCTCTTCTTCGTCCTCGGTGTCAACATGAGGGAACGCCGCTTCCTCCCCGGATTCCCTTCGTCGACATAAGAGGTTTCTCCAACGACATATCACATCGGACGTATCTCTTCGTCAACGGACTTGACGAACGACTACCGCGACGCCCGATCTCCGCGACGTCGACTTCCGCGGACATAGTCAAATCCTTGACTTATACCCGAGGTAGGGGTTGTTGTTTAATTCTTAAATTATTCCTTTTCTTGAACGTGGATCTCGCATGTCAACTTGAGGCTTGAATGTTTAAGTTGAGTTATGTGCTTAACGTGAGGGGGCCGGACCGCATGAACACGGCCGAACCCCCTCCATCGTTCATGTTTAATTATTTTGCGGAAGAAAGAAAGTGGCGTGGTGCCGTCGCACCACGCGGATGAACGTGCAAATATCTTGCGCGATGCCGTCGTGCGCACCATGGAAGAAACAACAAGAACACGATGCCGTCGCGCCGCGTTGAATGAATATCAGAGCACGGCAAAGGGGCGCGGTGCCGTCGCACCGCGCCGGATGACGAACACCGCGGCCGGTTCCGGGCCGCGGCGGGACGAGGAGACCGCAGCCGGTTCCGGGCCGCGGCGGAAGAGAAGACCGGCGGCCGGGCCACCGGCGTCGGAAGCCGAAGAGGGGAACGGAAAATTCCGGTCCCGTTGGAGAAAACCGGCCGGCCAGCTGGCCGGCCGGATGCCGTTAAACCGGGGAATTAATTCCCCGGCCAGCCTGTAAAACCCCCCTCTTTAAGAGGGGGGCGGTTCCATGAAAGGGGGGCAACAGCCCCCCCGGTTCCTCTAATTAAACCGGCCCCCACGTGGGGGGCCGTTTGTTGCAAAGGCGCGGCACAAGGCCGCGCCGCCTTGTCAATCCGCGGGGGTTTGATCCCCCCCGCGCGGCCTCCTTGCGGCGACAAGCCGCCCCACCCGCGCGGCCTCCATGCGGCGCCAGCCGCCAAGCCACCGCGGCCCGCCGCGCCGCCGCCGCCCCGCCCCGGGGGGGGGGGGGGGGGGGTCGGGCCGGGTCGGCCCGGACCCGGACCCCCCCGTTTCGAACCAGAATTGGTTTTTCGCCCATAACTTGAGCCTCGGACCTCCGATCGACGAACCGTCAGCGGCAACGCGATCCTTGGATCGAGACGGTCGTTTCGGTATATTGCACTCAAGGTTTCGGATTACTTTGAGTTCGGCCGGGTTGGTTCGTTCAGGAAACCAACCGGGCCTTCGGAGCGGAAACGCTCATATCTTGAGCCACGAACGTCCGATTGACGCGCCGTCAGTCGCGTTGCGTTCCTATTAATGAGACGGATCTTTTGGCATACTCCGCCCGAGGTTTGGACGCAGGTGGAGTACGGTCGGGTTGGTTTTGTCTTAAAAACCAACCGGGCCCCGGAGACGAAAAAGCCAATAACTCACAGACCGGGCGTCCGATTGACGCGCCGTCTGTTGCGTTGAGACCCCTGTGACGAGACGGACTTTTGAGATACTTCTTTGCGGGATTTTGTGATACTTGGAGTATCGACCAGTAGCTCGTGGAGCGGACCCTCCCGGAGACGAGCGTGCAGAGTACGGAGACCGTGTAGCCGGCTGAGACCTGACGACTGCTTGACCGACTCGACTTGGAGTGAGTCGACTAGCCCAGTGGACGGAGCGACTGGTATTTGGAGGCAGACCCACGGCGGACGGAGCGCCTGGTAGTTGGCAGCAGACCCGCGGTACTCGACAGGAGGAGTACCTCAGTAGGCTATCTGGGTAGCGCCCGGTATTTGGCAGCAGACCCTCAGCGGACGGAGCGCCTGGTAGTTGGCAGCAGACCCGCAGTACTCGACAGGAGGAGTACTTCAGCAGTCTTAGGTTAGTTAGCGGTGGCCTCGGAGTCGTGACACGACCACTGTACACTCTAGAGACGGAGCTCTTCAGCAGTTACGGTTTCAATAATAAAAATCCTGGTTTGAGCTGAGACTTTTGACCTTTGTGTTTCCTCATGATTGAGATGGGTTACTTGATAACTTAGGTATATGTATGGGCATATACCTGGGTAGTGGTTATCCGTTGATCTCATGATCCTTGTGTTTCCTCATGACTGAGATGGGTTACTTGATAACTTAGGTATATGTATGGGCATATACCTAAGTAGAGTTTATCTGTTGTGATCTTCTTGTGGTTATCCTTGTTGGTTTTAGTGAGACCTTGAGGGTCTTGGGGTCCCTACTGAGTATCGTTATACTCACCCCTACACGGGCTATGCCCACACCTCGTTGTGTTGGTTGCAGACGACGGCCAGTACTGACAGAGGACGAGTGTTCGAGGACTGGACGGTACCTGGAGGGGGACTATACGATGAGGCGGTACCCAGAGGCAGACCACTGGGCGGGACATACACGGAGCAGACGGCGGGACCCGAGGAGCAGAGGAGCTATCTATACCCACCCTTCAGGTGGGATTTCCAGTGGATAGCTCGGCGTAGCAGCTTTACTTTTCAGTTGCTGTTTTCCCTTTCGAGTTGTACTTTACAGTTGGGCTTGTATTTCCGGCCCCCTTTTTACTTTTCCGCACTTTTAGTTGTACTCTGTTTTTGCTTAGTTTTACTTTCCGCTTGCTTACTCTGTGGTGTTTGATTACTTTACAAAGGCAATGCCTTCCCTTTTTACCGGGATTTACGCCTTGGTGCTAGTCGCCAGCCCCTGGCCTATGGAAGGCGGGCTTGGGGTAGTCACGACACGGACCCCGAGGGCGGGTCGTGACAAATTGGTATCAGAGGAGTTCGGTTCTACCGCAGAACTTATAACTCTGATGTTTCTTTCTGTGAAGCAATAGTGTTGGGAGTACCGAGTGTGGTTTTTAGTTCAGGGAGTCCAGTGTTGGTGCGGGCGGCCGACGTATCCATACACCAGGACCCTGACAACTGATTTCCGACTTTGTGCACGAAAACACTGATTGCGTGTGTGTTTCCAAAGGGTTTTCCCCTTAAAACAGCTCAAACCAGGTCAGCTCACCAGGTATAATCGTTTGATCGTGTTACGTTGTTTCTTTCAGGATGGCCCCACGACGGCAGCCAGCTAGGGTTCCGAGAATCGAACGTGACGACAGCCCACTGAGCGACGAGGCCTCGGTGCAGGGCCCTTTGTCAGCAGTGGCACCGGCGGTAGCTCTACCCGCCGAGCCCCCGATGCTTCCAGCAGCAGCCGCTGACGATGCACGTCGCCTCAGCGCACTGCATGAGTTTCAGCGCCAGCAACCGCCCAGGTTTCGCGGGGAGACGGATCCCCAGGCAGCAGAGGACTGGCTGGAGGCAGTAGTACGAGTGTTTAGGCTAGTGAGGACACCAGCAGACCTCATGGTGATCCTCGCTGCGAGCATACTACTCGCAGCAACATGACGATGGTGGAGCTTGATGCTCCAGGTGCACGATGAGGCATCTCTACTTTGGACGGACTTTGAGAGCCTCTTCCGCTCGGAGTTCGTCCCGGCCACCCTCCGAGCGGTGCGCATCCAGGAGCTTCTGCAGCTGCGGCAGGGCAGCATGACGGTCGCTCAGTACTCGGCGAGATTTACCGATCTCTCGCGCTACTCGACCGACATGGTACGGAACCCATTCTTCCGGGCTCGGACCTTCGAGCAGGGTTTGAGACACGAGATCAGGGCATCGCTGATCTCCCTCAGCTTACCGACTCAGACAGGAGTACTGGAGCGGGCCCTTCTGATTGAGAGCTTCCTTGCTGAGTCTTCACCAGCGCAGCGACCCACCGCAGGGCGGCACGTAGCGGAGTCTTCGGTAGCAGGTAGCCGACAGATGACTCAGGGGTCCAGACAAACCAGACCTTCAGGCAGACGACCTCATTGCACTGGCTCAGCAGTGCAGGGCACACAGCGCGGAGTCAGTCTTTTGAGTGGAAGACAGTGCTTTGCATGCGGCGGGCAAGGCCACATGGCTCGTGACTGCCCGACCCGCCATGCGGAGGAGCAGCAGACGGTTGAGGAACCACCTAGGCAGAGGCAGAGGTTCGACCGTGGTGGTCCGCAGGGAGGAGGCGGACGAGGCAGAGGAGCTGGCCGAGCAGCAGGTGGTGGACGACGCTTTGAGGCTCTGCCACCACCACCACCAGGAGGTCCACCCCGACCACAGGGAGTAGGTGAACATGCGAGAGCACAGCTTCAGGCAGCTGAAGCTTACGATCATGGAGCTCTGGGAGCAGATGGACAGGGGAGGAACTAGTGGATACATCTTTTGTACTTCTAGTTCCATGTTGATGTTGCTTTTGTGTAGCGTCTTGTATTATGAGCTGCAATAATAATGACGCATCCTTTGTGATGTTTTCATTCCTGACCTCTTTTGTGTTGTTACTAAGAGGTTCCAGTTGACTGTTGACTTGACCCTCACTTGTGAGACATCTACTGGAGGAGACCAGTTATCACACACTGATGCCGACAGTGTGACTCAACCATTGGAGGCGAGAGTAACGGTTGGATCTCTTAGTAGTAGCGTCGAGGCCTTACGACGTCATCCTTGGTATGGAATAGTATCATCCATGTTAGGATTGACTGTTTTAGGCAAAGAATGTGGTTCATCAAGGGGATGAGACCAGGTTTCTCTTATCGGAAAAGAAGAAATCTTGCAGCTCTTGTGGGACCAGAGATGGTCCGGGCCACGTCGGAGGAGGTCCATGTCGTCCAGGAGCGGATGAGGACAACACAGAGCCGGCAGAAGTCATATGCTGACATGAGGCGGAGGCCACTGGAGTTCGAGGATGGCGACCACGTCTTCTTACGGGTCTCACCTCAACGTGGTATTCGGAGATTTGGCCGAGGCGACAAGTTATCTCCGCGCTTCATCGGACCCTTCCAGGTCCTCAGCAGGGTTGGTGAGGTGGCTTATCGCCTGGCTCTACCACCTCAGTTGCACCGGGTGCACGACGTCTTCCACGCATCCCAGCTGAGGAGATACGTGCACGACCCGACACACATCATTGATCATGGGGAGCTTGACGTTGACGTTGGGGCGACTTTTACGGAGGTCCCGGTGGAGATAGAGGATCGATAGGAGCGGGTCCTACATGGGCAATCGATTCCTCTTGTGCGCAACAGATGGCGGCATGGGAATCTCCAGGAGAGCACATGGGAGCGGGAGGCTCAGATGCGTGCTCAGTACCCTCTTTTGTTTCCCTAGTTTTTGGTGTATCTTTACGGGGACGTAAAGCCCTGAGGTGGGAGTAATGTAAAGACCCGTAAAAATCAAGGGAAATTTTTTCTTAATTTTCTTTAGAATTTTACAAGAGCGCGGTTTCAGACGGCACCTGATTCCAAGGCCCGGAGTGCCCGGAATTAATTTCCGAAGTTTGGCTCGGGTACGTTCAGTGAACGAACGAGCGGGAATTCCTAACTTTTGATCCGGTGCTCGGAATTGAAATCTGAGGGCACCAATGAACTCGCAGCGCCGATATTCGCTTAAAGTGACCTTTTCGGGAGTTGCGTTTGTTGCGGGTTGTAAGTTAAGTTTTGGGGATTTCAGTTGAGTTAAATAAAATTTGTGTAAGACAAATTTTATTTTTAACTAGTTTAAACCTATCAAAGGTGGTTGGAAGTGGGACCCACACCCACTTAACCTCCCTTGGGTGGATTAAGTGTGGTGGGGCCCACACGAACCCCTAAACCTTTCAAATCCTCCCAACTCCTTTAACACCTCTTTTAATGGCTTAAGTTTACTTAATTAATTAAGGGAGTTAAACCCTTTTTGAATTTCAAACCTTTGAAATTCTTGTGGTTAAGTTATGTAATAATATAAGTTAAAGCTTATATTATTCTAGGGGATTCTTTTAACACCTTGGGAGGATTTCTTGAGAGCTTTGGAAGCTTTTCTTCTTCTTCTTCAACTTGACGAAGAACCTTTGAAGAACGAAGAACGCTCAAACTCCGACGAAGAACGACGCCTCTCTTCTTCGTCCTCGGTGTCAACGTGAGGGAACGCCGCTTCCTCCTCAGATTCCCTTCGTCGACATAAGAGGTTTCTCCAACGAGATATCACATCAGACGTATCTCTTCGTCAACGGACTTGACGAACGACTACCGCGACGCCCGATCTCCGCGACGTCGACTTCCGCGGACATAGTCAAATCCTCGACTTATACCCGAGGTAGGGGTTGTTGTTTAATTCTTAAATTATTCCTTTTCTTGAACGTGGATCTCGCATGTCAACTTGAGGCTTGAATGTTTAAGTTGAGTTCTTTGCTTAACGTGAGGGGGCCGGACCGCATGAACACGGCCGAACCCCCTCCATCGTTCATGTTTAATTATTTTGCGGAGGAAAGCAAGTGGCGTGGTGTCGTCGCACCACGCGGATGAACGTGCAAATATCTTGCGCGATGCCGTCGTGCGCACCATGGAAGAAACAACAAGAACGCGACGCCGTCACGCCGCGTTGAATGAATATCAGAGCACGGCAAAGGGGCGCGGTGCCGTCGCACCGCGCCGGATGACGAACACCGCGGCCGGTTCCGGGCCGCGGCGGGACGAGGAGACCGCGGCCGGTTCCAGGCCGCGGCGGAAGAGAAGACCGGCGGCCGGGCCGCCGGCGTCGGAAGCCGAAGAGGGGACCGGAAAATTCCGGTCCCGTTGGAGAAAACCGGCCGGCCAGCTGGTCGGCCGGATGCCGTTAAACCGGGGAATTAATTCCCCGGCCAGCCTGTAAAACCCCCCTCTTTAAGAGGGGGGCGGTTCCATGAAAGGGGGGCAACAGCCCCCCCGGTTCCTCTAATTAAACCGGCCCCCACGTGGGGGGCCGTTTGTTGCAAAGGCGCGGCACAAGGCCGCACCGCCTTGTCAATCCGCGGGGGTTTGATCCCCCCCGCGCGGCCTCCTTGCGGCGACAAGCCGCCCCACCCGCGCGGCCTCCATGCGGCGCCAGCCGCCAAGCCACCGCGGCCCGCCACGCCGCCGCGCCGCCGCCCGCCGCCCCGGGGGGGGGGGGGGGGGTCGGGCCGGGTCGGCCCGGACCCGGACCCCCCCGTTTCGAACCAGAATTGGTTTTTGGCCCATAACATGAGTCTCAGACCTCCGATCGACGAACCGTCAGCGGCAACGCGATCCTTGGATTGAGACGGTCGTTTCGGTATATCGCACTCAAGGTTTCGGATTACTTTGAGTTCGGCCGGGTTGGTTCGTTCACGAAACCAACCGGGCCTTCGGAGCGGAAACGCTCATATCTTGAGCCACGAACGTCCGATTGACGCGCCGTAAGTCGCGTTGCGTTCCTCTTAATGAGACGGATCTTTTGGCATACTCCGCCCGAGGTTTGGACGCAGGTGGAGTACGGTCAGGTTGGTTTTGCCTTAAAAACCAAACGGGCCCCGGAGACGAAAAAGCCAATAACTCACAGACCGAGCGTCCGATTGACGCGCCGCCTGTTGCGTTGAGACCCCTGTGACGAGACGGACTTTTGAGATACTTCTTTGCGGGATTTTGTGATACTTGGAGTATCGACCAGTAGCTCGTGGAGCGGACCCTCCCGGAGACGAGCGTGCAGAGTACGGAGACCGTGTAGCCGGCTGAGACCTGACGACTGCTTGACCGACTCGACTTGGAGTGAGTCGACTAGCCCAGTGGACGGAGCGCCTGGTATTTGGCGGCAGACCCACGGTGGACGGAGCGCCTGGTAGTTGGCAGCAGACCCGCGGTACTCGACAGGAGGAGTACCTCAGTAGGCTATCTGGGTAGCGCCCGATATTTTGCAGCAGACCCTCAGCGGACGGAGTGCCTGGTAGTTGGCAGCAGACCTGCAGTACTCGACAGGAGGAGTACTTCAGCAGTATTAGGTTAGTGAGCGGCGGCCTCGGAGTCGTGACAGGACCACTGTACACTCTAGAGACGGAGCTCTTCAGCAGTTACAGTTTCGATAATAAAAATCCTGGTTTGAGATGAGACTTTTGACCTTTGTGTTTCCTCATGATTGAGATGGGTTACTTGATAACTTAGGTATATGTATGGGCATATACCTGGGTAGTGGTTATCCGTTGATCTCATGATCCTTGTGTTTCCTCATGACTGAGATGGTTTACTTGATAACTTAGCTATATGTATGGGCATATACCTAAGTAGAGTTTATCTGTTGTGATCTTCTTGTGGTTATCCTTGTTGGTTTTAGTGAGACCTTGAGGGTCTCGGGGTCCCTACTGAGTATCGTTATACTCACCCCTGCACGGGCTATGGCCGCACCTCATTGTGTTGGTTGCAGACGACGGCCAGTACGGACAGAGGCCGAGTGTTCGAGGACTGGACGGTACCTGGAGGTGGACTATACGATGAGGCGGTACCCAGAGGCAGACCACTGGGCGGGACATACACGGAGCAGACGGCGAGACCCGAGGAGCAGAGGAGCTATCTGTACCCACCCTTCAGGTGGGATTTCCAGTGGACAGCTTGACGTAGCAGCTTCACTTTTCAGTTGCTGTTTTCCCTTTCGAGTTTTACTTTACAGTTGGGCTTGTATTTCCGGCCCCCTTTTTACTTTCCGCACTTTTAGTTGTACTCTGTTTTTGCTTAGTGTTACTTTCCGCTTGCTTACTCTGTGGTGTTTGATTACTTTACAAAGGCAATGCCTTCCCTTTTTACCGGGATTTACGCCTTGGTGCTAGTCGCCAGCCCCTGGCCTATGGAAGGCGGGCTTGGGGTAGTCACGGCACGGACCCCGAGGGCGGGTTGTGACAGTTCATAATAGTAATATTATTCAAGGCTCTATAATCAATGCAAAGTCTCATTGATCCATCTTTATTTTTAACAAACAAGATAGGAGCACCCCATGGTGATGTGCTAGGTCGAATGAAACCTTTATCTAATAACTCCTGCAGTTTTTTCTTTAACTCTAAAAGTTCAACTTGAGCCATTTGATAAGGGGGTTTTGAAATTGGCTTAGAATTAGGAACTAAGTCAACAGTAAATTCAACTTCACGATCATGAATAATACCAGGCAACTCATCAGGAAAAACATCAAGATACTCATTTACCACTGGCACATCATTAATCTGAACAGTTCCTTTATTTTCAACAATATGTGCAAGGTAACATTCATTTCCATATTTTACTAGTTTCTCAACTTCCTGATATGTTATCATAATCAAGGGTTCATTATTGTACACAAACTGAAAATATTTCTGAAAAGAAACCATTTTAGATCTGCAGTCAATCTTAGCACGATAAACAGAAAGCCAATATATGCCCAAAATAACATCAAAATCTACTAGATGCAAAACAATAAGGTTTTCTGGTAGATTCTTTCCACACACAAGGATGGGAAGGTTCTTATAATTCCTTTTTGTCTCAACGTTCCCTCTGGGTGTTTTTACCATAAGATCAGGGTTCATATCTTGAGATGGAATTACCAATTTACTAGAAAACTTCTCAGAAATGAATGAGTGTGTAGACCTTGAATCAAACAACACATTGGCATAATCTGAACAATCAAACAGTGTACCTGATACCACAACATTCGATGGCCCAACATCTATTGAAGTTGTTGCAAAGGATTTCACAACCCCTTTCTGCTTGTAGTCTGGCTGCATTCCCCCAGTTGAGTTCTTCGTTGGACACTCGTTTGCATAATGACCCATTTCATTACACTTAAAACATCTTACCGTTGGCTTTTCATTGCCTGCTTTATCATCTTCCTTACAGTTACAAGCAATATGACCAGACTTACCACACTGAAAGCACTTACCATACTTGGATAAACATTCTCTAGGATGCATTTTTCCACACTTCTCACAAGATGGACATTTGGTTTTCTTACCTCCTTGCTTCTTTGATGAATTCTTCCCCTTTTCCTGCCAACTAGATCTCTTATTCGGTTGTTTTTCATAGAACACCTGATCATCGGAAAACGCCATTTCCACCTTCTTCACACATGGAACAAGTTTTTCATAACTTTTGAACTCACAAGAAGCTATAGCCCTTCGATACTTTGGCATTAACCCTGAGTAAAAACGGTTTATTTTACTATCAAGATCTCGTATGATGTTCGGAGCATACCTTGCCAATCGAGTGAACTTTGCTTCATAAGCAGCCACTGAATCATCCTCCTGCCTCAATTCTAGGAACTGTTTTTCCGTCCTAAGACGAACCACCTTAGGAAAATATTTCTCAAGAAACATACCTTTTAATTCGTCCCAGTGAAGATCATCAATCTCATCACTATGCCTGATATTTTTCACCATCGACCACCACTGATCATCTTCACCTTCAAAACTGTAAACAGCAAGACTAACCTTTTGATGTTCTGAACACCCCATGACATCAAAAATCTTCTCCAGTGCTTTAATCAACCCTTCAGCTTTCACAGGGTCAGATGATCCTCTGAATGATGGGGGATGTTGCCACATGAAATGTTCCACCACTGACATGTTCCTCTGTGGTTGATCTGGATAATCTCGTGCATGGATACCACCACCATTTATAGCCTGAGTCAATTGTGCCATCACTGCAACAAACTGTTCAGTTCCGATTCCGACCATCTCAGGATGCTGATTTGGAAGGTTGTCTTCCTCCTGATGTCATCCCAACATAGCTGCTTTGTTTCCACTGTGGGAAACCATTCTGAACACAGAAATATCTTAGGCGAAGCAACATGGTAATCTGTAAATGCTATATCATTTCAATCATATCATAAATTAACTTATAATTACACAATTTTCTAACTCCTAAAGTTGTCTAAACCGACCTTTGATACCAACTATAAGGCCCCAGCCTTAAACATTACTTAATATTTAATTAAATGAATAATTCACATTGAGGATCTTTTCAGGTTTAGAGTTTTAGAGAATTAGAACATAAATATTAAATCTCAAAAGATTACAAAGAAGACACTTCTACTAAGTTTCCATAATAAAAAAACTCTTAAAAAGAAACATGTCTAGTTCCATGTTTTATATAGTGTGGCATTCCCTTGATCCCATACTTGACCTTATTCCACTTTAAGTCCCATGAAAAACATTTAAAAAAACTTGGGGTGAGCATAAAAAGCTCAGTAAGGGATACACAAAGAATGAAAACTGTTACTTTTTCAAACATCAAGTAAACCATGTATACTCTATCAAAGTAATACCTTCACCTTCATGAAGTAGTAAAAACTCTTCACTAAATAAAGTATCATTACTTACCTTTTTGTAACCAAAGGGTTACCATAAAACTCATATAAAGAACACATAGCATATATAAAGGTAACTTGGTACATAAACATACTAAAGTGGAATAACCATACGGTCGACTTCCACACATATCACTTAATGGAATAGCCATACGGCCGATTTCCATACATACTTAATGGAATAGCCATACAGCCGACTTCCATACCCAATGCATTGGAGGTTATAATGTAACCACCCATCCTGGTATTCACGACACCACCCTTCATATGGTTTATCACGTAACCACCCGTCAAATGTCCAAGTACCAATATAAAATCATAAGATATAAACCAAACATAAAGGAAAGAAAACATTTTCACACTTTGATCACAATATATCAATCAAATATATTGACATAACAAATCCATTATAAAAACCATTTTCAATACCAAAATACATAAAATAGTATATGGTATTTATTTCATTTTAAAAAAAACATTACGGCTTGTTCAGGAAGCCAAAGACCAAATAATACTCGCAGCGGCGGAAAAGGTCGTTTTCACCGCGTACGTTAAAAAATCATTCCCTTTTGTCGTTTAGTAAATCGATTTGTAGAAAAATATTCCTTTTTTATAAAAGTAATAGTCAAATGGGTTTATACACCGTATAAAATAATGTTGTGTATAAAACGAAATATGCCTCAATGAAAGGAGATTGAGACGAAGTCCCTTACCTCAGGTCCGACTTGACTCGATTGTTCTTTAATCTCCTGAATAATAAACTTGAGAGTTAATTTCTACTTGTTTAAGAACCTTTTTCAAGTTCATTATTCCTTTTATATCACTTATTGTCATGTCATAAACACTATGTAATTATTTAAGTTAATAATGGTCGTTTTAACGATCATTGGTACTTGAGTCCAAAATAAAACCTTTATAATTACATGTTGTTCATGTATCCATTATATCCAGAATTATAATCATGATGTATATATCATATATATATATTTATCATACACATTTACTTTTAATAGTAAATTACATTTGGGGATAAAAATTAAATGCACCGTTCATGGAGATGGTAAGATGTACGTACGCATGAACGCTACTTTCATTTCTATCTCATACTTTAATGGAATGAAATAATAATGATATAGAGGTATATTATAATTCTAGTATAACATCATATATAATAACTTTAAATCCATCCTTTACACGTCCCACATATGGCATTAAAGAATCACATCACTTTGAGGGGGCGGTAGTCCGCACTTCCTTAAATGAAGATATCGTGTTTACCCATAATGGAAACCATAAAGGTGTGCCCAAAATGAAAAATACAGAATCTTAAAGAAACCATAAACATATTATATATCATATATAAATATAGTGACATCTTAATGGCCACCTTTTAAGGTGTTAATGGAATGTTTAACAATCATCGTTTCGGGAGGCATAAATTCACCATCCACGGAAACGGTATGTTCTTTAACCATTAGATGAAGGTGTGTGTAAGTGTAGCTAGAATACTTCTTATAACAACATCCTAGTATATTGAAGATACTGGAGGTTTTACAAAGAAAATAAATAAAAATAGTTTAGTGGGTTGGAGAAGAAAAGTAAAAAAAAGGACTCAAGTGAAGACATTACCTCAAAATCGGGTAACTCCCTTTGATTTGAGCTCAAAGGCTTCCTTGGGAAGACTTATGCCCAAAGTGAGGCTTCAAGGAGTAAGAGAAGGAAGCTTAGAGACAAAATGGGTAGGGGTTGGCTGAGCCAAAGGCTTTGGGAGTGTGTGTAAAGAGGTAGAGGTGGGGGCCTTTTATAAGAGGAGAGGAGCGTCACTTTTGGAAAGTAAAGAAATATTACTTTATTTGAAAATCTGTTTCTGTTTTAAAAGGTCCCACATTGATATAATTCGTGGATAAGGTGATAAGGGTTCGAAATACACCCATCCAATAAGTTTTGGACATGTGTAGTTCATAGATTTTACATTATCATTCCATTTTATTTAAATCGTCAAATAAGGATGTCATCGCTGCATCATTATTATGTCATAAATAATTTAATTTATGTAATGTCTAAAAATTATAAAAAAATACTATGATGTTGGAAATATTTTTATCTTTAGAATGACTATTTATAATAAAAATTCTGACTTGTATAACCCAATTTAAATTTTTTTTTTAGTAAAACATGTCATGTTTATGCCATTCTTTTACATTAACATTAAATAAAAGGTATTTATGTCATTTTCCAACCAAACTGGCTCCATGGGGTCCCCAAGTGTACCCATGGCTTGTCTTGGTCGGCCATGACATATAAAATGAGGGTAGGACATGTGTCTAGGTCATCTCATATTATTAAAACACTATTCTTACCTTAAACTACACTAATTACCATTAATCACGATTAAAAACTTAATAAGTTACTATTCTCCAAAAAATTATTTTAATCTCATTGAACCACATTTTACTTCTTAGTGACAACCATGTATGTCGGATTTTTTAAATTCAATACACAAAGGAGGCAAAATTTCATTTAAATGGAAAATCAGTTTTTATAAGTACCACTTAGTGATTTCACTATTCATCAAAAAATTGATGTTTCTCAGAAAAATTCCAAAAATTCACCCTAAGCTATATTTGATATTCTGAATTAAAAAATGAAGTCCATTTTACAGAATTCAAAAAATATAAGTCAAATTCTTTAATTTAATAATTAATTCCCACTGTCATGACAAATAGCGTGTTTTTGTGAAATAATAAGTATCAAAAGATTGACACTAGTTTAAGTCTGATTTCAAAGTGAAATTAATTCCAATGACCACTATTGGATTTAATGGTAAAAATATTTTCTAATTTCACTCTAAAACCAATTCAATTAATAATCTAATCATATAAATAAATTAGATCAAAAAGAGGTTTTGAATTAAAATACAACATTTACAATATTCATTAAAAAAATGATCTTTATCGGAATGATACCAAAAATTTACACAAAGTAAATTTTGATGTCCCGATTATAAAGAAGAGTTATATTTGGTCCAATAGAATTTATAAGATTGATGAAAACTATATTTAATGACGGTTCGCCATCAAAAGGTGATAAGTGAACCCTTAGTGAAAAATAGGGTATAAATGCCTAAAATTGAATTCTTTCCGTATTTTAAGCCATTATCTTTTATTGGGTAAATATAAAAACACTTAAAAACATATATAATCATATTTTAGTTATTTATATCCATTCCCGCTAGTAAAACGACTATATTTTAGCTACCATTTAAAATAATATTATTATATTACTAGTGTGCAACGTAAGATTTCAATGAAACTCATCGTTGCGTATCGAGTATGCTATCGAAAGTAGAAACCCCTTTTAATTAAAATTAATATTTAATTCTTAAATATTAATTAATATAAAAATTATTTATTCTTTATTTACCTGGGATGTTACAAGTTACCTAATGGTATGAATAGATAGAATGCTGAAAATAATGCACCACCCTTATTGATGTCTTTTTAATGTATGGTGTATGGGAATTATTATATCTAATTAAGAAATAAAAAGGATAATGATATCGATTAACATAAAAAACCTATTAAAATATTAGATAAATGGAACTATCATGCAATCACTACTTTTGATTAGGGTAACGATAATAGTTGGGTGACCAGTACACTTGACATCGACTTTAAAAATGAGAATGCCTTATTTGATTATAGACTACCCAATGTTTTAAAACTAATGTTTTTTCTAAGGGAATCCTTGTAAAACCCCCTAAATTATTGGTTGAGTTAATATTAAAACATCCTAATGGTATAATAATCATATCCAAAGTCTTTCATTCTAATCTGATTGATATTTGTTGGATTGTGATTTTTATGAATCTTATCATCCTTCCACTACTCAAATTTGATTTATTTTGATCGTGTATTGTATTTATTTAATTAAATCCCACATAAATTGCTAAGGAAGGGTAGTTAAATTTGATAATCCAAACTGAAATATGATATCCTATCAATGTGAATAAAAGATAAAATTATTATAGAAAATCCATCCATTGTATGGGTCATGATTTTTATTCAAATAAGGAATTTTTCGTACATGGTTAGGGAGAAACTCAATATCTAATATGTTCCTATTTATTGGTATATTATTGATGTATTTCTATAATAGTTTCCTAGTTTTCCATAAAATTGTTAAAAATTAAATTTTATATATAACTCATAGCTGGTGGTGCACCGATTTCAGAGACTCTATATAGAATACCACCAAATCAGTTGCAATAATTAAAGATGAAAAACATAAAGAACTTGAAAACGGATTCATTTGGATAAGTGAATCACCTTTGTATTAAACTATTATATTTATTTCAAATAAATAAGAATCAATTTAATTCTATATTGATTTACAAGAACAAAACAACATCTATATCAAGAAAAAGTATCATCCGCCTCATATTGATGACCTCTTATATCAATTCCACAGACCTCAATACATTACATAGATTTATGTTAGTTATTGATATCATCAATTTTGAGTCAAGGAAGAGGATATAACCTTTTAAATATTACATAATATGTATGGTGAATATTAATTATTAGTTATTCCATTTTGTATTACTAATCCCCCAACAAACTTCATGGATTTAATGAATATAGTCTAAGAGATTAACATTTTGGTTTGGTGTAGTCATTGTAGAAATTATTCCAATTTATTAAATAATAATTATTGATAAATAATATTATTTAAGTATTTTACTAAAGACTAATATTATGGATAATATTTATGAAAAAATTACCAATATTGAATTTTAGAATCAGAATGATTCATTATTAGATCATAAAATCCCAAGTGAGGGTATAACAGTAGACCCTTAAATGATATAATTTATTTTACATTGGACAAGAAAAACCATTGTGTCTGATATCTATATTATTATTGGTTTACCTATATATAATCATAACATTTTGGATATTTCATTTATACAATAAAATCCACTAACCCCGTAAAATTGGAATGGAGCTATGTTACTTTGGATTGATTAATGTGATGAATGTTTTATAGAACATAAGTGAGGGATGGTCAGTGAACTTACTCATACACTACCCTTTAGTGTAGAAGGGTTAGTAATATACAGAGATTCAAAAAATAACGGACAAGTATGTTTCCTCATGTAGACCGATATGATTATATCTTATGCCTCATTAAAAACAAAGAACCATGAGAAAACATACCGAAATCATGATTTGATACTTTTGTAGTATTTTTTTAAAAAAAAGATGTCGATGAAGTAACTATATAGAGAAGGTGTGACAAATATATTTATTCCAAAATATTAAAGTATATTTTCTCTCAAAAAGAGAAGAACATTCACTCAAGAATAATTTTGGAGATGATAAAATATTATGATAACTCAATACATTACCACCATTAGAAAGCAGAAAAAGTGGCCTACTATCTATGTCTAAATGATCATACTTGCATATCTATGTTGAGGATCACAAAATATATGATATTTATTGATTTCCTAATAATGGAGCTATATTTTAATGAAATGGTAGAAATATTATCTTACACGAATGATTGTTCAAACATCTATTCAAGTGAAGAATAAAGATATTCATAATGAAGATGTTGTGACAAAAAATATAGTGAGACATGTTCCAGACATCATCCATGATAATGATGGCATAACATGGTTTACGAAATGTTTATGTGTCCCTTTGGTATTACTTTTGAAGAAGTAGATAATTGATTATTCTCATAGTTCTTGATTCTCTGTTAATCCAAGATTTCTGAAGATGTATGAATATTTGAAAGAGTATTTCTAGTTTGTTGGAATAAATTGATATATGAATGTGTATGTTTCTCTGTTCATTGTATGTTATCATGTCAAGTGTAAGAGAATTTATATAGAGATGATATATCCATTAACAATACCCTAATATAAAAGTGACAACATGACTATGGATTCTTTCATTAGACTCACCAAAAATAATAAATCATATTATGCTATTTTGGTTGAATCCAAATACCTTATAATGAAATCACATCTTATTTATATTGGATAATATTTCTATTGATCAACATACATGGTTATACATAAATGATTTGGTTATATTACATGTTATACTTCTATCAATTGTATCTGATCAGGATCCTAGAGTTACCTCGATGTTTTGGAGAAGTATTTAGTAGGCTCTGGATACAGAGTCATGTTTTAGGATTTCGTCTCATCCTTATATAAATGAAAAAATGGTGAGGAACATTAAAAATATAGAATACATGATGAGATATTCTCTATGAATCTCAAATTTGGTTGGGATCAATAACTATATTTTTTAAATTTTTTTTACAAAAATATAATTGAATCCTATATTCATATGGCTCCTTATGAGGCCCTATATGATAGGATGTATAGAGCTCCAACATGTTGGAATAATGTTTGATAAAGAAATGTATTTGTAAATGATATAGCTATGGAAATAGCAGATAAGTTTTCAACAATTCAACATCACATAAGAGTATCTCATAGTGGACCAAAAAACGTATGATGACAATCATTATAAAGATATAGAGTTCGAAGTTGTTGATAATATATTGCAACAAATATCTCCCTAGATGATGGTGGTGAGATTTGTAAAAAAGAGAATGTCAATCCCCATATATATTTGTCCTTATAAAACTATTTCTCATATTATAATGGTATCATACCGATTGAGGATTCCACCAAATCCCTCTTAGTATCATGATACGGTCCGTTACCTCTCCAAATAAAGTACATACCTGATCATTCATATGTAATAAACTAAAAATACATACCACTGGGGAATGAAATTTCTTATAAATAACAACTCGTATAGATTTTTTTAACACAAAGAAAAAGTTCTATGAAACAAGACCACTAACATGGTCATCCTTTTGTGGTGAAACCACCCATTTTTGGGAGCTACATATGAACATGAGGATTTAATTACAGAAAATTATCCCCATTTGTTTGTATTAATGTGTTGAATTTTGATGGAGAAATTTATTTTCAGAGGGGTATAATATAAGACCCTAAATGTTTTGATATTTCTTTAAATAAATTTAATTTCTTTAATTGTATGAGTTACACACAACACCGATTTTAAATAAACCATGATATAATTTGAAAATATTAATAATTTAATTTGCAGATATCACCATGCTTTTTGACTGGATGGTATAAATATGTATAACTAAATTATTACAAATTTAGTTTTATATATGTATAATATTAATTCCTAGTTTAGTAGTTGATTATAAATTAACTAAAAAATTCATTTGAATGAAGGCGAAATATTCTTCTAAAACTATTTTTTATGCACGTAATGTATTTTTATCAAAATAAATTAAATTAACCCATTTTTGTAATTAATTTTAAATAATTTTATATATTATTTTCAGGAACCTTTTTATAAAAAATTCAAAAAATAATTTTTTAGGAAGAATATAAGAATAAATCCAGTTTATGGTAGTTTTTTATTTTTTAAAGCATTATTTCACATTTTCTGTACACACATTAAAAGTAATTAATACCATTTTATGTATTAAATTATTTAAATTGATTTATATAATTTAATATAGGAGGATTAATGTTTTAAAATACACCACTTTTATTTTTTTTTTATTATATATAGTTGCTACAATGAAATTTATCACCTCGATAAATGTTAAAATGGGTTTATATTGATTAAAAATTTCTGATAAGGCCAAAAATATTCATCAAATTATTTTAGATGAAGTTAATTTGAACCATAAAAATATCAGCTCACAATTGGGTTGATGAATGGTCACTTGACTATGTAATTGTATTATGTGTTATTTAATTAAATGAAAATTACAAAATGTCATTCTATTAATTTTTTATATATGTTTTGTGTTCACATAGGGAAAATTAGTTTTGAATGAATATTTGTTTCCATATTTTGTATAATAAAATTATATTCATTGTGGAAAATCATTTAAATTTTTATCTGTTATAGAATTACCTTAAATTCTTACACAACCCCAAAATAGTTTTTTAATTAATGGAAATAAAATATATGACGTTAAAAATATTAGAAGCTATATAACATGAATATTTTATATTGTAAAATTAATTAAATTAATGAATATGTCATATAAGTATAATGTTAAATTATTTTATTCAATTTATAAAATTTTATTTTTACCTTTCAAATCCAATTCAATAATATTTTCAAAATTGACTATAATAAAAAAAAATTAGAACAATATTATATAAAATTATATAAAATTCAAAAAAATTGTTTAAATTTGACAAGGTGGTTATTATAGAGTTTAAAATTTCTTAAATGTTTTAGTTATGGTTTAATTTTCACCTTATAAATAATATCATTTATATTTAAAAAATTGATACCTTATTTAATAGTAATACAGGTTAGCAATGGGAAAATCAAAATGATAAATTTTCAAATTATACCAAATTATGTATAATTTATATTTTAAATTCAATTAAAACTCCATATTTTATTATCTTCGAATCTAGGACAATTTCAATGTTGTTTTATTGAGAATGGATACATTATAATTTAATATTTTCAGAAATTGAAAATGTGTCCATAACATCAGTTACTAAAGTGAACCTGGTCCGTTGATTTATTACACCACATTAACACATTTATATTGACAAATATATTCCAATTTATATTATAATATACCTTTTTTATATCCAAGAGGTTTTTGAATTCATAACATAGGAACTCAAGAGCCTTTTTGTGGATGTCTAAATGATTTTTTCCATAAAAGGGGAGGTTAGAGTGCTTTCAAAGCAAGGATAACTTGAGTTATTGGTTTATTTAATAATATCATAAATATTCTAGATTTTTTAGGTTTATGTATCTACTGTGGAATATTTATCATCCATATTCATGTTTTATAAATATGTTTTCAATTTTTCATACTATTACCCTCTGATTTTTCAAAATCTTTTATACAAATGATTTATTTTTTACAAAATGGTTTGAAAGGGAGAATTTTATTGTTTTCCAAATAAGTTAATTTGTAAATTTTTCGACAAAAATATTGATGGAATTTTTTTACATTATGAAATGAATGTTGTTTCCTTATAGTGCTAAATAAATTCTTCTTGGTGTCTTTATTTACATATTAACAAGGTTATTTTTAATGAAAATGTTTACTATTAGAATTGTTCATATTTTTAAAAATAAATGATTTCAAAATTAAAAGGCTATGTACCACAAGAATTTTTCCATGTGGTATTTCAAAAATAATTTTCCATATATGTTTTTATTCTCTGAAGATACGTATACATTACATGGTATATGGTTCATGGACAACATAATTATTCATTTTCTAGATGTGGTATGTTTATGAAGAAAAAATGAAATGTTAATGAAGACCATTTATTTTTTATTGGTTATATAATGATGAAATGTTTTTGAAACCCATTTTATTTCCATGGGTTATATAATTATGAAATTCCCATGAATACTATTTATTTTAATGGTATTGGTGTAATTACACTACTTTTTTCAAAGTTATGAACCATTTTTTTAGTATAAATTCGTTAGTGTGGCTCTTATAATGTTAGCAAATGGAGTAATGGCTGTCATGAGGGTGTCTAGGGACTTTTAGAATCCCAGAACCATAGTTTTTAATGAAATTGATATGGCCAAATAGTTATAAGAAACCATACATCCCTTCCTTCATGGTTTCTCGTAACTGTTTTGGTCGTTTCCTATGGGCGTAGGGAGCCGCATGGTTTTCTGCAACATTACGAGACCAGACGCACAATTATGCACCTTTTAGGGGGTTTGGTGATAGTGGAATTTACACAACTTGTTCTAGGTTAGGAAAATTATTTTCCTAAACAATTTTAGGTCCCTCCTTGGATAGTGAGGTGTGGATAGTTGGTACACGGTTTGGCTAACCATTTAGTGTAACCATTGGACACCAATTTTAGGGAGATTTTAAATTTTTTAACCAAATTAATTTTAAAACATATCACCTTATTAATTTCTCTATAGTAGACAGAAGTCTCCCATTTTCACTGATATAATCTAATTTATTTTCGAATATATATTATTTTGTTGTATTTTCTCTTCCAAACTCCAAATAATTCATCGTCTGAATCATTGGATTGCATGAGGTAGGATCCTTAATCATCGTTGTCCTAGTCTTCATTTTTTCCATCACTTATTCTATTTATCTTCTAGATCATATTCACTACATTCATGGTTCTAGACCATTAATCATCCTCCATCCCATATACATTAAATTTTAGGCTAATATTGGATGAGGTGTTGTCTACATCCCAAAGGTAGGTTTCCTAGTTTTTTTCCTTAAAAGTATATAAGTTTTAAGAGCTCTATCATTGTGCCACATGCTGACTATAGTCACGTGTCTCATTAAAATTCATTATTCAGTACATAATAATTAAATTCATGTCATTAAACTCTTATTAATATGTTTTATGTTATTAATCTATATATACCATTTTTATTTCCACCCCTTTGGGTGTAATGAATGTAATTTCATCACTTATTTATTTGTTTAACTGACCAAGAACTATTTAACTATTTTACTTTTCTAGGAATTAGATATTCCAAATTTTATATAAGTATAAATTAGAAAAGAACCTCATCTATTTGTTCAAAATTTCCATGAGTAAGTTTTACTTTCTTTATTAAATGAAATGGTGTGTAAAAAAATAAATGGGAATGGGTTGGGAGGCCCCACAAAGTGATGCATGCTTCCTTTTTGTTATGGATTATATGAACTCCGAAACCATCTTGGTTTATTAGGCTTGATTATTATGATTATTATAAGTTGATACCTCAATTAATTTTTTTTATTAAATAGATATTGACTATTGATGGTGGGTAAGGGACTTATTGAGAATAACATTTCAATTTCCTTTACATAGGCTATTGAGCATGATTCCTCTCACCATTATACAATTATCTCGGAAATGGGTATGAAATTCCATGTTTCACCATATTATTCATTTGTAAGGAAGGATCACCTCTCATATCTCACTTTTTGATAATGTAATATCATATTCATCATGATATTCTCGGAATATACCCCTGTTTGGCACTATATCTGGTATGACTTGTCATAGATGCAAGTGTTACTCCATGTGTCCAGCTAGAACCTAGGATCCATGTATATTACTACTCACATCCTCACATACATATTGAAAATAGTTGTGTTCAGTATACAACAACACTATATATTAATTGTTACTATATATGTATTGTTAATGATCATCATAAGGACTTATGTCAAAGAAAGTAGAGGTAGCTAGGTGTCCAATATGAACATGAACCGACTATTATTTTTTTATTAAACAATTTTTATTATTCCTGTATTACACCCTCCTATTTGTATGTTCATAAACTGTATTAGTTATAGAAACATTTGGTGGTGGCCTATTGAGATATTATCTTACACGTTATAGAGGTTTCATTTGGCTCCGAAGTATATTGCATGTTTTATGTTTGGATAATCAAATGATAACAACTATAAGTGAATGATTATTTTTACTTATAGCTTGGATCAGGGGACAAGAGGAATATAAATATACTCATAATTCTATTAGAGAAGTCTATGGGCTCTATATATTTTTTATATCATGTTATATATGAATATCCCATGTATCCCATGTTCTTTCATCTTGTATATTAGCATTCCATGACATCATCATTGTATATGACTCAACCATTAGGATTTTGATATTATTACAATTTATATTGGCAATATATGATTTTCTATTATTTATCATATCTACTTCCACTGTTTATGTTTATTTGTATAATGTTTCTACCAAGGTGGTTTACTTGTCTAGTATTTATAGTGAATGTTTATATTATGCTTCTACTGTTTTCTGCTTATTTATATTATCCAATATTCCACATTAATATGAGGTTATATCCACCCCATTGTACCATCATTGACCCTAACTACTAGTCGGAGGCCACCTTTGTACCAGAAGGCATGCTTGAAGAAATGTTATCCACAGAATCAAGGCAGTAGTTGAGTATATCCTTGGATGTGATGTTATAATGTAGAATTAGAGTAGGTTATTTTCATTAGGAATTACTAGTTTGGAATTATAATGGAGACGAGAAGGTAATGGAATTTATTAATGATCATGTTCATTGGTCTAGACAACCCATGAATAGGGGAAAAACCATATTTCATGGGATGGGTTATTACTGTTATTATATTTCTATTCTTACAGTTGATATGAATTCACCAATGGTAGATTCAAATATAATACAATGTAATTATTTTTGGTGTTATTGTTTTGAGATTTATATTACCTTGGTCAATTAGATGAGGGTGTCAATTACATGAATCATTATAGGAACATTAGGACTTATTTTCCATGAATTTTTCCACGTCACATTTAATTATAGATTTCTCTTTCCTAACACATATAGTTAACATCACTTTTATATATTGAAATGTGATTATATTTATTATAGCGAGAATATACATGGATTATTTAACTATCCTATTTAATATAAATGGTTTTCTTGTATATATTGGTTATTTAACCTTAATTAAAAATTATACCTTATTTTGGGATCTGGACCTACTAGTTCTAGATTGTGATATATATATATATATTCATACATAGATTACAAACTTGAAGGATTTTAAATATTTAATCATTAAATATTTATCACTAAATAGGTTGACAATTATAATGTAAAGGTTATTTTCCAATATTCCTTTGAAATTAATATACATATATTTAATCCTCTACTATGTGATATGAGATGTATACTAGAACCTACCATCAGTAGTAAGTATTTGGGAGTCTCTTATGACTATAAGGCCTGATATGGACTTTACATTATCAAATAGACTTGGATTTTGGAGTAGGCAGAGAGGTGTGATATATTCATAGGAGGACTATGTACATATCCGACTTATCAATCTGTGAAATATTGACTGTCAAATTATCCTGTGATTCATGAATTTGTAACGAAAGAACCAGGACACAACAATAGATAACGTTCAAATGCTCGAATGGTGCTACATCCCAATAAATAGAGGTGGAATACCCTTATACACTAGTGACTTCTCATCTACTACCACCTATGGGACGACATATTGCTCCTGATATAAGAAATATAACCTAGTTTCAAGAAATATCTTTCCCTATGATGTAAAATATGCAATGTGTTCCTTGAACTTCCCAGAATATGGAAGAGTAGGATATGGAGTTTAAGAAGCTACATCCTATCAAAATTTTAGGGGATAGTTTTCCTCATGCTGTAGAGTCTCGGATAGAGAACATGATTTTGATCTTTGACAATTTGGAGATACGTCTATATGTGAGAGTCAAGATCACTTCTTATATTCCACACAATTTTGAAAAGATGTGGGTGGATGTAATTATAATGGCCGACAAGCATTGATATATGATCTAGGTGGGATTTCAGATGATCCTTTACAATTATTTCATTCGATAGACTCTGAGGGATGATTGGGCTAGGGGGTTTATGTACCCCTAATAGAAGGACATGTTTTTTCATGGAATATTTCGTTTGTTATATAGAGATAAATCTATTCAGTCCTAATTTTTATGGTGATAATCTTATGACTATAAGATTATTCGAGGATGGGACAATAAATTATATCTAATGAAATGTTAGTTTTTTCTGGATGACTACTATTTCTGACATAGGTAATCAAGACCTCGTTACTGAGAGAAATTTTAGGGACGGAAATGGTGGGAACTAGAGTGGCTCAACACCCATACATTCCAGTGTTTCATCAAGTAGATGAAAATACTGTTTTGAGGTTTCTTGTGGGAGAAGATGTAGTAAGGCAGTTCGTACTAAAATTTTCTTACTCTGACATCAGTAAGGGATGTCATGACAAATGAAACCCTAGTGCTTACTGATCTATTTGAATGAAGAGATTCCAACATTATGGGGGAATATCTAGTGCTTCAATTAGATATTTTCATATGTGTCAAACGATCGGGGATCTACACCTACCCTGTGTTCTAGAGAAATGCATATAGTATGATGCCAGATAGGTAGTAGGAATACCACTAGCCAGTTAGGGTGTGGTAGTGATAGAGGTCAAGGTAGTTAGAGTCAGGATTCACAGTATCAGTAGAGCAGAATTGCTATGGGTTTTTAGGATGTATCTTACAGACACAATACAAGAGAGTTACATGCAATGTGGTATATACTATAGGGATAGAGAATCATACCATCTAGTCATCGATGAATTATTATAGTAGAGTTTATATTGTTGTCATCATTATTTTACATAGGCCAATAAGACTCTTTTATATATGATTAAGACATTGTATGTCTCTCCCTTGAAATTGATTAGCTGAATAGTGTTATGACACTTGTTACCTAAATAGGTATCTGATCATAGATTTTTCACTGATGAATAGGTTTCCCACTTGAGAATGGTTTATATCAAAATTCATGAAATATTTTTAGCCCTATCATTACAGGGTTTGATAAAATCATTTGGAAGGACTTGTTAGTTTCCTCTCAATCACATATTTATTTTTATTGATATAGGGTGATATTTATACCACCGTAGGATGGTAAACAAGTACATAAGGGAAAATATGAAATCCATTAATCATGACCAGGACCATAGCATCAGGGGCTATATAGAGTACGAACCTAGACTGCTAGAGTCTTCTCGGATGATCAGGGGTTACAACATTATTCTTTTAATTATGTAGTTAATCATTTTAGGTAAGTATTTATGGATGAATTTTCTAGGAGACCATTGGTAAGAAAGGTATAATTCACCATTGAATTAGTGTTAAGAGTGGTACTAGTGTCCATTTCTTGTCATCAGAAGGAACCTATTGATATTTTGGAGGTTAAGAAATAATTGGAGGACATAGATCCTAAAGGAATTATATGCCCCTACACATCTCCATTGGGTTACCAATTTTTTTCTTCTTTGAAGGTGTATAATATCATTAATATTTGTGTGGATTAACACCAATTGATCCAACTTATGGTCAATAAATAATATCAACTGCTTTAAATGGATGACCACTTTGACCTACTATGAAGAGTGAGAGCATTCTTAATGATTGATTTGAGTATAGGGTTTCTTCATGTACATGTTCGATATTCAGACATACCTCATACAACAATACATAAGAAATAATGGTCTTTTTATATACATGGTTATACTATTTGTTCTCACAAACACACCTTCATGTTTTATGGATATAATGAATAAGTTTTTCCCTATCTACATGGATTCATTTGTGATAGCCTTTGTGAAAAAAATATTAATATATTCACGCTCTTGACCTAACCATTACAACCATCCTGAGATCATGTTTTATATACTAAGGGAGCATCATATCTATGTTTATTTTAGCAATTTCCACTTTCGTATTGAGAAAGTGAAAAAAATGGTACATATTATATTGGAGACATGAGTATCAATAGACCCAATGATTGTGAGAGATAATGTATCTCATAATAATATGAATAATAACTTTGATATCTAGAGTTTCATGGGTGTTTATAGACATTATAGGTGCATCAACCATGATTTATCATTCCTAGAACCACATATTATGGGGTTCACTAAAAATGGTGTAAAATTTATAAGCTTAGCATCTGGTCAAGCATCCTTTTAGTAGTTGAAGGAATGATTTTCTTCAATTCCAAACCTGATTATATCATTTACAAGATATAGCTATACAATTTACTGTGATGCATTATGTATTGGTATGGGATATTTTATGATAAAAGATTAGTATGTTATTGCAAATGAGGATCATCATTTGGGGCCTCATGAGTGGAATTACATGACGCACGACCTCGCGATATATATGGTTTTTCATGATCTAATTTATTAAAGGCACTATTTACTTGGAGAGTAATTTTTGATAATCCCATATTAAAAATTCCTCAAATTCATATTCACACAAAATGATCTCAATATCTAATAGATTATATGTGTTGATTATCTAAAATCATTTGATTTCATGATTACCTACAAACAAAGAAAAGGTAATTCTATTGTTGATTTTTTTATAAAGAAGACTCATATGTAGATAGTTCAAGAGGCCAGTGGTGATTTGTTACTCATGGAATTGTTTTAATAGATTCATATTGAGGTTCATGAGGATCAAGAGAGAAATATACTCTAAAATTTAGAAGCGACCTATTCCAATCTATAATAGGGGATAATGTGGTTACAATCTAATACCGAGGGTTTTATCCTATGGGACCATATCATAGATGAATATTTGTCAACTGGTTGGACCATGAATGTGGATGAGAAATTATTCATTCATGATTGGGTATGGGTCCCAGATGTCAGGAAATAGGTGCTGATGTAGGAATTTCATGAATCCGTATGGGATGTAAATCTCAGTGTAGACATTATGTATTTCCACTCACATTTCCAGTATAGTTTTCCTAGAATTAAATGGGAGATAATTGTTTTTATCAATTTGTGTTCCAGTTATTTTTAGGTGAAGGTGGGACATCAGTGATCGATATGACTTTTACATTCACTGTCTATTCAATAGTGGAAATGAGATGATGTATCTATGTAAATCATGAATTTATTTATATGATTGTCTCTTATAAATTATACAGTGTGGGTAGTCATTGATCCTTTGATGAATTTATCTCATTTTTTAACTATGTGAGTGATATTCTCGGTAGATGACTTAGTAAAATATATGTTAGGGAGGTCCTACATCATCATGGACCTATATGATCTATCATATATAGCATGGTTGATTTCTTCTCATAATTTTTTGGTAGGGTTTTTAAATGTCCATGGGTATATTGGTTGTTTTATGTAAAACCTATCACACCAATACCGACAGATAGACTTAGAATAAAATTCCTTTATTAGAGGACATGTTCCATGCATGTGTCCTTAAAATCAGGGGAACTTGGGAGAAATAAAAACCCCTTTTTCAGTTTGATTATAATAATATATTTCATCATACCATTAAGATATCTCCTTATCAATATTTATATGGTAGGATGTTTCGATCACCTCATTACAAGTTAGAGATAGGGGATGTATCATTTCTCCAACAATATCTCATAAAGGGGACTATTGAGCTGATGTAGTATATGAAGATATTGATATTAATAGGTCGGTATAGAAAAAAGTTACATCCTAACCAAATATTACATACTCTTGAAATTTATGTTGTATATTGGGTTTTCATCCTTTATTTCCCAGGTAGGTCCATTGACGTATCATGAGGTTGAGTAAGATCTTCCTATGACTCTTCAGACCATTGGAAATCTTGAACAGATTCTGAAAATTGGGTTAATATATATCACTTCCTCATAGAAAAAACCTATGATTTTTGTCGTTAACATATATTATATTAACCTGTATTTACAAAACCCATCACATGTATTACATAAAGAATATGTTATTTAGGATGTGGATGCTTCTTTTTACGAGAATCTTGTTTGTATCATGGATCATAGATTCAAGACACTTAGAGGGAGGTTAGTTTGTTTAATACTGGTGCAAAGGTATCATGGTTGAGTATAATATGTTACATGGGAATTGGGGGAAGATATATATGCTCAATGATTGGACCTATTTAGTAATGTTATCTCTTTACCAAGAGAAATCCAAATCATGGATGTATTTCATTAAAAAGGGGAGGTTGTAATGACCGGAATTTTCATAATGTTATGTTTCATTGATTTTTAGTTAAAATTATTTTGTGTGTCCCTTATAATGTAACCTAAAAGAGTAAAAGAGGACACATGGGTCTACTATGCTTGTTTGGAGCATGGAACCATGGTTTTTAGAGAAACAGATTAGGCAACATGGTTAGAAGAAACCATGCAACCCAACCCAAAAGGTTTCCCATAACCATGTAGGGTGTTTCAATGTTGAGAGGGGAGCCTCATGGTTGTACAAAACCATGTGATCCCAAGAACGCAGCCATGAAGGATTCAAAGGGGATGGTGATATCTGGTGTAACATAGAATAATCAAATTTAGGTAAACTGGGTTCCAAAAGCATGAAGGGTCCCTCCTATGATAGTGAGATTCACACGATTGGTGCTAGGTTTGGAAAATGGCGTGGCCAAACCTTGAAACCCCATTTTTGTGAGTGATTTTATATTTTTTTCTTCTAATTTATTTTAAAAGACCTCACCATCTCTCATTTCTCTCCAATGTACAGAATTTTTACAATTTCTTCCATAGGAGCTCATTACATCTCTTATGGATTCTCTGTAATCCAGTTTTCTCATGTGGAATCCAAATCATTTAATTTTGGAAGAATATGATAACTATAGGTATTATCAGAATAATATTTCTCCCCCTATTTATTGAGCTTCCCATTACTATTTATATTTATGTGAAATCCCATATACCTAATTTTCTAGATGTTGGACCATTATTTGACTTTATTCCAATCTACATCAAATCTAATGTCAATATTTGATGAGGTGTCATATACGACCCTAAGGTAGGTGTTCTAGTTATTTTCAATAATAGATGAGTTGACTTCATATCTCCACCATTATGATGCATGCTGACCATTTCCATAACTTTTATTTAAATTACTTTATCATTTGTAAGAAATTATATACATATTTTTATAATTCATTGGAACCTTTCTATGTGATTAATGGTTATAGACCTTTTCCATTTCCAGGAATTTGGGTGTGACGAAACTAATTCCTTATATTATATAGTTATTTAAATTTCCAACAACATCTTGGTGATAATGTTTTCTTGTAAATGGATATTCCCACATTTATAAAAATTTATATTGGACCAGACACCTTCTATGGGTTCTGAATGACCCTGAGTTGGTTTTTATTTCTTAATTAAATAAAAATGGATTGTAAATAAATAAATGAGAATGGGTGGAAAGGCCACAACTTGTGATGCATTAAATGTTATTATTTTTTTATTATATGAACTATGAAACCCTTTGGATATATTAGGCTTGATAATTAGGATGCTTATGAGGTGATCTCAATGTTATTGTTATTATGATTATTATGTCATTGATATTTGCTATTGATGATAGTTAAGGGACTTGTTGATCATGAAATTTCCCTCTCCATTATATTGGGTGTAGATTATGGTGTCTTTCACCATTATATTATAATATAAGAGATGTGAATGACATTCCACATTTCACTATATTAGGTGTATGGCATGAAAACTCACCCCCTAAATCTTGAGTTTTGATCTTAAATTCTCACATTGATTGTGATATTCATGGAATGTAACATTTCATCAGTCAATATCTCGTTATACTTGTTATGGATCCCTGAGTTACACCCTGAGTCCATCTGAAAAATATTATCCATGTATATGGATAATTATTGCATCACAAAATTAGTGCATATTTGGGTATACAATTTATAACAACTATATATTTTTAATTCTATATATGTATGTTTTCTGATAAGAATCACATACTATCATATGACAAATAATATTGATATAGTCATGTGTCCTATAACTACCTAATCAATATTTTATTTATTTATTATACTATGTTAACTATTTATATAACAACACACAGTAATTTCTATGTTCATAGGCTATATTATTCCTAGACACCATTAGTGGTGGCCTACTGGGATTTTATCATATACCGTAATTGATCAACCTTTGGTACCTGAGTAGATTAAATATATGTAAGATTGGATAAGAGAAATATCCTTTTTACCGAAGATTGATTATTTATACTAAAATAATTGTGAATTTGAGTAGATTATTGAACATATTCTAGTGATTCTAGTCGACTATACTTTTTATTGTTTTTTATATTTGAAAATAAAGATGTTATGCATTTCCCCTATATCCTATTTTATTCATTTTTGTATCTCAGCATGCCATGAACTCATCCATTTATATGAAACAACATATGGGATTTTTATATTATTATAGTTTTAATTTTTTATCAAAAATTCTATAGTTTTTATCATATATTTTTTCTGTTTTCCAATTTTTTATATCATGTTTTCCTTATGGTGGGTCACTACTCATGTAGTTATAGTGATTTTTATGGTATTCTTATTTGTTGAATTTTTTATTTATACTATCTACTTTTCATCTCAAATTCGAGGGAATAGTAACCATATTGTACAACCTTATACCAAGGCTGTTAGTTGGTAGCCTCTGTCATATATGGAGGTGCACTTGAAGCCATGTGACCCACTGACATGGGGTATAGGTTGAGTGGATCCATGGTCAGAATGTTACATCTTATATAATGAATATTTTATGATTTCATGGAACACATGATTATGAAAATAATTATGTGATGGTTGGAACCTATATCACCCTCCAATACATTTATTAATGATATAAATATCATTAGATAAACAAGAATGGATTGTGGAGAAAACTCATTTCAGAAAGAGATTTTATACACTGTGATAGTCTTGGGAGTGATCTATTACTACTAATATGGGTTGGGGAGTGAAACAATTCTTCAATAATAGTGTTGGAAATGAACCTTGACTACTAAAGAAATGATTAAATATACATTTTTGTATTATAGAATTCTATGTCTTAGGAATACATTGTGACCTCATTGTTCATGATCAGTGATTTATTTATCATCCCTGTCTTATGAACATCCATTATCTATTCCATGAATTAGGATTTTCAGCTATGATGTGTAATTTTTTAAACCATTATGATCATGTTCATATACCCTTATTCTAATGTTATGTTATGTTATCAGTGATCTGTATAATACATGTTCTATTTATAATGAAATAAGTCTGAGACTATGTAGATATTTTATAAGCCAATTTGTTATGCTTCACCAATTTAAGAGGAATAAGATTTAAAGGATTATTGCATTTATCATTATCTTATGTAATTAATATTTATCTATTAATATGAAATATCTTTTTATAAAACATATGAATCATTAAATATTATTTTTAACATATAAATATTAAAAAATTCCTCAATTTCAGGCTTAAACATAAACTATACCTAATAATGATGAGATTGTGAAATAATGCCTTACCACTTTGGTAACTTTTAAATCACAAACCAAATGAACAAAGTAACATAAAATCGACCACTATAAACTATGAAAGTAATGATATTAAATATATAACATTAATATGGGTATTATAGAAACCACATAAATGACATTAGTGGTGAATACAGAATAAGTCTCATGAATGATAATGCGATTCAAGAATTATGTTACCTCATGTACAATGTAGTTATGTATTTTTACATAATCCTTGTCGCGAGGAAGGTAATTTTTTCTTTTATAAATACCCAAGTTATATCATAGTGGCTATCCTTGGGGTCTCTTTCAAGGTAGCAATGTAGATTTCACGAGTGGTCGTTCTAATTTTTTTTTGTATTCAAATATTTTGGAAACAGAAAACACAAATACAAAAAAAATCACTAATTAGTCTTCGAGAGAACCGCATAGAGAGAAACTGTGATGAAAAATGGAAAAAATAGAGACATAGGACAAAACAAAGAAACCAAATTAGGTGCAGGCACAAAACAAGTGACATAAAAAACAAATGAAACCAAAAACAAAATACAAAAGTCAGTGTGAACAAGGCTAGAACCGGGTCAATTCACCCTCTACTCTCGATCCTAGATCAAATTATGATTAAAAAAATAACTCTCAACTTCACCCAGTTCATGACTGCTGACTTGGATCATACACAAATCTCACCTAGAAATTAAACACATGAACACCTAATTTCCTATAGTTCTTGAGCATCCCTCCATCTTACAATCTAAATCCCCCAATGAATTCATTCTAGTAAGAAATTATCACAATCCAGATTTATTCCATTGAGTTCATCGAATTACTCATCTGATCTCAATTTATAAATCATGAAAGTGGTAGAGAAAGTGGATAAAAAGTTATAAGGGATATTAAAAGACTGATTTCAAGAACAATTTCACTTTTTCTAGCAGATTTCACAAAAATGGTTTTCTAAGGAGAAAATGAAGAAGCAGAAAATCACAATGAAAAATGGATCTCCCGGTTTCATCATGTTTAATAACAAGGATCTAGATTCATAAGTTAGATCTCCAATTTTATATATTGAAGATCATGAAACAAAATGAGGTTGAATGAACAACACAGAACAAATCAAACAAATATCACAATTCTAATTACAAATCATACAACACATGTATTTACAAACACAATTTAAATGAAAACTAAATTAGAGTAGAGTAGGAGAGGCAGAGAATAGATTACTTGGTCCCGTCTCCATGTTGAATATGGTCCCCAATCCATGAAATGTGGTATAAAATGAATGGAGTGTTGATGAGGGTGGAGTGTCCCCAATCTCAACCTAGAATGATGCTCCCCCACAAGGGCTATAGTAGTTTGCACCTCTTAATAAAAAAACTAAATTGAAAATAGAGATAATATGACATGCCAAAATCCACATGGCATGCTCTGATGAATTCTTCGCCATCTTTCAAGTGAACTCTCTGTAATTGCTAATAGTTTCCATGAAACATCCTCGTGAATATTCTCACACTTTTCCCAAAAATAATTTTTTCCTTATCCCATGATCGACTTCACCTCTATGAGAAACCCCCAACATGGAACACCACAAAATTTATGTGAGTTAGAAAAGATGAAACTAATATATATATACTATATATTAATATTATTATATAATAATATATATAAAAGTATATATTTTATAATACCTAATATTATTATTAATAATATATGTAAATTTATATAATACAACTATTATAACTACTTAGTAATATAAGAAATATAAGCATAATTATAATGTATATTATATGTATTATTATAAATATTATATTATGTAGAATATAATATAAATATAATATATATAATTACAAAAAATAATTTTTTAAAAAGAAGAAGAATAAAAATGGGGAAGAGGATTCGAATAGAAGGGTTGAAGGTAGGGGATGCCTAGTCGGAGCACAAAGGTTGCATGGTAGAGGAGGTCAGACAACAAACAATGGCACATGGTAGTCTGAAGTGGGGTATGGGTGTGGCTCAAGGGTGTCAAAACGGATCGAGGGACATGATTTTTCGTGATATTTGGTTGTGGGTGGCAATGAGGGGAGTCATGGATAGAAATTTTACTACGGAGCCAATCGGTTGTAGGGGGATAAATAAGGTCATGGCTCTGGTTCCAATGGAATAGAGTAGGAGAGGACTAGTTTTGAAACTACCAAGCACCAGTGTGGGTTCAATAGTTTTAGATTCATTTTGAAATTTGGTTTTTTGGATTCTAGTTTTATCGTTTATTCGATCTAATTTGTTTCCATTTAATCATATATTCGTTCTATTTGCGGTGTTTTGGGTTCAACTTGTTAAACTTCTGAGTGGTTTTTCATTGTAGTTAGTTGATTTTGATTCTGCTGTTGTGGTTTGGATGGGTGACGTAGTGGAGGAGGGAGATAAAGAGATGTCCTGAAGGGGTAGTGACTGAACAGTTCCAGAATGAAGTGGTGCCAGAATGGAGCAGTTCCACCATGATAAAAGGGTGGAGGCGGTGGCACCACATGATGGTGAAACGGTGGACATGGTTTACTATGACAACCCACATGATTGGATGAGATAGTAATCGGAATAGTAGGAGGCTATGATATTGTAATGAGGTGAACACTTTGACATCATGAGTGTGGCACCGCTTGAGTGCTGAAATGTTACAATAGTTAGATTGGGGATATAGTCGCACCGTGAGATGTTGGGTAGCGTCAAGTGAAATAGTGGCACCATGAAGGCTGGAAAGGTTTCCCCAGATTCACCTACAAAACATAAAACAATAAATTAAATTAAAGAAATTATTTAATACAACTAAAAATAGATTTATAAATTAATAAATTGAATTAACCAAAAAATATAAATCAAAGTAACAAAACCCAATAAAATTAATTATGAATTATTTTAAAGAAAGAATTAATTTAGATTAAATATTACAAAAAAATTAATTTATAAAAATGAGAAAAATTATTATTATCAATTAATTAACCAATTAATTAATTACAAAATAATTAAAGAATAAAAATATTATTTGAATAATATCAAGTTGTTAACACTAATTTAATTATTAAATGAATTAATAATAAAAATGTCTTATTTTCTAAAAAATTAAAAATAAATAAATAAATAAATAAATAAATAAAATAAATTTCTTGAAAAGAAATATGAAAAATTAAAGAATAAAAATGAATGTTAAAATAAGGATGATTATATATTTTAAAGTTTATTAGAAAAAACACAATAACTCAACAAAATATACGATTTACATAAAAATGATTATTTGAAAAATTAATGTACAAGAAAAACACAACATACAAATTATATAATAAGAAACAACATTTTGGTATTAAAATTCAATAAAAACATTAAAAGGATGTTAAGAAAATATATGAAAACTATGCCACATCAAACTCCCCCACACATAATACTTTTTTGTCATTAAAAATATAAATGTATTAGATTTCATAACATAAAGATGATTTGTGTGTTTCTGTTTAGAATGTGTATGAGCACTCTTTAATACATGGAGGAGTAAGACCATATAGTGGATCAGGCTTTTCATGGTGTTCAAAAATGATGTCTCTCCTAGCTTGAAAAACTCAAAATAAGTCAAAATCCCCACAAATTCATACACTGTCTTGTATTTCAAGCCTCCTATATGTACACATTAACAATCCTACTTCAATTTCCATTTCATATGATGATTCAGGGGCTGCTCACAGGTTAGATCAAGTGGAAGTAAAAACGTAACCAAAGGCACCCTCTATTCTCACCTTCCCCTAGGTTTCCAAAATTAAAGTACATTTATTTCATCACTTTTCTAATTCAACTAAAATGAATTTTAACTATGTCAATTTTTCCCTTCTTCAACTAGGTTCAAAATTCCTCTCACCATAATGAGTTGATTTTTGAAAAGATCACTTTATTTAATTTTTCCTAGAAATATTCCATGTGAATTTCACTATGAATTGAACATATTAATATTGAAATTGGATTTATTTATACAAATAAACACACCCAGTGTGCCTTTTCATTGATACTAACCATATGAACCCATTTTCCCAATTTAGTCCATTTTCAATGGAAATAATTAAAAATAATTTGAGTTGACTACATAAAGTGATTGAATATTATATATTAAAAGTTTGATCCCCCGTAGTTCTAGTGAGAACATCTAGTTACCCTAAGTAATTGTCCTTTTCCACAAAACCAATCATGTCATACACCAATCCTCACTTCTTAAACAGACATATCTATAGAGATAGTGAAAAATATGACTCAACAGTCACTCAAGCCTAACAGTTTATGACTAAGATCCACTCTAATCATCTGGAAAATAGTTCCCCACTAAGTAGAACATAATTTATGTACAAGTGAACTGAGAATGTTCTTCATAAAATTAAATAATTTTAAAATTCGTACTTATTTTGAACCATTTTGTTGAAAAAATATGATCATTTTTTAAACAAACACAAACTTCAAGTTTAAGAAGGCATAATTTAAAATTAAACTAAAATGACCCATCCCCCCAGAAAAAAATTCCATTAATTTTCCCCAATGATGAATTATATTATTGTAGACAGTTTAACTCAAGATTTATTGATAATTAAAAATAAAAAATATAGGGGTATCTAGGATGTTCATAAATTTTCTTTGCCACAAAAATAAGGAAAAACAAAAGAAAGCAACAAACCAATAAAAAAAGAAGAAACTAACCTCAATAACCATAAAAAACAACAAGAACAGTTCAATTAAAAAGTACATCCTTTGAATTTTTAAGATCCGATAAAAGATTACACAATATATTTCAAATAGTAGAATGATTAAAAATTATGTGTAGCATTATCTCAATGAGAATTAAAAAATTTTGTGTAGAAAGTTTCAAAATGAATCTTCAAATAACATTCAACTCATTAGACATTAGAATGAAAAAACCCAAGAAGGAAACACAGTTCACATGTTTCAGAAATTATTGGTATGTCCCCCATAGATAATTCACAACAACATGAAATAAAAATGTGATGATTAAAACTAATGGCAGCAAAAATAACACAACTACCCGAAATTTGAAGCATCTTAAATTTACAATTTTCTCCCTTTTATTGTTTTGTTCGTGAACTCTTTCTACTCAAGTTTGGAACCAACATCATGAAACATTTTAACATTAGTGTTCACGAATTTATGTTAAAATAAAAATAATCTAAACTGTGTGAGTTTGGAAGTATTATCCATTATTCTAGTAAGATGGTCCCCTAGGACTTGAATGATATCCACATGGAATCTACTGTATATTTATTTCCCCACACAAAAACAACAGTCAAATTAAAAACAAAAAGAAATAAATATGTAAAGCAGGAAATTAAAAAGGATAATCTAGGTATAAACCCCAAGGGGTGATGTATTTTGACTGTCCATAGCTTGAATGTCCTTGTATCAACCCCATATTGATGGGGTATTGAGCTTATTACTTAGGAACGACTAGGTTTGATTCCTTACAACTTCAGTGTTTTTCCATACATAGAGTAACCCACGTGCTGCATCAACAAAATTACCCTCATGGGGAGTGAAGTGCTTCATGTTGAAAGTTGGATGGGAAGATAGGATATAGGGGTACTTCCCTACTTCATCTGATTGAGGTTCAGTGTGAACATGTTCAAATGTTGGAAAACCTAGATGTGAATTGTCTTCTACTTCAATCCAATAATGCATTTCTTCTTGGAAAACAATTAATTTTTCATCATCCACTTTTTTTCTAGTGCACATCTACAATAATTTCTCATAAAAAATAAATCCCAAACTAGAAGTGTTATCCAGAATTGGGGGTTTAATATGTTCCCTATCAAGTACATTTTCTATTAACTCTCTCTCCATGAAATCACAAAAGTGAGATGCATCTTCAATACTTTCACTGGGAGAATCAAAATTAAAATTATCTTCAAGGTAATCCAAGTTGAATAAAAATACATATTATTCTATAAAATTGTCAACTCCTTTTAGAATATTTTTTGTTCCTCCTCTTAATGGAATAGTGATCCTAGGAGAGGGTCTGGGGGAAGAGATAGGTAGTCAACATCCTCCAACCTCTATTCAAAACACATCACCTTACTTGATGAATCATTTAAGGTGAGTGATATGATGTCATGTCCTAGCTCTCCCTAATAAGGCATGGAAAAATCATTAAAAATGAGAGTGTAATAAAAAATCATTAGAAAAGAAATCATGGACAAACTAATCTTCAAATAAATGCCCAACATCATTAATCGTGGAATGTTGTATATTTTTCCATCCCTTGAAAACATACTCGGAGAATGGTTCTGGAATTTACTGGTTTGACTCCATGGGATAATCAACATTAAAGATGCGAAACTCCATCATTTTATTTCTTCTTTTACATATAAGTTTCCTTCTCAGTTTATTTCTTGAATTTTGGGATTTAGTGTGTTGTGGTGGTATTACACTAGCTTACTGGTTTCCCTTGACCATATCCATGGCTAGTTGCATCAATTGTAATATCTCATGAGAATAAGTCATCTCATCATTAGTATGGTCTTGATGATACCTTTCATTAATACAACATTAAAATTTATCCACGACCTCATCAAGCTCTTGAACATGGTTAAATAGTGACATTGTATCAAATTTTATTGATTTATTCACTATTGTGTGTGTTTGGATTTTTTTTATAAATTTTAGTCTGTTTTTTTTTAAATAATTATTTTGGAAACCCACTCAGAAACTCATTGTTTCCTTAGAAATGATTCCAAAATTTTACATTGTCCTTATCATGAGGACAATCATGTTTACATTAACAAATACCCATGATATAACACAATGGATAATTTTAGTTTCTCTACCAAGAAGGTACTGTCCAATGAATGATGTGTCATTCCAAAAATAATTTTGTGTTTTTTAATATTTTTAAAACAGAAAACAAAACTCCAATGAAATAACTAATAAATTATTAAGATCATAGTGGAGAGAGAAACAATGATGGAGAAGATAAAAAAATAGAGACACATGACACAAACATGAAAAAAAAGCAGACATAGACACATCATAAGGCATAAAACAAACAAATGAAACCAAGGCATAGAAGAAAAAAGTCAATGTGAACAAGGCTGGACCGAGGATAATTCACCCTCTTCTCCCTATCCCAAATCAACATAAGTTTAAACCAACAACTTGAAACTTTTCTCATTGCATGACCGATGACTTCGATCATTTATAAACTTCCAATAGATATTAGACCCATGAACACAAAAAAATTTTCAGCACTCAATCATCTATCCATCTTACAATCTAAATCCTCCAGCGAAATTATTCTAGTAATAAATTCTAACAAGCCATAATGATTATATAGTTCTAATCAAATTTCTCATATGATATCAATTTATCAATGGTGAAATTGAGAGTGAAAGGGGATAAGAGGTGAGTTGAGTAAGTAACAAACTCATCTCATATAAGGTTTCGCTTTTGTAAGACAAATTCATAGAAATCATTTTCTAAGGGGAAGAAGAAGCAGATGAGCAGGTCCCGTCTACAAGCCAAAGGCATTCTCTAGTCCACGAGATGTGTTATGGAATTGATGGAGTTTGGTTGATGGTGGAGTGTACCCCTATCTTACTGGAATGATGCCACCCCACAAGTGAGAGAGGAGCATGTTCATCTTAATCAGAAAAAATAATCTGAAAGAAGAGATGAAATGGCAGGCCAAAAATCCCTGTGGCGTGCTCTGATGCATTCATCACCAGCTCCAGAGTGAACTCCCTATAAGTGTATATAGTCCCCTTACAATGGCTTCACGAATATTCTCGCGCTTTTACCAAGAACAATTTTTCTCTTAGCCCATGATCGACTTCACCTCTATAGGAAACCCACTGCATGGAACTATATAAAACATACGTGAGTTAGAAAAATTAAAACTAGTTTTTATATAATATATATTAATTTTATTACATAAAAATAATTATAAAAATATATATATTATTATACATAATACTATTATTACTAATATATGTAAATAATTATAATAATATAATAATTAAAACTGATTATTAATGTATGTAATATAGTATATTTATTATGAGTATTATATGTATTTTTATTAATATAATATTATATAGAATATAATATATATATATATATTATATGTAATTACAAAGAAAAAAATTTAATAAAAGGAGAAGTATAAAAATGGTGGAAGGGCGCATCAAACAGAAGGGGTGAAGAGTGGTGTGGCCTAGTCAGCATTCATAAGACACTGGCTAGAGAAGGCTAGATGATGTATGATGGATCCCAGTGGTTTGACATGGGGTATGGGTGTGGCTCAAGGGGGTCATCCCGGATTGACGGATAAGAGGGGTGGCATTTGCTAGTTGTGGGTCGCAAAGAGGGGAGTAACAGAGAGGCGGTCTGCTGCGGATCCAATCGGCTATAGGGGGAGAAATGTGGTTCCAAATTGGGTCCAATGGAATGGATGATATGTGATATATTTTTGGTGCTTTTTCTGCACAATTGTGGGTTCATCCAGTTCAGATGGGGTTTGAAATGGGGTGTTTTGGTTTCATTTTTCAGTTTTTATTCAATCTACTTTGTAGTTGTTTAAAAATATGTGCATTTTTTTGCACTGTTGTGGGTTTGACATATTGTTATGGTGAGAGGTTTTTCATTTCTGTTAGTTTATTGGGTTTCAGCTGTTCTAGTTTGGATGGCTGATGCCTGAGAAGAGGGAGTCATAAATATGGCATGTAGGGGTTGTGACATAACAGTGCTAGAATCATACAGTTCCACCTTGAATAATGGGTGGTGGTAGTGGCACCGTATGATAGAGAAACGGTGGCTGGGGTTTACTATGGAACCCCGACATGATTGGATGAGATATTAATTTGAATGGTGGGAGGCTGTGAGACAGTAATGAGGTGGACATGGTGACACTATGAGTGTGTCACCACTTGAGAGTTTAAACGGTTCCACATTCAGATGGGGGATACAGTGGCACCATGAGTTGGTGGGAAGCGTCATATGAAATGGTGGCCCCGTGAAGGTTGGAAACGGTGCCACAAAATCATATTAAAAACATAAAAAATAAAATAAATAAGATAAATAATTTAATTAAACAAGAAATAGATTAACAAAATAATAAACTGAATTAACCAATAAAAAAACAATGTTAAAAAAACAAAATCTAATTAATCATTAATTATTTGAAATAATTATTTAATTTGGATTAAATATTATAAAAAATTAATTTTAAAATAAATTATAAAAATTAATATAATCAATTATTGAACCAATTAATTAATTAAAAAATTAATTAAAGAATAAAAATCATAATTGAATAAAATAAAATTGTTAACACTCAATTAATTATTAAAATAATTAAAAATTAAGATGTCTTATTATTTAAAAATTTAAAAATAAAAAAATAAATAATTTATATAATTTAATTAATAAAATAATTTTCTTAAAAAATGAAAAAAAAAATAAAAGAATAAAATTGAAAGTTTAAATAATGAGGATTATTTTAATTGAAGGTTATTCAAAATAACATAATAACTTACCAAAATATATTATTTATATAAAAATGATTATATTACAAATTAATATACAAGAAAAAAATAATAATTATTATTTAATAAAAAACAACAACTTGGTATAAAAAATTCAGCAAAAACATATAAAGGATGTGGAAAAAAACTGTGAAAACACTGCTACATTATATTTTCTTCAAATAAAGTCTAATAAAATTACATAGATTTTTTATTTATAAAAATTTATATTTTTAATTCATTATACATAAATAATTTACATCATTTATTATAATTATTTATGTATTTAATTAATTAGTATCACAACATTAGTTATTTGGGGAATGTTTAGTTTAAAAATTCAAAATGTAATTTTGGTGAGGTCCATTGTCAAAGTGTTCGTTGTCCCACAATCTAAATAATAATAATAATTTCATAATAATAAAATTTAAACATAAAATTTACTTTCAAAATCAACCATGAATTATGGTTTTGACAAATTTTCTACCTTAAAATCATGAAGATAATAGGCTGTGTGTACACATGTGTTATGTTTCAATCATTCAACTATCATGATAGAAAGTAGGATTAAATAATTTTACATTTAAATAATGAAAATAATTTCTTGAATATCATTTTATTTAATTAGATAAACCAGCATATACCATCTATGTTATGTGAAAATAAAAAATGAATCACATCACTTCATGAGGCGGTAGTTTTCCATATACATGAATGTTGATATAACTTTTTTTAATGGATGGTAAGGTAAGAAAGTATATGATTTATTAATTTTATAGAACAAATAATATTAAATTAATATAATATATTAAAATTAAATCTATTATCATTAATATTCCTGAGAGGTGTCGATGGAAAATTAATTACATCGATTTACGAGTAACTGGGTCTTAATACACATAGTTGATGGATTAATTTCCCATTTTGTGGAAGATAAGATGGGTTAAGGTGATTTAATTCAAATTATAATAAGTCAATATATATTATATACATATTTTATAAAATAAAAAAATATTTATTAATATATTTAAGAGGAATAATAACAAAAAATTATTATAGTTTAATAACAATACATCTTCGTATAACAACCTCTTTAAGATTTTATCTAATGTATCTCTACAATTTCTTTATGATCAAAGAAATCTAAATAGGATGTGGGGAGGATATTAGGGATGGTATTTGGGTAGATATTTTCAAAAAAAATATTATTTATATGTATGGAATGGAGAGGAGAGGAGTTATTTTATTGTTGGGGAGAAGAGACACTTGTAATTTTGAAAATAAAAACACATACCCGTGTTTTAAAAATTAATCAAGGACCGAATGGAGAATTATCAAATATTAGATGTCATATGATATATATACATCCATAAAAAATTGTTTTACAATTTTTTATTTAATTTCATTTCTTACCTTTTTCGTTCCCCCCGCCCAAAAATTATGTTTTAACCATAATTGTTGTAATACATTTTTTTAGTTTTTAATCTCCATTATAAATTTAAATTTATTTAATATAATTATATAATATGAATTTTTCTAAAAACAAATATAGAATCAATTTTTACTTTTACAATTCATATAAGTGGAAAAATTTCAATAAATTAAACACATGGATGTGATGAAGACTTATTCTTCTAAGGAAAAAGATTTCAAAAGTATAATTTTTTAAATGAAAATATTCACCATGAAGTTGACTATAATATAATAAATTAGATTATATAAAATATTATTGTACTAAAATTACTTTTAAAAAATTTATAAAAAAATTTATCTTTTGAAATATTTTTAATAAGACTACTTAATTAATAAAAATCATTATTTTTCACATTTTAATGAAAAAATAACATTTTTAGAAAATTATAAAAATTTAAAACTATGATAATTATGAAATTTTTAATCCAAAAAATTAAATAAATTTTATCAAATATATTTTATAAATGTGTACAAATTAAATTTTATAATATTTTCAAAAAAATATAAATGTATATCATTTTTATGAATAATTAAAATTTTGAATTATATAATTACTTTACGAATAGACTAATTAGTTTGCATATATTATTTATAAAATACCATTATAAATAATTTTAGAATATTTTTATTCATAATCTATCCTATATGATTAAGGAATAGTTAATAATGATCATTTTTAAATAGTAATATAAATAGTATATTACAGTTTGTTAAAACATGGTGTTGTGTGTCGTATACTCTATCAAACATATTCCTCATTAAAAATCATCGGGTGTTAAATTTATAGTTTTTAAATCCCTCTTTTCCATTTCACATCACTTTTTTACAATTCATCTAATTTGTTACTTTCCATTAGATTCAATATTATATCTTGTTTTAAATTAGGAATATTTCGTCTTCATCGATATATTTCATATACATTTTTATAGAAGTCCTTATAAATACATTTATGATTTATTAAGTTCATTTTATATTTACTATCCATTTTTTACATAAGTAAGAAATTAATATTTTTTCATGTTTCCATTTTATTTTGTTTTCTTTATGAAGCATCCTTTCTAAGTTTTCAGGTTTCTCTAATCTAATTCTATTATATTTTATCATGTTTTCTCTAAATATTTTGTTTCATAAACTATTTTTTATTAAAATAAATGATGTATAATAGGAATTTATATTTCATTAAAAAACATTCTACAGTTTTCTTCTAATTTGTTTTTCATCAATGAATATATCCTTTAATTTTTCATAGGATTCACATGGGATATAGTTGAGTAATATATTTTCAATTACTTTTCTAGATAGAATATTATATTTTATTGTGGAAATATCCTCAAAACCCATTAATTTCTCATTGGATAATTAATCTGTGATCAAATTAATAATGTTTCCATGTTCATATGCCATCAATATGTATGGTTTTTTAATTATGTAATAGGTGGACCCATTTACTATCTATGATTTTTCTATATATAAACTATCTAAATAAATCAATCTCCTTAAATATATTTCTCTACACAAAAAACGAGTCTAAAATGCTGAGTTTTATATTAGATTAATTTTATTATGAAAATTATAAGAATAAAAAACCCTCAAGTAATAAAAACATATTAATGAACTAAAATTTCATGTGATTAGAGGATAAATGAGGAATATTATCTAATATTTAAAATGATTATATGTTTTCAAATAACTATTTTTATAGATTCATGTATTTTATACAATTAAATTAAATTAACCAATTTTAAATTACTATCACATACGAGATAATATATTAAAATTCATTAAATGGTTAATTTAAATTATATCATATTACAAACACTTAAAAATGTCAATTATCAATAAAATTAGTTTTTCTTTATGTGTTTTATTTTAATTTTTAAACTAAAATTTTAAATTTTAAAAATATATATTTACAAGATTAAATTAATTTTTACACAAATTTTCTAAATTATCTTAGTATTAATTTATGATATATGTTTTTGAAAATAATGGGTTTTAGGTGAATCATATAGAGTACTAATTTTTTCAATGTTTATATCTATTATAAAATACATATAAACTAGGGATGGAATTGAAATTATAAAAAAAATTGAATAAAATTATTAATGTACTAAAATTATTGATTTAATTAAGTGCTATTGTTAATTTATAAAACCCTTAATTATAATTTTTCAACATAGAAAATATCTATTTTTTTAATAAAAACAATATTTGGTTCACTTTGTTTAAATAGGTTTATATTGTAGAATTCAGTTATGGAATTAAAAGAAATCAACATAACTATTATTTTTTCAATAATTAACCATTATATGTCATTTAAATAATAAACATTGATAATATTTGGTAAAAAATTATTTTGATGCATAAAAATAAATTTGTCCTAAAAACATGATTTACACATTATTTGTGCTAATATTAAAAATAAATTTTATTATCCATGGAAATTTTATTTGAAAAATATGATTTATTATTCATATTAGATAGGTCAAAATCATAAACATATTTAATATTTTAATAATATTAATTAAAATAAAATTTAATAATTTAAAATTAATTACCACAGTCAAAAAAATGGTAAAAGTGAAAAATATAAGACTAAACAACATAAAAACATGTTTTTTTTGAAAATTTATTATTGAAAATTATTTGGACTTAAATATCTTCCGTGAATTATTTTATATTATTGGATACAAATCACCCTTGGGTAATGACTTTAACCTCATCTATTATTACAAAAATTACACTCAACGCCCATATAAAATGATGGATCACATCCCACTTCTCATCCCCCAGAAACTAGTTATATTTAACCAAAATCATCCAAATTAAATCCAAAGAACTAAAATACACTTAAAATATGTTATATTATTCTAAAAATACCACATCCCTAAAAAATAATCAGATATTTAATGGACCCCTATAAAGGAGTAAGGTGAAAATATCAATTTCCCAATTTTCATTACATTTCCTTCACTAATTCTTCTAAATGATTTGAATATAATCTAAAAATATATAAATAAATAAATTATTATAATATATATACAAAATTTTATTATTTTTATTGGGAAAAATTTTCTACCTTCTACCTAACCGTTAAAAAAATGAAAATGTTGGTTGTGTTACGTGTGGACTACCAGCTCTATAAGCGATGTGATCAATTTTTCAAACCCAACTATCATGGACGGTTAAAATGGATTATCTATTTAAGAAATATTATACAGAGATAATTTATTTCCACAAATATAAACTAATTCTAAACATCAATATGTTCTAGGGAAGATATGAATGATGCCCATGTGTACCTATAGACTAAATCTCTATCAAGCCACACCATTTTTTCATATAAAAATTTATTCATTATAAAAAAACATTTTATATTGATTAAAAAAATGATAATAATTTAAATAATATCCTTAATAACATTTAATAGTGATATTATAACAATAAATTCACTCTCATAACCACACATACCCATCAATTATAGAACATTCTTGCTTGTGTCAGTTTAACTACCTCTGTGAACAATGCTATAAATTTATATCATGTATAACTATAAAATAAAAAATTCTATATTTATTATAATTAAATTAAGAATAATATTTTTAAGGTGAACCAAATGTTATATTAATAATAATATTATTATTAACATACAAACATTTTTTCATTAAAAACTACAGAAAAAAGAATACCCTGAATTTCATATCAAAGAACAATGATAGATAATATCATGGAATTAAATTTAAACAATATAATTATACATAAAAAAATTATATTAAAATAAATAAAAAATTATTAATGATCTTGGTATCCAATATTAGGAATCATCATCGATGTTACAAATCATGTGAAAAATATTTTGAATTACCAACATCTGATGATGAAAATATATTATAACTAACAATGAAAAATGTAATAAATAATTAAAATTTAAGAGTATAAGTGGTAATTGATTAGGAAAATAATATATAATAATTTATTGAAAGAGTTATTATTTCTCTATAGGATGTTAGAGTTCATTTTTAAGCATGTAAAAAAGGTAAGGGTTTTCGTCTAAATTTCTATTCCTTGAGACATGCGTTCATGTTGTGCGGATATTGTTATTTTATATGTTGTAATTATTTCATAATTTTATTAAATAATTATGAATTTTTATTTCTAGGTATTTAAAACTACTATAATTAATATTATCTTACAAACCATTACATTAAATTAATACCAGACCTATAAGGGTGTTTCTTAACTCTATTTCTATTTATTGAGTTATAATGCTTCTTCTTGAACTTAATTAATATATGTTGGGTAACTCCAAACCTATGATTTATTAATGATTTATTTCTTAATTCATTTTATGTTTGTAAATTTATAGATTATAAACTCTATTTAAATTTATTTATACTTCAAAAATATTATATTATGTGTTTTTCATACTCAAATTATTTTCTTAAGTCATTATGACTCCTTTTGTACAACGGGATTTGAAGATAGTTTTTTTTTCAATTGCATGATTATATTATTATTCCAATATCCTTATTTTATGTTGAATTATATCACTTCTTTTTTTCTTCTTTAAATTTAATTATGTTCAGAAGAATATAAATTCTCTCCAAATGTGATATTTATTTCCAATTTCCATATTCACTCATGCCTCAAATGTTCTTCTTTTTTATTTGGAAATAAAAATATTTCATATTTTTTGAAATGTAAAAATTTCACTTTACTAAATTTTAAATTAATGATTTATCACTCTCTTTGTGATATGGGTATTAATAAATGCACTTTAAAAATATTATAAAGGACTTCCCATTTCTGTTTTTATTTTTATCTTCAATTCATTACTTCCTATGTAAAATTATTTTTTATTTATAAAGGATACATTATTGAATAATTTTTTAAAAAATATTTTTTTTTCAAAAAAATTCACATTTCATATTTTGAAAATAATTTTTGTTAGTGTCTAGATACATATTATTTTTTGAGAATATATAAAATTTTTTCAAAGATATTTCTTCAACATTTTCCACGTGAAGAAATTAGTTTTATCAAATTTTTCATTATATTGAAATATTTACTTATTTAAAATTATGTTTCCCTATTATTTTATTTATTAAGGATTTTTATAAGAAAAGGATATATTTTTTTATTTTATAAAATTAAAAATTAAACATTAAAAATAAATTCATTATTTTAGAAGGGATTTGAAAAACATATGTTTTTAAGAAATATGTATTCTTTGTTTTTATATATTCTATTAATATTTTTTTTTGAAAATATATTTCTTTAAATTTAATTTTCCTAAAACCATATTTAGTTTTGAAGATTAATTTTTAAATTATTCTGTCAAGATCAACATATATTTTTTGAAGAAATCATTTTTAAGAGATATAATATATTTTAAAATTGGATATTTCACCATTTTTTTCAATGTGATTTTCCAATAATTTTAAAATTGTGTTTTATATGTATAATAACATCATTTGACATTACATAATTTAAAATTGGTATATTTTTTGATCACATAATCAACATTATTCATCTGGATGTATTTTTAAATGTTCAATAAATGTATCCTATGAAGTTGTATCTTTTACACCAATTAATAAAGTTATGTTTTAAATATTAATTTTTTATTTCAAGTGGCACAAATATGTATGGATGATCAATGGGAATGGAACCATATTTACAACTAATGAATTAATCAATGTTTTATACCTCATAAAATATTATGTTCACCATAAACATGATACAATAAGTCATATTTAGAATGAACACGATGCAGTTTAGATATTTTTAGATGATTGAGTTTGGATATGATGCTAATTAGGCATTTTCAACACACACATTGTGAAAATAATGAATATTAGATATGTTAACAAGATTAATGGTGGACATGATAAAAATTATCTATTTTCAAAAAAATTAACATGATTTTTTTATTATAAATATTTAAAAAATTGATCATGAAAAAAATGAATATTGTTTGTGATGAAATTATTGAGTGTAGAAAGAAATGTATAATAACTATATTAAAAATATTGTTAATGTAGAAAATTAACATTAACTATGTTCAGATGATTAAGCATGAAGATGGTGTAAATTAGCTACATTCACAAAATTGAGTGTGTATGACATGTATATTAGTTATGTTCATTATATTGATTGAGGATAAAATTCATATTAGCTTTTTTGGTAAGATTTATTATGGACATGATAATAATTTTATATCATTATAATATTTGGATTTATAATAATTTATATTATTAAAATACCCAACATTGACTGTGAACAAAATTGAGATTATCTATATTCATAATATTGAGTACGAACTCGGTGCAGTTAGCAACATTCCCAATATTGTAATTTCATATTCTTATACCTAATCCATAATTATATATTATATTCTTATATTAGGAACCATGTATTATGATTATTATCTCATGTTTTAGTACTCTTATTCCAATGTATATGTTAGGTTAATATAGATTAAATGGCCTTCTATCATGACTTATGGGAAACTCTAAATATTATATATTCATTTTAATAATATAATTCAACCATTCTTATGTTATACCATATGATTATGATGCAAAAATTTATGAAATTTCGATTAATTTTCCCATATTTATAATTGATGCACACCCCTTTCTTAATATTAAGCTACCCATGAAATAAATATTAGTATAACCTATGATGTGTCTAGAGGTGTGTCTCGTGTGGTTCAATTATAGAGAAATTTTCAGGTGTATCTTAGAAAAAATTTCTCATGTAGTTGATCCCCAAATGCACTAAAATATTAATTTTTCGGATTATGTGTTCATTTTGTGATGTATTGTTTAAATTAATGATATATATTTAATTTTAGTTCGGGATATCTCACTTGGTACTAATAGAAATTTTAAGATTATGTTTTTAGCACTAGATTCGGGGTTATAGGTCTGAGGCACCTTAGCTGGTATCGACATAGTGTTGAGTTATTTTTTAGGGATACTTATGTTATTTTTTGGGGATTTGGTTGATATTAATTTATTGAAAACACTATGAATAATTATTTTTATAGGATAAAATCTTAAAATATTATTTAATTAGTAATTGTGTGGTTTCATAGAAATAAAATCCCTTTCTAGAAGTTATATGTGGATGCAGGATATGAAATAGATACACCAAGGTGGAATAATGAAACTGTTGGTTTATAATTAACTTTATATTAATATTCTACATGACAATGATTCCTAACTACACACCATGTATGACTCTCATAGGTGATATATAGTGGTTAATAACATTCAATATATGGGTATTTAATGAGGAATTAAATAGAATTTGAGGATGTAAGATATAACTACTTAGGCTGTGAAACATAATAGGTAAGTGTACAACAAATACCAATGTTGAAATAAATAAGTTATTTTTTGATCCAATTATATAATAGTGGAATGAAAGAACCATAGGGTTAAATGAGGGAGTTGTTGGAGAATAAATCTTAGGATTGAGTTTTTATATTCATATGTACCTTCAATCCTATTTTTTAGAAATTATTATTTCTATTTTTCAAGAATTTGGTTGGAAAAAGTATCATGAAAATGTATCTATGAATGGTATATCCCTAGAAACATCTATAACTAATAATGGAATCATTTTTGGTATTAATATTATAGATAAATGAAAATATCAATGTTTGTCTATTATGTGAAAAATAACAAGTCTCCATGTATCTGAAATTGAGAGGTTTATATCTCAGAAAAAATATATCCTGATATTCATACGGATCATGTGACTTTGTTTCATTACTAATTGATAATTAAAATTTATAGGAAACACATTATTTAAGAGGGGGGACGTAAGGCCCAAATATTTTACATTATATGTTTACATTATATAAATATAATTTGATGGATATACTTCTTGACAATAAACAATAAACTAAATTAATTCCTTACAAATATAATGAATACTATTAATAAAATAATAATAAAAATAAAACCTAATGTAAATAAAAAAATATTAGTCAATTATAATTTTCGAAATTTAGAGGAAAACTAATTAACATGTTTTATTATTAAAAAGGATTATTCTTCATAAAATAAATGTATTCATAAAGTGTTATATAATTTTTCCTAATAATGAAATCATACCACTATTATTATATTATTATATATGGCCAAATATAATCAAATTATATAAATTGGAAATTGATATAAAATAATAATAATAAAAAATAAAAATAGCATTGTCTATAAAAATAGTTTTTCTCTATATTTTGTATTTTCTTTTTAAAAAGAAATTTATAAATTTTAGAATATAATTTTTATTAAATTTATCTCTTTTTTGAATTCTCCATATTAAATTTTTTTTTGTTTAAATTTTTATATTATTTTGGAAAAGAATAGTTTTTAGGTGAACAATATAAATTTTTTTTTACAAATATATTTTCATTATGAATATAACACCAACTAAGTATGAATATGAAATATATAAATGCTTTTTCATTTCAAAAAAAAATTATGGTGTATAATTATTCAATTAAAAAAATATTTTGAATTTAGAAAATACATTTTTAATGTTTTGAAACATAAGTAAAATTTATTATAAAAAATACTATTTTGGTTATATTTCATTTAATTATGTTTTCTTTATGTTGAATTATGTTTTGAATTTATTTAAATGTCACATAACACATATTTTTATAATAGTAAATCAAATAATTTCATGGAAATAAAAAAATAACAATTTTAATTGGAACATTATTTTTACACTTAAGAATTCACTTCTCCTAAAAATGTTTTTCACACTATTTGTGAAGTAATATTAAAATTGAAATTTATCACACTTATAAATTTTATTTTGATAATTGTTTTTAAAATTAAGATTAATTAGATATTTTTATTATTTAGGCCCATTTTATTTTAAGGCATCAAATTTAAATTACTTGGGTAAAATATAATTAACACTATATAAACCAAAATTGGTAAAACGGAAAAATTTGTGTGTAAAATATATAAAGATATGTAAAAAATATGAAAATGTGCGGTTGATGATTTAATTACCTTGCCTCTTCATCCAATCCATTATTTTCTATGGTTATATCAACTTCAACTTCTAATAGTGACATTTCCTTTTATATTATTACAAAACTACCACTATTAGCGCTTATATTAGGATCCATTTCCACCACACTTTTTCTCAAACCCCAATCCATATAGAGTTTATCAGAGTTTACCTAAATAACTCTTAATCCCAACTAGACTCTTTCTATCAGTTTCTGTCTTCTCAAAATGACATAGAAAATATTTTAAAACCAATTTTATGTGGATAAATTATAATGAGAAAGGAGAAACGATCAATTATTCAGTTTTAATTACTTTTAAATTAATTCTTCTCATGCCACTATAACAACATGATGAAGATCACCAGGTCTAGTATAGATGGGTACATGGCCTCATGGGAACTCCATTGTTTATATGAGGCTGCTGACTAGTATTTAGGGACTATGAAACACCATTGGGAGACTATTATGTCATTAAAAATAACAATAATTTTATATAATGGTGGAAAAAAGTATTCATAGTAATAACAAAACAAATTTGGAATAAATTACAAGAATATAATCCCACGATATAAAATTATGTAGTAAAATATCGATTGAAATAATTCCATAGTTCCCCATATATGTTAGATATATATAAAATACCTAATAACGTGTAAATATAAGCATCTCTACAATTGACACTATTGACAATCATTGTATTCCCATAGTCTACATTACACCTCCTACTCAGCAACACAATGTAGGGACACTTCCCTCATCTGAATTTTTTTATAAACAGTCCACAAATTCCTTAAGATGAATGTTTATGGTGTGAGTATAAAGCCTTGTAGGACACCAATAATGTCCCCATAATGTATGAAAAAAATTGATATGTTAATGTATGTGTTTGAAGGAATGTAAATGAACAAGTAAAAAAATCATGTGTCTGGTCATCATGTAAAAATGAAAATGCCACACACCCCTCTCTAAACATATTAAGATCTTTTCCATATGATATGTAATGGTTGGTTTCTATTAATCTTGGATGAATCCACAATTACATCGTAAATACTAGAAGAGGCCACCATGCCATCATTCCACTAGTCAGCCAAGATGGTCATCATTCCCCAAAAACTGTTCTTGGTTATGGAATAAGGTCACCATTCCCCCACCATATGTCATAGTTTTAGTTGTGAATCAATCATTAACATCTATAAAATTTCTTTTAACACATTCATATAATTATCATGAATAACATCACACATACTCTTCTACTCAGATATTATCCTAGTGATGAAGGATCCATTGGTCACTCTGATACTATATAATATAATTTATGGTCCATGGACATATATATATATAAGTTTTAACATGGAATCTACCAATCCATGAAAAATATACAAGAATTTAAAATCTATATAGTTTCAATGGAAACATAGACACAAAAAAATCATATCAAATCAATAAATGTATCATGGCCCACACCCACCCACATATAAGATATAAGACATAGTTTTATGTAATTTCTACAACATGGTAAGAAACATCCTATATTAATTATATGAAATCCTAATTTCATGTTTATAATGACCCATATTTTACATAAATTTTTATTAAATCAAAATTGAAGCATACTTATTATAACATATAACAAAATCTTGGTAGCACGTTCTAGGTATAATGACTTTAGAAAATGGGAAATATAAACAACTGGTTCATAAAGCATCTATATTGTGTCCTGTTTATTTCATCATATCATGAGTCGCTTTTGGAATATCCTACTTAATAACCTTCTTCCTGAAATGGGGAAAGAAAACATACAAAAGGGTGAGCTCAAATGCCCAGTATGGGTAAACAAAGAAAATATCATATTTACAAGAACATATCATTTCAAAAATCAAAAACTGCAAAACAGATCATAATATCAAAACATGGGATAAATCCTTGTAGTGAAATGTAATCCTAATAATAATAACATAAATCATTAAACTTTTTGGAATACACACATAATCAAAGATAATCATTTCTTAGTTGTGAAAACACATTGCAAAGACTGTTCTAGAGGAAAAAGTCCATTTCTGAACCGAGTTCACTCTTTGTTTCAGTCATGTATCATTGAACCAGATTAACCTACCATTCCAGCCATGTCTATCTCATGAGATATAAATCATTACCCAATTCATTGGAGGGAGATATATGTCCCATCCATATCATAATGATTCCATTATTATATGTGCCACAAGATCATAAATCATACATCATAGCTTAAACCATGTAATAAAAATGGGATTTTTAAACATCATGCCATCATAACATAATCCATATAAAATAAAAGGACATCATAAAAATAATTCCATCATATAAAAATCTAATCAACATAATAATAGGTATAGAAACATAACCCTATATTATCATAGATGGAAAATAATTGTGATAAAATGCTTGAACTCCATTCTTGAGAAAAATATCCTTTCAACCTCAAAAATATTTTTCCTTTTTTAACATGTCAAAAAAATTTAAATTAAAAGAATTTGATTAAAAATAAAATTAACGGAAGCTTCATGGAAATAATGTTTTATGAATTCATAATATCCATTCATGCTGTAAAAGTTAAAAAACATTTATCTCGTACTTTGGCTGGAAAAGTCAAAAAGTACCTCGCACTAAAAATGAAAAAATATTCCTTTCATATATTTTACTAAAAACACACGAATGGGTAAAATTGGATTTAAATTTTTTTTAGGAGATTATAAATAATATTACATATTGAGGCAACATGGATGTGGATGATAAATATACCCCAGTAAATTCTGAAGTATAAACTATGTTGGATAAAAATGAGATTGTGAGATTTTCCCTTACCTTAGGTCTGATATTCTTCAAACGTATCTGAACCTCCCGTATAATGATTTAAATAATGTCATTGACTTATTACAGAATCTTATTCATTGTTATGAAATCATACATGGTAATATGTTATCTTCGTATTAGTAATATTTGATTTCTACTTGTTATTCGGATGTTCATTGCATTAAGTTCTTATGCATGTCTTCTCGAATAAATTCTTATTCTAGTTTTTAGGTTATAGATACCTCATTTAATGAATGGTATTATAGTAAAATATATCATATTTACTCATTCAACTCACTTATATAATCATTATTCAACGATGATCATGTAGAACAAGTGGTGTCACATCGTGGAGATGGTAGGCTGTACGTACGCACGAGCGATTATATCGTTCCCATGATCATGGAATTAAATTTAAGTGTATGTATACTATTTAAGAATCAATATCAATTTAAAATAATCATATATAGTTATTCTTTACACCATTATAACCATCCTTGTATGGTGGTGGTGGAAAATAGATTACACCATGGCATGGAGACTATATTCTGTACGTACGTACGTGCAGTGATTTCTTTTTCTATAGGATGGATAGAAGGTGAAATAGGTTTGTTTCATATTTATAAAAAAATATCAGTATATGATTAATACTGATGTTATTACTTCATAATGAAACCACTAAAGAAGAGTATGTTTAAGAAGAAATAAATTTGAAACAATCAGTAATAAACAATACCTCTTCTTTGAAGTGCCTCTTCTTATACCCCTCTTAGGGCACTAAAGATGCTCTTTTAAGAAGACCAGGACCTTTAGGATATTTCTCGGTATGTGGAGAAGATAAATCTTTAGGGTTTTTCCGAGCTTGAAGGCTCAATGTGGTGTGAGGTGGAGAGGGAGAAGGTGCTCTATTATAACGAATGAGAGGGGCACCTTAGGAAAAACATAAAATATTATTTTATTATAAAGTAATATTCGGTTTTTAATAGATCCAAATTGATTTATTTATAAGATAAGGTGGGTATGGGTCTAGATCCTCTCAACCAATAGATTTTATACATGTTAAGTTACAATTTTAACCTTATCATTTAGATTTAACATTAAGATAAAGAATTTTACATTTACCGTGTCTTCTTGTTTTCTTACACTATATGGTTAATGAACATAATGTAACAAGTCAAAAGAACTCCAACTGGTTCATTTTTAATATATATAACCTTATCTAAGTCATTTGGAAGAACCTTTGTTTTTTAGGAATAAAATAACAATTAATAATATAATATATGTTTTAAAAACTATTTTATGTCAACTTTTACACTAGTTGGGACTTGATTTTTGTGAAAATCATAACAATATGATTATTTCGAAAAAAGTTAATTAAATCAATACTAACATGTAATATTAACCATTAAAATTATTTTAATTTATAAAAAGTCTCATATTACATTTATTTGGGTATTTATAATATCAACTATGTTAATATTTCATTAATAAGGTAATTACTGCATCATCATCGTGTCATAAATAAATTACATTATTAAATGTCAAAAAATTATAAATAAAAAACCATTATGTAGGAAATCTTTTTATATTTCTAATGAATATTTATAGTTGAATTTATATTATTTATAACCCTATATTAAAAATTTTTAGTTATTAAACATTGATTTTAATTATTTTAACTCTTCATTAAATAAATGTTCTAATCTAATCCATGTGGTCCTAAATGGTCATATTTTATTCCTAAGGTTGTTTTTGGTCAAATTAAACTTATCAAATAGAATTAAGACGTTTGTTTGGGTAATAATAATATCATTTTTACCCTTAATTACCCTATTTACATTTAACCATGGTAAAAAAAAGAAAAAAGTTACTATTCACCAAAAAATATTTTTATCTTATTGAACAAAATTTTACTCCTTGATATTAAACGTGCCTCTCATATTTTTGAAATTCCACTCACAGAAGCGTTAAAATTATGTTTTATGTACATTTTCAAATTCTCTTAGGAGGTGGGTAAAAGATGGTGAAAAGTTCAATAAATTTTTTATATATCTAAAATTATTATAAAATAACTCCTATGAATTCAAGTGAACATATATAGGTATTAAGTATCAATTTTGACCCAAAATAAATTTAAATAAAATAATTAATTATTTAAATAAAACGTTGATTTTTATATAGTAACCCAGTGTTTTCACTATTCATAAAAAATTGATAGTTTTCAGAAAAATTCCAAAAATTCACCCTAGGATAATTTCGATATTTTGAATCCAAAAATGATGTCCATTTTGAAAGATAAAATTTATAAAATTTAAATAATTGGGTATTACTATACATAATGGCTAGTTTATATAATATTTTAATAACATAGCGTTGTTTAGTGAAACTTGGTATTGCGTGCAATGAAAGCTATCAAGGAAGGTTGCTCTTGTGTATAACGCAAGCCAAGACAGTGTTGTGTGTAGTGAAAGATTCCTTTATATGAAATTATACATAAAAAAATATTTCTCATAAAATCTTGGGTGTTACAATGTTTAACGACAACAATGAATATCACCCACACATAATACCTGGAACTATCCCAAAATTATTACATGAGGAATCCAGAGTGATGTTCCAAGGAGAAGATCATGTCATAGGAAAATATCAATTTAGAATTATCGAATGTGATCCAACAAGAAAAATCCACCTGGATAAATCCGACATAGAGTGAGAATAATAGACTTTCCTCATTTATTTTCCTTGAAAATAAAAATGGAATCACTAACGATCATATCATAATAACATGATCTCATCCTAACAGTTTCTATTTATATACCTCAATAATGAAAATTTTGAACATCTAGAAAGAAGAATAAAAATAATGGATTACGCATCACATAACATGAAATCCCCAGAACATACATATACAGATGAAATTTAATTAATCTTTATAGGGAATGAATTAACCAAGAACCAAGAGTAGAATCCCTATGTTTTAAGAATTAAGCTATGTGTGGATGAAAGTGGGTATTATAGAGGTTTTTTTTTACAAAATATAAAATTTTAGATTAATTATTTCGCGATTAATGATTTAGTCACACAGTTTACCGAACTGTAAACAAACCGTAAATGTTTCAAAACCAATTTAAATCATCCACTCAGGTTGGCTGCATTGTTTTATAAACTATATATATTCAATGATTTTGTTTCTATTTTGAGTTACACAACTACCTAGGAAGTACCACATGATTGGGATTAATCATATTCTAACCAATATAGACCAACTACTCCTCACTAATTTGATGCATAATTTCATATGGAAAACCATGTGATATTAAATAACCATTCCAAATCCATGATCCCACATAAGAGCTACTGGAATCATCCAAAACCACATAGATGCTATCTGGTACCTCAACAAAAAAAGGATAAATCAAACATCGTTAATGAAGGGATGAAAATAAGTTACAATTCATATTAAATTTTGGAGTCCACTAAAATATCCCTATGTAAGGAATTTACATCATCGATAAGGGTCCCTAGAGGACCTTCCTGAGAAATTTTATCCACTAAGCCTACACATCTAATTACCTCTTCCTTGTTCCTTCTTGATCATTTATTTGTTGCCTCAAAATTCCAATAAGATGCACTATATTTTGTAATAACTACTTATCACCTCATCAATATTACAAATTTGAAATTCCTCAAAGGAATCATCCACCTACAGCTCAATGTAATTATTATCAATAACATGTGATGTACCTGGTCTAAAATTTCATTGATGACAAAAATGTAACAAATCATTGATTCCTAAATATCTTTTAGGAAGATCCAATCATTAATCCATTTTCATGATCTATACCACTATCTTGAATAGTACTATAAACTGTCGTGCCAACTTTCCCTACCCTTGTAATCACTAGTTCCTTAATCTATGTGATAATGTCATGAAAAATCATCAACTAATGGAGAAATCCCAAGGATGAAACCATTTTTATTTATAATAAATCATTTTAATATGAATAGTGACCATGTAATTCATAATTATTTGAACCTTCTTAAAGGTTTCCAATACTAAACTCAATTTGAATATCAAATACTCATTATGGAGTTCCCCTCAAGAGATGAATATGAAACAACAATATGGAGTGAGATGTGAAAACTAATCTCGATGTCCATTTTTTCTTATATTTAACAACATGTAATGATTTCTACATAAATGAAATAAAAACCAATAACATGGGTTTTATTAAAGAAAACCAAACACCAGGTAAATATTTTTCCAAGGAGACATGGTATAAACCATTCTTACTTTACAAATTTCAATGACCCAAATGAATCTTCTCTATGATTTATCACATGATTCAATCCATAAATAATTTAAAAACCAAACTATTTATAATCATTATGTGCACCTACTGAACTATGCATCACTCCATAGGTGCATGAAACTAGTTTATTCTTGGTCACTGGTGAATTATACATTAATAATGTAATATATCATCCACCATCACAACTTAGTCTCTTACATGCACACTAAAACACAACTACTTTACCCCTTTGGTTAAGTACATATATGCACCATTCCCTACATGCATTAATAAATATCACCACGTCCCAAATTTTGGAACGAGCACATCCAATTTCTTTTCAAACACTGATACTCATAAGAATTGTCAGAATCTTTTTGATTGCTAAAATTAATTGAACCCAGTCGAATAACTAAAGGACACCGTCCACTAACCTATACATGGTTGTTTTACCTGGACCTTAAAAAACAATAAATTGTGCTATCATAAATGATTTTTTTCCATTCCTATAACTCAACTGAACAATCCTTAAGTTTATAAACCATCAAATTTAGTTTCAAACCAGCTAATGTTCCTGAGAAATATCTTTTACAGCCACACTACCTAATGATTTACTATTGGCATCGTGTTCCTATAATGAATTGATCACCTCAAATACCTAAAACCACATGACTTAGGGAAAAATTATTATATCCTCATTAGATAATAACCTCAAGCAACACTCATATTCTATTTTTATGGTTTTATTAATCAATAATAACCAACATACCAATAGGGAAATATCACATGGATACATAATTGATTCTATAACCATTAGCCACCAGACTAACTGACTACCTCCACCACCACTACTAATCCATGAAAAATGGAACCTACTTCAGAACCAATAACATACAAACAACTTGTTCTAAAAAACACAAACCATTGACTATCTAGTTATCCATGAAACCACACAACTTATTGTTAACCATTATCCCATTTACCAATTTCCACATTGACTTCACAATGCTAATATAGAAAAACCAAATAGTCTTATAAATCGTAACCCAATGTATTAATTATATGTCTTAAAACACTATTGGACAAACAAAACGTTATTATTTTATATTATCCTCATTACTCATAATTAACAAAACACAAGAACCACTAAAAAGTCATAAAAAACCTTATTCACAAGGGTAACCATACACAAAAAATGTTCCCAACTGCTAACCCATACACCCCAGCTGCATGTAGTAGTAAACCATGATCCTCCTGCAGACAAAAAAACAATAATAATTATCACCATGGACTATATTAGATGATGAATTCCTATAATAAATATTAAAAAATGATTCCCTACCATATTTTAATAAATTTACATTTTTAAATGAGTATCACAACCACTGTAGTTCCATTAATAGAAGCTTCCCAAACAATGATTATTTGAAAACACCATAGACATTCAACACCCCGCCAATAACCTATATGATGGTCTATTAAAAAATTAAACTTCCACCACACTTTTAATTAACACACAATAATGAAATAAATTTATTCTCAATATTTTCACCCCTGGGTAGTTTTATATGAAACTACACATCAGATGCATATACAATGGTAGATATGATTCTAGAAGCATTTCTCAATGGAATTTCATAAAAAACATCATCCAACTCACCCTAATTCTATAAAACTAGTAGTATTAAAAAATCAATGGTTTCAAGAAAATTGTAACTCCAATACATGATGGTATCAAAACGTACACTTATAGAACACTATATGTTATTATGGTCTCACACCACCATAAATCACATTTTTTTTGATATTCCAAGGAACAAACAATGGTCTCATCTCACACCAGTCACATCACTGGTTTCAAATCTAAAATCGCATGTTAAAATTTACTATTTACACTATTAAAAACCATCATAAGAACCATCCAAAGAGACACCTTCAGGGCCTGAACACTTGGTTCATATCCTGAACCACTATATGTAGGAGCACCACAACTATTGGATGGTCTCATTCTTATGAAAATTATCCCTGATCTACTTCCATGACCCTAAAACTATTTCATGATCATTATTTTTAACCATGAAATACTTAAAAAGAATGATTATCAGTGCCATGCTGATCAATCATCAAAAATTTATATATAAACCCAAGCCTTATACACATATTACTACATTATTTTTAATATAGAAACCCATTAAATAAAAATAAAGGATCTAAAATCCTATTGTATAAGGAAGAATATGTATACAATTAAAAAACATGAATCTATGATAAATTTTTTAAAATAATCTCCATAATGAGATACTAACTCACATTGAGCACCTACAACTAAATATGATATCTAGTGTAATACATAGAAATTATGGGGGAGTAAATAACCCAAGTTAAGGAGTAAACATGTGAATGGAGCATACAACATGAGTTAGAATACATAATATAACAACATAAAATAAGTACCCCACGAACAACAGATAGAGGAATAACGCATAGAACATGGAATCATTTGATCATGGAAACATATAAATGTGTTAGAAACCTATGAAATAATATAAACGTGATTCAATGGTAATTTATATTATGATATCACATGGTTAACATAGTCCCATAATGCGTTAGGTTTACACTAAAATATCATACAAAAATACTCAAGAGACTAAAATACCACCAAATGCATTGGATAACTAGTTGGTTACACTAATCACATCATTTACATGCATACATGTTCCCCATAAATTGATCAAACATAAGTGATAAATATATGGGTTAACAATGGAATGAAATGTGTTTCATAATCATATTTGAAGGCATAAAAAATGGGAATATCATAATGGTATCCATTAATGAATAGATATAAATCATTATTGGTCATCCGTGGAAGAAATATTAGATTATATGATGAATAATTATGTCCAACTAAATTGTAAAAAAGAAAAATATTTCATAGGTAACTTTAGAAATGTGGAACTTATGTTTAGTTTTAGATAAATTAAAAAAAGAGTGATTGAAGATAATAAAGGATTTTTTATTTCCATAAAACTAGAAATGAACTAAAATTTGTTTTCATGATAAAATTATAGATCTCATTAAATATGGGTTTATTAAAAAAATTTATAGATTGTACATGAATATGGTTATTAAAAAGAGAGGTTCCTTTTAACCACGTTTACTTATTCAGGGGAATTGAGAAGTAACCCTTTTAGAACATGTATTTTCCCATAAAAAAATTAATAAAGATATATATATATGGGAAATATAAATGAGGATTATAGGGGAATTATAATAAAATACTGAATATAAAAATTTACATAAATGGAGAGAAATCACAACCCAAGAGAAATAGGTATATTCGAAGAGATCTCATACCTTATGCCAGAATAAGTTCTTCACATGCACATAATGTCCTAGATAACAAAATTAGACTAATTAATTAATTAAGAACCCTTTACCCATATATTTTATTTATGATAATTTTATTATTTTCATTTATTTTCATTTATATGAGTTATAATGATCAACTACATTGTTTGGGGAGATTTCAATTTATGGTTTCATGGTCGATTCAATGTGTATAATTATAGATTTCCTTTTCAGAAGGGTATAATACCCCAAAACTATAATTAAATTGTATTAAATCATTAAAATATGTTTAAAAGGTCCAATAAATCATTTTCTCAAACACGCAGTTGATTCATTTAAAAAAATGTTAATGATAAATGTATAGTTTGTTTTCATGGTTTTTCTAAAAATCTTATACTGAGGAGTTTTATATAATGTTATATCCATAAAATGTTAACAAAATGAGAAACCAATTGTAATATAAATAAATAGATCATTTTAAAAAATTATTAGTGAATTTAATCTTTCATGGTGAAATTTTTGTAAAATGAAAACCAACATCCATCAAGGTGGTTAATGGACATAATATTGACACTGGTTTTTTCCTTGAATTAGACGAGGTGAAAAGGGGATGGATAGATAATATTATATTAGAAATATCAAATTATATTATAATTATAAAATTATATTATAAAAATGTAACTTTATTTTTTATGATATCTTGGATAGATGGAAGATGAATGTAGAGGCAACAAATAAATGAAAATTAGTAGTTTTGGAATGTTACCTCTTAAATATCGCCTCCTTGAAGGCCCAATTAATGAACAAGGAATTTTTATTTTTCATAGAAATTTATCACATGGAAATTAAGAGAGTGGGGAGGATAGGTCTTGTTAGTTATTTTGAAATCATAAATTCTTATATAGTGTGAACATATGTTGTGGTCAAGGGTGGTATTTATAAGGGGAGGAGATGGTTGTTTTTTTGTTTTATTCATTTGTTTTTTATTTTTCTCAATACATTTAATAGTACTAATTCTTGTGAATTTATATATTAAAACATTCATGTGATTTATAAATAATGGGATCTTAAATCTTCCAAGACTAAAAATTTCTTGTATTTCGATTATAATGTTAAATGCAGTAAAATTCATGTATTTCACTATTTACAAAAAAATTTATCTATATTAGAAAAATAAAAAAATCTCCCTAACCATTTTTGGACATTAATATTTCAGAAATAGAATCTATTTTATGAAAATAATTTAACAAATATGATAAATTGAATTCATAAATAAATTTATCATTTATTCAGAAATACTGATTTTAATATTATATTAGATTTTATGGCCCTTTGGAAAATTACCTATTGTATAATACTATTTTATAAAAATTAAAATAACAGTAAAAAACAACATTTAAATAATATTTTTTAAATATATTTTATTTTCAATCATCATATTTATTAAAAAATATAAATTAAAACTTTTATATGGTATAAAAACACAAACACTAAATTTATCATTAGTGAAGTTTTTAATTATTTGTTACATAGTGTAAATATGTCATATTATAATTATATATGATTCATAAATATTATTTTACATTTCCATAGATGATTTTACTATTCCTAATATTCATATTACTATTCCAAATTTCATATTACTAATCCAACAACCATGTTATTATTCGAGTGGTCATATTTGAAATTATCATATAGGTTTTTAATTTCTATAAATAGCTATTATTTCAATAATTATTCATTATCCACCATTTTATCTCATGATTATATATAAATCTATCTTAAATAAATATATTATATCATTAAAAATATGTTTTATTTCTATATATTTGTCTATTTATTCTGTTATTCTAGTTGATGGAGAAGATCCAAAATTTAATATTATTATTCACTTATTTTATACTTGTTATACAATTATAAAATATATAATTCATTTTGGTTTAGTTATTTACTAATGTATTAAAATTTATTTATGATAATAATGTTTTATTGGTTGTCTATATGTGATGTTCATTATATTATATGAAACAATTATAAGAAGATATTTCCCTTTGATAAATTTCTAGGTCCTTACTTTCTTCCACCTTGAGAAATTTCTCCCCTAAAGTTTCATTTATATAATGTGATGAAAAATGTTGATGGTAATTTTCATTCTTTTCTTCCTCTATCTCCAAATTCATGTCCTCGTAATTATGGTTTCTCCATAGTACTTTGACAAGGTGAGTTTTCATGTTCTGTAAAGAATTATCTCAGTGGTTAAATATCATCAATGACTTATCCTCATAATAGATACCATTTTACGGTTATTCCAACTCTCTATTTGGTACATGTGAGGGGTATGGTTTTTAATTCCTTAAAAGAAATAAATATCATAAATCAGGTACATGAGACATGGCTAGTGGAAGTTCTAGTCAATAGACCACAACTCTTATGTGTTCTTGAATCTCAAACGGGCCAATGTAATGGGTATATAATTTTAAATTCTTATCAAATATCATGACTCTATTCTATGGAGATAAATTAATGAATATTTTATCTCCAACCTCAAACTCCATTTATCACAATCAATTGTCTTCCTAGAACTTCAATCAAATTTGGGTTCCCCTGATGTACTGGTGAATGCTGTTAATATTTTATTCTACTTCCTTGACCATTTTAGGTCCCAAAAAATTATGTTCGCCAACTTCATACCATCATGTAGGTGTTATAAACATCTTCTCGTAAAGTGATTGATATTCATACTTTTGGATGATTTATTAGAAACTATTGTTATATGATAATTTGATTAGTAGAATATGTTTTACCCATCCTCATTTTAAGTCCATCAAGAATGATTTCAACATCACTTTTATTGTCTGAATAGTCCAAATCAGGTGTCCATAATTTTGGGGGTGATAATTTATATTGATGTTCATATATGTGTTTAGATCATATTGGCGACTCTTCTAGTACATGGAGGTAAATCATGGATCATTATTTGATGTATATCCTTTAAATTTGATCATGTTATATACCTTATCAAAGTGATATGAAGTTAGTAGTCTTTGTAAGATGATCCAAAACAACGAATTTATAGTTATTTATTTTTGATGTCATCAGATGTAAGCTGAAAAGGTTCAAGATCTTGTGTTCCCACTTCTATGTTAGTATTGTTAGTGGATTCATCACCCCCTTATATGTTTTTCCATTCAGACATAATTTTTTGACACATAGGTCACCTTGGATAAATATTCAATGCTATGCTTCATCATATTCTCCCACCGATTTTACTCTCATAAATCATTATACATCTTTTTCTCCCTAGGTATATGAATAAGGTATTTGTATCATCCACCAATAAATCACTCTCTCATATGGTAAACAATTTTGGTTATGAGAGCTCATGTGAACCACCCAATATGCCAGAGGGCACCAACTAGTAGTGGGGGTGTGAAGTGTATAGTGCAGAGATTATACCCCTTGTATACAGTGTCAATTTATTAAAAATAATCAATAAAAACAAAATAAATCAATGTATAAAAAGATAAGAATACAATAATCAATGCCAAATTAATCATATACTAAATAATAAATGAAAAATGTAATGATGTGTTAGAATGTATCTAAATACTATTCTATAAAGAGTTCATGTAAAAGAGTAGAAGACACAAATAAAGACTCAAATGTTCCCTTTCCTAAACCCCTTGTCGGTACCACCTTCAAAAACCATCAGATCTAGAAAAAAAATTCAACTACAAGGTCTCTTTCCCTTTTCCAATCATTCATACAAGTAATCTAATAAGTTAGTAATTGATAGCCCAAATAGAATGTGATTATAGATCAGTAGGTCAACACCATCATGTATAATCTGACTAACCTGATGATAAGTGTATTCAATAAAGTGGTAAGTAGATGCATTAATTAATTTAAAAATTAATAAAATACAAAAAGAACCTACATTGGATCCATTCTATAATATCAATGAGCATGTATTATAACCATTTCATCCACAACCATATAACCACGGTAAAATAACCTACATTAATTCCATGTTAGAATATCTATGAGTATGTATTATTTACTGCCATCCAAAACCATATAACCATGTTATAGTCCCAAAAATATGGGTCAATTACCTATAATAATTAAAGAATTAAGGTCAAATCCCTCTTGGAGTTACAACATGGGACTAAGAAAATACTACTGTCTATAAGATTTATAGCATGAGATTTAGATGATCCCACTCAATATTGATATTATAGCATATAAGTTTTCCTTTTTAGGGGCCGATCCTGATATATATGCATTTCAACATTGAAAAAAAGTCTTGTGAAACATCATTCATATAACAATATCACATCATAAATATCAATGGTCAATTTTCTTAGTTACCATTAATCATTTATACAACACATTGAATTAAATATAAATTTATTAGGAATCATAAAAACATGAAATAAGAAACATCTTAAGGATTCTATATCGTGAAATCACCTAATATATCATGCCACGCTAAATAATTTTTAAATAATTGAACAATTCTAATATTTTCATGGTTTTATTAAAATTTTGTATCTATAATCGTATTCTAATTCTAATTTAAAAAAGGACGCAATGAAATAATACCATTAATTTATTTGATTTATTTGTCTGCATGATACATTGGGAAAATCACAATATTTTTTAAACAAGGAATTTTTTACAACCATAGGGTTATGTTTTTGACCCCTACCTTAAAACAGTGAGGAACCAAACACTTATAATGACATATACATAAGTGAAAAAGGTGAAAATGAATTATTGGATAATGAATGATCAAAATTGATGAATATAAAAACCAATAATTCACACATTTAAAATATTACATCATATTTTTAGGAATATGAAGGGGGAGAAGGAACATTACTAACTGAAAAGGATTCCTAGGTATTTCTTAAAAAAATGTATCATGTATACGAGAATTTGGCACTCTGAAATCACATTGATGGATTCCCTAGGTTGAGAGTACAAGTGCATCAGAGAATTAAAATGAAATTCAGACACCCAACATATTTTAATACAACATGTAAAGGAATTATAAGATGTGTAATGTAGTTAAAAGTTGATTAAAATTTTTTAATGTGATACTATAAATAATTGTAATCTAATATTTATTTAAATTCAACACCCAACAAATTACATGACTTTTAATACATTTACAAAAAATTGAAATTTTTCATAGATGGGATTTCAACCCAACTTTATTTTTAATAACTCAAATCTCCTTTAAAAATTATTAATTTACCAATTTACAATGAAACAAATAAATAATTTGTATCTAGAAAACATTAATACAAAAAAAATACATCCCTAAACATTAGGTCATTTCCCATAAAAAGGATCTCTATCTTGGAAAAAGACTCAGTCACCAAGGCACAAATGAAAAACACTATAAGGTAAATAAATATAAATACAATGGATTTTAAAACAACCACACCACATAACAAATCATCCTTGAGATTCTCCAAGTATCCCTGTGAGCTCTTAGTGAAAATGTTTGGAATCATTTTTTCATATCATTCTCCCTCTCCCTGGTAACCACTTGAACTCACCCATGCTGCTAATGCACCTAAACCAATGGTATTTTCCTACCCCAATGATATTTCTCACTATGTTCCATCAAAATTAATGAATTCTCCTTAATGTAAACATCTGAAAAAAATCTCAACATCATCCATGTATATCAAATGGAATAGATTTGGATGATATATCCATAGTTGTGACATGTGCAACATGTCATGCATGGAATTATATAGTAGTGGAATGGAAAAATTGTACCCCAGTACTACAAACCATGAAACATTCTCAAATAACGAAAAAACCTATGCACTATCTTTCCTTGTTTCATGTTATGGTTTTTCCCATTCCAAGGTGACAGTGGAGGGAAAACCTGATGACAAACCTGGAATTCCTTAAGGAATCTTTGATGGTTACCATACAATTTCTTCCTATGTAGTAAAGTCAGTAGCCACTGTCTAATCAACCAAAACTGCTCAGATGTCTATTTTACAATACTAAGACCTAAATGATTTGACTACCCCACATCCAGCAAACAAATATGTGAATGTAATGGGCTTCCAAATAATGATCAAAATGATCCATTTGGAATGATTCCTAGATGATATTGTTATATAAAAATCAATGAATGGCATATGTTACTTTCATGAACAATCAATATCCAATGAAAATAGTCATAAAATATCCACTAGAACATGAATAGTCTTCTCATATATAACAATACTCTATGGATGATAGGATGTGCTAAAAAAACACAACTTTAGATCCTTCAGAATACCCTTCTATAAACACTATCTAAAACAAGAATATATGTCTAAAACGATACTCTACAAAACATCATGCAATCAAATGACCTCAAACACATAATTAATACCCAAATCATTATCCATAAAGGTTTCCCTGCCATATAAAAGGTGGGTTATCATAGTCAGTTGATCAATAAAACCAATAATATACATTCTTAGGTGTTTTCCTGGGCAATCCTATCACAAAATACATTATGGTAGCATTAAAATCCCACATAGGAATGGGAAAAGGTTGTAAACTCCCACCTTTCCATTGAATCTCGGATTTCACCAGATGACAAGTGAAGTATATAGACAAAAACATTTCCACATCCACCTTCATTCTAGGTGACTAGTACTATCTAGGAAGATCATGAAACATCGTTGTGAAACCATGGCGTACCACCCATCTAGAAGGATGAAAATCCCTCATCATCTCTTGGTATAATGTTGTAGGAACCCAAACTCATCCATGTAAAATAAGATAATTACTATTAATAATATTCTATCCTGATGGTGTATCCCCACCCTATAATTTATCTCTTATAATTGATCATCCAAATTTGGAACCTTCTCTGTCTTAATATTGTTAAAAATCACAAGTATAGAGGATGTCAAAATTAGAGCTACCCATACACGAGGCATATGATCATCTAGATGCATGTATTCAAATATAGAAATTATCCTCAACTCACCACAAGACTCATGTACTTCCTATGTCAATGAATTTATGCAAATTTTATTGGCAATGCCATTTCACTTTAATGGTGTATTATCCAATTAAAACTCAAATGACCGTAGATACTCATCCCACCTACTCTGACGACGGTTATGGTCTCACTAAGAATATATGCACCTAAGTCTCTTTTTATTTGTGTATACAAAAAATATCTCACCCATGAGATATTATCTCCAATATCATAGGGAATGCCTAATTGATAAATACTACAGATCATGAGTATTGTAATTCCTCTCATTTTGTTTCTCCTGCTGGGATCCATAAGTAACTACACAATCCTCCAGCATTAGAACTGAACAAATTCCATCATCGGATGTGCAATAGTACATGATATAAGAATTATCCATCAAAGGTAATGTGTGGATAGTTTTTGCGGTTATCCAACCCTTTATCCCCTGAATTTAAATCTCTCAAGAATAAGACCAAAAAAACATCACCCCTTTCATGGTCTTCTTAGACATAGGTACTTCCAAACATGAGAAATACTCAAAAAATAATAATAATAACCCACTAAAATGAGAAATATCCAAATATTGAATACATTTTTTGGATATTCGCAAGATGCCAACTCTTTTCATTCTCTAGGTCCCCTGATAATCCAATTGTTGGTAAGAAATGGCCCAAGAAGTTCATCTTATTAATTGATAAACTATATTAGGTTAGCTAGGGACAAAGACAACTAAATCTCATTGTACCAAAAATGATGTGAAGATTATTGGAATGATCATCTACTGGCTGATTTTACACTATGTAATCATTAACAAAAACTACAAAAAACAACTCCAAAAAAAGATGAAAGATCTTTTCAATTTGGGACGTGAATAATGCCGATTCATTAGTAAACCAAAGCATCTGTACAATAAAATCATACAAGACATACCTACCACTAAAAGTAGTCTATGGAATGTACGGTCATATCACTATTAAATGGTGGTACCCAATTCTGATATGAATATTTGAGAAGATCTCAACACATCTTAGATGGTTAAAAAGATCCTAAATTTATGGAAGAGGATACCAGTTATTGATCTTCATTTGGTTCAACCCCTAATGATCAACACATAAGTGAATCAAATCATAAAACTTCTTAGAGTAGTGGATAGAAGAACCCTAATGAGATGTATTAATCCAGATGAAGCCTTTATAATCTAGATCCTCTAAGTGAACTTTCAAATCCATAAGTATTATTGGGGCCATTATATAAGGTAGAATAGAAATTGGCACTTTTTCTAGAGCCATATCAATCCTGAACTCAACCTGTCACTGAGGAGGTAATGTAACACCATAATAATTCATAGTATGTTATCTCTTCAAAGTTTTACAATAACATGTGTCACACACAACATTGAGTTCGAGCACACCCAAACTTACCAAACTAGCCATTCCAAAAAGTGGTAATGAAAATTAGTAAACACATTTTAAATTTTATATATCCTATATAATTTTAACATTCATAGTTTTTGTTTCTTAGACAAATTATTAGAAAAAATCAATTTTTAAGATAAAAGAGGTATTTTTCAAAAACAATGTAGTTTTCAACCTTTTAATGGAGAACACTTATTAAATCAAATATATTACACTTTTATATATTCAATTTAGTGAAATTAAATTCCTTATTATAAGAGTATATAAAAATTTATTTTGGATAAATTTTTTGTACTCTTCTAAAAACATTTATATTTTTATGAATAGTGAAAAAATAAGAAATCAAAAATAAAAAAACAACTTTAATGAAAATAATTTATAGTGTTAAATTATACATTTTATTAGTTTTAAAGTGTCATTATTTTATATTTTTTCATTTAATAATATTTAGGTCATTGGATGTAATTTCACATTTAAACTGGACATAAACAAGTGTCGATCTTTTGATATTTAATATTTCTTAAAAACACGCTTTCTGTTTTGACAATGGGAATTACTTTTAAATTAATTTCTTCCCTATATGTGTTTTGAATTTCGAAAAATAGATTTCATATTTGGAATTAGTAGGTCCAAAATTTGTAAATATGTAACTTCTATTTTTAGTTATAAGGAATATTTACTTCAGTAAATATTTTATTTACCATTGTAAAGGGGTAAATCTGGTAAATTAGGGTAAGAAATAGTATTTTAATAATATTAAATTACCGTAACACATGTCAGACAATGGTCATACATGGGTCGATTTTGGGACCCAATGGATCCACTAGAAAGTGATAATGACACTTTATATTAATTAATTTAATGTGAAGAAAAAAATGTCATAAACATATATATTTTTGTGAAATAATTTTTACATGGGGTAATATAAGTTATCATTTTGACTATAAATACTCATTAGAAATATCAAAATATTTCCAATATAATGATATATATTTATAATTTTTAGTCATTATATAATTAAATTTATTCATGACAGAATGATGATGTAGTAATTACCTTATTAATGAATGAATCAAATAAATGGTATTGTAAATATTAAAATAAATATAATTTCATTGTTTTGATTCTATACACTAATTTTTAGGTGAATATTACATGTTAGTATTGATTAAATGTTTTTAGTTTTAAGTAATCAATTTGTGATGACTTTCACATAAACCAAATACCAAATTGGGTAAAAATTGACATAAATTAATATTTAAAACAAATACTATATAATTTGTTGATATAATATTATTATAAATATATGGTTCAGCCAAAGGGAATAAATAATATTATATATGTCATTAATGAACCACTAAGGTTCTCTTGGAATTTTAGAGTATGTTTATAAACCATATATGTATGAATACATGAAGACATAGTAAAAAATAAACTATTTAACTACGAGTTAAATCTAAAAGATAAGGTTAAAATGATAACCTAATGTTTTCTAAAACCTATTGCTTGAGAGGATATCAACCCATAACCACATAAGGCTCTAATTAAATTCATTTTGAGAAATTATAAACCGAATATGAATGTATAATAAGTTAATATGTTAATCCTTTCCTAAAGTTACCCTCAACCCTCTAATAAAAGGGTGCTTCACCTTCTCTCAAAATCACTCCTCCAATTCAATTTGTCTTGGCCAAAACATACCATAATATCCTCCCAAATTCCCTCATTTCATCATAGTGTCATTAGTTTGATCATAAATCCATCATATGGAGCCCTTTTTATCAAATCAAAAGGAAGAACCTGAAGAAGAGGTAAATATTTGATCACCTCTTTCAAGTTATTTTTCTTCTTCCACATCATCATTCTTTGTTGTTTCCATTATAAAATAATAAATCCAATATCTTCTATATAATGAAATGTTATTATAAAAATTGTACAATGATAATAATTATTCTATTCATCATATGAATGATAAAGTCACAATACGTGTGGACGTATGACATACTGTCTCAACGTCGTCGTGTAGTTTGTTATTCAAACACATAATTATTTTGATGGGAATAATAGTGAGTATAACTAATGAAAATAATAAATATAACATGTTAATTAATTTTTTTATAGGATATACCATCCAATTAGATAAAATTTTACCATCAATATAATGATAATGTTGCTCGTGCATACGTATGGATTACCGTCTCCACGATGCGATGAGATTCATTCCCAGGTTCACCATTCAACGATGATTATGAAAATATATATTATTAATTAGTATATAATATAAGAAATAATAATTATACTGGACATATATATGTATATATGTAGGTACTTACATATATCTTATTCAATTACTTCTATGCAATACGATATGAAAATGGAAAGAACGTTTATGTGTACGTAGACCGACCGTCTCTATAAATGAAGCCTTCCATTACATATATCAATCTTTTATAAATATGTAAATTCTAAATATATATGATATATAATTAAAGGTTTATATTAAAGAAGTATTTAAATCATGATCTAAATGATATGATCATGAATAACATGTTATAACACATACGATAAAGAAAGTGATTACTACTGAAAATGTTAATTTAACATTGAAATCATTATTAAAGGGTTAGTATAAAGTCATAAATGAATCTTGAATGATATAATAAATATAAATATGGTTATGTTATAATTTAATAACATACTATGGTCATTATACAGGAGGTTAAACATACCCTTGACCAAAGGAAAGTTCAAGGTAAGGGTTATTTCCTAAATCTCATTATTATCTCAGATTATTTATGGGTAAGTATTTACAGGGAAATATTTATCATAGATACCCATATATCATAAAAATGTTTTCAAAAGGAATATTATACAGTTTTATGTGAGGGTATATTTATCTATATAATCATTTTAAATGTTTTAATGATTTATCTTTCTAAATCTTTTTCATTAATGTCCACATTTTCAAAATGATTTTAAGGATTTATTTAAATGTCCATGAATGTTTTGAAATGAAAACTCTTTTAATGAGTTTCAATGTTTTATGCGATAATTTGAATCAAAAATATCTTTTCAATTACTTCCTTTATAAATGAGTGACTTTTAAATTATTTCACAAAATGGATATTTCTCTCAAAAAGTGTTGTTGATATTTTAAACTATGTTAGCATCCATTAAGGGATATAATTATTGATTGAGATAGATTTATTATAGTACAATCATCCATATTTTATTGAATTAGTTATGACATGTTTGACTATGGATGTTCTATTTTTATACCATTCATGGTTTATCGTTAATGTATCGACATTTCGTATGCTAGTTTTAATAAGAATATTTATGTTATGTTTTCAATTTTTCATACGAGGAATGCAATGCACTTAGTAAGTGATGGGTGGAGCCTTCTATATCTCTTTGATGTGTTGGTAGGTCTCATTAGAAAAACTATTGTCTTGGCAAAAGGACGTGACAAAAATTTTATTTTAGTCTTGGTTCATGGCCTTGACTATGTGGTAATGATGTACAACATTAGGCATTCTCTCAATATGAAATTAGATATTACATGTGATTATTCGACTAATAGAATATCCTTTTTCATGTTTATATGGTGAAAATTGATATATTTTTTCCATATTATATTAAATATTATGTTTAAAAATACTATTCTTTTTTTACACATAAAGCCTTAAAAGTTTATAGCTTCTGCTAAATTATTTACCCATACTAAGCATATGTGCTCACCCTTTCTTATGTTCTATTTTCCCAGGATTCCAATAAGGGTATTATGATTGATATACAAGGTTAGGCTGAAGAGAAGAATTTTATTCTACAAGAACTATCTATGTTGTATTTTATGTTTGAAATTGTAATGTGAAGATGATGTATGTAATCTATTTCCAAGACTGCAAAACTGATTGGTTATTCGGGACATGATTTCCTTTTATCAAGAAAATGTATTGAAATAATGCCCCGACATTGGGTAACTAGGGTCTAGGTGTTATAGATGGTATCCTAGGATGTTTATCAATAAACTTTTAAACTACATTTAGATAAACTATGATAAGGAAACATTACCCTAAGATAGACTTTGAGGATTAGTATAGATGAAAATAAAAAAAAATGGTAATGTAGATATTATGTGGGTTTTCCAAGAAATACATCCATATCTGGGTACGAACTGGTAGAGGAAGCTCTGGAAAAAATGTACCGAGGAGTGAAAACATTGACATGAAGATTCGGGCATGACCTGAGGTATCCTACTACACAACAATAGACCTTTCTACACTATTGGTTACGACACTCTTAGGGGAAATGCTTAGGATAAATCTCATTTTCATAACATGCCATTATGAAGGATTTAAGAGTAAATAATTTCTCAAAGAAACTTTTTATAATTATAGATTATATGCATTATACTTTAAATTTATGTTAGGTATTTCACAATTTTGGAATTTTTAATTTCGATTCATAAACTAACCTGTTCTATGACATTGTTTATGAATGGAGCCTTGTAGAAGGAATGAGAATTCCAGTAATAAGAATGTTCTAAAGATTAAGAAGGATTATATCTTTCATGGTATAAAGCCAAAATGCAAAAGGGAAATAGTCTCCGATGTATTTTCACAAGATAAAGAAATATTATCTTGTGTTAATAAGATAAGTAAAGAATTCTTTGAGTCCTATGACATTGAAGCGACACAAGAGAAGAAAAAGAATGATAGAGAGAATGATGTATAAAGGGAAGAGGGGAAAGAATATTTTTCCCATATGTGATAACTGTGGAAAGAATAACCATGGTAAATGTTTTAAGGGAATTGGAGTTTGTTATAAGTGTAGAGAAAAATGACAACAAGTACATGATTTCAAGGGTACGAAAAAGGATTCTAATGTACAATGCTTCATCTGTAAGGAGTTAGGACACTACGCGAATCAATTTCCAAATCACCAGAGTATACAAAAATTGATGCTTTTGGACAATAATCAACTTATGATAATACCTAAGATTAATAGTAATGGATATATTTCTAATGTTGTTATTAATGTATTCTTCCATTTTAGTATTATATTAATTAGGTACATGTTAGAATAATTATATAGTATACAAGAATTGTATTGCATTACTATTTAATGACTTTAAATTATGTGGAACCAAGAAAAGTGACTCAATTGCAGGTTAATTGTTTTTGGAAAATATATGGTTGAGGTAATGATATACCATAATATGGATCAAATACTGAGGTATTTATTTTGGAATAATATAAGATTGATTTTGATAATTTATATTGGATATTTTTATCTACCTTGAAACTGATTAATGGTTTGTATATTTCATCATTGTTGGAGTTTACAAAAAAAATTGATATAAGGAGTATATCTAGTATTCTATAAGGAATAAGAGAGAATGAATATAATAAATAAGGTTTTATGTTAAATTAGGTAGTTACCATGTTTGAAATGAATACTTGATGAAGGTATTCACATATTATTACATGGAAAAATGGATCTTCATTGTGTTTACCTTCCATATAAATTTTTGACTGTGAGTTTGGACATAAGTATTTTGGATAATTTTAATGATTGGAATGAATTAAGTTAGACATTGGATACTATTTTTTATAGTTAAGTAAATGTCTTAATATTATATTTTTTGGATTGTTATAAAAAGGACATACCAGAGGTCGGGTGACAACCCATGGCATCCGAAAAGGCTGTTAGACATAAAACCACAACCGAAGGGAGAAAATGGTGAATCACCTACCACTAGATCATGTGATGTCCTTGTTTGTATAGTGTTTTTTTAAATGGGCTGAAAAATGAATTATAAATTAATATTTTGAAACCCTATACGATTCAGATAAATAGAATATTTTTGAGTTCTATTATCTTTTAGAGTGAAAGATGTGTTTATGGAATAAATTAATTAATAGATGGAACTCTAATTGTTTAGTATTCGATTTTCTACTTATTATATTAATGAATTAACTCTTACCCGTTATGTAAGGTGTCGTAAAACCAAAAATGTGTTATCCTAATATGTTTTTTTTTGATGAACCGGTGATATTTTAAATCATCATATATTCATTGCTTTGAGGACATAAATTTTACACTTGTTTGTGATTGATGACCTCAATCACTCACTATAAATTTTTACTTTTTCCCTCCAATTAAGTGTCTCTAATTTCCACCAATGTTCTCCTAATTGAGATCATAATTTGGTGGTGACTTTTTTATTTCCATTCCCCTCTTATTAAGACTAATTTTTTTAACCCAATTTCCAATGTGGGTTTTCCACAATAGCGTTTTTCAATTTTATCATTTTATTTTCAATTTTTTTTTCAAATAGTGAGGATGAAATTTATTGAAGGTTGATATAATTTAACACCCAAAGATTTCATATTGTTTTATATCTTCAATGTTTTTCAGTAACTTGTGCTACATGCAACACCGAGGTCGAGCACACCACGAATTACTAAACTAGCTGTTCAAAAAAGATGTTACGAATAGAATTAACCGCATTATAAATTTTCTATATTCTATTTAATTTTAAAATCCATATTTTGTGTTTATTATACCCAATATAAGAAAAATTTAATTCTTAAGATAAAAGATGCATTTTTTTAAATGCAGTTTTTCAGCCTTTTAATAGAGAACCCTTTTAAAATCCAATATTTTACACATTTATATATTCCATTTAGTGAAATTAAATTATTCTTTGGATGAGGGACATAAATATTTAGAATGGATAAATTTATCATACTATTTATATATATTTTATATTTTTATGAATTGTGAAAAAATTCTAAACTTCACTTAATAATAACTTTTTTAATCTAAATAATTTGTAGTGTTAAATTATACATTAGAGGGGTTTTAAAGTATAATTAGATTATATTTCTGTAATTTAATATAATTTATGTCACTGGATGTAATTTCACATTTAAAACGGACGTAAACAAGTTCCAATATTTTAATAGTTATTATTTCCTATAAACATGTTTTCTGTTTTGACAACAAGAATTAATTTTAAATTAATTTCTGTCACATCTGTGTTCTGAATTTGGAAAAATGGATTCCATATTTAGAATCAGTAGGTCTAAATTGTATAAATAGGTATCTTTTATTTGTAGAAAATAGGAATATTTATTTCTGTAAATATTTTATTTACCATGGTTAAAGGTGAAATCCGGTAAATTATGGTAAAAATAATATTATAATAATATTAAATTACACTAAAACATGTCCTAACCCTATTTTTTGATACATGTACGACCATGGGCATCCTTTGGTCGATTATGAGACCCCATGGATCCACTTGAGTATGATAATTAAACTTTATATTAATAAATTTTAAGCAAAGTCAAAAATGACCTAAACAAATATCTTCTAGTAAAACAATTTTTAAATGAGGTTATATAAGTTATCTTTTCAACTATAAATACTCATTATAAAGCTATAAAGATTTAATAAATAATTATATTTTAGTTGAATATGACATGTTAGGATTTATTTAATGAATATTTTTTGATGTAATCATGTTCTGATGAATTTCACAGAAACCAAATACCAAATAGTGTTAAAATTGACATATAAGAATTTTCAAAAAAAACTATAATATTTGTTGATATAATAATCCTAAAAATATAAGGTTTGGGAAAATGTCATAAATAATATTATATATTTCATTAATTAACCACTTTAGGTTCTCATGGATGTTTATATTATGTTTATTAACCATATAGTGTTTGAATACAAGAAGACACGGTAAAAGATAAACTATTTAACTAAGTGTTAACTATAAAAGATAAGGTTAAAATGAGAACCAAAACATGTATAAAACATATTGGATGTGATTATTTAGATCCCTAACCACCTATGTCTATAAAAATATTCATTTGGAACAATTATAAAATGAATATGATTGCATAATAAACTAATATTATAATCTTTTCTTAAAGTGACCCTCACCACTCTTATAAAAAGAAACATCCCCTTATCTTAGAATCACACATCCAATTACATTTTTCTCGGCTAAAACCTACCCAAATATCCTCCCTACTTCCCTAAAATAAACTAATATTCCATATTTTTATTAGAAATCCAACCTATGGATCCCTTTTGATCAAATCAGAAGGTAGAACCTAAAGAAGAGGTAAATATTTCATCACTACTTTCAAATTCTGTTTCTTCATCCACTAACTTTTTCATTTTTGTTTCCATTATAGAATAATATATCCAGTAAATTCAATATAAATTTATGTTATTATAAAAATGGTACAACTATATTCATTATTATATCCATCATAGGAATGACAAAGTCACCATACGTCCGTACACACGACTTACCGTCTCCACGTCGTGGTGAAGTTTGTTATTCAAACACTTCAATATTTAGATGTGTATAATAATGAATATAAATAATGTAAATAATAAATATAACATTTTAATTATTCTTTAAATATTATATACCATCCAATTAAATATGATTTCACCATCAATATAATGATATTGTCGCCCGTGCGTACGTATGGATTACCGTCTCCACAACGCGATGAGATTCATTCCCTTGTTCACCATTCAACAGTGATTGTTAAAATATATATTATTAATATGTATAAAATATATGACATAATAATTCCAATGGAGATATATTTGTATATATTTTTGTATTTGATATATCTTATACACTTACTTCTGTTCAATACAATATGAAAACAGAAACAACGTTTATGCGTACATACAACCTACCATCTCCATAAACGGTGCCTTCCATTTCATATATCAATATATTATAAATATTTATATTATAAATATATATATAAAGTATGATTTATATTATTTATGTATTTAAATCATGATCTATATGTTAGTATCATGAATAAAAAGATAAAACATGTCCGATAAAGAAATTTATTTTTAACCAAAATGTTAATTTAACATGTGTATAATTATTAAATGGGTAGTATAAAGTCATTAATGAATCATGTATAACATTATAAATATTAATATGGTTCTGGTATAATTTAATAACATACTATGGCCATTATACAGTAGGATAAATGTACATTCGACCAAAGGAAAGTGCAAGGTAAGGGTTATTTCCTCAATCTCATTATTATCTGAGATAGCTTATGTGTATGTATTTACTGCGACATATTTATCATTTGATACCCATATTTCATTATAATGTTTTCAATAGGAATATTTTAATGTTTTATGGGAGGTTATATTTAATTAGATATTTATTTTAAATTTTTAAAAAATTTATCTTTCTAAATCCTTTTAATTAATGGCCATGTTTTCAAAACGATTTTAATGATTTATTTATATGTACATGAATATTTTGAAATTACAATTATTTTAATAAGTTTCATTGTGGTATGGGACCCTCTGATTCAAAAATATCTTTTAAATTACTTTCTTTATAAATGTGTGACATTAAAATGATTAAAAAGGGGATATTTCTCTCAAAATGTTTTACCTATCATTTTCAACTATGTCAGCATCCTTTACATGATATTATTTTTGATTGAGATTAATTTATTATAATAAAATCATCAATATTGTATTGAATGAGTTATGATGTGTTAAAATATGGATGTTCAATTTTTATGCCATTCATGGTTTATTGTTAATGTATAGACATTTCGTATTTTAGTTTTAATAAGAATGTTCATGTTATGTTTCATATTTTTCATATGAGGAATGAATTCCACTTAGTATGTGATGGCTGGAGCCCGCTATAGCTCCTCGTTTCATTGGTAGGTCTCATGAGCCAATCTATTGTCCTGGAACAAGGCCTTGAGATTTTTTTTTGAAGTCTTGGCACAATGCCTTGACTTTGTGGTAATGATGTCTGGCATTCGAAATTCCGTCATTATGATATTAGTTATTACATTTTATTATTCAACTAGTAGAATATCCATGGTCATGATTATATAAAGATAATTGATTTATTTTTTCCAGATTGTGTTCAGGATTATGTTGAAAAAGGATTTTGTTTTTGTTTCACATCATTCTTTAAATGTTTATATCTTCTGTTAAATAATTTAGCCTTACTGAGCATCTGAGCTCACCCATTTCTTATGTTTTATTTTCCCAGGATTATAAGAAGTGTATTATGATTGATATGAAAAGTTATTCTAAAGGGAATAATGGAGTTCTCAATGAAAAATCTTTGATATATTTTATGTTTGAAATTCTAATTTCATGTTGATGTATGTAGTCTATTTCTATGACTGCTAAACTGATCGGTCCTTCGAGATATGATTTCCTTTTATCATGAAAATGAATTGAAATAGTGCTTCTATTATGGGTAACTAGGGTCATGGTGTTATAGGTACCCCATATAACTCTTCCTATAGAATGTCTTGAAAATATTTTACCACTGGAGGAAATTAATTCCGAATCATTATACCATCATCTATTGAAAGGCCAGGTCTTTAAGCCACGAGACAAACCAATGTACACTAAATTGGTCTCGTACAACCATTCGGAAGGTCCCACTCACCCAGGTTAGAGTAACATCTTCCTCAAAGAGATAAAAAGGTAGCCCTACACTACAAAATTCAATATAATCATGATATTGAATTTGAAAGTCCATTCTACGAATAAAATCATACCCTGTCATTTCCAGTATGAAAAATTCCCAAATGAAATGGTAACCACAAAACTCTATAGAACAGTCCCTGATACATTTGATATTTTTTTTATCTCACTCAAAATGGTGTGTTGATGTTTATTTTATGACATAATATTCCCATATACGAGGCCATTCCTTTTTTATAATGAGAATATGGAAAAAATTCAATTTTGATATAGAGAAAAAAGCACAAGCTCAGGTAGTTGATATAAGAATCGTATCTCTGAAAGTAAATACTTCAGCATCAATTATAGCCAGAGTAGTCTACATAATGTGAAACTAACTTTTCCATCAGCCTTCGTCTCCAGTCATACTCCCCTAGTCTATTTAACTTAATAGGTACTCATGTTCATTCACTCGAGTAGCGCATTCACTACCTCATCCTAGATTGATTGCAGAACTCCATTTACTGGCCAACTATGGGGTAGTTTTCCCCCTTCTCAACTTATGTTCCGGTCTTATTCCCCATCAACTTACCTAACATGAAATGTTCTCATAAAAATTCAGAAGGTGACCCATTACACAATAGATAATCTTATTGATTGTTGGGTAAGCTCCCTATGGGTACTAGTGTTTAAAAATACTACACTTATACAACTGGAACGAAACATGATCTTGATATAGATATAAACTACACCACGTTCTCTATACAATAATACCTTTGTGGATATTGTCATAACGGTTCAACTTTCCACTCAAATAACAGTTTCCATCATGCCGTACTGAAATATCATATCTCCTACATGGGGCCCCTCTTAGATTTTGTTCGAAGATGAGTGCTCGGTTCTTCACATCCTCAATGATTCTAAAATGAAATATTTTTAACTGAAACTTAATGTCAGAGCGATGTCCATCCTAAAAACCTCTCAGCCTTAAAATCATATTAGTAATTATGGATGGTGAAAAGAACTATCAGTCTATGAAATTTTCTACAAAGTCTCATACTGAATTTCCCTCTATTGTCAGATTCATGTACTCACATGATTTTTCATACCCCAATGTCTAGGGAACAAAATGGATCAGGAACATCACATTGAATTTCTTGAATGATAGATCAGTATACTGCAAATCGTCTTCAATAATATCAAGAAAATTTATGGTTGGTCCATGATTCATATTTTCATAAATCATGAACCTACTATCTGTAAGTTTCATGATATTTTTGAAGATAATTTGGGCCGAATCAATCAAAAACTCAGTTACCTGGTGTCCTTCATCCTTTGTAATCATTGGCAGATAATGTTGATGAAAATATTTTGTCAACATAGTCACCGACTAAACTGTATGAACAGTATCCATTTCAAAGGATCTCATTAAACATAGGAAGTTATTTTGAAATAGAACATCCATTTAATCATTTGGAACTGAATGAGAATATAGTTTAGCTACATTAGGAGAATACTGATTTTCAATCAATTGGACCTCAAGTCAAAGATAACAATGATAAATTTCCCTATGATACAAATAGAAACCTTATATAACTGTCTAGGAACAATGTTGACATCAATTGGTGACAAAAATAAAGAATATTAAAATCATAGTATCCCTAAATATGGCTTATAATTTTTTTATCATGAAATGTCAAATTATTTCATTAATCTAGTGAAATAGATGTCTCATAGCATAGTTCACCAAGATTTAATATATCACATTCAAGAATAAATATTCTCAATCTTGAAAAATAAATTTCAATATATCTCTACCTACTAATTATGATTCATGTATTCTACTATAACACCATACCAGAACAAGAGTACAAATATCAAGAATGAGAAAAATCATAATTCAATAACCTCACACAACACGTGAATCACCAAAGTTGAAATAAAATAAAATGTTACAAGAACATAAAAAAACAATATTATCCCTAGGCATGAAATTTTTACCCCATACATCTATTAGATCCCCCCATGAACAAGATCATTACCATGTCCAGACATATCTCATTATCCTTTATACTTTTACCAAATAGTGAAGTAGATGAAATTAAAATATTCAACACTGATACAACTTTTTATCATCCCCCAATCTTACACTCTCTCATGTGATCAAAAGGGTTGATTATGAGACATCAAGAGCTCCTTCAGGTATTAAAAAGAATGTAAAATAATAGAAGGGGTGTGAAGTGTACAGTGGGAGAGACTATACCCCTGGTAAGAAGATTCATTGTAGTAGGTAGTATTCCATAAAAATGAATGAAATGAAAGTCTATACATAGAATAAGACAATATTAATACACAACATAATAATAAAATAAATAATAATGTATTAATGTAATGCAGTGCTGGATTTAAACTAAATATCATTATTGAAAAAGTACTAGTAAAAGAATATTAGTATGAAATAGAGAGTCAAATTTTCCAAGTACTGAACTCCACATCATTCACATGTCCAAAATCAAGCACATATAGTAAGAAAACAATCAATTGCATGGTCATTGTACCATGTATAATCTTGAATCCACATAATCTACCCAGGTACAAAATGATATCCTAAATAGGGTGAGATTATAACTCAGTAGGTGGATAATTTTGTGTCCAAACTAATCAGTCTGATAATAATTTTATTAAATAAATAAATGAAAATGTTTATTAATTAATTCAACAATAAATAACTTATAAAAACCTTCTTAAAATCCATGCCATATTATCTATTAAATTGTCTTATAACCATTAAAACCACAATAATATAAACATGGTAAAATAACCAACTTCATCCCCATGTCATAATATCATTGAGAATTCCATACGATAATGAAAAGAAAAAACATATAATTTTTATATATTCACCAAAATCTGTGTCAAATCCCTCTAATAATTACTACATCTAGGTTAAATACAAAAATTATTTTACAACATGGTACTAGGTAGAGAACATTGTCTATAAGAAAAACAACATGGGACAGGGATGAACCCTCTAACTTTCAGCATTACAATATATAACTATGCATGTTATATGTTCAAGCCAAATATATAAGTATTTCAACATGGGGCATAAGTCATTTCATATAGCATCGATATCACAATATCACGTCATAAATAACAATGGTTAATTATATGAATTACAAATTATCTTTCATATCTAATAATCAATTAAATCACAATTTATAAATAGTCATAACTATAATAAATAAGCCACAACATAGGGATTACATATCAAGAAATCCCCTGATGTATCATGTCTTGCTACAAAGACTTTGATACATTATCTGATTCAATTATTTTCACGTTTTTCTCAACCAAAGGATAGCCATAAGCTAGTTCAGAAGACAACTGAAAACAAATACTCTATGGAATTATCCAATTAATTTATTTATCTGATTACGGTATATGATATGTTGGAACAATAAAATTTTTGCACAAACCACTAAATTGTTAAAACAGTGGGTTTATATTTAGGCCCCATACATTCAAATGAAGAAGAACACAACACTTCCACCAAGAACGACCTTGAGAAAGAAGCAGTGGATGAATTCCATGAGAAATAAAGATAAAAACTGATCAAGGTAAAATGAAACAATACACACATTCAATGGATTTCACTACAACAACATGACAATAAAGGGGTATAAGAGAATAACCTAACTGATAAGTGTTCCCATTGATTTCACACACAAATGGAACATCTAAAATTGATTTTGGGACTCCAAAATTACCTATAGGGTCTCCCTAGGCCGAGAGGAAAAGAGATATAACAAATTAGAATGAAATTCAGCCACACAACATGCTTTAAAATAGTAGGTTGGGGAATTACATGAAGTGTAATGTAGTTAAAAGTTTTGGAAAATTTTTTAATTGGATAAATTGTGTAACCCACCAAGATTTCACGGTATGATTCTCTTTTAATAATACAGTAGCGTGTATTGTAGGCAACTTTGATATTCTAACACAATTCGACCAATCAAAGTAGTCGTTATGAATAGTAATACCCACTTTTTGAAATTTTATAAATTTTATCTCACAAAATGGACTTCATTTTTGGATTCGTAATATCAAAATTAGCCTCAGGTAATATTTTAGGAACATTTTGGATAACTTTTATATATTGATGAATAATGAAAATTACTAAATTTTAAATAAAAACAACTTTTTTAATAGAAATAATTAATAGTGATAAAATATGAATTTAAGTGGTTCTAAAGTATATTTATAAAATATTTTTACCATTTAATACAATTTTGGTCATTGTACATAATTTCACAATTAAACAGGACATAAACAAGTGTCAATCTTTTGATAGTTAATATCTCTTAAAAACACACGTTTTGTTTTAATAACGGGAATTAATTTTAAATTAATTTTTTCCACTTATTTGTTTTGAATTTGGAAAAATGGATTCCATATTTGGAATCAGGATGTTCGAAATTTGTAATTATATAACTTTTATTTTTATACATTTTTAATAATTACTTCGGTAAATATTTTATTTACCATGGATAAAGGGTAAATCCGGTAAATAAGGGTAAAACAATAATATTATAATAATAATAAATTACACTAAAACGCGTTCTGACCTTATTGGTGGATACATGTTCGACCATGGGAATCTTTGGGTCGATTTGGGGACCCCATGGATCCACATGTATGTGATAATGACACTAAATATTAATTAAGTTAATGTAAATACAAAAATTACATTAGCGTATATCTTTCAGAAATTTTATTTACATAGGGTTATATAAGTTGGATTTTCGACTATAAATATTAATTATAAATATAAAACTATTTCCTACATAATGGTATTTTATTTATAATTTTTAGACATTTAAAAATTAATATTATTTATGACACAATAATGATGCAGTACTTTCCTTAATAATTATAGAATAGAAGAATTGGTATTAGAAATGTTAAAATTAATATAATTTAATGTTTTTATGAAATACATGAATTTTAATAGTTAATATGAAATTATAGTATTTCTTAAATAAATTTTTTTAGAATTAATAAAGTTTTTATGACTTTAACAAAAATCAATTATAGAATAGTCTCAAAATTGACATAAATGAGTCTTTAAAAAAATATTATATTATTAATTGATATTCAATTTATAAAAATATAAGGTTCTCCCAAGAGACTGGTATCATGATATTTGTATCATTAATGGACCCATTGGGGGTCACTTGTACGTATATTGTTTTTTTATTAACTATATAATATAAAAATACAAAGTGACATGGTAAATGTCAAACTAATTAACTAAGAGTTAAAACTAAAAGATAAGACTAATATAAGGACCCAAACCTATCTAAATTATATTGGTTGAAATTATTTCGACCAATCACAACCTTATACTTTAAATAATATACTTTTTAGCCACTATAAACCAAATATGAATTTATTATAAAATAATATTTCGTTCTTTTCCAAAGGTTCCCCTCACCCCTTTTATAAAAGGGAACTCCCCCTTATCACTAATTCACACATTCAAAGCCTTTTGGCTCAGCCAAACTATTCCCAAATACCCTCTAAAATATCCTCCCTTCATCATAGAGGCATTTCATTAGTCAGGAATCCATCCTATGGAGCCCTTTTGATCAAATCAAAAGGAAGAACCTGAACAAGAGGTAATGTTTTCACCACCCTCTTTCAAGTTCCTTTCTTCTTCAACTTCTCCATTCATTGTTATTCTCAACATAAAATAATAAATTAAATATCTTCTATATACTGTGATGTTATTATAAATATGGTGCAACGATATTCAATATTATATCCATCCTTTTAATGACCTATCACCATACGTTCGTACGTACGGCTTACCGTCTCCACGTCGTGGTGTAATTGTTATTCAAAATATTATTATTTGGATGCATATAAAAATGATTTCTAATTCATGTAAATAAAAAATATAACATGATATTGATTCATTATGTATCATATAATATCCAATGTTATATTATTTTAATATCAAAAGAATGAGATTGTCACTTGTGCGTATGTACGGACTACCGTCTCCACCAACGCGATTAGATTCATTCACCATCGTATCCATTCAAGTATAATTATTTTTTTATGACTAAAAATAATGTTTAAGGACTTGATATCACTCTGGATATGAATTATATAAAACCTATCCATAACAAACATGACTTATGAAACAAAACATATAAAACAAAACGAGTATGTTAACACCCGAAAAAAAGATAATACTAATATATTATTAACGAAACAATGTTAAAAGATCATATATGGTATCATATTAATGTATATGATTATTTATGATTCAATAACAATTATTTCACCATTATACACGAGGTTAATCTACCCTCAACCAAGGAAAAGTTCAAGGGAAGGGTTTATTTCCCAATCTCTTCATTATCCGATGTTGTTTATATATAATTATCTATTGGGACTTCTTTATCATCCACATCCATGTTTCTTAAAAATGTATTTCAAAACATTTTTACTATTTAATAGAATATTTGTTGAAGTCATTTATACACTTTTTAGACATTTTATATAATGTTTTGAAAGGAATCATTCCGTAGTTTTCCAAAAAAGGGTCATTTTTAACCTTTTCAACAAAATTAAGGTAATAATGAATTTTTTAAACTTATACGGCAGGTGCGGCTATTTTCTACCGTTATAAAATCATCGAAGCTTCCCCAACAAGCTTATAAGAATATTTTCAAAGTATATGATTTATTTTATAATTATGTGTCTTTTAAATGATTTCAAAAAAGAGATACTTCAATCAAATAGTTTTGATTTCAACTATGTCAACATCATTTGATGGATTTTAAGATTATTTGAAGTTGATTTATTATGATACAAAAAATCTATATCGTATTGAAGGTTTTGTGATATGTTTTATTGTGGATGTGTTATTTTTATACCATTAATGGTTTATGGAGAATGTATTGACATTTCGTATGCTAGTTTTAATATGAATGTTTATGTTATGTTTAGACCTCTTCATATGAGGAATGCATTGGATTTAATAAGTGATGGGTGGAGCCTGCTATAGCTCCTTGATGCATCAGTAAGTCTAATGAGACAAACTAGTGTCTTTCCACAAGGCCTTGACAAAATCTTATTTGTTGTCTTCGCACGAGGCCTTGGCTACGTGGTTATGATAGTATGGCATTATGCATTCCATCATTATGAAAGTTGTTATTGATATTGCATGTGATTATTCTACTAGTAGAATATCCAGGTGAATAATTAAATGGAATTATTTCATTTTATTTTTGCCATATTATGCTAATGTTAAATTTTAAAAGGATTTTGTTTTTGTTATACATTGCTTCAATTTTTATGCTTATTTATGAAAGATTCTGCTAAATTGTTATCCTTACTGGGAATTTGTACTTACCCTTTTCTATGTTTTATTTTTCCCAGGATGGAAGAAGTATTTTATGAATGACCTGTAGGGATAGTATTAGGGGAAATGAGTGTGGAGACAAGATATTGTTGTAGTTTTCACTTTATGATGTAATGTGAACGTTATGAATGTATCTAGTGTTTCCAAGACTACTAAACTAATCGGTATATTGAGACATGATCTTTTGTGATCATGCCAATGTAATGTAATATTGCATCGACTATGGGTAACTTGGGTCGAGGTATTACAGTTTGTATCAGAGGATGTTTAGTACAAACCATGGATGCTTGATTTAAGTAAACTGTGATTAGAGCACATAGACCTAAGATAGACTTTGAGGATTAGTATAGAAGAACTTCCTAGAATTTTGGTATTGTAGAAATTTTGTGAGTTTTCTGAGCAACACATCCCCATCTGGAAATGAGTAGGTAAAGGTGGCTCTGGCACAGATGTACCTAGTGGTAAAACCCAAAACACCGTTTTTAGCTAGACTCGAACGGGAACTAGTGCACGACAACGGGCCTTGCTGTACTCTTGGTTACGACACTCCTGGGGGATATGCCTAGGATAACTGTCATTTTATTTACAAATAATTATGAAGGGTTTATGAGTATATACTTCCTCAAAGAATTTTTTTGATTATATATTATATCCATAAATAATACAATTAATGTTAAGGGTTTTACAAGTATGGAATTATGTATTTTGATTTATAAGCTGTTCTAATTTATTCCAATGTTTAGAAATGGCGCCTAGTGGGAGAAATGGAAACTGTATCAATGCACGCACTCTATGTAGTGATTTCCTCCTGCTGAAGTAATTATAGTGGAGCTGGTGATGAAACAGCTGCTAATCAACTAATCACCATACTGGGACAACTCATTAGGTTTATGAATAATAACTATACCCGTATGGAGCACCCTGATCTATTGCGTGGAGGATCAATGTTACATCGCTTCATGAGGCAGTAACCACCAACATTCAATGGTAGTAAAAATCCATTAGTGGTTGAGAAATGGATAAGTTCCCTAGAGAAAATATTTAAGGCTTTGGGGAATAGTGAAAGGGAAAATGTTTCCATGGTAGTTTATTGCCTTACTGGAGATGCTGCTAAATGGTGGTCATTGATTCAAAACATGAAGGAAGATGATGAAGTATCAAATATGGAATGGAGGGAGTTCAATGAGATTTTCTTATAAAAGTAATTTCCTTGCGACCATCGAGCTGAAATGCAAAGGCAATATCTGAGTCTGAGACAAAAGGAGGATGAGAATGTCACAAAGTATGAGGCTAACATTACAAGGATAGAAAGGTATGATGTAGATTGTATATGTTACCCAAGAAGTAAGATTGATCATTTATTTGGTGGGTTAAAACCATTTCTTCATCGAGCATTAATGTCACTATCTTTCTCGTCTTGCGAAGATATTGTCTCACGTGCTATCAAGAGAGGAAAAGAATTATCCGAGTCATATGACTAAATAAAAGCATGAGAAGAAGAGATTTATTGATCACTCTTGGAATGGAAATAAAGGGTATAAGGGAAATGTTGAATATCCATCCTGTAGTAAATGTGGGAAGAAATACCTCAGTACATGCTTGAGAGGAATGTGAGTCTGTTACAAGTGTGGTGAAAAATGCCACCAAGCTCGTGATTGCAAGGGGAAGAAAGAAGCTATCGAGGTTCAATGCTACAACAGTTGGGATATGGGACATTATGCAAATGAATGTCCAAAGCGTATGGGGAACATACCTCAGAAAAGTCCATGGGATCAATGACAAGATTATGTTATCACTAATGCTAAGGTATAAGCTCTAAAAGACGTGGTGGCAGGTAATTTAATGGTTTCCCCAAGATTAGAAAATGAATTATTTGATTCTGAATCATTGCATTGTTTCATATATTCCCAGTTTTCTAAGAAAATTAGATATTTCCAATTTGATCTAACAAGGGAGTTTTCAGTTAATACTCCTAAGGGAAGTATCGTTGCAATAATGTTTTGTGAATTAGTCCCCATTAGAGCACATAAATGTTCTTTATCCGTTGATCTCGTCGTCATACCTATGATTGAGTATAATAAAATCCTCGGTATGTATTGGATTTCGAACCATGATGCGAAGATTTATTGTATGAATAAAGAGGTTTCATTTTTTGATGATGATGATAAGGAACACCTTATCTTTAGAGCAGAATCGTCGCCACCTAATTCTTATCTAGATCCACCCCCAGTAGATCAACTAAATTCAATTATTGGGGAGGAAGAGAATGAAATGACTATGGTTGATGAAAGGAATGTTCAAATAGAGGATGTACCTATTATGAAATAATATGTAGATGGGTTTCCAGAAGATTTACATGGACATCCTCCAGAACGAGAAGTTGAGTTTTCTATTGATTTAATTCCTGGATCAAGGCCTATATCAAAGACCCCTTATAGAATGGCCACTATGGAATTAGTTGACCTAAAGAAACAACTAGAAGAATTTTTTAATAAGGGATTTATTCTCCCTAGTGTTTCTCCACGGGGAGCCCATGTTCTTTTTGTTAAAAAGAAAGATGGATATATGAGGTTCTGTATCGACTATAGGGAAATCAATGCTATAATAATAAAGAACATGTATCCCCTACCTTGCATGGATGATTTATTTGGCCAACTACATGGAGCTCAATAATTTTCAATGATTTAAATTGGATCTGGATACCATCAGTTGTGTGTGATGAAGGAAGACATTTCGAAAACAGTATTTTGAACCAGTTACAGGCATTATGAATTTACAGTAATGCCTTTTGGATTGACTAATTCTAACTCAGTATTCATTGATCTAATGAATAGAGTTTTCAAGGAATATCTAGATGAATTTGTGGTGGTATTTATTGATGATATCTTGGTATAATCCAAAAGCTACGAAGATCATGAAAATCACTTGTGCATTATCCTGAAAACTCTGAGAATACTTGAATTATATGGGATGTTTAGTAAGTGTGAATTCTGGAATCATGAGATTTCATTTCTTGGCCATATTGTCCCTAAAGATGGAATCTATGTTGATCCTTCAAAGACCATGTAAATCCAAGAATGGCCTGCATCGACGAGTATAACTGAGGTACGCAGTTTTATTGGTTTAGCTGGTTATTATCGACATTTCGTCCTGAATTTTTCCCAGTTGGCTATCCCATTAACAAAGCACACACGTAAAGGGGTTAAATTTGTTTGGACAAAAGAGTGTGAATAATTTTTCAGTGAACTGAAGAGAATATTAGTCAATGATCATATATTGACTCTAACATCTGGGAATGATGGGTTCGCTATTTATAGTGATGCATCAATGAAATGACTTGGTTGTGTCCTTATGTAGAATGATATGGTTATTGCCTATGCATCACAACAACTAAAAATACATGAGAAAAACTACCATATTCATGATCTTGAGTTACCTACTGTAATCTTTTCTTTGAAGATATGGAGACATTATCTCTATGGTGAAAAATGTGAGATTTATACTGATCACAAGTGTTTGGAGTATATTTTCTCATAGAAAGAACTCAACATGAGGAAATGGTGATGGCTTGAACTACTAAAGGATTATTATTGCACGATAAACTACCACCCGGGGAAGGAAAATAAGGTGGAGGATGCATTGAGTATAAAAGATCATGGTGTTATGAACATGATGAGAATTAAAAGGGATCCTATTTTCGTGGATCTAGTGTAGATGGATATGAGAATTACCCTGTAATTTGAAACATCGATAATTTTTCAAATGGTTTCCAAAATATATTTACTAGAAAGGATAAAGAGTTCTCAAACCGGTGATGAGGAGTTTCAAAAGAATATTAAAGCTATTAATGATGGGAGATTTAATGAATTTGGGTATGAAGATGGAATTTTGAAATTTCGGAAGAGAATTTGTGTTCCCAACATACTGAATCTAAAAAGGGAATTGTTGGACGATGCTGATAGTTCCAGTTTCTATATACACCCTGGGAGCACCAAAATATATAGAGATTTGAAGGAACATTTTTGGGGGAATATCATGTAGAGGGAGATTGCTGATTTTGTGTCAAGATGTATAGTTTTTCAAAAAGTGAACGCTGGAAGGAAACAGCTTCGAGGAGTCATACAACCTCTTCTCATACTGGAGTGGAAATGGGACAATATTATGATGGAATTTGTCATGGGACTACCAATGTATCCTAGAATTATGGATGAAATATGGGTTATTGTTGATCTTATTACCAAGTCAACACATTTTCTTGCTATAAGAGAAGATCTACCACTGTAACATCTAGCAAGACTATATATTAATGATGTTGTGAGACTTCATGGAGTACCTCGATCAATTGTTTCGGATTGTGATCCCCATTTTACATCATGATTCTAGAAAAGTCTTCAGAAGGCCTTGGATATTGAACTTCGTTTGAGCATCGCCTACCACCATCAAACAGATGGACAATCAGAACTGACTATTCAAACCTTAGAAGACATGTTGAGATCTTTCTCACTAGACTTTCAGGGTATGTGGTATCAATATTTACCTCTGGTAGAATTTTCCTATAACAATAGCTTCCATTAATGTATTTGTATGGCACCATATAATGAGCTATATGGAAAGAGATGTCGCACACCAACCTTTTGGGATGACGTTGGTGAAAGAAAACTTTTTGGCCCAGAACTGGTGGAGGAAATGATGGAAAAGTTGAAGGTGATCCAAGAAACATCAAAGTAGCTCAAAGTAGGCAGAATATCTATACCGATAACTGAAGGAAGGATCTGGAAGATCAGGTAGGGGATAATTTTTTTGAAGGTATCTCCATGTAAGGGAGTTATACATTTCAGCAAGAAAGGTAAATTGAGTACCAGGTACATAGTTCCTTTTGAAATTCTAGAACGAATTGGGGTTGTAGCTTACTGTTTGGCAATTCCACAAAGTCTCTCCATAGTTCATGATGTGTTCCACGTATCACAGTTGAGAAAATACACGCCTCACCCAACACATGTACTAACTTTCGAGGAATTAGAACTGGAACCTGATCTGTCTTATTGCGAAGAGCCCGTCAGGATTCTTGATACAAGAGAACAACTGCTGAGAAACCGAACAAATCTTCTGGTAAAAGTTCTACGGATCAACCAAAATATGGAAGAGGAAACGTGGGAACCTGAGGAACTTATGATGAAGAACCACCAAGTCTTTTCATGCAGTAGTATTCTATAAATTTCAAGGACAAAAGTATTTAAAGGAGGGGAGAATGTAACTCCCCGATCTTTCATGGTACGATTCTCTTTGAATAATACAGTAGCATGTGTTGTACGGAAGTTTGAGATTCTAACACACTACGACCAATAAAAGTATCCATTATGAATAGAAATACCCACTTTTTGAAATTTTATAAATTTTCTCTCTCAAAATGGACTTCATTTTTGGATTTGGAATAATGAAATTTGCCTAGGGTAATATTTTGGAACTTTTCGGATAACTTTTATATTTTGATGAATAGTGAAAATTAATAAATTTTAATAAAAAACAACTTTTTTAATCGAAATAATTAATAGTGATAAAATATGAATTTAAGTGGTTTTAAAGTATATTTAGAATTAATTTTAAAAATTTAATACAATTTTGGTCATTGTACATAATTTCACAATTAAACCGGACATAAACTACTGTCAATATTTTCATAGTTATTATCTCTTAAAAACACACCTTTTATTTTAACAACCAGAATTAATTTTAAATTAATTTCTGACACTTCAATGTTTGAATTTGGAAACATTTATTCCATATTTTGAATCAGGATGTCCAAATTTTGTAAATAGGTAACATTTATTTTTATAAATTTTGAATAATTACTTTGGTAAATATTTTATTTACAATTGTTAAATGGTAAATCCGGTAAATAAGTGTAAACAAATAATATTATAATAAAAAAAATTACACTAAAATGTGTCCTGACCTTATTGGTGGACACATTTCTGACCATGGGCATCTTTGGGTAGATTTTGGGACCCCATGGATCCACATGTAAGTGATAATGACACTTTAAATTAATTAAGATGAAGTAAATACAAAAATGATAGAAGCATATATCTTTTAGCAAAATTTTTTTTACCTAGGGTTATATATGTTGTATTTTTGACTATAAATATTCATTAGAAAATTAATACAATTTCCTACATAATGGTATTTTATTTATAATTTTTAGACATCTAATAATTAATATTATTATGAAACAATAATGATGTAGTATTTTCCTTATTAATGAAAGAATCAAATAATTGGTATTATAAATGTTAAAATAAATATAATTTGAAAGTTTTGATGACATCCATGAATGTTATTGGTTAATATGACATTATGGTATTTCTTAAATGAATTTGTTTGGAATTAATAATGTTGTTAAGACTTTAAAAAAATTCAATTTTTCAATTTTGTCAAAATTGACATAAATGAGTTTTTAAAACAAATATTATATTATTAATTGATATTCAATTCTTAAAAAACTATGGTTCATCCAAGATAAATTAATAATGTTATGTGTATCATTAATGGACCACTTGGGGGGTCTCTTGTATGTATATATTATGTTTATTAACTATATAATATAAAAATACAATGTGACCTGCTAAATGTCAAACTAATTAACTAAGACTTAAAACTAAAAGATAAGGTTAATATAATGACCCAAACCTGTATAAATTCAATTTTTTAAACTATTTCGACACATACCCACCTTATACTTTAAATAATCCACTCTGAAGCTATTAGAAACCGAATATGAATTTATTATAAAATAATATTTCTAGTTTTTTTCAAAGGTTCCCCTCACCCTGCTTATAAAAGGGCACTCCCCCTTCTCAATACTTCACACATTAAAAGACATTTGGATTTTCCAAATTCTGACCAAATACACTCTAAAATATCCTCCTTTCACCATAAAGGCCTTCTTTTAGTCATAAATCCAAAATAATGAGCCTTTTTGATCAAATCAAAAGAATGAACCCAAAGAAGAGGTAATGTTTTCACCACCCTCTTTCATGTTTCTTTCTTCTTCAACATCTTCTTTCTTTGTTATTCCCGTTCTAAAATAATAACTCCAGTGTCTTATATATAATGTGATTTTATTATAAATATTGTGCAACAATATTCATTATTATATCCATCCTTTTAATGACATGTCACCATACATGCGTACGTACGGCTTACCGTCTCCACGTCGTGGTGTAATTGTTATTCAAAAAATTATTATTTGGATGTGTATAATAATGATATTTAATTCAATTAAATAATAAATATAACATGATATTGATTCTATATATCATAAATACTATCCAATTATATATCATTTTAATATCAAAATAATGATATTGTCGCTCGGGCGTATGTACGGACTATCGTCTCCACGAACGCAATGAGATTCATTACCCATGGTATCCATTCAAGTCTATTTCTGATTTGATGATTAAAATTAATGTTTAAGGACTTGATATATTTCTGGATATGAATAATATACAACCTATACATAACAAACATGACTTATGCAACAAATAATATAAATGAAAATGAGTAAGTTAACACGCGAAATGACGATAACACTAAGATATTATTAACAAAGAAATGTTAAAAGATCATATATGATATCATATTAATGTATATGATTCTAGTATAATTTAATAAAAATTATTTCACCATTATATAGGAGGTTAATCTACCCTCAACAAAGGAAAAGTACAAGTTAATGGTTTATTTCACAATCTCTTCATTATCCGAGGTTGTTTATACGTAATTATCTACTGGGACTTGTTTATCATCGACATCCATGTTTCTTAAAAAAGTATTTCAAATTTTTTTTACTATTTACTAAACTATGGGTTAAAGTCATTTATACAGTTGTTAGACTTTTTATAAAATGTTTTGAAAGGAATCATTCCATATTTTTTCAAACAAGTTCCTTTGTAACATTTTTGACAAAATTAAGGTAAGAATGTATTTTTTAAACTTATACGGCGGGTGCAACTATTTTCCACCATTATAAAATTTTCCATGCATCCCTTACAAGCTTATAATAATATTTTAAAGTAAATGATTTATTTTATAATTATGTGGCTTTTATATTATTTCAAAAAAAAGTGACACTTCTCTCAAATAGTTTTGATTTCATCTATGTCAAAATCCTTTGATGGATTTTAAGCTTATTTGAAGATGATTTATTATGATACAAAACTTCCATATTGTATTGAAGGTTTTGTGATTTTTTTATTGTGGATGTGTTATTTTTATACCATTCATGGTTTTTGGAGAATGTATTGACATTTCTTATGCTAGTTTTAATATGAATGTTTATGTTATGTTTAAACCTGTTCATATGAGGAATGAATTGTACTCAATAAGTGACGGGTGGAGCCCGCTATAGCTCCTCGATGCATCAGAAGGTCTCATGTGACAAACTAGTGTCTTGGCACCAGCCCTTGACAAAATTTTATTTTTAGTCTTGGCATGAGGCCTTGGCTACTTGATTATGATACTATGGTATTATGCATTCCATCATTATGAATGTGGTTATTGATATTGCATGTGATTATTCGACTACTAGAATATCCATGTGAATAAATAAATGGCATTATTTTTTTGCCATATTATTCTGAAGTTAATGTTTAAAAGGCTTTGGTTTTAGTTATACATTGTCTTAAATGTTTATTCTTATTTATGAATGTTTCTGCAATATTGTTATCCTTACTGGGAATTTGAGCTCACCCCTTTCTATGTTTTATTTTTCTTAGGATGTCAAGAAGTATTTTATGAATGACCAGCATGGATAGTATAAGGGGATATGAGTGTGGAGAGAATATTTTGTTGTAGGTTTCACGTTATGATGTAATGTAAACTTTATGAATGTATCTAGCATTTCCAAGACTACTAAAGTAATCAGTATTTAGAGACTTGATCTTTTGTGATCATTCCAATGTTATATAATAATACACCGACTCTGGGTAACTGGGGTCGGGGTGTTACAATTTGAAAACCCATTAACGTGGCTTTTTTTTATTAAAATACCCAAAACAATTACACTATGTGTAATCTATTTATAGAGATATAAATATCTTGAAGATGAGTTTTCCAATCACATTCCTTTTAGGAAACCCGATCATCCATTAAAGATTCTCAATTTAGAAAAAACCTATGGAAGTATTAACCCATTTATACCAGAACTCCATTAATTAAAAAAATAATACACCCCCAAACATTAATTAATTTTACCATACAAGGGATCTCCATCTATGAACAAGACTTGGCCAAAAAGTCTTAAACAAAAAACTAAAGGAGGAATGTAATTGAAAAAGTTGGTATCTTACCATCAATATTTGTACAACATTCATAGGATCTTTCATTATCATATTATTTTATTGTACATATAGTCATGAAATATATATTTTTTCACTATGCTCATTAATTTTCAAATATTTGGATTTATGGTTTTTGATTGGTTCTGACTTCTTATGAATTTCCACTTCATCTCTTTGAAAAACCATTATCTTCAATAATGGGGATAGTTTATCAATATTTTTTGAATGGAATGATTATAATCCTTCCATTATTATTCCAATGTTATTCCTTTATAAGTCTATTAATAGTAGATCCTTCTATATTCTCATTATTGACATTTTTTTGGATACTTTCAATAATGATAATCTACCACTATTTAATTTCCAAAGATGGTAGTGGATTTAGTAGTTATAATCCTTAATGACATATAACCATATACAAAGGTAGATTTTAATATCATTCCATGGGAGTATATATTTTAGGTTCTTGTGAGTAAGATATATCTCAAACTTCTCCCCGTAGAGAGAATGCTACAATAATTTCAATGTAGAGTCATGAACTCCATATCCAGATCATACTTGGGATAGTGGAACATTCAACTTCTTCATATATTAGGCTATCTATTTATCATGATTAATTTGAACAAAGCCTTAGAATATCTTTGATGAATCTATGAATACCAATGAATGATCCACAGTAATAGGTAATATAGGTACTAGTGCACATATAATCCTTTTTTCAACTCTTTCAAGTAGACATCCCATTCAATGGTCTAGAAAAAAAATTACCCCAGAACAAAAAATCTATATAAGTTAGTTGGAATATATTGAGATGTTCCTAAAAAATAATAAATAATAAAAATATAAACTAAGGACACTATATATCTCCATCACATATATTTTCTGGGACAACACCTCAATTTTCATTATCATTTAAGGGTTTATATATATCCCTTGGTTTGTGATATCATGACATATTAATGATAAATTGTCCATCCATATCTGAAATTTACTATAAATTTCATATAACTTCTCCCATTGAAATGTTTTTAGAAAAATATTCAAATTATCGTCATGCAACTCCTAGCTCTTAGATTATATCATAATATCAAATTTCAATACTACAACATATTTTTAGGTAATATCTATGAAATGTATTCCTTATAACCATGAAAATCCATTTGGAATTAGAGATTCTAAAGAGGATTAATATCATATCATAGTGTTCATATGTTGTTTGAATGGTATTCATGGGAACACCTTCATGATTAAAAATTAATTTTTTTTATACCGACTATGGTCAATCATTAACAAATACTTTTCCCCACATAGTGGATTGAACAAGTCATGTACATTTGTAAGAGGATACATGTTATTTTTTTTGATTTATTATTGATCAGGATAATAAATTTATAGGTTAATTGATTAATATTTCTTCTTAAAAAAGATGATCTACACACCCCATATTGAATCATCAAGGTATAAAAATCACTTTTCTATATTTCCACTAACTAATTATTTAGTTATTCCACCTAGTTGGTGGATATCATGTAAGGATTATTTTATCTATTAAGATAAACATGTAAAATTTCAATTGAAATTCCAACAACTTTGTTAGGGGAAAGACTGGTAGATTCATCAGGGAACACATCAGTGTATCCCTCACAATGGGCATGTATACGAGAATAACCCTCTCCATTTTCTTATTCATTTATGCTAGATTTTCTTTCCATAAAAGAATAATTTCCAAAATTTGTATAATTATTCTAAATAAGATTCATCATCCCCAATACACTAGTATAGAAATGGATGATACCTCACGATGTGTTGAGTGATCTCCCTCTAACAAAAGTTGATGTTTTCTTCATATAAAGGTATAAAACCTAATCCCAATATTGCATCAAACTCCACCAAAGTAACACTATATTTTAGTTGAGGTTTTGTAAAAAAATATCTATGGAGAATTTATATAAAATATGTTAAATAATTTCTTCATTTACTTTTTTCACAGATAAATCAACCAAATATATTGTGATATGGTGTTTCAGTAAATATAATAAACATTCTGGATATTATAGAATTCATATAACTATAATAAAATTGTATATTTTTAATTTTTAAATGAATAACAGGTTTACCAATCCCAACATAATATTTGGGATTCACATATTTACTAGTGATCATATATTCTGTTACCTACATCTTTGGAGAATGATTTCGTTGATTGTCTCTAAAAAACCATTTTTTAGGGTTTTAGATTGCAAAATACAACTGTTACTTATAGTTGAAGCAATATAATACATGCTAAGTGTTGATTTTTACATTCAGTTATTCTTCTGAATTATTGGGATTCTTCTTGTTCCTTTATAAATGATTATCATGATTCCCTTATTTTCTATATTTGAAGTAGATCCTGGTTCTCTTAGTTAGTTCACGAGATTCTTCTTACACATCATTGATAGGTGGGATGTTGGGTTTTCTTGCATCCATGGGATTTATCTAGTGATCCAACTAAAATAAACTTCACTTTATACTGTATATTTATGATCCTAAAAGACCACTAATAGTCAATAATATCCATATCAAACATAAGGGAACAATAAACATTCTCTGTATAACTATCAAATACTCTAATCACCCATGATTTTTGTAGAGTCTACATTTAATCCACCAAAGATGGTATCCATATTGATTTCAGTGTTCATGACAAAGTTGGAGGCATATTATGAAAAACTTGTGATTTTTCCCTATATATCCCTATAAACTCATCTTCCTTTTTCTTCCATGTGAGTGGCTACATCTCCATCGTAGAATCAAGAGTTGAGGGAAATTTTATATTGAAAAATATTTTATTGAATCCTTACAATTCAATGGAATATTTTCTTAAGTTTTTTTTGTTGGATAGTGTCCACCACTGATCAGCTTCCCTATGAAAATAACAGATGACCATCACAACATTCTCTTCTATAGGGAACTTGAGGGTAGAAAATATATTCTCAATGAAGTTAATCCATCATTCCATGATTAGAGGATTAAACTATTCACTAAAAATAAGATGTATTTATAACATAATAGATTTAACCAAAACTTGATATTTTCTTGGGGAAGGATACAATTCCACATGATTCAGATTATTTTTCAAAACATCATCTAATCTATGTAGTACAATAATGAATTTCCGAACTCCATTTCCCATTAGGTTTTTATATATCTTTATATAAACCATAACATTTCCCATCACATTTGTTGTGGGAACAAGTTTTCCAATATCCATACATTATCTAAAATAGTGAATATCATTAGTTGAATTCAATAATTAGGTAATGATAACATAAAATTGAAACTATGAACATAGATGGAATAATTTATAAATAACAATTATAAACAATATATTGATTCTTAAAATTTTATGATATGATTTCCAAAGAATATTTTCATATACATTGAATTATTCTTAAGGTTCTCCATAAGGTTTTATAGTCATATTACCCCAAAATACCTTGAAATTTCTTTGAGACTATATAAAACATCCCCATACATTTAGATCAATTACTATAACATTTAATGCATAACTATCCATTAAAAAAACCAGGGATAAAAAATAACAGTTTCTTTAGGAGACCTAGTAAATAATTAGAATACATAAATCTAGGATAAAAATTAATTATAATAATATCCATAATGAGATCCTGACACCATTTTATGTCCTATAACTACATAGGATATCTTGGAGAATACATACAACAAAGGGGTGATCTATAAAGCCTAGTAAGGGAATAAACATGGGCATGGACCATTAAAGAAGAGTTAGAAGGAATAACATGACTACACCAATCACATGGATAATGAATAGAAGATGGAGGAAACCTATATAGAAGAATGAATCATATGATCAAGGATATAAGGACCCAGCCTTAAAACATTACTTAATCTTGAATTAAATTGAATAATTCACATTGAAGATCTTTTCAGGTTTAGAGTTTTACAGAATTAGGACATAACAATTACATCTCAAATATTACAAAGTAGACACATCTACTCAGTTTCCATTTTTTCACAAAATAAAAACTCTTGAACAAAAGAGACCTGTCTAGTTCTTGTGTTAGACTTCATGACGTTTTCTTGATGCCATCCTTGACCATATTCCACTTTACTTCCTGTGGAAAACATTTCAAAAACATGGGACGGGCATAAAAACCTCAGTAAGGGATAATAATACGGAAAGAAAACATTAGTCCATGTACACATACGAATAAATGAAATCATTCTTTACTCATAAAACATAAGCACTATATCATACCTCATTAAATCATTCTATTTAGGAATAACTCATAGAAATCATAAGAGATAAAGGTAACTTGAGGCATTCATGACATTCTTACATAGGGAGTAACCCTCATGGTTACATTTGGAATACCCATCATAGTATATTCCCTAAATCTCTTCAGAGAAACCTTAGCTTTTAACTCCTTCACGTTACCCAATGTATTAGAGAGCTATATCGGGCTCACCCGCCCTTAGTTTATCACGGAACCACCAGTATTCATAAAAAATTCCCACAAACCATAACATAATCATAGCACATAACATAAAAATAAATTAAAGATAACATTCCCACATTTCAATAACAATATAAAATTTTAAGATGTTGAAATAATGAATCCATTCTAAAAACCATTTTCAAACCCATTTAAAACATTTAATAAAGAGATTTTTGAATCAAAGTGTACCATACCACTTTGAATATTTTAACATTATAAACCATTAATATCCATATAAATAAATCCTTAAAACCATTTTGAAAAAATGAATATTAATGATAAATGTTTATAAGAATAAATCATTAAAACATTTAAAACGATATTATAGTTAAAGGGTTTTTAACAAAATGAGAGACACTTGAATACAATAATTGAGTAATAACATTTAATCAGAACATTATAATATCATGAGAATAAAGTGATTCATGATATAATATTCCAAAGGACTATATATACACCATATAAGAGTGAACTGGTGCATAACAACAATGAAGTCTCTATAGAAATGTAAAATGAGATTAAATCCATCATAAAGAAGGTATCCTTAAATTAAGGATAAATCAATAACATAATTATGTGTGAAAATATAAATACACCGAATATAACTGGATATTAATTTTAAAACAATCAAAGGTAATTCACATGTATTCACATGAGGACATATTCAATAACTACACGTTGAACCCAAAGAAATCGAAATTGGGTTTAGAAGTTCCCTTAGTATAATTCGACAGCCTAACAGCGTCACTTGAAAATTCATAAAATTAGTTTATGAAAGAGAAAATGGTATCTCATAACATGGAAATAAAATATACATCAATAAGGATATAAAATAACATATCCCAACATGAAAATATTTAAATTTAAATACCTTACAAAATAAGTCTTTTAAAAAGTGGAGTGTGAAAGGTTCCCTTACCGATTTGGACAACTTTTGAAACGTACACCACATGAAAGAAGGGTCATAAAATGAAGATGTAAATACCAATAAATGAGAGTATATTATATAAATAGTAAAATAATTGGAAGTACATACACAAAACAAAAATGAAATAGTGGAAAATGTATTAAGAATCTCACGGGAATAACAAGTGAGATGAAAATCCCCTTATTAAAATTCGTTAGCCAAACAGCGCCACATAAAACATCCAAAAATGGATTGATGATGTAAAATAGGCTCTATCATAATATTAACATTAAATTTACAGAAATATTAATATGAAATAACATCCCCCAACATAATAAAGAGGAGCTTAAAGTAAGTTACATAAAAAAGAGCACTTAAAAAGAAAGAGAGAGGTAGGATCCCTTACCTCAAGTCCGACTTGCCTTGTTCGTTTCATTATATTCATGAATACTAAACATTAGTCAATTTATAATTGCTTAAGTGCCTCCATTAAATATTATTATTCAGTTCATATCACATATTATAATGTTATAATAATTGGATAATAATGTGAGTTCATATCAGATGTTTTTGTCAATGTTTGGTATATCAGTTAAAAATGAACTTGTTTGAAAATGATTTTCCATGTTATTATAATTAAATCATCTCCAGAATAGTATTAATGATTTAAATATCATATATATCCAGTATATATTCATTTTATACTATTCCATAACATTTTGAGATAAAAATAAATGAAATGCACCGTTCATGGAGACGGTAGGCCGTACGTACTCATGAACGCTACTTTCATTTCATTGTCAAATTAATGGAATTAAAAATAAATGAGAGATATATATATTATAATTACTGTATAATATATATGTTATATAGGTCACATATGTTCATTAATCTCATTCTTTATGCATTCCATATATTGAATGAACTAGTCACATCAATTGAGGGGGCGGTAGTCCACACTTCCTCGTATGAAATTATCGCATTTCCACAACATGAAAATAAAAAAGGTATGTTTTAAATATAAAATAAAGAATCATATAGAGGACATAAATATAATATATATAATATAAAAATAGTTCCATAATAATGGCCACCATGACAGGTGGTAGGAGAAAATAGAACAATCATCATTCCGTGAGGCAGTAATTCGCCATCCACAGAAACTTTATGTTCTTTAACCATTAGACGGAGGTGTGTGTAAGTGTAGCTCGAATATTTCTCATAAAAACATCGTAGTATATTGAATATACTGGTTTTGTAACCAAATAATGAAATAAAAATAGTTTATGGGGTTGGAGACGAAAAATAAAACAAAAGAACATTAGGGAAGACATTACCTTTAAATCGGGTAACTCCCCTTGGTTTGAACAAAAAGGGTTTCTTGAAGAGCTTTCTGCCTAAGGGGAGGCTTCTAGGATTAGGAGAGGGATGTGGAGAGAACAAATGTGCAGAGATTTTCCTATCCAATGTCATGATAAGTGTGTGAAAGGTGGTAGAGGTGGGGGACTTTTATAAGAGAAGAGGAGGGGCACTCTTGGAAAGTTATAAAATATTACATTATTGTAAAATGATTTTCGGATTATGAAGGTCCCAAAAGGATATATTTTTAGGATAAGGTGATAAGGTTTCTAAATCCACCCACCAATAGGATTGGGATAGGTTTGAGACATTGATTTTACCCTATCTTCTCATTTTATTTAAATCGTTCATTTATGTGGTAATCAGTTCATCATCACGGTGTCATAAATAAATTAATTTATTTAATGTCTAAAAATTATAAGAAAAATGTCATGATTTTGGAAATATTTTTAGATTTTTAATTAATATTTATATAAAAAATTTTGAATTTATAACCCCATGTAAAAATTCATTTAGTAAAACCATACATGTTTGTGACATTTTAATTTTAACTTTAAATAAAAAGTTATTAATGTCATTTTACTACCAAAGTGGCTCCATGGTGTACCCAAGTTGACCCAGGGATTTTCTTGCTCGGCCATGACTCATCCTGTAGGGGTAGTACATGTGTCATGGTCATTTATTATTATTATAACGTTATGTTTTCCTTAAATTACACTAATTACCTTTAAACACGATTAATAAAACTTAAAAGATAATATTCACCAAAAAAAATCTTTTAATCCCATTGAACCAAATTTTACATCCTAATGACAACCATGTATGTAGGATTTTTGAAATTCTAATCACAGAAGAGGTAATGTTTCATTTAAATGAAAAATCTGTTTTTTAACTACCACATTGTGGTTTCACTATTCATCAATAATTGAAGTTTTTTAGAAAAACACCAAAAATTCACACTAAGCTATATTTGATATTCCGAATTCAAAAATGATTTCTATTTTACAAAATTCAAAACATATATGTTTCATTAATTAATTTATTAATTAATTCCCATTGTCTGAATAAATAGCGTGTTTTATGAAACAATATATATCAAAAGATTGACACTTGCTTAAGTCCAATTTCTATGTGAAATTTATTCCAATGACCACTATTGAATTAAATGGTAAAAATATATTATAATTGGACTTTAAAACCAATTCAAAAGGTATCTAATCATATAAATAAATTATACTAAAAAGAGGGTTTGAATGAAAATACAACATTCTATTCATTAAAAAAATGAACTTTATCAGAAAAATACCAAAATTTTACACAAAGTAAATTTTGATTTCCTGATTCAAAAGAATAATTTTATTTGGTCCAATAGAGTGTATAAGAGTGAACAAAACAATATTAAAGTGGTTTCACCATCAAAAGGTGATAAATCGACCTTTTAGTAAATTTTAGAGTATTTAAACTTAAAATTGAATTATTTTTTTATTTTAAGCCTTTATCTTTTATTGGATAAATGTAAAAATATTTAACAAAAATATAAAGTCATATATTAGTTATTTCTATTCATTCTCTCTAATACAATGGCTAGGCGTTAACTACCATTTAAAATAATATTATTTTATTCTTAGAGTGAAACGTAAGATTTCAAAGAAACTCGTTGTTGTGTAATGGGTACACTATCGGGCATAGCGTTCCCTTTAAAGTAATATTAATATTTTATGCACAAACATGGATAACTATAAAAATTTCATATTCTTTATTTACCTGGGGTGGTACAACCTTCCCCCCTTTTGGGAATTGCGTCCTTGCAATTTTAAAATTGGTCTTGGATACTTCATTGAAAGTCCCACATCGGAACAAGAGTCGGTAAAACTATCACATTAAAATTAAGAAAGAGCAGTAAAAAGGTCAAACGAGTTAACCCCTACTAGGATTCCATGAAAACATAGATTTGGAAGAAAAAAACAAAGGGTCATGTTCTGATGGAGAGTGATAGAAAACTTCTTTATGCGAAAGTTAACCACCAGAAAATCACAAACATGTGATGGGTTTCCAGTAAGAAAATTTAACAGACAAAATTTTTGTTTTAAGTTACTTTTCCTTACGGAATTTATTCTTTATATTAACTAAATCATAAGGAATCATACTTACATGTCATGTTGACTTTGAACGTTTACTATATTTCTTACACAAACTCATATTTTCTCCAAAAGATGGGTATTTAGGAAGAATTTTTCACATTATGAGTACTATAATCAACTTCTCGAGAAACACCTAATCCACAAAAAATAACTATATACTTCCCATGTCTTTAGACCTTAAGCAAAACCAAAACCAAAAAGGTTATTACAAGATCAGATAATACCCAAAAAGGATAATCCTTTTAAAAAATCTATTCTTAATCTCCAAATTTTTTCAAACAATACCCAAAGTTCAAAAAAGACCATTCAATAAACTTCTAACCATAAAATTCATCAAAGTAATAACAAATAACATTGAAACCCAAATCTCTGATGAATTTAATCACATAGTCTTCCAAGATAAACCTTAACATTTATCTCCAAATAACATCAGTTCCTCTTAAAGTCATATACTGAAAAGTAATTAACCTAATCACATATCCTCCATGATAAGTTAATAATTTCCATAGATAACACAAAATCAACTTATTCTAGATTCATAAGATCATCTAACTAAAAATAATTAGTCAAACTAACCAGGGACTTCACGAAGTCCAGTGGTATGTGATAAATACTAGTCACACATTTGTTGTGGGTTCGATTCCCGCAGCTTCGTCCAACGCGACAGGTTGTCACATGGTCTATGTGTTTTCCTTTTTCCAAAACTACATAATTCTTATAACATTCCCTAAAATCAATAAAATATTAAAAAATAACCATAACATAATATAACCTCATGTTTATCTCATGTCTTTCATATTCCATCATAACATATAGTAACACATAATTACCTCAAAACTAAGGATCATATAAACCCTAATGGTTATCTTTATAATTATTACCTAAACTTCCACATAGATTTGGTTCTCTCGTACATGATGCATTAAAGAACTCACAAAGGTTCTAGTGGTTGACCATGACTCATGATAGTTGGTTTAGAATAACCACAAGATTTCTCACTAAATCCCCCATTTCATCTAGTCTCTTAATCAGAGAACGACCATCATTTCATTCAAACCCTTTGTCACTTTGGTGACTGCTAGATCAATCCATATACTAAAACCAAAAAGGTCAGTGTGAGTATATGAACAAAATCATCATGTACTAAAGAGGAAGATAAACACTGATATATAATTATCCAAGTTATCTCAAACTTGTTCCAACTTTCATAAATAAATAAGGCTCTGTCTAATATAATAACCATTATGCTTATACACAAACTGTCACTTATGCTTAAACAATAATCTAACCTATAAAGTTATTTAAATAGACCTTTGATACCAACTATAAGGACCCAGCCATAAAACATTACCTAATCTTGAATTAAATTGAATAATTCACATTAAGGATCCTTTCAGGTTTAGAGGTTTAGAGAATTATGACTTAACTATTACATCTAAAAGATTACAAAGTATACATATCTACTCAGTTTCCATTTTGTCACAAAATAAAAACTCTTGAAAAAAACAGTCATGTCTAGTACTTGTTTTAGACATCATGCCATTTCCTTGATCCCATCCTTGACCGTATTCCACTTTAAGTCCTATGGAAAACATTTCAAAAACATGGGATGAGCATAAAAAGCTCAGTAAGGGTTATAGAAATATGGAAAGAAAACATTAGTCCATTTACACATACAAATCAATGAAATCATACTTTACTCATACAACATAAGCACATTATCATACCTCATTAAATCATAAGATATAGGAATAACTCATAGAAATCATAAGACATAAAGGTAACTTGAGGAATTCATAACATTCTTACGTAGGGAGTAACCCTCATTTTTACGTATCGAATACACATCATAGTATATTCCATAAATCTCTTGGGATAAACCTTATCTTTTATCTCCTTTTCATTACCCAATTCATTGGAGAGCTATATCGGGCTCACTAGACCTTAGCTTATAACGGAACCACCCGTCTTCATAAACAATGCCCAAGAACCATAACATAATCATAGTATATAACCTAAGCATAAAGGAAAGATAACATTCCCACATTTAAATAACAATATAATGTTTTTAGATATTGAAATAATGAATCCATTCTGAAAACGGTTTTCAAAACTATTTAAAACATTCAATAAAGAGATTTTTGAATCAAAGTGTCCCATACCACTTTGAGGATTTTAAAATTTTAAACCATTAAAATCCATATAAATAAATCCTTCAAACCATTTTATAAACATTGATATTAATGAGAAATATTTATAATAATAAATCTATAAAACATTTAAAATGATATTCTATTTAAATGGGTTTTAACAAAATAAGAGACACTTGAATACAAAAATTGAGGAAGAACATATAATCAAAACTTTATAATATCTTGAGAATAAAGAGATTCATTAAATAATATTCCAAAGGAAAATATATTCAACATATAAGAGTTAACTGGTGCATAACAACAATGAAGTCTCAATAGAAATGTAAAATGAGATGAAATCCAATATAAAAAAGGTATCCTTAAATTAAGGATAAATCAATCACATATTTATGTGTGAAAAATATAAATACACACAATATAAGTGGATATTAAGTGTAAAAAAATCAATGTTCATTCACACATATTCAAAGGATGACATATTCAATAACTACATGTTGAACCCAAAGAAATCAAAATTCGGTTAAGAAGTTCCCTTGGTAAAATTCGACAGCCTAACGGCGTCACTTTAAAATTCATTTATTTAGTTGATGAGAGAGAAAACAGTATCTCATAACTTGGACATAACATTTACATCATTAATGATATATAAGAACACATCCCAACATAAAATGATGGAAATTAGAGTACATAAAAAATAAGTCTTTTAAAAAGAGGACTGTGATAGGTTCCCCTACCTATTTGGGCAACTTTTGAAACACACACCACATGAAATAAGGGTCATAAAACGAAGATGTAAAAACCCATACATGATAGTATATTATACAAATAGTAAAATAATGGGAAGTACATACACCACATAAAAAATAAATAGTTGCAAATTTAGCATGATCTCACAGGAATAACAAGTGAGATGAAAATCCCCTTATTAAAATTTGGCAGCCTAAAGTCACCACCTAAAACCTCCAAAAATAGATTGATGAGACCAAATATGATCTCTCATCATATTATAATACAATTTACAGAAATATTAATATCAAATAACACCCCCCTTAATAAGAAAGAGGATCTTAAAGTAAGTTACATAAAAAAGTGTACTTAAAAAGAAAGAGAGAGGTAGGATCCCTTACCTCAAGTCCGACTTGTCTTGTTCATTTCTTTATATTCCTGAATAATATACTTTGGTAAATATATAATTTATTAATTAAATCCTTTAGATATTATTATTCAGTTAATATCACATATTATAATGTTATAATAATTGGTTAATAATGTGAGTTCATATCAGACGTTTTTGTCGATGTTTGGTACATGAGTCAAAAAATAAAATTGTTAGAAAATGAGTGACCATATAGTTATAAGTAAATGATCTCCAAAATAGTATTAAAGATTTAAATATCATATATATCCAGTAAATATTCAATTTATACTATTCCATAAAATTTTTAGGTAAAAATAAATGAAATGCGTCGTTCATGGAGAGGGTAGGCCGTACGTATGCATGAACACTACTTTAATTTATTTGTCAAATTAATGGAATTAAAAATAATTTCGAGATATATATATTATAATTATAGTATAATATATATGTTATATAGCTAAAATATGTTCATTAATCTCATTCTTTATACATTCTACGTATTTCATGAACGAGTCACATCACTTGAGGGGGTGGTAGTCCACACTTCCTCGTATGAAATTATCACATTTTCACTACATGGAAAGCATAAAGGTATGTTTTATATATAAAATATAGAATAATATAGGGGAAATAATAATAATATATATCATATTGAAATTGTTCAATCATAATGGCCACCATCAGAGGTGGTAGGAGAAGATAGAACAATCATCGTTTCAGGAGGTAGTAATTCGCCATCCTTAGAAACAATATGTTCTTTAACCATTAGACGGTGGTGTGTGTAAGTGTAGCTGGAATATATCTCATAAAAAATCCTAGTATATTTAAGATAATGTTGTTGATACAAAATAAGGAAATAATAATAGTTTATGGGGTTGGAGAAGCAAAATAAAACAAAAGAATATTAAGGAAGACTTTACCTTTATATCTGGTAACTCCCCTTGGTTTGACAAAAAATGATTTCTTGAAGAGCTTTCTACCTAAGGGGAGGATTATAATATGAGGAGAGGTATGTGGAGAGAACAAATGGACAGATAATGGCATAGAAAATGGCTTGATAGGTGTGGGTAAGGTGGTAGAGGTGGGGCCTTTTATAAGAGAAGAGGAGGGGCCCTCATGGAATGTTATAAAATATTACTTTATTATAAAATGATTTTCTGATTTTAAAGGTCCCAAAAGGATATATTTCAAGGTTAAGGTGGTAAGGTTTAGAGATACACACATACAATAGGTTCGTGACAAGTTTAAGACTTATATTTTACCCTATCTTCTAATTTTATTTAAATCGTTCATTTATGAGGTAATCACTACATCATCACGGTGTCGTAAATAAATTAATTTATTTAATGTCTAAAAATTATAAAAGAAATATCATGATGTGGAAAAGCTTTTTATATTTCTAATGAATATTTATAGTCAAAAATGTTACTTGTATAACCCCATTTAAAAATTGTTTTAGTAAAATAATACATGTTTGTGACATTTTAATTTTAACTTTAAATAAAAATTTATTAATGTAATTTTCAAACAAATTGGCTCCATGGAGTCCCCATGTTGACCCATGGATTTTATTGGTTGTACATGACTCATCCAATAAGGTTATGACATGTTTCATGGTCATTTCATATTATTATAACATTATCATTACCCTAAATATCACTAATTACCTTTAATTGCGATTAATAAAACGTAAAAGTTACTATTCACAAAAAAATATATATTAATCCCATTGAATCAAATTTTACATCTTAATGATAACCATTTATGTCAAAGTTTTTAAATTCAAATCACAGAAGTGGTAAAGATTCATTTAAACGAAAAATCAGTTTTTTAACTACCACTTAGTGGTTTCACTATTCATCAAAATTGATGTTTTTCAGAAAAAATACCAAAAACTCACCATAAGCTATATTTGATATTCCGAATTCAAAAATGATGTCTATTTTGAAAAATTCAAAACATATAAGTTTCATTAATTAATTTAATAATTAATTCCCATTGTCAAAACAAATAGCGTGTTTTTATGAACCAATATATATCAAAAGATTGAATCTAGCCTGAGTCTAATTTCAAAGTGAAATTATTTCCAATGGACAATATTGGATTAAATGGTGAAAATATAATATAATTTGACTTTATAACCAATTAAAAAGATAATCTAATCATATAAATAAATTAGATTAAAAATAGGTTTTCAAATAAAATACAACATTCTATTCATTAAAAAGATGAACTATATCGGAAAAATACCAAAATTTTACACAAAGTAAATTTTGATGTACCGATTATAAAGAAGAATTTTATTTTCTCCAATATAATGTATAATAGTGACCAAATATATATTAAAGTGGGATCACCATCCAAAGCCGATAAATTGACCTTTTAGTGAATTTCAGATTATTTATGCTTAAAATCGAATTCTTTGATTATTTTAAGCCTTTATCTTTTATTGGATAAATGTAAAACCATTTAACAAACATATAAAATCATATTTTAGAAATTTATATTCATTCCATCCAATACAACTTCTAGGCGTTAACTACCATTTAAAATAATATTATTTTATTATTAGAGTGCAACATAAGATTTCAAAGAAACCCGTTGTTGCGTATTGGGTACGCCATCGAGCCATGCTTTACCTTTAATGTAATATTAATAATTTATGAACAAATATGGATAAATATAAAAATTTCATATTCTTTATTTACCTGAGTTGTTATAAAGGAAACATAGGAATTTTTGAACAACATATTTCATGACATAACCACGATTCACAGATAATTTACATGGTGATATCACATGGATGATAGTCTCTTATAATAGATTAGGTTTACTACATAATCATAATTATAAAACCCCAAGAGACCAAAACATTATCCAATGAATTGGAGAGATATATGAGATAGCCCCTTAAAAATACAGATATATATGTGTTTCATAAAAAGAAATCTAACATAAGGTGTAAAATAAGGTTTACTTATTGAATGAAATAGGTTTCAAATATTGTAATAATGCACAAATAAAGGGAGTATCATAATGGGATCCATTATATAATGGATTAAAACCATTATTTTTCAATAAGATGTTTTTATTAAGAGTATATAATGAATAAATATGTCAATATAAATTAAAAACATGAAAATAGGTTTTAGTTAAATTTTTAAATGGTCCCCTTAATCGTGGTTTTATGTAAAATAACAATGATTATTGAAAGAGGGAATAGAATAATTAATTTTTAATACCCATAAATGAATTACAATTATTTTTCTTGATAAATGAGTGATTTTAGATAATATGTTTGTCTTAAAAAATTATATAAATTGTACATACAAATGGATAAGAAACAGAGAATTCCCCTTTAGTCGGGATTTCATATCAAGATGAATGCATAAGGAAACTTTTTAAAACTGCTATTTACCTATTAAATAAAGATAAATTGGAAAATATATATGTTTATAGAAAGTATATATATAATATAGGATATGTATATTAGAAAAATGAAGATGACAACCAACATAATGATTGAGAAACTGTCACCCAACGGAAATGTAAATATTCAGAGATATCCCATACCTTATGTCTAAATGTCATCTTCACATTCATGTTATGTATTGAAAAATATATTAAATTCATTGACAGATTATTTAAAAACCACTCAAATATATATTATAATTATTATAATTTCGATAAGTTTATTTATGGCTATTTTAACGAATTATTATGTAATATTTCATTTTTCCAGGAGAATTCATTACATGGTTTAAAAGTGGGATCACTTGTGAATAAATATGGATGCTCTTATCAAATGGGAATACTACTCTAAAAGTGAAATGAACTAGTATTCATGAAATTACATAATTTATAATATTACAATATATCTTTTTATGATATTTAGATGATTTAATAAATAAAATGTAAATAATGAATGTTTTTTTTTCATTTTTGTAGTTTATTCGACCATGTTAAAATAGTTTCATTTTTTTTAGTTTTATGTTGTAGAAACACTTTATTAATATATGATTTTATATAAAAAGGAAAATATTGATTAATTATTTTATTAAACATGTATAAATTTTATATATGTTATGTTTTGTGGAATGATACGGAGTTTGAAACAGAAAATTAAGAAACGAAGTGACATAGAAATTTTGAATGTAAAAGATACTGATTTGATAATATATCATGATGATGGGAAACGTTAAAAAAATAAAATAAATTAATTAATTATGTAAATAAATTAACATAACCCAAAAAAGTGAATTGAATCGAAACGTAATAAACTAATTTAAATGAAAATCAAAACCAATGAAAATAATAATTTGACCAAAAAAATGAAAAAATGAACTAACCCAAAATATGATCCAAATTAAGTAATCTAATAAAATGGGAAATTTACGTATTAATTTGAAAAAATTGAACGAAATTGAATAACCAAATTTTAATTGGATATAACTCAAAAAAGAAGAATACTAAATAATATCGATACTAAACATGATAATTTGAACGTATTCAATTTTCAAGAGAATTTATTTTTTGTTTCTATTTTATTCCCACTAAATATATATTTGTTTTTTATGTCACAAAATATCATTTCTTTGATTTTAAAATTGGTATTACATAATTAGATTATTTATCATAATATTTCATGTTTGGATGAAATTTAAAGGTATTTATAATTAATTTATTTTTTTCAAATAAAGGAAATGAATAATATAGAAGAAATATGAATAAAAAGGATGACTGAATATAATCATCGTATAAGACATATGATTTTTCATCCTTTGGTATACTTTTATAGAATTTTTTTAAAATATACATATCAATAACAAATAATTTCCTTTAATTATTATTTTAAATTTAATTAGGATCCACCACCTAAGTGACAGTTCTAATTTGATAATCCCCGTCGTACCTATGCTCAAGAAGATGATAAATGGGGGATGAGTTATGAAAAATAGTCTATGTACCCAAACACACCATGTAACTTCCTCTTACATACCATCAATCCCCCTTTTTATCCCACAGTTTCATTAGAGGAACCTAGGATATTTAGGACTACTACGTTTTCAGCACCATTTGAATCAGATCCTCCTCGTAATTCATTCATTTATAAAAATATAGAACCTAATCCCCTATATATAATACATTTACATTGATTTATATTTTATCTTCAATTCATTATAATTTAGTATCCATAATTTTCAACGTAAATGTTCCTTCGACATCTGCTCTAACACATTATGAGCCACTAGAGATGAAATTGGGTCCCACTCCACCTATTCAAGATGAAGATCCTTTGGAGACTATGGATCCAACAATATCAACTGATCAGACAAACTCATTTATATTTATATAACCAAATTAAATATATTTTACCATAATTAATTTTAATTTTAATATGTATTGATATAAGTTTTATTCCCCTTTAATTGATGGATCTTCCACTAGGCGGTATGAGTATACACATATGTGTGTGTTGTGGAACTCCCACACACAAATGATGGTTGGGTATATCATGGAAAATAAAATGATTGGAAAAACATTGTGAGGATTTATAATATTCATGGATAAACTTTCCAAATACTATAGCATTATTCCCATAAGGCCATACTAATAGAGACACATTTGAAATTTGGTAATGGATAATGTATAGGCCCAAATATGGAAAAAAATTTCCTTACAATTAATGGTATATTTTTATTTTATTTATATGAATTAATAATTTGGTTATAACTTAGTTTTTTTACTAATGGTGATGCAATTAGGACATCATGAATCATGTAATTGGTGAGATACAGAGATATTATAAGCATGAGTTATGTAGAGGATGATGTGCTAGAGTTGGTATGGATATATTGGCCACAATTATCATGAATGAGTATACAAAAGCACATTATTGGGGAATGATTTATTATTGGAAGACAATAGAGTTTAAGGTTTTAATCATGTTTGAGTTTTTTCAAGGTAAATTACCACGATTTTAATAAATTTCTTGTTTGTTTGTTGAATATTATATTTTTACGGAGCATCAGTAATAATAAAAGGATTCTAAAAAAACCTCTATAATTTGGTGTGTAATTAAATGTGATAATGTGAGAGGAATCAGGAAAAACACACATTTAAAATTTTTCCATTTAAATAAATTGTGGAAATAAAATTTACTCAATCATAAATTATATAGTTTCATTATTATTTTTTCAAAAAAAAACATTATTGAGTATTTATATAGATTGTGATATTTTAATAGCATATTTATTATATGAAATTGTAAAATGATGTTTAACAAGGAATATTTTGATGTGGAATCCTATGTAACCTCCTTTTATGTTGTCAGTGTTATATATTATAGTTAAGATAATATGTAAAAAGAGAGTGGGTGCCTCTTATGAAGTTATTGGAAAGGGGTTTCTGGGGAATGATTATGATATATTTCAAAGATATAAAACATGGAAAAATAGGTTAAAAACATAAAACCAAATAGAAATACTTTTTTTAGAAGAATATAATGTAAACATGATGAACATGAAAAATTATGAACGAGATGAAATGCCAAATAATTTCAAAAATCCCAAAGAGTACCTAGAAATAACTCAATCATTACATTTTTTGTAAAAACATATCAAATTCAGATCAATGTGTTACACATAAAAAATGATTAAACTTTTTAAATGACATGAAATCTTAATAATTAACAATTATATTTTTAGTATAAAAAAAAACTAATCAAGTGATTTCACACAAAAATATCCTTTTTTATAATATTTATCAGACATTTATATATATTATATTTTTGGAAAAAATCCGCCCCGTTATTATTCACTTTACCTTATTAAATTACAAATTGACAAAAAAAGAAGCATAACAGAAATTCACACAAAAAACATGGAATAAAAAAATTCTAGGGCCTACCTCTAGGATATTATAAGCATATAGATCTCATGTTAAGATCTTCCATCACCATATAGCCCATGGAAGGCTGCAAGTGATCATCTTCAAGGTAATTTCAACAATATCAAGGGGTTATCAAAAACCATAAAACAAATAATTTAATTAAGGGAATAAAAAATTACATTCAGCCCAATTTATGGCACATGAATAATGAAAAAACCTTGAAAAATACAAGAAAAATCCTGATTTCCCAATGAAACTTTTAGTATGAAATACACAAACTCAACAAGTTTTTTCAAAACGAATCACCTTTTTTTAGAATTATTGAAATTATCTTAATATGAAACATTATTTATCCATTTCCCCTTCATTTATTCAATGAAATTTATTTGATCACAAATTCTAACAAAACACGCATAATAAAATATCATAACAAAGTCACAACACAAATCACACAGACACATACATTAATCCTTTAGTTAATTATGTGAGTTTTCTCTTAAAACACAATTTTAATATAATAATATACTCATTAGGGTAGAAATAACTTCTTTTGAACCCAACAAAAATTACAATATCATCCTATTAATAAAATAAAATCTAAAAACCCATAAAATTAATGTTTATCATAATTTTTTACAAGTAACATATATAATTATTCAATTAAACATCAATTCAAGTCGTTATTTATTAACTTTAATCATTTCATCAATGATTACATTATTTATAAATTGTATTTTACAATTGTTCTGCATAATTTATGACTTTAAACATGGTTATTATTAATTTAAACCCATAGAAAAAACAATAGAAAAAGAATTTTAAAAAATAATTAATATTAATCATTAACATATGACATATATTTCCACACACAAAAAACCCACATGAAAGTATTTAATCATTATATTTTTATCATATACTATATAATGAGAAGATAAATACGAAATATAACCCAAATGAAACAAGAAATTACATCATGTAAAAGAACATTTAAATTTCAACATTCAGCATTATTGTTTAAAAATTAATTGTTGATCATTAATGATCACACTAAATAGAGAAAACTATTAAATTGAAATCATCAAACACATCATTATGATTTAGTGTTATTAATTTAAGAATTCAGAACTTTATCACCATTAAATATAATTACTTTTATTTAACACATTTTTTAAAATAGAATTATTATTACGTTTCAAATAATCAAATTTTCACAACAAAAATTCAATAAAACAAGACATCATAAAACATTTTACTACACTTAAGGTCTCTATTTAACCACCAAAATCATTTTATTCCACAACTTACATAATTCCAGACCATATTTAAAGATGAACTAATAAAAGATCACTTGTTTTTTCATTATTAATCACTAGAAAATAATGATACCACATCACTCTTTCAATTATTAGATAATTTCATATTAAAAAATTAGGAAGCAACTAAATTAAATTATTAGATTAAATATAATACACTAGAGTAAGGAATTATAATATTTAGGATGTTTTCAACCACATACCATAACGTATGTTTCCATTCTTCCAATTATTCAAGGTATGAATCACTCTATAATTATAATATGTCATTAATCAATGATTTACTAATATAAAAAATAGAATTAAATCATAAATAAAACAAAACCTTTTTTCATATATCTTAAATCATTATGAAAACAATAAAAACATCATTTCCCCACAAAAAAATGACTGTTAATAATTAAATAAAATAAAATTTTAATTTTACACACTCTCATCCTATCTATAAATTAATATAATTTAAAAAAATAAGAAATAAATCCAATTATCTAATCTATCTTTTAAAAAACACAAATATTGATTATATTTTTTCTTCAAAATACATCAATGAAAAACTTTCCATGAACATCAAAAAATTATCCTATTTCAAATTAAATTTTAGGAGATTGGAAAAAACTAAATATTAACACATATAGACTACATTTCACGTTTCAAATTTACCATATTATACATGTATTTACTTTCAATTATAGTTTGTCAATAAATACATTTCATTTCCATTATTCTATAATCACAATTCCCTTTTATTCATTGAAATTGTACATATAGAGAATGTACTTTAAATCCACTGTATATTAATTTATAAAATCCTTATTTAATCATATTTAGAATTCTCCCAATTTATTACACAAAATTGTTTTGTTGACAAACCCATATCATGATATAACAAAGTAATTGATAATTGTAGTATATTTTATTACATCATCGAGTAAATCCATTAAATTCTAGTTAATAACGTTATTTTTAATTATATATTTTTAATTATGTTTTTAAAAAATCAATATAACTTTAAAGTGAGGCTTTAAATATTGAATGATGTGTTTCTGGAGAAAAATTGTTTTTCTTGAGAATACAGAAGAAAGATGAAGGCATGATAATTGAACTAATACAACATCAAATTTCCTAATTTAAATTGTTGTTATAATATTTTAAATTTTATTTTGTAGCAAAAATAGACCCTTTATATTTGTAAAATGTGATTTGGAGGCCCTTAATACAATGAATGCAGAAGAAATTGTACCAAATGATCATTTACATCATGTTTTGGGGGATGGGCACCATGAAAGAGTACAATGTTGATCATTGATGAGTGTTGTCCCTAAATGATATTAGCCTATAGTTAGTGCCAATAAATTTGGAAATAATTTGGAAATATATAATTTATGGGAAGAAAATTCTACGTATATGGAATAAGAGGTCAAAAATGGTTATACAAGAGAATGGATAGAATCAAAATGCCAATGATGAATTTATGAAATTTATAGTTTTATTTCATCCATAACTTCCACCAAATACCATTGGGGATTATGATGCATATATGATGATGATTTGTAGGTTATATGGTGCATAAGGTGATGGTCCTACTGGGTGTTGGGGCAATAACATTCCAAGTGATGGCGATGATGATAACGACTATGATGGAGATGGTTATTATGAGGTTGATGGCAATGTTGATAATGAGGATGAAAGTGAGGATTATGGTGTGGATGATAGTGTGGATGATAGAGATGATGATGTTGATGAGGGAGATATCAAGCTGTTATATTTTTGACAAATATTTATCCCCCTTATTTTTTTATACTTAGTTATGAATGAAAATATGTGATGTTTTTAATGTGTTCTATCACTGGGTGAATGTATTAATGAGTTTCCATTGTTATCAATATTTTTATATTATTTGGTGATATTTGGTTAAAAAAATCAGCAATTTTTATTTGTAATTATAAAATGTGTGGGTGTTTCATTGATTTCTGTAGGCTGTTTCGAAAGGGATGAGGTGTTGTTTTCATGAAATATATGGGAGTTCTATAACAATAGTTTCAAAACAATTTATATAGAGCTATAACTATGGTTTAATGAAAACATTGATATATATTAATCCATAGTAGTCTATTATTATGATTTCTAAACCATTTATATAACTCTTACTTATACCAATGGTTTTATGAAAACAATTTTTAACTTGAAATTCCAGAGGTCAAATACCAATGGATTTAAAGAAAGCATGGGTATAGGACAAATCCTATGAAGATTAATTAATAGTTTGGAGAACTGTTGGTATATCCTATACTGGTGGTTCTCTAACTTATACCAATGGTTTTGAACCATTTTAATAGGCTAGATTCCACACAGTGGTAATCCATTGAATAAGAATGAGAATATCTCCCATGGTCTGAATAGTTCTCTCATACAATCTATCATATTTTTGAAAAAAATTAATACTAAAATTTAAATATGTGACCAATGTCTTCAACAGTATATTTCAAAAAATTTATGTGAAACATGGATCATGGAATGATATAATAGAGAGAGAAACTCCATGTAATCAAACTATATACTTTAGAGAATGTGATGAATGCTAAATTAAATACATTATATTTTTAATGGGAATGAAATGTGTATATTTTTTACCCAAAAAAACTAAATTATATTTTTACCTCATGTATTCATTTTAAATACCACCATAAAATCCACTGATATATTTTCCATTTACCCTCCATAACAAGAAAATGTTGAATCATTCCCTTTGGTAATTATCATTCCCCATTAACATACTAAAAATAATAACATTTAATAGTAACTTCAGTAATATATTTTTTCTTTTGAACCCACTAATAAAAGACTCAATGGTATCTATAAATATTATTTCTTCCTCGATAAACATAAAATAATGAACTTTGTCCATCAAGAAATATCCGTTTCTTCAAATGGAAAGGAAAAAAGGCTAACATAATATAATTTTTGAATTGAAAATTACATTATTTACCAATATTAAAATCATTAACCTTACAATTTTAATGTATTAAAAATTTTCCTACAAATCATGATTCTCTTTATGAGAATTATTTATTTTTGAAAAAAATACATAAATGCACTGAAACCTAAAATAATAGTTGTTGAACTATCAACAACAACTTCAAGGAAAAAATTCATCAAATCAGTAAACATATGGTCATGTTCCAAACATAACATTGTTTTTTTAGATTTATTTTTCTAAATCATAGAATCAACCACTTTTTTTAAATTTTCCATGAGGATAATGAATAATGAAATCATAATCGTTAATTAGATCCATCCATGTTCTCTAACACATGTTCAATTAATTCCGAGGGAATATATACTCAAAACTTTTATAATTAGTATATATTTCACACTTCACATCATAATAATGATGCATACAAATTTTTAAAGAAAAAACCAAATAATCTAATTTGACCTCATCTGTTGTGTAATTTAACTAATGAGATTTTGGATGAAATAAATCATGTGAAATTATGTAATCATTCTACATCAGGACACAAACTTTTACCTTCTATAAAGAATCTCATTCGATGAAAAATTATCATTTTATAAGAGGAAGGGATAAAACTAGAGCATTAAAAAATATTATTTTTATATCATAAAAAAAATAATGACATTATTTTTTATAGATGAATTTAAATAATATTTGAGTTAACAAACTAAATGGTCATGAATGGAGATAAACTTTTTTAACATTAAGTTTTTAGTTAACTTTTAAAACCAAAAATTCAAATAATATCTATGAAATTAGTATGTCTTATAGATTTTCAAAAACATTAGTTTAAGTTGGGTCAATATTTATGCCATCTTTTCAAACAATATATCTAGGGAAATAAATTTGTTGCATAAAAAATATAATATTACTAAATTTACCACCCAAATTCATTTCATTAAGAATTATATAAACCACACATAAACATATATCATGATCCTACTAAATTTTATAATATATCAAAATATCATCAATATAAAATAAAAGAACTTATTAAATAATATATGGAATACTATATTAATAAGTTACATAAATATAGATTTCTCATTAGATGGCCTAATAGTCATAACTATAAAATCATAATTCCCATATAAAGTTTGAAATTAAATATTAAGTATGTCGACATTAATCACATTTAACATATGTTTCCCCAATCTGAGATCAATCAACAAATAATTTTACACTCCCTTAAGTTAGTTGAAAAAATAATTGGTTTGAGAAAATGGAAATTTTTTAATAGTAATGTCATTTAATGATATATATAAATGAATGTTCTCATTGGAATATCATTATTTTTTCCACGAAAAGTAGGATCAAACCGCATGGAATTGTTATGGAGAATTAATCCTTTATCTAAGAACTCATGAAATTATTATTTCAATTTTAAAAGTGATTCTTGATCCATTCAAAAAGGGGGTTTATAAATAGGATCAGCATCAAGAAATAAGTCAATAATAATCTAAACAACCTGATTAGAAATAAAAAAAGTATTATCAATAGGAAATACATTAATGTTTTTTTCAGAACTGGCACATAAATAATTCTAATATTTTCCTTATTTATAATAATAGTTTCGAGGAAGCATTCACTGCCATAACTATTGAATTTATCATCTTAAAGATATGTAATTAAAGGAAAGAAATCATTGAACAAAACATTATTATATATCTTATATATCTTATCATTAAATGAAATAAATAAATTGCATAATAAGAATGATATAAAACTCATCTATATCTATATTAACAAGATTTGTAAGAGATACGATTTCAATAATAAGAAGAAGGAGATTCCTACAAATCTTTTTTACATTTGTATTTCCACCTGAAGTTTTGGAAAAATGATATATCTTTAATTCATGTTGTGATATTCCCATTATACTATCATATTATTTGACATGAAATTATTTGATGATCTGAAGACTAATTTGGAATTTTCATAATTTAATAAAAAAGTATCTTACATATCACCACATCACATGAAAAAAAACATCATCCGTAGTAATATATAAATATTATTATATAAATTATGGATTTTTCTGATGGGTTACCCCTAATGTCCATAACTTTTGAAACATGTTAGAATAATTCCAAAAATCATTAAAAAAATCTTTTAATCGTTGATATTTCATTATTATTATACTCATTTATGTTTTAGTTAAGAGATATATGTCCAAATATACCACCTCTGGAGAAATTTCTAAACAACATAACACATTCTCTAGGATTTTTTCAACACTTATTATAATAATGGAACTATGTTTTTTACCTCTCTATTTCACTAATGGATGCTTCCCTATTGCCCACCATACAGACAATTGTTTAGTGTTGTTATCTTGTTGCACAATACCTTCATTAAAAAATATATATACAATATCATGAATTGTTGAGAAAATTTCCTATATATTTTGAATTCCCACATGTCCAATGTTCCTTGAAATATTTGTTTCCTTCCTTAGTAAAATCTAATAATTCAACTATTTTATTTTGCAATAAAATTCAGAAACAACTGATCAATTTTTTACAGTACTCTTCATACATCACCCAAAATATTAATATTTTTACCTTAATTTAATAATTTTTTACCTTCAATTTTCAAAAAAATATTGGGAAATACTTAACATTAAAATTATACAAAAATGTTTCCCTTTACATGAAATCAAAATCATATTTCACATTGCTACTCTACACTTGAGACCACCATCCATAAATTTTTCCTTCAAAATGATATACAACAAGAGTTATCTTTTGACATTATAAACTTCACATGAATTCAAATATCATATCCATAGAATTGATCCATCCTTATACCTCCACAGTTTTTGATGTCCCGTTGAATAAATAGTGATTATTTCCTATGAAATAAAATAATTTTGAGATTATACTCTATAAAAAACATAGATTATCTCCCGTATGGATTCCATAACCATTTATGTCTTGTGTTAATTGACCCATCATGACAACAGACTAATCAATTTGATTTCCAAAAAAATTCCTAATTCTAATTTGGAATGAAATTTCAATATCAATGAATTTATACTACATCTTACTTCTTTCCTCTATGGAATTGTTTTTTAACAATCAATGTTTAGATAAAGAAATATTTAAATATTTAAATGATAAATCATTTCATCATAACCATGATGTAAATATTTCAAGGGAATTATATGATTATTATTTTAAAATCTAAAGTAATCTAAACCCATCATCATATACCACCTATAAGGACCCAACCATAAACATTTAAAATACTCAGACTTATGTAGAGAATTAATTATATTATAATTGAGGCTATTTTCAGGTTATTTGATTCACAGAATCAGTTATTGAATAATACATTGTAGAACAATTTATATAAAACTAGACACTTATGTTCAATATCCATTGTTACCATAATATAAAAATTTTAAAATAAAAATTATTTTCTTCCAAAAAAATATTCTTGTCTTCCAAATCGATATATTTTATTCTATAACTTTCCTAAAACCCTGTAAAAAATATATTAATGTGTCAGATGGTTAGAAAAATATCATTTTTGAAAACAAAGGAAAATAATATTTTTAGTCGAGTAAAAGAATTAAAACCCCTAAAATTTTATCCTTTAACATTTATTTCATTGGGAGTAATTATGTAATTAATTTTCACATGTAATAATAAACCATTTTTATTAATTAAATCTTTTAATTCACATTTAAATAATATAAAAATATTTTATGTAACGTGAGGAAAAAATTTACATCACTATTACCAATGCAATAAATTATTGGGCCAACCTCATTATCTGGATTACAAAATTCATTTGATGGATATCAAAAACACACCCATACCTGGTGATTCGTGGAATAACATATCATTGGTTTCTCAAGGAACCATATGTTCTTGGATAATAAGTTTACTACCCATCCATGTTTTATAATGGAACCAACCATTATTAGTTTATGATGGTACTACCCATCATAATATGAAATTTATAAGAACTTTTACATAAGAATAAAACATTAAATCTATAACTATTATCATAAAACTCTTTAAAACTATTTTAATTAATACGAGATAATCTTTCATAAACCATAAAACAAATTTCTTTTAAAAACATTTTCCAATACGAAAATACAATTTTTCTATAAAAACATAGTTTCAATACAAAAATAATCATAAAAATGTAATTTGAGTATTTCATTGAATAAAACATGAATTCTTGTAATGAAATACAATATTAACCTAATGGTTATAATGGTGGAAAAATTATTTTTCATCGCATATATCAAAATAGAAAGATCTTTCTTCTGTTTGAAAAGTTAGATTAAAATTTCATAAAAAGATTATTTGAAAAAAATAATTAAAATATTGAAATAATAACCTTTATATAAATAATATAATTTCTATAAAAATAATTTCATAAAATAATTTTAAAAAATAAGGACACATAATCTAAATAGTGTATAAAGAAAAACTATAAAAATAATATTTTTTTGTAAAACATAATTACCATGTTGGAATAATTTGTATCATATTCCCATGATAGAATAAGACTAAAAAACCATTACATATCATGATTATAGATAAATTCATGATATAATAATTAAAATTGGATATATATTCCACTAATATAAGTCTATAGGTTCATAACATTGAAATATTCTCAACAAAAAGAAATTAAGATGAATTCCCTTACCTAGAGTTCTATTCATCAAGTTTGTTTTTTTTATCTTCCTAAAAAATAAACATTTGATAAATTTTTTTATAAAAAACTTTTTTAAGGTTTATTATTACACTAATTTCACGTATTACCAATTTATAAACAATTACATAATGAATTTAATTAATTTTGGCTGTTTTGATGATATTTTCCTTATATGTCCAAAAATGACTTTAGTCGGTTGACTTTGGTCAAAGACTAAAATTTTCAACATCTCCAGAATAATAGAATTGAAATAACTATAATATTTTTAAATAAATTTAATTTTTTAAAAATAATCATTAAGTAATTTAATTGGAAATGAATTATATTATGGTCATGGATACATTAGGTCATATGTACTGAAGAGTAATGTTTCTTTTTTTCAATAATCATTAAGGAAAGAAGGTAAGCATTATTTTATCATTAAATAATTATCCAAATATCATGAATAACATATTATGTAATTAAATATACCTATATATATTTATATTTATATATGATTTAGGGATGAAAAAGGGGATACATCACTTTCTAGAGGCAGTATTCCACATGTACAAACAAATGACATATTAATTTTTAGTGTAAGAAGAAATATGATATGATATCGTTTAAAAATTATAAATATTTTATTTATTTCAAAATTATTTTATCTATTAAATATATATTCATAAAATAAAACTTTATTAACTTCCACGTAATGAATTAGTAAAATTAAAAATCACATCGATTCGCAAAGAGATATTCCACTTTGCACACGATAAATGTTATCAGATCCATTCATTAAATAGAATGTATGAGGGTATATATTCTACCCTAACTCTAGAATTATAACTATGTTCCAAAAATAAAATATATTATTTAAATATATAATGAACCATTTTTCTGATATAAAGAAGTTACTTTATTAATGAATAATCATCACATAACAGAAACACATTCCATTGGATTGTAAATTTAATATTTGTTTACACACATTAAAACATAAAAAACATGTTCATATGAGATCTAAATAGTCTCCCACATTGATAATCATAACTAGATGTCTTATAATAATTTAAAAACTAATACATATCTTTATAACCTATGGAAATGAATCATAATAATAGTAGAGATCAGTTGATCAGTCATGGTAAATAAGGTAAATATTAAAACATGACGTGAGAATAATTGTATAAGAACATAAAAATATTATCTGAAAACCATAAGCTACATATAAAAGATAAAAATATTGATTCATGGAATAATCATTGGCAGTTCATAATGCATGAATCATAAACAAACTAAGGAACATGAGTCTTTGGAGAATAAAATTTACATAAGACATGGAATTGTTCCATAAACATAAGAATATTTAATCATATACATATTAGTAAATAGTAATTTTCATTTTTATTAATGTGGAATGGGTTCACTTCCCAAACCATCATAGTAGTAATGTTACTTTCCCAAAAACAATTATTATAGAAAATGTCTCTTATCGAATTTGGTCCCCTCCCCATTCAAGTACAATTTATCACAGTTGATTTAATTATTTAATTGAAGAGTTGGATAGATATATAGGTCTATACCATCACATAATGAATATTATACATATGTGTTATAAAATATTTGAAAATATTCATCATCTCTTAACCCAAGAAAAGATATAGACTTCATAAAACAATTATCATATCAAAACCCATGAAACTACATTGGTTTCAAAAATAGTCCATCATATCACAAAACACCTAAAATAAATGGGTTGCATAAAGTTATTTTCATCACTAACATCAACCGTCCAAATAAATAATAATGATGGTATCATTGGATCATATCAAAAGTAAGGATTACATAACAAAAAAGTATGTAAATTTATATGGGAAATGATTTTGAAACAAAACCACATAGAACATTTCATGATGAAAATATCCTGAAATTTTATAAAATACACATTAAAACATAAAAACTTTTGAAAGTAATTTTATATGAGAGTAAACATATAATCATATAAAAAGATTTAAAAAAATTAAAACATTCTTGAAGTAAATATCCATTCCACTTTGGAAAACATTTATTAAAAAAAATCATTTAAATTTTTTTTTTAATTTTAAAAAACAATTTCAATCTTATAATGTAATAATTAAATATTTGGTGTTCATGATGGAATTAAATTCCACTCATATCGTACACATTAATTTCATGTTATATTACAAATTTTCGGTTAAACCCAAATAATCCTTGTTTGTAAAATGAAATAAATACCCATTTTAAAACACATTTAATAAATTAAATAATGTGAAAATGTTGCATTAGTAAATTATTCTAATAATATGATGAAAATTTTGAATTCATATTTAGAGAACATGGATATGGATGAAAAATTTTATTGGCTACAGGGGGAAATAAATCCAATTTTTACTAAAAAACATTTGGTATCTTTTATAATGTAATAGGGGAAAATGAAAAGAAAAAATGTAATCTATATTAATAACTAGATTATAATAAATTTCACATGTTTAATTATTGATAGATCATTATACTTTGTCATTGGAATGAAAATCAGAAATAATCCTGATAAATTATGAGATTGTAACATAAACCCTTACCACTTTGGTTGCTTTGAATCAAATTAAAAATAAAATAATCGGATTAAATTGTAATAATAATTTAATTATAATAAAAAATAATGATATTTAATGTTAATGGGGATATATATAAACCTCATAATAAAAGAAAGGTGCAAAACATAACATTTGTCCCAATGAAGACATATTCTGGAGGAAATCCCCTACCTTAAGTCTCGACTCTCTTCATTAATGTCTGAAACAAATATATGACATATAAGTTTATTATTAAACCCTTACGATGTTAGTTTAGGTATGGATTGGGAATCCACACATCATACTCATATTGACATTATTTGGAAAAAAGTATGTGGTTTACCTACAACTTTGGAATGAGGTTTTCCTTTGTCAGCGAAAAAGGAAACCCTGGAATCATAGGATAAACTCATGCATTGGATGGCGAAACCTATCAATCATGATTTTTCCAGACATACCTTCCTGGTAGTAGGAGTTTTTATTTTTTAGTTCCAAATAAGAGTGGTAGAGAAAGGGGACATATTTTCAAAAGATGTTTCTAGGAATTCCACACTAATGGGAGATGGACGTCTTCTTTGGCTAGGTACTACCAGATATTTGAACCCGACTTCTCTAGGGTAGCGACACCTTTTTTATCTTTGAAGAAATAGGGGGATTCATTCATGTGGATGTATATGTGTTATAAATGATTTTAGGAACTAAGACATAGAATGGAATGTAGAACTATGATACCCATGACCTCGAGTAAGCATCATTGGTATTTGGGCTATATATGTGGGGGTAAAATTTGATGGGTGAACGTTTTATAGTCTAATCTGATCACAAGAGTCTCCGGTATATCTACTTTCAGAAGGACCTGAACCTGAAACAATTACACCGGCCTGATTTCCTCCAGGACTCTGACTTTGAGATAGTGTATACTCCTACCAAAGGTAACGTAGTAGCATATGCACTCAGTAGGAGGTATCGTAAGTAGTTTCTGAGTGAAGAAACAGTGCTGCTAGCCGCATTGCCGATATCATTCATGGATATAGATGGAGCATCATACCTCCAGTCTATAACAACCAGACCCCCACTCCTTTAGCAAGATAGGGAGGCATAGCTTGGGGACACTGACTGTGAGCCTTGACTAGCTCAGATATCCTTAGGGAAAGCACTAGATTAATTTTCTGAATGTGGGGAGCACGCCGTCCTCTTTAGAGGATATACCATGCTACCAATAATGCAATAGGAGGAGGTGTTCAGGGAGTTATATATGTCCCCTCTGGTGGTACATCCTGGTGTTGTGAAGATGTACCAGGACCTTCAACGTTAGTACTGGGGGCCATGGATGAAGAAATAAGTGGCGGATTTTTTATCACGATGCCTCATTTGTTATCAATTGAAAACTACTTAGATACTGTAGAAGTATTATGATAACAGGTGGGGGGAGATCATGTCTTCCTATGGGTCTCAACTTGACGATGTTTTTAGTGATTTGGCTAGGGCAGAATGTTATCTCTTAAGTTCATTGGATCTCTCTAGATTCTCTGTAGTGTGGGCGAGGTGGCTTTATTTCTATCTCATTCCCTATAGATGCATCAGGTCCATATTGTTTTCAATGTGTCATATTTGAGGAGATACGTGCATTATCCATCGCACATTATCGGCCATGTAGAGATGGAATTAGATGATGGGGCGATGTTTATGGAGGTTCTAGTAGGGATTGAGGATCAACAAGAGAAAGTCCTTTAGGGGTGGTTGATACCTCTGGTGTGTGTCCACTGTCAGCATGAGAACCTATAGGAGTGAAAATGGGAGCAGGATGCTCATATTCATGCTTAGTTCCCCCATTTGTTTTTTAAGACTATGTTGTGGCTTTCGGGGACGTAAATCCCAAAGGTGTGGAGAATTTAATTTCAAATAAATAAGGTATAATATTTTTATATATGAAATTATTTTGTGACCACAAAATCTGACAGCGCACAATTCCGAGGCCCAGAGTGCCCGCAATGAACTGTTGATGTTTTGTTAAACATTAAATAACTCGCATAATCAATTTTCATGAAATAGAGGAATAACATTTAAAAGGATACTCTTATCAGAAATTTGAGGGCTCCGTTGCATTCAGGATGGATGTTTTACACTTGGCGTGAAATAATTTTAGTCTGCACGAGCCACCTATGAGCATAACCAAAAATGTTATAACTGTAAATAAATTAACTAAATAAATTATTTTATTTTTCAAATGCATATAACTCATAAAATATTTCTCGGAATGAAGATCTGATACCACCGTAGAACTCGTGAGGGAATTCTTTATTTAATAAGATACTAATTTGGGCCGGTGCGGGCTAGTAGTGAAAGATAGTTTTTGGCCCTAAATTAAATAATTATGTAAAAATTATTTTATTTTAAAATACATAACATTTAAAATGTAAATCATATTGGAAATGCAAGAGTATCGTTGGGTTCGTTGGGGTGTGTTTTACTAAGGCAGATCCTAACCTCAACTGGCGTGAGTAGAGGGTGACTATTATTAATTTCCGAACATTTTTTCGGGAGTCTTAAGTAAACGTGCGGGCAGTATTTTTCAAATTTTGAACCAGTGCTCGTATTTTAAATCTGAGGGTACCATTGAATATGAAGATCGCAGATTCTCTTAAGGGAGGCTTCACTTCGACCGTGGTCGGTCCAGAGAAAAATTTATATTTTGAAACTTTTAAAAGAATAATAAAATAACTTATTTTATTTTTATTTTCATTCTTTTCCTCCAGCGGACAAGCAGAAAAGTTGGATCGATGACGTGTCAAGACAATTAATGGCCTGGCCTTTCGTTATATGTATCTATGCCATTGGGGAATTAAAATGGTTCCTAATTAATGGGCCTCCATTAATTCCATGAATGTTGCACACCCTCCCCCTCTCTTATTTGTATTGAGGTTGGGGAGTGGTGTCGGCATTGCTTCGCAAAGCAATGAAGTGGTGACAAAGTTCAATGACGCCAAACCCATGTAGGATGGATCTGGTACCAATGGTATGTGACGAACGAGGAACCAACATTCGATCCCAGAATGGAGTCATCTTGTGCGAGCGAAGAACACTAGTGTTCCCGTCAACGACTTCGTCAACATCCCCATGCCACCTCCAAGAGAAATATCAAGGTAGAGATTGTTTTTTAATTATTAATTTCCCCATTCATGACATTCATCTCAATTTATGAATATTTATATTCATCTTTATTCTAGAACAAATTAGCCACTTTCTACCATTCGAACGCGGAGGGTACAGACCGAATGAACATGACCCGACATCTCTGCAACAGTGGTGGTTTTTGATTCATTCTTCATCCATTCTCCAATGCCATTTTTTTGGATCTATAAATACAGAGTTTTTCTAAGAGTGATATATGGACATGAAGCCCTCGATGCAAGGATCTCAAAAATGAGATCATTTTATTTTTAAATCTTAGAACAGATTCACAATGGATCACGGAAGTAGGTAGTGGCCGACACCCGACCGGCCCCGAGGAATGAAGGGAGGCACTTGTCTGTGCCGCTGGATGATGAGAAGTCTGCTGCCCGTCAGCCACGATGGAGCAGAGGTAGTGATTGGCGCATAGACGACGACGCAAAGGTGAGGTAGGGGAATGTGTCGGCGCCTCCGGCAGGCAGGAGCCGCGACACGAGGCCGCAGTGTTGAAGGAGGACAGCTGGGTTATGGAACGATGCACGACAGCACCACTAAAGAGGGTTGTTCGTCCGGAAATATGCGGGCCGGGCCTTTTCGTGGGGTCTAGCGGGTCCCAGGGAGCCGGGCCAGACCAGGGTTGGGCCAGGCCGACCCAAACCGGGTGAGGTCGGCCCCGGGCAGGTCGGGCTGTGCTATTCCGACTCGGCCAGACCGGACCTGGACCCATTTTGACCATTTTCATTCTTTCACCCATATATTGAGCTACAGGCGTCCGTTTGATGAACCAACATCGGCAATAGAACCCTTGGTTCGAGACAAACGTTTTTCTATACCCCAAATTAGATTTAGATTAAGTTGGGGTACGGTCGGGTTGGATCAGACACGAATCGAACTGGGCCCTCTTGACTAAAAGGCCAATAACGTATAGCCCATGTGTCAGATGGAAGCACCATCTACTGCACTGAGACCCATTTTATGTGGTGGTCCATTAGCATACTTCTTCGTGGGACAGCGTGGCAGTTGGAGTATTGAACTGTGGCATGAGGAGAGGACACTCCCGGAATCAAGAAAACTTAGTGCAGGAACCCTATTGCTGGTTGTAAAAAGGTAAAGGGATCCTTTGTGGGTTTGTGTTTGAGAGTATCACATGGATATACTCTGGAAATCCACAGGGGACTACACTGGGATCCTGTGTGGGTCTGATGGAGCACTATGATCCCGTGTGGGTCTGTTGATATACTAGGATCCTGTGTGGGTCTGTTGACTTACTAGGATCCTGTGTGCGTCTGATGACATTCTAGGATCCAATGTGGGTCTCATGAGGTACTAGGATCCTGTGTGGGTCTGATGAATTACTAGGGTCCTGTGTGGTCATGACGATGTACTAGGATCATGTGGGGGGTCTGATGATGTACAAGGGTCCTGTGTGGGTTTGATGATGTACTAGGATCCTATGTGGGTTTTATGATTTAGGATCCAACATTGGTTTTCCTCATAACATAGTATGATGATTCAGTAGTTACACGTAATCATATCTACTACTATTCACTAATTATACCTACTGTGAGCTGAATCGTTACCTTTGTTGTAATATTCTGTGTGGCATACCATTATGGTACTTAACTTTGTGGTGATACCGTTTTTCTATTCTTCTCTGTGGACTTACCTTATTGGTAATTACCTTTGTGGTGTTACCTTTGTGGTATTCATTCCTTCGTGGAACTATTTTAATTTGGATATGGTTTTGGGCCTTGAGACTTCTCATGAATGAAATGGGTACATTTGATTACTAATGTTTAAGAATGGCCATATACCTAAGTAGGATTGTCACAGGTTTACTTTCATTGCGGTTTATACTTTGTTGATTTTGTGAGACCTTGAGGGTCTTGAGGTCCATACTGAGTATTGTTATACTCACCCTTGTACAGGCTTTGTTTGCACCATGTTGTGTTTGGTGCAGACGATAGAAATCACTAATCAAGGTTGAGGGTACCAGGACTGGACGGTGCCCAGAGGTGGACTATACAGTGTGTCAGTGCACTGAGGAGATATGTGGACTTGGAGTACTGAGGAGGCGATGTGTACCTGCCATTTAGGTAGGAACCGTGGAAGATGACCCAGTAGCTATCTTTCACTTTCTTATGTAGTATTGTGTTTTCAGAAGTACATGTACCTTTACTGTTTGGCTTGTATTCTGGCCCCTCTTAATTTCAACACTCCTTTTTCTATACAGTTTACTTGTGTTCATATCTTACTTTGTGCTTTTTTTGAGTGTGTTTACCGGATATAAATGCAATACATTCCCGATTTTAGGGGATATGCCTTTCGGTGCGAGTCGCCAGCCCCAATCCTATGGAAGTCGGGCCTTGGGTAGTCACATCACGGGCCCCGGGGGACGGGTCTTGAAACATTACACTTATTTTTAATAATAATAACTTCATACATGGAGATATTATTATAAAAAATATATCACAAATATCTAATTCTCTATCACATTGATAACAATAAGAATTTGTTTTCACTTGACTTCGTGATGCATGTGTGTGTTTTTTAATGGATCTAACATTATAATACATTTAATTATATATATCAAGTCATAATATATTTATTTCTATATATTAAATCCTTGATTATTTTAATATATAGTTATTTACTTAGAGTGATTCATTATGAGACATTTCAATAGTCATGTTAATGTTTTTGTGGAATGAAAACTCGGCTAGGGGAGGATGTTGATCTCAACCACCTTTAAAACCCATGGAAAAAGTTCTCAAAATATAATCTATTGTTTGAATTTTTTCCTCAAACAAACCATATGATTGAGGATGATGCATAGTGGTGAAACTCAACTCTGTATCATTATCTTGTTGATTAATTGACTAGAATTTCCAAGTAATACTCACATCCCATTAATAAAAAATGGAACCTGGTACTCTATGCAACTTTACCACTTCAATAATATTTGTCCCAGAAATCCAATCCAATGATATAACATATCTAATATCAATGAAGTGTAATAAAATTCGATTGGATATTGATTACAACCCATATATTATTGTTCCCTTTAGATATTTTTGAGAGTCCAATGAAAAAACTGATGGTGATTTTTCCCATTTCACTTATGGTTTGGATAATGGTTGAAGAATACTCTATAATATTTTTAACTTATCTTGAACTTATTGACGTTCCACGAATAGATATACATTCACAAAAATGTCTCTCTTCATGTTTCCCATTAGAAAAAATCATTCACATAGGACATTGGTGGGTGATATTCCCTTTCGATCATTCAATTATGGGATCGAGGCCCATGGAATTACCTAACGCAAAAGTTTGTGACATGACATGTGTGTTATCCTTTTTCCAAAACTATTGTTTATACTTCCCAAGATGATATAATTCATGTTTATCTTAACATAAAAGATTAGATAAACCCAAATGGTTTACAACACCTTTAATCATATCCACAAAATATAAATTCATTCTTCATAAAATAACTTATACACTAATACATTTACAAAATTAATTAGTTTTATTTTCATAAATGCATCCAAAAATTTTATTAATCCTAAAAATATAATTACATATAAACAATAAATGGATGTCTAAAACATTGAACATAGGTTCAAACATAAACTCTTAAAACCATGTCGGTATCCATAATTCTTAAGGTATTCTTATATAGAGAAATCTACACATTCAAAATTGACATATTCCTGAGATATTTCATGATTCATAGAAACAATATACCATTGGTAATATACATATACAACATATTTCTTGAATCCAAATTTAGAAATACATCAACTATTTATTACTTAAATAATATTTTATCTTATACAGTAATATTTACATGGGAATCACGGGTTAATCCTCACACCAAGTGATTATCATAAGTGATTTTATCATTTGAAAATCCATGTAAATAGAGATAATTAATATTATGAATGATACTGAATTTCACTAATGTAAAAATGATATTATTTTCATAGGGATCATTAATACAAAATCAAACATGAAAGTCCCAACCAAGGGGTGTAATAAAAGTTCCCCCTAATTATCATGATTTACTTCATCAATTTTTAAGGATTAAGAATTCCCATTTTCCATTTTTCATTATAGGTTGTTGTGGATTATCATCCCTATTAGCCCTTGTATTGTGTCATTCATTCACTTATTTTCCAAAATATATGAACCTGGAGAACTAGAGTGTGGGTGGGGATTTTGGTATATTTTTACCTCTATTTTATTTATCTTACTTTTTCACATCACATCAACATTAATTTTCATAATGAAATTCCATTCCACACTTATAACATTTACTATCCCCCTTAAGGAAATTTATAGATGTTTCCTAACATTTATCAATAATGATGGAAATATCATCTTCTTATCCCCATGATTCTTATTATTTCACATTAAATCCATGATTTTTTTTCTAATCAAAACCATGCGATTGATGGTAATTTAAATATCCATTTTCTTCGTAAAGTCACATTTAATGATATCATAACATTTAATGAGGTCCCTAATGAATAATTATCTTCAATGAAATCATTTTAATCCATTTTAAGAATAGAAAACCTTTTTTTATGTTGGAAAATATTTCCAAGAGTGTACCACACATGTATTTTAACATTTTCTTCAATATTATGAAATTATTCATCATCCTTCTAATTTATCTCTTGGAATTGTTTATCCATTTTTATATGATGAATTTGAGGGATATTTTTTTTTGAAATAATTTATATTAAACTCATCCCACTATATGGAGTAAATTTCATATTGTTTCCTATTATTATTGATGAGATACCACCATTGACCCTCTTCACATCCCAAATTAGAGGGAGGCAAAATGACCATTTCATTTTTAGAACATTGGATAATAGAATATATATTTTAAGTGGCACTTATGCATTAATTATTAAATTGTGAAATAGTGGATCCATTGAAATATTGTGGACTTTTAATCGTGAATGAATCAATAATATTTTATTAAATAATTTTATCATTTTCAAGTTTAGCATGGTTCCTAGCATGAGAAATTTGTGTTATCATAGTAATGATATTGTTACATCCATCAATAATAACATTCTATTTATTAGCTGGAAAATAATTTCATTTTATATTGTATTTAGAGTAAACATAGTTCCTTCAGGTTCTAAACATTTACTAAAACAGAAAATCAATGTTTGAGAAATAATAATTATAATGGGAAACCAAACAACGATAAAAACCGCATATAATATTTGTAATCCATGACACCTTATATACAATATATGGAACCTTAGACTTAAACTATGTCATTAATGGTTATTATTTAAATTCATTAGGATGTATCATAATGAGTTTGTGAAATTACAATGTATATCCCCAAGGAGTGTGAAACGAGGTTCCATGAGAGTCTTGATGTCATGTACCAATTAATGCTATATTTCAGATTGATGAATCATTTTTTATGTTATTACCCCTATATTTATATTTTCCACAAAACATGCCCACCTATAGTGTAATTACCATAAATTTTATAAATTAAATTCCAATTATGATTAAATTAAATATCCTATTATATTATATGTTTATTTAAAAAAATGTACTATTTTTATTTTTTTATTCCACTATTATTTATATCATATTTAAAAGAATGTTATAGTTTATAATCAGTGATAATATATCCATTTAACAGTTATTATATGATTATTATATGTTAAGGGTTATGATAAATCCAGTTGACATATACTAAAGAAAAGATTACATGAACTAGTAGGATCATACCCCATTAATATCATTTATCACACAATATAAAGGGAAAGAATCTCTTGGATTTTCCCATGAAAATATCATGTTGAGATCAAATAAATAAAATAGAAGAGAAAATGATTATTGGATATATTCTAGATCATGGAGATCATGACTCAAAACATGTTCATGAAACAACCCGATTAAAATCTCACAGTCTCACTCGTTACCCTTAGATAAATAGATGGTATAATAATGGGATATGTATATTGAACCTAATATTATGAATATGTATAATTTATTTCCAATAAAAAATTAATATATTTTTACCTTTTTAATATATAAATTATAAAGCAATGAGAATAATAAAAATTCGATTTTAATAAGAAAAGATACCAATTGTAGTTTTATGTAATATAAAATTTGAATTGATGCATTACTTTTCATGCATTAATTTCCATTTAAAATAAATATTTTTTTATAAATTATTATTAAAATAAAGTATATATTATATATAAATAATTATATTAAGTTAAAAGTAAATTTTAAAAGGGTGATAAATAATTTATTAAAAAATCATTAATTATCATTAAATTATGATTTTAATTTTAAAGTATAAATTATATTGTTAGATAATTATTTGGATAAAATAATTATTATTTATGGATTTATAATAATAAAATTATACAACATTAATATTTTTGTAATTTTTTGATATTTCAATTTTTTATAATAAAATAAATATAGTATAAATATGGTGTATGTATTATGACAAAATAACAACCCAAAAGTAAGGTAATATGTGACATAAATGGTATAAAAGACAAAAAAATAAATATTTAAGCTTTAATATAATTTATTTTGAGTTTAATTGATAAATTTTATACTCCCATTATGAATCCTACAAAACGTATTTTATATTTTTGGTTTTTAAAATTAATTCTTTTTAAATTTTAATCACTTCCACATCATGAAGGGAAATAATTTAAATTAATTGGTTCATTTTATAATTAAATAATGAAAATTACTCCCAATTTGAAAAAAAACGTGGTAAAAACATGGGTTTTGTGGTTTTCATTACATTATTGTATATAGTCCAAATTAAATTTTTGGGAAAAAATAAAGAATTCACATACAATTTCAAATATTAACTAACCTAGGATCTAATTATTACTAACTAAAACCCATTTAATCAGGAATATACCCATCCAAAAACTCTCTAGAGACATTAAGAGGTTCTTAAAATATCTCAAAATTCTCCTCCCAATTATTTGGAATCATGCTTTCATTATAAGGGATCCTCTCCTTCTCCACATTATTCAAGAATCTCCTTTGTGGTATCATATTTGTTTTACATTGGTTCAAATTGGGGTATGTTATAATGAATCCATTTTACTGCCTTATTATTTCCTATTAATGAGATACCCCTTTCATGTTCATTAATCTTTTCCATGATTCATTATGTAGCACCGTTATGCTGCCGAAATAATAATGTGTTTTTCCATGTCGAACTTTTATTCAAGAACCCTTTTTGTATTATTCCATTTAATTAACCATTTTTCATGTTGGATAATGTTCTTACATATCCCTCTTACATAAATTATTTTTTCAAAATTAATAGAGACCCATTTCACTATCATTAACCCCTCCCACGATTCATTATGTACCCCTATAATGCTACCTAAATTATCCTATAACTTTCAATGAAAACCCTTTTATTTTGAATACCATAACCATTTCCACTAAAATGTAAACAATTAGATATACCTATATTTAATTTGTTTTTTAATTAAATTAATTTATTCCAAAATACATAATCATGGTATTAAATGTGATGAAATATAATCCTAGGTTAAATGATCTATGTGGCACAATTTTTCATTTATGTGATATGAAAGCGACAGTTGTGACAGAAAAATGTATAGAGCTCCAGGCATTGAGTAAAATTTATACCTCATGACACATAATGTATGGGTTTATAGAGTAAACACAATAGATTATTTAAATGTTTTTACAATCTAATTTTGACAATAAATTTATCTTTGACCATTGTTTATGCGGACATGTTAAATGTTGTTTATAAATTCCCATTTTACCTTTTGGCTATTTGTTTACCATTCCTCATTATTCAAGATTCCAATTCATTCCCCTTTTACATACCATTTAAATTATTACTAAATAAAATATAATAAATTCATCATGTTATTAATATTTATACACTTACATGGTTTTTTAGCTCACCCCATTCTGATGTGTGTCCCTAGGTTTTAAAAAGAAATTTTAAAATATAAATGGAATATTTGATGTATTTGAAGGATGTTTTCAATAATTTTTTTCCCTTGTATCATCTTAATGTAAAATTTAAATAACCTCTTAAAATAAATAAGGAATTTTAAAATTCTTGTGTTTTATTATGTATGCAATTATTTAATAATCCATGAAATATTTTTATTAATGACAAGGGTGGTCATATTTTGTATTATTGGGATTAGGATTAGAAAACATTAGAGAAATAATTAGGAAAAATACTAAACATAAGAAGAAATACCATAATTTTTCTAAACTACATAGTATGTAGTTTTTGATAGAATACATCCCTTTCTTTATTTTACATGTGAATGTGGCCCTCAAACATTTGTACTATTGGGTAAAAACCCCATATTGAGCTTGACTCAATCAAAAATAGGTAAAAAAGGGATCTATACACACTCTGTTTAAAACACAGAAGGCATATTACTTTTATAAATACATAATCTCCTTATGAACCATTATTAAGGGAACACACATTTCCTATTAGATTTTATGTTAAGAAATAAAACAAATATGACATAGAGTTATGCCTATAAATTTTTAGGTCAATTGATATATGTTACTTATGATATATAACATTAATTTGAATTTTTTCCTTTTTATTTTATTAATATATTGAAAATAACCATCCATATTTCTATTTTGGATTTTGAATATAATTAAGATAATAATAAATAGTGAAACTCATGCTTATATTCCAAGTATCTTCAAAGTTTTTCATATCATTCATGTTTAGAAAAATAATTCCAAAACCACTACAAATAATAGACCTATAAGTATCCTTTAAAATTAATGAATGTGTAATTATTAAATCCCATGTTTATAAATCCTTCTATGCTAAAATTTTTGGGTTGACCATTACAAAGAATGTTGTGATACTCCCTTTAGAAATATTGGATGTTATTTATGTTATAGATTTGATTTCATTATATACATCCAACATAAATTGGTGAGAGAATGAAATGACACTATGTATCATGAATCCACCTTCAATTCAATACAAGTGAAAAGATGATAATGAATATACATTATTTCCATTATCTCATTCATTTATATTTTTTACATATGACTAATATTATATATTCTAAAATATTGATATTAATCAAAAGATCATTCTCAAAGACATGCCCATTGTGAGGGTATAAAAGTATGTGTGTCATGAAGAATTTAATTTTATCCATCTTACCCGAGTGGGTGAAATTTAAATTAATCTTATACCTTGTGATTTAAATATATCCAGAAATACATATAGAGTAGTTGTTGTAGAAATTGAGGAACTGAAGAAAAAACTATAGGAGAAAATGAGTAAATGGGTTTTAATTCTAAGCGAATTAGCATCAGGTACAACATTCCACATCATAAAGAAGAAAGATGTGTCAATACATCTATGCATTGATTATCCTTAGTACAATATGATCAATATAAATATAAAGTATCATCTAAAATAGATTGATGAAATGTTCATATAGCTACATGGAGACTATCACTTCTCTATGATTGATATTCGTTCAGTGGATTATCATGTCTTGGTGAAGTTGGAGGATATATCCGATGATTCATTTTGAAAAAGGTATTGGAACAATGAGATCATATTTATTACATTATGACTCAATAATTATCTAGATATTATAATGGATTTGATGAATAGAGTATTTAGAGATTACATCAACATTTTTTTTTATGTTTTTATTATTGGAATTCGTGTCTACTATAAATTCATGGAGGAACACGAGGGAAACATGAATACAATACTCAATAAATTGAGTAAATATTATATGTATGAATATTAATTTAAAATTGAGTTCTGCTTATAGAATTTGATATTCATGGGGAATTTTGTGATGTGAAAATTATTATATGTGGACCCATCAAAAATAAAGGCAATAGAAGGATGGATAGGAAAAAATACAAGATTGAAATTTGTTGTTTCCTTGGATTAGCTGGGTACTATAACCAATTATTTTAAACTTATCATGATTTTCCGGCCCCCCAAAAATGATTACTTTGAAAGAATGAATAATGTGAATATTTTTTTAAATAGGTGAATAAGAGGCCAATCACATCAAATGTACTCACATTACCCATAGGTGTGGAAGGATTTTTGATATATAATGAAATATCTAAAAAAGTATTGGGTTTTGTAATCCTTGAAAATGAAATAGTGATATGTTATCCCACATCTAACATATAATTCATTAGTATGAATACCAAACTCTGGATTAGGAATTGGATATAGTGATCTTCGAATTAAATATTTTGTTTTATTATCCCTAAAGGGGAGAAGTGTGAAATAAATACCTACCAAAAAAAGAGATTAATTTGTTCTAATATATGTTTTTAGAGATTATAAGGGAATTTTATTATTAAATTCACTTACATATTGGGAAGGAAAACAATGTTGCGTATGTTCTTTTTAGAAAGGATCTCACAACTCTTTTCATGATTACTATTAAAAGGGAGACAATATTTTTTTACATGAAAAGGGTGGATATGGGAATAACAAAATAAAAATCATCCAATATTTCTCAAATAACTATACAACCATCCATTCATGATAAGATTAAAGAGTCTCTGAATGATGATGTGTTTCTACCGCATATGTTAATAAATATTCTGGGGTTCAAATTTTATGAATATTGAGTTATATGGTTTGGAAATAAGATATGTATCCAATAAAATATAGAAATGAGGAGGGAACATATGGATGGTGCCCATATATCATCCTACATAATCCATCTATGAAGAAATAATATGTATATATATTGGAAGGAAAATTTATTTTGGGATATCATAAAGAAAGAAATAATGGTGATTGTATCTTGATAATTGTTATTCCAGCTTGTCCATGTGAAATGAAAATTTTTTAAGGGTATGATGAAACCATTACCCATACCAGTATCATAATTAGAAAAAATATCAATGGATTTCATCATAGGACTCCCCTAGACACTTAATGTAAATAACGCTATCTGGGAGGTAGTCAGTTTCCTCACAATTTTAATACCTTTTATTTATATCAAGGAGGACTTATCTCTTCACTATCCAACTCCAAAATACATAAGGGATGTGGAAATACTACATGGCGTGATTGTCTCCATTGTATCTAACCAAGATCCATGGTTTACCTGATGGTTTGGGAGGGTCCTTTAGGAAGAATATAATAAATAATTTATTATCATTTCTATTTATCACCATTAGAAAAAAATATTTTATAAAGACTATTGAAAGTATATATTATATGTTTAGAACATGATCAATATACTTCTATGGATTTTGGTACCAACACCTTCCCCTAGTATAGTTCTGATATCACAATCTTTTCCATTTAAGATTTAAAATGGATACTTATAAGGCTCCATATGGGAAAAGGACTCCGTCTTCAACATGATAGTATGAATTTAGATCATGTAAGATCAGGGGATATTAAATAATCTAAGAGAAGAAAGATATGTTTCACACCATTAGTCATCATTATAAATCTTAAAAAAGTCAACAGAAATGCTATGGAGACAATCCCTGATGTGATCTAGGGTCTTTGGATAGAGACAAAGTCTACCTTCATATATCTTATTGGAATAAATTCATGAGATATGGAAATAATGGAATGTTTTTTCCTTCATACATCAACCCTTTTGAGGTCCTTGATTTCGTTGGAGTTGGGGCCAATTGACATGCACTCTCACCTAACCTATCTGAAGTACATGATGTGTTTCATGTATCACTATTGACAAGGTATGTACCAGTCCCCTAAAATGTACTATGTGAATAGTTGGTACCATAGGATTATGATATTTCAAAATAGGATAAACTGTTGAAGATCTTAGATGATAGATAAATTGTTTTATGGAACAAGAAAAATATCATGGACAACGTGTTTCAGAAGAAACAACTATTAGAGGAAGAAACATGATATCTGAAAAAAGATATGAAATATAATTACACCCATAATTTTTAGTATATGAGATGAAATTTTTTTGACTAATTTTTGAATGAGGTATAATGTAACAAATTGAAATTTTATAAATTAAATTCAATTCGTGAGTTATTTAAATTCCATATTATGTTAACAGTTTATTGAAATCACATGTACTACCCTGTTTATTTTGGTCTATTATATGTTATATATTTTTTAAAATACCAGTAAGAATCATAATATATTTTAATATTTTTTATGAACAGTCATTATACGATTACTATATGTTATGGTTAATGATAAATCCAATTGATAAAGAGTCAAGAAGTTGTTACCTTGACCAGTTGGTTTTTACCCATTGAATCCCATTTATTGAATAATAAAAGGGAGATAAAATTGGTGGGTTTTTTCTCTTGAACAATACCAATTTGAGATCCTTAATCTAAAACACATGTGAAATTGTGTATTATAGAATTTTAGGATCATCAAGATCATGACCCAAACAACATTCATTGAACCACCCCATAAGGATATCACCATCACAGACCTTACCGTTAGTGCATTCACTAGTCTAATAAAGGGATATTATATCAACCCTAAATGTATGAATATTTTTTTTGTTTCAATGATATAATTATTATATTTTATTTTTATTTTTTTTAATTAAAAAATCATTACTTCATAGTTTGACGAAAATTAGATTTCAATATAACCAATCCTGAATGGTATTTTTGGGTAATATTAAATTTAAACATAAAAAATTATTTTTTATTAATTCAATAAGATTTTATGTAAATAATTTTATAATAAAAAAATTGTGATTAAATCATATATATTATAAATAAATAATTTTATGAAGAGAAAATTTTATTTTATAGGGGTCAAAATTGTAATTTAAAAGATAATATTTTTTAAATAAATATTGACTCTAAATTGAAAGTAAAATTTCTAATTTTTACATAATTATTTCAATGAATTTTTTTTAAATAAATAATAAAATTATTATTATCCAATAATGATTTTTTATAATTTTGTAAGACAATCTATTTTTTGGGTAAAAATTAAATACAGTATAAATATACGTAACAAATTAAGGAATCATTAGGACACAAGAGTGAAATGATTTGTTCTATAAAAGGTGTAAAACAAAAACATATATTTTCCCTTTAAAATAATTTTTTTTGTTAATTTTATTCATCTTAGAAACACTTTATGAATCCTCCAAAACACATTTTGTATTTTTAGATTTAAAAAAAATCACTGGTAACATAACTCACATCAACATCACAAATGGAATTATTTTACAATGATCAGTTGATAGAATAATGAAATAATAATGACCACTCTCATATTTTATAACCCATGGAAAATCCATCATATAGTTTTGTAGATTTTATTACATTATTGTTTATAGTCCAAAACCTATGATTGAGATATAATTAAGAACCCCCTCTCATTTCCTATATAAACCCACCCATGCTCACTTTATTATTTATAATAAATTATTAGTGAACTATTATAATTATCACATTACCCTCTAGAGACCTCCCAGGGTTCCCCCATTCCCACTATAATCACATCCTAATATTTTGGAAACACCCACTCAATGTAATGGATCCTCTCATTCCCCCTATTTATTAATGCACATCCTTTGTGTGAGGACTTCTGTATTTTAATTTTTATATTGGGTTATATTCTATAAAAACCGATTTATTTTTCAATTTTTTATAACTTATGGGAGGCCCATTTTATTTTCATTAATACCTTATAGGATTCATTATGTACCCCTGTTATGCTGATGAAATTGACATAGTATTATTACATTCCATGCTTTTATTCCAAAACCCAGTTTTCATATGACTTTTAATTACCAATTTTTCATGTACTATTATGATCATAAATATCAATATTACAAAAATTATTATGTAGAAGTGATTATATAACTCTTTGACCTTGATTAGTCCCTCACATGATTCAATATATATCCTCATTACGCAGCCATATTTTTCCAATTCTATTTCCAAGCCAAAAAAATTTATTATGAATACCATCCCCATTTCCACTCAAGGGTAATAAAATATATTTACTTGTACATTATTTAATATGAATTTACTTATATTTATTCTATAATTATTAGTATTAAGATTATATTTGAGAAAATATGATTTGATTTTGAGAGATCTATGTGGAACACTTATTCGTGTACATGACCTAAATATGACGGGTGCTCCAAAAGGTAAATAGCTCTCCAAATAATTGGATAATGTTTCTGTCATAGGAAATTTAAGGTATAAAATTAGGTAGCAACGCTAATCCGTTATAGTACTTTTTTCCACAATGTTATGATGTCCTTTCTGTTATCCATGACCTATGTAATTTATGTCAGGTATAATGTTGTTTCCACTTTACCATGTTTCCTTTATGCTATGTTGTTGTATAATGACTCATTATTCACGATTATGATTTTAACACTTTTTATGTTTCATTCAAATTAATATTGGAAAAAATTTAATTCTTTCCCCATGTTACGCTTTGATTAATACCGTACGAGGATTTATAGCTCACCCATTTCATACGTATATCCCAAGGATTTAACATGTCTTTTTAAATGAACAATTGACTATTTGAAGCATAAAAATAATGTTTTCAATAATATTGATATATCTATATATCAATTAGTTGTTCTATGAAGTAAATCTCCCAAATACAGTAGGATATTCAATCTTATTGGTTGTCCTAAATGTTCTTTTTTAAAATAAATCATAAAATAATGATTATTAATTAAAAGGGATGTTGTACGTAGTATCCAGATAAGGTTGTATTAGTAGGGAAACACTTTTCTTATCCTTAATAACTACTCTTGGTTAATTCAATGAGTATACATTTATCCTTAAAATTATATTTATAGATATCCCTATAGATATCGCTAAGGATTTTTTATCCTAGTTTTTAATGGATAAATAAACCTATCCTCTAATAACAACTATAATGTCAGAATATTTTCATATTTAGATATTTTGAATTTTGAGATAAATATTCATTATATTATACAAATACACAACTATAGATGATAAAGGTATAGTTTATTTGGAGACTTGAAAATATAAAAAATAATTTTATAAGAGGTTTATACCATCTCTCACATAGTTCCTCATTAGTAGAACAATTCATAGTCTTATCATATTGAATACTTATCTTTATAACATGGGTAAATGAAATATAATAAAGTGTGAGCATTGGTTCTTTGTAAGGTTAAACAATGATAATATGTAAATATAACATGAGTAAAAGGATATGAGAACATGAGGATGTCATTTGAAAATAGTACATTTCGTATTAAAGATAAACATCTTCAGGAATGACATAATGATTCACAATTCATTAGACATTAATTAAAAGGAAATTAAAGTACATGACCTATGAGAGAATAAAATTTTCAAAATACATGGAATGATGGCATACATATAAGCATATTAAATTAACTACATGATATTAAAGGATCATTTACAAGGCCATGATAGTGTAATGGGTTTACTCACCAAACCATCATAGTAACCAAGGGTCAATCCCAAGACTATCATAGTGGAAAGAGATCCTTATTGAATATGGTTCACTCATGATTATAGTCTAGTTAATCACATTAGATTTTAATATTTTCCCATTTCCCTGGAGGGAGATATAGGTCTCATACATTAATAAATAAAAATATTACATTTGTGTTTTGAATGATCATAAAACCTTCAACATATCAAAATCCATGAAAAGTAATGGCCTTAATAAAACATTCATCACATTATAACCCATGAAAAGAAATATGATTTCATAAAAATTTAATTTTATAATTTCCTATAGAAAATAAATATGTTTCATAAACATCATTTACTCATAAACATAAACCATATAGAGAAATAATAATCATAATATAATTGGATCACGTCCCTAGTAAATATTATGTAACATGATATGGTGTAATCTTTGATGGAAAATCGTTTTGAAATAAAATCACATGGAACAATTATCCAGATAAATAGTCATACCACACATAAATTCTTTTTTAGAGTATAAATAATTTTAGAAATAATGTTTAAAATAACCTTGGAGTCTTAAAATATTGGTTTAATGATAATTTAAGACATTTATTGAGTAAAATATTCTTTCAAAATTTAAATTATTTTTTTTAAAATGTAATAATTTTTTAAATCATTTTATTTGAAAATCAATTTTGAAACATTTAATTTATTCTTTATAAAAGTTATTTTTTTGATGGGGTAAAATCCTGGTCATCATGTACACATTAAAACAAAGATTCCATTCACATTTTCAGATAAAATCAAATAGACTTGTTTGTAAAATGAAATGTAAATTTAATTTAAAACACTTTAAAAATGAAAAATCTGGAAAAAATTTATTCAATAAATCCTTTGGATAATGTGAACTCAATTTTTAAAACACTATTAGAAATCGTGGATATGGAAGAAAAAAAATTTCGACTGAAGAGACAAATAGAGAAATGTGTTTCTTATAAACAATTTTTGGTTGTTTTATTACTTTAAGACTGAAAAAAAGGAATATATTTATTATATAGAAATAAATTGTGGGAATGAAAATACATGTGTTTGTTTAATGATAGATCATAGTGTTTCATCACAGAAATCACAATCTTAATCAATCCCGAAAAATGATGAGATAATTATATAAAATACTCACCAATTTGTTAAAATTAATTTATAACAACCATGAATGAATAAAATTAAATGAAACAATGGATATAAATTGAATACATAAATTCATTATATTTTTCCCCGGGGTCAATATATACACCTTATTAAAGAATATAGGTGCATAACATATCATATGTCCCATAAAAGTCAATTTAAGAGAAAAATCCATTACCTAATGTCTTGAATTCATTTTTAATCATTTAAACCTCATAAATAATAAATATATGTTTTTTATAAATACTTTAAAAATAATACAAATATATATCATACCATACAAGATTTTTTTGTCTTTCATTTACCTGATTATGAATTGTATCTTGTTAAAATCGCATTTATAGTAGTAAATACATCATTTTTGTGTCATTTTTGGTTTGGTATTTTTGATCATTTTACCTCAATAATGATTCCATAAACTCCAAAATATTATCCATGATATAAATATAATATATATTCACTATATATGTATTTATAGTAGTCTATTAATGTTAGATATATAAAACTAATTACACCATTCATTAAAACTGTATGTAGTACGTACACCTGAACATTGTTTCCATTTTATCGATGGACTGAAAGAATGGAAGGTAAATAATATATCAATATTAAAGAGTCGTTAATATTTCACATATATCGCATAAAATAAATAAATTTTTTATTAATTACCCTTTATATATATCATTTTTTAAAAACGAATCACATCACTTCACAAGGTGGTAGTCCTCTGTACACACCAACGATGTCATCATTTATTCAATGGATGGTATAGTTAGAAATTATATGATATATTTATATTAAAAAAATATTAATATTTCATTAAAATCATACATCAACATAAAATTAATCCTTATTTAATTATTATAAATTCTATCGGAGAAATGAACCACACAATTTTGTGAGACGACAATCTTCCATACACAGAAACAACGGTATCATATTCCCTATGAAATAGAATGTGAAAAAAGATATTTGTGATACAATGATAAAATAAGTTTAATTATATAATAAATATAATATTTAACAATTCTACACATCATTATATCAATCTATAAATTGTAGTGATGGAAAACCAATTAATCTGATTCATTAGGAGGTTTTCCACCACACACATGATCAATTGTTGTGTTTCCAATATGAGGGGGGAGGAGATAGTTATAGGTAATTCACAAAACATAACAAAATATAAATATTTAATGATACTTAAGTTATCATATAATCATTTTCTATAATTTTATTAATGATTTGTTAGGGGATATAAAATAAAACACTTAGTTAAGGGTGTTAAAACTTCATTGAACAACTTCTTTTGGCTTGCACCAAAATTATTTTAAGGAATTATTTATGATTATAGGAAGTATTATATGACAATATAAGGTAATTAAAATGTTATTTTGGTATTTATTTTAAAAATAATTGTATTTGGAATTACGATGTAGAGTTGAGAGTGGTGTACTTTTAAATGTGGGGGAAAGGACACATAAGGAATTTTTTAATGAATAATGTGTACCCACATTTTCTACATACAAAAGGTTCGAAAATTGGACATTATATAACTTTACAGGTTTTAAATTCTATATATATCCCTAAAATTGGTGTTGGACATGTTTACAATCCATTTTAGCAATTATCATATTTTTTTAACCCTTCAAAAACACATTTTAACCATAACCACAATAATTAATTTTAATTATAATAATTATTCATTGTGGAAAAAAATATAGATCAAATTTTTATATAATATTAATTATATTGATTCCAAATATTTAAAAAATTATTCAAATTTTAATTTAGAAAATCAAAAAAAAAATTAATTTAAAATCACACAAATAGATGACATGAAAAAGAAGTTTTCCAATGAAAAATATTTTAAATGTTTATAAATATATTATATCAAAATTGAATATAAAATTGAATAAAATGACTTAATTTTTTTAATAATAATATAATTGGGAAAATTTTATTATGAAATACATTTTTCTAAAAAAATTAACCATATGAAAATTCAAAACTAAAAGGATGTTTTCAATTAATACTTGTATATTTAACTATTAATAAAAAAATTATTTTCTCAGAAAAAACACAATGATTCACTATAAGATAATTTTAACATGTAGATAAAATGAATTAGGATCATTATATAAAATAATTAATCAAAAATTATCAATAATAATTTTCATTATATGTCAGAAAAATATATAAAAATGTTTTTTAGAAAATAGAATTTTTGAAACATATAACGACTTTTCCAAAAAAAAGTACATTTTCATCAGTATATTTGAATTTACAGAATGAAATTTTAAATAATTTTTAAAATATGGTAATAAATATTAATATCACAATATTTATGGGATTTTTCCTAACTACTATGTTATATAGTAATACATATCATATATTATGGTTCCTTAGAACTTGGTGTTGAGTGTAGTACAAGTTATCGATGAAATTTAATTTATTCAAGACAATCATAAAAATTAGTGTTGTCACATTATACTCCCATATAGAAGAATTTATCTCTATAAATCCTATAACTTTGATAAAAACAACTGAGGAATCTTCTAACTCAATATATACATAGATTCCCTTGGAGCTTCCTTAAACTGGTGGTTTCACTACAAATCATTAACATGGTGAGCATTCCCGTTTTGTAGAAATTTATTTCTTTGATATGAAATCTCCATAGATTATTTCACATAAAATAATTCTTCTTGAAGTTGTAGGAATTATATGTTTATTACATGTGAAGGATTATGTATCAGTATCCTCAGTAATGATACATGGAACACATCATTGACATGAGAGAGGTTTGGTGGATGTACCAACAGATATGATACTATCCTGATATGATAAATAATTTTAAAGGGAATGATATAGAGTGGGGTTTGTTTTCTCTTATTTTTAAATTTTTATAAATTATTCTAGGAAGAAATTTATGGAAAACCTTTTCACAATCATAAATATCCATATATTATCAATTATTATTAGTATAACTTTTTTAGAGACTTTTTACTGCCCTTATGTGCTATTGAATATATCAAACCTTCTCCCTCATATCTACAACTGTATGAGGTCCAAATATATTTCATTATCCAAATTATTTCATGTACAATGGATCTCAACAAATATTTACATTGATTATGATCTACATGAATTACTTTTTGAAATCTATATTTGTATGAAAATAAAGTAGTTGAAGGCGTTGACCCCAACCACCATTGAAATCCAAATACACATATCTCAATATATTCTATAGGGTTTGAAATTTTCTATTAGACTGAGCCTCTCTCTAGGGATTAAATTTAGAGGTAAAACACAACACTGTATAAAGTTCTTATGGAAGAATTCTCTAGAGCCTTAAGGTAAACCTGAGATCTCGATCTGCCAAAATGTTTTGTGGATGCCCACATGGCCTTGCAAATTCCTTGATAAATATCATAGAATTATTTTCTTGAGATAAATATTCTCTAATAATGATGAATCATGCAATAATTTTAAGGTTAATTACTATAAATCTATAAAATAGTTCCCTTCAGTTGTTTTAAAGATTTCGATGAAAAAACAATGGTGATGTTTTCCAATTAACATTCTAGTTTGGATAAGGATTATATCTCCCCCTAAAGCATTAGTATCAATGGAAGAAATTTTATTAATAATAAAAAAATATACATACTCAACTGTATCAATTTTAGTTTTATCAAAATTCAAATAGTCTTTTAAAAATGCCAGTTCGAGGAATTATACACTTGTCATCCTTTGGTTGCATTTTTAGGCCCTGGTAACTTATTTGTTGTGAAAGGTTGTCATCAGACATGAAGGTAATCATTTTTCCAAAACTATATTAATATAATTACCATTTATATTAACTTATTTTTACATAAATATCAATGATAATATAAACCCTTATGGTTACCAATTCCATTAATATTATCCATAAAATATAAATACATTCCTTGTAACTCAGCAAAATTTTGTGAAATATATATTTTTTATGTAAATTTAACATTCCATGATTTTTTAATTACAAAAAACACAATGTTTATCACTATTTACACAAAACCCGAGGTTTATCCTTTGTTACACTCAACACTTATTTTAGCTTGTGTGACACGCTATACTGAGTTTAAACAACACATGACATACTATTAAAATAGAATTTTTTTAAAAGGATAGCCAGCACCTAGACATTGGAATGTTGTGTAAGAATAGTATTATCTAAATTTTGAAAATATACAGTTCATCCAAACATATATAACTAATTATTTGTTGAAAAAAAATTATTAATGAAAATATCAACCTTTAGAAAAGTAAGGAAATCTATTTCTAAAAAGTTATTTTTATAGTCACAAACACATATTACCCATAAAAAATTAATCAATTCACATTTAGAGAATGATTTTAATAAAATTTAAATATTATATATCAATGAAAAATTAATCAGTCATTATATTTTTTTTTGATTCTTGAGATAAGAACAATTACAATTTTCCACTTATGAATGTTTCGAAAAAATAGATCTGTTGCATTTTATATAATCACCCTAAAATTGAATATTTAAACATTTAGAAAATTTATTTGAAAAAATTAATATCATTTTTTAAATTATAATTTAAAAATTTTCTAATAGTTATTTATTAATAATTCTACTAAATTTTAAATTTTTAGTGAATATTAAAAAGTGGTAGTTTTCTAAAACACCATATTAATTCATAGAATTTACAAGAAATTTTTAAATTTAACATAGTTTTAAATGTAAAATATGTTCAAATATATATTTATTAATACAGTATAGGTCATTGAAATCAATTTCATTTTTTATTTTATTATAAAATTATTTTAAACATCTGATACTTTTCACATTAAAAAACAACATTTTCATCGTATATATGAGATAAAAGTAAATTTATTCTTTACACTACTATGAAAAGAATTTAGAAAAATTGGTTAAATATATGAACTAATAAAAAAATTATTTAATAATGTATAATTAATTTTTTATCATTAGTAATAGTAAATATTTTAAATAATTAATTACTACGGTTTATGTTAAAATGGGGTATTAACGTGGGTTAAACTAAATGATAAGGGGTAAAATGACATAAAAACTTGTCCAACTCCCACTTAGAGACATATTTAGGCATTTTCATAAATATGATTTGAGAATGGCCAATTTTGGAGCCCTGTGGGATGTAAAAAATGTCGTCACACATGTTTTATTAAACAATAAATGTGTACCACTGACCTCAGTTATAAAACGTAACACATTTTCCTCTTGTCTTAACTCATATAAAAACCATTTGTTCAGCCAAGAACTACCCAAATCATTACCGTAATTCTATCATATCATCTTATATGTCACATATATGTTATTAGTATAATGATTTTTAACATTTTTTGTCATATATTTATATTATGGGTTTCTCAAGAGTATGAGTAAAATTGATATATTCATCCAATTAGTAGGATGTGCACAATTTCCTCACATTTAATACAAACAAAGCACCAGTGAGGTGAAAAATGTGCACCCTAGATAGTGGAAATGTCTAGGTCACATGGACTATGGAACATACACCCGATCGTCAAGGACTAACTTTAAATCTTCGACTGTGGATCAGTCATAGGTGCACTACTAAGAGAATGAGTGTGCACCCATTCCAAGAAAAAAGTTTAGGTAGTTTTCATGCTGGATAGAGGTGATGCTCTGTTGGTTCATGTTTTCGAAAACATTGCTGAAGATCCACAAGGCCTGTTAGATCTTGAAAAATGTTGAAATTTTAGTTTTCCCTACATTATTTTAACCTGAAATTACATTTAACTCACCCCCTTAAAACTCCCCTACACTAAGTGTTGCCCCACCTTCATCTAAAATACCATGGGAATAACGATTTTTATTATTTTTGTACACATTTTTCTAGATAACATCAATTTACCTAATCCTTTTCTCCTCCATTACTTTTTCTTGGTTTCATCTCCATCCATTAAGGGTTTCTCTATTTTCCAGTGGATTGGTTAACCACAAATGGGTTTATCCTTGTTTCTTTTGGCTGAATCCTGATAGATGTTATTTAGGTATTCATATAAACGTTCCCCTATTGGTGATTTTTTGGTATCCACCTTAATTTTTCATGTTTTCAAGAAAGAAGTAGATGGCTTTATGCTTTGACATTGTTTGATGCTTTTTTTTATTACTATTAATTTTAAATGGGTAATGAATTTTTTGGAGCCATGTGGCTTATATTATCAATGGATATTTTGTGTGTGTAAATTTTAAATGATAATATTCCTATTATAAATGGTTTTTTTCGTGTGTGTTTATATATTTTTATGTTTAATTATTAGAGGTGGTTTATTTTTCACAGGGAATGAAATTGAGAATAAGGTAATCATAGGTATCAGGTTTGGAATACTAGGTCAAGTATGATAAGTCACTCTATATAGCTGTGGATGGATCTCCCTAATAAGGATTGATATAAAAGCATTGATTAACCATTAATTTGATGTCTGTTGGAGGCCCGAGCAAGACAATAACATATGGGTCATGTGATCACCGAGTGGTTGAGGATCCATGTACCCCACATACACTAGTACCTTATGGATTCCCCATTTTTATAATTCTATTCTGACCATTCATCTAGTTTATTTAATTTCAAAGAAAACTTTATTTAAAAAATTATCTTACTATGTCATAATAATTGGCATGATAGTTTTCATCTATTGTAAATTAATGGAATCTATTTTGGTGGTATCCTACTAGGTATTTTTTACCACAACATACATACACCCTCGTGTTTCTATAGACCAGGTTATTGTTTTACCAGGGTAAATGTAAGGTTCCGCATGGTGTTGATGAGGGATCTATGTGTTTTTCTTCCTTTTGTGGTGGGTGTTGGTGGTGGTTGAATTTGGAGTTAATCCATATACCACATGAAGGTATTAATGGTCTCGTTTTCCTCTCCCAATTTTTTGCAATTTTGGTTTTTTATATAAATATAATGTGTTTAACTCATAGTATATTGTTGATATTTTGATCTACTTGTTAAATGACGTTGGTTATGATGCGTAGTATGTTTCCTTTTAATTTAAATGAAATTTTATAATTGTATAAATTGTCCCCAAATATTATTATTTTTTCATATACACTAGTTTCCAACTTTTGGGGATTATAATTACCTTTCGGGCCATGTCATGCTCTAGGATGGGTGATGGTATAGATGGAATAAGGGACTGGTTCATGTAAAAATCAAATCAAATGGATATTTTTTCCTTTCCTCTATGTCATTTTATTTGAGAAATTTTTTATAGCCTAATGCAAGGTCATTCAGGGATTGAGGATTAGGTATTGAGTGTGGTTTCTGGCCGACACACTCATGACAGGTTGAGGGTCTCTATAAGATGTTTAAGATTTGGGTTGACTCCCCCTCTATGTTTGATGTATAGGCTATAGAATGTGCATGGAAACAAAGATTGGGTGGATTGCTTACAATTATCATTTAACTTATGACGGTTTGTATTTGATTTATAGAGGTGTTTGAATGATGTTGTTTCAGATAATTTTCTAGATGTTATAATGATAGATTCCTTATGTTTTAAATTTTTTTAAAATCTATCTATCCATGAGAATTACCGTGTAATAATGGGAAGAGGATGAAGAGGATTATCCCTCACCAGTTGATTTGTTATTAATTGATGTCATTATTAGGGTTTTATATTCATTATATTAATAATTGAGCTATGTTCCTACTCATCCTATTGAATCTGAACTAGGTTCGGGAAAGGACATAGCTCCCAAGTTTCTCAATAATAGACCTCATTAGTTTTAGGTTATAAAGGAACCCCAATAAGTTGAGCATTGGATTGATAATATTGGAAAAATTATTAGGTTTTATGAGAAATCTAAAGTGGATAATGTGAAGTATGATTCATTCATGTTAGAATGTCCTTATTATAGGTGGTGAGACTATGTGGTTCATAATGGGAGACTTGAGTGGATGGGTTGGATGTATTTCAAATTCATTTTCAATAATCATTATTTCCCTATGACCATATCTAATTTCAAGACATGGAATTTTTTTATCTCTATCAATGGGATAATAACATGTTGTAATATTTTATACACTTTGCTAAATTTGTATGTTCCACAACTGAGGTGGATTCTAATGAGTTGTAAATGAATTATCTTCCTAAGATGGGTTTCCATCCACATATTTAGTCTTAGGTCTTCTAGTTTATGATGAATCCATATGCTATAAATATTAATCAATCTCTGAAGGTGAAGATTGACCGTACTTGAATTTCTTGTTTTTTAGTTATGTTTGTATTGAAGGATTGAGAAGTGGTGGATTATTTGAAAAAAAATAACCATGATGATAAAGATGATAGGGGTGGGGGTAGCTAAGGCCACCCATCCCAACCTCCTTCATTGGTGACATCTAGCAGTGGGATAATTTTATAAAACCATTACGGGTGGTTGCGGAATGTCCAATCACTATGTTTAGTTCAACTTAGACCCTTCCATAACTATGGGAACATGGGTCACACTGAGAGGTTCTGTAAGAGTAGTTCACCATCATGGAATTTTGTGGCTTCTTCAGACCATAGGCAAATGCCATCTTAATTTTGTGCATCATAGGTTATGGTTTATTGTCATGTATGTCATTATGGGGAGGATGGATCCAAATATTGGTAGATTTAGGTTATGAAAGAATCTAAATTCAATAATCAATTTCAAAATTTGGTAGTGATGAGGACCCACCTTATTATAGATCAGACTCTGGAGGAATAAGATATCCATCCTAGAACATTTTGGTGTACCATTTTCATTTTATAATATATATCTATTTTTCATTTGACACAAATGTTTTTAAAACCATTATTTAGTCTCATTTGATGGAATTTTTGAAATTACCAACTACGATTTTGTCATACGATACAAATTTGGTGATGCTGATTAACAAGAATAGAGAGAAGGTTTTCATATTTACATCCTATGATCACACAATTTTATGGGTTGAATTGGAATGGTAATTCCTAGTTTTATGAATGTATCTATTTTATGTGATCCCCAATATGGAATATATAGTTATTTTAATGGCACAAATTGATTATTATCATCAGTGGGTGAGATTTGTGGCACTTGATTGGAGAACTCGAGTCTTGTAAGGAGTATGTGATCATTAATCAGGGTGTTCTAGATATCATATTACATATATTGGTGTTATTTTTTTTAGAAATTTCCTCTTATATCTATGGATTATGAGAGAGGTTCTAAGGATTGATTACCATATGTGGTGTATGTCTTCGTAGAGATTTCTCTATATAATTTCTCATGGTTTACACAAGATCACGATGTTGAGTTTACCATTGATTTGGAACTAGGAATGCAACTGATATCTATAACATCATATAATATAGCCCTAGAATGATGATGGAATTGAAGATATAGATATAAAATTTAGAATATAATGGATTCCTTTTTTAATGATCTCACCTTGGGACCCCCAAGTGTTGTTTTCTATAATGGCTATCGGATCTGTCTAGTTAATGGAATAATCAAAGTTGAATAAGGTAAAAAACTGAAAAAATATATGTTTCTGGCAATTGATTAACTCTTTGATCAAAAAAATGAGGAAATGTGGTTTTTCAAGATTGATTTTAGCTCTATGTATTATCAGGTCATGATTCTAGAGGGGAAAATTTGTAAGACAAAATTTTGAAAAAGTTATTTAGACTTTTATTTTTCGGTCATTCCTTTTGGGTTGATAAATGATGCCATAGTTTTCATGGATCTTTTGATACAGATGTTCTATCAGTAGTGAATGGGGAAGATCTAGAGATACTATTAGATTCGTCTCTGTTTGAGTGACAAATTCATATTATGGATTCCTAAGTAAAATTTCTTTAAGGGGAATTAGTAAAATTTGTTCATGTCTTCTGAAAGTATGGAAATGATGAGCATGAGACAAGAAACTGGAATAATTTGGTGGATGTGTTGTATCCACATATATTCTATGATCATAATTCTCTTTGATTTTACAAGGGTGGAATGTTTTCATGGAGGATAGAATTGTCAAATGTGTTGTTTTATTTTTTGAAAATGTTTTTCTTTTAATATTGGTATTAACTATATCCCATGGATTTCAAAAGATTCATTGAGAAAAATGGTGGATTTGGGCTAGATAGTAAGTGGTACATAGTTGGTACCTAATTTTTTGATATTGTCCCCCCTAGATAGCGGAACTTCCAAGGTCGCATGACCTAGTGCATAGACATGGGGCCCACCAAGGCTAATTGTGCACCTATAAATGTGTACCAATATAAGGATAACTACATTGTACATTGGGGTGAACCCCACCAGGAAAATTGTAAGAGAAGTTTTCATCATTGATATAGGTGTCCCATAGTTGGAAAATAGCTGGAAAAATATGTGGCGAAACTTTATGACCTTCCATATCATTAAAAATATTTCAATTATAGTTTTCCAATCCCTTATTATATCCCCAAATCACCACTAACTCCCTAATTATCACTTTTTAACCCTAGGTGTGCCTCCTCATTCCTCTCATCTCCCATATGATTCCTTTTTTGATGATTTCAGTGCGGATTATTCATGAAATCAGCATGTATGCCTCCCCATTCTGAATTTAAATATTTTTATTTGTGATCTCTCCATCATTTATTGGGTTAAATCTTTTCTATAGTATTGGTTAACCTAATGTGAGTTCCACCATGGTACATTGGGAGGAATATTGATGGATGTGGTGGGGTCTCTCTTGTATAGGGAATCATATTGGTGTGTTTAAGGTTTCCTCCCTAATTTGTGATTTTCCAAAGAAATTGGTAGTTCATTCAATGCTTCATTGTTTTTATATGGTTTAACAATTTTTTTTATATATTTTAAAGGGATTATAAAAATTGTGTAGTTTTTGAGAATCATTTTTTAAAATTGACATATAATGATTAAGGGTTTAATGATGATTTTAATATTACATATTGTTTTTATTTGTATTTATTTTTATGGATGTTTAACTCTGTAAGAGGTGGTTCAATAAGCCCTTGAAATGAAATTGGGCACATTGGAAACCTAGGTGTCGAGATTAGAAGGGTCGATCTATTATGTTAGGTGAGTCATCAAGGTGGAGTCCCAGTCAACCTAAAATGTATTTATGTAACAACACTGAGTAGAAATTCATATGATGAGTATTTTAGGGTCAAGAAGGACCTCCATGTTCAAAATATGATATCACTACCAGTATGAGTATCCCAAGACCCCACCAAACCTAGTTTCTTATTGAGTAACCATGGTTCTAATGATATGCTTACCATTAAGATTGTAGTATTTTTTATTTATTCTTTTAATTTCAAATCATGTTTAATTTAAATTTTAATCGTTAATTTTTTTAAAAACTATCATTTATGTTTTCATGTAATTTAATTTCATGGAATCTCTTTTGGAGTTATCCTACTGGGAATTTTTACTCACAACCTATATAAACACTCAGGTGTATATATACCTTGTTATGTTTGAGCCAATTAATGGCAAGGATCCAATTGGTGGTGATGGTGCATCATTTTTTAGTGGTTCTATTAGTGTTGGGTGGTGGTGGTGGTGGAAAAGGGTGTCGACCCACATAACATATGGAGGATTTTATGATCTCGTTTTCCCCAGTCCATTTGGGTTATTTTGGTTTTTTTGTTGTAAACATATTAACTCATATTATAGTATTATATATTGATCTACTAGTTAATGAATATTGGTTATGTTGTTAATTATTTTTCTTATAAATTTTTATGGATGTTTCTCATGGGATAAATCATACCCAAATGTGATGCTTGATGCCCAAGAACTAGTTTCCAACCCATGGAGATTAGTAAAACCCTTATGGCCATACCCAATGCCTGGTCAGTTTTTAGGTTAGAAGGAAGCCCAAAATAGTTGGTTTCACTATAATATTTATTATGGACATAAATAAAATCGTGGATGTATTTTCCTGCAAAAAAACAATTTGTCCGAAGAAGAGCTAACATCCATAATCGAGATTTTTATTTACTATATTTATCCACATCTTTCAATAAATCCAAAAATACTCTGATATAATAACCATATTATCTTCCATATAATGATATTATTTATGTTATTGGTATTATCTAAAACTATATATAATTCCATCAAATAAGATACGAAATCATCATTCAGGTGTATTATTGACTACCACCTCATGATCTAAAGTTATCCGTTTTTCATCAGCAACACTCACTGATGGATATAATGATGGTGTAAATTTTTTAATAAAATATAAATGAAATTAGAATATATTTTTAATTATAATACCACATATACCTTCTCACCTAACAACCCACTGGGAAACAGTAATATTGCTCAGGTGTATGGTACAATACCACCTCACAAAATCATGTGATATGTTATTCATTTCAGTTATCCATGGATTGTAATAAGTAAAGATTGAATGAATATATATTTTATTTTGAACATTATTATAAATATTGAGTAATTACATAATTTATAACATTATACCATCCCTTATTTGTGTGAAATGATAACATCATTCGAGTGCATGGTATAATACATCCACGCGAAGTGATGTGACTTATTTTTCACTAACGCAATCCATAGAACAAAATTAGGGTAAATTTAATCAATATATATGTGATATATATGGAATAAAAATTATTTTATAATTTTAATATATAATATATCATCCATTCATTTCATCTGTTGACAAAATGGAAACAATGTTCATGTGCATATGCACCCTTCCTTCTCCATGATAGGTGTATTTAATTAGTAATATATTACATTATAAGAATAATATTATTACATATATAATGAATATATATGATGTTTATATCATTTTTTATATTAAGTAGATGATGGAACCATCATTAAATATAGAGGAAAAAAATTATAAAATAAAAACAAACATTAAAAACAAAGTCTAATTATGGAAATTTATTAAAGAGAAAAGGAAACAGTACAAGAAAAATAAAAACAAAAAACACCAAAACCATAAAAAATGGTTAAGGTGAAAAGGAAAGAAACCAAAGCCGACAAACACCTGATAAAAAAGGGTGGGCTATGGGATGAGGCCACTAATGCCGCCAAAGAAGATCAAAGCCGGATCAAGTAAGATATCTCCACAACAGAAGAATCTCCATCAGCCCTGGCCTTTATTAGCCAAAAAACAGCAACATAAAAGCCTTCCACCAAAAGAAGCCAGCAACTAAGCCTCTAGCCCGCTCCAAACAGCACAATGATTCCTAGAATTTGGGAAACCAAATGAAGCCAGCAACTCTGCAGACTCCAGCCTGCTCCAGATCAGCACACTGATTCCCAAAATTTGGGAAACCACAGCAACTCGACACAGCAAAGCTCTACTGCCATCCTGAAGAAAAATAAACAAGCCACTCCAAAAAAAACAAACAGGCCCCAAAAGAAACTTACAAAAGTCTAAAAATGGGGGATTTGTCATGGTCCTTATTAATAAAAATAAGGAGATCATCAGGAACTTGATCAAACCAAAAAAAATCAACACCATTAACACCATTATTAGCCAGACCATCAGCAACAGAATTGGCTTCCCTATAAACGTGAGTGATAATATGATTCAAAGAAAAAAGAGTCTCCAAACAATTAATCCAGCGATTAGTATGCTTCCAGGACAAGTGATAAAGACCCATCCTAATTGCAGAAACAACAACAGAAGAATCACTCTCAAACCATAAATTATCCAATCCACGCTGCACAGCATGATCGACAACAACAATAATGCCAAGAATTTCGGCCTCAAGTGAAGAGGCAAAGCCACAAGAACTATGAAAACAACCAAGGACATCCCCTTTCTGATTTCTGAAAACAGCACCATAACCAGAATTCCCCAGATTACCCCTAGAAGCACCATCTGAATTTACTTTTATCCAACCAAAAATAGGTTCCTTCCAGAGAACTTCTAAAGTACCACGCGGAGGCTTGAAATTACCCTTAACACCTATCTTGTTCAGAATGGACAAATCATGAATCGAGTTAAAGCAAAAATGCTTCCTTGGAATAACAACATTACGCATAGCACCAAGAATAGCGGATCAAACCCCACTAACTGAGAAGGAAAATTTATCATGAATCATCTTATTTCGAGCAAACCAAATAAAATAAAGGAGTTCAGAAGCAGTAACTGTAAAAAGATCCAACAATTGGGGAGAGAGCGAAATAGAATTCCAGCTTTGAAGGAAATGATGAATTGAAGACATATTAGGCATGGGAATTTCAATGATATCGAAAACAGCCTTCCACATTGAAGAGGTATTGACACAACTAATAAACAAATGATCAATATCTTCCCTATGTTGATGACAAAACACACACGAAGAGCAGAGAGAAATTCCACATTTCTGATGGAAACAATCAGTAGGAAGTTTCCCATGATCCAGTCTCTAGGTAAAAGAAGACCGAGAGGGCCTAATAAAGTTCATATGAAAATACCTCGTCCATTTACACCCTATATTGCAAGATAGAGAATGAAAATAAAAAAATTTAGAAGTCAATAGGCCATTAAAAGTAGGTTCCCAAGCCCAAAAATCCTCTCTGTTAGAGAAACAGTAACTATTGATAATAGTAACAATATGATTAGGGAGACCCCCCATATTATCAAGCTGATCCTTAATCGTAGCATCCATGTCAACATTAAAATCATCATCCAACAAGGAGTCAGGTAAAGGACATCCAGTCCAACTTGCCTTCCAAAAGGATAAAGACGAGTTCCTTGAAACAAGCCATCTGGCATGAGAGTCAATATAGGAAAAGATGTATTTAAAAGCAGGCCAAACAGAAGAATCCAGATAATTAAAAACTCCATTCCTGAGCCTATCCCTGAATTTATAGTGAAGAAAGTCCAGAGACTTAGATTTATCATTGACAAGCCTCCAAATGAATGAGGCCAGTAAAGAATCATTAAACACCTCAAGATTTTTAATACCAAGTCCCCCAGCATCATAGGGTTTACAACAATTATTCCAAGAAACATTAACTAATTTCCTCTCTGAAATATTTCCACTCCAAATAAAATTTTTAATAGAAACGTTAATGCTCTTGATAAGAGAGATCGGCCACTTATAAATCATGAAAGAATAAACAATCTTAGAAATGATAACATCTCTAACCAAACAAACCCGACCAGCCAAGGAAAGGGACTTACCCTTCCATGTAGCAAGATGACGTCTGATTTTACATACAATATCAGAAAAATAACATGCTTTAGGCCTCCCCAAAAACATAGGAACACCTAAATAAGTAAAGGGAAAAACACCTTCATGAATACCCAAATCCCTAATAATGCCAGTCTTCCTAGAAATAGGAAAATTCCTTCCAAAATAAACAAAGGACTTATCCCAGCTAATCTCATGCCCAGAGACTTTTTCATAATGCAAATGGGCACGCTGAATATTTTTAATATTTCTCTTATCCCCTTTAGTGAAAAGAATAATATCATCCGCATATAACAAGTGAGTGGGAGCAACAAAACCTCTACTAGCACTAATAGAATACAGATTCCCATTACTATCCATAATAGAAAGTAATCTACTATGATAATCCTCTGCAATGGAAAAAATAATGGCCGAGAGAGGGTAACCTTGTCTGACACCTCTTGAACAAGCAAAGATGCCCTCATGGGAGCCATTAACAAGGACAGAGATACGAGGTGACTCGAAAATGATTTTAACCCAATTAATGAAAACATCATCCAAACCAAAAAAACAAAGAACCTCATAAATGAAATTCCAAGTTATAGTAAAAAAAGTTATCCTGACGTCCAACTTGAGAGCAATATTACCATCCCTTGTGGATTTCCTAAGAATATTAACACATTAAGATGCAGTAATAAGACAATCTTGAATAGAACTACCCTTAATAAAGCCAAACTGATTAGGAGAAACAATCTTACTGGCAATAGAAGACATCCTAGAAGACAAGATTTTGCAAATAATTTTAAAAATAGTATTGATCATAGCAACAGGTCTAAACAAATAAATCTCATTAGCATTCTCAGTCTTTGGAATAAGGGCAAGGAATTGAGCATTCAGACCCTGAGTAAGAGGGCCACCTTTAAAAAAGCGAGTAACCAACCTACAAACATCCTCATGAATAATGTCCCGGTAAGTATGAAAGAAAGAATTCCCAAAACCATCTGGACCCGGGGAGCTATCAGACTTTAGACTAAAGGTCGCTTCTTTAATTTCAAATTCCAAAGGAATGGATGTAAGACTGGAATTATCCTCTTGATTAACAAGTGTCAGAATAATACTCTCCACAGGATCATAAAGAGGGAAATAACCAGAAAAGAGATCCTTAAAATAAGAAACAACATGCTCAGAAAGGTCCCTTCTGTTATCAAACACATTATTCCCAGTTCTAACCAAAGAGAGAGGCCTTGAGACTTTCCTAATTCTCTGCAAAGAATTAAAAAATTTAGAATTTCTATCCCCATCTCTCAACCAAATAGCCTTAAAATTATCTCTTTGCAAAGATCTTTAAGATTCAACAAATTATTAAACTTGGAAACCAGCTGAGTCTCACCCAAAATATCATTAGAGAAGTTATTTGAAGAATTCTGCGCCTGCATTTGTTGAATAGAATCCTCAAGAGAGGAAATTTCAGAATCAAGGGAACTGAAACAATATTTACTCCAGAATTTCAAATTTCTTTTAAGAAGTTTGAGCTTAATGACGCAAGAAAAATCATTATCCCTACAATTCCAAGAATTCCAAGTTTTTTCAATAATAGTTCTACATTCAGTATGATTAACCCTGGCCTTATTAAATCTAAAAGGCAATGGAGGTTTGGGATCCTTACTCACAAGGTCAACCAAAATAGGATGATGATCAGAGTTGATTCTGGAAAGATTCATACAAGAAATAGAACCCCAGAAATCAAGACAAGCCTCATTGACAAAGGCCCTATCAATTCTACTAGCGACAAATCGGTCGAAAACCTTCATGTACCAAGTATACATAACCCCAACAAGATTAACTTCAATCAACCCACTATTATCAATACATGCTTTGAACTCCCTAGAAGAGATGTCATTAGACATGGATCCAATCTTCTCATCAGAATTCATGATGGAATTAAAGTCACCAAGAATAGACCATGGACCAGAGATCGAAAAATTGCGAGACCCAATATCCATCCATAAATTCCTACGACCCTGATAACAGTTATGGGTATAAATAAAAGGGCAGAAATGTTGCAAACCTTGAAGAAAGAAAGAGCATGTGACATGCTGATCAGAATTAGAAATTAGGGAAATATGGGATAAAGAACAATGAGCCAAAACCCATAACCTTTTAATATCCGATGAGGATCTATTGGATTCCACAAAATGAAAACCACGGTTTTCAAAATTGGAAATATTAGGAGAAAAAATCCTTTTGGGTTCAGACAGACCAATTAGAAGGGGCCTATGCTTTAAAATGAAAAGCCTAAGGGACCTCATAGTATCATGATTGGCCAAACCCTGAAAATTCCAGAAAAGAATCTTCATTTAAACCTAAGACCGGGATGATTTCCCCCTTTTTTGACCACCACATTAACCTGTTTTCCGGACTTAGGAGGCCATCCAGCCTTTCTCTTAGTACTAGAGTCCTCCTGTATAAGATAACTTATATCCAGACTGCTGATGGTACCTTTTCCATTTTTAACAACATCAGTAAGGATGCCAACTGGACCAACCTGAACCTCAATAACCTCAACCAGTGAAGCAGTACCACCAGAAGGAAAAGGGGCCCCGATCACCTCTTCCGAAGGAGCAGAATCTGACTTGAAAGAAGTAGTTTCCACTCCTTTTAAAGCAGAATCTGCAATGGGAGGAGCAGGAGCTCCAACCACCTGAACTGGGGAGGTGATGGGTGCAAAAATAGGATCAATAAAGACCTGGGAAAACCCAGAATTCTCACTATCCTAAAAAGAAACCACAAGCTCACAAATGTTATCCACCAATTCCGAAAACATGATCAGGTCATGAATCTCAGAATATAAATTATGATCCAAAATGTGATCCTCGATGCACGTGAATCCACCAAATTTATCCATTTCCTGACCAAACTTAGCGGGAGGACTAGGCAGATCAGGAATCCTACCTTGTTCAACATCTTCAGAGATATCTGCCCAAGATTTATTAGAAGTGACTATAACTCTAGAGGGACCAGGTATATCCTTTAAAGGACCCTCCTTTTCCTCAAAAATCTTATTATTATTTTTATTCCAATTAACCTCCTTCCAATCCTTCTCTTTGGGAACCGCAAAAACTTTCTTTTAAAGCATCCTACAGTTCACCACATAATGACCAACAATCTTGCAAACCTCACAAAAATAAGGAACACATTCATATTCTATTTTAACAGAAATATTATTACCATTAGCAATCAGAGTGACATTATCTGGCCTTTTATTTTCCAGGTTTACATCAACCAGAATTCTAGCAAAATAACCAAGATCCCCCTCAAAAGTTTTCTGATCCAATCTAACAGGAGTGCCAACACATGAGGCAAGGTCATTAAGGATCTTAGGATGCCAATACATCCAATTCAACCCGTGAAGTCTGATCCAGATCTGGGCATTAGTTTGCTTAAGGTTAAAGGGGTTAAAATTAACATCCCATTTGGATAATCTCAAAGTACCAGGTTTGAGATGAAGATTTCCAAAATCCCACGCCTTATTAAAATCATCTCCTGATTGAAAGATGATATGAAAAAAACCCCTCCCAATAGGAATCAATTTCCAATTACTAAAACCCCAACAATGAGAAATTATATCTTTAAGATCCGCGTAAAACCAGGGTTTATCACCATTGGAATAAATAACGCGACCAAGAATTGAAAACTTACAAAGATCAATGTGTTGTTGCAAAGCCTCCAGATCCGCTACTACAGAAAAACCACCATTCTCAAGTCTAGTAATGTTCGAGGAACTAGATGTACCTTTATTTCTCAAAACAGACGTACTGGAAAGAACATCAGAAAAAGAAACACCTTTCTTTCTTTCCCCCGAGAGATCTACAGGATTCGATGAAGAACGAAAACCCTTAGATAAGAGTCGGTCATCCTTGAAAGAAAACTCCCAATCAGGATTGAACGAACTCATGGTGAGAATCAAATAATACTCCAGGAGCGTACGAAAACTCCATATCTAGGTTGAAGAAAATGTTCTGTCGCTCTCGCTGCTTTCGCCGCTCTCGCCATCCGTCTCTCCTAATTATCTCTTAAAAACAAAGTATTTATTACCAGAAACATGATTTTAATAAGGAATTATTGATAAATGGGAAATAGAAGATCACAGGTAAATCATATTTGGTATTGTAAATTTTATTATGGTTCTATATTGTATGTATTTGAAACTAACATTAATTATATAAGAAATTTGAACATGTATGAGTGATATTAGTACATATGGTAGGGGATTTCAGTCTCATTTTTAATTATGCGAGGCATATTCCTTATTAACAAAATATTTATTTTAGGTTGTTCATGTAATTCCCAGAAATGTATTTTATAATTATTATCATGAAAATTATTGTTACATAAATATATCTTTCAGGATCTACCTTTATTTATGGTTATAATTTATTGTAACCAAATATGTAACTGATTTATGATACTATATTATCATTTATTTGTATTATTTATGAGAATGATTTTTTTAATGAAATTTTATGATCAGTATCTCAAGAAAATAAGGTATTTAATCAACTCCTTTTATTCCATGAGAATTAATGTTTTCCATTAATTTTCTTCTCTTAATGTAATCAAGAGTTCAAATTAATGTTTTTCTAAATAATGGCCAATAAATCTCTATTTTTTCAAATAAATATCATACAAAACAATAATTTCGAATAATATTTTCTAAAATTGTTTTAAAAATTCACAAAAATATATAGAAAAGGGAATTTTTCCCATGTTTTACATATGATATTTTTGAATTGAATCTTTATTTCATTTTCCAAATAATGAATGTTTGGATTCTATTGAAATTGTGAATGAAATTTCAGTTTTAATGTGTATGGAGTGAACAATATTTTAAACCTCAAGACCAGTTATTATTTTAATTCATCCATTATAATAATCCAATGTTATTTGAAAACAATGTATTTTGAAAATGTTTTATTTAATAATATTTTTCACATTCAAGAGATTTTTTTCATTATGAAATGTTTTGAATGAATCTTAAATATTCCTTTATAATTTTCTGAAGTTGTTTATGTTGAAAATTATTTTGAATGTTATAATGATTTAAAAATGTTTTTTAATTTGTAATGACTATTTGCCTTTAAAAAAATTATTATTATAGTCCTAAATAATTTTCTATCTATGATGAAATCCATTGATTTTATTTTGGTTTAACTGGGGTTATGATCCAAGGGTACTATAATTGTTACTTATAAAGATGGATTGTAATTATGGGGATAATATATTTATAAAACCTAATTATTTTCCGTAGTGTATGTTATGGTAAAAAAATTTAGGAAACCTATTTATTTTCACGTGTTTTGCTATGATAAATGATTTTTGAAGACAATTTTTTCTAATGTGTTCTAATATGATAAATGTATTATGAATCCCATTTTTATTAATGGTTTCTAATAAAAAAATTTATGATATTTTGGAATGATTATATATGTTTTTCTTTATTATTTATAGGTTAAATTATAACCATGTATAGTGGTTATTTTATCACACATGATGGTTGTTATGTTATAACAAAGGATAGTGGGTTCGTTATAACCATATTCAGGTATGGTTTCTATATCCCTCCTATAAATTGTGTAAATACTAATTTCTCATGAGATAAATTGAACCTTAATAGTGGAGAACATGGTTTATTAAAGTAATTTTCCACTATGACTATCTCGGGTGTAAACCTGAATACTATTATGGTTTGGGGAGTGGACCCATTCCACTATGATATCCTTGGAAGGGATACTTGAATATTATGGAAATAATGTTTTATGGTTATGTTTATACCAAAGATTTATATATTTTTTAAATGTTATATTCTCATCGATAATGTTCTTTGCTTTCTCTATGATTTATGTCCTTTGAACAACTAATATTTATGAAATTAAGCAAGATTAAGATCTTATATGTGTTAGTAATGGTTTTAAAATGTTTTGAAAATGCTATAATACCCTTATTATCATATTATTAATACATATTTCCCTTATTTAACATTATTGAGTTTCTATTCTTAACCATTTTTATGCTTACATTTCCATGGTTTTGAATAATGTTTTAAGTAGGGTATTTCTGAGAAGATTACTATTTGGTAAAATATTTATGTTACATGTTGATGATCATTCAAAAATTAAAAATAATTTTTTTAACTATTATCTAAAGGAAAAATACATTTAAATCCCTTTAGATTGTTGAAGTATAATGAATAGAATATTCAAATATAAATACTTAATATACATGTATTAAAATCCTAGGGAGGTATAATTGGTATCACTACATGGTTTAGTTAACCTTTAGAAAATAGGTTGGTAAACAATTATTGAGATACATTAGGATATGTCTAAGGATGTGTCTAATGTTATGTTTTTGGACGAGTCAATGTTAAGTAAAACTTCTCAGATTATTGGTAAAGGATATTTTGAGTGGTTTCTATACCGTTACATAATTTTCAGGATAAAGCATGTGTATGTGTATCTATACTAGAGTTGGATAGGGGTTATAACTCTAAAATGGGTGCATTGAGATATGATGCTTTATCACATGGGGAGTGAAAGAAGACCTTACTACACAAATGGATTGACACTCCTCAGGGATATTGGTTGGAAATTCTCAAACTCTTTATGAAACAACCTAATAGATTTGATTATATAATTAAAAGGAATAACCTATGTTAAAACCAAGGTTTAATAGATTGAAAAGAATGTATCATTATCTAAAGATCCTATAAATATGGTTTCAGGATTATGTGGTTTCCCATTATGATTATTTCTTATCACCCATTTATTTTTTTGTTTTAGTCAATGGAGGGAACTTGAAAAATCTAGATTAAAGTTGAATGTGATAGAAAACCTATTTATAAGAAACCAAATTTTCTTACAATTATAGTGAACGATTTTATAATTATTGATAATAAATTATCAAAATGTATGATTAACAACATTCACATGAAGAAACATTAGGAAACACACATGATTTGAATGGTAGTTTTTATTGAGAATTGGGGTAATGGAGACCATGGAGTAAAAAAGATTAAACATATTATATTTCATGATTTTGGGAGAAATAAGTGAATGGAATTTCATAGAGGAAAAATAATACAGTTTAGGTGTTGAAAATATGGGCACACACAATATATATTTTTATGTAAAATAAAAGGGTCAGTGATTTCAATGGATATGAATATTTGTTCCCCAAAGCTATTTTCAATATTTTAATGGTTTAACTAGGAAATGTATGGGAATTATAAAAATCTATGACCTTGGGGGAATTCTCAATTAGATGATAAAAAGGGGGTATAATTAATGTATTTGTTATTGATGAAAAAGTGACTACAAATGACATTTTAATGGAATGATGTATTAAAAAATTTGAAGGTGAATCAATGTGATTAGTTTAAGAATGATGTATAATGATTATGGAGTTTATTTATTATAAAAAAGGAATAATATTATCTTTTATCCTTAATAACATATGGATAGTTTATTATATGTTTTTCATTAATTATTTTCATTAATATGTTGAGTAATATAGAAAACATAGATAAATAATTTAAAGGAAAGGTGATATTTTATAGAAAAAACATGATTTTGTGAAATATAACACTTCATATTTTCCTACTTTTGAGATACTGATGATGGAATAATGATATTATTAATATGGATAAATTAAATTTTATAACATTAATTACATTGGAACTAATTAATTATTTGATAAAAAGATATTTTAATATATAATTGGTGGAGTTTATGTTAAGTTTTTTCTTTATAGAATATATCCAATAATATGTGTTTTATTTATTGAAAAAGGAATCAAGTATGTTTTAAATAATTTTTTATGTTAATTCATGTTATTATTATGATTCAAGATAATATATGATAAATTTATTTACATATTTATTATATGACATTAATAAATACTTCTTGTTTTTTGAATGACTAATGAGATGTTGATTTTGGAAATATATTGACCATTATAAATTTATGGATTTCATTTTTAATTATATATTGATGAGCCTTAGGTGAAACTTATAATGAAACTGATTAATTTGAACATTGGATGTTATTGGATAATATATGTTAACAATTTTTTATAATAACTAGAGAATGTTGTAACTCCAAATCATTATTGTATGGATGTTATAATCGACTAGTGATCTAGACATGAAAATTAAATTCATCTTCCTTATGTAAATTAAGAGATTATGTAAAAAATTAATGAAGCACAACCAAAGGATGATATTTTTCTTATGAAATTTAATGAAATCATGTAATTATATATTCTCATTAAAATCCGAAAATTGTATGAAATGGATCTTTAAATAAAATTTTATCTAATTACCATCATTTATAATGATATAAATGAATTATTCATAGCTATTTGATTTGTGGTTTTTAGGTTTTTATTTTCTAAAGGCCATAAAAATTATTTTTATTAGTGATATAATCCACTCTATATCATTATGTTGACATTACACTTTTCTTCGATGTCTAGATGATCACTTCCCACCTCTGTTCTCCTATTTGGTAACCTAGTATGTGATATTCCAATGGAACTATTTACATCCATATATCAAATTTCAATGTGAATTTTTATTAACCCTTTTAATGATATGGGTATCCTAAATGGTATTATAAAATTTTATACCATTTTATCGATCACAATTTTAAACTGTGAGGACTTAGTTTATTTAGGTTGTATAGAATGTAACACACTGAGATTTTATGAAATATTTTTTTCAAGAAAATAATAATCATATAACAATTTTTTAGTTATCTAAAATCAATTTTTATGATACATTACTTGCATAATTGATTTTATCTTGTGTTAAATGCATCACTGAGTGTAGATTGTGTTGCACTCAACAAGAATTTTAAATCAAAAGTGACATAATTTAGAAATATTATAATTTAATATGTAAGTTAACACATATATTTTCTAATGGTGTGTACGAATATGATTATATAAATTACGAAAATATATTTTTTAATATATATGTATATATAATGAATTATTTATTAGGAAATTAATTTGAAATGAAAAAAATCATTTGAAAAGAATAGAAGTCATTTTTTAAAAAACTTTTCTTTTTCACAAAAACTTGTTTGACAGAAATAAATAAATCAAATAGCTTTTATTTAATTATGATATATCAATATTTATATCTTATAAATTCAATATAGTTTTTTCAAATATCCTATGTTTTTTTATTAGAGATATGAATAAATCAAAATTTTTTATTTAAGACATTCTTTTTCTAAAAAAAATTTATGAAATTTTATGCACATATATTAAAACTAATTTTGGAAAATTTATGAATATTGATTTTGAAAAAATAATTTAATTTTTTAAATAATAGTTTTAATATTATATTCATGTTATTTATTTGAGAATTTCTTTAGAACATAAATATTTTAGTGAATAGTGAAAAACATGTTTTTATTTATAAACATACTTCTCATTCAATGGAATTACAATATAATATTTTTTAATATGGGTTCAAAAGTAAAATTTGTACAATCATATATATATATCAATCCAATCTATTTCATTTGAATAATTTTTATTATGAAATTATATATGTATTTTATTAATCTTTTGAAAACATGCTCTTTATAAAATGTATTTTTTGTTACTTTTCTGTGATAAATTTTAAATTATATTTTTCAACTTATGTGAATAGAAATTTAAATATTTGATGAAATATTTTTAGTCCTCAGAAAATATATCTCATTATATTTTAAATTTAATTTTATTCTGTAATTAATTTTAAAATCATTAAAAATTAATTATCATTGTTAAGGTGGAAATGATTTTAGTAGTGTTGAAACTAAAATGATAATGGTTAAAAAGAAATCTAAACACACAAAAAACCCCCTTTTGAAAATATTTTTTCTTTATATGATTTTTGGTTAGATAATGGTCCATTTTGGAGCCTTGTGTCATGTGAAAAACATAGTCACAACATTTTAATTTCAAAAATGACAAGTGTGTCACTCCACTCACAATTAAAAGGCCAACCCGCTCCTATCCTCTTCAAAATTAAAAAATAATAATTCAAAAATAACATCCTATTTAACTTCCCTTACACCTTTATCCAAACCTATAATTCATTTCTTTTCCATAAATTTAACAATGAAAATATTTTGGTTCAATCTAAATGATTTTATTCGAAGAATAGGTAAAGTCCCTAACTATGTGTTTTATTATATTTATTCCCCCAACTCCATTAATTATATTTTAACCCTAATGATATAATAAACTACTTATCTTCCATATAATTATATTCTGTCTTGTTATGGACATTAAAAAAATAATATCCCCTCCATCAAATGGGATTTGAAATCATAAATCATGAGTATTGAAGACTATCACATCGCGAACTATTGACATTCATTTTCCATTACATCGTATCATGAATGGATATAATGATGGATATGATATTAATATATTATATTTATGATTTTATTAAATACCTATATAGTTATAATACCATATATACTTTCTTACATCCCAACTCATCAGCAAATAATAATGTCACTCGTTGGTACATCGAACTACCACCTCACGAACTGTTGTGATGTTATATTTATTTCTTTTTAAATTTAGTGGTAATACCGATAGATTAAATGAAAATATATGAAATATTGAAAATAACTATAATTATATAAATATAATCTCATATTTAACTTCTGCCATTACATTCTCTAGGGGATATGATAATGACTTTCGTGTGTAGGACCAACTACCACCTCATTAAGATAAGTGATTTATTTCCACAATAATTTTTTATAAAATGTATTATGGTAAATATAATTAATATTATTGATATATATGAAATAATATTTTTTATATATTCTTAATATATTATTAAACTATCACCCATTTCATCCATAGATAAAATGGAAGCAACATTAATTTGAACGTATGACATAACATCTTCATAAATAGTGTATTTAATATTCTAACTCTAATATTATTATTTTATTATGATTAAATATATAATTAATATTTATGAAATATAGATATATACATAATAATTATGGATATTAGGGACCCATTATTAGTGCTATATGATTTAAAAAAACAAATCAAAACATTCAGGAAAAAATGAAATTATTAAATTAAACATAAATTTAAAAGGGAAATTTTGATAAACAGGTAATAAAATGACATAATTAAATCATATATGGTATGAGGAATAAGATAATGGTTCATAAATAGATATATAATAAACATATATTTTTTATATTTTTTATTCAAATTTGTACAATGGATGTCGGGACTCATGGTAAGGGATTTCAATCTCACAATGTACTTTTTTAGGACCTTTCTATATTCACCACATATTTCTATTATGTTTTTTATTTACATACCCTGAATTAATTTTATAGTCATTAACATGAAAATAATTCTTATTTGCCCTTCCATTTGAGGATATCTCTTAAATTGGGTTTATGATTCAATTTTCCAATGTGGTATGGGTTTTGTGATACAATTTCATCATTAATTTTGATTGTTTTCGATTATGTTTCGGATGATGAAATATTATAACCCATCTATCAATAAAATACTTTATTTTATTATCCCATTTTTATGTAATTAGAATAAAATTTTAAACTTATTATCCCTCGCTTTATTACCTCACTTTTTCAGAAGAATATTTTTAAGAATAATAATGATTATTTAGCTCTTTAGTTGAAATTTATTTCATCCAAAAACATTTTTATAAAAATATTTTCAACAAATTATTTTTAACATTCTCCAAATGAAATAATAATGAAATTTTTCCCATGTTTTACATTTTTTTAAAAAAACTAAATGAAATCTTCATGTGATTTTATATTCATTTCCCACGTGGAATTTACTAAAAATTTGAATAGAATTGTTGAATTATAGTCTATGATATATAAAAAATTCCCACATAATGAAATATATATATTTTAAATATTCCTTAATAATATTATATTTATATTTGAAAATAGAATTATTTTGATAATTTATTATTTTTTAAAATGTGTTTTTAGAATTTAAAATGTTATTTTTATCATTAAATACAATAAATGATTCATAAATATTCATTTTAAGGTTCCATTCAAAGTTTTAATTAAAATGATTTTTAATCTTTTTTATATTTTATTATCTATTTTTAATGTGTAAAGTATATTTTCATGAAATATATCTTATTTTATCTTTCAAAATTATTTTCAATCTTTAGTGAGAACCTTTGATGTCTCGCATGATTTATAATGGTTATGATCCAAGGATAACATTATTATTCTATCCATGGATTGTTTATGTTTATGATGAAGGATTTTTTATGAAACCTAATTCCCTTCCATGGGTTTTTCATTGATGAAATGTTTAAGGAAACACATTTTTTTCTTGGGTAACCATATAATGAATAATTTATTGAGACCATTTCGTTTCATGGGTTCTGATCGAATAAATGTGTTATGAAACATATTTCCTTTCATGGGTTATGATAAGATGATTTTCTAAATATTCTATAAATCATAAGAATGGTTTTATTTATGATATGGTGGTTAACATATATCTGTGTATGATGGTTACATTATAACCAAGGAAAGTGGTTATGTTATAACCAAGGAAGATAGATTCGTTATAACCAAATTTAGGTGAAATCTAAATCTCCCTCTAATTCATTGCTTAATGATTGATACCTCAAGATATAAAGTAGAAAAAAATGGGATGTGGATATAATTCACTAAGGGACATTGTTCAATATGATATTCATGGAAGTGAAGCTTGAATACTATTATTGTTTGGGTGGTGAACTGATTCCACTATGGAAGCCTTGGTAATGATCCTAGACTACTGAGGAAATGATGTTTTATAAAGATGTTTAGGATAAAATCCCTATCTTATTCCAATTATATGTTCTCATGGTTCATGTTATTTTAATTTCTTATGATTTATGTCTTATGAGCCACTAATCACAATCACATGACTCAAGATTATGATCTCTCAATTTCAAGGTATGGATTTCAAATATTATGATCTAGTTATCATACACTTTAGCTCATGTTATGCTTACAGATCTATCCAGTTTAGCCTTTCTGAGTTTCTATGAAAAACAATTACGTTACTTTTACCCATGTTACATAGATTGGTTTTAATTAGGGTATTTATATGGAGAGTAATATACTAGAGTATCATTAGGGGAGATGATGAAAATATTTCCAGGAATAAGAATCTTTTGTGTCTAGTCTCAAAAGGTACCATTCATTTTGGTTCTTTAGGAATTTGTATGTTTAATGTAATTAATATTCATATGAAAAGTATTTAATAATCAAGGATGAAAAACCTCAGACACTATATCCTTCCATAAATAACTATTTCGCTGAATGATTTACAAAACCAAAGGATAGTACATCCATAAATGTAACCCAAAATTTTCTTAATCACAATAAACACTCATCCTATAATATCCTATGAGATTAAAATTAAGATCAAAATTAAACTCGTAAACAATTTATTGTATCAATAACTATTAAGTTTATCATTGATTGAGAAATATATTATTTCAAAATTGACACACCACTTTTATTTTTTTTAATTCTTATAACCGAAATAGCACTGGTAAACTACTTTTACAACATAAGTATTCAATATAAATATTTAAATATTTGGTTCCATAAATGTTCTCATATATTATACAAAAAATATTTCCATTTGATTCTTGGGTTAATAATTACTATAATATTATATTAGAAGTGAGTTAATTATTCCATAATCCATGTAGTAGGAGATAATAAATGCTTAAAATCATTACAAATGTCCCTCAAGGATGAATAATAATATTTTCATTTTGATCATTCATAAAAAATTATTAATAAAATTCACCTTTTGTGGAGTGAAAGATAATTTTCCCATAATTATAATGAATCAATTCAACCTTTTTGATTTTATAATATTTCAATTTATCTATTATATTCAGATATTTTGGTGGATTCTCATCCTCATCAGACCCTAGATTGGGGCATTCATTCATATAATACCCAAACCCATTTCACATGAAGTACTATATTGTGGGTTTTTAATTATATGGATATTTATCTATATTTTAATTATTATCTAACTTGATCAAATCATTTAGATATTCAATTTCTAGATGTCCTTTTGATACACATCTAAAATATTTACTAGTCTTCTAACGAATTTTTCTCCTATTTTTTCTACCAAACATCAAACATAAATAGAAGCTCATATTATACACTCAATGGTTCATAGTGTTTTCAATGAACTCTATCATTAATTTATTATCGAAATCATGTGATTTATGGGTAATTACAATCTACATTTCCACAATTAGAGCGCATAATATTATTTCTCCATAACTATTGTAGTCTCATGTGGCCAACTCTGTAATAACCCAAAAAATTATAAATAAAATTAACTTAAAAAATTAATTACATGTATTATTATAAAATATGTATATATAAAACACATTCACTTATTTTGTTTCATAATATTTTAATGAATTTAAAATACTCTTAATCATCATTACAGTTGATAATTTAGTCATTGAATAGTGACAACATGATTAGTATAATTATACGGTATTAAAAAATCAAATTGACACAAAAAAATGAAGTGATGGCCTCAACTAGTTGGATTATACCCTATAAATCCAATTAATAGTATCTTATAAGGGTGATAGTATCAATTGAATTTTATCATGACCAATACAATGTGGAAATACAAAATATTATGCATGATAGAAACTGGTTATGGGAGTAGTTCAAGCTCATCGAGATCATGACCCAAACCATATTTTCTGAACCACCCCATGACGGTATCACCATCAGGACCCTAACTCTAATAGGGTTTTATGCTGTATTTATGGAATATTTATCATGACCCTTTCATTTTGAGTATGTAAATTATTTTTTATAGAATTATGAATATAATTTCATCATATTATGGTTACTTTATAAATGAATTTTTAATTTATAAAACACACATTATATATCTGTATATTATTAAAATTACATAAATGAATTTATTATGATTAATTAAGGGATTTTTTAAATGAATATTAATTTATTAAAAAATTATTATTAAATTACTTTTATTAAATATGAATGATCATATAATTTTTCGAAGTCTAATTTAATTTTATATAAGGTTTTAGAAATTATTGTTATCAAAAAAATCCATCATTTCAAAATAAATATTGATTAATATTTTAAAAATGAAAATGAAAATATTTATAAAATTGTTTAAATAAAATGAATATTATTTTATGAATTATAATGTAGAAATTATCAAATGGTGAATTTTTTAAAATTTTCTGAGACATAAATATTTTCTTGTAAAAATTTGAATGTTGTATAAATATACTTTTTATTATGAAATAATAATTTCCCAATGTGGGGTAATAAATACTAAAAAGGTTATCCAGGACCATCTATATGTTATAAATTTATAATAATTTGAAATTATTTTTATTTTATTTATTTTATAATTATTTTATGAATCCACCGTAACCATAAATATATTTTAAGGTTTCAAAACCATTTATTTAAGTGTATGAATCACCTCCATATAATAATGTGTATTAGTTTTTTTGGAATATTGATATATAAAATAATGATGACCAATACCATTTGGTATTAAACATGGGAGAACCCATTGGAAAATTTGTGGTTTTGTTTATTTTATTATGTAGAGTCCAAAACATAATTAATAATGAAATCACCATTTTTCTTAATAAACACTACCAATATCTAATTAATCTCTACTAAAACACCTTGGGGAACATCCATAATCTTCCCTCCACTATCTATATTCTTCCCAAGTAATCCCTAATCTATCTTGAATCCACTCCCAAGAATTTGGAGTCAAAAACGAAACTAACGAATCTTTTCTTTTCTCCTCTTTGTTAAATGGTCTTCTTTACCTTAACTATTTTATCTTAATTTGTATAATGATGTGACACATTATTACAAATAAACATTAATTTTAAATATATTTTAAAATTTTTATATACCTCTTTCTCACCCATCAATGCATTTTTTTATTTTTTTTGTGACATCATTATGCTATCAAAATTTTACTATTATATTCCATGCCAAAACAATTGTGTAGTAACTACCATGTCAGTCTCCTATAAGAGGTATTAAAATTTATAAACTTTTGAATATTTTAATTATTATATACATGTATTTATACACCCTACTTGATCATGGAATAAAATATTATGACTAATGAATCCATGATTAATTATTTATGTTGAACACTAAATCATAATAATTTAATGAATCGGATGCGTGTGCCGATAATTATATAGAGATACAATGGATTGGATAATGTTTAGTCTAATGAGAATGAAATTTAGGATATAGAGTTACCCTGATTCCGTTATGAGACTTTTTTCATCAATATTTCTTGGAATTTTAGACTCATACATTGTTTTTTATGTAGTGATTTCAGTTGTTAACAAAATTACAATGTCATGATAATCATGCTATATCATTAATTATTATTCGGGTTACATTTTCCTCATTGATATGAATATTTTCAAACTTACATCAGCTTAAGCTATGTTTATTTCCATTTTTTTATAAACCTCTTTGACGTTACAATTCATTAAAAGGGAATTTTCTTTCTATGTAGAATTTTACTAAACTTCAAAAGGAATGTTTTTTGAGTTTGTGGTGACAATGACGTCTCAACCGCCATAATAATTTTTCATCTTCCTCTATAAGAAATTTTTTTTTTAAAATAAAAAGAAACACCTAATTCTGTATTTTGGTAGTTTTTGTATTGAAAATTGTTTTGAAATTGATTTATTATTTCAATATCATAAAATGATTTATTTTGATATCAAATTACATGTATTTAGTGAAATATTTATATTTACCATATTTTATATGTTATGAATTTTTAATATTACTTGGACATTTTACGGGTGGTTACATGATAAACAAAATGATGGTTGGTGCCATGATAAACTAGGATGGGTGGTTACGTTATAACCTCTAATGCATTGGGTATGGATGTCGGTTGTATGATTATTCCATTTAGTGATATCTGATGAAGTCAACCGCATGGTTTTTCCTTTTAAGTATTTTTATGTCCCACGTTATCTTTTTTATGTTAGGTGTTATTTAAATGGTTTTTATTGTAATATTTTGGTTACACAATGGTAAGAAATGATTTTTTATTCAGTGAAGAGTATTTACTACTTCATAAAGTTTAAAAGTATTAAAAATGATAAAGTATTCATGGTTTACATGTTGTATTGAAAAACTTTCAGTTTTCCCTATTTGTGTATCCCTTACTATGCTTTTTATGTTCATCACAAGTTTTATTTTTTGAAATAATTTTCACAGGACATAAATTGGAACATGGTCAAGGATGGGAAAATGGAAAATTCATGCTATCTAAAACATCTAACAAGACATGACACTTTTTTTAAGAGTTTTTATTTTGTGAAAAAATAGAAATTGAGTTGAAGTGTATAAATATAATATTGATTTTTTATGTATATATTATTACCTAATTTTCTAATTCACTAAACCTGAAAAGATCCTCAATTTTAATTATATGTTTAATTCCTGATTATGTATTGTTTTATGGATGGGTCCTTATATCAAATGTGTTTTTATGTGTTTTATAATTAATATTTTCCAGAATAAATAAATTTATTCATTATAGTTCTTTATAATATATAGATGATTATGGGTGATCCCAACACATTTAATACTAATTGATGAGCCCAACATATCATAAATGAACATGTGATCCTGATAAATATTTTAATGTAGGCGAGTTATATATATCTCTCAAATGAATTGGGAAATGTTATTATCTTCAATGAAAACATGGGGGATGTTATATATAGTGGTTCATTTTAAGGATATCTCTAGGATATAGTTTTTTTATATTAGTGAATATGAGTTATGAATATGATTATCTAATTTTCCTAAAAATGAATGTAGTTAATTTTCTGGTTTATAAAGATTTTATTTTACAAAAAAGTATGTTTCATAGGTGGATATTATTTATTTTATACACTAAATGAATAAGATGAACATTTTATGCATTTTATTGATTTTTTATTTAACTAGAATAAAATAATTCTTATTTTTATATCATTTATAGAGATTTTTCCCCTCACACATTTTCAAATGATTTTTCATTTGTATTAAGGATGATATGAAATTTAAAAAAATTCAAATATCCAAATATATAAATTACCTTGAATAATGATGATAAGTCTTTTTAATGAACATATTTTAAGAATAAATGGATACAATGATAATTTTTAAATATCTCCATAACAATTATCTTCATTATGTTTTATAAGTATATTTATAACATTAAAATCAATTTATTAATAATTTAAAATTTCACTCCACTTTCATTTAATAGTGATCTTAATATAATAAAAAATAAAAAATAAAAAATTCAATCTCATGAATTAAATATCTTCAATTTTTAATAGATAAAAAGATGAAATGTGCCATTATAAATGGTTTATTTGAAATTTGAAGATATTTTACAATTTTATATTGATTTTAATTTTATGTGATTAAATATTGAAATTAAATATTTCTGAATGGATGACATAATGTTGGAGAAAGTTGTATAAAAATCATTTAAATGACTTTACAAACTAAAAAAGAAATATATTTTGGCTGATTTATAGTATATGATATATTTTATATTTATAGAAAATTATGTTATTATTAAAATTATATAGTCAAATTTCATTGTTATATTTATTAAATAAATATCAAAGAAAATGAATACGACCTAAAATAAAAATATTGGTATTTTATAATAATTAATATTTTATTAAATGATTTAAAATTTATATAATTTATATATTCTGAAATGGGGATTTTATATTATGATAAATATAAATCCTTATATATTTATGAATAATTTTTCCATTTATATTAACATTTAGGATTTACGTAGTTTAAAAAGAATTGATACTATATTAGTAATCAAAAAGGGTAATAGGGATTAAAACAAAGAGACTAGGATGAAAACATCACCTAAAATTTTACAAAATTTTATTGGATGAGTGGATTCAGACTACTAATCATGTTATACTCTAATTATATCAATTTGGAATAATAATATTAAATCTATATTCTCTCTCATATGATAATTTTTCTATCTAACATCTAATGGTGATTTTTCTTGGGGATACTCAGAATATCTCAAATCATTGGATGATTGAATGAAATTCAACGTTTAAGGTTACAAAAATTAATTTGGACATTATTAACCATGAAAAATAAGTAATATATGTAATTTCTGTTTGGATAATGGTGGAATAAAGATTTTCTGCAGGATCACTAGTAGTTCATCATTCTTGAGGATGATCCAAACCATTTAAATTTTGTTGAGAAAAAGTAATTATTTCCCCAATTTTTTCATTTTTTGGAAAAAACGATTGTAGAATAAAAAATAATGAAACTCAATGTTCTGAAAATGAACTCATGAATATGATCTATTTAATTTTAGGGTTTTCATATTCTGGATTACCTGCAAAGCCCTGTGGGGAATGGGTCCTAGAATTGGGTCATTGATAGCAGGACCAGTGTGGCATAGGGTTGTATATAATTATTTCATGTAATTTATGGATTGGAGATTTATAGGACATTTTTAATATTCTATGGGTATATGACCCTAAAATTAGTGAAGGGCATGATACTGATGAGATAATGATGACCTCAGGATTGGGTACGGGAACCTGGTGGTGAAAATTTTGGATATAAACTCTATAGATGTGGTATTTAATAATTATTCATTGAAAGTGATCCTAGAGGCCTCTAAAATTAAATTCATGTGTGGGATTGGTTAGTGTACCATATTGAAGTCTGATCAAAAGCACCTGAGTTGGTTTATTGGGGATGGTTCACGGTAACGATGGGATGAGAAGCTGTGGACAAAGATATTGATGACCATAGGTTAATGCTGAGTAAACCGAAGACTATAAGTGTGAATTTTTTGGAAGTCCATTGGAATTTTCTACAAATACAAAAATCATGGGAATTTGATTGATTGATGGAGATGAGACCTCCTAATGGAGGAAGATGACAAAGACCATAGGAAGTGTTATGCCATGAGCAGTTGAAGATATTGCAGAATCCTTCGGTGAATATTAGTGACGACCTCATGAAATATGTTGTTCTCTTAGGATTCTAGGTGTCTGACTCCCAAAAGATGTTGTGGGGGTAATTCTAGAAATGGCTAGTGATGATCTCAAATATGATGTCCTCAGAACATGGGAAGAACCCAATATTGATATTGATTGAAATTTTTTATCAGTCATTTCGCAAGGTCAGGATGAATTTGGGATAAAAATTTGACTATGGTCCATAATTGGTCATAGGGATGTGGAATCGTGTGACGTGATGGGATATTAATTTGAACTGAATTTGAAGCTGCATTATGTGGCCTTTGGTCATATATTATATGACTATTTTTTCAATATATCATTATAGTAAATTAACAGATTTATCGTTGTTTAATAAATATTGGCATATATATTCTCATCCCAAAATAAATTTTTGATCTATATTCATTATAAAAATACCATCCATGATAACATGAATATTATTTTATATTATTTTAATACTTTTTGTAATTCCAAGAGTACCTCTCCCTCACATATAATGGTCTCATCCTCTCCTGTCTTCCTTAAATCATTGGGGCACTATATATCTACCGATACATAACCAATTCCCTTCCTAAAAACCCTCCCAACATCGTATAGGTCTTAATTTAGAATAATATCTATCATATAGGGCTTAAGGTGTATTAAACATTAATTTGTGGGAAGAATTTTTTTTTGATTTTGACATTATTTTTAAGTTTTATTTCTTCATCAAATCCATTAAAAAAAAAATTTAACCAGTATAATATGATAAATTAAATATATCCCATATATTATGATTTTATTTTGTTAATGTATTCAGAATTAGAAAATACATTTCATTAAATGTGAAAAGAAACTATAATTTGTGTGTACAAAAGAAGGCCACAACATGAAACAATGTAATTTGTTTCCCATCACCATCTCTCAAGGATTCATAAAATGATAGATTTAATTAATATATATATATATATATTATGAAAATGTACTAATTATTTAATTCTAATATATCATCATGTATATTTAACTTCAATCCATTATAAAATTTTAACATCATTCATATGTACTTGTGGCTTATAACCTCCTTGGATGATGTTCTTTTTTTCCCACTTATATGCCCATCCTTGAGGGTTATAAATAAATTTTCATGTTCAATAACGATGAATTAGGTTATGATTATTATTCTTATTTTTGGGGATCAAATACCACATTTACCATAGTTAACCTACTAAATTAATTTTGGACATATAAGCCAGATATTTCCAAAATGCCTTACTATAACATAAAATATTATATAATTGAATATATAAACTCTACTAAAGAAAGGAATAATAAAATTGAAAAAATTTATTATAAAATTAAATAATTAAAATATGTTAATTATTCACAAATATAAATTACATATATTAATGTTGACACCCCTAATTATGTGTTATTCACATTTCCATAAAAGATCTTAGATGTTTCAAAACTATGAACAAGAAATGGAATTCATTGCTTGATGGAATATAAAAGTGGTCCTTTAAATTTCTATTTTCATTACAAGGGGCATATAACATTTTCCCTTTACCATTTTACTTGATTAATTTCTATGTGTTAATGAAATCCACCTTTACCAAGAAAAATGTGTCGTCCAACACTAACAGGCCTATCCATATGAACCAAGGTTCATGCAAGAGTGGGTTTAAAACCACCTAAGGAAATAACCTAGCTGTATCAGAGAATAAGATGAGTTTATATATGATAGGGATAGTGAAATAGAGGAAGATCCACCCCATATGATGGAAATGTTGTAGAAGAGGGGTCCATTATAGGGTGGTTCCAGCAGTGGTTGGGAGCAGACCCTCGTACTCAATTCTGGTGACCATAGGTTCTACCATTTTTTATAATGTAAGTGGAAGCCACATAAGACATTTAATGATGTACAAATAGGTAGTGGTATTTATCTTTTTTCACATATAACATAGATAAAAAATGAATCACTCGATCAACCTATCTTGATCATACATTGCGATCTCATACAACTCACACTTGAAATGATCAGATCCCACAATATACTTTTTCAATATATGATGATAACATATATTAAAAAACCATCATCTTCAACATCCTTCTCACTCCCTATTCTTCCATACTCATGCACCACTTTCTCAACATAGTGAGGCAGCCTAATGTTTCTTGCATGATCACTCAATAATCACCATGGCTAGCTATATCCACTATATTAACAAAAGGAAACCAGATTGGATGTCCATACGATCGACATCCCCTATCTGTATTTTATTGAAGTTGTTATGTGAATATCATCTCATGATCCAATGTCATTTTATCATATGAATAAATTAATGTTTTCAGGGATATTTCCATCAATATTGTGAGTACCTTGGAATGAAAACATTATTGTTCGATAGATGTCCATTGGGACATCACAAGACACTATCATTCAATCACGTTATTATTTTCCCATGAATCTACAATCACATAATGAGGGTGAACATAACCTCATCCCTATGCAAATTCATACCCATAAAAAAATTTGTGCCATATATAAACATTGCTTCCCTAAAAAATCACATGTCATATATATGAGGTAGAGAATTGGATAAACAGTGGAAGATCTCAACTGCCTTTGAAAATTATATTTAGGTTATTATGGGTCTCCCATCATGAGAACTATCAGTGGGAATGAAACTCATCTTGTGATCACAACATCATCTGATCATTTAAATCAATATCATCTAGATAAGTCAACTATTTAATATCATTTCTATAGGAGTATGAACTCCCTACACTCATCCAAAAACTCACTACAAGGCTTCCATTTGGGTCATGTGATCAAATTACTGATAGAACCTCAAGGCACATGGTTGGAACGAAACACTCTTATTAGTGTCAGTATTCACACACCAATGGACATGTGTCATTAAATTCAAGGAACCCTTGGTCTCATGATTACTAACTATAGACTTGAAATCAATGGATTTAGTATACAACACTAGAATGGTCCCTCATAATGTGAAGGATGTTTTGAGAATGTTAACCCCATGCATGAATGTGGGTTGATATCCCCTGATCAAGGACCTTTTTTATGTATTCTTCACCTTCATGCACCCCTAGAACATTTATTTGGAGTCCCGTGCATTTTCACATAGATATCATGTGGTCACATGGGGATCATGTGATCACTGCTATGTGGTGTATGTGTGAATTCTTGACAAACAATTCATTATCATTTGTCAGTAAGAAGAAACACCCTATATATTTCAATACTTCTTTTCATGTCCTGGTGTTGTAGGATCAAGGACATGTGTACTAATATTCCACACACACCACCTCTTATAAAATGTGTTACTCCATCCATGATCTTGGTAGGTTTTTAATGAATCTCATGAATATAAAAACCAATCCAATGAAGAAAACTATGGTGTTAATTTATATCACATTAATTAATATATCTGTATGATTCATTATATAGACTCCTCACGACAAACAAATGGATTTTTCATGTGTATTAACCCATAGACATACTTTTCCCATGTGTACCATGTATTTATATGTAGGAAGAACCCCTTTCAAGACCTAAATAAGGTTATGTTAATTTTATAGTAGTGGGGCTTCATCTGGTTCCATCATATGAGAATCCCTCTACATGTATATCACTTTGAACCATAAAAGAACGCATTGTGACACCCTTCTGTCACCATGTCAACCGCAGGAGGCTCAGTAGTAACTTAATCCCTTAGTCATCTACCCCTAAATAATGTAAAATGGTTTCCCATATATCATTGAGTCTAGATCCCTTTAGACATGAAATCTCGACATTCAGGTATGCAGATGATCATAAGCATGTTTGTGATACCCTTCCACGAGATTACTTTCCCATCACACAATAGAAATATTCTTTATTGGTCTCATGATGTACTTGGGAAGCTGTTGACATGTCACATTGATAACAAGATAGTCCTGGAGTTGTTAATTTATATCTTGTGAAAGAAATTTAACATGATGGAATTTTCATGCGACAACCTACTAACATGACACCATTGTCAGGCTATTGAACATTGACATGTCAACATTTTCATATTACTGCATAAGGAAAATTTAGGTTTGTCTCACAATATCTTATTGGCAGGTCATCATTTTCATATGTTTACCAAATGACATGTAAATATTGTCATGCGACAATCCAATGATAGAAATCCAATACAATAAAATAACCACACAAATGAAAATGGATATGTCTGCATGGATCATGAAAAAGATATCCGGAACATCTACTTAAATCATCTAAATAAACTTGTACATGTCCGGAAGGCTCCCGTAGATGTATTTTCCATGTCATACAGACACACTAAACATTTAATGGTAGTCATATCCCCTAGGATAGTTTAACTCCATCCGGTGGGAACACTCAGACTTATACCATGTTGACCACCAAACAGGAACATTCCACCGCATACACATTTTATGGGGATTTTCTATAACGGTTTAAAGTTTCTCACTCATACAGTACTATTTCTACTATGATCTATTACATTACCTTAATTTCGTACAAATCAATTCTAACAGATCTTTCAAGGTCTCCATCTCTCTTTATCTGCAAAAAGATTGAGAATGTGTATGTAAAGGGAATCCATCCCAGTCTAAGCCCTAGCCTTACTAGAACCAAGAGTATAATAATTACATATCCAAATGTGATCATCCAAATTATTCCATCACTATTTTATGGGGTAAATAATCTATGATAACAATAATTCCTTAACAAATAGGATATGTAGGATACCTTCTTATGTCCAGATCCCAAACAGGAATCCACCCTGTTGTAAGTACATTTATATACCAAATATTCCTAACATTTGGGATTTTATTATTCTATAGAGTGTACCATCATTACTAATCAATTATAATATGAATATATTTTACATACATGGTCATCATTTATTGTGTAGACCCTAAATTCTCCCTCAAGTACCTCTAACCCATCAACAGGTTAGCGATGGATCGAACTATAGTGAATCAAATTATTGTTATACAATAGGATATATAGGAATCATTCATAGGTCTTGAGCTCAACATCATAACCCCTGTGATGATTTTATGAATATCATGATGAAAATTACCCCATTGTGGGACATTCATTGGGATTTATGTTTGATTACATATCATTTTCACTCAATGTTCCATACACCCAATGAGATAATCTAGGGTAGCCTTTAATGGATAAATCCCATCTAGGAACTCTATTCTCATAACTCTCTCATAATATATTCCCATATAAAAACAATATATACAAATATTCTATTCTTAATAGGATATTTAGGATACCTCTTCATGGCTCAAGACCTATATTTACATTCTTATTGCATGACGTTAAACTGTAAGGACTAGTCCAGTCAAATGACCTCAAACAACATCGAATGAAATATATGGGTTTGATTATTGTTGTTATAGTATAAATAAGATCCCTCATTTTGTCTCAATCCCATATCCTAGACACTATCTTTTCTATTTATATTTAAATAAAACCTAGAGTTCTGGAACATAGTTATAAAATGAAGCATCACAAATAAATGAGAGATTGATAGAAAACATGTGAGTTCTTAAGCATCATTAGGTCTGAAAGTCCAGAGTACCAACATCCATTGGAGGTATGGTTTACACTCAGTCATATATATGGGAACTATTGGGATTTTCTAGGTAATATTAAACAAATGGGAAACATGATTTGAGTGATTGAACAATGTATTGACCCCCCAACACAACCCAACAGTCAGATCAATCCCTTCCTGGTCTTTTCCATAGAAACATAATGGGGAAATCTATGTGAAATTGTATAAGTACATCATCCCTTTTCTTGGTTAATATGTGAATAAATTTCTACTAATCATTGGGAAATTTTGATCCACATTTGAGGGGAAAATGTTCTACCCAACAAGTTAATTTTAACTGCAAATAACCTTATATAAAAGTAAAGTACACCTATTTATCTTTAAAATGTGAAATTTTATGATCATATGTAATAAAATATTTAATGAATAGCTAAATGGTGTCTTATTTATTCTTATTATATTCAAGATTCATTATAATTGAAATGTCGTCATTGAATATGTTGAAATATTCTTAGATTTTTGGACATGATACTCTGGCCCAAAGGACCTGATGTACACTGTTACCAAAACTCCACTTCCAATGCTAGTTGGTGAATGTATCCATCAATGAGTAAAATTTCAACTGATCAATTCTCTCTTTTGAATAATCCCATGAAATAATTCATAGGATGAATTTCTACAAGATTTCATTCCCATGATAGGCTATAAAAGCGGATGTGGCCCATGTTACCACATTCAACCTCTATAGATTCCTCTCCCTAAAGCATAGCAATTCATAACAACCCTATATAAGGGATGTGGATGAGTACAATCACTAAAAAATCAATCACTCATGATATTCGTAGAAGGTACCACACATATTCTGATCACCATCAATAACACATGTCCTTGAATCAACTAGGAGATGTAGAAGAAGTTGTTCCTACCCAAACCACCTAATTTGTGGAATCTATAAAGAGATCACTCTAGAGGAATATAAATATTGATGCGCTAGAGATATATTATATCCTTGATACCTACAATACATCTGAGGCCCACATGTGTATCTTGATAGTGGACTAGAATCAATCCCAGATCATAACTACCCAGGATCTTCTATCTTCTTCACTTGTATCCTTTGTGATTGTGAAATCCCGGGTAGCATGCCGACCATAAAATAATGTGGATTTTTTACAATATTTTATTGTACTATAATATTCCACGTGGGAACTAACCCCTAAATTATTGACATGGGAACCAATCCCCAAAATAATATCATGGGAATCAACCCCTCAAATGATAAAGTGGGCACTGAACCCCCAAATGACATATTGGGAACTGAAATTCAAATTAACATACTCTATTATGGTAGAGCACCAATACGCTTTTCTATTTGTCATAATGGAAACAATCGGATCTAATAAACTTATAAAAGGATTTTGACATGTGCACCCAAGAAGTGAACATGAATGCCCTCCTCTATAATCTGAGCCACAATATGTTGGAATACCATAATCCTCTAGAATAGAGAAATAAGGGATCAATATTATCTTTTTGGATTCTTTAGATGACATTACTAACAATGTTTGAATTTCAAAGGGTAATAGTAATATATTATAAGACTAATGAATGAAATGGATTTAGTAACTGGATTCCAAACCAAGACTCCCATCATTATCCACCCTCTTTTCCATTGATAGAGTATTGAGTGTTTTTGTGGATCCTACTAGTCAACCACTTGATGATGAATAGTCAATTACTAAAGAGGAAAAAATTTCCCTACACCTACGACTGTATATGGATCTTCATGAAATGACTGGGGAAATTATCCAGAAATCTCCCCAATAAAATATGTACCATCTATTTCCTATGAGATATTTCCTTGAAGTGATGTTCCCTATCTCGTAGGTCTATGGGAATTTTCATACATTCATCCCCTCGTCTGGTGAAATCAAGGAATTGTTACACCTTTCCATATCTTAGAGTGTCTTGAGAGTTTCTATTTATTCCACCTATCCATATAGGGTATTATATAGACCATGTTTCTTAATATGTTTCGACAAATCCTCCAAGAGATTTAGGATCTTTTAATTATTGGAAAGCGTCTATGTTATCCAAGACCCACATAGATACAACTCCTTCCCCATGATAAATAATTTTCTGGACTATGCAGCTCAGACTCCCAGCTGAATCTTTCACTCGTGATAAAAAAACTATAGAAAACATTCATTATATATAGTATACCCATATATCTCTTGATTAATTACATAAATATGTATATTCCTTCCAATAAAGACATTTCCTTATGTAATTTAATTATTCCACTAGAAATGTCTTGATAGAGCTTCTGACATTGTGAAATCTGAGTGAGGTAAGGATAGTTGGCCATGATCCTCATTTCCCCTAGTATAAAACTCGCGGGCACAATATTGATGTTTTCTTTTCAATTAATGATTGCCTTTAGGTGCTTATGGTAAATGGGATGATGGTACCACCAAAAATAGAATTCATGCTCTTATCATATAGGAACTCTCAATTGGACACAAAAGAATTGTAGTAGATCATGAGCCACATACTTCTCTAGTAAAGGTGACAATAATTTAATAAAATATTAAACCAAGAATATTATTCCCCAAAAAACATGTCCCCATGTATTTTGGCATCGCCATGTAAAATGTTTTGGTTAAAGTCCCAACAATAAGGATGTTGAATGAGGTAGTTTTATTAGTACATGATATCCATTTCCCCAACCAACGTCATCCCCAAAACAAAATTTAGAAATTCTTGGTCTTCAATTTTTTTTTGATAGAGATGTATGCATAGTCTTAATACTGTTTAAGGATCCTGAAACTCATTAAATAGGAATAATATTCAACCAATACTCATCGTAATAGTCTCCTCACTAAATGGTAATATACCCACTTCCTTACCACAAGATATTAAACTACTTGCCTGATTAACTTGACATTGGATACTAAACTACACAATCTCCCACATCATTAATGCATCCTGTGAAAACTAAATGATTGTCATCCATGATACATGACACTAAACTAAATGGTCAAATTCCAATCCATATGAATAAAAGTACATTTTTTTTACATCCTAACTAAAATACATTAAACTGCATGGTCGCAGTCCTTTCCAAAAGATGTATAATTGTATTGTTGACATCCTTACATCAAAATGATAAAATACTTAGCTGATGTCCTTATCGTAAGATTTAGTAATTCAATGATGATTTCTTTTATAAAATATATTTAATCGAATGGATATAGTTCTTATTAGAGTATCATAATCAAAATGGAAACCATCCTTACTATATGACATTAAAACAACATGGTTTATAATTTCCTCATTAAATGATGTCATAATCCATGGCTCACATACTTAAAACATGAAATTATATTATTTATAGCTCATCCTGGAAGAAAAAGATTGATATTTATAGGGTCTCACCTATTTACCACATGATGTAAAATTTAATGAAATACATCATATCCACATGACATTAAATTATGACGCATCTAAATATATGCAAATAAATCCTCCCCATTAGGCATAAAGTATAGTTTTTTAAGCTCTATTGATATAGTAAAATATTCATCACAATTATATCAAAAAATCACAAATAAACCTCAGTCTCATGGTGATATCGTTACCCAGTAGGTCACCTCCCTAAACACTAAGATCTAGTTAGCAAGGGAACCTTGTCAAATGTGGAAGGATACGGAATAGAGGGATATTGATCATATCCCAACTAGTTCAAAAAATGTTTTCTTCACCATATATGGGTAGCATGAATATGGAATTTATAAATCCACACCAAATGCATAATGTTTATAAGAATTTCTTATTAGCACAATGAGGAGGGGAGTGGGTGAATATCCCCACATCAATCAATTAATTTGAAGAACATATTATTGTATATGAGAATGGACAACAAGAAATTCTTGTATGTACTCAATTGAAGTCCTAGTTCATTTCGACAATAATATAAGAGTTATGATAATATAGTCTACTGAAGATGTAGGAATTGGAATATATTTGAATCCCAACTTGTATGGAAGAAAAATTATGGGTAGTATGACCAAGATTCTTCTCCGAAGTAGGTACATACCATGGTCTTATATAAGAGAATTATTAGCATATTCTGCTACAGGAAATTGCATAAGGACCTGGGTCAAATCCCTATTCCAACTAAGGCTCACAAAGTGAGAGTGTAGAATGACTCAGGAAAAGAACAAATTTCTGTAAAAAAATCGGTGACATACTCAAATAATTCATGATTGGGATCATATCCTAGTTCTGACCGAAGCTCACAATGTAGGAGGTGCACATTCATTAGGAATGATATCATTAATGTCAAAAATCTACTCAAAATACTTAGGTAACATCTATGAGTAGGTTCTTACCCCTAATCACATTTTGGAGGTCTATCAGTCTATTCTGATTGGAATGCATATACTGAATGCGCTCATATTGTCATTATATATAGGTCTAACCAAGTGAGAGCAGAATATACCATTGAAAAAAGAACATACTACGATAAGAAATGATCAACGGGATAGTCCAAAGGAGTTCAATTGGGATCATATCCAATTTTAGTTATGGAGAACTATGTTAGACTGGATGACCCATGCGGACAAATGCATATCCCTTCTAGGGATTCTCATTAGCTTACTGTAATAACATCTCAGTAGAAGGATCCTAATCCTACGGGACTGGACTATTATTAATATATTATAGCATATGTCATTGAGAAGGATTATATCCCTACTCACCCTCAAAAAGCATAACAACATATGCCAACCATGATGTAGAATACGGCTCATACCCATCATGTTCAATGCCATGCGTCCTTTAGTTTTTTTGAGACAAATTCTCAAAACAGAAGTGTCTATAAACTCTCCAACTGATGTAGAAGGTTATCATTACCTTTATGGTCCTCTTCATAGTAGTGTGTACATGGATCACATGCAATTTACTCCCAAAATCTATCATTTTCATCCTCCCAATGGTAGTCTCTCCCATGGACATGGAAATCACCCTATTCTTAGACACCGTTTTAAAGAGGTCCTGAATGATAAGACACCTTCGTAATGAAAGGTTGTAAAGAAAATTGGTTTTAACCATATATTATGCCCCAAGAACCATTAGAACCTCTTCATCGTGGTTTGTAGGAGAACCCGAGATGCAACCTCCATGGTCTAACTAGGTAAATAGATATATATATATATATATATATGATTGATAAGTTTATTAAATTGAGATATAGAGGTTTTTAGTCTGAAATTACCGATGAATCTTGTCCAAACACACTACCACATCTAGTTATGAGATCCCAACTGAGTTAAAATGTAGTGAATGGTTTATATTTTCCTAAATATATTGATGAATTATCATATATTTGAGGATAAGAACATATATTATAATGTATATTAGGGTCACCCCAAATTGTGAGTTCATTATATTGTCGATTAGGCATGTCCGTATGATATATAGGGCAACACCTAGAATTGGAAGATCTTAAAAAATACATATGTCGTGTTGTCTCTAAATCACAAGAACTATCGGACTAATTGGGAATGTTTTCAAGGTGATTATATCTGTGGATGGGGAATGCTTTTCCTAACCACATTATTATAAACTGTACCAAAAAACCCTATAATTAATTCATTAAACTGACTAGCGTCTCTAATACAGACCCCCTGATGTTAAATTAATCGGAAGAAGTCCTCATAGCAAGATGGTAAATTTCATATCCTCTCATGTGATGACCACATGAAGTTCAACTATATTGATCACTTCCAAGAAACATGATGTTAAATTTCACGGAAGATATCCTCAACGAATAACAATAAAATTCATATGAAGAATTACCTGACCGATTATTCCCCACACACGATCTAAATCTATGAATTAGAAAGATTAAATAACCATGTCACTTTATAAGTTCCATATAGACATAGGCAATGTATTCATTAAAGAACTATATGTTGAATTATTATTACCATTATATTATACACATTGATGAATAGACCCCCATTCATGATTCCATCTATGACAATTAATTTCTTCCAGATTGGGTGGCCCTTATCCTAACCTCATGATGTTAAACTACATGGAATATGTCCTTAACCCATATTATAAAACTGCATGGATCCCAAACATAAATCTTCTTTCTTATCAAGTCACCTACCTCTGCACTACATGATATTGAACTACATGGATGATGTGATCTCTATATAACAATAAATTTCAAGGGTTTTTAAATGAACCAATTCTACTAATTTTTTCTCACACCATGAATGCCTCACATGAGCTTAGTAATTTTGTTATGGGTTTAACCAAAAGATTGATATATATCATCTGATTAGAGGGTTATCATGGTCCTTGATGAAAGACCACAGAATGAACACCCCACATAATTAATGCCTGATGATAAGATACATGGATTCTATGTGAATACATGTTTCCTGATTCCTACCCTCACAGGATATATAGTGACACTCAGATTTCTTGTCATGGGCCCAACTACCATAACCAGTGAGAGAAATACCTCCCTCCCTGTATAAGAGTTTGAATTGTGAGGGAATATTTTGTTCAGGAACTATGTGTGGATTGATTCCTTTTATCAAAGGATATGTATTGACATCCAGGCATCATTCAGGGGGCCATAACATTATTCACATTTCCCGTAGGGGAGCTTACGTCCTTGTCATACAACATTAAAATACATAGTTTATCAAGAAACATTTTTGGATTGATTCTAATCATCATATGATACATAGAGACTCCTAAATATGGAATCCTTCGACCAACTATAACAATCAATGGGAACATTTCCCCCCACTACTATGGGTTAGAACTGTATTGGATATTAACCACTCGTAAACTATATAATGCTTGATTCCAGTCATCGCATGATATGTAGTGAGACCCATATATCCAATCCCTCAAACATCTAAAAAAATCAATAGTAATAATTCCCCCATATATGTATGGTTAAAAACGGTGTAGATTATGTATTTCTTGATTGCTATTGTTTCAAGATACCAGGTGATTCCAAGATCTTGATCAAATGTCCCAGTTACAACAATCATCATGAAAATTCACCCTCAAATGAATAGAGATGAGATATACAATCACAATTTTATTACATATGAGTAAAATCTTTGTATGGATTTATTGTGAACATAATACACCTTGCACAATTATTATGATTGATTCCAAAGTCCTTTCTGCATGATGTTAAAATACAAGGAAAAAATTTCATATTTACCTTATGATGTTAAACTCCACGGAAAATGAGTATGTCACATACCATAAAAACTAAAAACCAAATACTCTCCAACTACATGAATTTAAAATTTGTTTCCTGTCACCCATTACTATTCTTTGTCCAAGGAACACAAGATCATGAACCTAGTGAACTATAGAATGGGTTTAATCTAATTTATGTTAATCCCCTCATTCTATAAATCAATCATTATGTATTTATTTCCATGGGGACTTGAAAACCTTTCATGACCCTTGAGAAGGAAAATATTTCTCTTTGTTTCAACCCACTAAACACTATATCTCTAGATATTAGGAAAAAATAGAGAAAAAATGTCACGACCCGCCCTTGGGGTCCGTGCCGTGACTACCCCAAGCCCGCCTTCCATAGGCCAGGGGCTGGCGACTAGCACCAAGGCGTAAATCCTGGTAAAAAGGGAAGGCATTGCCTTTGTAAAGTAAACAAACACCACAGAGTAAGCAAGCGGAAAGTAAACACTAAGTAAAAACAGAGTACAACTGAAAGTGCGGAAAAGTAAATGGTCCAGTATACAAACCCAAACTGAAAGTAAAGTACAACTCGAAAGGGAAAACAGCAACTGTAAGTAAAAGCCGCTACACTGAGCTGTCCACTGGAGATCCCACCTGAAGGGTGGGTACAGATAGCTCCACTGCTCCACGGGTCCCACCGTCTGCTCCGAGTACGTCCCGCCCAGTGGTCCACCTCCAGGTATCGTCCTGCTCTGTAAGCCTCAGCCAAGATCAACGCTGTCCGTCGTCTGCAACCAACACAACGTAGTGCGGGCATAGCCCATGCAGGGGTGAGTATAAGCTACTCAGTAGGGACCCCGAGACCCCCGAAGGTCTCCAAAAATACACAAAGGATAAACCACAAAGGAAGATACAATCACGAAGTAACAACCGACACTGCTTAGGTATATGCCCATACATATACCTAAGTCATCAATTCCAATACGCTCCAACCTCTGAGCCCGAGTACAACTCAGTCCACACAGGAAAGTATACGTATTCCACACAGGAAAGAAAAACGAAATCCACACAGGATAGAACAACACAATCCACACAGGAAAGTAACAGGATTCAGCTCACACAGGTATACTTCTTCAAAGGATGATAAACATGATCTCTGATCCATCTAAGTTGTCGGACCCACGAAGGATCGATAGGTAACTGACCTCCGCAAAGACCCACACAGGATCGGGCCCACACAGGACCTGTAGGCGCTGGTTCACACAGGACCGCTGAGCTCAAAGACCCACAGAGGATCGGACCCACACAGGATCGGGCCCACACGGGACCTGTAGCACTGATCCACGTAGGATCGCTGAGTGATGTAGTTGTCGTCGAATCCACAAAGGATCTATGTACTGTCATCGTCATAGTCACAGTAGCAGTCGCAGTAGCAGTCACAGTCGCAGCCAGCACTAGGGTTCCCGCACACAGCAAGCTCGTTCGGGAGGGTCCGCTCCACGAGCCGAGAGGCTGATACAACAACTGTCACAAAGTCTAGAGTTGATGTAACCAAAAGTTGTGTATCGCCAACAGGAACTCAACGCAACAGACGGCGCGTCGATCGGACGCCCGGTCTTAGAGTTATTGGATTTTTCGTCCCAGGGGCCCGGTTGGTTTTTAAGGAAAAACCAACCCGACCGTACTCCACCTGCGTCCAAACCTTGGGCGGAGTATTCCAGAAGATCCGCATCAATAAGACGAATACAACAAAGCTGACAACACATCAATCAGACGTCCGTATCTCAAGTTATGAGCGTTTCCGCTCCGAGGGCCCGGTTGGTTTCGTGTACGAACCAACCCAGCCGAACTCAAAGTAATCCGAAACCTGGAGTGAGATATACCGAATCCTCGATCCAAGGATCGCATCGATGCTGAAAGTTCGTCAATCGGAGCTCCGTAGCTCAAGTTATTGGCAAAAGACCGAAATCGATTCGAAAACGGGGGGTCCGGGTCCGGGCCGACCCAGCCCGACCCCCCCTGGGTCGGCCCGAACCGGGTCGACCCGACCCGGGTCCGACCTGGCCCGGCCGGCGGCGCGGTCCGGCGCGGCGGCACGGCCCGGCGCGGCGGCGCGGCCCGGCCTGGTGCCGCTGGTTGCCACGCGCGGGGGGCAAGGCCCCCGCTTCTTCTTAGCTGGCGGCGTGGCTAAAAGCCGCGCCTTTTGGAGAAACCGGCCCCCCTCGTGGGGGCCTGCCTTTGAGGAAAACGGGGGGCCGCCTGCCCCACTTTTTGAACCCCCCCCCCCCTCTTAATTGGTGGGGGGGGGGCATTCAAGTTGACCAGGGGAATTAAATTCCCCCGGTTTTGCCCCTTCCGGCCGGCCCACCTGGCCGGCCGGTTCTTCTTCAACGGGACCGGCAATGCCGGTCCCCTTCCGGCTTCCGACACTGGCGGCCCGGCGAGCCGCCGGTCTTCTCGTTCCGCCGCGGCCCGGAACCGGCCGCGGCCTTCGTCGTCCGGCGCGGTGCGACGATATCGCGCCCCTCCGCCGCGGCCCCGCTCCGGCCGCGGCACCTTCAGTTCCCTTCGACGCGGCGCGGCGGCGTCGCGTTCATGATGATCCTTCCACGGCACGGCGTGACGGCGTCACACAATATAGCCGTGCGATTCCCGCGTGTGCGACGGCACCACGCCTTCTCGTTCATCCACAAGAATATAAAATTAATCAAAACATAGGAGGGGGAATTCGGCCGTGTTTGTGCGGTCCGACCCCCCTCTCGTTAGATGATATCTCTTAAATAATTATCCTCACGTTTTTCATTCTAGAACCAAGAACGAGAATAAATAAATAATCCACAACAAACCCCTACCTCGGTTTCAAGTACGATGTTCGTCAACGACCTGCGGAAGACAACGTCGCGGAGCTCGGGCGTCGCTGTAATCATTCGTCAATTCTGTTGACGAAGAGGTACGTCCTAAGAGGTACGTCGTTGGTGAATCTTCGTAAGCCGACGAAGGAAGTCCGAGGAGGAAGCGGCGTTCCCTTTCGTTGGCACGGAAGGCATCATCGTTCTTCGGAAACAACCGGCTACGAAGAAGAGAGGAGCAGAGTTCTTCGTTGGAGCGCGAAGGTTCTTCGCGTTCTTCGTCAAAGTTGAAGAAGAAGAAGGAGCTCCCAAATCCTCTCAAGAAGGCTAGAGAATTCTAACCAAATAAAATAAGCTAAGGGCTTATTTTATTTACTCAACCAAACCATTAGAAATTCAAAGGTTTGAATTAAGACAACGCAACCCCTTTAATATCCAAACATGTCAAGTTAATTAAAAGAGAAGGTTAAGGGAGTTTTAAAAGAGAAGATGAAGAGTTATGCTTCGTGTGGGCCCCACCAAACTTAATCCTCCCAAGGGAGGTTATGTGGATGTGGGTCCCACCTTTAACTCCCTTTGGGAGAAGTTAACAAACAAAATAAATAAAAAGTGTTTCCACATTTTTATTTAACTTCTTATAATTTCTCCCAAAACTAACTTTCGTCCCGCATAAAACGCAACCTCAGAAAAGGTCTCCTTAAGCGAATAACGGTGCTGCGAGTTCATCGGTGCCCTCGGATTTCAATTCCGAGCACCGGATCAAAAGTTAGAAATTCCCGCTCGTTCGTTCACTGAACGTACCCGAGCCAAACTTCGGAAATTGATTCCGGGAACTCCGGGCCTCGGAATCAAGTGCCTTCAGAAACCGTGCTCTTGTAAAATTCCAAAGAAAATTAAGAAAAATTTTCCTTGAATTTTATGGGTCTTTACATTACTCCCACCTCAGGGCTTTACATCCCCGTAAAGATACATCAAAAACATGGGGAACAAATGAGGGTACTGACCACGCATCTGATCCTCCCGCTCCCAAGTGCTCTCCTGGAGGTTCTCATGCTGCAATCTGATGCGCACAAGAGGAATCGATCGCCCACGTAGGACCCGCTCCTATCGATCCTCTATCTCCAGCGGGACCTCCGTAAAAGTCTCCCCATCGTCAACGTCAAGCTCCCCATGGTCAATGATGTGCGTCGGGTCGTGCACGTATCTCCTCAGCTGAGATACGTGGAAGACGCCGTGCACCCGGTGCAACTGAGGTGGTAGAGCCAGGCGATAAGCCACCTCGCCAATACTGCTGAGGACCTGGAAGGGTCTGATGAACCGCGGAGATAACTTGCCACCTCGTCCAAATCTCCGAATACCACGTCGAGGTGAGACCCGCAAGAAGACGTAGTCGCCATCCTCGAACTCTAGTGGCCTCTGCCTCCTGTCAGCGTATTACTTCTGCTGGCTCTGAGCTGTCCTCATCCGCTCCTGGATGACCTGGACCTTCTTTGTCGTGTCCTGGACCATCTCCGGTCCCACAAGTGCTGACTCCCCTGGGTCTGTCCAGCACAAAGGAGATCTACAAGGTCGGCCGTACAACGCCTCGTACGGTGCCATCCCGATAGTGGAGTGGTAGCTGTTGTTGTACGCAAACTCCACCAAGGGTAGGTGGTCCTCCCAGTTACGAACAATGTCGAGGACACATGTGCAGAGCATGTCCTCGAGATTCTGAATGGTCCTCTCCGTCTGACCATCCGTCTGAGGGTGAAAGGTTGTGCTCAGACGTAGCTGCGTCCCGAACGCCTCCTGTAACCCCTTCAAAAGCCGGGAAGTAAAGTGAGAATCTCGATCGGAGACGACAGATCATGGCACGCCGTGGAGCCGCACAATCTCCTGAACGTAGAGACGTCCCAAGCTTTCCACTGAGCCCTGCTCTCTGATGGGTAAGAAGTGTGCCGACTTGGTGAGTCCGTCAACAATCAACCAGATGGAGTCGTGACCTCTGGAAGTGCGTGGAAGTCCAGTCACGAAGTCCATATATATCCTGTCCCACTTCCACTCCGGGACCTCCAAGGGCTGTACCAAGCCTGATGGTACCTGATGCTCTGCCTTCACCTGCTGGCAGGTGAGGCATCAAGAAACGAACTCTTCCACAGCCTTCTTCATGCCTGGCCACCAGTGCTGTCATCTGAGATCCTGGTACATCTTCGCCACTCCTGGATGTACCGCCAAAGGAGAAGTGGGAAACTCTCTCAGCACCTCCTCTCGCAAAGAGACTGGTACCGTGGTACGTCCTCCGAAAAGGATGTTGTGCTCTGCTCCAAGGGAGAAACCATCAGGTGCCTGTCCCGAGGATATCTGTGCACGACGTGTCTCACAGTCAGCGTCCTCACGCTGTGCCTCTCTGACCCACTGCAGTAGTGGAGGGGTGACTGTGAGAGACTGGAGGAAGGCTGCTCCATCTCTATCCATGAAGGATATCTTTAAAGAGCCTAGCTGCTCCGTCGCCTCCTAAAGTAGCTGAATGCCCATCCTCCTGCTGAGGGTATCGGCTACCATGTTCCCCTTCCTAGGAGTATAGAATATCTCAAAGTCATAGTCCTGGACGAACTCGAGCCATTTCCACTGTCTCAGGTTCAGGTCCTTCTGCGAGAAGATATACCTGAGACTCTGATGATCAGAAAAGACTGTAAAGCGCTTGCCCATCAAATAGTGCTGCCATTTCTTCAGAGCGAAGACCACTGCTGCTAACTCCAGGTCATGGGTAACGTAGTTCTGCTCATGCGGTCTCAAATGACGTGATCCATAGGCGATCACAGCCCGCTCCTGCATCAGAACACATCCGAGTCCGGTCCCTGATGCATCGCAGTAGACTACGTACCCTACTCCCTCCTCAGGCAACCTCAAGATAGGTGCGCTAGTCAATCTTTATCTCAGCTCCTAGAAGCTCTGCTGACATCTGTCTGACCACACGAAGGGTTTCCCCTTCCTCCTTAACGTACGACAAAGTTGCAAAGATTTCTCCTTTGCCGAAAAGTGAAATCCGGTATCATCCCCTGGATGAACCACGTTCCTTGCCTAATACAGTCAATCCCGTCATGATTAGTTAATTGATGGCATGGATGACGTCGTAAGGCCTCGACGTTGCTACCAAGAGATCCAACCGTTACTCTCGCCTCCAAGGGTTGAGTCACACTGTCGGCATCAGTGTGTGGTCATTGGGTTTCCTCCAGTAAGAATCTCGCAAGTGAGGGTCAAGTCAACAGTTTTTTTAACTAGCACCTCTTAGTAATAACAAATAAAAGACAAGAAAAAAAAAGTCACCAAGGCAAGTATCTTTTATTTCTTCATCTTAAATTACAAGGACACAAGGCAACACAATCTACGAAGCTAGAGGCATTACGGGCAAAGGCCTCTATGCCTGGAGCTAGTCCCGCACTAGTCCACCCGCTTCCAGAGCTCCATGACCGTAAGCTTCAGCTGCCTGAAGTTGTGCTCTCCCCTGAGGTCGGGGTGGACCTCCTTGTGGTGGTGGTGGTGGAGCCTCAAAGCGTCGCCCACTACCTGCTGCTCGGACAGCTCCTCTGCCTCGTCTGCCTCCTCCCTGCAGACCGCCACGGTCGAACCTTTGTCTCTGCCTAGGTGGTTCCTCAACCATATGCTACTCCTCTGCATGGCGTATCAGGCAGTCACAAGCCATGTGGCCCTGACCGCCGCACGAGTAGCATTGTCTGCCTCTCAAAAGACTGGCTCCGTGCTGTGTGCCCCGCACTGCTGAGCCAGTGTCCTGAGGTCGTCTGCCTGAAGGTCTGGTCTGCCTGGACCCCTGAGTCATCCATCGACTGCCAGCCGTAGAAGACTCTGCCACATGCTGCCCTGCGGTGGGTCTCGGCGCTGGTGTAGACTCAGCAAGGAAGCTCTCGATCAAAAGGGTCTGCTCCAGTACTCCTGTCTGAGTCGGTAATCTGAGGGAGATCAGCGATGCCCTGATCTCGTGTCTCAAACCCTGCTCGATGGTCCGGGCCCAGAAGAATGGGTCCCGTACCATGTCGGTCGAGTAGCATGAGAGATCAGTAAATCTCACCGAGTACTGAGCGACCGTCATTCAGCCCTCCCGCAGCTGAAGAAGCTCCTGGATACGCACCGCACGAAGGGTGGCTGGGACGAACTCCGAGCGGAAGAGGCTCTCAAAGTCCGTACAAAGTAGAGATTCCTCATCGTGCACCTGAAGCATCAATCTCCACCATCGGCCCGCTGCTGCGTGCAGTAGGCTCGCAGCGAGGATCACCATGAGGTCTGCTGGTGTCCTCACTAGCCTGAAAACTCGTACCACTGCCTCCAGCCAATCCTCGGCTACCTGGGGGTCCGTCTCCCCACGGAACCTAGGCGGTCGCTGGCGCTGAAACTCACGCAGTGCGCTGAGGCGACGTGCATCATCAGCGGCTGGTGCTGGAAGCATCGGTGGCTCGATGGGTAGAGCTACCGCCGGTGACACTGCTGACAAAGGGCCCTACACCGAGGCCTCGTCGCTCGGTGGGCTATCATCACACTCGACTCTCAGAACCCTAGCTGGCTGCCATCGTGGGGACATCCTGAAAAGGAACAGGTGCGCCACGGTCAAACAGTATACCTAGTGAGCTGACACAAAGTAATCACAAAGAAAACGTTGAAACACACATGCAATCAATGTTTTCGTGCATTAAGTCAGAAATAAGAAGTCATGGTCCTGGTGTACGGATATGTCGGCCGCCGCACCAACACTGGACTCCCTGGACTGATAACCAAACTCAATACGCTAAACATTATTGCTTTACCTAGAAAAGATCAGAGTTCGCGGTAGAACCGAACTCCTCTGATACCAATTTGTCACGACCCGCCCTCGGGGTCCGTGCCGTGACTACCCCAAGCCCGCCTTCCATAGGCCAGGGGCTGGCGACTAGCACCAAGGCGTAAATCCTGGTAAAAAGGGAAGGCATTGCCTTTGTAAAGTAAACAAACACCACAAAGTAAGAAAGCGGAAAATAAACACTAAGTAAGAACGAGTACAACTGAAAGTGCGGAAAAGTAAATGGGCCAGTATACAAACCCAAACTGAAAGTAAAGTACAACTCGAAAGGGAAAACAACAACTGTAAGTAAAAGCCGCTACACCGAGCTGTCCACTAGAGATCCCACCTAAAGGGTGGGTACAGATAGCTCCACTGCTCCACGGGTCCCACCGTCCGCTCTGAGTACGTCCCGCCCAGTGGTCCACCTCCAGGTACCGTCTTGCTCTTCAAGCCTCAGCCAAGATCAACGTTGTCCGTCGTCTGCAACCAACACAACGTAGTACGGGCATAGCCTGTGCAGGGGTGAGTATAAGCTACTTAGTAGGGACCCCGAGACCCCAGAAGGTCTCCAAAAATCCACAAAGGAAAAACCACAAAGGAAGATACAATCACGAAGTAACAACAAGCACTGCTTAGGTATATGCCCATACATATACCTAAGTCATCAATTCCAATAAGCTCCAACCTTCGAGCCCGAGTACAACTCAGTCCACACAGGAAAGTATACGTATTCCACACAGGAAAGCAAAACGAAATCCACACAGGATAGCACAACACAATCCACACAGGAAAGTAACAGGATTCAGCTCACACAGGTATACTTCTTCAAAGGACGATAAAGATGATCTCTGATCCATCTAAGTCGTCGGACCCACGAAGGATCGATAGGTAACTAACCCCCGCAAAGACCCACACAGGATCGGGACACACAGGACCTGTAGGCGCTGGTTCACACAGGACCGTTGAGCGCAAAGACCCACACAGGATCGGACCCACACAGGATCAGGCCCACACAGGACCTGTAGCACTGATCCATGTAGGATCGCTGAGTGCTGTAGTCATCGTCGAATCCACAAAGGATCTCTGTACTGTCATCGTCGCAGTCACAGTCACAGCCAGCACTAGGGTTCCCGCACACAGCAAGCTCATTCGGGAGGGTCCGCTCCACGAGCCGAGAGGCTGATACATCAACTGTCACAAAGTCCAGTGTTGATGTAACCAAAAGTTCCATATCGCCAACAGGAACTCAACGCAACAGACAACGCGTCGATCGGACACCCGGTCTTAGAGTTATTGGCTTTTTTCGTCCCAGGGGCCCGGTTGGTTTTTAAGGCAAAACCAACCCGACTGTACTCCACCTGCGTCCAAACCTCGGGCGGAGTATGCCAAAATATCCATCTCACTAATAGGAATACAACAAATCTGACGGCACGTCAATCGGACGTCCGTAGCTCAAGTTATGAGCGTTTCCGCTCCGAGGGCCCGGTTGGTTTCGTGTACAAACCAACCCGGCCGAACTCAAAGTAATCCGAAACCTTGAGTGAGATATACCGAATCGACCGTCTTGATCCAAGGATCGCATCTCTGCTGACGGTTCATCAATCGGAGGTCCGTAGCTCATGTTATAGGAAAAAGACCGAAATCGATTCGAAAACGGGGGGTCCGGGTCCGGGCCGACCTGGCCCGAGCCCCCCTGGGTCGGCCCGGCCGGCGGCGGCGCGGCCTGGCTCCGCTAGGTGCCACGCGCTGGGGGCAAGGCCCCCGCTTCTTCTTAGCTGGCGGAAAGTCTAAAAACTGCGCCTTTTGGAGAAACCGGCCCACCTCGTGGGGGCCTACCTTTGAGGAACACGGGGGGCCGCCTGCCCCCCTTTTTGAAACCCCCTCCCTCTTAATTGGGGGGGGGGGCATTCAAGTTGACCGGGGGAATTAAATTCCCCCGGTTTTTCCCCTTCCGACCGGCCCACCTGGTCGGCCTGTTCTTCTTCAACGGGACCGGCAAAGTCGGTCCCCTTCCGGCTTCCGACACCGACGGCCCGACGAGCCGCCGGTCTTCTCGTTCCGCCGCGGCTCGGAACCGGCCGCGGCCTTCGTCGTCCGGCGCGGTGCAACAGCACCGCGCCCCTCCGCCGCGGCCCCGCTCCGGCTGCGGCGCCTTCGGTTCCCTTCGATGCGGCGCGACGGCTTCGCATTCATGATGATCCTTCGACGGCGCGACGTGAAGGCATCGCACAATATAGACGTGCGATTCCCGCGTTGTGCGACGGCACCACGCCTTCTCGTTCATCCACAAGAATATAAAAATAATCAAAACATAGGAGGGGGAATTCGGCCGTGTTTGTGCGGTCCGACCCCCCTCTCATTAGATGATAACTCTTAAATAATTATCCTCACATTTGTCATGCTAGAACCAAGAACTAGAATAAATAAATAATCCACAACAAACCCCTACCTCGGTTTCAAGTACGATGTTCGTCAACGACCCGCGGAAGACAACGCCGCGGAGGTCGGGCGTCGCGGTAATCGTTCGTCAATTCTGTTGACAAAGAGGTATGTCCTAAGAGGTACGTCATTGGTGAATCTTCGTAAGCCGACGACGGAAGACCGAGGAGGAAGCGACGTTCCCTTTCGTTGACACGGATGGCGTCGTCGATCTTCAGAAACAACCGGCTACGAAGAAGAGAGGAGAGGCGTTCTTCGTTGGAGCTCGAAGGTTCTTCGTGTTCTTCATCAAAGATGAAGAAGAAGAAGGATCTCCCAAATCCTCTCAAGAAGGCGAGAGAATTCTAACCAAATAAAATACGCTAAGGGCTTATTTTATTTACTCAACCAAACCATTAGAAATTCAAAGGTTTGAAGTAAGACAACTCAACCCCTTTAATATCCAAACTTGTCAAGTTAATTAAAAGAGACGGTTAAGGGAGTTTTAAAAGAGAAGATGAAGAGTTATGCTTCGGGTGGACCCCACCACACTTAATCCTCCCAAGGGAGGTTATGTGGATGTGGGTCCCACCTTTAACTCCCTTTGGGAGAAGTTAACCAACAAAATAAATAAAAAGTGTTTCCACATTTTTATTTAACTTCTTATAATTTCTCCCAAAACTAACTTTCGTCTCGCATAAAATGCAACCTCGGAAAAGGTCTCCTTAAGAGAATAACAGCGCTGCAAGTTCATCGGTGCCCTCGGATTTCAATTCCGAGCACCGGATCAAAAGTTAGAAATTCCCGCTCATTCGTTCACTGAACGTACCTGAGCCAAACGTCGTAAATTGATTCCGGGCACTCTGGGCCTCGGAATCAGGTGCCGTCAGAAACCGCGCTCCTGTAAAATTTCAAAGAAAATTAAGAAAAAATTTCCCTTGAATTTTACGGGTCTTTACAAAAAAAGTAGTCATAAAACTCATAGGTCCTACTTCATAGCCCTAATAAATTCCATGATATAGTCAATGTACGTCTTGGTTTGGGAAAAAATTAGAGTAATGGTATTACACATCTATCTTTATGATATCATGGTTACAAGGTGGAGACATTACATTTAGGGGTTTTAAAAACATCATGAGTCATAGGTTTTACATAAATCAATCTTCAATATTTGAGCTCCATGGGTCATTCAAAAAAATTCATAGAAATTTGAATGGAAAATGGATCTCTCTATTTGAAATTTGAGTTGATGTATAATGGTCTTTGAATAGCCAAAAAGAGACATCATGGCCATATATAGTGGTATTTATGATTCATTTGAGTATGACATCACCATGGTAGTATCAAGAACCTGCGGATGTTCTGGACAATTTCTTGTAAGACTGTCACCTAACATCTTCATGGACCAAGCACTTTAAATAATGATTTAAAATCAGAATAACTAAATTATTCATGTGTATTTTACATACTCAATGATAAAAAACCATGTATTGTACTTTTTCTGGAACATGGAATGAGACACTCCGTTATCAGACCTTTTGATGGCCTACACCTCAAAACATAATACCATGAAGAATACGTACTAAGCTTAACAATTTAGATATAAAATTAAATTGAATTCAAAAACACTTACTGGGTGGACTTCACCTCATATCCCACTTCATTATCCAAACTCTTGATTCATAACAAATCCTCTATGGACCATGTAAAGGAGTGGGGACAAACTCTACTTGGCCATGCACATAATCACTATAGACACATACATAAGGGATTTGAACTCACAAATAGAGGTATCTCATCCTTTTATGAATGAGATACATTCCTTATGAACCCTAGTGTAATTTTGGAAAAACGCATAAACATAGTGTGGTTTGGGTTAACCCCTCTACATATTTCCCATTTAATGATTCACTAATTCAAGAACCTGGAAACATGATTTAAACAACCCATATTACAACTATCTCAGTATTTTCAGCTTCTGTAATACAATCACCAACAATATATAATATCCTTGAAATATTCCTAGACCCATTGGAAATGAGTGGGGAAACATCTGTTTGACCATGATGTTGATGCATAAGGGAATTAAATGACCAACAAAAGGTATCTCATGTAGAAAATAAAATCCAATCACCATGACCCCTGGAAACATTTTTCAGGAACATATAAACTTAGGGTGTGTTTGGTTATCATTATTTTGTACACCACATATTCCATACACAACTTTCAAGTCCTTGTATGAAGGATTTAAACAGCATGACATCTCACAATCAATGCTAGAATAATCTAAACTATAGTAATAGAATTTCAAAGATATAATTCAATAAAACTCAAGCTATAAAATGATAGAGATAAAATAAACAGAACTACTAGTGATAGATTTTCTTATCTAGAAGAATCTAAACTACAACAATGTAAAGGATCAATCTAAAAGGCCCTAAACTATAACCCAACCACAACAAAAAAATTTAAAATTAATTTTTTTTCAGAGAAAATGTGTGTTATATTGTAACATAAAATACAAAAACATAACAATTTAATAATGATGTGAGTATAATGGGGAATGCTATAATCAGTATTCAGTCCTTTTTTTCCAGTGGTCAATAAAAACATTGAAAACTATTCTATTGTAAATATTTTTTACATTATAATTTTAATGTAGAAATGATAATGAATAACTAATTCAGATACGAGAAATGATTCTATAAACTATTAACGAGATGCCAAATAAATCCCATTTGTTGGATATTGGGAGGGTTATAACATCACATGGGTTCTGTCTAAACCAAACCCAATGTGAGCATTAATAATTGAAGCTATAATGAAATCCATTATTGGCTAAGTTCAAGTAAGTGGCAATTACCACTCGAGAGTTATTACTCGAGTCACCCCATAAATCTATCAAAATCAAAATCATTTCCCCTATGTCATACATGTGTGTTATAATGGTTCATGATTCAAGGATCTAATTTTATAATGGCTAAATATATTGTTTAAGAAAAAAATTTATTCAATTAATTTCTATTTTAGGAATATATTTTCTTAATAAAATTGATATGGAATTTGATAGAATGATTTTTTTGTATGAAATTATACATTTAGAAAATGATATAATTATACAAAATAAATTTATATATTATGAACATTACTTATTTTAATTAAATATAATTATAAAAACACTTCATTTAATATAAATGATAATTTTATTTTATTTTTTGCAAGTATCATAAAATATTTTGTGATTTTTCAGTCTTCTATTATATTTAATAAATATATATTGGTATTTTTAAATGTTTAAAATCTCATATTTAGAGAAATAATATGATATAATAAATATAATTTTGGAAACCCTCACTCCCAGATTCAGTTATGGTGAATTTATATGATTTTTCTAGAATACATAATTTGTTTGATAAATTTAAAAATACAGTTTGAGTTTCTTCGTATGATTAACGACTTCATAATTGTTTAATAATGATTGAATAATTATGTTAAAAAAATATATGACTAAAAATATATTACATTATTAGTATAAATTATTTTATTTATTTTAATAAATTTCAAAAAAAAAATTATTTACATTACAATGCCATAAATTGAAAATTCTACATTTAAAACATTTGTTTTGTTGAAACATTACTATTGTAGGAAAAAAGTAATGTAATATTATTATAGACTCATGAGGAATATGATAACGTATTAAATTAACCAATTATAAAAATCATGGGAAAATGTAATGGGCAAGGACATGGTTTTTCATTTTCCACAACCTAGGTTTCCAAGGCCTATATTTGAATATTAATAAACAAATCATCCATTTACTCTATAAATCCACACAAATTTATCCATTTACATTCTATCCCAACACATATTTCATTAATAAAAGGTAGTTTTACCTCCCATGGATTCCCCATATGGTGTCCTCAATCCCAAAAAATTCTAATCCAAGTGTTTTAGGAATAACTCTTCATGGTAACGGAATATCCACTTGACATTTTTAATGATGTTCCCTCTATAAGTGGTATGACATCCAATTTCCCAAAAAAATTATTTTCCATATTTTTTTAATCCATTATAATATTAGGAATAATTTATGAGTGGAATTCCCATGCTCCCACATAACTTATCATTTTCTAAATCCATTATTAATACCTGATATGCAATCAGATTTACTCCTATAAATAACTATTTTTCATCACAAAATTATTGTTTTTTGAATACCCGATGCATATTTCTCTTCCAGTGGTATTAAAAAATATTTATAAAATTAATTATATTATTTTGGGATTAATATAAATTAAACTAAAATTCTTTTTCCATGGGTTAAAAAATTTCATAGTGGTCCTTTCTTTAACGACGTTTTAAAATGCTGAGTATTTTAATATGAAACTCGTTTCTTTTATATTCCAGGGGTTATTTATGAAATGGTTTTTTGTGATCTACATGGATCAAATTAATTAATACATATGAATGATATTCCTTGATATAATATAATCCATTGGTTATATAATATATTCTCTATATATGACATCTTTTATGATACCTTGTTGAACAATCAATGATTTTTTGACACCTTCGTGAAAAAACATTTTCATATTCTTCTGAATGTCTCATTTAATGTTTGTAGCCAAATTTTTATGTTCTGAAATGTTTAATTTTAAGCATTATATGCCACATGGTTCCTTTCTCATTCCATAATGATATTCCATATGTTCTTATTGATATTCCTAAATATCACAGGTAGAATGTTTACCATACATTCCATTACTAGGCCTTATGGACTCCCTTTCCTTTGATCTATGTCCCCATATTTTGATATTTAGTAATGTTACATAAGATGAAAAAATTAAGAATCCATTCATGATGCTTATAAAATATTTTCTGTTTCCATGTATTATATAACTTTTTTGTCAGATACAAAATTTTAAAAGGATATAATTTTTATAGTGTAATTGAAAGTTATATAATAAAAAAGGGTTTTCATATTTATTATGAAGGATTTCATTCTGTATTTGTGTAAATTAACTATTGATAAAATTAGGTATAACCCAAGGTAAATGTTTTAACATAGAAAAAACTCATTTTATTCTAGGGAAATATTATTTATGTTGTTTCTAATCAATAAAATTATTATCTGGATGTGAATATATGGATGTGTCTCTTGCACATATGTATCTAGGTTAAAACACAAAAATATGACATTGAGCTATAGTCTAAGGAAATCTAGTTCACAATAACATGCTTTATCAACTCAGTGTTTGACAGCATGAATAATAGGTTTGGTATATAATAATAATTTTATAAACCATTATGAAGGATATCTTGAAAATTTTATTATTGTTAGTGAATAAAATATTTAGGCATAATTTTATGTGACATAAAATTCTTTTATAATTATATAACTATTTATGGAAACACGTTCCTCACTGATGTTTTATTATTTTATAAAATGTTTTGAAATTGGTGGAATCACATTAATGGTGAGTGGAAAAGACTGTGCATTGACGAACCACTAATGGAAGATGGAATGGAAAAAATCCAGAGAATGATGAATAAACTGACTCAAATCTATGAGAAACAAATTGGATCAATCCGTGATACCAGATTAACATCTATGGGAAAAAAATTCCATTATATCCTTTATGCATCAACAAACACCTTACTTTAGTGGTTCTACTAACCGGTTGATTTTTTAACAATGGTTAAGCTCTATAGATAAGAATGCTTTAGTACCCCGTTTTTTAGATCAAGATAATGTCAACATTCATGTGTACTTCATAGAAGGATAATATGACTAGTGGTTGAAACTAATTTGTAAAACAATGACAGGAATGGATATTGAGTCTATGGGGTTTGAATATTTTAGGGGAGCCTTTTTCAATAATATTATTTCCTATTTTTTATACGAACAATAAGAGACCAAGAATTCCAAGAGGTGATGTGAAAGAAAACTAATATGTGTGATATTATGAGATAAAATTTATAATACATTCTAATTATATATCTAGCTTTATCATGGATCCTAAGGTAATTTATGATAGATTATTTGGTGCACTAATACCCCATATAAGGATGAATCTATCCTATCAAGAGTATGAAAAATATGAGGACATAGTGTAGAGTGTTATAAAGGTTGAACTAGTGTTCAGTGAGATGCAGCGGTCCCCTATATCAAATGAAAATATGAGATCATATGACCCAATATTGGGGAGGATATTTGATCAATGAAGAGAAGGTAATCAATATAATATTCCCACATGCATTATATATGGGAAGAACCATTCACAGAACTTATTTCTTAGGATAAAGAAATGGTACATGTGTTGAAGAGATGTCCAATTATCTTAGAACTATCGTAGTGAGTTTAAGGATCAAATTCTCAAAACTAATAACAATAATAGGATAATACATTCCTATCTCTATGTCTAATACATCAAGTATGTACATCTTGAGAGATTTTCCTATCACAATAAAATTACATGATAATTGAGTGGAATCACCTTCAACATTAGAATAGGGTAATATAAATTTTTTTGGAATTTCATATCACAAAATATGAAGTAGAGGCACCAGATTATGCAGTGGAATATACTCTCATTGTTCTGTCAATTCTATTAAGTACATTTTTATTCTTTTCTTCAACATCCATTATTTCCTCCATGTTTGAAAATAATATAAAAACCATCCTTGAAATGATAAAAGAAGTGTTATCAATCAAGACTCCTTGACGTATTATCCATGAATCAACAGTTTATAGAATCTATTGCATTCACTTTTCTAAGCACAATATCATTAAAAATATAGTATTCATTCCCATACTGGAATTCAACACTATACTATGGATAGACTGGATCTCAACGTATAACACTAATTTCATCTATTGATTCATGGAAATATCATTAGTCTAAAATAGATAACCAATATTTTTTTTGAAATGAGATATATCTAATACTGATAATTGTTTATAAGAACCTCACATATCCTTATTTATGGAAATGGTTAGTGATGATGATTAAGGACATTAAATTATATGAATAAAAAAATTCCCCATCATTTATGAATATATAGATGTATTTACTGAGGATATTCCATGACATAACAAAGAAATTGAGGTATGTTTCTCCATTTAACTCATGCTTGGACCTAGGAAAATAATAAAAACAATGTATATAATGGTAAATGTGGAGTTGGAGGAATTAGGGAAAAAACTCCTTGATAATTTGGAGAAGGGGATTGTCTAAAAATGTTTTTCTCATTAGGGAGAATTTATTCACTTTGTGAAGAATTTGGATTCCTCAATGTATATATGAATTTATTATATAAAAATTATTTTTATAAAATTTAATAACAAGTAACATATCCCATATATGGATGATTTATCTTAACAACTTCATGGATTACAATTCATATCCAAGATTTATCTTTGATATTATTATCATAAATTGGTGGTGATGAATGATGATAGTCTAAAGGCCGCCATTTTATCAATATATTGGCATTACGAGTTTTCCATTTTTCCATGTGCATGACTAATTTTCCTGATATATTTTTGGATATTATTATTAGTGTCTTCAAAGAATACCTTAACAACTTTTTGGTAGTTTTATTGAATATATTATAATATATTTGAAATATGTTTGTAGGATAAGTATCATATATGGGTTATAATGATAAAATGAAGAAGGAGAGTCAATTTTTAAAGATAAAAACGGTGAATTTTTGTTAAAACTAGTTTATTTATTATATATCATTATAAACAATAATGGAATATCTGTTGACCCCAACATGAAAATGGTTTTGGGGGATTGGACACATCCTAAAATATTAAATGTTATTCAAAGTTTCCATATTTTAAGAGAATATTATACTAGCTTTGTGAAAAAATATTAATGAAATTGTATTCAGCATGATGTGTTAACTTGAAAACGAGATATATACATCAATACAAAATAGTGTGAAGAATGATTCTAAGATATGAGTAAGATATCAGTTACTACGCTAATGTAAACATTACCCTCTATCGAAGAATGATTATTTATTTTTATTGATGAATATTTAAAAGGGATTAGGTGTGTCCTTATGATAATTGAAAATTTGATTACTTATACATATCGATAATGAAATAAGCATGTGAAGAATTATCTGATACATAAACTGGAATTAGATAAGATTATTTCTGATTTGAAGATATCGAGGAATTATCTTTATTGATAGAAATGCAATATAAAAACAGACAAAAACATTTTATAGTATATAGTCCCAAAAATTGAACATGAGACAAAGAAGGTGGTTCGATCTTCTAAAGACTATGACTGTTCAATTCATCATTATCCCGAAATAGAAAACAAATTCAAAGTGGTATTATGTAGGAAATACCCTATTTTGGTATAAATTATTAGGATTCCAAGTGACCCATTGATTAAAGACCTAGTAAAACAAGACATGGGAATCATAAGGGAAGGGAAATAATCAACCCTATGCCAAATTATTTCTAAACTGTCATTATAAGAGAATGTTGTAATATATCAAAGAGGTGTTCCATTCTTACAAAAGAAGATAGCGGTTGTTAAATAAGGGAAGCTTCATAAGGTCAATATTTGTCATGATGGTGCACTGAAATTTTGAACAAGACTATGGGTCAAATATTTTCTAGAAATAAGGAAGGTGTTTATGGATCATGCACATAGATCGATATTCTCTGAAATCATCGATTCATGAAAATGTATAGGGACATTCATGATTATTATTCACTAGATAACATGAAAATGGAGGTTATTGAATACACTATATGGTTCATATTGTGTCAAAAAGTGATGATAGAGAGGAAAATTCTTAATGGGGCATTACAACCATTACCCATACAAACATGGTAGTGGGATAATATAACTATGTACTTTCTCACTAGTCTGTGGATAAATTCCCAAAGAAATAATGAGAGATGAGTTATAGTGGATATTCTCACCATGAATTCATACTTCATATATATTATAGATGATTTCTAAGTATAAAATAATTACATGATTTACGTAATGGAAGTGGTTAGGTTTTAGGTGGTACAACTTTATATCATTTATTATCATGATCCATGTATCGAAAAAAATTCTAGAGAAGTATTCAACATGCTCAGAATACTATACTAAATTTTTTATGACATATAATCCCCAAATTGTTGTCTAGTCTGATATGAATTTTTGGACACTTTTAGGGTGTTTTGAGAACACACTTTATAATATTTAAAGGATGATGTAATCAATAACTTTGATTAGTTGAGTTCTAATAAAATGAATATTTTTATTTGACTACTCAAATGAAACAATATAGATCCCTATATGGAACACAATGTATAACTCCTACTTTTTGGGATAAATTTAGTTAGAGGAATCTTCTTTTGACCAATCATGTGCAAGAGATGTTAAAAATTTCTCATGTTGTAGAACAAAATATCAGGGATGATTAGATCAAATAGAAGATCTATGATGTCATTCATTAAAGGGTTATGGAGTTTGATGTTTAGAGAGGATGGTTTCCATAAATTATCCCTCTAGAATAGAGTAAAGTGGTTTGAGAATAAAGGCTATTTATCCCTAGGTACATTGGCCCCTATGAAAACATTGATCGCATAAGAACAATGAACTATTTCTTTTCACATCCACAAAATAAATCACAAGTTCATTATTTATTCCATGTATCTATATTTTGGATGTACATACATAATACCTTCCATGAATTGAATCATGAGGTGGTACAAAATAAACATGACCTCTCTTTTACGGAGATGTTGGTGGAGATCTTGTACCATAGATATATGGATCTACATTGCAAGACTACCCACCCTGTCCATGTTTTTTTGGAGGAACCATATATATGAAGAAGTGACGTAGTAATAAGTGGATTGAATGATATAGAATTACCCACACAATCTCTCAACTAAGAGAGTGATTATAAATTTCAAGGATAAATGTTCTTATGGGTGGTAGAATGTAATGACAAGAACGTTTAAAATGATTTTTGTTTCTTGGGAAACTGTGTGTTATATTATACCATACAATACAAAACCATATAACTTTAATAATGAATTGGGTATAATAAAAAATATTACCATTATGATTGAACTATTTTTTTTACTATTGGTCAATATGTCAAATTTGAAATATACACTTAGCCGGAATCGCCCGAAGGACTTCATTTTTATTTTTATTTTGATAACCCCCCTTTAAATGGATAAGGGGGAACCCTTAAAAGGACCGTAGGCTCAGAAATAACATGGCATGTAGGCTTAGGAGATTACATGACCCGAAGGTATTAGGGAATTCAACCAGACTATATACATGGAACTACCCCACCCCAATATCTGCATCATGATAGTATCTCTCTACCTTTGCATGAATGTCTATCTAGGCTTCCCGTGGAAGCACAGGCTGGTACAGATGGCTTAGACATACCCTCCCATTCCGACAATCCATTTGGATCTGCTCTGGTGAGTGCACCTACTCTGAATCCTTTTCTAGGGCTGCTCCTTTTTTGTAGTGTGTCTTGGGCCTGCATTTATGTGGCCCGAAGGCCTTGGGGTGGCCATAAGGCTTTAAGGTGGCCCGAAGGCATTGAGAACCAACTGGAACAAAGGTATTGGGTAGGCCGAAAGCCTTACAGGACCCCAAGACCAAACCGGTGGCCTGGAGGCCCAGATGGATGAATAGTTTCAGCTACTACAGTACTGAACATTGCCTTCTACAGTTCCTACTACAGTACTACTACAATACTTCTATAGTTCCGGCTACAATACTCTTACATTTCCTGATAAAGTGATGCTACAGTGCCTACTATAGTACCCAGAAATATTCTTCCACACAGATTTGATATCGGGTCTCTTGGATTCACCTAGCGAGTCCTCACCAACTAGCCTGAGGCTCGTGTGCAATTGGAAATATACACTTAGTAATGAATTTTTCCATTATAACTTTTAAGTATAAATGGTATAAAATTATTCATTTTCAAAGTATAAATGATGATATTAACCTATAGAGTCATTCCATATGAACCCTATCTCTCAGATCTCATTAGGGAGGTATCTTCATGGGGGTTTTCTCTTGACCATTCTCAATCTGTGCTTCAAAAAGTGATGCTCTAATGAAATCAACTAGGGGTGAAGTGCAATATAGTAGAAATTTCCATTTTAGAAATGTTATCCAAGACACCCCATGAATCGCTCACCCTATCACACCATACCCTTAGTTGATATATGGGTGTTATACGAGTATCTGTGAAGAGATACTTGTTATTTAATGTGTAATTAATTTTTATAAATAAAATTTTCCTTCAATAAATTTCTATTTTATGAATATTTATTCAAAAAAAATTAAATGGAATCTCATATATTTTATCGGAAAATATTTGTACCTTTCATAATAGATATATATATTTATAATAAACTAATATATTATGATTAATAATTATTTTAATTAAATAGTATGATAAAACCAATCTTATTTCAATGAATAAGATATATTTTAATTTAATTTTTCCAACTGTCCTAAATTTTGCATTGCATTTTGAATTCATTATTATTTATAATAAATATTTTTTTATTTATAAGATAATATTATTATAATAAGATAATTACTATTATAAAATAAATAAGATTTTTTTAATTTAATAGAACAAAATTAGGTTTTTTGGAATTTATTAAAATTTCTTGAGATACTTTATTTTCTCAAGAATACTTTTAATATAGATTTAGTTTTTGAGTATAATTAATGACTCCATAATTATGTAATAATCATTTAGTAATTATATAACAACAATCTATGACTGAAAATATGTTATTTTATTATTATATTTTTTTGAAATTGATTTTAATAATTTTCCAAACAAAAAATTTAATTTCCAAAATCTAAAATGAAAAGATTAACTTTTAAAAAAAATTATGGAAACATTACTTTTCTATTCTAAGATAATAAATATGAATATATTATCAACTCTTTTAGAATAAAATGAAAAACATTTGACCCATGTGTGAAAAAACCAAAGGAAAATTCACTGATTATACCGATGGTTTTTATTTTTCCAAAACCTATATTTTCAAGGCCTATATTTTAATATTAATAAATAAATCCTCTACTTTTTTTATAAATACCAAATATTTCTCCATTTATATTCACTCCCAATACATAAATCATGTATTTTTGGAATTTTTAACTCACAATGAGTACTATTATGGTTTCTTTAATCCCCCATGGTCTTAATCCTCATGTTTTGGGAAGAACTCTTCATGGTAAAGGAATTTCCACTACACTTTTCCATTCATGTTCCCTCATTATCTGGTATATCTACCTACATTGATTTTTTTTATTTTTTCCACTTTATTTTAGACCATTAATTTAATAAGAAAATTTTATTCATGGAATAACATTTTACCATATATTTTAATAATTTTATAAAACCCTGTTTTATACCCGTTATGCTGGCATATTTACTTCTCAAAATCAATCCATTATCCTAAATAAATTCTAATTTATTTAATTTTTCTGATGTTCCATATCACTTTAATAAAAATGGGTGTTCAACAATATATAAATAAATTATTTATTTGATTTTTTTAATAATATAAATGAATATCTCATTCACTTTATGGGCGAAAAAAATTATAGTGATATTATCCTTAATGAATTTTTAAAATGCAAGGTTTTTTTTAATATGAAACCATTTTGTTTTATTTTACATTGGTATTTTATAAAATATTTTTTGATATATTTAGATAAAATTAATTAATTCATATGAGGAGTGAACCTTGAAAGCACTCTAATGCATTGTGTATAGAATTTAATCTCTAATGTTGACATGTTTTTCTATAAATTTGTGATTAACCATTGTAATTTTTATGACACCTCTATGAAAAACCTAGGTTATATGATTATAAATGTCTCATTTAATTTTTTTAGACACATATTTTTTTTATGATTACTGTCATTTTAATCATGATCTTCTCCTTGCCCCCTTTCTCATCCCATGTTGATATTCCTCATGTTCTTATTGATATTACTCAAGATCACTCTTAAACTGTTACTCATGCTTTCCCTTACCAAGACTTATGCACACCCATTCGATTAATGTATTTACCAAGTTTTATAGTTGTACAAAAAGAACATATGACGAACCAATGAAGAATCATTTCAGGTATTTTAGAAGAATTTTTTATGTTTCTATGTATTGTGAACTTTTTTTACAAGAAACTAGACATTAAAAGACCCTATATTTATACAAGGTAATGAAATGATATGATATAAAAAGTATTAAGGAAATAGGAATATTGTTTTTCAAGTTTGCAAGACCACCAAAAATATAACTGAATGTGACATATTTCTCAAAAGGTTGAAAACCATATAACAGAATAATGGAAAAAAGTCCAGTCCCTTCTCACTAGGCATACACTTTATATGATATAAGAGATAGTACACATCTATAAAATGGAATAAGAGCACAAATTATTAGGTTGAATAACAATAAGAATGATTCCTGAGAAAAATGGAATTCCAAAACTGCTATGTCTTCCTTCGTTTGATGGTAAGGATAATGTTAAGGAAATATAAATAAAGAGATACAATTTTTTGGGGCCCAACATATGGTGTTTGAAAAAATAATGTTGTTCTCACTATGTATCCTATCTTAGGAAGATTTTAGTTACCTCTACCTATGAGATAGATATCATAACTAAATTATCATTGAAAATTCGGCTATATCAAGAAAACTGTTGGGGGTAGAGTAATGAGGAATCTACTCTATGTAGTAATTCATGAAAATTTCTCAACAGAAAACTATTTTAAGTTAATATCTCTGATCAAGGTAACTAGATCCATCGGTATTATAAAAATCATGGTTATTATGGATAATTCAAGGAATATGTCCACTAAGACATGTACATTTACATAAGGACATATATCATACAATTATTTATCCAAGAAATAATTTTCCCAGTTCATGAGTAAAATCTTCATAGTGGTATATTTTTTTAATACATATGTCTATGTACCCAATATCATGGGATACATAGTGACATCTATGTTATTTAATTCTTATTCAACCATAAAATTTACATCCACAAAAATTCATCATTTTTGAGTATGTGATCTAAAGATGATTGATGCTGATATACAAATGAGGAGCCTCGTGTTGATTAAATTCATGAGAATATCTCAAAATAGATATGTTATGATTAATATATTAAAATCCATAAGATTTGTTTTTCATAGTACGATGTTAAGGAATGGTGTATTGGATGACTAATATGATGTCCAGCAATGCCATGCACTCTGGGTTAGATTTCTCCTTTTTATTGTATCGGAAAACACTCTATCAACAGAATGTAGAAAAATACTATCATGGGGATCAGTATCAATGTCAATTAGATGATTAAATATGCATATAAATGATCTACATTTACTATAGATCTATATTCATTTCATTCGTGCTTAAAATCATTATACATGGGAGACGTTTTTTTGACACCCAGATTTATGTGATATTCAATTTTCCATCAAATATATCATATGTTTTAAGACAATGAAAATGTGCTAGTATGCCTTCCATGAAGGAAGGAAAATGGTTCACCTATTTCGTGGGATTTTTTATAAGTGGCATAAAACTATGGGCCAAAATAATTTTACATTATTATTTTGTAATTATTTTTCAGAGCCTTATTTTCCAAAAAATTGAGCTACCTAACACTAAAACGGATATCCGGCTCAACTAAGGATAAATCTGGTATGTCCTCAACTATGCTTAGGGAGACATGCCAACGGTATAACATTGGTGGAAGAAGATGTACAAGAAAGAGTGCATATAAGAAGGGAAAATCCATGCCATAGAGAGGCAGCACAGTAGTAGAATGGTCCCATATGAGGGGGTGTTTTAAAAGATCAGGAGTGGACCCTGATACTCACATAAGGTTATCTTTGGTTCTAAAATTGATTTTAAAGTAGATGGTTGAAGCATTGGGGGTTTGATGTGGGATTTTGATGTAGTGGTATTGTTCTCCCATCATGTAAAACATAGCCAAAACAGTCACCTCTTGTTATTATGATCTTGGTTATCCATTATATTATTATGAAATCCTTTTTGATATTTTCTAATCTCACATGATTATTTTTTGAAATAATTCAACAATTTATAGTTAAAGAATTAATATTATACCACCAATTAATCCTCTTCTGCCACACTCCCACTATCACCACCCATCCCAGGGGGGCCTGCACCACGACTCCCCAAGCCTACCTCCAATGGGCCAGGGGCTAGTGAGTAGCACCGAGTAGGAATATTACTAACTTAGGAGGCATTTCCTAGATACCTATACACACACACACATCTCCATGCCCACAGTGCTGATGTGAAAGAAACACTAGGGAAAAATGAATGCATACAACTAAATAAAACAAACAGAGTATGATATAATGTAATGTACTGAAAGTAAACTTGGCCACAATACAAGACCTCCAAAATAAGAGTCTGAAAACAACAAATTCCAACCAGTAAACACAAATAGGTACTGGGACTGCTACTCAAAGTCGTAGGAACACATCGGTTTGAAGGGAGCTCAGAAAGCTCGGTCCTATCCTGGTCTACCATGGGCTCTTTCAAAAGGCTACTCGTCTACACATGACATGACGCATGTAGGAAATTATTTTGTAGGTGTGAGTATAACAATACTCAGTGACGACCCCGAAACCCACAAAGCAATACACAAAGGAAAGTCACAATCATATCTATACAGTACATGTATACTGAAATTATAATAGGATAACACAATCCATATATATTAAAATCCCAAACCCTTATTCTATAGACAAGTCAGACAAAAACATACCCCCACTAGGGATTCAGTTTAAATGTTCCACAAATCACTGTCCAGGGAGAACTCACTCCACGGATCTAATAGCTCTGACGATATCCGTCTGAGAATTACTATCTTTCGGGAAAAGTCTCAAGAGATATATGCACTCATTCCGAGAGGAAACACTCTTGAGTGGGGAAAAGATAACTTTACATAGATGAAGATCACTACTGGGGCCTTGGTAGATACCGTGAAACATCTGGATTCATCTTCTTGGTAGATCATCGATGCCCTTTGGAGGTAGTCACCTTGATACCTGAATCTACCTATTGTCATGAATGCATATAGGATTCCTCTCTGGGCCTCTTAAAGGGATACCTAACCCTATCTCATAAAGTCCTTCTGATTGGATCATACTTCTGTAGAAGAAAATTATAATTGAACTTCAAGGGAACATGGAAAAGTGGAACTAACTCAAATGAATCATTTCGAAGATATGGTGGACAAGAAGATCAATCCATGTACTGAAAATTACATGGCATGTTGAAGTGTCACACACCGTGTCTTCTGACACCAGGTACTTCCCGTGTACAAGGCATGTGTCCCATGGTTGGTCATGTATAAAATTCAGTACATGACGTGTTGTATATAACACACGACGTGCCCGAGTAGCTGGGGTCGGCTCTGTGTACATGGTCTTGTGCTCGTACATGGATTTATCTCGTTTTCACCATCTCGTGTAACCAGTACACAGGGAATGCCATTTATTCTGCCTCGTCTAGCTATGTGGTGGAGTAAACAGCTGTCTACTCTATCTAGTGTTTGTGTATCTCCCAAGATACATACCGAACATCGGGGAATGTCCATCATGTCGTGTGACCGGGGTCACACGTCATGTTATACCTGCCTGACCCCCAAAACTTTAATCGCCCTCATCGATACCACATAGTGTGTTCTTCAGAGGTACACATCATGTGTTCCAAAAAAATAAAAAAATGAGAACCTGTTCCACTAGGCCTCGGTGTTGGTCTTATCATTTATCCAGCCATCCAATCTTAATGAAACTCCATAGTTTAGGTTGCTCGCACATCACGATGTCGATTCCTTCTGTTTTAGGTATCCTACATGAATGCATGATCCACGGATCAACATGTTCATGGTTGATATGTGTTCATTGGTTAAATCCAAAAAAGGGGAAAGAGTAATAGAAATAATAACCCCTACCTCGATCTGGTGGATGGAATACCACAATGTCGCTTTCGTTGGTAAGGTTCGTTAGATCCGAGATGCGTCGTCGTTCGTGTTTCCATGGTCCACCAACGAGATCTTCTTCAAAGCTCCAATATCCTCTCTCTCAATTTGAAGGGTTATTATTATATCCCTATGAAATTTCCATTATCATGTATTTAATAGGAAGGAATAAGGTTTCTGGTCAAAAAGGAATAATTTAAATAAAATAAATTATTTTTTTTTTACTTTCATTAAAGTTCCAAAAACTAATTCTTGCAGATGACTTGTGCCAATGGATTTTAGGCCTAGCCTAAGGTAAAGTCACTACTCTGAACACAATGGTACCCTTGTATATCTATTTTGGGCACCTGTTTAAATGATATTACCCTTTTACAGGAAAACCACTCAAGCACCCTGTTTAAAATTTTAATTTATTTCAAACATTTATTCTGAGTAGTCCGGGCATCAGAATCGCACTCCGTAAATGGTGTGATCACGAAATAATTCAATAAAATATTTGAAAATAATACATGGAATATTCGGGAAATTACATTCTCCCCACCATGGGGCTTTGCGTCCCTGAAAATCCAAAACAAAGGCTACTCAAAAAGATGCTGGTACTGGGCACAGATATGAGTTTCCCGCTCCCATGTGCTCTCCGGAAGATTCTCATGCTACCACCAAAATTTCATCAAGGGAATTGATCTCCCAAGAAGTATCATCTCATTCCGATCCTAGATATCCACTAGTTACATAGCAAAGGTTTCTCCATCCCTGATTCACATCTCTCCCCCATCGATGACGTGTGATGGGTCATGCACGTAAGTCCTCAGTTGCGACATGTGGAAGATGTCATGTACCCGATGAAATTGGGGCTGTAGATCTAGGTGGTACACCACCTTTCCAACTCTGCACAGTATCTGGAGTGGCATGAGGAACCTTAGAGATAGCATGCCCCCACTTCCAAATCATTGTAACCCCTATCGAGGTGAGACCCGATGAAAGATGTGTTCACCCTCTTCAAACTCCAGAGGTCTCCGTTGCCTATCAACATAAGACTTATACTGGCTCTATGCTATATTCATCCTCTCTGGGATGACCTACAGCTTCTCATTAGTAGCTCGCACCAACTCTGTACCCATGAATATAGACTCTCAGGTGTCGGTCCAGTAAATTAGTGACCGACATGGTCTCCCATATAAGGCCTCGAAAGGTGCCATACCGATGGTGGAGTGGTTTCTATTGTTTCACGTAAAATACAAAATTGGTAGGTGGTCCTCTCAGCTATGACCATAGCCCATGATACTGGCCATATCCTCCAAAACAAGAATAATACTATCCCTCTGACCGTCGGTCTAGGGATGGAATGTTGTGCTCATGTGTAGCTGAGTCCCAGAGGCCTCCTACAATCCTTTGATCAACCAGGATGTGAAGTGGTCGTCACGATCTGAGTCTATTGTCGACGGGATTCCATGAAGCTGAATTTTCTCAAGCACGTAGAGGTGTCTCAGGCTCTCTATGGAACACTGCTTCCTAATAGATTAGAAGTGGGCCAACATGGTGAGTCAATAAATGAACACCCAAATGGAATCATTCCCCTTGGATTTCCATGGTAAGAACATCACGAAGTCCTTCGATATTCCGTCCCACTTCCAGTCCGTTAATTCCTGGGGTGAGCTAATCCCACTGGAACCTAGTACTCAGCCTTCACCAGCGGGCATGTATGGCAAGGTGAAACGAAATCTGCTATTGCATTCTTCATGCATGTCCACCAGAACTGTCATCAGAGATCCTGTTACATATTCTCCAATCCAGGATGTACCGCCAAAGAGTATGTATGAAACTCCCTCATTACCTCTTCCCGCAATTCCAACGGTAATATGGTGCATCCCTAGAAAAGAAGCATGTGCTCCCCACCTTGCGAATATCCATTAGGAGCCTGTCTTGTGGATAATTGATCACCTAAATCCTCACACTCTACATCCCCATGTTGTGCCTCCCTAACTCGCTATATGAGTGGAGGGGTGACAACCATTGACTGAAGGTAAGAATCATCCTCTTTATCCATGAAGGAGAGCTAAAACATGGATACCTACTCTATCACCTCAATTTATATATGTGATCTCGACATTCTGCTAAAAGAATCTACCACCTTGTTCTCATACCCAGGAGTGAAGATTATATAGAAATCATAACCCTGGAGGAACTCTTTCCAATTCCATTTCCTCATATTTAGATCCTTCTATGAGAAAGTGTTCTTGAGGCTCTTGTGGTCGATGTATAAGATGAACCTCTCTCCCATAAGGTAGTTTCGCCACATATTTAACATGAAGAATACCGCTGACAACTCGAGATCATGGGTAACAATGTTATACTCATGTGGGATTAGCTGGTGTGAACCATAAGCAATCACTACCCATATCTGCATCAGGACAAAGCCAATCCCAGTCCCGGATGCATTGTATAAAATGACGTACTTGACACCCTCCTCTAGTAATCTCAAGATCGGGGTGCTGGTCAAACTCAGCCTCAACTTCTCGAAAGACTTTTGGCACTTATCCATCCATATGATGGGTCTTCCCTTCCTAGTCACGGCTGTCATCCATGCTAATATTCGTGAGAAATCAGGAATGAATTTCTGGTAATACTCTACCAACCAATAGAAGCATCGCACCTTCATCATGCTCTGAGGTGGCTCCAATTCTAACACTACCTCCACCTTGTCTACGTCCAAACCTATACCATCTATCAAGATTACATGTCCCAAAAACTGGAACTTTTGAATCTAGAACTAGCTCTTTGAGAGAATCCCATAAAGCAGCTGATCTCAGAGTAAGTCTAGAACCATTCGCAGGTGTCTCGCATGCTCCTCCTATGACGCCTAGTAACCAAGGACGTCGTCAATGAAGACCACTACGAACCGGTCTAAGGACGGCTAGAAGACTCGGTTCATCAATCTCGTGAACACTACAGGGGAATTATTCAGGCCTAATGGCATCACCAAGAATTCATAGTGTTTATAGTGGCATTTGAAAGCCATCTTCCGTATATCCTAATCCAGTACTCGTAACTGGTGGTAACCTGATCGAATGTCAACATTTGAGAACCATTTTACCCCTCTTGGATAATCAAAGAGGTCATCGATTCATAGTAGTGGATACTTGTCCTTCACTATTACCTGTTTAAGGAACTTTTAAACCAGACACAACCTCAAACTCTCATCTTCCTTTTTCGCAAACAGGACTGGGGCTGTCCATGGTAAAATGATGGGTCTTATGAAACCCTTTCTCTACAAATCCTTTAATTTCACCCTCATATCGTGAATCTCTACGGGAACCATATGATATGTTGATGATAAAATTGATTCCTTCAAGGGGTGTAAGTCAATGGAGAAGTTTATTTTTGTCTGGAAAGGTAGTCCTAGAACATCTTCAAAAAAGACATACCCATACTTTTCCACAACTACTGGGAACTGGGATCTCATAACATCTACTCCTCTAAGAGAAAGGCTAGCCAATTCATGAGTGATTGGCTGCACCCCCTTATTCATGAGCCCATTCTGTGCTGCCTGGGTCTCCTTTTATCCTGCAAAAGAAAACCTCATCCCCTAACTACGAACACACCACACCCTTTGCCTAAAGAAGTCCATCTGGGAATCGACCAAAGATAACAAATCCATACTGAGAAGAACATTGTAAGGCCATGACGTTACCACCAAGAGGTTCCAATTGAAACAATCACCTCCAAGGGTAAGATAAAACTATCTGCAAAGGTGCGTGATCATCGAGTCTCCCTCTGTTGATGCCTCCAAGCATAAGGATCAAGTTAACGTCTCAACCAAAATCTCACAGTTTTGAAAAGACTTGTGGAGTTGAAGGAATGAATAGAACCTGTGTTTATAAGTATGGTATATATGGTTGGGAAGACACAGATCATACCTTGGATCATCCCTAGAGTCCCTGGGTTATATGCCTCAACTGCATGCAGTAATCCCCGCCACTGTCCCCCAGCTCCCTAAGCCTGGTGAGGAACTCCTGGGGGTGTCGGTGGAAGTAGATCAAACAATATTCCCCCACCTGAAGCTCTCTCTACTATAACACCATGTCTGCCACCAGGTGGGTCAGTCTGCTCCACTCTTTGTCCATGCCTTGATGGTCCATCCACTTCCTCCCTGTCTGCAGCTTGACAGGTCGAACAATCTATAGCAATATGTCCCCTACTGTCGCATGAGGAGAACCACCTCTCCCTAGGCTGACTGGATCCAGCCTGAGAGACATGTAATGTCGATCCCCTATACTAGGTCCTCTTATGACGTCTCCCATGTCGTCATCCTGTGCTTGACGTTAGATCCCTTTTGCTGATGTCTTGGTTCCTATCTTCCTGCTTCTTACTGCCGTCAGCTGTCTCTACTCCTCTAGGAAAATCTTGACCACTAAGGATCAATCGAGCACTCAATCATATGTCGAAATGTATATAGGCATGAAACTAGCTCAGATTTCTCTTTTTAGACCTCCCTTGATGGTCCGAACACTGATGTACTGATCCCTGACCATATCCATCGAGTACTTATCTGTGTTGGTGATGCTCGATGAATAGTCAGCATCTATCAAACTACCCTGCTGGAGCAGATGAATCTCTTGGATCTGCACTACTATAAGTGTAACAGGAGAGAACACCTCCCTGAAGAGTCACTCAATATCCATTCATGAATGACTCTCCATGTTGTGAGTTTGTGTGGTCAGACTCCACCATCGCCCTCCTGAACCCTGAAGATGGCTCACCCCCAGGATACCCATCTGGTCCGCTTGTGTCCTCACAATAAGGGAAACTCTAGTCACCGACTAAAGCCAATACTCAGCCCACTGAGGGTTGGGCTCACCTCGAAACCTAAGGGTTCTCTATCTCTGGAACTCATGGAGCGCGCTCATCATGCGCTCCCCATCTGTCAGCACTACATGTACCATGTGATGATCCATTGGTGGTGGTATTGCAGGGGCACCACCTAGTGGAAACGCTTGGGGAACTGGTCCTTGTATAGAATCCCCATCACTGAGTGGGTCATCCTCATGGCCATGCTGCTGAATCCTAGTGGGTATGCATCGTGAAGGATCCTTTAAGAAAACAAGATGTACAGTGGCTAATGAGTATATTTGGATAGCTAACATAAAGGACATGAAAAAAAATCATTGATATAGGATGCATGTACAATTAATTTATTTCCTCTCAACTAGTGTTTTCATGTACCTAGTCAAAAATTAGGTTATCTTAGTCCTGGTGTATCAATACTCCAGCTTCCCACACCAACACTGGAGTCTCTAGCCTAAAAGAGAAGCTCAAAACATATAACACTTTTTCCCCAAACCAGCCTCACAAACTCTTGGTCCTAAGGTAGAACCAACCCCCTCTGATACCACTCTGTCATGACCCGTCCCAGTGGGGCCCGCACCACGACTCTCCAAACCCACCACCAATATCCCATGGGCTGGTGACTAGCACCATGTAGTCATATTAATAACATGGGATGCATTTCCTATGTACATATACAAATGCACACAACTCCAAGCCCACAATGCTGAAATGTAAAAAAACACTAGGGAACAAAAATTCATGAATACAACTAAACCCAACCGACAGAGTATGACAGAATGTAATGTTCTGAATGTAAATTGGGATAAAATAAAAGCCCACCAAAATAAGAGTTTGAGAATTACCAAGTAAACCTTTAAATACAAAGAGGTACTGGTAATGCTGCTCGTAGCCATAGGAACACCTCGACCTATAGGGAAATCAGAAATCTCAGTCCTGTCCTGTTCCTCCCTGGACTCTGTCAAAAGGATTATCATCTATAGAAGACACGAAGAATGTAGGAAAAGCCTGTGTAGGGGTGAGTACAAAAATGCCCAGTAGAGGACCTCGAAAACCAAAAAGAAATTCACAATGTAAAGGCACTGTTAGTTATACACAGTATATGTCTACTAAACACATAATAGGAGGACATAATCCAGATTTAATCAAATCCCAAAACCGTAGTCTCTGGACAAGTCACGCAACAACATACCCCCACTAGGTATTTAGTTCGAAGTATCTACGAAGCTCTCTCCTGGGAGAACACACTCCACGATTATGATAGATCTGATGACATTCATCCGAGAAGTACTATCTATCAAGATGAGTCACGAGATATTGATGCACTCATTCCGGGAGAACACGCTCTAGAGTGGGGAAAAGATCATGATAAAAAAATGACGATCACTTCCAGGTCCATGGTGGATTCCATGACTCATCTGGATTCACCTAATAGGTATGGGATCAGCGCCTTATGGATGTATTCACATCGATACCCGATACTACCTAGGGTCATGAATGGATAGAGGATCTCACTAAGGGCCTCTCAGAGGGATACCTGACTCTATCTCTGAAAGTCCTACTGAAGGGACCGTACTTCTATAGAAGGAAACGATACTTGAACTTCGTGGGAAAGAGGAAAAGGGGAACTAACCCAAACAAAACATGTCCATGATATGGTGGACACGAAGATCAAGCAATGTACTAAAAAGTACACGGTGTCTAGAAGTGTCACATGTCGTGTCTTCTGACCCCAGGTAATGCCCGTGTACAGTGACCCATGTCTCATGTCTAGTCATGTAAAAATTCAATACACGATTTGTAGTATATAACAAACGATGTGTCCGAGTAGCTGGGGTAAGCTCCGTGTAAGTGGTCATGTGATCATACATGGCTTTATCCCATGTGCACCATCCCATGTAACCAGTACACAGGGTAACCCATGTAGTCTGACTGGTCTAGCCGTGTGGTGGAGTACTCGGCTGTGTAATCCATCTTGTGTCCATGTATCTCCCAATATACATGTCGAGCTTTAGGAAAGGTCCAACACACCATGTGACCAGGGTCACACACCGTGTGATACCTGTATGACCCTCGAAACCATAGTCGTCGCCGATGATACCACACAATGTGTTCTTCAGAGGAACCCGCCGAGTGTTTTGGAAAATTATAGAAAAGGGAACCTATTCAATAGTGGGACTTTGTTTCTCTGATTGTCAATATGGCCATCTGATCTCAAAAAACTCCAGATTTTTGGTCGCTCACACCTCAAGAAGTCGATTATATCAGTTTCAAGCCTCCGATCGGCCCTGAAAATGCGATTTGATCATATGCGCGAAGAATGGTCAAAGAACAATAATTCCCAAACTGTGTCAATTCATCTATCATCATCGCCATCGAACCTCTGCTTGGTCACCACATTTTCTGATCTCCAATTGTGTATCTTTGTCTCACAAAACCGATGTTGAAAGATCCTTTGTTCATCGAACCATGAAGAATGTGAAGAAAAAAGGGAAAAAATCCAACACACCAGAAATGAGGAACGAACCTACGCATTCGTTCATCCCGAAATTGATCCACTTACACTATAAGGCTTAAACATAATGAATCATAATGATAATATTTGACAACCTTCATCTTTTATTACACAAATAATAATAATTTGTTACATAAAAATCATTTGAAAGAACATAGATGATGTAGTGTTCTAGTGCCTTTGCGGTGTAGGATCATTACATAACAACTTCAAAAATGGAAAAAAACAACATCTTTATTGAATAATTATTTAACATGAAAACTACATTCCCGTGTACATATCATTTCAGGGGATAACCTGAGGATATGCATAAGAAAAGGGTGAGCTATAATGCCGGTTATGGGAATAATCATGGAATAACACGAGGAATACAATAAATGGTAGACAATAGGCATGTCAATAGAGCATAAGAGAAGAATAAACATAATGGCATGATAAATCATGGTAATCATAACATGGAAATGTTGGAACAACACATAACATATAATTAGCATGAGCCAAGGCACATTGCACATGGAGCATGAGTAAACTCTCATTGAACATGGGGCACGATTAGACACTTGTTTCACTTGAATTGGTAAGAGTAAACACCCATTCAACATGACGTACAATTATACTACATTTTACCCATTGCATTGGAGCGCTATCAGGGATCACTCTTCTAAAACATTTCATTTCATGCATAAGTGTGCCACATGGATCACAAAACATTGAATCATTCAACATATTCATTTATTCCACGATAATCGAATGTGGAATACATACGCGAAAATCTTCAAACAATATGTAACTATTCATAAATGTGAATACCCTTGATAGATAAATGGGCATGATATTCACTACACAATGACTTTGTCTTAGAAAAGTGTGGTGCAATTTATACATCATAACAACGTGACATAAGAACTCATAAAAATGGTTGATGAGAGAGAAAGGTTTGTCTCATCATATGTATAAGACATTGAATGTAATGGGGTAATATATATACATGTCCCCACAATTTTAATGGTATTTAAATTCATCATAACAAATAAATTCTTGAATGTAAATGAGGAGAGAGAAATTTCTTTCCAAATTTCGGCATAGCGACGGTTGTACATGGGAGGCATTTAATTAGAGAGGAAGGGGTCTCCAATCATTAAAACATAAAGAGGGTAGTTTGGGGGAGGTAAAAAACCATAATCGAAAATTTATAATTGAAATTATAAGGTCATAAAAAATAAAATAATATTGGGAAAAATTGAGAAAGGTTGGAAAAATCCTTACTTAGAAGTGTGCTTCCAATGGCTTGAGAGGGGCTAGAGACAGGATTCTTCGGAGCATGGGGAACCTTGGGAGAATTCTGGAGAGTGTATGTAAGAGGTTATACATACTAATAAGGATTTTAGTGGGGAGTAAGTTGGGGATTTGGTCGGTTTATATAGGAAATATGAGGGATTTATTTATTATTTAGGTTAGGGACACCTCACATTAAACAACTCCAAACTAAAAACCAGGACATGGTTATTGCCCATGGTTTTTGGAAAAGGGAAGTGGAAAATAATATTTTATAAGTCCAAAGTTCTAACTTCTTATAATAATGGGTTTTCTTATGTGGAGGAGAGTCACACTCCCAAGGAAAACAATTTAAAAAGATATAATGTTTAATAAGTCCTGAAAGGTCCTCTGAAGATTTGTAAAATAAATCAAACAAACCAAAAGTCAGGGTAAAACCTATATTGGCAGAACGTAAAGTTTATAGTATTTTATTACACCGCTATAGGGACATTATGATGTCATAAACACATTATATATTTTAACTGTATTTAATTTATACCCAAAAATTTGACTGTCTCCGAAAATTATCAAAAATTCATCATCAGATAATTTTGATGTCATAATTCCGGAAATAATATTCATTTTATCTAATTTTTTATTAAATATGTTAATTTTTACTTTTAAAACAAAAACTAACATTTATAGAAAATTCATGGGTTTTGACAAAAATTTCTTTCAAACCATAATAAAAATTCAATTAATAATAATAATATTATTTTTTAAAAAAATTTAGTTAATTCATAAATCCATTAATTCATCATAAAATGTATCTGAGGTGAACATTAACTAAAAATAATATTTGTGGTTTAAATACTATTTACAATGTAACAATAATAAACTGAAATTACATTAATTATTATATTAAAAAATAATTTACATAACCATAGTACTAGGGACTTGTTACATAACCCCTTATAACACCTGCATAAGGCTGAAAAGTAAGGTGTGCGATGGTGAAAAACTCTTGGGGTGGCTCGGATAACATTTCTTCGGTGGTAATATCTATCAAATTCCACTTCTCTCGTAGGCGGTCCCAGTTGAGCTTAACATATTCATGCTCATCTGGGGATTGGTCAAGATCGAAGCCCAAAGACACAAACTCTGTTCTGAGCTCGGACAAATGGACTTTGTATGGGGAACGTCTACTGGATGAGGTCATAGCATCCATTTTCGGAGTAAATTAGATTTTTTAAAGACCTATATTTATATTAATCATGTGATTAATGTTCAACGACGATATTAGCAATGGTCACAATTCTTAACAGTAATTTTAAATACAAAAACATAAAACCAAAGAAGTTGACATTTTATATAAACATTTTATATAAAGAGACATTTAATTAGATCGAGAGGGATTTCCATTAATTAAAGTTTGAGTCGTTAGAATCTTCCCCCCTTAAGAAATTTTTCCCTAAAAATTTCCTTTTCCCACACTAAAACAGATATGGGTAACTCTGCTTTATCATTTCCTCTGATTCCCACCTCGCTTCTTCAAACTTGTGGCTTTTCACAACACCTTGATGAGGGGAATTGTCTTATATTATAGAAAATTTTATCTAGGATCTATGATCTTCACTGGTTTCTCCCCATAAGAATGATCATCCTCTAACTGTACCACATCTAAAGAGAGTAACATTGAAGGGTCTTGTATGTACTTCCTTAAGAGGGATACATGGAATACATCAAGTACTTTGGTCGTGGTAGGTGGAAGTGCTAGTCGCTAAGCCACATCCCTGAGAAGATCAAGAATATCGAAGGGGCCAATGTACCTTAGATTTAACTTCCATTTTTTTTCCAAACCTCGTGACCTTCTTCCATGGATACATGAAAATATTGTGTTGTGTCTATTAGATGTCTTCGGAAGTCCGGTGAAAAAGTACATGGTTATGTTCTCCGATTTAAATTCTAGTATGGGAAATAGTTGCATCATCCCCTTAGACTTCTGCCTCTCTACCTACACATGCTGACACACCATACACTTTGATGTATATTCAACGATCTTCATCTTCATAATATCCCACCAATAATGATCTCATATATCTTGATAAGTCTTTGTTTTTCTTAGGTGAATAAATAAATTTGAACAATGTGTATAATCTAGAAGTTCCTCCTTCAGCTCCGGACATGATGGAACACATGGTATTTTCCCAAATCATGCAATTCCTCCTGCATTAGCATTAAACTCTGAGGATTTTCCATTTCTAATAGATTCCACTTTTTCTTGAATTCCCACATCATATTTTTGATCATCTTTTAACCATTCCAAAAGTGATGGTTGAGCAATAATTTGTGAAAGAATTATTATGTTCCCATTTTTATGATTCACATGTCTATACTCATCAAATCTAAGAATATTAGATCATTTTCAGTTCTCATCAATGATAGAATCGTTGGGTACATTCTGTATAGGAAATTCGCCACCATGTTTGCTTTCCCAGGGTGGAAATGGATTGAGAGGTCATAGTATTTGATAAAATCTAACCATCTTTGTTGGATCATGTTCAACTTTTTATGCGTGAATATATTCTTGAGGCTTTTGAGGAATGTATATATTTCCCAATTCTCCCCATAGAGATAATTCCGCTAGATTATCAAATCCAAGATCACTACAGCCAACTCAAGGTCATGTGTTGGATATTTATAATCATGAACAATCAATTACCTTGATGCATAGGCAATGAATTTGTAATTTTGTATCAACACACATCACATGCCCTTCTTTGAAGCATCACTGAATACCACAAAAAGTTCTCCACTTGTGGGTAAAGTGATCACAGGTGCTGTGATAAGCCTCCTTTTCAACTCCTTGAAGCATTCTTCACATTAATCACTCCATGAAAAATTCACTCCCATCCGAGTTAGCTTGGTAAAAAGGTTGGACAATTGTGAGAAATTTCTCACAAATCGTCGACAATATCCAGCTAACCTAAAGAAGCTACATATATCTGTTACCGATGTAGGCCTCGACCATCCCTCAATTGCATATGTTTTTGAGGGATCCATAGATATCACATTTCTTGTGATGATATGGTCCATTAATGAGACCTCCTTCAACCAAAAGTCTCACTTTCTATAATTTTCATAGATCTTCTCCTTCCGCAAGGTCTGTATTATAGTTCATAGATTCTCCTCATGATCATCCACGAGTTTGGAGTATATCAAAATATCATCTATAAAGACTACCAAAAATTTGTCGCGGTAATATCTAAAGACTCTATTAATCATGTTCATGAAGATTTATTGAGCATTAGTGAGTCCTAAATGCATTACTATGAATTCTTAGTGCCCATATCTTGTACGAAAAGTAGTCTTGGGGATATCTTCCTTCTTCACCCTTAATTGATAATATCCTGACCGCAAATCCACTTTGGAGAAGTATTTTACTCCACGCACCTGATCAAAAAAGTCATCCATTCGTGGGATAGGATACTTTTTCTTTATCGTGATTTTTTAAGCTCATGATGATCGAGGCATAGACGCATTGACCCATCCTTCTTCTTGATGAAGAGGACCCATTCACCCCATCGTGAAGCACTTGAGCATATAAACCCTTTTCCAGATTCACCAGTTGTTGTTTCTTCAGCTTCTCATGATCCACAATAACTATTCTATATGGTGTATTGAATATTGGAAATGAACCAGGTATAATATCAATTGAGAATTTAAAATCTATTCTAGGAGGAAGACCTGGAAATTCATCGGGAAACACATCCGCGAATTCCCTCACAATAGGCATGTCTTCTAGGATTGTTTCCTATATAGACTCAATCTTCTAATCCAGATATGCATGCTCATAGATTAGTAATATCCACACTTGAGATGATGGAGCTAAATAAGATTCATCTTCCTCCATGAACTTGTAATGAATTGGGGGTCGATTCTCCACATGGAGTGTGATTTCCCTCTCATGGTAAATTATGTTGGCCCTATATAAGGAAATTCAATCCATGCCATGAATTTCATCAAATTGTACCAAAGGGATTATGAAGAGGCACATCACGAAGTTTAATCCGTAGATTACGATAGTGGAGGAGTTATATTCATTAGATGCAACAATTTCCCCATTTTCAGTACTCACCGACATCTTCACTTCCATGATTTGATGTGGTGCTGGGATTGTTCTACTAAATGTTTGAGATATAAAAGAATTCCTAGAACCATAATCAAAAAGTGTGTTCACTATTCTTTAATAAATAACTAGCGTACCTGTCACCCCTTCGTTGTTGGGGTTCACTTCGGTAGTAGTGATGCAAAAATCTCACCCTTTCTGCCTTGGAGGTTGTTGGTTTCCTCTGAAAACCCTTGCCTTATGTTACTAATTTTCATGATGCACTAGATTTTTATAGTTTTAGTAATGAACCATGTGTTGAGGTTCGAACAGATTGTTCCTCTCATCTGTCGCAGCCACATTTCTTTCATGCCAACAGCTTATAGCCATGTTCCCTTCTCTTTCACACCAAAAGCATTTCATCTTCCCCTTCAAGAAAGTTCAGGGGTTCTTATTTCCCTACATTTGGAAGGTGGGTTGATAGATCTTCTTATATTTGATAGATTTATCCATCACACCACGATAATTGAAGTCCACCTAACGCCTCATATCCTCATGATAAACCTGAGATTCTATGACCTTCATTTCGACCTTGAGGGCACAGAAGATAATTTCCTCATAGCCATTGAAGTCACAGATCGCCAGCGCTTTCCGCAGGCTAGGTTTCATCCCACCAAAGAAGTGTTCAACCTTGTATTCAAGGGTAACATCAAAGCTAGAAGTGTATTGTGCAAGCCTTGTGATGTTTACCTCTTACACTCCTACAGATTTGTCATCTTTTTTTCTTGAGGGAAACTAATTCCCATTCCTTCTTAAACTGGAGGGTGCATGGAAAATATTTATCGAAAATCATCTTCTAGAAATCCTTTAATTCCAACGCCTTGATATTCTCCTCAGGCTTTGTATTTTTGATCAATTTCCACCATTGATCAGAGTCAACCACTATACAATAAGAATCCATGAGAACCATCTCTTGTTCAGAATATTTAAGGATGATGAAGATCTTTTCAATGGATTTGATCCATTTTTCAGTAATTGAGGGATCAGATGATCCATTAAAAGTAGGAGGCCTTTGTCTCATGAAGCCCTCGATAGTGACTTGTTCTTTCTTTGGGGGGTTGAACGTTCCTCTTGGACCATGTTTATATTCAAATCTTGAGTTAGTTGAGAGATAAGTGTGAAAACGTTCACGATTCCCTCTCCCATTTGATTGGGAATCACAATAGTAAAGTCATCACATTGATCTTCACATGGTTTGTTAGCCCGAGTCCTCTTATTACCAGCTATTGGGTGAATAAAAGGAAGGTTAGGGATAACACATAAAGGGTAATACAAGGACAGAACTGATGATATATAAATAACTTTTATTTCATTATCATTTGAATCTATTGGCTTCAGTCTATGTAATCTACGATATACATTCTATCATATATATTTTGGGCAGTTATTTAGTCCCTTAATAAGGGCTCGTACTATGATTTTGAATTTTCCAAAAAATATCCCCTGGGAGTGTTGTAACCATGAGTTCAGAAAGGACCACTGTCATTCCCTAGTTCCTGTTCGAGTCTAGATCAACATGGTGTTTTCAGGTTTTACCCTTAGGATACATCTGTGCTAGAGCCACCTCTACCTGCTCGTATCCATACATGTATATATTTTCTCGATAAGAAACTTACTCAATACTCACAAATACATAGGTATTTTTTATAATACATAGTCTTGTATCTATTCCCTCACTAGGGTTTTCTAATCCTAATCCCAAAAATAACTAAACCTATCCTTTGATACCAACTATGTCAACCCTGATATTTTATTACACAATTAAACATAATTTATTACATAAACATCATTTGATAAAACATATAATATTTAGGGGTCTAATGTATTCAGGGATTAGGATAATTACATAAAAACTTAAAATATGAATAAAAAACAACATATTTATCGAAAACATCCTTTACATGACCACTACATTCCCTCGTACTTAGCATTGCAGGGGATAACCTAAGGACATGCATTAGATAAAGGTGATCTATAAAGCCTAGTAAGGGAATAATCATGAAATAAGATGAGGAATACAATACATGTTAGACAATATTCATATAAATAGAGCACAAGAAAAGAATAAAAATAAAGGCATGATAATGCATTATAATCATAACATGGAAATGTGGCAACAACACTTAACATGGAATTAGCATGAGCCATGGCTCATTGCATGTGAAGCATGAGTAAACCCTCATTGCACATAGAGAATGAGTAATACCTTGTTGCACTATAATTAGAATGAGTAGACACCCATTTCAAATGACGTGTCATTATACTCTACTTTACCCAATGCATTGGAGTGCTATCATGGTGCAACATTCTTAAACATTTCATTTCATGCATAACTATGCCACATGGATCATAAAACATTGAATCATTCAAAATAATAATTTACTCCAGTATAAATAAATTTGGAATAAATAAATGAAACTCTTTAAACAATATTTAAATGTTCTTAAAGGTGAATACCCTTTATAGAGATATGGGAATGGTATTCACTACACAATGACTTTGGCTTGGAAAATCACTGTGCAATTTCGTCAGCATAACAATGTGACATAAGAACTTATAAAAAAGGTGGATGATAGAGAAAGGGGTGTTTCATAATATTTAAAATACATGGACAGAAAAGGGGTCATATAGATACTTGTCCCAAAAATTTAATTGAATTTGATTTCATGATACAAAACAATTTCTTGAATGTAAATGAGGACAGAGAAAATGCATTCAGAATTTCGGTATAGTAACGGGTGGATATGGGTGGATTTTAAAGAGAGAGAAAGGGGTATCCCATAATTCAAACATAAATAGGGAATTATGGGAGAGGGGTGAAACCATACCCTAACATTTATAATTCAAATTAAAAGGGAATAACAATTTAACGAATATTGGAAAACAATGAGAAAGGAAGAAAAAACCCTTACATGGAAGTGTGCTTCCAATGGCTTGAGAGAGGCTTCAGAGATGCTTCTATGGAGCTTAAGGAAACATGGGAGGATTCTAGAGAGAGGAGGTCAGAGGTTTGATGAAACCCAAAGGCTTTGAGTCAGGAGGAAGTGGGAGTTTTGGTGGGTTTATATAGGAAAGGTGTGGGAATTCTTTATTTTTTGGTATGAGACACCTCACATTAATCTAATCCAAACCACAAACCAGGCCATGGATTTTTCACATGGTTTATGGAAAATAGAAGTGGAAAAAAATATTTTATAAGGTTAATTCCTGAATTTCTTAATATAATGGGGCTGATTACGTGGAGGTCAGTCACACTCACAAGGAAAACAATTTAAAAATAAAAAATGTTTAATATGTCTTGAAGGGTCCACTAATCATTTGTAAAATAAATCAAAAAAACCCAAAATCACATTATTTTAATGATAAATCCTATATTAGGTAAACATATGGTTATAGTATTTAATTACATCAGTATTTTGTAATTATTATTTCATAAAACACATTATATATTTAAAGGCTATTTAATTTTTAACCAAAAATTTGACTATCTCTGAAAATTATGAAAAATTTATCATTGGATAATTAAAACATATTAATTCCCAAAATAATATTCATTTTATCTAAATAATTTTCTAAATATGTTGATTTTCAATTTTAAAATAAAAATCAACAATTATTCAAAATTCATGTGTTTTGCCAAAAAATGGCTTTCAAACCATAATAAAAATTACAATTGCCTTCAGGAAATTATAAATTCATTTATATTGAATAACAAATAACTTAATAATAAATATAATATTTTATTAAAAAATTATTTTATTCTAAAATCCATTAATTCATCAAAATATATTTCTTAGTTGAACATTAACTAAAAATACTATTTCTGCTTTAAAAACTATATAAAATGAAAAAATTATAAAATAAAATTACATTCATTATTATATAACAAAATGTACATAATCGTAGTACAAGGGTCTTGTTACATAACCCCTTATAACAGCCACATAAGGCCTAAGAGTAACGTGTGTGATGTTGACAGACTCTTGGGGTGGCTCGGGTAACATTGCTCGGGTGGTAATCTCTATCAACTTCCACTTCTCTCGTAGGCATTCCCTCTCAAGTTTAACATATTCTTGATCTTCATGGGCTTGGTCAAGAGTGAATCCTAGAGACGCAACCTCCTTTCTAAGCTCTGATAAATGGGAATCGTATGTGGCACATCTACTGGATGAGGCCATCACTTCATTAGTCTGAGTAAATTGTATTTTTTAAATATTATATATACATTAATCATGTGATCACTATTCAACGACTATATTAAAAATGGCCACATTTTTAATATTATTTTAAAATAAAAAAATATACAACCAAAAAAATTGAAATTTTATATAATAATTTTACAGAGATATAAATTTAATTATATCGAGAGGGATTTCTATTTATGAATGTTTGGGTCGTTACATTATCCCCCTTAAGAAACTTCTCCCTCGAAATTTCCTTTTCCAACACTGAAACTAATTTTGGTAACTTAGCTTCATCATTTCCTCTGATTCCCATTTCTCTTCTTCAAACATGTGGTTTTTCCACAACACCTTGATGAGGGGAATTGTCTTATTTCATTGAACATTTTCACTTCGATCTAGGATCTTCACCAGTTGCTTCTCATAAGAAATATCATCCACTAATAATACCACCTCTAATAAGAGTACATGTGAAGGGTCTAGTATGTACATCCATAAGATGGATACATGAAAGACATCATGTACTTTGGCCATGGTAGGTGGAAGTGCTAGTCGATATGCCACAACCCCGACACGATCAAGAATCTCGAAGGGGACTATGTAACATAGACATAACTTCCCTTTCTTTCCAAACCTCATGACCTTATTCCATGGAGTTATGTGTTGAAATACCATGTCTCCAACATTAAAATCAAGGTCTCGTTGACAGTTATCTGCATAACACTTCTATCAACTCTGGTCTGCCTTGATTTGCTACTTAATGGTTTTCACCTTCTCAGACATTTGTTTGACCATTTCTAGTCCACGAAGCTTACGCTCACCGACCATGTCCCAACATGCTAGTGTTGTGTAACTATTCCCATAAAGGGCTTAATATGGTTCCATTTGGATGCTCTAGTGGAAACTGTTATTGTCAGAGAACTCAACCCAAAGAATATCTTGATCCTATCCTCCTTTAAATCCCACTGAGCTTTCTCTCAACATATATTCAAGTGTTTAGATAGTCCACTCAGATTGGCCATCAGTTTGAGGATGATAGGCCATACTAATGTTCAGTTTAGTATTCAGAGCATGTTGAAGACTCTTCCAAAATATAGATGTGAATCTTGGATCTCGAATGGACACAATAGATAGTGGTACTCCATGCTGCCTAACCACTTCCCTGATATATATCTGTGCCAACTGATCTAATGAGAAAACCTCACAAATAGCAATGAAGTGTGCAGACATTGTAAGATGATCCAAAACAACCCAGATTGCATTGTTTCCTTTGGATGTCTTCAAATGTCCAGTGACAATGTCCATTGTTATATTCTCCCTATTCCATTCTAGTATGGGTAATGATTGGATCATCCCCTTATACATCATCCTCTCTTCCTTTACATGCAGTCACGCCAGGAAATTTGATGTATATTCAGGAAATTCTTCCTAATATAATCCCACCATTAATTCTCTCATAGATCTCAATACATCATTGTGTTTCCTGGGTGAATGGAGGAATTTGAACTATGTGCATCATCCAAAAGACCCTTCTTCAGCTCCAGACTTGATTGAAGACATAGTCTTTTCCCAAATCTGACAATTCCATCTTCATTGACATTAAACTCTGAGGAATTTTTTTGATAGATTCCTCTTTTTCCTGAATTCCCACCTCATATTTTTTATCATCTTTTAACCTTTCCAAAAGTGACGGTTGAGCAATAATTTTTGAATGTATTGATTATGTCCCTTTATTATTATTCCCATGTCCATCTTCATCAAATATAAGAAGATTGGATACTTTTTAATTCTTTTCAATGATAGAATCGCTGGGTCCTTTCCTCTTAGGGAATCCGCCACCTTGTTTGCTTTCTCTGGGTGGTAATGGATTGAGCAGTCATAGTCTTTGATCAGCTCTAAGCTTCTTCACTGGTGCATGTTCTACTATTTTTGTGAGAATATATATTTTAGGATTTTGTGGTTTGTATATATTTCACACTTCTCCCCAAAGAGATAATATTGTCAAATTTTCAATGTGAATATCACTACAGCCAACTTGAGGTCATGTGTTGGATAGTTCTATTCATGAAAATTCAATTTCCTTGAAGCATAGGAAATGATTTCCATTTTTCATCAGCACAAACTCCAGGACATTCTTTGAAGCATCACTGAATACCACAAAAGGTTCTCCAATTGTAGGTAATGTGAGAATGGGTTCTATTATAAGCCTCTTTTTCATCTTCTTGAGGCTTTATTTTTATTCATCACTCCAAGAAATCAGTAATCCCTTCCATGTTATCTTGGTAAGAGGGTTGGAGAATTGTGAGAAATTTATCACAAATCGTCGATAATATCTAGCTAACCCCATGAATATATGGATAATTGATACTAATTTTGGCATCGGGCATCCCTCATTTTCATTGTTTTTAAAAGGGATCCACAGATATCCCAATGCTTGTGATGATATGGCCCAAAAATGATACCTCCTTCAACCAGAACAGACACTTGTTGTACTTTTCATAGATCATCTTCTTCCGTGAGGTCACTAGTACAGGTTTTCAATGGTCCTCATGATCGTTCTTGGTTTTGGAGTATATCATAATATCATCTATAAATATTACCACAAATTTGTCTAAGTAATCTCTAAAGACACTATTCCTCCATTTCATGAAATTTAAAAGAGTATTAGTGAGTCTGAAAGGCATTACTATGAATTCACAGTGCCCATATCTTGTATGAAAAGTAGTCTTGGGGATATCTTTCTTATTCTCCCATACATGATAATATCCTGACCGTAAAACCACCTTAGGGATATATTCTTCTCCATGAAGCTGATCAAACAAGTCATCAATTCTTGGGAGAGGATACAAGTTATTTATCATGTTTTTTTAAGCTCATGATAATCTATGAAAAGGCGCATTGACCCATCCTTCTTCTTAAAGAAGAGGACCAATGTACCCCATGGTGAAGCACTTGAACGTATAAACCCTTTATCTAGATTCTATTGTAGTTGTTTCTTCAGCTCCTCATGAATCACTACAGCAATTCTATATGGAGGATTGGATATTGGCAACACCCCAGGTATAATATCAATTAAGAAATCGAAATCTCTTCTAAGAGGAATACTAGACAATTCCATGGGGAACACTTCAAAGAATTCCCTCATATTAGGCATGTCTTCAAGGATGGTTTCCTCCTTAGGCTCAATCATATGATCCAGATACGAGTGCTCATAGGGTAGTAATATCTATTCTTGTGAAGATGGAGCTAAAGAATATTCATCTTCCTCCTTGCACTTGTAATGAATCGGCGGCTGATTATCCACATGGAGAGTGATTTCCCTCCCATGTAAATTTATATTGTCCCTATATAAGGAAGGCCAATCCATTCCAAGAATTGCATCAAATTCTACCAGAGGGAGAATGATGTGGTCCGCTGAGAATTTTAATCCATATATTATTATAGGGGAGGAGTTATATTCATGGGATGCAATGATTTCCCCATTTTCTGTACTCACCAACAACATCACTTCTAAAATTTGGGGTGGTGCTGGGATTGTTCATCTAAACTTCCAAGATATAAAAGAATGCATAGAACCTGAATCAAAAAGTATGTTCACTAGTCTTGAATGAATAACTAGTATACCTGTCACTACATTATTGTCGTGGTTCACTTCTTTAGTAGTGATGGAAAAAGCTCACCCTTATTGCCTTGGAGGTTGTTGGTCACCTCTGAAAACACTTGTCTTAGGTAACTGATTTTCAAGATTATATGGTTCATTGTAGTTGTAGAAATGAACTATGTGTTGTGGTTCTAACAGAGCATTCCTCTCCTCTGTTGTAGTCACGGGTCTTTCTTGCCGACAGTTAATATCCAGGTACCCTTGTCTTCTACACCAAAATCATTTCCATGTCCCATTCACGAAGTTTCTGTGGTTCCTCTTTCCACACATTTGGCAAGGGGAGTGCTGGATCTTCTTAGCACCGTATGATTTTTCCATCAGACCGCCAGCATTGAAGTCCACCTTATGATTCTTATCCCCATTATACCCCTGAGATTCTCTGATCTTCATTTCATCCTTTTGGAAACATCAACCAATTTTGTCATAGTTGTCAAAGTCAATGATCACCAGCACTTTCCCAAGTTAAGGATTATTCCCACCAAAGAGAGGGTGTTCAAGATATATTTATTGATTAACCTCTTCCAGAAATCATTCTATTCCAATTCCTCAATCTCCTCCTTATGCTTCATATTTTTGATCAGCATCAACCATTGATCAATTTCAGCCTCTATACGATAAGCTACCAAGAGAACCCTCTCTTTATCATAACATTGAAGGATGGAGAAGATCTTTTCAATGGAGTTGATCTATTTTTCAGCGATTGAGAAATCAGATGATCCATTAAAAGTAGGAGGCCTTTGTCTCATGAAGCTCTTGATAGGGGCTTCTTCTTCCTTTGGGGGGGGGGATGAGCGTTCCACTTAAACCATGTTTATATTCAAATCATGAGTTAGATGAGATAGAAGTGTGATAAATTTCATGATTCCCGCTCAAATAGGATTGGGAATCTCATAATGTAGTCATCACATGGATCTTCACATCAGTTGTTAGCCTGAGTCCTCCTATTAACACTCATTGGCTGGAATAAAAGGAATGATAGGGGTAACACATAAAGTGTAATACAAGGACAAAACTGGTGACTAATAATTAACTTTTATTTCCTTAACATAAGAATCTATTGGATTTAGTCTATGTTATCCATGATCTACTTTCTAACATATATTCGTATGGGAATTTTTTAGTCCCTTAATAATGTTTCATATAATACTTGTGAATGTATCAAAGCTTATCCCCCAAGAGGGTCATAACGAATATTAAAGAAAGGCCCACTATCGTGCAATAGTTCCCATACGATTCTAGCTTGATGCATTGTATTCAGGTTTTACCCCTAGGATACATTTGTACCAGAGCCGCCTCTACCGGCTCGTATCCAGACTGGGATGTATTTTCCTGATAAACCACATACTCAATATGCAAAAATTGTTAGGGATGTTTTAATATACTTATTCTTTTCTCTATGTATTCACAAGGTTTTTCTAAACCTAATCCCAAAAATAACTAAACCTATCCACTGATACCATTTATGACAACCCCAATCTTTTATTACACAATTAAACATAATTTGTTACATAGACTTCATTTGATACAACATAGAAGATAGAGAGGTATAGTGTCTTTGGGGATTAGTATAATTACATAAAAACTTATAAAATGAAAAAAACTACATCTTTAATGAAAAATTCCTTTACATGACCACCACATTCCCTCGTACTTAGCATTGCAAGGGATAACCTTAGGACATTCATAAGGAATGGGTGAGATATAAAGACAAGTAAGGGAATAATCATGGAATCAAATTTGGGATACTATACATGTTAGATAATAGGCATATCAATATAGCACAAGAGAATCATACAAATAAATGCATTATAATGATTGATAATCATAACATGGAAATGTGGAAACAACACTTAACATGGAATTATCATGATCCAAGGCTCATTGCACATGGATCGTGAGTAAAACACCAATGCAAATGGATCAATAGTAAACACTCATTGAACATGAATTAGAATGATTAAACACCCATTTCACATGATTTATCATGATACTATACTTTACCCAATGCATTGGAGCACCATCAGGGCTCAACATTATTAAACATTTCATTTCATACTTAAATGTGCCACATGGCTCATAAAACATTGAATCATTCAACATAATCATTTATTCCATTATAAAAGAATGTGGAATACATAATGAAACTACTTAAACAATTATAAATGTTTATAAAGGTGAATGCTCATGATAGAGAAACGGGAAAGGTATTCACTACACAATGACATGGGTGTGGAAAAGCATGGGGCAATTTCAGCAGCATAACAGCGTGAGATAGGAAATCTAAAAAATTATTGATGAGAGAGAAAGGGGTGTCTCATAATATTTACATGGCATGGATATTAAGTGGGACCTATTGATACATGTTACAACAAATATAATGGAATTTAGATTCATGATAAAAAATAATTGCATGAATGTAAATGTGGAGAGAGAAATTATTTTCAGAATTTCGTCATAATAACGGGTGTACATGGGATTCATTTAATGATAGAGAAAGGGTTATCCCATCTTTCAAACATAAATAGGGCAGTATGGGGGAGGTTAAAAACCATACCCCAACATTTATAATTGAAATTAAAAATGTCTAACAATTTAATGAATATTGGACAAAAATGGGAAAGGAAGAAAAAACCCATACATGGAAGTCTGCTTCCAAAGGCATGAGAGAGGCTTGAGAGAGGCTTCTTGAGAGCTTGAGGAACCATTAGAGGATTATAGAGAGAGGAGTAAATATTTTGGACGACCTCCATAGGCTTTTATTGAGGAGGAAGTGGGATCTTGGGAGGTATTATATAAGAAATGTGAGGGAATTCTTTATTATTTTGGTTTGGGACACCTCACATTAAACTAATCGAAACCACAAACCAGACCATGGTTTCTGCCTATGGTTTTTAGAAAAATAATGGTGATGAAAATAGTTTATAAGGACAAATTCCAAACTTAATAAAATAATGGTTTTTCTAATGTGGTGGTGAGTCACACTCCCATAAAAAACAATTTAAAAAACCAAATGATTAAAAAGCTTTGAAAGGTCCACTAATGCTTTGTAAAATAAATCAAACAAACCGAAAATCACATTATTTTAATCATAAAACATATATTTGAAGGAAAGTTTTTTTATAGTACTTTATTACATCACTATTTGGTCATTATGATGTCATAAGACACATTATATATTTAAACAGTATTTAATTTTTTACCAAAAATTTGAGTATCTGAGAAAATTATGAAAAAATCACTATTGGATAATTTGAACATTGTAATTACAGAAACAATATTAATTTTCACTAAATAATTTTCTATATATGTTAATTTTCACTTTAAATATAATAACCATCTTTTATAAAAAATTAATGGGTTTTGAAAAAAAATGGCATTCAAACCTTTATAAAAATTACAAATGCGTTCATAAAATTATACAATCAATTATATTTAATAATAATTAATTTAATAATAATAATAATATTTTATTAAAATATTATTTAATTCAAAAATCAATTAATTAATAAAAATATATTTCTTAGACGAACATTAACTAAAAATAATATTTGTTCTTTAAAAACTATTTACAAGGTAATAATAATAAAATGAATCTATATTCATTATTATATACAAAAATGATATGCATAACCATAATACTAGGGTTTTGTTACAAATAATTTTTTAAAACTCGCTTAAGACCGAAGAGTATGGTGTTCGATGATGAAACACACTTGGGGTGGCTCGGATAACTTTTCTTGGGTGGTAATCTCTATCAACTTCAACTTCTCTCATAGGCAGCCCCACATGAGCTTAACATATTCAAGCTCAGCTTGGGCTTGGTAAAGGGTGATTCTCAAAGATGCATCTTCCATTCTAAGCTCTGACAGATGGGCTTCGTAAGGGGCCATTATACTAGATGAGGTCATCGCTTCCTTTGTCTGAGTAAATTGGATTTGTTATAGCCGTATATTTATACTAATCATTTCATCACTGTTTAACGACTATATTAGCAATGATCACAATTCATAACAGTATTTTAAAATAGAAAAACACAAAACTGAAGAAGATGAAATTTAATATAAGCATTCTAAATAAATATATATATAATTAGATTGAGAGGGATTTCCATTAATGAAATTTTGGGTCGTTACAAAATCCATCAATTATCACAATTAAAATTCCCAAATCATACACTAAAAGATTCAAAAAACAATAACACCCTCCCACATGGATGTACGATCTGTGGATCAATATGCTTATATGTTATCCCCTCTCATCGTTTAATACCCAAGATGGGTAAAGTAGAATCAAAATAACAACCCCTAACTCGATCTGGTGAAGGATGATCGCCGCATCGCATTTGTCAGCGAGGTTCATCAGTTCCGAGATGTGTCGTCGTTTGCGTTACCGTCATCCGCCAACAAGTTCCCCTCTAAAGCTCCAAGAACCACTCTCCCAATTCGTAAAGTTATCAGGCTAACCATGCGAACATTCTATAAGTAAGTATTTAAAAAGGATGGAATGAGTTTGCTGTGCAAAAAGGAGTCTTTTAAATAAAATAAATTATTATTTTATTTTACTTTCATTAAACGTCGAAAAACTAACTCTCATAGCTGACCCGCTCTAATCGATTTTATGCCTCGCCTAATGTAAAGTCGCTTCTTTGAATGCATTGTTGGCCTCAGATTTCTGTTCCGGGCACCCATTTAAAAGATATTCTACTTTTATAAGAAAAATGCTCATGTGCGCTATTTAAAATTTTAATTTATTTCAACCATTTATTCCGAGCTCTCCGGGCGTCGGAATTGCACACTGTCAAAAGGTCTAGTCTCGAAATAATTCCATATAATATTTAAAAATAATACACATATTATATGAGACATTAAACCCACACCACTAGTTTTACATAGTATAGAAACCCAATTTCACTCACAGGATCACTCTATGGTCACAATGTCTTGCTATATCAACTGAATGGCCTATGGAAACTGATATTGATGTCCATGTGATTGGAATCCTCCATCCATCTTTCAAACAATACATCTTGTGATATCAATCATAAGAACTAGTTGAATTTCAGTATATATTATAGAGGTGTATGAATCCATTGCATGATGGTATTTTGATCACACGATCAATTGAATACAAACAATGATGTATTTCAAAAATATTTATAACTGTATTAATCTCCCATTTGATTGAGTATTTTATAGTTAGAATAAATCTATATTATTGAAATTATGTCCACTAATCGTGATACTCCCCTAGAATGATTACAAAATGGTCTAGCGGACGTCGAGTGTCTCGTCAAGAGACAACATCATGAGATCACGTAATAATTTTCATGAGAAACATCCATTGCCTAAAGCGGGTACACACAAAATCCTTCACATGAAATGTGGTGACAACTTCTATCATCATAGTACTATTTTAGCCATGCTTACTTAAAGAAACACACACAAGAGAGAGGAGGGAGAGCATTAAAGAAACCACAGAATATCACAGCTTCCTATGAAGATCATATATTTGAAATTATTGGGCTCTATTAATGAGAACCCACCATAAAATCGTCACCAAAAAACTCATCGTGTGATTAGAATATCACGCGATCACATTATATAAAAACATCATGTGAACCCCCACCCACACAATAAAAATGGATCTCCAGTGGCCCATTAACCCCCTTTAATCATTATAAAGATCCCCCATAAGACCTCCCTTGGGTCACATGATTGCATGAGTAATATAGACTCATTAGACGTAGTTTGAATATTACATGAACATACAACACAATCAAACCAGTGTGAGAAGGTATAAAGCAATGAACATGCAACTTATGATGTCACAAAACCTTAGTGTTTTTGATGATTGAATGGATCACATGGTGTAATTGATTCATTAGACAATTCTTTATGGTTCCATGGTCATACGATGGAGTTATCAACAATGTGAACAATATGCATGAAAGTTGGATGATGGTACTTTGTCATGGCCCTTGTCTATGTATGTAGAACTGATGTGTAGCCCCAACACATGTTCTTTGATTTCCTCACATAATCATTTAGAGATCATGAAGTAGCTCGGTTATCATGTGACCATTTTCATGTGGCGTATGTGTGAAGCCTTTATGAACACCTCCTTGTCAAGTTGTGTAATGAAAAAACACCCTCAGTCTTATGATTCTTCTTTTATCATACTGATGGTGCATCCTTGAGGGCATATTCCCCAATAAGACCCAAACATCTGTAATCCACAAAATGTGTTCCTTCATACATGCACATGAAATCATTTATATGTATCCCCTAGACATAAACACCAACCCATCGAAAGAACTTATGAAGGTCATGTAGATCACATGGTGTTTGGAATCTTACTGTGTCATTATATGTATATATCTCTAAATATATGTGTATTTTTTATGTTTATAACCCCATTGAAATACCCTTTTACATGCTTCATATGTCTTTATATGATCACATAATCCCTTATTATAAGTCCCAATTAAGTTCATGTGAATCATATGAGTGGTAGTGCATTATTTGCTTCCATCATGTGGTGACCCCTCCACGTGAATATGAACATGCCCCACAAGAGAACTCATGGGTATGGCCCTCCACCCCCATTAAAACCCTAGGAGGTTCATTTTTAATGAACACCCTTATCCTTTCAACCCTTTACATTAGAAAATGGCTTTCGATGTGGCCTTGAGGAATGATCCCATTGGAATTGCAGAATCAACATTTGGGAAATCATATGATCATAAACATGATCAAAATACTGCTTCACATGATTAATTTATTATCACACGATACAATGATTCATTATTTGTCTCTCTCTTTCCTCAAGAGGCCATAGATGTCTATATATGATCACACGATAGGCTGTTAATAGTTTAGGTTGATCTCTCGACAACATATTAACATGTCATAACTTCCATGAATATTGTGACTCGTAATTTTCAATTATTGAGATTATATAAGATTTTGAGAATAATTAAAGGATTATATAAATAGATGACCAATGATCATACTAGTCTAGTTCCATTGGATACATGGAAACATAAAAAACAATAATAAGTGAGCTACATTATCTCCCAATAGGTTCTTATTTTCTAGAACCCATCTTAGAAACATCAAACATAATACATATCTTCATATCCAAGGGAAGGAAACATAAAACATGGAAATCTAAAATGCTCTGTAAGGGTAAAAAAATGAGATATCTAAGCATAATCATGAGATATAGTTTATGAGAACAAGATAATGGAAATAAAATATCATAACCTCTATATCAAAAACTATATACATGAATCATGACATAAATCATTATAGTTCATCAGACATGAATCGTAAGGAAATTAAAAACATACATCATTAAATAACAACATAATAATAAGACAACAAATTATTTTACACACACAATAACATAATTTTATATTTATAGTATGCAAGGAATCACATCCAACACCACTTTGGTAGTATGGCTTCACTCCACATGTCATCTCGAAAACCATGTATCAAATCCATGGTCATCTTAGTGGCATGAGTTCACTAGTCATACCATCATGGAATTCATTGATCACTACCATGCACATCATAGTTATCAATATTCATTCCCAATACCAAATTAGTCTATATCTTGAGGTTTAAATATTTCCCCAAAACATTGTACGAAGATATTAACCCCCCAAATCTAATAATGAAAGAAAACATTCATGTTCCACAAGGATGTAAATAATCATATCATTACCAATTAAATTTAACCAGTATTATAAGCATGTAATATTATGTATAAATAATGATTTCATATTCTTTTGGTCAAATGAATATCCCAAGAAAGAGAATTAAATTTCCAAAACATATAACCAATTAAATATAAATGGGATTCATAAAGGCAAGGACATTAATCATAAAACCTCCATATAGTGAATATGAAGAGAACATTTAGATCATTTTTTCAGGGTATTTAAAAACACTAATGGATGCCACTATAGATGAAAAATAATTTTCAAAAATATTTACTAAAGTTTATTGAGGGAAAATTCCTTCTTCTTTTAAAAAGGTCATTTAATACAAAAATCCATTTGAAAATCATTTTAATATAAAATTACATTAAAACATATAACCAAGACTTGAAATCATTGTGAAATCCTTTTACCATTAATTTTTATTAAATAACCATAAATTCTTTTGAAAACATTTTTCCCTGAAAAAACATTGAAATCATCTAAATATATATTTTGTTTTTTTTAAACCAACATACATTAAAACATATGAATAGATCTTGAAAAAGGTTTTAAGAGATTTTTACATGAAAACATGTGAATGGTTCTTTGAAATGTTTTCAAAACCATTCCATTCAAAAAACAGTGTTTAATTATAAATAAAGCTAGAAAAAAATATGGAAACATTTTTCCTTGAAAACATATAGAAGGAGGCTGATAACATTTGTTAAAACATTTCCATGAAAATAACTTTTAAAAAAAATCTTATAATTTATAAAATAAAAATTAAAAAAAATCAATGATATGACATTGGGTAAATCGGTTCATGACGTACGAGGGCAAAATAATATTCCTTTTTCTTAGTAAAAATATTATAAAAATACCCTTTTCAAAAAGAGACAAGAATATTCCACTGAATTAATTGGTAAAATTTAAATGGGTAATATTTTCAATTAAATATTAAATGAAAATGGTATAATATTTTTGGAACCCCTTTTAAAAAACATCGTTTTGAAGGAACACTGATTTCCAACCAAAGTAAGGGTAATGTAGAGATTTTATAAAAACACATTCTTAAAGAAATTATGTATCAAAGTGTGGATTAAATGTTACTGATATATGAATATATCATTAAATAAAATATTATACGAAAAATCATGAATGTTCTTGATATATAGATAGTATTATTTCATCGAAGGACGCATAAATATAAACAATCTTGAAAAGAAATGAGATTGTCTCATGAATCCTTATTACATAGTAACATGAGATCATACTAGAAATGTAATATTAGAAAATTAAATGAATCATAAAATATCATGAAAATATTAAATTCCAATATATATCATTTAAAATGGAAGTATATTTTCCTCGAAATTGAATTTTTGTGCACAACAAAACCTGTTTATCAAATAATGAATATTTAGAAGAATCTATTTCACTGATTTGGTAACATTAGAAAATTATAGCCCATTAATAAAATATAATAAAATAGACATGTTAGTAATGAAAATTTTTTGTATATTATTCATAAAATGAAATCATGGTAAGTAGATACATCACCCAAATGGAATGGGTGGCAAACATATCATGTATCATACGAAAATAAAAAGCAATACGAAATACCCTTACCTTTCATCTCGAATTTCAACATACTCATTCAAACCACAAAAATGGTAAATATAAATTTATTAAAATATACAAAAAAAACCATATTTTGATATATACTACCATATATGGTTTTATTATGACCAAATTTTACCCAATTGATAACCATCATATGTTAATGTTTCTTTTTAGATAATATTTTCTTTATTAATCGAATGTGTCATAATTTGTTATATCATTAGAATTTATACATATATCCTGATTATATAATATATTTAGATATATAAATATTATTCATAATGAGTATATGTTTATTATAATAATCTATAAAATATATAATTACAGAATGAAATATTTTTTTCCTGGAGATGGTAAGTTATACATGCATGAACGATGGTCCAGTTATTATTATCACATTGAAAGAATGAAATAAAATTTCCTATATTTATTTATTAAAATAATATCATTAAAATATAAATATAATTATATATATAATATAAGTTCATTAAAACCATGCATAATATATAATAGGTATTGTGTGAACGAATCACATTACTTTGATGGGGCTGTAGTCCACACTTCACCAAACAGAATTATAATATTTACACCAAAGTGAATGTAAATTTATATGTGTTGTAAGGGGAATAAAAAGCTTAAAGACATAATAAATATAATATATAACATATATACATATATTTTATAACATAATTTCCCCCATGAGTGGAGGTAATGGAAAAATGAACAATCATCGCATAGTAAGGTGGTTGGTCACAGTACACTAAAAAGTATGTTTATTAACCATTAGATGGAGATGTGTGTAAGTGTAGGTTGAAAAACAATAACAAAAATTTCATAGGATTCTTATTATAAAAGTATAGTTATAAGATAATGTAATAAATATAGTGTATTCCATGGATAAAAAAATAAAATAAAGGATCTTGGGAGAAGACATTACCTCTTAATTGGGTAACTCCTTTTGGATTGTGCGAAAATGCTTCCTTGGATAGAATTCATACCATGGGGATGCTTTTATGAGTAATTTACAAATTTTGGGAAGTGTATTGGTAATATCTTGGTATAACCTACGAGGTTTTAGAGCTGTGAAGAAGAGGGAGAGACGGTGGCCCTTTATAGGGAAGAAAATGGACTCACTTGGTATTTTTGAAAACAAGTTAGGTGTACCAACCATTTTACCTAGAAAAGGAATACCATAACAAAAATGTAATTAATGGAATATTTATGTACAATTTATGTCTATAAATTGGATTTTTTACAAGTATCATGGTTTTTTTTTCCCTTAAATTATGGCTTAGTTAATAGTTAATCTTAATGATCCCTAAATCGACATAAATATTTTTCATTAAATTCACTAATAATTTTGTTAAAAATTATATTATGAACATATTATAAATTATAGATAATTTTGATTCCAAATATTGAATCCTTTTTTAAAAATTAAAATCACAGAAGTGGTAGAAAATAATTTATAATTAATCCCACATTCGGGTCGACAATATGGGATATCAATGTAAAAAAGATCAGTAGTTTGCTATGTTACTATATCCAATTTCATTGTGATATTTGTTAAAATAACCCAAAATGGAATAATTGATAAAAATAAAATGAAATAAAACCTTTTAAATAAAATTATAATATAATTTAACCATATAAATAAATTAGATGAACATATAGTTTTTGAATTAAAATATGATATTTTAAACCGTTCATTGAAAATGAAGTTTCATAGAAAATTACCAAATATTATCCCAATGAATATTTTGAAATTATAAATTAAATAATGGAGTTTATTTTATCAAAATAAAATTTTAAATGTTTCAAAAATGAATTTCCATATTTTTTAGAGAATGTCATAAAAAGAGTTCGTTCTGGAAAATGATACTTCTAAACATAAAATGAATTCAAATAAAATCATACATTTCATTTACAATATGTTATATATATATATAAAAGATTATAAAATATTTTATAATTAGTTATTATGATTCATATTCCGATGTTTAATGTCTATTTTATTATTATCTCATTTAAATAATTATAAAAATAAAATGATGTTTCATAGAAAAATTGGTGATTGGTGTAACATATGACGAGAAAATTTTTGTGTAACATATTAAAATTTCATGTTCTATATAACATAATCCTAGTTCATTCCATGTGAGAGTATTTTTTAAATTCATGCAGTTCAATAAATAAATGAAAATTAAATTAATTTGAAAAAAAATGTCCATAAAAATTGGGGTGTTAAATTCGACCGGCCTTAAAATTTATTTCTCCCTAAAAATTCATCACTCCTGAATAGTAAAGGCTACTTATGCCTCTTTATATACTCAGTATCCCACACTGATACCTCTTAAAAGTGATTCCACTTCAAAACATTGACCATGTGAGGGGTTTGATTTCATATAACATTCTTTCTATAATCCTTAATTTCAATAGGTTTCTCCTCACACAGAATATCCAGCTCCAGAAGTATGACCTCTGAGTTCAGCACATGTGAAGGGTCATTTATATACATAATCTAGAGAGATTCATACAACAAAACATGCAATTGAAAGATATTTTGAAGAATTTACTTAAGAAATTCTATTATCCCAATATGATCAAGAATATCTATGGGACCAATATATCGAGAAAATAGATTTTATTTTATTCCAAATCTAATTACATTATTCTTTGATGATATTTTAATGAATTGTTTTTAGAAAATATCAAATTCTAGATCATGCTGGTGGTTATGAACTTAACATTCATATTACCTTTAATCGACATTGATATTTTTCTGAATTGTCTTATTATTCTTGAACTTTTCATAAGCAATCCGTGGTCCAAATATCATTATTTCTCTAATTTAATCTAAACACATATGATATCTCAATTATTTCCCCTAAAGGGATTCATAAGATTCCATCTGATTCATGAGTGAAAAATATTTTTTTAAGAAAAATAAATTATTGGAAGGTGTTGATCCCAACCAACATTTAAATCAAGAGAATAATATCTCAACATATCCTCTTGGGTTTTAATTAATCGTATAGAATGAACATATTTTGTAGGATGGTAAGAAGTAATGAAACTAAATTTTGTATCATGTCCTTACTAAATACATAACCATAACATTGAGGTAATCATCATACCATGATATGATACAATAGACTATGGTAGCCAATGAAACATTAAAACTTCCTTAATGTATATCCTATTAGGTTGATCTAGAGACAAGTATTATCGGATATCGATCAATTATGATGACTTAGCAATGGGACTGAATACAACCCAAATAGCATTAAACCCTTTAGAGTTTTTTGGATGTCCAAGGACAAAATTCATATTGATTTTCTCCCACTTCTATTATAGTATGGGTATTGGATACAGCATCCCATTTTAGTTTTTTCTATCACCACTAACATGATGGTATACCTTACTCCAAATACAAACTCATCAATATCCTTCTTCATACCATCCCACATGATGTATTATTTTCTGTCCCTATACATCTTTGTACTTCCAAGATGAAAAGTGAATGAGTAACACTAAGAATCCTCTACTATCTCATACATCGAATATGGTATGTAAGGGACACATAAATAGTTCCTAGACCTTATCATTCAATCCTTATCAATATTAAAATGAATAATATTCTGTATTTTTTTGAATCTCTTTTATCATCCTTATACACATCCATAATATTCACTATGATTGAGGGTTGGTAATTAATTTTTTAAGATAATATTTTTCCCTTCCTTCAAGAATTTTATATCCATCCATTGAAAATCCATAAATATTAGATCTTCTTTGAAACGCATCATGTATATTCTAGTATTACATTTCAGACTCAAAGCATTGACCACCTTGTTCACTTTCCCTGGGTGGTAATGTATTGAGTAGTCATAATTATTTATCAACTTTCTCGGGTGCATCTTCAACTCCTTATGTGTGTATAGATATTTAATAGTTTTATGATTAGTATATATATCCCACATTTTTCCATAAGGATACTTCCTCCATATCATAAATGAAAAATTACCGTTGCTAACTCAACATCATCTAATGGGTAATATTTCTCATGAATCATCAAAATCCATTAGGTCTATGTGAGAACCAAGTTATTTTGGAAAACAAAACACACCCAATCGCTTTTTGGATGTCACACAATAGATTAAAAAACCATATTCACTGTATGGTAGTGTAAACATAGGTGCAATAACTAACATTTAATTTATTTCCTTGATATTTTCCTCACATTCATCTATCCATAGGAACATGTCACCCTTCTCTGTTACCATGGTCATAGGATTAGATAGTCATGAGAAATTCTCCACCAAAAGATGATAATATCTTGCTAATCCATGAATTATATGAATATTAGTCACCATGGTTAGTATATTGTCATCATTCAATAGTCACCTTCATTGATGGATCTGCTACAATGTACTCTCATGAGATTAAGTGATCCAAAAAATGAATAGTTTTTTGGCCAAAATTATCATTTTGTAAAATTTTTCTTATATATTCTAATTCATTTGGAAATTTAGTAAAATTCTCAAGTGGTATTTATGATCATCCTTACTATATGAATATATTAGAATATCATCCATAATGGATACCAAAAATTGAGTGATGTAATATCTAATGTGATTTTTCATTAAATCCATGACGATATAATGGGTATTCTTAAGACTTAAAAAATCACTATATATTAATATTGTCCACACTTTGTATGGAGTTCCATCTTGGGATTATGATTTTTCCTGAACCTGAATGGATGATATCCATAATGAAGGTCAATCTCGGAGAATTATTGATCTCTGCATATTTGATCAAACAACTCATAAATATGTGGAGGGGTATACTGGTTCTTGATTGTTATCTTTTTCAACAATTGGAAATTAATTTATAATCTCATTTATCCATATTTTTACAGAAAAAAACTTCTGTAGCCCAAAGTGACACACATGGAAAAATGAATCCATTATCATGAGTTTCATGAAAATTAGTCTTCAATTTTTACAACTTAATTGGATCCATTCTATAATGTGTTTTCTAAATTGATGTGGTACTATGTAAGAGGTCTATTGAGAAATCAACATCATGTTTTCGTGGATGGTTACAAAAATCTTCTGGAAAGATGTCCAAAAGATCTCAATAAATTTGCATATCATCGATACCTATTTTACCCAAAACCATTTGAGTTAAGTAACCTATTTAAATGTGAATTAAGAACCATACATCATATTTAATCTGCACATGAAAATTATGATTATCATCACACTGATGGATGATCATAAAAGGTTTTGAACTCTGAGAAAGTAACATCACTTACACAACAATTAATGTTGGATTTATGTAGATAAATCCAATCCTTGTCTATAATGAAATTTAATTCTAACAATATAATAATGAAATGATTTTTTGGAATCACATTCCCAAAATCATCAAATATAGAGGAATCATAGAATTGAAATAAAATCATTGTGCCACTTTGGGATTTCACTTATAATATCACATCTATTTATTTAAGTGGAATCATATCACCATTATAAAAAATTTAGATATAAAATATTTGAAAGATCCAATAAAATATAACATTAGAAATTCTGGACATGATGTTAAGTGTACATTTCATCACTTTATTATTTCACACCTCATCTGAAATTTTAACTGCATGAGATTTCCACTAGTCCCTCAACCTAAGATGTTGTTGACATTGATCACCATCACCATCTATTTGGTTTGGGTAGTTGTTATCATAATTACCATTATCCTTACACTTTTATCACTAAATTGTGGGAGGTGTGTTCTGTGCATGTTTTCCACATTCAAGACATTAGATAACTTCTTCCCATCACATTGTCAATAATATTCTCTATGTCCTTTCCTTCTACAGTTAAAAAATTTAATAATACCTTAATGTAATTTCATCCATGATTCATACCACATATAGATAATGAAGTTATGCTTGACTTCTTCTCTATATGGTATTTTGATTTTACATTAAACTCAATCTTCCTTTTCTTTTCAAAACCATGATACAGATAGATGACTCCAAACTCTATTTCAAACTTTTTTCACAATGAAAAATTAATTCATAGCTACAAAAGTCCATTATGGAAAATTACCTTATGTTAATTTCAATTAATCTACTAAAACCCCTATCAACATTACTTTTAGGTGGAACAATAATTGTGGATTCACACCTCACAAGCCTCATAAAATCATCCTTGTAGTTACAAGTAGAATCATCAACCCTTTTGTTAAAATAAAGGAAATCTTTATCCCTATTGGTATGGATAATTTGAGTAATGTGATTATTGAGTAATAATTTCTTGATATCATCCCAATCCATGGAATCAAAACCCATATTGCTCCCTCGAATTCATGATATAGTCCACCACTGGTCTCCATAACCTTCTAAATGATAGATAAATTGAATGATTTTCTCATTCTCTTATCCCTATAGAACAGAGAGTTTATATTCAATAGTACTGATCCATTGTTCAGAAAGAACTAGATCATAATACCATCCATAATAATGTGGATGATTCTTCATGAAAAATTGAAGAGAATATTGTTATTTCCATTGATCATTTTGAAATCCAACATGATTCATATTTTTAGAAATCTATTTGAGAAATGAAAAAAGATTTCTCATTACGGATCTCATAGAATTTAGTATCTCAAGAGAAGAATAGTTGGATTGTCTATCAAAATCACTATTAATGTGGTTATTTTGGGTTTTAGCCATTTACATATACCAATAGGCATATATTAAGAGATAATTTTAATAGATTTCAATCAAATAATCTTGAAAAGGATGTTATATGTTTTCTAAATAATTAATCCTTCTTTAATATATGATATATTAGGATAATCATAGGTTAGTCATATCCCAAAAATATTTGAATCCAACATGATGGATCTTGATGATTTTGTGAATTTACAAAGCATATCCCTTAGGAATGTCAATCCAAGTGTGAAACAAGGCCCGTTTTAATGATTCAAATTACTCTGAGTGAGGCCCAAAACATCTTTTCGAAATTGTTACACCTAGGTACATCATTACCAAATCAACATACACTTGTAGTATCGAAATAAGGATGTATTAATAGGAAACTAGTCAATATTGTAGAGACCCGAAGCTTAACGTACACAGACAATACATTACTTTTGCGGAATACTTAGTACATAACAAAAACACACAAACAAGGACCGTAATAGTTTAGTGTCTTTGGAAACTCGGAATATAATCTTCTAATCGTGGTGAAAGATCTTCAACATCACCCATAAAGGTCTTATTTTTTTTAAACCTAAATCCTTTATTTATGTCCTGGGGAAAAGAAAACATAAAACGGTGAGCTCAAATGCTCAGTAAGGGTAAACAAAAGAAATATCAATCACATCTTATACATAAGCACATAACTTTTGGAAATCTTAACATGCAAAAGAGATTATAATTTCATAACATGGGATAAATCATAGTAGTGAAATGTAATCCCAATAATCATAACTTAAAAAATGAAACTTTGTGGGATACACACATAATCATAGAGACTCATTTCTTATTAGTCAAGACTCATTGCGAAGACTATCTTAGTGGACAAAGTCCATTTCTGAACCTAGTTCACTCCTCGTTTCAGTCCTGTTTCACTGAACCGATATAACCTACCGTTCCAGCCATGTCTATCTCATGATATATAAAATCTTTACCCAATTAATTGGAGAGAGATATAGGTCCCACCCATCTCATAATGAAACCATTCTTATGTGTGCAACAAAAATCATAAATCATACATCATTGCATAACCCATGTAATAAAAACGGAATTCTTAAACATCGTGACATCATAAAACAATTCATATAAGATAAAATAATTCATAAAAAAATATTTCCATCACAAAATAATCAAATCCATGTAATAATAGGGATATAAACAGAACCCTTTATTATCTTATATGGAAAATAATTTTGATAATACACTTGAACTCCATTCTTGAGGAAAATATCCTTTCTACTTCAAAAACACTTTTCCTTTCTTAACATGTCATAAAATTCTAAACTAAAAGAAGTTGATTAAAAATAAACTTGAAAACTTGTAAAGTAAGATTCTTGGAAATAATGTTTTAAAAATCCATTCATTTCGTATAAGTTAAAAAAAACATTCTTCGTACTTTTGTCGGAAAAGTCAAAAAGTACCTCGTACGAAAAACGACAAAAGATTCCTTTCATATCCTTTACTAAAAACTCACCGAAGGGTAAAATTGGATTTGAAAAATTGTAGGTGGATGTAAATAATATTACATATTGTGGAAACATGGATGTGTATGATAAAATACACACCAGTAAATTTCAAAGTATAAACAACCCCGGATAAAAATAAGATTGTGATATTTCCCTTAACTTAGGTCCGATTTGCTTCGTATGTGTCTGATCCTCCTGTATAATGATTTAAATAAGGTAATTGATTTATTCCAAAATCATACTCATTGTTATGATATCATATATGGTTCACTTATGGCTTTATATTACCCGTTCTTTTGTAAATTCCATGTTAAAGAGCGTTTTGGGTAAAATCGTTTCATTTGTCATCTGTGTTTTGACTTGTAATTATTCATATGACTAAATAGATCATGATTACTTAATTAAAGAATATAAAACATGATTTATATATAATATATATTAAGAATATATATATATATATAATAGATCAGTAAATGGATAGAAATACACCGTTCATGGAGACGGTAGACCGTACGTACGCATGAATGTTGTTTTCTTTTCCTTATTGAGTTGAATGGAATTAAGTAGATGACATACATATATATACACATAAATCAAGAATCATTATTATTTCATATATTTCATTATTATTTATATTATATACTTTATAATCATTCATGAATGGTTAACGTGGAGAATGAATCTCATCGCGTCGTGGAGACGGTAGTCCGTACGTACGCACGAGCGATGATATCATTCTCATGATCGTGGAATTGTATTGGAGTGTATGTATACAATTTCAAAATCAATATCACTTTAAAACAATTATATATATTAATTATTTACATCATTATACCCATCCAAGTAAGGTGGTGGGGGAAAATAGATTACACCATGGCGTGGAGACGGTATTCCGTACGTACGCATGCGCGGTGATTTCATTTTCTGTAGAATGGACAGATGGTGAAATAGGGTTGTTTCATACTTATAATAACATATCATTATATGAGTTATACTGATGTTATTACTTCATAATGAAACAAATAAAGAAGAAGAAGTGGAAGAAGAAATAAAGATGAAAGAATCGGTAACGGACATTACCTCTTCTTTGAAGTGCTTATTTGAGATCTCCTTTTATGGAACTAAAATTGGTCTTTGAGGAAGACCAGAACCTCTAGGATGTTTCTAGGTAAGTGTAGAAGGGAATTTTTCAGGGGATGGCTGAGCTTGATGGCTCAAAGTGGTGTGAGGAAGAGAGGGAGGAGGTTCCCTTTTATAAGGGAGGAGAGGTGCACCTTTGGAATAACTTAAAAAATTATTTTATTAAAAAGCCAAATTCGGTTTTAAATAGATCCAAATTGATTTATTTAGAAGCTAAGATGGGTATGGGTCGAACTAATCCCATCCAATAGAATTTAGACAAGTTTAGGTTCCTATTTTAACCTTATCATTTATATTTAACATTAAGTAAAATAATTTTACTTTTACCGTGTCTTCTTGTGTTCTTATACTATAAGGTAAATAAACTTACTATAATAATACAAACGAACCCCAAGTTGTTTATTATTAATATATATAACCTTATATAAGTCATTTGGCAGAACATTAGATTTTTAGGAATAAAATAACAATTACTAATATAATATTTGTTTTAAAAACTATTTTATGTCAATTTTGACACTATTTATTAATTGATTTTGTGAAAATCATAAAAGAATGATTAGTTAGAAAAGAGTTAATTAAATCAATACTAACATGTCATATTAACCTAGAAAATTAGTATAATTCCTAAAAAGTTTCAATTTACATTTATTTTTGTGTTTATAACATCAATTATATCAATATTTCATTAATAATATAATTACTGCATCATCATTGTGTCATAAATAAATTAAATTATTTAAAGTCTAAAAATTACAAATAGAATATAATTATTTAGTAAATCCTTTTTTATTTCTAATGAATATTTATATCCGAATTTATCTTATGTATAACCCCATATTAAAAATCATTTACTTATTAAACGTTGATTTTAACTATTTTAACCCTTCTTGGAATAAATTAATAATAAATGTCCTAATCTAATCCATGTGGGCCTAAATGGTCATATTTTTTTCCTAAGGTTGTTTTTGTTCGAATTACAGTTGTCCAATAAAATTAGGACATGTTTTAGGGTAATAATAATATCATTTTTACCCTTAATTACCCTATTTACTTTTAACCGTGGTTAAAAAATTTAAAAGTTACTATTCACCAAAAATTAGTTTCATCTAATTGAACCAAATTTTAGTCCTTGATATTAACCATGTCTCTTGGATTTTCTAAAATCCACTCACAGAAGCGGTAAAATTATGTTTTATGAAAAATTCAGTTTTTTTAACTACCACTTAGTGGTTTCAGTATTCATCATAAATTAAAAGTTTTCAGAAAAATACCAAAAATTAGGCCTAGGCTATATTTGATATTATGAATTAAAAAATTATGTGTATTTTACCAAATTAAAAAGATATCAGTTGCATTAATTAATTTAAAAAATTAATTCTCTTCTTCAAAAAAATAGCATGTTCTTAAGAGATAATAACTATCAAAAGATTGACAGTTTATTATGTCTGGTTTAAATGTGAAATTACATCCAATAACCAACACTGTATTAAATTGTAAAAATATATTCTAAATATACTTTAAAACCAATAAAATTAATAACTTATCACTATTAATTATTTCTATTAAAAAGGTTGTTTTTAATTAAAATATAGTAATTTTCACTATTCATCAGAAAATGAAAGTTATCCGAAAAGAACCAAATTTTCACCCTAAGCTAATTTCGATATTACGAATCCAGAAATGAAGTCCATTTTGAAAAATAAAAATAAAAAATTTCCAAAAGTGGTTATTACAATTCATAAGGTCTAGTTTTAATAATATTTTAATAGCATACATTGTTTAGTGATACTCGGTATTGCGTACTACACACAGAATCGAGGAAGGTAACGATTGCGTGTAATGCAAGGCAAGTCAAGGATGTGTGTTGTGCAACCACATTTTGGTGTAGCGTACAACACAAGGCATTAATGAAATTAAAAAGAATATTTTTCATAAAATCTTAGGGTGTTACATTCTACCCCCCTTAAATTGAATTTCGCCCTCGAAATTCGTTGGGGTTATAAATGGTTTACTATTCGAAAGTTTCTTTAATATAAACCCACATCGTAAAAAGGAATACCAAAACCAATCTTTAAAAACAAAAGTATGAAATGTAACGGTTACCCAAATAATCTAATCACTGGGTTTCCACAGAGATGAAAATATGGATATGGAATAGAAAACTAACCATCATGTTCTGATGGAGAGTGGTAGAGAACATGGATATGGAAAATCCAGCAATCACAAAGCCATAAATTTGTGACAATTTAAGGTACCATCTAATTCATCAGATATAAGAACACTTGGACAACATTTTGGTTTTCATGATCATTTCCCTAAAGTTGATGAAATTGGAATTAAAAGAAATACTTTTGTGATTTTGGTATAGTCTCACCGTTTGTCATTCTTTGGACAATTTACACTTCATATCTTATAGAAATGAAGTTGAATTTGTCATTCGTGATGTGTTAGCAGATCATGTGATAGAATGATGGGTCATTCCATCTGTCTCAAACAAAAGGTTATAAAAGTTATCAGAAAATACATAAGTCCATCTATAGTAAGATTAATCATATATGGTTCCTAAAATGGACTTATACTTCATATATCATAATACTTAATATAATTAAACTAGTTTCTACTAAACAGGTACCTCATGTAGGCCAGTGGTAGGCGATAAAGGACAGTTGCACTTCGGTTGTGGGTTCGATTCCCACAGCCTTGTCCGACGCGATGGGTTGTCTCCCGTCCTATAGGTTATCCTTTTTTTAAAACTACATTACTATAACATCCGATCAATAATATCGAAAAATGTTCTATCCTTAAATAATACTAACTTATGTACAACATAATCAATTCCAATATTTACGCTTATCTACAATAATTCGGTCCAAGCTCATAGTATAAATAAAACGATTACTTAAAATATCATCAACCAAGCATGTGAATACCATCATTTATCCCCCATATATCTTGTTTGTCACATTCCAATCATGCAAATACCTTAATCATGTATTCTCGTGAAAAATGAATACCCATTAAACCTTACTGAAAACATAAATGCTGTCAAAAGATAACTCTTTCCACATACCAAAACCCAAAAATTCTATATACTCAAACCATGATATAACCTTCTCATTATATTAGTCATGAGCTCATGAATACTATCAAACATTTAATTTTATCCTTATCCCTTCATTATGCACATATCATCTACTTTCCAAAAATATTTGAATAACCTTTCATGGTTACTGGTACCATTAATCATACACTTTCAAAACATAAAGAAATACAACAGTGTAACAATCCTTAGATGTATCTTTATTCCATAGTACCATGAGATTACTTATATAACATTACACTTGATAAACATGTAATCATTCCACTACCTTCTTAAACCATTGACTAAACTTCAACAATTCTTTTATCTTACATATCATTTGAAGTATCTTCATCATCATCAACATAAATACTACCCATACGACCGTACTGATTCTCTTCATGAGACTTTCTCTTAAGTAATTGGTTTGCATAATGCCCATACATTCCACATTTAAAACATTTAACCATTTTTGATGTCGTAGAAATACCATTATCCTCATCCATGGTGTTAACTGAACCTTTTCCTTTGCACTTACTGGCTCTGTGTCCTTCTTTACCACACCCGAAGCCTCTTCCAATTCCCTTGAAACTTTCTCCTTGATGCCTCTTCCCACATGCTTTACATAGGGTAAATTGAACTTTCATTCCTCTATTATCATCATGAAACTCCATCTTTCTCTTATTATCTGAGTCGGTAAACATACCAAAGTTGAGATTATTGATCATATTATGAGATTGCTGATTAGGCATAATAACGATGTTTAGACTTCCCAATCCCGTTTCATTTTATTTCTCATTAAGAATATCATTCCATTGTCCATCATATCCTCCATTATCTTGAATCTTCCTGTTTCCAGCCATTTTCTAAAACCCAAAAATAATAGTTTGAGAGGCAAAAATATTGCTAGGGAAAATAACATAGTAAAGGGGAAGCACCCTGAATATCTAACATCTTAGGTTAAATTATAAGATCGTTACCGTAGTTCTAGGACTATATCCTATACGTATACTTATCCTTAGGGACATCCCTAGACATACATTAGAAATATCTCGAGGGATCTCACTAACTTTTTCGCATCCTAGTTTCCAAAGGTTGACTAAACCTTTCCTCTGATACCAACTATAGAGACCCGAAGCATAATGTACATGGAAAGTACATTACTTTTGAGGAATACTTAGTACATAAAAAATACACACACACAAGGACCGTAATAGTTTAGTGTTTTTGGAAACTCGAAATACAATCTTCTAATCGTGGTGAAAGATCATCAACATCACCCATAAAGGTATTCTTTTTTTTAAACCTAAATCCTTTCTTCATGTCCTGGGGAAAGGAAAACATAAAAGGGTGAGCTAAAATGCTCAGTAAGGGTAAACAAAAGAAATATCAGTCACATCATATACATAAGCACATAACTTTTGGAAATCCTAACCTGCAAAAGAGATTATAATTTCATAACATGGGATAAATCATAGTAGAGAAATGTAATCCCAATAACCATAACTTAAAACATGATACTTTGTGGAATACACACATAATCATAGAGAATTATTTCAAATTATTCAAGACTCATTGCCAAGACTATCTTAGGGGACAAAGTCCATTTCTGAACCGAGTTCACTCCTCGTTTCAGTCCTGTTTCACTGAACCGGTATAACCTACCGTTCCAGCCATGTCTATCTCATGAGATATAAAATCTTTACCCAATGCATTGGAGGGAGATATATGTCCCACCCATCTCATAATAAAACCATTCTTATGTGTGCCACAAAAATCACAAATCATACATCATTGCATAGCCCATGTAATAAAAAACGAATTCATAAACATCGTGACATCATAAAACAATTCATATAAGATAAAAGAATTCATAAAAAAAATATTTCCATCACAACATAATCAATTCCATGTAATAATAGGGATAGAAATATAACCCATTGTTATCATAGATGGAAAATAATTTTGATAACACACTTGAACTCCATTCTTGAGGAAAATATCCTTTCTACTTCAAAAGCACTTTTCCTTTCTTAACATGTCATACAATTCTAATCTAAAAGAAGTTGATTAAAAATAAACATGAAAACTTGTAATGGAATATTCTTTGAAATAATTTTTTAAAAATCCATTCATGTCGTATAATTTAAATAAAAACATTCTTCGTACTTTTGTCGGAAAAGTCAAAAAGTACCTCGTACGAAAAATGACAAAAGATTCATTTCATATCCTTTACTAAAAACTCAACAAAGGGTAAAATTGGATTTAAACAATTATTGGTGGATGGGAATAATATTACATATTGATGAAACATGTATGTGGATGATAAAATACACCCTAGTTAATTTCAAAGTATAAACAATCTCGGATAAAAATGTGATTGTGATATTTCCCTTACCTTAGGACCGATTTGCTTCGTATATGTCCGATACTCCTGTATAATGATTTAAATAATGTCATTTACTTACTCTATAATCATACAAATTGTTATGATATCATATTTGGTTCACTTATGGCTTTATATTACCCGTTCTTTTGTAAATTCCATGTTAAAGAGTGTTTTCGGTAAAATCGTTTCATTTGTCGTCCGTGTTTTGACTTGTAATTATTAATATGATTACTTAGATCATGATTACTTAATTCCAGAATATAAAACATGATATATATATATAATATATATTCTGAATATATATATATATATATAATAGATCAGTAAATGGAATGAAATACACCGTTCATGGAGACGGTAGACCGTACGTACGCATGAACGCTGTTTTCTTTTCCTTATTGAGTTGAATTGAATTAAGTAGATGACATACATATATATACACATAAATACAGAATCATTATTATGTCATATATTTCATTATTAATTATTATATATACTTTATAATCATTCATGAATGGTTAACGTGAAAAAATGAATCTCAACGCGTCGTGGAGACGGTAGTCCGTACATACGCACAAGCGATGATATTGTTCTAATGATCGTGGAATTGTATTGGAGTGTATGTATACTATTTCAGAATCAATATAACTTTACAATAATTATATATAGTAATTATTTACATCATTATACACATCCAAGTAAGGTGGTGGGGGAAAATAGATTACACCACGGCGTGGAGACGGTATTCCGTACGTACGCACGCGCGGTGATTTCATTTTCCGTAGGATGGATAGATGGTGAAATAGGGTTGATTCATAATTATAATAACATATAAGTATATGATTTATACTGATGTTATTACTTAATAATGAAACAACTAAAGAAGAAGAAGTGGAAGAAGAAATAAAGATGAAAGAATAGGTAATAGACATTACCTCTTCTTTGAAGTGCTTCTTTGAGATCTCCTTTTAGGGAACTAAAATTGGTCTTTGAGGAAGACCAGAACCTCTAGGATGCTGGTAGGGAAGTGTAGAAGGGAATTTGGCATGGTTTGGCCGAGATTTAAGGCTCAATGTGGTGTGAGGAAGAGAGGTAGGAGGTTCTCTTTTATAAGGGAGGAGAGGGGCACCTTTGGAATAACTAAAAATATTATTTTATTATAAAGCCAAATTCAGTTTTAAATAGCTTAAAATTGATTTATATAGAAGCTAAGGTGGTGATGGGTCTAAAACCTCTCATACAATAGAATTTAGACAAGTTTAAGTTTCTATTTTAACCTTATCATTTATAGTTCACATTAAGTAAAATAATTTTACTTTTACCATGTCTTCTTGTCTTCTAATACTATAAAGTTAATAAACATACTATAAGAAGCCAAAAGAACCCCAAGTTGTTTATTAATAATATATATAACCTTATCTAAGTCATTTGGCCGAACCTTATATTTTTAGGAATAAAATAACAATTACTATTATAATATTTTTTTAAAAAACTATTTTTTGTCAATTTTGACACTATTTAGTAATTGATTTTTGTGAAAATCATAACAGAATGATTAGTTCGAAAATATTTAATTAAATCAATACTAACATGTCATAGTAACCTATAAAATTATTTTAATTCATAAAAAGTCTCAAATTACATTTATTTTGGTGTTTATAACATCAATTATGTCAATATTTCATTAAGAAGATAATTCCTGCATCATTTTTGTATCATAAATAAATTTAATTATTTAAAGACTAAAAATTACAAATAAAATATAATTATTTAGGAAATATTTTTATCTTTATAATTAATATTTATATCTGAATTTATCTTAGGTATAACCCCATATTAATAATTATTTACTTATTAAACATTTATTTTAACTATTTTAACCCTTCTTTAAATAAATTAATAATAAATGTCCTAATCTAATCCAAGTGGGACTAAATGGTAATATTTTATTCCTAAGGTTGTTTTGGTTCGCATTAAACTTGTCCAATAAAATTAGGACATGTTTTAGGGTAATAATAATATCATTTTTACCCTTAATTACCCTATTTACTTTTAACCGTGGGGAAAAAAAGTAAAAAGTTACAATTCACCAAAAATTATTTTCATCTCATTGAACCACATTTTAGTCCTTGATATTAACCGTGTCTCTTGGAGTTTCAAAATTCCACTCACAGATGTGGTAAAATTAAGTTTTATGAAAAATTCAGTTTTTTTAACTACCACTTAGTGGTTTCACTATTCATCAATAATTGAAAGTTTTCAGAAAAATACCAAAAATTAAGCCTAAGATATATTTGATATTATGAATTCAAAAGTGATTCTTATTTTACCAAATTCAAAACATATTAGTTGCATTAATTAATTTAGAAAATTAATTCCCGTCGTCAAAACAAATAGCGTGTTCTTAAGAGATAATAACTATCAAAAGATTGACAGTTGTTTATGTCTGGTTTAAATGTGAAATTACATCCAATAACCAAAATTGTATTAAATTGTAAAAATATATTCTAAATATACTTTAAAACGAATAAAATTAATAATTTATCACTATTAATTATTTCTATTAAAAATGTTGTTTTTAATTAAAATTTAGTAATTTTCACTATTCATCAGAAAATGAAAGTTATCCGAAAAGTACCAAAATTTCACCCTAAGATAATTTCGATATTCCGAATACAGAAATGAAGTCCATTATGAAAAATAAAAATTTCAAAATTTCAAAAAGTGATTATTACAATTCATAATGGCTAGTTTTAATAATATTTTAATAGCATATCGTTGTTTAGTGAAACTCGGTATTGCGTACTACACACGCTATCAAGGAAGGTCGTGATTGTGTGTAATGCAAGACAAGTCAAGGATGCGTGTTTTTAATGCTCCTTTTGGAGTAGAGTACAACAAAAGACATTAATGAAATTAAAAATAATATTTTTCATAAAGTCTCGGGGTGTAACAAATATCTTCTATATTAATATTCAAGGAAATTTTCTTATTCTTTTCCTTATCCCTAGATATATCCATATACATGTACTTTAGGTTTATCACTAAGGATTTCTCATCCTAGATTATAATGGATAACAAACCATTTATCTAAATCCATAAATAGTGAAACTCTATTTTCAAACACTAATAGTACATAATATTTATGAAATACTTATAATATTATATATGAATACATCCAAGGACCATACTAGTATAGTTCCATTAGAAATATAGAAACATAAACACTCATACATAACTGATCTACATTTACTCCCACTAAGTACTTATTAACTATTACCCTTATTAGACACATCAAACATAATAAATATCATCATAACATGGAGAAGGAAACATAAAATGGGGTGTGCAGAAGTGATTAGAAAGGTTAAAAAAGGGATATATGAAAGTATAATCGTGAGAATAAGTGTATGCGAACATGATCATGATTATAGAAGATCATATGATAAATATCAATGATCATATAAACAAATCATGGAATAATTAATGATAGTTTACATGATAGGAATTAGAGGGATATAATTAACAAAAATCAGGAACACTCTACCAAGGAATAAGACATAGAATTATTGCAAAAACATAATCATATAATTTGATTTACATAGTAGCCAAGGAATCACTGCTATGACTATATTGGTAGTATGGGTTCACTCCCCATACCATCTTGGCAGTCATAGATCACTTCCTTGGACATATTTGTAGCATGAATTCAGTCCTCACACCATCTTGGTTGTCATGGTTCACTCCAATGACAATATTTGATGTAAAGTTTCTTTCCCAAAATCATTTTTGTCAATATCATGAGATATAAATCATTACCCATTACATTGGAGAGAGATATAGATTCTACACATCTCATAATTAAATCAAACATACATGTTCCACAAGATCAAATATAATTATATCATATACCATGAAATGAAATTGGTATGATAAATATATATTAATATCATAACCTATGGAAAATACATGATTCATAATCATTTCATTCAAATCAAGACTTCTCAAAGAGAAACTAATTTCATATTCACAAAACCCTTCTTTTTAAAATTGTTTTCATAATGAACATGACATTAATAATAAAACATTCGTAGAAATAATATGAATGGAACCATTATATCATTTGTTAGAATGGAATGAGTATCATAAACATATGATTTCATAGATGAAAAATAATTTTGAAATATCATTCAAAATTATTTCTTGAGGAAAATATCATTTCTTCATTTAATATTATTTAATACATACAATAATATCAAAATTATTTTATTTGAAAATACCTTGAATAATTATAATAAATATTTAATATCATTTTGATTTTTTTTATTAAAATATATATAAAATATCCATAAAAATAATTAAAATCTTGTTTTCAATGAAAACTCTTTGAAAACATATATATAATGCATGAATATTTTTTGACAACCATTTTACATGAAAAAATATAAATGGATATTGATATTGTATTGGAATCCATTTCATCCCAAATAATTTTAAAACTTATAAATAAATAATAAATAAATTTTTTGAAAACAATTATCCTTGAAAACATATAAAAGACGATTAATAACTAATTATAAACAATTTCCCTTGAAAGTAACTTTTTAAAATATTATATTAAAATACAAAAATTTATATAATTAAAATTAATCGTCAATGAAATGATGCAGAGTAAATTAATAAATTTCATATGAGGTAAAAATAACATTCCTTTTAAATAGTAAAAAAGGTAGAAAATTGTTTTTTAAAAAACTGACAAGAAGATTCCTCTAAATAGATTGGAAAAAGAAAAACGATAAAAAAATTTATTTTATATATTGAAAGAGAATGGTACAATACTATTTAAAACCCATCTTATAAAAAATATTTCTGAAGTAACATATATTTCTGAAAGAAGGGTGGGTAAAGTCAGGATGTCTAAAAACCACATTATTAACTATCATTATAACAAACCTTCTTTTTATTTCAAATTTAAACATAATTTAATTATGTATAATTAAACTTAATAAAACTATAATGATCAAGATGTATATTGTATTTTTTAATTTGGTAAATTTAATTTCAATTTTTAACATTAATTACATCATCTTTATTTAGAACATCATTAGAATGCCTGAGCTTAAAACTGGATTGCCCTATCCTGGAATAAATACTTAAGAAAGGTTTGAGCCATAAATCAAAGTATGGTAATAATAATTGAATAAAATGAAGTTAATAATATAGATTAGACAAGGAATATCAATGAGGAATAATGGTAAAAGAATAATAATGCATGATATTGCCTGATGATCATAACATGTGAGTTTTTTTAACAATATAAAACATTGCATCATAATAACAGGTCACAAATAAATTATTGGGACATCGTGGTGAAAAATTTACCACAATTTAATTCGGTACACCGCTATCACAACATGACTTATCATGGTACTAGACATTACGCAATGCATTTTAGTGCTATCTAATTTCAGGCGCACCAGTCACTGTCATTCTATTCTCATTCTTAAGTGTTGCGCATAGATCATAAAACACTGATTCATTAATCGGCATAATTTATTCCCAAATCAAGGATAGTGAAATAAATTCATTTAATTACCCCAATATAAAGGAATATAGACGTAAAATTGATCCCCCATTATATGAAATGGGACCCTCGTTCTCTACATTAATGGTTTGGCATGAAAATCGTTGTGAAAATTCCGCTATATAACAACATCGCATAGAAATTCTTAAAATTTGTTAATGATTTAGAAATGAGTCTCTACTAATATGAAAACGGATTTGGTAGTATTAGGGACATTTTATGAAATTTGTACAGATTTATAATTAGAAAAAATAATTCATATGAAAATAAATATTATTGAATAAATAGTGATCAGAATGGATGCTTACAAAATTTCAGCATGGTAACAGGTATAGATGGGATGGATTAATGACAATTAAATTGTTCTACTATCATTTATACATAATAAGGGAAGTATGGGGGAGGTTTGAAAACATAACCCATCTTTAATTATTCAAAATAAATGGGAATAACATAGAATACATTCTTATATAAAATATATAAATGGGGAATCCCTTACCTTAAGAGTATAGCACCAAAAACATGAATGGGGTTTTATGGGAGAAGATAGGAACCTTGGGCCATTATTGAGAGTGTAATGTAGATTAATGTTATGATCAAATAATTTTTAATGAAGATAAGTGGAGCTCGGTTGGGTTTATATAGGAAAAGTGAAGAATTTTATTAATATTTAGGTTTTGGACTGTACAAAATAAAATAGTTCAAAACATAAATATTCCCTTGGGTTTCGCCATGGTTTTTGAAAATTGGAAAGATATTAAATATTTTATTAGGAAAAGTTAAGAACATAATAAAATATTACACCTGTTTATGTGGATGTGATTCACATTTTTAATGATATGAACATAAATTCATAAAATATATTATTTGTTTTGGAGGATACAAAAAGGCATAATATAATTAATCAAGTAAACATTATATCACATTATTTTAAGGGGAAAATTTATTTTTTCGGTGATACCCATTATTGTATTTATTACACTATTTTTGGCTCATTCGGATGTCATAAATCACATTGTGTATTAATATTGTGTATAATGTTTAATAAAAAATTCAACTGTCTAAGATAATTATGAAAAACTATCCATTGTATAATCTTAAAAATATTATTCCAAAAATAATATTCATGTTATATATATAATTTTATAAATATTCTCATTTTCAATTTTAATATAATATTATATATTTGTCGGAAAAATATGTGTTTTTACAATAATATTTTTTGATCCCTTATAAAAAGAACATCTCACTTCATTAAAATTATATTACAATTTATAATTAATATTAATTATTAAATTATAATATTTATTTCAAAATTTCATAATTCATCAAAATAAAACCCTTAATTTAATTTCAATATTACTTTAAAATGCATTTTTTATTCAGTTGAATCAAAATCAAAAACATTTATAGAGTAATAATAAAAATGAAAAAAATAATTATTATATAAAAAAATATTCATATTGTTATGGTTTGGATAAATATTCCTTTATTTAACAGGTGTAATACTTAATTGTATGGCACATGATGGTGAGACATTCATGGGGCCGTTTAGAAAACATGGCTTATGTCATAATATTTGTGGGCTTGAGCTTTTCCTATAAATAGTCCCTCCTATCGTTAAGTCGTTGGATCTCATCTTGGGCTTGTTCAAGTGAATATAGTTGTAATTTAATATCCCTTAGAAATTCAAATAAGTGGTATTTATAGGGTACAATCCAATTGGATGAGGCTATATAATCCTTTTTCTATGTAAATTGGATTCATTAAATCCATTTATCTATAATAGTCATCTGGTCACTATTTAATTACTATGTTAACAATGGTTATATTACTAACAATCTTTGAAATCAAATGATAAAAAAATTCACTTGTTTTCCCTGACCATATTACATAATAATATATTTAATAAAATCAGAAAGGGAATCATTTTTTATAATAGTTTGGGTTGTTACAATATTACCTCATTGAGAAATTTCACAATCGAAATTTTCATTTCACCCCCTTAAAACAGATGATGGAACTTTTGTCTCATTAATTACTTCTATTACAATGTTTTTTTTCGAACTTTTGGTCCCTCCACATCACATTGACATGGTGAAATGTATTTTTTTATAACATTGTCTCTACAATCCAAGATCATCACTGGATTCTCCTCATAGAAAATCTAATTTAGTGATGGTACAACATTTAGATTGAGTACATGTGTGGGGTTTGGTATGTTCATCCTTAATACTGATACATGGAATACATCAAGAACTCAATATTGGTTAGGTAGGAGTGCAAGGACACCACTGTGATGAGATCAAGGATCTCAAATGGGACGATGTATCTTAGACTAAGATTTACCTTCTTCCCAAAAGCAATCACATAAATAGATGTATATTTTTAGTTGAATGCCTTATGTCTAAAAGAAAATTAGAGGTATCATTTATGATTGTCAGAATAACCCTTTTTTCTACAATGAGAAACATTGATGTGAAGCTGAACATATTTGAATTTTTCCACCATTTACTTGACCATTTCATGACCTATCATTTATAAATAATTAGTGTAGTATGGGGGAGGTTTGCAAGCATACCCCATCATTAATTATTCCAAATAAATTTGCATAACACAGAAGACATTATTAAATAAAATATAGAAAGAGGGATCCATTACCTTAAGAGTATAAAACCAAAAACATGAATGGGATTTTATGAAAGAATAGAGGAACCTTGAAAGTATATTGAGAGTGTAAGGAAGATTAATGTTATACTCAATAGATTTTTATTGAAGAAAAGGAAGACCATGGTTGGGATTATATAAGAAAAGTGAGGGATTTTTTTAATATATAGGTTTTGGATTGTAGAAAATAAAATAGTTAAAAACACATTCATTACCATGGTTTTCCCTATGGTATTCTCAAAACTGGAAAGATTTTAAATATTTTATTAGGAAAATGTAAGAACATAATAAAATATTACACTTGTTTATAGAGAGTTTAATCACATTTTTAACAATGTGAATATAAAATCATAAAATATACTATATGTTTTAAATGATACATAAAGGCTTAATAAAATTTATCAAGTAAACATTAAATCACATTATTTTAATGGTAATGAAATTATTTTTTGATGATACACATTAATGTATTTGTTACCACATTTTTAGCTGAATAGGATGTCATAAATAACATTTTATATTTATACGGTATTTAATTTTTAATTGAAAATTTAACAGTCTCATAAAATTATGAAAAAATACTCATTGGGTAATCTCAACAATATGATTCCAAAAATAATAACCATGTTATCTATATAATTTTATAAATATGTTCATTTTCACATTTAATATAATATTATATATTTATTGGAAAATTATGGGTTTTTTTGACATTAATAGTTTTTGATCCCTTATAAAAACAACGTCTCACTTCATAAAAATTATATTTCAATTTATAATAAATATTCATTATTTAATTATGCAATTTATTTCAAAAATTCATAATTCATCAAAATAAATCCATTAATTCAAAATCAATATTAAATGAAAATTAATTTTTTATTCACTTGAATCAGAATCATAAGCATTTGTAAAAATATAATAAGAATGAAAAAAATAATTATTATATATAATAAAAATATTCAGATTGTTATGGTATGGATACATATTTCTTTATTAAACTGGTGTACTATCTAATTGTTTGGTACATGATGGTGAGACTTTGATGGGGCCTTTCAGAAAACATGGATTATTTCATAATATTAATGAGCTTGAGCATCTCCTATAAATAATCTCTCTCAGGCATACATCGTTAGATCTTAGCTTGGGCATGGTGAAGTGAAAATACAAGTTAATTTATATCCCTTATAAATTCTAATAAATGGGCATCATGGGGTACAATTCATTAGGATGAGGCAATGTCCTCCGTTTTCTATGTGAATTGGATTTATTAAATCCATTTATCTATAATAGTGATGTGGTCAGTATTTAATAGCTATATTAACTTCAGTTATATTAATAATGGTCATTTAAATCGAATGATATAAAAAATGAAGTGCATGTGTTTTCAATAACTGTATTACATAATAATATATTTAATTAAATCAGAAAGGGAAACATTTTTTATAATAGTTCTGGTTGTTACAATATTTCCCCATTGAGAAATTTTACACTCGATATTTTCATTTCAACCCCTTAAAATAGATGAGGGGACTTTTGTCTCATCAATTACATCAATTTAAAAGATTCTTTTTCAAACTTTTGGTCCCTCCACCTCACATTGAATTGTTGAAATGATTTATTTTGTAGATATTGGTCTCTACAATCTAAGATCATCACAGAATTCTCCTCATAGAAAATATCATTCAGTGATGGTACAACATCTAGATTAATTACTAGTGCAGGTTTTGGTTTGTTCATCCTCAATACTAATACATGGAATACATCATGAACTCAATATTGGTTAGGTGGGAGTGCAAGGACACCACTACGATGAGATCAAGGATCTCAAATGGGATGATGTATCTTAGACTAAGCTTTCCCTTCATCCCAAATGTAATCTCTTTATGTAATGGAGATTTTTAGTGGAATACCTTTTCTCTAAAATAAAATTATCGGTCTCGTCGATGATTGTAATTATAACTATTTTTTATTCATTGAACAACATTAATGTGCTGCTAAGCATAGTTAACATTGACCACCATTTCCTTGACCATTTCATGACCTATCATTTTACGTTCCACAACTACATCCCATCATATAGGTTTCCCACACCTCTTCCCATAAAGTTATTCATTGGGACCCATTTTTATTATATTGATGAAACTATTCTTGTAAGAGAATTCGACAAGATGAACATGTTGATCTGATACCCAATTAAAGTCTATTGAGCGTGATCTGAATATTTCGTCAACTATCTAGGATGTTTTCTCATATTGTTAATCATTTTTATGGTGATTGTACATGCTGAATTTCAACTCAATATTCATCACATATTAGATACTCTTATAAAATGTAGAGGAAAATCAGATATCTCATTCAGATACAATAATTATAGGTACTCCATACAGCCTAACCACTTCTCTAATGTTTATCTATGCATGTAGATCTAGTTGGAATTCTTCTCTTATCACAATGGAGTGTGTAATCTTTATAATACGATCCACCGAAACACATAAATCATTATTCCGTCATGATGTATTTGGATGATCAGTGAAAATATCCTATTTGATGTTTTCCCATTTCTATGTAGGTATTGGTAATGGTTTCATCATCCCCTTAATCATTTTCCATTCAAATTTCACTTACTTAAATAGAAGAATTCTTAATGTATATTCTGAAATCTCCTTCTTTAAATTGTCCCACCAATAGTGTTCTCTGAGATCCTGATACTTCTTTTGGCTTCCTAGGTTTATAGAGAAGGTTTAGCTATGGGCATCATCCAACATTTCTTTCATTAACTCCAGATTTGATGGTACACATATTCTTTACCCAAATCTCAAAACTCCTTCTTCGTTAACATTTAACTATAAGGATTTCCCATTAAATATAGCTTCCACTTTCTTATAAACTCCCAAATCAACTCTTTTATCGTCTTTTAACCTCTCTTGAAGGGATGATTGAGATATCATTTGTGAATGGACTAATGATGATCCTTCCTTTATTATTTCTATGTTCATCCTTTCCTAATCCAATAAGATTGTATAACCATTCATTTCTCATCAATGACCGAATTTTTGGAACCTTTCTTCTTAGTGAATATAACACATTATTCAATTTCCTTTGACGTTAGTGGATTGATAATTCATAGTCTTTAATCAGGTGTGACCATTTCTATTAGTGAATATCTATCTCTTCTTGTGTGAATATATACATAAGGATATTGTGATAAAAATATATTTCACACTTCTCCCAAATGAGATATTTCCTACACATTTTATAATAAAAAATAATTGCTTCCATCTCTAGATCATTTGAGGGGTAGTTTGGTTAATTAACTATCATTTACATTGAAGCATTGGGAATGAATGTGTCATGTTGCATCAACACACAACCCATGGCCTCCTTCGACACATCACTGGAGACCATGAAATGGTCTACAATTTTTGGAATTGTGTGAACATGTGCATTGATAAACCAGTTTTTAATAATCTAGAAGCTTTCTTTGAATTCATCATTCATATAAAACATTAATCCATCCTATGTAAATATGGTGAGAGGGTTTGAAAATCATAAAACATTTCTCACAAATCTGCGATAATGTGTAGCTATCCAAAGGCATCTAAAAATATCATTCCAAGATATTGGCATCAGTAGTAAATTAATTGCATCTATTTTCAAAAGGGTTAACAAATATACCACTACATGAGATGATATTCCCCATGAAAGTTACTTCCTTCACCCAGAACTTATATTTTTTGTACATGGCATAATGATTATACTTTCACAAGTTATATATCATTATATTCAAATTATCCTCATTATCTTATTTAATTTAGTTGTATATTAGAATATCATCTATAATTAAGGCCACAAATTTGATGAGGTAATCTCTAAAGACTCCATTCAACAATTACATGATGCTTTCTAGAGAATTATTGTGTTACAAAGGAAATACTATTAATTCATAGTTCTTGTGTCTTGTTAGAAATGATGTCTTGGGGATTAAATTATTCTACACTCTAACATGGTTATATCCCAACCACATTTTAACCTTGGATATGTAATGTTCTCCACATATCTGATCAAAAAATTCATTTGTCCAAGGTAGGGGATACATATTCTTTATCATGATCTTTTTTATCTCATGATAATCGATGCAAAGGTGCATTGACCCAACCATATTCATGAATATGACTAGTGCACCCCATAGTGAAGAACATGGGTGTATGGAACCTTTATCCATATTTTCTTACAAATAGTTATTTAGTTTTTTAGGTTCCAAAATATCCATTCTATATGGATTCATTCATAATGATAATGCCCCCAGAAAACGCTCATTTGAAAATTCAACATCTCATCTTGGAGAAAGACTAAGAACTTCCTCATGAAACACATCCGTAGATTACGTCACAATAGGAATTTATTTAAGGGTGATTAGAACGTTTGAATAAATCCATTCATATAGTTACTCTTTATCATAGGTAAATATTATACAATCATTAGATGATGGTGCTAAATAGTATTTATCATTTTCCTTAGATTTGTATAGAATATGAGAATGATTCTCAATACAAAGAGTGATTTACTTATCTCGTAAATTTATGTTGGCTCAATATAGGGTATAGTAATCTATGTCTGTAATTGAATCAATTTCCACCACAGAGAGTATTATATAATTTTTTGGGAATTTCAACCCACATATATTGAAAAGGGAGGAGTTATATACAAGGGACAAAATAATTTCCCCATATGATGTTTTCACATACAACTATAAATCCATGCTTTGTGGTTGTGTTTTAATATTTTTACTCATAACACCCCATGGTTCCATTGTATGATTCTCTTTAAATAATACAATAGCGATTGTTGTACACAACTTCATGTTCTAACACACCACAACCAATCAAACTAGTCGTTATCAATATATATACCCACATTTTTAAATTTTATAAATTTTATCTTTCAAAATTGAATTCATTATTAGATTCGGAGTATCGAAATTAGCTTAGGGTGAATTTTTTGTTTTTTAACTCATTAAATTTTTGATGAATAGTGAAAAACACTGGGTAATAGTTTAAAACTAAAATTTTACTTAAATAATAATTTATTTTATTTAAAATTATTTTATTTCAAAATAGGTACGTAATACCTATATATGTTAAATTTAATTAATTGGTGTCAGTATATAATAATTATAGATATATACAAATTTTATTGATCTTTTTACCGTATTTTACCCACCTCCTAGGAGCATTTGAAAATTTACAGAAAACATAATTTTACTTCTTCTGTGATTTGAATTTCAAAATTCTGAGACACATTGTTTATATCAGTAAGTAAAATGTGGTTCAATAATATGAAAACAATTTTTTAAAATAGTATCTGTTTTTCTTTTTTACCACGATTATATGTTAATAGGGTAATTAATGGTATGAATGATATTAGTATTACCCTAACACATGTCACAATTATATTGGATATGTGTTATTAGACCAAAAACAAACATATGAACAAAATATGATCCTTTAGGTCCACATCGATTAGATTAGGACATTTATTATTATTTAGTTCAAAGAAAATATAAAAGTGTTAAATTCAATGTTTAATAACTAAACCATTTTTAATATCGGGTTACAGATATGATAAATTTGACTATAAATATATATTAGAATTTAAAACTATTTCTAATATAATGGTATTTTATTTATAATTTTTATACGTTAAATAATTAAATTTATTTATGAAAAAATGATGATACAATAATTTACTAATTAATTAAATATTAAAATAATTGTTATTATAAATATGAAAATAAATGTAATTTGAGACATTTTATAAACTCCACTAATTATATAGGTTAATATGACATTTTATGTTTGGTTAGATGAATTCTTTTCGAAGTAATATTGTTGTTATGAATCTAGCAAAAACAAAATACCAAATAGTATCAAAATTGACATAAAAGAGTTTTTAAAACAAATATTTTAATATTAATTGGTATTGTATTCCTAAAAACAAAGGAACTACCAAAGTTTATAAATAATATTATATATAATTAATAAACCACATGAGTTTATCTTGGAAGTTTATAGTAAATATATTAACCATATAATATAAAAATACAAAAAGACTTGGTAAATGTCCAACTATTTAATTAAGAGTTAAATCTAAAATATAAGGTTAATATAGTGACCCAAAACAGTCTAAAACCTATTGATTGAGTGATCATAGACCCATCCCCAAATTATCCTTTAAATAGTTCAATTCAGAGACATTAGAAACTGAAAATTGATTATATTGTAACATAATTTTTCTAGCTTTTCCTAAGGTGCCCCTCACCCCTCTTATAAAAGTGAACTCACTGTTCTCTTTAATTCACACCTTCAAAGCCATATGGATCGAATTAACACTACCCAAATACCCTCTAAACATTCCTCCATTCATCCTAGAGTCCCTTCATTAGTCAAAAAGCGATCATATGGATCCCTTTTGATCAAATCAAACAGATATACCTGATGAATATGTAAATATTTTATCTCCTTTTTCAAGTTCCTTAGTCCTTCCACTTCCTCTTTATTTGTTGTTTACATTATAAAATAATAACTACATTATAATCTATATACTATCATGTTATTATAAATATGGTACAACAAAATTCATTATTCTTTCCATCCTTTGAGTGAAATGTCACCATACGTGCGTACATACGACTTACTATCTCCCCGTCTTGGTGTAATTATTAATCAATACATTATTATATAGATTTGTATAATAATGATGTGTAATTTATTTAAATAATAAATAAAACATGATAATTAATCCTTATATATTATATACCATCAAATTATATATTATTTTAATATCAAAAGAATGAAATTGTCGCTTGTTCGTACGTACGGATTACCATCTTCACGAACACGATGAGATTCATTCTCCATCGTATCTATTCAAGAAAAATAATCACAAGATAATTAAAAATAATGTTTAAAGACATAATATCATTCTGAATATGAATTTCATCCATCCTAACCATAACAATCATTACATATGTAACAAATCATATAAATAAAAATGAATGAGTTAACACCCGAAATGACGATAATATAAGATATTATTAACAAAGAAATGTTAAAAGATCATATATTATATCATGTTAATGTATCTGATTATTGTATAATTTAATAACAATTATTTCACCATTATACATGAGTTTAACCAACCCTCGAACAAGGAAAATTACAAGGTAAGGGTTAATTTCATAATCTATACTTTATTTGAGGATGTTTAAACATAATTATCTACTAGGACATTATTATAATCCACATCCATGCTTATTAAAAATGTATTTTATAGTTTTTACTATTTACTAGATAATTGTTTAAAGTCATCTATGCACTTATATGACATTATATGTTTTGAAATTAATCTTTCTGTCGTTTTCCAAACAAGGTACTTTTTTACCTTTTCGACAAATTTAAGATAAGAGTGTTTAATTTAAATTATACAGTGGGGCGGCTATATTGCACTGTTATAACATCGTCGAAGCTTACCGTACAAGATTATAAGACTATTTTCAAAATAATTTTTTTCTTAAATGATTTAAAAATATAAAGTGGTTTTTCTCTAAAAAAATTCTTGATTTCATCTATGTCAACATCCTTTTATGGATTTTAAGATTCTTTGATGTTGATTTATTATGTTAAAAAAACTTCCATATTGTATTGAATGTTTTTTGATATGTTTGATTGTGGATGTGTTATTTTTACACCATTCATGGTTTATAGATAATGTATTGAGATTTTTTATGTTAGTTTTAATATGAATGTTTATGTTATGTTTAAACCTTTTCATATGAGGAATGCATTGGAGGTAGTAAGTGATGGGTGGATCCTTATATAGCTCATTGATGAATCAGTAGGTAGCACGAGACAAGCTTGTGTCTAGGCACTAGGCCTTCACAAAATCTCATTTGTAGTCTTGGCACAAGGCCATGAATATATGGTTATGAAAGTCTGGAATTATGCATTCCATCACTATGAAAGTGTCTATTTAAATTCTATGCGATTTTTCAACTAGTATAATTTTATTGTGAGTAAGTAAATGGAAATATTTTTATTTATATTTTCCATATTATGATGAAGTTCATGTTGAAAAAACTTCTGTTTTAGTTTTATTCATTGCCTTAAATGTTTATTCTTATTTATGAAAGTTTCCACTATATTGTTATCCTTACTGAGCATTTGAGCTCAACCAGTTCTATTTTTTATTGTTCCCTAGATGCGAATAGTTTATTATGACTGACCTACTGGGATAGTCAATGGGATCTCAGTGTTTTCCATCGAAACAATGATGTTGTATTTTTCCATTTTATTATGTAATGTAAACCTTATGAATGTATCTATTACTTCTAAGGGTATTTTGAGTCATGATCTGTTGTGATCATGACAATGTTATGTAATAATGCACCGACTTTGGGTAACTAGGGTCAGGGCGTTATAGTGGGTATCAGAGGAAATTTAGTACAAACTTTGGAAACTATATTTAGATAAACTCCATTTAGTGCACATAGAAATAATATAGACATTGAGGATTAGTATAGATGAACTTCCTAGAATTTTGCTATTATAGAGATTTTTTGAGTTTTCCATTCCATACATCCGTGTCTGGATACGAGCAGGTAAAGGCGGATCTAGAACAGATGTACGTAGATGTAAAACCCGAAAACCTTGATTTGAGCAGACTCGAACGAGATCTGGTGCACAACAACAGGCCTTGATACACTCGTGGTCACAACACTACTAGGGGATATGATTAGGACAATCCTCATTTTATTTACAAAAAATTATGAAGGGATTGTGAGTATATACTTCCTCAAAGAAAACATTTTTTATGATTATTGATTATATCCATAAACTATTCAATTTATGTAAATTGTTTTACCAGTTTATAATTATGTATTTTGATTCATAAACTAATCTGGTTTATTCCATTGTGTAGAAATGGAACCTTGTGGAAGGATTTGGAAATAGTATCAATACACGCACTCCATATTGGGATTTCCCTACTACTCAATATAATTATTGTGGAGCTGGGGATACAACTGGTGCTGATTAGCTTATCACTATACTTGGACAACACACTCAGGTTATTAATAATAACCTTACCCATATGGAGCACCCTGATCCGCAGAGTGGAGGATCAATGTTATATTACTTCATGAGGAAAAAAATCACCAACATTCAATGGGGTACAAATCCACTAGTATCTAAATAATTGATAAATTCCTTAGAGAAAATATATCATGCCTTGGGGAGTAGAGAAAGGGAAAAAGATGTCATGGCCTTTTACCACCTCAATGGAGATTCTGATCAATGGTGGTCAATTATTCAAAACACAAAGGAAGATGATGAATTTTCAAATATGAAATGGAGGGAGTTTAATGAAATTTTCTTATAAAATTACTTTCCTCGTGACCATTGAACAGATATGGAAAGACAATTTCTATGTATGAGGAAAAAGGAAGATGATAATGTCACAATGAATGAAGCATACATTACAAGGTTAGTGGGGAATACTATAGATTATATATTTATACAATGAAGTAAGATAGATAGTTTCTTTAATGTGTTAAAACCATTTCTTCGTCGAGCATTAGTCTCACAATCCTTCTCATCTTACAAAGATATTGTCTTGTGTACTATCATGATATAAATATAAATATATTTGTGTCAAAAATTTAAAGAAAAGTTATAGAATAAGAGATATGTTGAACACTCTGGAAATGGAAACTAGGCGAATAAGGGAAATGTTGAATATCCATCTTTCAGTAAAGGTGGGAAGAAGAATCCCGGTACTTTCCTGAAGGGAATGAGAGTTTGTTACAAGTGTGGTGAAAAAGGCCACCATGATCGTGATTGCAAGGCGAATAAAAAGGATGATGATGTTGAATGCTACAATTCTAGATAAAGGGGGCATCATGCGAATGAATTCCCTAAGCGTCAGGGGAACTTACCTCAGAAAAGGCCCAGGGATCAGGGTGAAGCTAATGCTATCATTACTGATGAGGTTGAAGCTCCAAAAGACGTAGTGGTAGGTAATTTAATGGTTTCCTTAACGTTAGCAGATGCTTTATTTGATTTTGGATCGTCGCATTGTTTCATATCATCCATGATTGCTATGAAAATTAGATATTTCCAATTTGATTTAACAATGGAGTTGACAGTCAAAACTCCTAAGGGAAGTTTCATTGCAACAAAGTCTTGTGAATTAGTCCCCATTAGGGCACAAAAATGTAATTTATCAGGTGATCTCATCATTATACCCATGATTGAATTTGATATAATCCTCGGTATGGATTGGATTTCAGAACATGATGCGAAAATTTATTTTAAGAAGAAGCAGGATACAATTTTTAATGATGATAAGGAGTACCTTATCTTTCGAGTAGAAACATCACCACATAATTTTTATCTAGATCATCCCCCAGTTGCTCAACTAAATTCAATTATTGGGGAGCAATAGAATGAAATAACTATGGGTGAGGAAAATAATGTTCAAACATAGGATGTACCTATTGTGAAATTATATATTGATGTGATTCCAAAATATTTACCTGGACATCCTCCAGAATCAGAAATTGAGTATTCCATTGATTTAATTGCTGGTTAAATGCCTATATGGAAGACCCATTATAGAATAGCCAATGTGGAATTAGTGGAACTAAATTAAAAACAAGAGGAATTGAGTAATAAGGGATTTTTTTGATCTAGTGTTTCTGCAGGGGGAGCCCCTGTCATTTTTGTTTAGAAGAAAGACAGATCTATAGGGTTGTGCATTGACTGTAGGAAGATCATTGTTATAACAATAAAGAAAAAGTATCCCCTACTTCGCATTGATGAGTTATTTGACCAACGTTATGGAGCTCAATACATTTCAAGGATTGACCTTCGATCTGGATATCATCAGCTCAGTGTGAAGAAGGATGACATTCTGAAAATTCCATTTCTAACTAGGTATGAGCATTACAGGTTTACAGTAATGCCTTTTGGATTGACTAATTCTCCTGCGGTATTCATTTATCAAAGGAATAGTGTTTTCAAGAAATATCTTGATTAATTTGTATTTTTATTTATTGATGATATTATGGTATACTACCAAAGCTACGATGATCATGAAAATCGCTTGCGCATTATCCTGAAGACACATAGAAAACATGAATAATATGGGATGTTTAGAAAGTTTGAATTCTTGCTTCAAGAGATTTATTTTCTCGTCCACATTATCTCTAAGTATGGAAACTCTATTCATCCTTCTAAGACCTAGGAAATCCATGAATTTCCTGCACCAAAGAGTATAACTGAGATATACAATTTTATTGGATTAGCAGGTTATTACCAGTGTTTCATCTAGAATTTTTCCGGATTGGCTAACCCATTAACCAAGATCACACATAACGGGGTGATATTTTTTGGGCAAAATAATGGGAAGAATGTTTTGATTAATTGAATAGAATATTAGTCAATGCCCCTATATTGACTCTACCTTCGGGGAATGATGGGTTTATTATTTATAGCGATTCTTCAAAAAAGGACATGGTTGTTTCCTTATACAGAATGATAGTGTTATTGACTATGCATCAATAAAGAAAAAAATTAATGATAAAAACAATCATACTCATGATCTTGAGTTAGAAGCTATAATATTGGATTTGAATATTTGGATACATTATCTCTATGATCAAAAATTTGAGATTTATACTGATCATAAGAGTTTGATGTATATTTTCTCACAGAAATAACTCAACATGAGGCAAAGGAGATGGCATAAACTACTCAAGGATTATGATTGCACGATACAATACCACCTAGGGAAGGCAAATAATGTGGTTCATGCTTTGAGCAGAAAAGATCATGGAGTTTTGAACAACATGAGAGTTGAAAGGGACCATATTTTCATGGATTTAGTAAAGGTGGATATGAGAATAACCATGGAAGTTGAAACATTATTTTTTTTTTCAAATGAAAGCCAAACCATCATTACTTGAAAAGGTAAAAATTTATCAGGTTGATGATGAGGAGTTTTAAAATAATATTAATGTTGTGAATGATGAGAGATTGAGTGACTTCATATATGAATATGGTATTTTTGAAATTTTGGAAGAGACTTTGTGTTCTCGATGTACCAAATCTAAAAAGTGAATTGTTGGATGAATCTCATAGTTCCAATTTCTCTATACACCTTGGGAGCACCAAAATGTATAGAGATTTAAAGAAACATTTTGGGTGGGACAACATGAAGACGAAGATTTATGATTTTGTGTCAGGATGTATGGTTTGTCAAAAAGTTAAAGATAGAAGGAAATATCCTGGAGGAGTCTTGAAACCTCTTCCCATACCTAATTGTAAATGTGATAATATTATGATGGACTTTGTCATGGGACTACCAAAGACTCCTAGAAGGAACAATGAAATATGGGTGATTGTTGATCTTCTTACCAAGTCAGCACATTTTCATGCTATAAGAAAATATTTACCACTTGAACATCTAGAAAGACTATATATTAATGACGTTGTAAGGCTTCATGGAGTACCCTTATCGATTGTTTCTGATCATGATCCCCATTATACATCACAAATAAGGAAAAGTCCTCAGAAAGATTTGGATACTAAATTTTTTTTGAGAACATTATACCACCGCCCAATTGATGGACAAGAAGAATTGACTATTCAAACCTTTGAAGACATGTTGAGATCATTCACACATGACATTCAAGGTATATGGGATAAATATTTACCTCTAATAGAATTTTCCTATAAAAATAGATACTATTATAGTATTCAGAAGGCACCATATGAGGAGTTATATAGAAAGATATGTCGCACACCAACCTGTTGAGATGATGTTGGTGAAAGAAAACTTGTGGCCCAGAATGTGTTGTGGAAATGATGGAAAAGGTGATAGTAATCCAAAACAATAGCATGTCAGCTCAATTTAGACAGAAGAGCTATGCTGATAACCGAAAGATGGATTTGTAATTTCAGGTAGGAGATCATTTTTTCATGAAGGTATCTCCATGAAAGGGTGTTATACATTTCAGTAAGAAGGTTAAATTGAAACCCAGGTATACAGGACCTTTTGAAATTCTATAACGAATTGGGGTTGTAGCTTACCGTTTAGAAATTCCGCCATGTCTCTCCAAAGTGAATGATGTATTCCATGTATCCCTATTGAGAAAATAAATACATGACCCAACAAATGTACTCACCAATGATGAATAAGAACTGGAACCCTATCTGTCTTATTGCGAATATCCTATCAAGGATATTGGTACAAGGAAACAAGTGTTGAGAAACTGGACGACTCAACTGGTAAAAGTTCTATGGAGATACCATAAGACAGAAGAGGTAACATGGGAACTTGAGGAACTTATGATGATGAAAAACCCAAGTCATTTTATGCAGTAACATTTTAGAAATTTAGAGGACACGTTATTTGAAGGAGGGGAGAATGTAACACCCCATGCTTCCACGATACATTTCTCTTTGAATAATACTATAGCTTGACTTGTACGCAACATCAAGTTGTAAAACACCACAACAAATCAAACTAGCCATTATGAACAGTAATACCCACTTTTGATATTTTATAAATCTTATAACTTAAAATGGACTTCATTTTTGGATTAAGAGTATCGAAATAAGCTTAGGGAGAATTTTTGGTATTTTTCTTTAAAACATTCAATTTTTTATTAATAGTGAAAAACACTGAGTAATAGTTTAAACCCAAATTTTTATTCAAATAATTATTTATTTTATTTAAATTTATTTTAGGTCAAAATAGATACATCATACAAATATATGTTCTATGTAATTAATTGGATTCAGTTTATAAAAAATTTAGATATATAAAACTTTTATTGAACTTTTTACCGTCTTTTACCCACCTCATAGGAGCATTTGAAATTTCAGATGAAACATTATTTTACCACTTTTGTGAGTAGAATTTCAAAAAACTGAGAGACACAGTTGAAATCAGTGTGTAATATGTTGTTCAATATGATTAAAATAATTTTTGGTGAATAGTAACGTTTACTTTTATTTACCATGATCAAAGTAATGACGATAATTGAGGGTAAAATGATATTATTATTACACAAACACATTCAATAATTCTATTTGATAAATTTAGTTCGACCAAAAACAACCTTAGTAATAAAATATGATCTTTTAGGAACACTTTGATTTGATTAGGACATTTATTATTATTTAATACAATAAAGAGTTTAAAGTGTTAAATTCAACGTTTAATTACTAAAACATTTTTAATATAGCGCTACACATAAAATAAATTCAACTATAAATATTCATTGTAAATATAAAAATATCTCATACATAATGGTATTTTATTTATAATTTTATGACATTAAATAATTAAATTTACTTATGACACAATGATGATGCAGTAATTACCTAATTAATGAAATATTAAAAAAAATTATATTATAAATATCCAAATAAAAGTAATTTGAGACTTTTTATAAATTACAATAATTTTCTATGTTAATATGAAATGTGATGGTTGTTTAGATGAATTTTTTTCGAAGAAATAATTCTATAATGAATTTAGAGAAAAAACAAACTACCAAATAGTGTCAAAATTAACAAAAAAGAGTATTTAAAACAAATATTATATTTTTAATTGATATTTTATTCCTAAAAATATAAGGATCTGAAAATGGTATTAAATAATATTATATATATCTTTAAATAACCACTTATATTCTATTGGATGTTTATAGTATGTTTATTAACCATATAAAATAAAAATACAAAGAGACACGGTAAATGTCAAACTATTTAACCAAGAGATAAATAAAAATGATAAGTTTAATATAGTGACCCAAACCTGTCTAAATCATATTGGTTGAGTGGTTTTCGTCCCATTACCACCTTATACTTTAAATAATTAATTTTTGGGCCATTAGCAACTGAATATGATTTTATTATAAAATAATATTTCTAGCTTTTCCTAAGGTTCCCTTTACCCCTCTTATAAAACGGCACTCCCCCTTGTCTCTAATTAACACCATCAAAGCCATTTGGCTCAGAAAAACCCTACCCAAATACTCTATAAACTATACTCCCTTCATACTAGAGGCCTTCCTTTAGTCATAAATCCAACCTAATGAGCCCTTTTGATCAAATCAAATAGAAGAACCAAAAGAAGTGGTAAATATTTCATCAACTCTTTCAAGTTCAATTCTTCTTCCACTTCATCTTTCATTGACTTTTCCATTATAAAATAATAACTCCAGTATCATATATATACATTGATTTTATTATAAATATGTTACAACCATATTCATTATTCAATCCATCCTTTGATGGAAAGTCACGATACGTGTGTATGTATAGCTTACCATCTTCACATCATGGTGTGATTGTTATTCAAGGTATTATTATTTGGATTGGTATAATAATTATGTGTAATTTATGTAAATAATAAATATAACATGATAATTATACTGTATATATGATATACCATAAAATTATATATTATTTTAATATTAAAAAAAATGATATTGTCGCTCATGCGTACGTATGGATTACCTTCTCCATGAACGCGAAGAGATTTATTCCCCCTCATATCCATTCAAGAATAAAATTCATCAGATGATTAAAAATAATGTTTAAAGACTTAGTATCATTCTAAATAGTAATAAGATACATCCTATCTATAACAAACATTACATATGTAAAAAACCATATAAAGTAAAATGATGTAGTTAACACTCAAAACGACGATAGTACTATGATATTATTAACAAAGCAATGTTAAAAGTCATATATGATATCATATTATAGTATATGAGTCTTGTATAATTTACTAACAATTAATTCACTATTTTACAAGAGTTTAACCTACCCTAAACCAAGGAAAAGTACACGGTAAGGGTTTATTTTACAATCTCTTGATTATCCGAAGTTGTTTATACGTAATTATCTACTGGGACGTCATTATCATCCACATACATGCTTCTTAAAAATGTATTTCAAATCATTTTTACTATTTACTAGAAAATGGGTTAAAGTAATTTATACCCTTATTTAACCTTATATGTTTTTAATGGAATATTTCCATGGTTTTCCAAACATGTTACTTTTTTACCATTTTGAATAATTTACAGTAAGAATTTTTTTAACTTATACGGTGGGTGAAGCTATTTTCTTCTGTTATAACATCGTAGAAGAATCCCTTACTAGATTATAAGAATATTTTAAAAATAAATTATTTCATAAATGATTTCAAAATAGAAATATATATTTCGCTAAAAATTATTGGATTTCATCTATGACAAAATTCATTGATGGATTTTAAGATTATTTAATGTTGATTTATTATGATACAAAACATCCATATTGTATTGAAGGTTTTGTGATATGATTTTCTAGGGATGTGTAATTTTTAAACCATTCATGGTTTTTGGATAAGGTATTGACATTTCATATTACAGTTTTAATACGAATGATTATGTTATGTTTAAATATTTTCATATGAGGAATGCATTGGACTTAGTATGTGATGGGTCGATCCCGATATAGCTTCTCGATGCATCGGTATGTCTCATGAGACAAACTAGTGTCTTGGCACAAGGCCTTGAAAAAATATTATTTATAGTCTTGGCACAAGGCCTTGACTATGTGGTTATGAAAGTCTAGAATCATGTATTCTATCATTATTAAAGTTGCAATTGATAATGAATTTTATTATTAGACTAGTAGAATATCCATGTGAGTAAGTAAATGACATTATTTTGATTTATATTTTCCATATTATGATTATGATTTTGTTGAAAAGTATTTTGTTTTAGTTTTATAAATTACATTAAATGATTAAACTTATTTATGAATGTTTCCGATATATTGTTATATTTACTGAGCATTTGATCTCATCCCTTTCTATGTTTTATTTTTCCCAAGATGCGAACAAGTATATTATTACTGACCTGCAGGGATAGTCTATGAGATCTTAGTGTCGTCCATGGAATCAATGTTGATGTAGTTTTCCATTTTATGATGTAACAAAGACCTTATAAAGGTATCTAGTACTTCCAAGGATACTAAACTAATTGGTATTTTGAGACTTGAACTTTTGTGATCATGCCAATGTTATGTAATAATGCACTATCTCAGGGTAACTAGGGTCGGTGAATTACACTAATAATGTAACATGATATGAAGAAATTTATAAAACCAGAATAAAAAAGTAAATTATCTATTAAAAAATGAATAACTAGTGTACATGTCACCCCTTTATTGTAAGGATTCACATCAATGGTAGTGGTGACAAAATTATACCCTAGTTGCATTGGAGGTTTTTGGTTGTCTCTAAAAACTGATATCTTATTGTATTGGATAGAAAAACTCCCTAGTTCCTTGTAGTTATGGAAACGAAAAATACATTGAGGGTTAACAGGAGAATTTCTTCCTTGTATCACAATAGTAGGTTTCTTCTATTAGAAATAACTGGTTAGTAGCTCTACTATCCCATAACTATAGAATTTACACATCCTCTTCATGAAATTCCCAATGTTCTTCTTTCCAAAATTTTGTAATGTGGGAATTTAGAATTTCATAGCACTGTTAGATCTCTATAATTTTCCACCAGAATTGATCACCAATTTCTACTTCATATCCCCTTGATACCCCTAAGATTCACCATTATTCAATTAATCTTTGAGGGAACATAAAAAAAATTTCTCAATGCTATCAATGTCATGGATCGAAAGGGCTACCCATAATCTAGGTTTTAGCCCCCCCAAAAAGCAGTATATCTTGAATTCTGGAGAAATAAATAATTGTAAGGTGTGTTGTGAAATCCTGATGAAGTGTGACTCATATCTCCCAATATATTCATCATATTTTTTTGAGGTAATGGAAATCCCATTCCATTTTAATTCGGAGGGTTCAGGGAAAATATTTATATTTTTTCAGAAATCAATTCACATAATTGATATGAAATCTTCCTCAAGATTTTTATTTTTTTATCAATTTCCACCATTGATAAGATCTACCTTCCATATGATAAAAATTCAAAATAAACCTCTCTTTTCTGTATCATGGAAGGATATATATGTTCATTTCCATGGAGTACATCAATTTTATGATGATTAAGGGATCAAATGATCCATTAAAAGTTGGTGGAATTTGTCTCATGATGCTCTCAATTATGGATTGTTCTCTTTTGGTGAGATTTTTAAAATATCTTGGATCTATTTTTCTATCCCAAACATCAGTCTTATTGGATAATATCACTATTAACTGTTGGGTTCCTCCTCCCATTAGGTTTGTAATCACATTGGGGGAAGTCATCACATTGATCATCACATTGATTTTTTACCTGATTCCTCCTATTTCTGGTAATTATCTAGAATAATAGATTTTTAATTATGAATATATTTAACTAATAAAACTACAAATGGGAATTTAAATTCATTAAAAAGATAACATATAACATACATTTATTTTCTTGACTTATGGATTTCTAGGATTTTGTCTTCGTAATCTATGATCTATTTCCTAAATATACACTTATGTGAATTTTTTTAATCCCTTAATAATGGTTTTTAATGAGATTATGAATAAAAAAAGAACATCCCCTAGGAGTTTCAACCAAAGTTTGTATTGAAACTTGTTTTCATGTACAAGGATACCCGATTCATGCCAGGATTATAATTTCAGAGTTGTTAGTCGAAATTAAATTTGTGCGAGAAAAATTTCCACATGTAGTATGTATACATTGATGTATTTTATTGATAAAACACTTACTCTATGTTCAAAAAAACTCTGGGATATATTCTAATACATTGTCCTATCACAATGTATTTTTATAATTTTTTCCAATCCTAATCTCACAGATAATGATACATTTCCTCTAATAACATCTAGAAAAACCCATTTTTTTATTAGACATTAATACATCATTTAATGAAAGAAAATTACACTTAATACAACATAACAGATTGAGATGTCTACTGTCATTTATAATGTGGTTCATTATATGATAATTTTAAACATTATTTGCTAAATCTTTATTGAAAACATCATTAAGATTATTTATCTTAAAATGGAATTAAATAATATAATGAAAATACACAAGAATGGGTTGAGACATAAAACCTAGTAAGGGAATTAACATGGAATTACATAATGATAAGAACACATGCTAGGAAAGGCATTTCAATGAGGAATAATGAATCATGAATACTAATGTGTGATAATACAATACAATCAAATCATGGGAAATGTGGAAAAAAAATAAAACATGACATCATAAACATAGTTAATGGATAAACCATGAAGGCTTAAGGGGTGAAAATTTACCAAAAAGTAATTAGGTATACCACTATAACAACATGATTTATAATGATAATAGTTATTACCCAATTCAATGGTGCCCTATATAATTGCGAGCACACCCATCACTTTCATTTTATTTTGATGATTAAGTGTTCTATATTGATCATAACTTATTGATTCGTTATTCCTTATACTTTTTTCCATGACAAGGAGGGTGTAATACATACATATAAGTTCCCAAATAAAAAGTAATATATGAACAATATTTAACACCATTGATAGGAAATGTTTACAAAATTCACTAAATAAATGGTTTAGTATGAAAAATGCTGTGAAAATTCGATAGCATAATAGTGTCACATAAAAATTAATAAAATGAGTCGATGAGAGTGAAATAGGAATAAAATCATTTCAACCTGATTTGGAATATAGTAGAAAAATGGTAAGACATATCCATAATTTTATAATTAGATTCAATAATTCTTATGATAATTAATAATTTTGAATAATCAGATAAAAGGAAGGATGCGTATGAAATTTTAGCCTTGTAATATGTGTACATGGGAGGGATTAATGAGGGTGAAATGTATCTCTAATAATTTAGATATTACAGCGGAAGTATGACTGAGGTGAAAAAACATACACCAATATTAGTTATTGAAATTAAAAAAGGCATAATATAAAAGATATTATTGAATAAAACAAACAATGAGAGAATCCCTTACCTTATGTGAATGAAATTAAAAATGTGATATGGGATTCTTGAGAGGTTTCTACACCCCAGGTGTATTATAGAGAGAGGAGGTAAAATTAATGACATGATGATTGGATTTTATAGTGATGATAACTGGGAGCTTGGTAGGGAATATATCAGAAAATATAGGAATTTCATTAATATTTAGGTTTTAGACTATACAAAAAAAATTCAAAACACAAACCACCCAATGGTTTTAGCCTATGGTTCTTTCCAAAGTTGAGTGGATTAAATTATTTTATTATTTTTTGGACAAAAATTATTAAAATATTACTATCTCTTTTTTGGATGTGAGACACATTTTTAATGAAATGAATTTAGAATCATAAAATATTTCATATATTTCTGATGATTAATATAGGTTTAATATAATTATTCAAGTAAACATAAAATCACATATGTTCATGTTGAATACATATATTTGGATTATTATTCCAATTATAGTATTTTTTCATCATTTTTTGTTCATTATCTTGTCACAAAACACAATGTTTATTTATACGGTATTAAATGTTTACCAAAATTGACTCTCAATTATTTTTTGAAAAATTAACTACTAGATAATTTTCAGATAATGATTCCATTTTAATATTTATTTTATCTAAATAAATATATAAATAGGTTTATTTTATCATTTAAAATAAGATTCGACATTTATTAAAAATATTGGGTTTTTTTTACAATAACAGTTTCATAACCATTATAAAATGTAAATGTCAATTCATAAAAATTATATGACAATTTATAATTAATAATCCTTATATTATAATACCATTTATTTAATTAAGTCTAATATATCATTAAAATAAACCTCTTAATTTAATTTTAATATTAACTAAAAATACATTTTGTGTTTAATTCAATACAAATCAAAATCATTTATAGTGTAACAATAAAAATGAAAAAAAATTGTTTAAAAAAAATATAAATATAAATATTATTAAGGTATTCATATATATCCCATTTTACACTAGTGTATTCCAAACAAGTAGGTTTCTCGATGGTGAAATTCATGGGGTCATTTGACACAAATAGTTTGGGTTGTGATCTTGATGAGCTTGATCTTATTCCACAAATAGTTTTAGTCATGATTAATTTGTTGGAACTAATATTGGAAATGGTAATGGGAAAAGTGTAGTGATGTTTTCTTAATCTGAAGCACTAATAAATGTGCTTTAATGGGTACAATCCTACTAGATGAGGCCATAAAATCCTTTTTTGAGTCATTTTGATTCATTAACACCCTATATTTATACTAATCAAATGATTAATATTTAATAGCTATATTAACTATAGTAATATTAATAACAAACAATTAAATAAAATCATATAACCACATTATTGAATGTGATTTCTATATCCACATTACATAATAATACATTATGTTAAATCAAAAAGGAAAACATCAATTATAATAGTTTTGGCCTTTTAAATTTTTTCTACCAATGGGTAGAAGAAATGGTACCAATAATTAAATAAATAATTAACTACTATATGAGATGAAAATTCATAAATTCTCATCAGATATGAAACATAATATTTCATCAAATTATGGATAAAAAACAAGCATGACAAGTGATGGCATTGTCTCAAAGAACACTTATAACCTGGAAACATGGGTTCAAAAACTCCATGAAAGTATACAAAATTTAATGAAATGAAAAATATAATGATAAGTTATGAATTAATGATATATAAAGTAAAATGGATGTATATACATCTCGAAAGTGGATTTAAGTACCTAACAGAACATTACTCTCAAAAAATAAAAATTGAAACAAAAGTATTTAATGATTTGGAAATGTTTGAAACATAAAACCTATGAAATAGTGACCATAATATGGATATGTGAACACCCATAAAATTATTTATATGATATATATAATATATTCATGGAAATAAGATACACCCCACAAAAGGAATGAGTGGAAAACATAGGATGTATCTCACAGAAATGAATGGTGACATGAAATCCCCTTACCTTTAATCACGACACTCATCTTACTTGATCAAAACACCATTATAATAAATATTAATTTATTATAAATTTTTTAGACCCATATTTTTATATCATATACAATATAAATTTTATTATTACCTTATATTACCCAATTTTCAACTATATTATTTTATGATTTCATTTAATATTATATTCTCTTTGTACTTCACAGTTGTCTTGATTTGTTATAGGATTTGTCCTTATAAATATATCATGATTACAGAATGTAAAACATGATATAAATAATATTTATATTAAATATATTTGAATTATAATAATCTATATTATATAAATTATGAAATGGAATACACTGTTCACGGAGATGATAAATCATACATTCACATGATTGAATTTTCAGTTTTTTTCATATGTTTGGAAAGAATGACAAAATCAATATTTTTATATTTTATATAATATAATTATAGTAGAATTATAATTTTATAAATATCATATATGTTCACTAAAACCTTCCTTAATATATTCCATGTAGTGTTTGAAAGAATCAAATCTCTTTGAGGGGGTGGTTGTACACACTTCCTCAAAAGAAATTATCATAGTTACACCAATGTAATGTAAAAAGGATATGTGTTGTAAATTTAAAAAATAAGATTAATGATGTAATAAATATACAATTCAAAATATATAAAATGTAGTTCAATCAAAATTCACAACATGAGAGTTTGTACTAGTAAAATAAATAATTATCATTTAAGGGGTAGTATTTTATCATACACGTAAACCGTATTTTTGTTACCCAGTTGAATAAAATGTCCCTATGTGTAGGTTTAACCAATAGAAAAAAAATTGGATACTATTGTTTTTATAAATTATTATAATAATGATACTATATTTGGTGGATATAGAGAATAAATGAAATGCCCTTAAGAGATGATGTTGCCTCTTATTTAGATAACTCCTTTTGGATTGTGCAAAAAGGTATACATGGATATAATTATGCTAAAGGGGAGTATTATAAGAGGAAAATAGTGATTTTGGGATGTTAATTTCGATGGTATGGTCTGAACATAACTTATTTTAGAGGTGTGAAGATGAGGTAGAGTTTTTGGCATTTTATATGAAATTAAAAGGACAGACTTGGTATTTTTAAAAAGTTGTTTGGTGTACAAACGATTAAAATAGAAAAAGACATACCAAATAAAAAAAGATAAGTAATGGATTTTTTATGGGCGAAAAATGGCCATAAAATTTGTTTTGGATATTTTTCTATGTTTTTTTGGGTTTTAAATATAATATTTAGTCCTTAGATAATCTTTATTTTACTTTAATCGATGTAAATAATTTAATATAAATTCCATTATTTTTTGGGCTAAAAACATTAATTTACCTTATAATACATTAAATATTATTGAGAATCTAAATATTTGATCCATTTTTTAAATTTAAAATCATAGAAGTGGTACAAATTAATTTTAAATTAATCCCACAGTTAGTTCGACCATTCCAGTTTTAAAGAAAAAATGATCAAAAGTTTACTATTTATTTATATAGAATTTCAGTGTGAAATTTGTTCATATTAATTTTTTTTATTAATTTATAGATATATAATAAAAATAACCTTCTTGACCAAATTAAATTACAATACATCTTTATAAATAATTTATATAAAAAAGTAGTTTTGATTTAAAATATGGTATTTTTCACTACTAATGGAAAAACATTTCTTTGAAAAGACCCAAACATTTTCATATCCAATTTTTGAGTTTATAAATTCGAAAATGAATTTTATTTTATAAAAATAAATATTTAAATTTTTTTAAAATTTATTTTATTATTTCTCATTGAAGAACATTAAAATAATTTCATTTTTACAAAAATGTATTTTTAAAAATAAAATGATTTTTCCAAAAAATCATATATTTCATTATCAATATGTTTTACTAATATAAAAATATTATAAAAATATTTGAAAATTAGTTATTACATTTCATATTACTATGTTTAACATTTAGTTTATAATTATCTCATTTAAATAATTATGAAAGTAAAATGATGTTACTTAGAAACATCCGTATTGTGAGTAACATACACAGATTCGATGTTCTGTGTAACATAAACCAAATTATTGTCCATTTCATGTACACCAATTCTATTACATATTAATTGAATTTTTTAAATACTCAATAAATAAAACATTAATTATTCCAAAAAGGTCTATTAAAACTCTAGGTGTTATATTACAATTTCCAATTTACATGTATGCATTGTTATGTGATTTCACATTAAAATGTCAAAATATTCAAGTGACCACACAAGGAAAACATAGGTTTATCTTTTGGAAGATTTTTAGGAAATCCATGTTTTCATATGTTTACCCATTGAAATGTTAGCATTATCCTATAGTAACTCGATGACAGATATCCCAGGAAATATAATGATCTTTCGAAAGATAGTGCACATGTCTTCTTAAATCTTATGGAATATATTAGGTAAATAAATATTGATAAAAAAATATATCTTATATATGTACTTCAAGGAAAATTCGACATGTCCACCAGATCAGACAGAGACCCAAAATTTTTCATGTAAGGCAGATCACCTAGGAAATGTCGTCTTTTTCTGGCAGCTACACTCCTTCTTAAACCAAGTGGACTACTAGCCATGAAGCTTCCACTGCACACCCATTTAATGGGGAGATTTATAATGTATTAGGGTTTTGAAATCATTATATCTTATTTGTTCCATGCTCTCATATGGGAACTCAATGTCATAAAAATCATGTCCAATAGTTCTAACATGGTCGGCATCTATATTTGTTTGTCAGAAGACAGAATATGAGTATGCAAAGGGACTCCAGTCTGGTGTAAGGGCCTGTCCTATTAAAAACCAAGAGGATAATAATACTATATTTTAGTGGAATCACTAACATTATCCAATCAGTGGAGTATAGGGTTAATAAATTATGAGAACTTTGATTTATATCCACACAGGATACATATGACCCCTTCCTCTGGCCTGGGCTAAAACGTGCATCCACCAAAGTGTAAGTCCCATTATATCCCAAATATTCCTCACTTGGGGTATTCTTTTTTCCATATATTCTACCATCCCAATGAGTCCATTAGAATAATAGAACAGATCTCATACACAAAAATCATTTTATGTGTAATCCTGAACTACCCCATAAGCACATATAACCTATTAGCGGGTTTGTTAAGTATAAAACTATGGTAACTCGGATTCCTTTTATAAAACAAGATACTTATGATTCCTTCATAAGGCCCAATATCAATACCATATCCTCTATGATATGGTAAATCATTCCACCCAATAAAAATCATTAACATGTAAGTCCCTTAAAAATGTTCCTTAATGAAATGTTTATTGTCTCCCACTACCTCTGGTTTCTGGTACCGTGCTTGGATCACATGGGCTTAGAGACCCGTGGTGATTATATCCACAGCATGATGAGTATTCTCATAGTATGGGTCTTTAATTGGGATTTAAATCTAAATAAATGTCATATTAACTCAATGGTCTATACCTCTTATAAGACAATCCATGGTAGGTTTGTATGCATAAGTCTCTCCCAAGTCCTCTATTGTCATGTCTCTCATGACGTCGATTACCTTATAAATAATACGTAAACTATTATTATAGTATTTATAGGATATATAGGATTCATCTTCGAGGAATGAGCCTAGTATATTATTACTTACCCTATGAAGTTAAACGTAATGTATTGGTCGTATCATTTGACTTTAAACTATGTCAAATGAACTCCATGGGTTTTAATTCCCATTACCACATGATACATAGGATGACTTATAGAGGTTCAATCCGATGTCCAAGACACAAACTTAATAATTGGATGGAAATAAATTCTAATGTTCATAAACATGTTTTTAAGCTAACACACCATAAATAAATAATGTAATAATAGAGAACCTATGATATGAAAATAGTTTTTCTAATAAATATACATTATTAATAATGTTATTGACATCAAGGTAACCATTATCATGTCGGGGCATATGAATTATTTCTAGAAAAAATATGTATTCTATTAGAGATTCTGTAAATATGAAAAAATTCCTTTCAAAAGGTTTTGATGAGCCTAACCACCAACCCCTTGGGCCAATTTGAGTTCCTGAGTTTCATTTGATCTAAAAACCAAACAAATGACCAACCTTTGGAATAAAGGATCCTACTCATTTATGGATGTGGGAACTGTTGGGAGATTCTAGGTAATATTAATCAAATGGAATCCCTGATGTTAGTGATTGATCTATGCATTGAACTCCCCCACCCCCTTAATCAATCCATTATATAAAACTAAACCAGGCCTTTTCAAGAGAATCAACGATGAGTTGGAGAATATGTAAGAAACAGTTTTATTTAAAACCTCATATTAATTTTTTTTAAATATTTATTACATATATTTCCTTTCCGTGTCTATATTTTAAATTTTTTTAAACTTGTATTTATAGGGAAAAATGAGTTATATATGAAATTTTAAGGATCTTTTCAACTTATTATGGATTTTATCGATGGGAGTGTTTTAAAATATATTATATGGGATTTTTTAACATTATTTATAAATGGATAAAGTAATGTTAGTTTTTAATTAAAATGATATAAAGATATTCACTTAATACTATAATTATTGTGTTATTTTCTTAATCCATTATAATATTCCATGTTTTTTTCAAATAAAAAAACTTCTTCACCTTTTTGGGTATAATAGTTTTAAAAATGGATTAGTAAAATGAATAGGTAATTTGTATTAGAAAGCATCATTAATATGGGGATTAAACATATTTTATATGTTTTATGTTGTAAAGGTTCATGAATAAAATAATTTATTCCTAAGATGGTACTTTGGTGATATATATAGAGATTGGTGAGCCTGATACAACATATATTAATGGGTGATATTAATACACCGTATATGAATTGGTTAGATTGGTATAAATTATATGTTAACTGAGCCTCATATAGATCACAAATTCATTTGATAATGTTAATTATCTTCATTTAAAATAATGATGGATTTAATGACGGTGGTTTCTCAAACATATTTAACTTGACTCTAGTCATTTCTGACATGTGGGAACATGATTTATGAATTTGAGGGTCTGTGTTTCCTAAAAGGGTCTGTATTTTCTTATTATTATTTTTCATGGATTCATTTGAAAAAAATGTGAGTTTTCCATGTGGATATGATTTATTTTATACTTTAAGACAATACCATGGAATATGTAAAACATGTGTGGGTTTTCATGTTTTTTTCTAGAATAACATATTTCTTAATTTTATATCCAATATCGAGCATTATTTTTTCAAATCACATGTTTTCATATTATTTTTTTATAGGGATTTAGGATATGTAGAAAACTTAATAGCGATATATTTTAAAATAATGAATTTACCATGAATAAAGAAAACATTTGTTTATAAATATATTATTTTGGGGGAAATTTTGATATTATGTGGATGTTTCCCAATTGAAATGGTTTTTCCTAATTCTATAAAATTAGAAACCTAATAGGTCATTGGCTCTATATGTGATATAAAATTTCAATATAATGTTGTATGATTTTTTTGGATAAAATTATGTTTTTTTTATTGGTATCAAATAATGAAATATAAATACTATTTATTGAACTGTAGATTTTATTGTGTATGTATGGGGCTATTATTGTTATTACACTTTAACTTCTCCATATTTTATTAAACCACCCCATTTATCCTTGAACCATAAGGTTAAAAACATATCAAACATATATATACATGAAAATTGTAAATTCATATAGAAATAGGGGATATAAAATCAACATTAATATTTGAGAGGTTATTGAACAGTAATATATAACCTATGATTCTAAAATTTTATTCTGTTCAATGATTTTATAAACATGGATGCCATTTATAGATTCAATATACTAGAATATACCTTTAAAATTTTTTGGATAACAATCCCTTTTAAAAAATTTATATTATTACAGTTTACGTTTTGTGTAAATATTTTTTCAGGTTCTTTATTATCTCAAAAAAACACTTTTTTATCCAAAATATAATTAATGTTACAATTAAGATTCCAGATCGAACTTTTTTTATTATACTGGGAATTTCATATATTCGAATAATGTACCACCAAATGTGTTTCATAAATAATATTCAGACTCAAAATTATCCCACACAATATGCTTCTAATCATTTAATGATATGGAGTAAAACTAACTAACATTAAATATACATTCATAATATGTATTGTTCCTAAATTGTTCAATATTGATATTATTTTCCAATAATTCATAATCAAAATTTACAACTCCTATGAAAACCTTTCTATATAAATAAAGTTGTACTCAAATTTTATATTGACTAGATGGTATGTGAGTTTACATATCATTAATATCATTAACATTAATGGAATTATTTTTTTTAACTTCTGAATATATTATAACAACCCCCCACAAAATATTATATCATAAACATTGATAGGTTGCATAAACTACTCTTTCATGATTGATAACTCATGAACAATGTGACTGAAACCACATCTCTTCAATTATAGTTTATTTTTGTACGAAATGACATTAGTATTCAATTCTCATAGTTCATGATTCAAACCATATTAATCCATCCTCATGTGGCCAAAAATTACTTTAAAATCAATAATTTTAATTCCAATAAGTTGTTCAATATAGTTATCCATTTATGACCTCTAGTCATGAATATTATCATTATATACATATATTATATCTTGGGAACTCTTTATGTTGTAAACACCAAGAATAGTCTAATAAACTCAAGTCAATCCAACAATGAAATAAATATAATATATATATCTTCAATTTGATCATATCTTACGCATACCATGCTAATTGTTTTGGATCTCATTCATAGGGTCATGATATGTATTTTTTATCACAAAATTTAGTTTAGATATATTGTTTTTTATATAAAGTTTTCAAAGCCTCTAATGAATGAATATTATCTATTTTATAAATATCAATTTTCATGGATTGAAACCAAGAAGAATCATTTTCACATAATTAAATGGATTTGTATTCACTTATACTAATAGATCAGTGTTATCAAATAACAACATTTTCCCAGTCTGTGTCAGAGATTAATTTTTTCCTATATTATTTGATGCATCAATTTCATCTACTCATTTATATATTTTATTAAATTGTTGAATCACTTTTACCATATTTTATTATTATGATTCATGATATTAATATTACTCATTTGTCGAGCTATTATGTTTCCATAATTTTTTATATGATCACCATATTTATCCATAAAATATTCCATTTCTGAATTTTAATATTTTATTCATGAATTTTCTTCAATAAAATCGACATCACTACAAAATGAAATTTCATTTAGTCTCATATTGATTCATTTTTTTGCATTTATGTTTCTTGATTAAATTATAAATACTTATTTATTTTTTTATCACTGTATTAACCTTAATTTATATCCATATTAATAATAAATCTCTTTCATACAAACACCCTAAAATTATTTATAGATATCATCATTATATGAGAAATCATAGTGTTCAATTTCCACTAAGACATGACAAGAACTATTTTGATTATAAATTTCCATATTCAGAACATATTTTTATAGTATCATCAATAATAATTTTAAAGATTTTTTTTCATTAACATATTCTTACCTTTTTTTGGTTTTATGAGTTTTAATAAAAATAACATTTTATTCTCCTCTCCCTTATAAAGCATCTTCATACACTCCATCACAAAAATTTTAGATTAAATAACCATTTAACATCGTATTATACTATAAAAATGTAAAAGTAGGTAAAATACATGTCTCATCATGTTCCATCATGATTCAAAAGAGCACATAAATTTGTGTGAATCAAATCAATCAAGCCTAATGATATTTTCTTAATTTTATCAATTAAAATTTTTTCACTATTATACCTTTGATAAAAGTATCAAATATATTTTCCATACAAATTTTAAAATGTTTAATATCAATTATATCTGTTGTAATAAAAATATTTTACAATAATTTTTTTATTATAGAAATTTATTTTTTATGAAAGGTTTTTTTTATTTATTTATGATAAAAAAATGATTTTTCATATTGTCTACCTAATAGAGGATACTATGTTAATTAATATATGTTTTATGGAATTAATAATTTTCATTAGATATTGAAGATCATCCAATTGAATGTCACTTAAATTCAAAAGCCACAATGTTGAATTATTCTCAATATACTCTATAAAATACCATCCAGGTAGAGTTCATTGATATTTTTATGTTTTCCCCAACAATCCTTATTTTATTGTTTACCTCAATCTTCAATTACCTTATAGTACCAAATCAAATAATTCAATCCATATCAAACATCATATTTTTTTAAATCCTCATATTTCTAGCCATGTGTGATGGAAATACACTATCTAGAGTCATTGTGATATTTTTATTTCTCATATTAAGAAAAAAATTATCAATGATATGCTTATAGTTCTTCATATATTCTTTCAAGGGATTTTTTTTAAAATGATACATATAAGGGTCATGTCACATATTTTTATAAATGACCAGTGAATATTTAGTCAAATTATTAAATTTGGGAAAATATATTATCCAATGGGATTATATTAATTTATTGTATCTCTATCGTCCTTAATCCTCAATATTTTATTTTTCTCATCACTCTAAAGTTAAGAAACATAATCCTTATGAAAAAATTTAATGAAAAAATAGGTATAGAAAGAAATTAATCATTAGGATGTTGGATATATTCCCATTTTTCATTATGGAATTCTGAGCGATTTAACATGAAATTGTCTCTAGACTTCCTAAAAATAGTACATTATATGAACTAAATATAAAAAAATATATCACTTGATTAGGGTGAATATATTTTATCTTTTACATCAATCTTTAAAAACACTTGAAGATGGGTTTCAATAATTTTAACCTACCATTTATTATAAATAAATTGTTTGATTATTTTATAAACCATAGAAGACTGAAATTTCCATCCAATTATTATATTAACACTATACCCCAAGAACACTATAATTTTATTAATTTATATATACATTTATATTAATTTTTTTTGGAGTAGGTATTTAATTTTTATAAAGATTAAAAATATAAAAATGTATGCATGTCTCATAATTTGACAATTTAGTTGGATAAACCCCACTATTTGGATGAATGCATTATATAAATAATTGTTGATCCATTTTACATGTCTAGAATATAGTTTTACAACAATATAGTATAACCATGCGGGTTCCCTAGTGTTACCAGTGATGGTAGAATAGTTTGTAAAATCATTTCGCAAAAATGTGAGGCAACATGAATTTCAAAAAACAACAATATTAATCTATACCTCCCCCAAAATTGACACCCTAACATTAACCTCTCTCTTATAAACCATAAAAAATTATACACGTGATAGTACTGCCCCTCACACAACCTCCTCTCTACCCCCTCGGGGTCTTGGGTCCTCTCTCGTCAATTGGAACCTAGATCATCAAGGTTGTGGATCTTTTTCTATGCCAATTTCTCCCCTACTCATTCTTTTTCCATTATCTTCTTCCCATAGTAGTTTTTTTATGTCAAACCCTAGGTGGGTGTCAGTTATAATGTTTTTTACTTTTGATTTCTTTGTTTGTTTTTAATTCCTTTTGAGAGTTTCTTTCGTGATTTTTGGTCACTTGAAATCATATGCGCTTAGTCTTGATAGGTTCTAAAATGTTTTCCACATGAAATTTCATAAAAGGGTGTTATTAGGATTCCTAAATTCCTTTTTACTATAAATTATTTATACATATAACTTATATAAATATTGTAACTTATATATCAAGCATTCGATTATAAAAAAAGTTGGGTCTTAAACCTTTTATTGTTTTTAATGGTTATGGATGGGTGTTTTGGATTGGTATATAACATTTTATTGGTTTATATATTTATACTATTAGAATATTTGTTTAATGGGATATTGTCTTGGGGTTATATGGTTTATTTATTAAAATTTTATATAAATTTTTTTATATTTCATAGTTTCATGATTTTTATTGAAGATATGAATTCTCTTAATGTTTTACGTTATGTATAGTGTTTATAAATATACTCATTAGAGTATATATATGCATATATTGAAATGATATTATTAAAATATGTTCATATTGAGATGTTTATATATATATACATGTATAATAATAAAAAGGGGACCTATCGATTTTAAATGTAGAGTATTAATTTGATTTTCATATGTGATTATTAAGGGAATTTTTAACATTAATTTTTAAAGAATGATTTAAATTTGAAATTTTTTTTAATGAAATAAGATACATGTTTAATTATCATTGATTTTCTTTTCATTACTATTTTACTAAAATATAACCTTTGTTATTTCGAAACCCAATGTGTACATTTTCTAAAAAATGGGAACTCTCTTTTAAGTTTATTAAAAGAAATAACATGTTGGGTGATCAAAGTGATACTATACTGATCTTATTTGAAAAACTGGGTACATCAGTTTCATGACATTGATCAAAAAGTTCACTTTTCGCAAGTTATAATGTCACATTGACTAGTGACATATTTATGTACCGATTCCATTGGCTTATTGACAAAGTTATTCCACTATCTTAGTGACATGGATATATTTCTATACTACAATTTGAGGGTTTCAATAATTAGTGATATAGATGTTCACACTTCCCATCACCTTAATTAATGTAGATTGTTTTAAACAAGACTCCTATTTTAAATTACTGGTTGTTTTTTTTAAATTATTGTACTTTTACATTATACGTCAATGATTATATAAAAATAATTTCTTATACCTTATTATTTTTAAATCGGGTCATGAATTTTCTATAGTATCTATTCTACTACCATGTATGATCACTTCATTATATTTCAAATTTTATTTTTTTATCTATTTTTAAATATTATTTTTTTAATTTCATTTTTTTATTTATATATTATTTCAATTGTTTGGTATGTTTTTTAGGTAATGATTTCTGAAATTGATAATTCAATAAAACACTTTAAGAGGATAGTTAAAGAGAGTTCCCAAAAGTTACCATTTTTATTTTAAAAGGAGATCATTGAAAAAATAAATGAATTTAATTGAAATTAAATAAAATTGAAATTTAAATAATTTTAATTTAGAATTTATGGAATATTTACTAAAATATAATTAGTAGATCCATTGGTGAAATGGTTTGAAGATTTCACCTCAAAACACTGTTAACCAGTCAGTGTTTTTAGACTGAGTGGTTCTTATTTGTTTTTTCATTTGATTAAATGGATGATCACTTGAATAAATCATACTCCAAAGACTATTATAGATCTAATCATGAGTATTTAGATGGAGCTTGAATTTTGGATACATGGGATAGCATGTTTAGCCATGTTAGTATTTTTTTATTGGTTAATTAGTTTTTACCTGATTAACAATCCCATTATTCAATTATATTTATGTTTTCCACATTATATATAAGGATTTATGGATGAAATTAAATGGGTATGGTTGTGTGATTTATTTTTATATGAGAATATATATTCATTTTTTTTGGGTTATATATCTTTTTTGAACTACTTATATATTATGGAATGGAAATCCGACATACAGAGGGGTCATGATGACATTTTTTACAATTTCACTAATTGTTAAAATATATTTCTCTAAACGAAATTATTATAATTAGTCTTATTATAATTCTATTATAATTTTCTTTATTCATAGGGGATTGGAAATTTCCCTTATGTTGGTTGCATACTATGCCAAGAGTTCAATGGATTGTCTTCTCGAGTTGGTTCATGAGAAAATAGATATGGACTCTAGGTTATTATGACATCCATTGTTCATAGATATCCCTTTCTATTTTATATTTCTTACTGATACAGGTAAGAATTTAAGATCCCTTGAGGTAGGTCATGGGTTGGTTCATGATCACCATTTCTAGTGATGAAAATTGAGTTTCTAAGGGACACTAGGGTTCAAAATTTCATTCTATCGTTCAGTTTTCATTTTTCATTATCAATTTGGATTTGGATTGATGATTTATTGATGATATTTCAGTTTTGAAATGTTTTTTAAGTATCTTATTTATATTTTTAGTGAAAATAGGAGTTTTACTAGAGGAAAAAAAAATTTATTTCATTGTCTGATAAAATTAATTAATCCTATGTGCATGGTCTTGTGTTGATTTTAATGGTGGTGATTGCATGGTCCGCTAAAATGTGTGGCCAAATCATGCATTGTCATTAACCATTTATAAAATCATTTTTATGGGTTCTAATATTTATAATTTATATTTAGGTAAAACTTACTATTAATTAAGGTTGATTCTAGATATTTGTATTGTTCCTGGTTATTATTTTAGGTGATTTTATTGAAAATTTTTAGTGTATTTTTTTAATGAGTGTAAAATTACTTGTTTTGAAAATTTATATATAAGTATCCTAACATAATTTTTAACAACTATAAATGTAGATGAATTTAAAAATGAATTTTTCAATGAAAATTTAATTTAAATCATATTCTATTTGAAATTATTTGAATTTATAAATTATTTATAGGAAAATTTAAATTTTTAAAAAGATTTGTTTTTTTCAAATAGTGTTTGTAAATTTATCTCATGAGCTATTTTAAATATAATTTATTAAATATTTTGAAATTAATTATTTAATAGTGGGTTTTAAGTCTTCATGATATTCTTCTGGTTAAGAAATGAGTTTGTAACATTCATTTTTAAATTTGGTTTCTTAATGATGGAAAAGGAAAATTTTATTTAATGTTTTTTGTTGGTAAATTATGGTTTTTGATCCAATTTATTATTTTTGTTAGGATTTGATTATTTAATTATGTGAAACATTTACCCATGGATTAATTTTTAACATTATTTTACATAGTCACTAGAAAATTCTCAACAAAAGATCAATTTTTTTTCCTTAAGGATTTATTCATTTATCATTCGATTATTCATTTATTGAGAATTGGTTATGTCTATTGTTTTGGGGTTTCATCTAGTTTATTTGGAGGTGATTGAATGAATTGAGTAAATATTGAATTTATATTTCTATGTGTGCCCCTTTTATTATTCCATGGGGTGAGCTGATTTCTTTAGTGATCATTAATTGTGTTTCACTCATTCTTTAGTGTATATTATGTCCACAGGTATTTATAAACAGTATTAGGAGAGAGTTTTGTGTGACTGGTATCTATGTGACGTGTTTGGATCAGTTGAGATCATCCATATTATAGGTTTTGAGGGAATGTCCTGCAAAACCATGAGATTTTTAAAAATATATTTTTTTAAATAAATTTAATAATTTCAAAATCCTTCATTCCACACACCACTGAATATATATTTTCATACATGAATGGACTATGTTTTGATTTTTTTTGAAACCCCATGTTAATATTTCACTACAATAAAAAATTAGTATTGATTTATGATAATGAAAAAGAATTTTTAGCTTATGTTACCTATAATTCTAATTTCCTTTTATATCTTACATTATAGGGAAAACTGTGTTTTACAAAACTAGAATATTCTATTTTTATTATTATTAAAAAATAATATAATTAACACCTATCAATTTGAATGGAATATATAAATGTGAAAAAATAAATTATGATATAATGGTTTACACAATGTTATAAAATGAATCATTTGGGTATTAATTAGATATAAAATAATGTAAGAACTACTTGAAAATTAATAAATTTCATTTCTAAGAAATCTATTTTTCTATATAAAAACTACATTTTATACCAATAAATTTGATAAATCACTTTTTATTAAAAAAAATTAATAATAATATTTTTATATTTTATATTGAATAGTTTTATTTTACAATCATACAATAGATTTTATAAGTATAACAAAAGAATAAATCCATTTTTTTAATATAAAGATGTATTTTTTAAAAGGTAATTTTATCACCATTAATTGGAGCACCTATTTTTAATCTAATTTTTGAATCATTTATAATTTTTATTTTAAAATAAAATATAAAATTTTGAAATTGGAATATCAAATTTTAAATTTTATTTTTTATTGGAATTATTAAATATGTTTCATTTTTGATGAATAGTAAAAATTGAATATTAAAATGAAAATAATTTTCATATACTTTTTAATATAGTTAAATTATATTTAATATAGGTTTTAATGATTAATTAGATCAATTATACATGCATTAATAAATTTTCAGAAATTGAAATCAATTTCAAATTCAAATTGGGTTTAAAAACATTTCAATCTCTTGAACATTTACACATTAAAATCTCATCGTCTCATCTTATCTATGAGATTTTTTTTAATTTAATTTATGAAAATTGTGTGATTAGAATATGGAAAAATTGATTCCATATAAAAATCAGAATAATTTATATTATAATTTATGTCCGACCTGTTTTTATACCAAAAATATTTCTGAATGTAATTAAAATTAAATACAGGGAATAAGCTAAAAATGAGTTTCAATAGTTGTTAAAACATTTACATAAGGATCAAAATACACTAGACATGAGAGAAAATTCATTTTCTATCTGTATATAGATCATATAATCTATTTTATTAAAATTTTACAATTATTATAGGAACATTATATAAGGGATACCACTCCACATTTTTTACCTTTTAAACATTAATCAATATAACACATCCTCCATTATAAAAGGGGTACTCACCCTATCTCTTCTTCACACATCTAAATACCTTTTCTCATAAAAAACTACTGAAATAAACTAAAACATTAAATCCTCCCATCCTATAATCATAACATTGGTAAAAAAGAAAATGAATTTAGTCTGTTGGTGCAAACAAAATGGAATTACCCAAATAAGAGGGAAAATCCTTCAAAAAGAACTTTTGTTTTATATCTAACTCCACCCCCTAAATTATTATTATTTAAATAATATATAAAATCATTAGTATCATAAATATACTGATATTTTTTTATTATAATTGTAAAACCAACACTCACACACACTTCCATCAAATGATATATGCAGACATTGTTTGTGTTTATAACAGACTACCACCTTGCCAACCGATGTCATTAATTCAACCATTACCAACATTAATGGTAGGTAGTAAGGATGGGATTAAATAAATTATAATATATTAATTATATTTTTTATTTATTTATTCCCATATAATTATTATATAATTCATACCTTCATGCTTCCCATTTTTTGGAATATGATAACATCGTTTTTGGTTGTGTCGACTACAGATTCCTCAAATTGATCTAATTCGTCCACACATTTCATAGAATGTATTAAATGTGGGTTTAGTGAACATATAAGAAATATATGTAATAATTACCATACATTAATTATAATATATATATATATGACATTATTTCATTCAATATGACATGAATACAGAAGCAAAGATCTTGCAAACATAAAACCTACTATCTCCCTAAACATTGTATTTAATATTATATTTATATCCTCTATAGAATATTTTGAAAACATATATAATTAATATATATACATTTTATATCATTTTTAAATTTTATAAATAATTAAATCCTCATCCAAGTAAGATAACAAATAATAACATGTCAGAACATATAAGAAAAATAAAGTGACGGTTACATGAAACATTTCTTTAACAAGAATATGTTAATGAGTAGGTAATATAATGTAAAAAAAATATTATATATAGAATGATTTATAATAATATGGTTATTATTTTTATTTATAATAGTATTATATTTCTTATACAAGATTATTGAATGTGTGTGAAGAATATAATGACTTAAGGTAAAGGTTTTTCTAGTCTCACAATAATTTCTTTCAGAATTATTCCATACTCACCACTGTTATATTTTTAATGGATTATATAATTACAATGAAGGAATTATATTATTATTATAAATAAATTAATATTTTTTTAAATATCACTTTTATTTTTTATCTTCCATGGGGTTTTTGATTTAGATGTTACCAAATCTATAAGGTGATTTTTTTCTAAATTTTCCATCATTGAGAATCAGGTTATGTTTTGCACCAATATTCATTTATAAAGAGAAAAAAAATTAGAAATATTTCATTAGAAATAACATTATTTTAATTATAGATTTTTTATTATTCTAATGTTTTTATTTCAATGGTATTATGAATTATTTTTACCAACCTGGTAGTTATTTTTTCTATTATGTCATCGTTTATCCGGATTGTTTATTATTGTTCTTCCATTGATAAAATCTTATGATTGATATATCAAAATATCTAATTGAATTTCATATCATATATATATATATTAATGATATCTTTGTGTAATGATAATATTTTCAACTTTTTATGAATCTTTGTATTTAAGATTATATTATGAAAATAAAAATATATATTTCTCTTTGGTTAGAAATCTATTTTCATTAAAAACCATGTTTTCTAAAAATGTTTCTCAAACATGTTTTACTATTATCCATTTATTTTTAAATAAAAAATTAACCCACTATTTACATTTTTAAAATCAATTTTATAAAGGATTATTTTGGTCATTTTCAGATCAAGGAATGTTTCTAAAAAAATTTTGCGGCATAAAAAATTATGAGTATGTATTGATTTACCCACATTCAAAACCATAATTTCTTTTAATCACAAATTTCATGCCTACAAGGTTATATTTAATGAAATTATTTTTCATAATATTATCGAAGCATTTGTCTTTAAATTTGAGTTAAAATAAAAATCATTTCCAAATATTTAATCGTTTTATTTATATATTTTCAAAAAAAATTGAATGAAATGATTTTCAAAATGATTTCTGGTTTTATTTTTAATTTTAAATAAATATCTTCAATTAAATGGTTTTAAAAATGTTTTCATGATTTTTTTAATAGGATTTAAAATCTATTTTTAAAGGATGAACTTTTAAAAAATGTTTTTTTAAAAATTATTTCAACGAGGAAGTAATATTTTCCATGAGAAATGTCTCAAATAATATTTAAAGATTACATCATATGTATTCAATGTGATTTTTAAAGAATATTATTTTAGATATGTTTAATGATTTAAAATTTTATATTCAAATATTGTTTATTACTATAAGAAATTCTTCTATGGAGCATTTGAGATCCTTATCTATCTAAGAAGAGATCAATTGATATTATTTTATGATTTAGGGGTAATATTATCTTAGGATTGAATTCATATTATTTATATAAATAGTCTATAATTAAGATGAAAAGTAACTTATGAAACCCTTTTTTCTTCCATAGGGGATACTATGATATATCCCTTATGAAACATGCTTCAATTCAAAGGATATTTAGTGATGAAAATATTGTAAAAACTTTAATTTTTCAATATGTTATGAAAGGTTAAAATATTTATTATTACAATTTCATTTAATTGGATATGATATGATATTTATGAGACCCATCATATTGTATTGGTCCTAATATTTTAAATTTTTTATTGTCATGTTGATTTTGTATGTATCATTTCATTATGTAATAGGTGAAACCTATATATCAATACAATTTATTGATAAAGGTTATTTATATCATGAGATAAAAAATGAAACAAGTCAATAGGCATGACCCATAATGGGAAACATGTGTGTCATGATCCATGACGGAAAATTAGGGTGTATTGATCTATAATGGGAAATAGGTTCATCTTCATCCATAATGGGAAACAGGTGTATCCTAATAAATAATTGGAAATAGGTGCTTCCTGATCCACTGTAAAGATTAGTTGGGTCCTGATTTACTATGGTGTTATTCTATGTTGTTATCCATTAAATAAAAAATGGTTTTATATATTTATTATGGTTTCATAGTAATATGACATGAGATTATGGTTCATGATTGATTTATGATGATTTATCTCCCTTATAATTAATGTAATTTAATCATCCAATATTTATGATAAACTCTTTATTATGATCATTAATATTCAAGGTATGGTCTTATAATGTTGTGATCATGAGATCATACACTTATTCACATGTTTATGCTCAAATATATTAATTGTTTACTTTTAATGGGAATTTAAACTCACCCTTTCATATGTTTCCTTTCAACATGAAATGAATTAATATAATAAATAAGAAAACTAATAAGAAATATATTTTTTTGGAAATATTGATGATCTTTCAATGTGTTGGAATATTGTTGTCCATATTATTGAAGACATTAAAATTTTATGGTCCTCGACTATATATATTTTAATGTGATGAATATTCATCTAAAATGACATAATTTCAATGTAACTTATACCTAAATTTCTTTATTTGGTATCAAAGGAATGATTTAATCAACCATTGGAAACTATGATAAAAACACTTTTGTGTGATTTCTAGTGATATTTCTAAGGGTATGTATAGGGATATATCTATTGATATGTATGAGGATTAGTTAATGTATGAGAAAATATCTTGAAATTTTGGTAAATGATTGATAGAATAGTTTCAATGAAATTACATCCTTATCTTGATATTAAAAATGGATTTTGACTTGGAATTGATTTAAATTTCGGTGACAAACTCGAGAACATCATGTTAACAATGAATATATTTGTTACTACTGCATGATTATAGGTATTACTGCACAACTTGTTTTATCATACTTGGGTGATATAAATTCTAAAATAAAAAACACTTTATGAACCCATATGAAGGATTAAAATATATGAAAATTATAAATAACCAATGATAAAGATAGGGTTTCCTATATTAAAATTTATCTTCAATGATTTTGACTTCTAATATGCACACTTTCATGATTATATTTTTTTCCATTAAGATAACTATTTCATACACTAATAATTCCATTATTAGTCAAAATTTGGAACTATAAAGAACTTGGTTGATATTTAATGTTTCATTTATGGAAATTATGGGAATTATAAAAACCAATTTCCTAATTGAAAATACCTTGATGATAGGTCGGTTGGTGGTTTGATTATTGGTTATACATTTGAATATAAAGCTACTGTGAATAGAATGTAATTGTTATGAGATGTTATAACAGTATTTATTAAATTAAATGTAACAATCATGATGAAATTACATTTGAATAACCTTAATAAATGATACATATTTTCTATTTTATAATAGGGTTATAAAAAAATAAAATGATGGGGCTTAGTTAAATGTTTGAGAAGGAAGTGGAATAAATGAAGTATCTATATTTTGGAATTAAAATATAATGTTATTAAAATCACGAAATATATAAGTATTTTCAGTATAAGTTTTTCATTAAGTATTTGTAATTATATTTTATGATTTTGTTATGACATAGAAGTGTTATTAACAAAAGGATTGTTTTTACTGAAAAAACTTATATATTTCGTGACATAGAAGTGTTATTAATAAAAGGATTAGTTTTACAAAACTATGATATATAATTAATAATATTATTAACATATTATTATAGTTATCACCTATCTTTTAGAATATATGAAATTAATTATATCCACTAAATTATAATAAAATTTCTATAATTTTTTTTAAATGAATCCTTGGGATATAAAAAAGTCAAAAATAGAAGAATTAACTACATTGAAATAAAAAATAAGTTTATAAGGATAATATATTTCTATGTATAGAAAAAATTTCATAATAAATTAAACAAACTGATTTGGATAAATTATTTCAAAAAAACATATATATTCTATATTCTATAATATTTTTAAGCATATCAATTTTATTTGATATGTATGAAAAAATAATAAACCAAATTTTATGAGTAAATATGTTTATTTTCCTAAAAAGTAATTTTACCAACACATAAAGGGTCACATATTTCAAATATTATTTTGGAAATTATTTTTATTTTTTATATAAAAAAAACTTATTTTTGGAAATTTTAATATGAAAATTTACATTGTGTAATTTTTTGTATTTTTTTGAAATGTATCATTTTTTGATGAACAATAAAAAATACTAATTTTTAATTGAAAACATCATTTTAATGTAATTTTCATATATATTAAAATTATATATAAAAATGTTTTTGATCTTTAATTGAATATATTTTTTATAGAGTAATAAAAGTTAGGTAATTTGAATCAATTCCACATTGAAATTTGATATAAAATAGTTAAATCATTGGAAAAGTTTCACATTAAAATCACATTGTATCATCTAGTCAATGGGATGTATCATACATTATGTTTTCAATTTGGTGATTATATTTATGAAAAATGATTCCATATTTGGAATCTAAACAATTATTAATTTATTTTATGGACATATTATATTTTTCCAAAAAAAAATTGAATGTAGTGGAATAATTCTATTTTATTAGTGGTTAAACATTATCATAGGGGTCCAAATACCTTTGAGACGTCTAAAAAATATATCGGCTTGACATATTTCGAACATATCCTCTATTTTATCAAAAAACGGAAAATTATTTGAGGCACATCACATTATGAATTTTTATATAATAAATATACATTAAATATAAATATAACATGGAAAAATATTAATATAAATAATACCTTATATGATTTTATTATAACATTATATTACCCATTTAATTAAAAATTCATGTTAAATCTATATCTTAGGTAATAACCACTTTGTTTTCCATATATGTTTTGACATGTTATTCTTGATCATCTTGATCATATCATGATTTAATTATTTACATAATGTAAAAAAATAATGTTATTAGCATATATATTTATTGAAAATTTATTTATAATAATCTAAATATAGTGTAAATTGAAAATGAAATACACCATTCATGGAGATGGAAGGCCATATGTATGCATGAACAATCATTCCATTTTATTTTCATACTAAAATAAATTATGTTTATAATATATTTATATATTTTTATATATTAAATTTAAAGTAGAATTATTATTTCATATATATCATATATGTACACTAAAACCATCCTTAATTCATTCAATGTAATGTGATAATTAATTACATCACCTTGAGGGTGTGGCGGTCCACACATCAACCCGAGACATAACATTAACATGAATTTTTAAATAAAAGGGTAATATAAATCCAAAATATAATCATATACGGTATGTTATATAATAATATATATCCATGTTATATTTATAATAAAACTAATTTTTTTTTATATTTTTAACGTGAATGAAAAATGTCAAGACAAAATTTTAGGGTTATCTAGTCTCACATTTATTTCAATGAGACATATGACATATACACCACTCATATAATTTTCATGGTTTATATAATGAACATGAATGTATGATATTCTTTTGACTATTAAAATTATTTGGATTTACATATCTCTTTCAATATCTATATTTCCTGGTGTTTATGATTCAAACATTTCAAATTTGGTAAGGTTATAATTTTCAAATTTATTTCTTTGGGAATCCTATTATGTTATGTACCTTTTTTCTCTTAAAAGGTGTATATAGTACCCTTTTATTGGTTGTATCATTAATATGCTTTATTGAATTTTATTTTAATCATCATGTAATGATATTCATTAATGGGGACTATGATTCAATGTTACCAATGTGGTAATATTTTTTTGTTATAATGTCAGCATTTATCAAGTTTTTTTATGATTATGATTCTATTAATGAAAACTTATAATCCACTCTCATGATCTCTCTATAATTTTATTCTCATCTGGTTATTCATATTATATTCATGTCGTGGAACTATTTTTTCTCTATTTGGTAATTATTATATTTTAGAAATTTCATTTATCAATATAATAAATTATTTCATTCTGTTTTTGAAAATATATTTTCCTTCAAAAGCATGTTACATAGATTATTTTTTAAATGATTTGTACTACTATCCTATTATTTTCAAAAGAAATATTTACCCATGTTTTACCTTTTATAAAATGCTATTAAAATGAATCATTTTTTTAATTTTTTGATCAAGTAAATTTTCTAAACATTTTATGGTGAAAAAGATATGTTCGACATGTAAGTATTAACCCACCATCAAGACATTAATTTCCATGAAGAGTAATTTTTATTGTTATGAGTATAATTTTTATGAAATTTATTTTATTAATATATGAGAATCCATTGTTTTTAAACAGTTTTCAAGGAAAATGTTTTCAAAATGTTCTTATGATTTCATAATATTTATTCAATGATATTATAATTGATATGTTTTTATTAATGTTTTAGGGATTTATTAATTTGTTTTGAAACATATTTTCAAAAAAAAATTCAATTTTTTTTAAAAATTATATTATACTATTTCAAAAATAAATTTACAAAAATAATTCAATGTTTTTTATTATTTGAAGACATTTTTTTAAAATAAACATGATATTTTCCTAATGAAATGTGTTACATTAATTTTATAGAATATTTTATATGTTTTTAAATTAAATTTCCATGAAAATTATTTTGAAAATGTTTTATATTTTATAATTTTGTTTTCAAGGAAATATTATTTCCCATAAAAACCCTCTATGTGATGTTTCATAATACTACCCCATCTATGATGATATAATTTAATATAGTTTATGATATAATAGGTATATGATGTCACAACCCGTCCTCGGGGCCCGTGCCGTGACTACCCCAAGACTGCCTTCCATAGGCCAGGGGCTGGCGACTACCACCGCAGGCGTAAATCCTGATAAAAGGGAAGGAATTTCCTTATATAAGAAAACAAACACTATAGAGTACACAAGATGAAGTAACACCAAGTAAACTGAGTAGAAAAGTAAGTGCTGGAATGTAAATGGGCTAGTATACAAATCCAACTGAAAGTACAGTACAAATGAGAAAAGAATGTACAATAGCTGAAAAGTAAAGCAGTAACCACCATGTCGTCCTCCAGAAACCCCACCTGAAGGGCGGGTACATATGGTCTCCTCTGCTCCTCGAATCTGTCCGTCCGCACCGTGTACGTCTCCCTGATTGTCCACCTTCGGGTACCACCCTGCTCCACAAGCCTCAACCACAATCAGCGTTGTCCGTCGTCTTCAACCAACACAACGTAGTGTGGGCATAGCCCATGTAGGGGTGAGTATATGATACACAGTAGGGACCACGAGACCCCCAAAGGTCTCCCACAATCCACAAAGGATAAACCACAAAGGTAAGATACAAACACGAAGTATCAACCAACTCTTCATAGGTATATTCCCATACATATACCTAAGTCCTCGATTCCAGTTCAACTCCAAATAAAGAGTCCGAGAACTTCCCAATCCACAAAGGAATGCACAACCTAGTCCACACAGGAAAACAAGTCAATCAGTGATAATGATTGAAAGTCAAGACCTAGATCACACCGGAATACTACTAACGAGGTGGGATGGAGATGATTAGATGTAGCCTCTGAATCATCTCATCTGTCAAACCCACGTTGGATCCAAGTACCGAAGTTATCACTGCCAAACCCACATAGGATCCTAGTATATTAACCATCACTTCCAAACCCACGTAGGATCCAATAATTGTCGTCCTCACTGCCGAACCCACGTAGGATCCAAGTAAAATCATCCTCGCTGCCAAACACACGTAGGATCCATGTATAGTCATCATCGTTGTCGCAGTCGCATCCCGCTCTAGGGTTCCCACACACAGCACCCGTGATTCCGGGAGGGTCTGCTCCAAGAGCCAAGAGGTTGATACAACAACTATCATGATGTCTAGAGTAGATGTATAAAAATGTTCTGTCTCGTCAATAGGAACTCAACACAACAGACGGCGCCTCAATCAGACACCCAATATGAGAGATATTGGATTTTCCATCCTTGGGGCCTGGTTGGTTTTTAAGATGAAACTGACCTGACCGTACACCAGCAGCATCCAAACCTCAAGTGGAGTAATCCAAAAGAACCATATCACTATGAGGAATTCAACATATTTGATGGCACGTCATTCGGACTTCTGGTTGTTATGTTATAAGCGTTTCCGCTCCATGGGCCTAATTGGTTTCTGGTTTGAACATACCCGGCCATACCTAAACTTTGTCAAAACCACGATTTTAATATAAAAAAACAGTCTTTTCGATCCAAGGATCCCTACGCAACTGACAGTGCATCAATAAAAGGTCTATAGCCCTAGATATGGGTGTTTGAACGAACCTGGTTCGAAAATAGGGGGTCTAGCCCCGGTCTGATCCGGCCAAATACCCCTGGGTAAGCCCGAACTGGGTGACCCGACCAGTGTTCGGGTCCGGCCTGATTGGGCGTGGAAGCCGGCCACAACTCAGCTATTGGCCGAGTGTGGTGCGAAGGGGGAGCGACCACCTTTGTTTCGGAAATGGCGGCCCCCAGGTGGGGTGCACCCTAGACAGGTCAAAAAGGGGGGTTACACACCCCCCTACTTCGGTTAATGGCAAGCCTTAATGGTCGGCCGGTTGTGAGCTGCCACAGGACTTGTGGGGGTCCCTCCTCCTAGAGCGCATGCGGCCGGCTGATCCCGGCCGCTCCTGCTGGTCCGCTGCGGCCTTAGGACATGACTCTTCTCTCCGACACGGGGCGACGACACCACGTCCCTTTGCCGCGGCCCGCTCCTAGCCACAGTCTCCTTCAGCCTCACCGGCATGGCGCAATGACGTCGTTCACCACCACCACGGCCCGCTCCGGCAGCGATCCCTTCGGCCTCACCAGCGCCGCGTGATGGCGCCGCGCACCACTACCGTGGCCCACTCCGTCTGTGGTCCTCTTCATCCCGCGCGGTGCAACGTCACTGTTCCGTCTTCATCTAGAACATCATTGATGATCAACAATAAAAAGGGGAGGAGGATCGCTCATGTTTTCATGGTCTGATGTCCTCCTGTTTTGACGATAACATTTTGCCAAAGTATACGATATACTCAACGACAAAACAAAGCACAATTTTAATTCATTAAAATTTATCTTAACCACTACCTCGAAGGAAGTTCATTGTTGTCAAGCAGCGCGGATGATGAAGCCACTGGAGAATTCCTGCATCGTCGGTGTCTCCTCACTTTTCACAGAGGAAGAAGAGGATAGATAAACCGAGTATCCGAGTTGACATTCTTCTTTGGAGAGTTGATGTTCTTCATTGGAGAGTTATCATTCTTCGTTGAAGAGTTGGCATTCTTTGTTGAAGAGTTGGTGTTCTTTGTTGAAGAATAAGTTCTTCCAAAGAAATTAGAGCTCTCTCCTCTAATTCTCAACACAATGATCCAACAAAAAAATAAAATAAGGCTCCTCTTATTTTTATTAAAACATGCTAGGCATTAAAATTACAAAATTTAAACACATAATTCAATTAATTGATTAAGTTTGTGTTGGCATGAATTAATGAGGGTGAGATAGAGGAAGAGGATAGGTTTCACAAGTTAATATGGGTTATAAATTTTAAGAGGGGGTTAGACTAGTTTCAAGGAATGTGAAGGGGTGGGGCTCGTGTGGGCCCCACCTCACATATATCCTCACATGGGTAGTTAGGGGCCTTTGGGTCCCACCCCAACTATCCCATGTAGGACATAACAACATGGATAAAGAATAAAAATTGTTCCACAATTTTTATTCAATTCATTATTAATCCACAAATTTTAGCTTCTCCTCCTGTGAAAAAGCAACCGCGGTAAAGGTCCACTTAAGCAATTACCAGCGCAACGGTTTCATCGGTGCCCTTAGATTTCGATTCTGAGCACCATTTCAAAAGATAGAAAAACCCGCTCGTTCCTTTACTGAACGTACCTGAGCTATGCTTCGAAAAATGATTCCGGGCATACCAGGCCTCAGAATCAGGTGTCGTCAGAAACTGTGTACTTGTTAAAATCCAAAAGAATTTAAAAAAAATTATTCCTTGAAATTTATGGGTCTTTAAATTACTCCCACCTCAGGGCTTTACATCCCTATAAAGCTAAATAATTAACTTGGGAAACAAATGAGGGTACTGTGCACGCATCTGAGCCTCCGTCTCCCATGTGCTCTCCTGATTTTTCTCATGTTGGAACCTGATGCGCACTAGAGGAATTGACCATCCATGTAGGAACCGATCCTTTCAATCCTCAATCTCCACCGGGACCTCTGCAAATTTTGCCCCGTCATCGATGTCCAGTTCCCCGTGATCAATGATATGCGTCCATTCATGCACGTATCTCCTCGGCTATGATACATGGAAGATGTCGTGCACTCTGTGCTACTGAGGTGGAATAGCCAGGCGATAAGCCACCTCTCGTATCCTGCTGAGAACCTGAAATGGTCCGATGAAGCGTGAAGATAACTTGCCTCCCCGGCCAAATCTCTATATTCCACGTCGATATGAGACCGATATGAAAATTTGGTCACCATCCTCGAACTCTAGTGGTCTCCGCCTCCTGTCAGCATAGGACTTTTGTCGGATATTAGTAGTCCTCATCCGCTACTAGTTGATCTGTACCTTCTCCATCATGGCCTGGACCATCTCTGGTCCTACAAGTGCTGACTCCCCAGGGTCAGTCCATCACAGAGGTGATCTGCAAGGTTGGCTATACAATTCCTCGTATGGTTCCATCCTGATGCTGGAGTGATAGATGTTGTTGTACGCAAACTCCACCAAGGGTATTTGATCCCCTCAACTGCGACCAAATTTGAGGACACATCCACAGAGCTTGTCCTAGAGAGCCTGAATGGTAATCTCAATCTGGCCATCCGTCTAAGGGTGAAAGGTGGTTCTCAGGCATAGTCGCATCCCAAAATCCTCCTAAAACCCCTTCTAATTCCGGGAAGTAAAGAGAGAATCTCGATTGGGGACTGTAGATGATAGCACACCATGATTCCATACGATCTCCTGAACATAGATGCGTCCCAAGCTCTACACTAAGCCCGGCTCTCTGATAGGTAAGATGTGGGCCGACATGGTGAGTCGGTCGACAATCACCCAGATGGAGTCGTGTCCTCTTAAAGTATGTGGAAGTCCCATCACGAAATCCATAAATATCCCGTCCTACTTCCATTACGAGACCTGTAAGGGTTGTACCAAGTCTTCTTGTACTTAGTGCTCCACCTTCACCTTCTAGCAGGTGAGGCATCGTGAAATGAACTATGCCACAACCTTCTTCATACCCGGCCACCAGTGTTGTCGTTAGAGATCCCGGTACATCTTCTGTACTCTTGGATGTATCGAAAATGGGGAAATTTGAAACTCTCTCTGCACCTCCTCCTATAATGAATCTTGAACAATGGTACGTCCTCTGAAAAGGATGATGTGCTCTCCTCTTATAGAAAATCCATCAGGTGTCTGTCATGTGGATATCTATGCACGTAACATATCAAAGTCAACATCCCCTCGATGTGCCTCCCTAACCCACTGATGTAAGGGAGGAGTGACTATGAGAAACTGTAGAAAGGCTGCCCCATATCTATCCATGAAGGATATATGCAAAGCAGCTAACTACTTTGTCGCATCTCCATGTAGCTGAATGCCCGACCTTCTGCTGAGTATATCAGCTACTACATTCCCCTTCCCAGTTGTATAGACTCTCCCAATGTCATAGACCTGGGGGAACTTGAGCCATCTCCGCTGTCTTAGGTTCATGTCCTTCTGCGAGATGATGTACCAGAGACTCTGGTGGTCAGAGTAGACTATAAAGCACTCTCCCATCAGATAGTGTTGCCACATCATCAAGGAGAAGTCCACTATTGCTAACTCCTGGTCATGGGTAGTGTAGTTCTGCTCGTGCTGCCTCAACTTCGTGAACCATAGGCGATCACTACTCGCTCCTACATCAGGACACACCCGATTCCGGTCTATGATGAATCTCAGTAAACTAAGTACCCTACGCCTTCCTCCGGTAGCCTCAAGATGGGTGCATTGGTCAATCTCTGTCTCATCTCCTGGAAGCTCTACTGACATCTATCTAACCACATGAAGGGTTTCCCCTTTTTCATCATAGCTGAAATCAGTGCTCCACCTCCAGAAAAGTCTGGCACACATCTCTGATAGTTTGTAGCCAGACCTAGGAAACTCCGCACCTCCATCACACTCTTAGGTGGCTCCCTAGAAAGTACGGCCTCGATCTTCACAGGATCCACTGCAACTCTTTCCTCAGAGATGAAGTGCCCCAAGAATTGGACCTCTCGAATACAGAACTAACACTTCGAGATCATACCATAAAGCTGGTGATCTCAGAGTGTGTCCAGTACAACCCGCAAGTGCTAGGTGTGCTCCTCCTCAGTTGTCGAGTAAATCATTATGACATCGATAAAGACCACGAAAAAATGATCGAGGTAAGGCTGGATGATCCTTTTCATGAGACTCATGAACACTACTGAAGTGTTGGTTATGCCGAAAGTAATAACGAAGAACTCATAGTGGTCATACCAACACCTGAAATCCGCCTTCTGCACATCGTCGTCTCGAACTCTGCGCTGAAGATAGCCTAACCTGAGGTCTATCTTCGAGAAACAGTGTGCTCCCTTGAGCTGATCAAAGAGGTTTTCAATCCTTGGAAGTGGATACTTGTAATTCATGGTCACTTGGTTCAGGAGACAGTAGTTGACACATAGTCGCAAGCTCTCGTCCACCTTCTTGGCGAAAAAAATCGGGGAAGCCCAAGGTGAAACACTAGGTCGGATGAATCCCTTGCCTTGCAATTCCTCCAGCTATACCCATATCTCTCAATGCTCAGCAGGAGCCATATGATATGTTGGAGTAGATATCGGCGCTGTCCCGGGGTACAAGTCAATATATAAGTATACCTCTCAGTGAGGAGGTAGTCCTGGAACGTCATCAGGAAAACCGTCTGCATACTGAACCACCATAATAGGAAAACTAAGACTCCACACATAAACTACTCCTGCCATGTGACTCGCCAAATTATGAGTGATCAGCTGTCCTCTACTCTATTTGAGTCTATCCTATGCTGCAAAGGCTCTATTCTCACCGATGAAGGTGAATCTTCTCCCATCTGTGCGGACACACCGCACTTTATGCCTAATACAGTCGATCTGAACATGAACTGTAAATAACCAATCAATGCCCAAGATGACGTCGTAAGGCCTCGACGCTGCTACAAGAAGATCCCAGTTGATTCTCTCGCCTCCTAAAGAAAGCTCACACTGCCGGCACTAGTGCGTAATCATCGAGTCTGCTCCTGTAGGATTCTGTAGCCGTAAGGATCGAGCCATTGGATCTATCAGAATCTCTGAGCTCCTAACATGGGAATGATAATAATTGAATGACACACACCTGTGTCTATAATAACTTTAGGAAGGGTGGAGTAGGCATAGATAGTGCCTCGAATCATCTCAAGCGCATCGTGGTCGTATGCCTCTATTGCCTTAAGCTGAGCCTGCCTATGTCCGCCAGATCCCTATGGTCGGGGTGGACCTCCTGGTAGTGGTGGTGGTAGAGCCTCAAAGCATCGCCCACCACCCGCTGCTCAGACATCTCCTCTTCCCCGTCCGCATCCTCCCTACTAATAGCCACGGTTGAACCTCTACCTATAGTTGGGTGGTACCTAAACCGTCTACTGCTTCTCTCCATGGAAGGTCGAGCAGTCACGATCTATGTGGCCCTGCCCACCGTATGCATAGCACTGCCTGCCTCTCGAATGACTGGCTCTACTACGTGTGTCCCACACCTCCAAACCAGTGTCCTGAGGTCTCCCACCTAATGGACTAGTCCACATGTACCTCTATGACATCTATATACTACCTACTGCAGAAGAATCCACTACATGTCACCCTATGGTAGGTCTTGCTGCTGGTGTAGGATCATCAAGAAAACTATCTTCAAGAAGGGCTCTCTCCTGTATTCCTGCCTGCGCCAGAATACTGGGGGTGATCATCAAAGCTCTGATCTCATTCCTCAATCCCTGCTCGAAGGTCTGGTCCCAGAACAATGGGTCTCATACCATGTCTGTGGAGTAGTGCGATAGATCTATAAATCTCGCTGAGTACAGGGCTACTATCATGCTGACCTGCCCTAGCTGTAGTAACTACTGGATGCACACCTAATGGAGGGTGTCTGGAACGAATTCTGAGTGGAAGAGACTCTCAAAGTCCCTCCATAGCAGTGATGACTTGTCATGAACCTATAGCATCATGCTCCACCATCTATCTGCTACTACGTGCAGGATACTCTCCGCAAGGATCACCATGAGGTCATCTTGTGTCCCTACTAATATATAGACTCGGACGATAGCCTCCATCCAATCCTCGGTTTCTTGAGGGTCCATCTCTCCACGGAACCTGGGCAGCCTCTGACGCTGAAACTCGTGCAGTGCACTCAGGCGATGTGCACTCTCAGCTAATGGGGCTGGTGGCATCGGTGGCTCTGCGGGTAGAGGTACCTCCAGTGCCTCCGTTGTAATGGAACCCTGCACCGAGGCCTCGTCACCCGATGGGCTGCCATCTCGCACAAAACTCAAAACCCTAGCTAGCTTCAGTCGTGGGGAAATCTTCAAAATAAACAGGTTCAACATGGTTAATACAATATACCTGGTGAGATGAAATAAAGTAATCAAAAATAAAACTTTTGAAACACACATACAATTAGTGTTCTTGAGAACTGAGTCCGAAATCAAATGTCAGGGTCCTGGTGTATGGATATGTTGGCCGCCACACCAAAACTGGACTCCCTGGACTGATAACCACACACAATACCCTAAAAACTATTGCTTCACACAGAAGAAATTATCAGAGTCCTATGTTTTGCAGTAGAACCGACTCCTCTTATACCACTTTGTCACAACCCGTCCTTGGGGCCCATTCCGTGCCTACCCCAAGCCCACCTTCCATAGGTCAGGGGCTGGTGACTAGCACCAAAGGCATAAATCCTGATAAAAGGGAAGGCATTTCCATATACAAGGTAACAAACACCACATAGTATGCAAGCTAATGTAAACACTAAGTAAACTGAGTACAAAAGTATGTGTTGGAATGTAAATGGGCCAGTATACAAACCTAACTGAAAGTATAGTAAAACTGAGAAAGGAATGTACAACAATTGAAAAGTAAAGCAGCAACCATCAGGCCATCATCCGAAAACCCCACCTGAAGGGTAGGGAAAGATGGTCTCCTCTGCTCCTCTAATCTATCCGTCCGCACCGTGTATGTCCTCCTGATAGTACACCTCTAGGTACCGTCATTCTCCACAAGCCTCAACCATGATCATCTATGTCTGTCGTCTGCATCCAACACAATGTAGTATGGGCATAGCTCGTGTAGGTGTGATTATACGATACTCAGTAGGGACCCCGAGACCCCCGAAGGTCTCCCAGAATCCACAAATTATAAAACACAAAAGAAAAGATAAAAACATGAAGTATCAACCAAATCTACTTAGGTATATTCCCATACATATACCTAAGACATCATTTCGGTTCGACTCCAACTCAGGAGTCCGATAAAATCCCAGTCCATACAGGAAAGCACAACCCAGTCCACACAGGAAAGCAAGTCAATCATATCGATGATAATGATTGAAAGTCAAGACTCATCTCACACATGAATACTACTCACGAAGAGGGGGTGGATATGCTTAGATGTAGCCACTGAATCATATATTCCATCGAACCCACGTGGGATCCAAGTACAGAAGTCATCGCTGTCGAACCCACATAGGATCCTAGTATAGTAAACATCACTGCCAAACCCACGTAGTATCCATGTATAGTCTTCCTCACTGCCAAACCCATGTAGGATCCAAGTACTGTCGTCTTCGCAGCCGAACCAATGTAGGATCCAAATACAATCGACATCGTCATCGCAGTCGCAGCCGACTCTAGGGTTCCCGCACACAGCACGCTCGATTCCGAGAGGGTCCGCTCCACAAGCCAAGGGGTCAATACATTATCTGTTAGAAATTCTAGAGATGATGTATCTCAAAGATCTTTCTCGTCAATAGGAACTCAATGCAACAGACTGCGTGCCAATTGGATGCCCAGTTTGAGAGATATTGGCATTTCCATCCCAGGGGCCCGGTTGGTTTTTAAGATGAAACCAACCCGACCATACTCCAAATTCATCCAAAACCTCATGTGGAGTAATCCAAAAGAAACATCTCGCTAAGATTAATTCAATGTAATTTATGTCATGTCATTCGGACGTCTGATCGATACGTTATAAGTGTTTCTGCTTCAAGGGCTCGGTTGGTTTCGAGTTCGAACAATCCTGGCCATAACCAAACTTCTCCTAAACCTCATGCGTAATAAACCAAAATGACCATCTCAATCCAAGGATCCATAAACAACTGACAACTCATCAATCAGAGGTCTGTAACCTATGATATGGGCGTTTGAACGAACCCGGTCCGAAAATTGGGGGTCTGGGCCCAATCCGACCTGGCCCAATACCCACTGGATGGCCCGAACAGGGTTGACCCGACCCGGGTCCGGGTCCAGTCCGACTGGGCACGGCCCGGCCCAGCTAGTGCGACATGTCCCGGCCCGGCCGGGGGCGGCCGGTCCTGCGCGGAAGCCAGCCGTGGCTTGGCTGTTTTCCGAATGGGGTGCGAAGGGGGCACGACCCCCTTTGATTCGGAAACGGCGGCCCCCCAGTGGGGTCCGCCCTGGATAGGTCAAAAGGGGGGTTACACACCCCCTGATTCGAGTAACGGCCAGCCCTAATGGTTGGCCGGTTGTGAGCTGCTGTGAGACCCACGGGGGTCCCGCCTCCTTGAGCAATATAGGCCGGCAGAGCCCAGCCGCCCCTACTGGTCCGCCGCGGCTCTTCTCTCCGGTGTGGTGCGATGGCATCGCGCACCTCCTCCACGGCCCGATCCTCGCAGTGGCCTCCTTCGGCCACACCGGGGCGGCGCACTGAGGCTGTAGCCTGCCGCGTCCCCGGTCCCTTCAGCCTCATCGGCACCGCGCGACGATGCCACACACCACCGCCGCAGCCTGCTTCAGTCGTGGTCCTCTTCATCCCCTCACGGTGTAATGACACCACGCCGTCTTCACCGTGAACATCATCGATGATCACCAATAAAAAGGGTAGGATGATCGGTCGTGTTTGTGCAGTCTGATCTCCTCCTGTTATGAAGATAACATTTGGCCAAAGTATATGATATACTCAATGACAAAACAATGCACAAGTTTATTTCCATAAAATTGAACTTTACCCCTACCTCGAAAAAATTTTACGGTTGTCATACTCCGTGTATGACGGCGTTGCTTGCGAATTCCTACGTCGTACGTGTCTCCTCCCTTGTCGTAGAGGAAGAGGATGGTAGAGAAACCGGGCTGCTGAGTCCACATTCTTTGTCAGAGAGTTGATGTCCTTCGTTGGAGAGTTAGCGTTCTTCGTTGAAGAGTTGGAATTCTTTGTTGAAGAGTTGGTGATCTTCATTGAAGAAGAAGTTCTTCCAAAGGAACTAGAGCTCTCACCTCCAATTACCAACACAATGAGCCAACCCACAAATAAAATAAGGCTCATCTTATTTTATTAAAACATTCCAAGTATTAAAATTAGAAAATTTAAAAACCTAATTCAATTGATTTATTAAGTGTGTATTTGGATGAATTAATAAGGGTGAGAGAGAGGAAGAGGATAGGTTTCACAAGTTAAGATGGGTTACAAATTTTAAGAGGGGGTTAGAGGAGTTTTAAAGAATGTGAAGGGGTGGGGCTAATGTGGGCCCCACCTCACAAATATCCTCACATGGGTAGTTTGGGGCTTGTAGGTCCCACCCCAACTACCCCATGTATGATATAACAACTTGGATAAAGAATAAAAATTGTTCCACAATTTTTATTCAATTCTTTATTAATCCACAAATTTTAACTTCTCCTCCTATGAAAACGCAACCACGATAAAGGTCCCCTTAAGCAATTATTGGAATTGCGGTTTCATCGGTACCCTCAGATTTCAATTCCGAGCACTGGTTCAAAAGATAGAAAAACCCGCTCATTCGTTTACTGAACGTACCTATGCTAATCTTTGGAAACTAATTCCCGGCACACCGGGCCTCGGAATTAGGTGTCGTCAGAAACTGCGTACTCATAAAATCCCAATGAATTTAAGAAAAAAATTTCCTTGAAATTTAAGGGACATTACATATGATCACAGTATTCCATTCTTGTTCATTGTTTTAATGGTTTATTATTAATATGAAAGGTTTGTAATGAATCATCCTTCTATTCTGGGGGTTATACAATGATTCAATTCATATGAATACCACTTCCCCCATGTTTTATTTTATGATGAAATGATTATTAAACATGTTTCTATTTCATTTTTTTTGGTATGATAAATGTTTTTGATATAAATTTCATTTTTGGGGTTAGGATTTGATGTTTATGAAACCCATACCATTTTATTGGTCATGATATATTTAAATTTTTATTTTTTATGGCATTCGTATGTTTGGTTTTGTTTTGTGATGGGTGGGACCTATATCTGAAAAAATGCATTCGTTATGTATTTATATCTCTGGTGAAAAAATGGGAATCAGCTCGATATGATTGGCCCATAGTGAAAAACAACTGTGTCCTGATCCATGATGGGAAACAAGTGCATCCTGACACATAATGGGAAATGTATCTTTCTTGATCCATAATTGGAAATCGGTGTGTCCAAATAAACAATGGGAAATAGGTGTGTCATAATCCACTTTGGGAAATGGGTGTGTCTTAATCCCAAATATTGATAATATTAGTATTTAATCTTGACACGTGAAATGGTTAAATATATTTATGATGGTTCCACAATTATATGACATGATATAATGGTTCATGAATGATTTATGAAGATTTATCACCCTTATGATTAATGTCTTATGAAATTCCAATCCTTATTCTGTGAATCGTGATTATGATCCTTAATATGAAGGGCATGATATTTTAATGTTATCATCATGTTGTCATTCCATAATACTCATGATTATTCTAAGATATCTCCATTATTTACCCTTACTGGGCACTTAAGATCATCCTTTCATATGTTTTCCTTACGTTGGTTATAAAGAAATGTTTTAAAAGGGGGATATATAGGGGATGGTATTTGTGGGAAATATTGAAGATCTTTCACCAAGTAAAAATATTGTTATTCATGTTTCAATGTACAATAAAATATTATTTTCCCTTGGCATAAATTTTGTGTAATGTGCTTAATATTCATCTAATATGATGTAATATTCATTTATGTTAATCCAAGGTTACTAGGTAAGAGGTTATTCCCGTTGACAAATGGCAAGAGACTATATTAATCTTATCATAGAATATTGTTTTTTGGGGAACTCTCAATTTATTCTATCCCATTTTTCTAATTTTTTATTAATATTATTAATTTAATGTATTATATCTCTAATTTATTGGATTTTAGAAATTTTTTTAAGGTTTATTTTGGTACCAAATTTTGAGATGTCTTGATACTTATGTAATGGATTTGTGGATTGTTAGGTGTTGTTGAATTCTCTTAGGAGCCTCATTTAATGATTATCCATTATTATTACTTTCTAGTATCTTAGACAAAATTATTTTATCATCATGGAATTGTGGATATCATAATTAGTATCATGATTAGAATTGTTTTTTCTATGTTTTAATGGTGGGGGGTGTTTTCTAACTTCCTATTCCTTGAATTTTTTTTGCGCACCATGATTAGTGGAAAATGTATATAGTGACAGACTTATTCTCAGTTATGTTATTTGATTAATCCCTTTCAATATACTTCCCCAAGTTAAAATTTTAATTAATATTTTCATGAGTTTTTTGGTTGGGATTTGTTTTGGGTCTTTTAATTATCATTTTTAATATAGATAGAAAACATGTTATATCTTGTCTTTTTAAGTAAATGTCATCCACTAAGACATCGATACCATTATGGGGGAATAAATGGTCATGGTTTTTAAAATTTTCACACATAAACCATCATATTATTGTTAATTTAGATGTTTACATTAATCTATTATTCATGTGGTGATGGTCCATTATTATGCGAAAAATTATAGAAGGTTAATAAAAGTCTTGTCATGTGGTTTAGCCACATTATTGTCCAATCAATGAGAAAAATATAACCTTGGAGTACTAAATATTATAGACCATTTTTTTATTGTTGGTTCGTAGTGTGCTCAAATTTACTATCCAACCATGTAGGTTTCCTAGTGTATCTTGTAAATAAAAAATAGTTTTGTAAACAATACATCAAACATGTGAGAAACCCAAAAGACTAAAAAAATATATTAACTAACAGTACACTACCCAAATATCTAACCCCTAAACATGGTCCCATATCCCCTCACCCATTCAGGTAATGCCCATGCTATGATACCCCATAGAATTACCTCCTCTAAACCACATACGGTTCGTGGGTCATCTCTTGTCAATTTTAAACTTGATTATCTAGTTTAGTGCTAGTTTATTTTTTATTCATAATCCAATATTCCTTCATTTTTTCTTATCTTCATATCATTTTAATTAGGTGTATGTCAAAACAAATGTGTGTGTTTGATCAAATTTATTATGGTCTTGTTTTCATAGGGTATATGAAGCTTCATTTGTGGCTTATTCTCACCATTCGTAGTGATTCTTAATTGTATGATCTTGGTCCAGGAATGTGCATCCATGTTTTCCTCTTTTCTAGGAAATATTGGTTGTGCTACATTTTTTGAAATTAATTTTGCTTATAATTTTTTTATATTAGGATTTCATTTAAATGTTCTAAACTATTTACCATTCACATGAGTATTTAAAAATAGGTTCCTTCATACTTTAATTATTTTTGCTTGATTCTTATCTGTGTTTTCAATTTTTCAATAACTTCATATTGATTTTAGGTATTTATAGTATTCGAATATTTGTTCGATGGGATTAATTATTACTATTTTATAGTTGATATAGTCCAATGGATTTTAAAGTGATTAATATGTCGTTGTTTCATGAAGTTTCTAAATTTAATACATTATTCAAATGTTCAATTTTATATCCAGTGTTAATAAACAGATATATGTTTATATATATATTTGTGTCGGTGTGAGGACATATTCAGCTAAGCATATGTAAATGTATTCACTGATACATATATAAATATTCAACTTGTATCATTATAATGATAAAAATGGATGCTTTCAAATTTAAATGTGAATTATGAAAATAGTTTTCAATTTTTTTTTCATGAGTAATTTGCATCATTTAAATCTATTTAATCATTTAAAATTAATGTTTGGTATTTTGTGAAAACATTATGATCAAATTTTAATTTTTGTATTTCTATTATTATTACTACAATCATTTTATCTAAAAATATATTTTTTGATTTCAAGAAGGAATTGGTAGATATTGAAAATACAATGTAATTTTATTATAAATTATTTAAATAAAATCTAATTTTGTAATCAGAGGGATACTATAAAATTTTAATGAGACACCCTGGGTGATTTATTAGTACAACCGAGATAAGAAATTGTCCTTTACAATTGTAATAGTTTCACCCAAACTACTAATGTAGTTATGTGAAAATCTCATTGGAACTATTACATATTGATTACGAAATACCAGTGAAATAGATATAATTTCATTCCACTAATATACTGTCTCTAAAAAATTTTATGTTAAAGTTCTTGGTTCCCCTTTCATTTATGGAATTTTGTTTTTTCACCCATGATGACTATTTAAAATAACTAGGGGTATGGTTTTCCCATTAACTTGTTTTATTTTATACTATCATGATTATATAAAAATAACTTATATTTCATTCATATTAGTATTATGAGATTTTCATTTGATAGATTATATATAATTCCACTCTTCAATATCACATTTGTAACATAAAAATAATTTTTTTTTCAATATTTTCATTTTTCAGTTTTGTTATTCATTTCCTATTTCTTTACTAATTATTATTGTTCCTTTTTTTAATTTCATGAGAAATTATATTTAAAATCGGTACTTTATAGGAAGATTTTAATATTATATATAATGATAGTTTTTTAATATTCATAAAATTGAATTGTAATATAAGTAATGATATTTGAAAATATTTTTGAGTTCTCATCCCCATGTAAAGAAAATAATTTTAAAATGAATGTATTTCAAATTAATATTTATCGACTAAATTATAAAATTGATTGCATTACTTCATCGGTAAATCTTAACATTCCTTTTAGTTAATTCCCCACTTACAAAACTTAGTGTCTCTAGAATGAGTGTCTCCTATAGTAATAGATATTGATTCATAGGAGATAAACATTATGGAATTCTCATCTAGGGCCAATTTATGAGTTTCCCAAATGATTATGGACAAATATATACTTTATGTTAGTTGGGATAAATTTTTCATTTATTGTAGTATGTATTTTTTATGTTTTAGTATTTTATTTTCTAACTCATGCATGATTTTTTTTCAGTTTTAGAGATGTTCATTATATATGTGGAGATACATTAGAGAAGACTAGGATTATTATGTGTGAGGGAATTATATTTAAGTAGTGGGGTTTCATTATGTTAATTTCTTTTTATTATTTATACTAATTATTTATGTTGGAATAATTTATTTACTTATAGATGGTCCAAGATATTTTGGTAGAATTACATAACATATTAAATCAAATTTACCTATGATAAATTATTATCATTAAGTATATTTAGATACCATGGTATTTGTTTTCTAGCATAAGGTGGTCAGGATTGCCCCTCAGCTATGTCACGGGCTAGCTCAACAATTTTATAGATGGTTGGATTAGAATGGTTTATAACACATGAATATTATTATATCAATAATAATTAAATAACATATTAAAATTAATCAATCATATTTAAAGTAATTTAATAAATTATTTCTTTGAGATATTTTGAAATTATAGTTTCTTTTTAGATCATCCATATTTCAGTTCTATTTTACAAATCTTCCTCAATGTAACTATCTCTTATTTGAGGGATTAATTGTTAGTAAATCCCACCATTATGAAAGTGTTGATAGTATTAATTGATTATTTTATTCATAAAATTATTCTATTAAAATCAAAAAATTCATTGGATATTTATTTTTTAGATCTTTGTTCTTCTATGACCTTCTCTAACAAATTTATTTAATCTTTTAGGTTTAATATTTATTTCGGAAAGATCGCATTTGAGTTTATCTTTGTTATTGATACCTCCTTTTGGTTTAATTTCCAATTCAGTTTTAAATATGTTAATATCAAATAATTACATCATATTATCCTATGAATCCGACTTGAACATCACTTCAACATTTTTTTGAAAAAATCCATCATCCTATTATTATTTGAAATCCATACTCTTATATTTAACCCCTGTTCCAAATTGGGTTTCATATTGAAAATTAATTATAAATTTCATTTTTACTATTTTTGCATTCATAAAACTCACATTAAAAAACATCAAGACTCCATATTTACCTTTCTACTCTTTCCATGAACATTATATATGTGAATAAAACCCATAATATGGTTTTCATGAATCTTAATTTTAATTCCATTAAGATTATATCAATTTGTAATATACATTAATCACTCATATCTTCTTCTACAATATAAACTTGATTAATTAAATATTTTTCATATATAGGAATTTATCTAATTGGATGAGTGACTATTCATCCCTTTCAATATTATAGAAATTTCAAAAGAAACCAAACTACTTTATAGGCCATGTGGTGAAATTTATTCCATGTTTATTTTTTTGTGTGATAAAAATTTGGGATTTTACAATGGTGGTAGAATATTCCTGATTTTATTCAGGATCTCAATATCAGTTTTATCATCACTATTTATATGAATTTCTATAAAAACCATAATGACTTTTTTTGGTAAAATAAATATTCTAATAAGGATAATTCATAAAATCATCAAATTGGTTTTGTAATACCATAAAATTTTCATCACTAATATTGTTTTCCTATATATAAAATTTACAAATCATTTCCAAAAAATAATTTGTGGATTCTAATATCATCGGATTCTTGTAGGAATGAATTGAAAGTTCCATGGATGTGAAATAGTTTCCCATTTCATCAGTATGTTGATTTTTTTTATAATTTTATTTCTAGAAATTATTTACATGATCATTTAATGTTATGTCAGTAATTGTAATTGATAAATATCAATTATAAGAGAACATATATGCGATCACATATTATTTTTTGTAGATGCATTATTTGAATCCATAAAAACCTACTACTACAAAGAAACTGACACCATTCTCTTTGTCAAATCTCATATATTGAAATATTCACCCATAAGGTCTTTTCAATTTTGATACCACTTTTTGTAATCACAAATCCTAAGAATCCATTATAGGGTGGTAAACAATGCTACCAAATATATTTTATAAATTGTTATATTCCTAATATTAGAAAAAATAACATAAATATCTCTATAGTAAACCAATATTCACACAAAAAATTTTAGAAAAGTAAATATGGGGACATGTTGATTTTATTTATTTCTCACATATTTAAAAAACCCTAGGAGAATTATCCTATGAAGTTTTAATGTACCAAAGAAATTATTTGTTCACTACAATGATTACATAGATTTTAGTTCTATTAAATGGTAGTACCATGGTTTTCTCCCTCTTTCTACTAATCCACTCATTGCATTAAGATAGATTCAGGAAAAGATATTCCATATATGTAATTTAAAATAAATATTTAATCAATTTTTCGTGCTAAAATATAATATGTATTTAATTTCATCTTTATTTTTACTAATGATTCAATTTATGAAAATTATTATTAATACTGAAGAAAAATCATATAAATATGTATAAAATTATAGTATTAAATATCTTTTTCCTCTGTATTTTGCATAATTCATATTTATTTAATATGTATCCATTATCTATCACATATCTTCTACCAAAATTATCGCAATTTGTATTTTTAATTCCTCATTTTTATTACATTTAATAAAATTCATTCATGGTCAATGTTAATTCCCATATAAATGAATATATCTTTCAAGAAATTTAAATTTGATAATAGATATAAAATATTAAAAATCAAAAAAAATGGTTTATCCATTATCATGAAGTCATGTATTATTTTTAGAAGATTTGAATCCAAAAATCATTGTCGTAAAAATCAATATCTCTCCAAAAACTGGGTATTTATTTATTTGAATCATCCTATCCAAAATACACTTTGTTAAAAGTGTTCAATAAAAATTGACATAGTTGTGTGCTCCTCAATTATTGTATATTTTAGAACAATCTATAGTAAAATCCCTATCTTAGTGCTATCTACTATGAAAATTGATGATTTTGTAACAAACATCCTGCAATATCACCCAAATTTTTATATATTTTGTTTTTATCGTGAAATTCTTAAATATATGTTATTTAAAACTCACATCATAATTGAATAATTTTAATGACATATCCATTTTTACAATAACATAAATTTACCACGAATTGATCATCCTATCAAGGCCATGAAAATCATTTAGTTTGTTATAAATTATGATGTTGACCATGACTTGAAGAATATCCCCTTATAAAGAGGGTGGTTTGATAATATAGTTTAATTAATTATCGAATGTATTTTTTGAATTAAATAATCTCATATTAAAATTTCACTAAAACATCCCCATACTTCTTTATGCGTTAAATTATGTCATATTCCTTACATAATATTTAACTGGAAACAAATATAATAAAATTTTACCATGTATCAAAAAACAACACCTTTGATTATCAATAAATCCATCACATTCCTCTGGTATATAAAAGGTTACATTTATTTAATTATTTTATAATTAGAATTATATTACATCTCACATATTCTTTCAACAATCTCATCGTTCACCTAGGATGATTCCTTGTTTATGACACTTCCTCCTCCATATCATTTAGATATAATCTCTCTCTAATTTTGGGAATTTCTTGTTGTAAAAGAATATATCATCCTCCATTATATTCTCTTAATCTTCTCCATCCCATTAATAAATTAATTTAACAATTTTATAATGGAATTTTGATTAGTATTCATATAATTTTGTGGGGGTTGGATTTTTGGGATTGTGGATCACTTCAAAAGTCTTGATCTAATATACTAAATGGAAATATATTTGCTTTCTTTGTTTAAAATATTTTATTATATTATCAAAATATTTCATCCATAAATCAATGTATTATCTACATCAAATAATTTTTATTAGTTACTTAAGATCTATTCATGTATCATATTCTCTTTTTGAATAAATTTCAAGTGATGATTTTTAAAATTTATGTTTCCTTACTAATTTTACAAATTTTTTGTGTCAATACAAAGTACATGTGTTTTATGTTTTTAATATGAAAGGTATAACCATTTATTGTTGATTATACCATGTAAATGATTCATGAAGTGTATATTTTGTTTTAGAGTGAATTTTTTAATTTTAAAAATATAATTATTTAAATTAGTGACTTCTTATTTTTTTAATAAATATTTTTTACTAAATTGATGATGTCAATGAAATATACCTTATTAATTAATATAAATAAATATAAATTTTATTATTATTTTGTAAAAAAAATTATTTTGCATGAATTCATACATAATTCTATGATGACTTTTTTTGAGGTGAGATTTGTGGTTAATATAATATGTCTATTGTCATATATGTTTAGATATAATAAGGGATAGTAAGATATGGGTAGAACCTTATGTATAATTTTTTTAATTTTTATTACTATATTTTGTATACCTTTTGGGATCCCCTAATCATTCAATATTTTTATATTTGTGATGGTAGGATATCATTTCTTCTAGTTGGGTGGTCCATTTAATTGATTTATACATGTGGTACCATGATGAAATTGAACCATGACGAGTAAATTTTCGTTGAGTTTCATTCTAAAATGATATTATTTATTTTTCATTTCATCTCTTGGATACTAAAATGTTTGGAGATACACACTAAATAATGATATCTTTAATATGTAAGTCTTATATTTTCAAAATATTAAAAGTTATTATATAAGATGTGTATTTATATTCGTATTTAATAATGAGTATGTTGGTTTTTGAAATTGAGTAGGGGTACAAAGAATCTATAGTGTCACCTTTCATGGATTATACATCATCCCAACATATATAATTTAACGTAACACGTGATTTTCATTTATAGCATGTATAGTTTTTTCTTTATGTTATCTTATAATAATGTTCATAAATGTATTAGGAATGTGATCAAAACCTAAATAATCTATTTTTATAATACAATTATTGTATATATTATTTTCTATATAAATAAATAATAGTATTATTTAATTTTTGTTGTCATAGAAGGTGATTAAAACCGAATTTCCCTATTTTTAGAAACACATTTTCCAATTTCTCTCCTAACATATTTATATGATTCCATTATAAATTTAAATTCCCTTTGGTTATTAAAAATGTTTTTTATGATAAGTGATGTACTGGGTATTCTATTGTGTTTGGATATATCAAGTTGGTTTGTTAAAAACTGGCATCAAATCCAAGTTATTATTCTTTACTTTCGGAGTTATGGTAGATATGATTTGTGAGTTTTTGTACTCAAAGGTTATATTTCAATTAAGTGTTTATAATAATCTTTAGTAATGATATAGGAGTTAACATGGTAGTAAAATGTTTATTATGATATAATATTTATTTTATCAATGATTATTATGATATTCTAATTTATATTTTTCTCTTTTAATTTTTTTGAGGTTCCATTGTTTTATTTGATAAATATGAAGCTTTAGAGTGAAAATTGAAAAAAAAAACTCTATTATGAATGTATTAACTACATTAAATATAATATTAGTGAGTGGATTGTAAAATACACTAAGAGGAATCTAGTGGGGGCCCCATGGATTGACACATGTACTAATAGACGCTTCCAAGAATAGTGTATTTTTTAAAAACTATTTTTCTATATTAATAAACTAATTAATGTATATAACCACCATAAGTGATTATGATATATCTGTTATTTTTTAGGAATTATTTTGTGTTGATGATGTGTGTTTTTAAGATATGAATTGATTTATGTTATTTTAAATGAATTCTTTTCATGTTTTAAACATGATTTGATAGTATTGTTTATTTTTGAAATTTATACAAAAACCCCACCTATAGGATCTCTAGAGTTCCCAAATAATGAAGTTCCTAAAAAATTCCTAAGGGTGAAACAATATATTCTTTAAAACATAGTCAATATACTAGTTGTTTCTATCCATGCATTGATATATGAAGGATATTATATCCCATCTTGTTTTAGATATTGATATGTGTAATTTCAGAAGCATAATACTACAAAATTATTTAGTTAAATTGACCCACAAGAGATGGATGATTTTATGAAGGATATCATAAACATATTTTTTATTTAAATTCATAATTCCTATCAGATTATGTTCATGACATTTTTACTCATGTTTCAATAAATCAAATGGTTAGAATCTACTGTATAAACTATGATACCTGAGGTTCAATGATTGAGAATCTTGTAAGAATATATATACTAATTAGTATTATCTTGGAATCTTTAATTTGATAATGTGTGTTGTTTTTGTTTCAATTTTTTAATTGAAATATAGTCATGAAACATGATAACTGTATATCTAAGTGAGTGAAATTTGTTATATACTTTTTCATAAATGAAAATATAAAGGATTATTATTTTAAAATGGTTTTTATACATGAAATTATATTTAAAGTGTTCCAATTACATCACCTATATTATATAAAAGTGATCAAAAAAATTTGTGATGGTTTGGATGTACATTATAGGACTGAGTGAAATATGTAAAATATCTCTTATTATTGTAAGTTTTGGAAGCAATCCATCTTGAAAAAATTAAAATGAGAAGAGTTTATGTGAGGTAGCCGTGGTAGTTCTAGAAAACCATGTCACTATATTTTAGGTTGATCATAGAGAAAATAAATCCATTTAGTGTTATAATTTTGGATTCCTAATGTTTTTGAAATAATCATGACAATAATAAAAAAAATATTTTAATACATGTGATAGATATTGATATCATAAAATGTTTTGTAGAATTAACTTTTAACATAATACATGTAATGGATAAATTGATTTGTAGGGATATCAATATTACTTTAATGGATCAAAGGTTTTAGGTCCTCATTATCAATAATTTTTATGATGGAAGAAACATTCTAATTGTTAAATCCCAATATATATTAAAGCATGGTTTGTTGGGAAATCTCAAACACAACCCAAATATGTGTGATTATTTTGAACAGAACATGTGATTACAAATTGTAATTCAAACTCCTCATATTAGAAGGTAAGTTTTTTAATCTATAATCAATTCTTTATAATTTAATCGTTATAAGGGACCCTTATATTATATTTATATATGAGATTTTTATTTATAAAATTTATTATATTGTTCTACGACTTTTATCATGGCCATTTTTTCACATTTGGGAAAGGACTGGGAATTTATATGTTCCTCTTGTAAAATAATGAATTTTGATATTTTAATTGAATGTAATATTTTAAAACATTTTTAAACTTCCTTGAAATTATTTTTATTATGAGTTGGTTTATTTGAAAAAAAACCATATTGATCTATATTATTTAAAGGAAAATTGTGATTCTTTTAAAGAAACTCTTCATATAACATCTAATTGTGTGTGATACAATGTTAATACATGATAGAATTTTCATTCCTATTATTAAATAAATTATTATTGGTTGGATTATATTACATTATAAATAATAATATAAGGATGTAACATCCACATATGGTATGTAATTTTCTCTATTGTCATTATAATTGTAATATTTTTTTGAAGAAAAAGTGAGAATTATAATTCTTAATTTATCATATTCCTTGGACAAGTCATATTTCATTACCTATTTATCAAATTTATCTACAAAAACTAAAGGATAAAGACTATATTATAGTACCATTAGGGTTGAGGATTTATATTTTTTATAATCTCATCATAGATTTATCCCATGTCCTTCTCTATAAAAGGTTATGGGGATTGTCACCATTTTCTGGACTATTAAAAAATTATTTTAGGGAATTTGAAAAAATTATAAATGTATAAATTATATTTCTATATTTATTAATATAATCAAATTGTAAAATTATTTTAAATTTATTACCTCAAGATATAGTAACATCAAATTTTAATAATGGATAAATCCATGGATATGTTATACCAAATACATACACATTAAAATTATTTATAGATTGCATGGAGGTGCTAGGATGGATGGATTGGTCATCCTATTTTTTGGATTCTACTTGTGAAACCATGATTTTCTTATCCCGTTGTAACTCAAATTGGGCTATAATAATTGAATGATCAAATAGAAAGTACGTAGGGAATTTCAATTGAACAAAATTTATATATGAATAAATAAAAATATTATAAATTTCATAATGAGCATCAATTTTCTTGATTTTCATAGGCTCAATGTCATGGAGTCATTTAGCATCTTCCTCATATTCATGTTCATCATAAATTGGTTTATCCATGATTTCATTAGTATGGGCATAAGTTGATTCCTGATCTTCCTATATGGTAATGAATATATTGTCCAAATTTAGAAATTAAATGTTTTGGGAATTAATCTTAAATTTAGAATGAATAATATAAAAAATAGTGTTTAATGAAAGATCAAATACATGTCTATGTTCACATTCAATATCATTCTCAATGGTAAGTTCTTCATAGTGTTTAATGGTAGTAAGTAAAGGTAGTTAGTTGGGATACAAGGTCATTTCATAAAATGTTTCCACTTTGGTGTTAAATACAACATCAATAGATGTAAATATATATCTAGGTGATGATTCTTCAATCTTATATATGGGATGATCTCGTTTCCTTTCATCTTCTTCCAACCTTCCCCAACATTGGTTTGAATATTTGACCATATTCTAATTAGCATGTGAGTCATCATCATTAATCTCTACCACTTCATTGTACTATTGAATCTAGATCATGAAATGGATTAGTTTTTTATGTTAATTGAGTTTGGAAACATCCTCTTGTATTTCATCATTAAAATATGGAATCTCTAATTCGTCGTGTTACACAGCCTTTAGTCATTGATAATTATCCCTGAATTGATTGAGCATGATACCTATTTCACAATGTTAGATGGCTATGTATTTCAAATTCACCATATGATTAGCTAGATCAATTATTTCCTCAATATTTATATGTAATAGGACTTTTAGAGTTTTATAACTAATGGTTCATGCACAAAATATTATCAATTAAATTAATATATGTATGGAATGTTTTGATACATCATAGAAAAATATGTTTTCTAGTTTTTTTTAAAGTAAAAACTATCTACTGAGTGTGTAAAAGAATAATGATAAAATATATTAAATAGATATCTAGATATGGTTCATGTTTTTTTTAAAACCATCATGGTCCATGAAAAATAAAAAATATATAATTTTTTTATTAGTACAGTACAGTGGTTGACCAGGGTTATCTCACTTGAGGAGATTCTTAATCATTTACATACACATTCTAATTAAAGAAATCTAAAAGTTTGTGTATTTTAATTATTTATTAAAGTAATTAAATATGGGTTTTACGTTATTTTGAAATATAAATAAAATGAAAAAAAACGAAACTAACATTGAAATCTAAATTATAATGAAGTTATAAATGATATGAAAATATAATGGATGTTCAGCTGAAAGGGACTTCTTATTATACCTTCATTGACCTGTTTAAAATTTTCATAGTGAACAAAATCTACAGTATGTATGGAAACCTTAATCAACCCCAATATTGATTTAAATGTGAACTTATAAAACACCAAGAACATTCTACTTACACCAACTCACCTGAGGGTTCATGTTTGTAGAATAAGAAATAATCCATTAGATAAAAACATTATGGATTGCGGCCACTATAAATGAACACTAGATTAAGAAAAAGTAGAATTTAAATATGGAATAAGGTTCATGAACTATATTAAATACATGAGATATTCCTTGGGTCAGTTACTCATTAACTTAAGTATATGTCATGGCCCGCCTTCTTCAAGATGAGGGAAGGGATGACAAAGTGCACTTCCCTTCCTCGAGATGAAGGATATATAATGAAATAATGGTATAAAATCTTATGGTTGAAAGATATGATAGAGTTTGATGTTAGAAATAGTTATTATTTCCTAGGATAGTAGGGAAACAGTTTCAGAAAATCATTGTGTGTGAAATAGGCCGAGGAAGACAAGTTAGGACACAATATTTTAGCCCCCCAGTGATCTGATGCATGGAATCTGAACCTACTGACTACTAGGTAAGGAAACAATGATTGTTGGATAGAGACCCTAGGAATAGTACATGCATCATCATGACAGGTGTTCTTATGTGTATTTGGTGTTTTTAGAATTTAACTAAAATATAGAGTTCAAAATTAATTTATAAGTAATTTTCCAAACAACAGAGCATAAAAGTTTTTTTTCAAAGATATGGTACCTTGGCGTTGTCCATGTGTGTTATAAAAAATTATGCCCCTAAAGGTGGATTTAGTTGATTAGAAGAGGGTTGACTGAGATGAGGAGGATGATCAGTGGCATATTATGCTTTGAGGATTCCAGTAGCAGACTCTATGAATGTACGAGGAAATCATCTAAGAAATGGAGACCAAGTGCCAGCTCGAAGAGCTGATGATCACTTTTAGCTTTATCTGGGATCTGACAGAGTACTAGGTTCCACTAGAAGTGAGAAAGAGGAGAGAGTTTGCACGTTAGTGGTGGACACTTTACCTTGGGGCAATGAAGAAAAATGAGGTTTTTTGAATTGAATTTTATATAGAGTTTGGAAAATAATTCCTTTATTCAACATTGAAGGCCGAGAAGAGAAATGAGTTTCTCTCCCTTTATCAAGGGAGTATGTCGGTAAGGGAGATTGAAATCAAGGTCAAGGATCTCCTTTATTTTTCTCTAGATCCATGTCCAGATGAGGAGTGACAGGCATGATGCTTTAAAAAGGCACTCTGACCATCTCTTATGTATGTTTTTACTCCCTTTACTATGCTGAGGTATGAAGATGTTTAGAATAAGATCGAAGTAGTGTATAGGATGCATACATGTGGATGTGGTCTGCGATATGTGTGCTAATCGAGTTTTTCAAAGGAAAAGGTTGTTAGTAGCAGATCTATGGCATTAGGGCCTTCCGGGTTTTAGCTATTGGGTAGTAGGCCTAATTATTTCCAGATTCGATCTCCTAGTCAATTCCCTTTTCCCATGGGCCTATGATCGAGTTGATATATCTATGGATGCCATGGGAAACTTCAAAATCAATCTCATGTCCACATGTAGTACAATGGGGGTGGGTAGGATCAGTGCCCACCACAACAGCAGTTAATGCTAGACTTTCCCTTTCTAATAGAAGGGGAAATGAGCTCCCGCTCCACTGAGGGTGGATGATGTCGTATGAGGCCGACCTCATGGAACTCTTCAGAGACCTCCACCCGACCATGGATGGGGAGATGGTCGATAGCCAAGGGGAAGATGGGTTGGCTGTGCCCATTTGTATGCAGTAGAGGTAGTAGTTCCAGCGGGGCTAAAAGATGTTCGATTTAAGATCAACCTATTTAGTACACATGGTTGTGTATTTTTAGATTATGAATCAACACAATTCTTTATTTTACATCTTATATCCCATGCATTGGGTCTAAAGGTAAAGTGAAATTAATGGCCTTGGGTGTTGAGTATGCTAGTTGGATGTCAGACTAGCCTATTTTATATCTGACGATGATGTAGACGTATGTTGGGGATGCATAGGTCTTATAGGGATCTTATTCTTCTACAGATTCATCCATAAAATGTCATCCTAGGCATCAAATAGAGATTTTTTTTCATACTTTTATCAACAACATCTGTAAAAGATTTTTTATCTCATATATGAGCGGCCAACTTGTAGCTTTTGTTGGAAAGCAGTGTTTTCAGGAGGGTAGCTGGCATGTGGATCCCCTTCTGTCATTGTTAACTGAGCAATTTTGGGAATCAGAAGACTCAAAAATATTGAATGTTAAATGGATTTTCAGTGATTTCATAGATGTATTCCACCAAGTTGTTCGGACTCTACCCCCTTAACGTGATGTAGAGTTCAGGATAGACTTACAACCAGGTTCATGTCTGATTTTGATGGACCCCTATCAGATAGAGACATCTGAGCTGCAGGAGTTGCGAAACAAGGTTTATGAAAGGATAAATAATGGTTTAATCCGAACATGTGCGTCTCCATGGGGTTCTCTTGTTGTGTTCACAACGAAAAAAGATGGGGGTCTCGGGATATGCATAGACCACCAGAGATTGAATCAGGTAATGGTCAAGAACCGTTACCACTTCCATGGATTAATTACCTTTTTGATGAGTTGAATGGATTAGGTTGGTTCTCTATGATTGACATCGGGTCTGGATATAACTAGTTGTGGGTGAAGTAGGTGACATTCCAAAGACTGCATTCAGGTGCAGGTATGGGCACATTGATTTCATTGTCATGTTGTTCGACATTACGAATGCACCAGCTATGTTCATGGGCATCATGAACTCTATTTTCATCACATATCTACACTATTTCTTAGTCGTGATCGTCTAGGATATCCTTATGTACTCATGATCATAGGAGGATCACGCAGATCAACTAAGGATAGTTTTTGAGGTTCTCCAACACCACCATACCTTTCTGATGTTGTCCATGTTCAAAATCTAGACATGATAGGTGCAATTCCTTAGGAATTTGGTGTCCCATCAGCAAATAGTAGTGGACTCATAAAAGGTTGAAGTAGTTGTTTCGTCAGTAGCACCCAATAATGTGGCTTAGTTTTTTAGTTTCCTGGGTCTGGCTGGTTTTACCAGAGGATCCTACCAGATTTCTCTCGAGTTTCAGAGCCATTGATAAATTTTACTATAAAAGGAAAGGAATTCATATGTGGTTAGAAGTGCCCGGAAGCATTCAGTTATCTAAAAAGGAAGCTGTTCAGTGCCCCAGTGCTGAGCATTCCAAAATAAAGTGTGAGGTTCAATGTTTTCAATGATTCTTTCGGACAAGGATTCGGGTCTGTGCTGATACAGTAGAGGGGAGTGATCTCTTATGGTTATATGAAATTAAACCCTAATGAAAAAAAATAAGACTCCCATGACCAAGTACATGAATTAGTTGTGTTTGTGCTGATGTTGTTGCAGAATTACCTAATAACTGAACACATCATAGTCTCCACAAATAATAAGAGCTTTATGTATATCTTCTCCTAGTGAGACCAAATCTTATTCCAGTGGAAGTGGATGGAGATTCATCAGGACTATGGCTTCCAGAACATCGATAATTCTTGAAATGGGAATGTGGTGGCCGATCCCAAGAATAGGAATTCACTGGAAGATGTAGTATTGGAGTCCATAGATGTTTGGAAGGCAATTGAAGAGTTGGCTTCTTTACATATGGTCTTGAGAGTGGGGAATGGTAGAGTCTAACTATTTTAGATGATAGTTTAGTCTTCCTTGGTACAGATATTAGAGGATTCTCAATGGAAAGTCTCAGAGGCTGAAGTGATGCATGTTCACGTTAGTAAGGGTGATGCTCTTGAGGGATGGTTATTGGATTTCTAGAATCAGATGTTGTTCAATGGGAAGTTATTTATCCTGGTAGAGATACATGAGGGAGTTATTGGAGATTCCCATAACACACCCCAGACAGTGAATATAGGAGTCACTAATATGTATTTTGGGTTGAGAGGTTAGTTTTGCTGGCTTGGAGTAATGTGTCTAGTAGCTGTCTTTGGGGCAAGGTTCCTAGTGTGTCAGTAGGTGAAGGCTGAAAAACATGTTCTTGGAGGACTGATGGATCCCATAGACACTCCCTAGTGGATGTGGGATGACATATCGATGGATTTATTCACTGGATTACCCATGTATGATGGAGTTTATGATTATATATAGGTATTGGTGTACCGATTAACGAAATCATCTCAATTATTGGAAATTATGGAGTCGAGCACAATAGATGCCTTTGCACTAAGTTATCTGGGAGAAGTGGTGTGGTTTCATGGAGTTCTAGGATCCATCGTTTTATATTGGTATAAACATTTTACTTCATTATTCTAGAAGGGATTACAACATACTTTTGAAGACATTTATTATTTTTCACTACTTTCCACCCTCAGAGATTTGGGTTGTCATAGAGGAACATCTAGGTGTTGGAGGATATACTGTGATCTTATGTTCTATAATTCAAATGATAGTGGGTAGGACACTAGCCCCTGATAGATTATTACTACAATAATAGCTATCATGATACCATTGGAAAGGATCCATTCAAATCCTTATAAGGAAGATCGTTTCATTCATCCGTGTGCTAGATAGAGGATGAAAGAGCATGGAGGAGAATGTTCGTCTTCTGTGTGAATGGATAAAAGAATCACATGACCGAAAAAATCATATTCTAATCATAGGAGGAAACCGTTGGAGTTCATGGATGGGTAACATGTTTTCGTAAGTGTCTCCCTTTTTGTAGATAGTAGAGGTTTGGCAGGGGGAAAAAATTCTCCCTGGTTCCCCGAACCCTATGAGGTGTTGTGACAAGGTGGCGAGGTGGCATAACATCTGAGGTTTCCATCATAGTTGTAGAGGATACACAACCTCATTCATTTCTATCATCTTCATCTCTATATACATGATGAATAACACATCCTAGACTGGGGATAGTTGCATATTGAAGATGATGCTGCATTCGTGGAGCAACTGGTGAGAATCATGGATCTTAAGGGGAATGTGATTTGTGGATGGAATATTCCCTTGGTTTGTTTCATATGGAGTCATGGAGTCCTCGAGGTAACTACCTAGGAATAGAAGGCACATATGTGTTCCCAGTACCCATAGGTGTTCTCAGTTTTTCCCTTATGTTTTACTTTTGTGCCTTATTTTTTGTGGATTCATTACCTTGTTTTCTATGTGATGAAAAGTTTACCTTGTTATCTAAATGTGTGTGAGAATTATTGACATTTGAGAAGGGATAACATGATCCAATTTCAAGATTCATTAATTCAAATACGATTAAACCCTTGAGTGTTAGTTAGTGCTGCCCAAAGGGGACTTTATCTTGACAAGGGGAAGGATCTCCCTGATCTACGTGTCTGGACAATGTGATTTTTGTGTTAGTGTTACTGTTTGGGTTAGTTGAGATTTAAGTTCATCGTAGTTGTTCTAGAGATAGATTTCATTTTTTTTCTTATATTTTGAGGTTTCCCATTTAGTTTTCAATGCATCATAGTATATCCATATGAGGTATCTTAAGAGGGAGTTGTTTAGACTATGTCTCTTCTGTTTTGGATTTCAATTCTCAGGGAGGAGAATAGTTTGAGAGGTATCTAATGTAATGACCTAGATTTCAAAGGTCACTTACATTGTCATTATATAGTGATCATCCTATTCATATTGATCAATGTAGTATGCTCAAATATTTTGTAAAAAACATAAGTTCTGCCAAATGGTTTCACCAACACAGTGGCATTGGTTACAGTGGAACCATCATGGTTGCACTGTCACAATCTTGTTATCACGGTTGCATAGTTATGTTATCATTGTCATAATTGAACCATCATGGTAGCATCATTTATGGTGCCACTATTAATGTGTCTCTCCAAACGGTGTCACACCACCTTGACCAGTTTTCCGGGATTTCTGAGTTTTGCATCTATTACATGTTTTTCTCCTTTTAATGTTAATCTATCAACTCATAGTCTTCAACAGGTCTATATATACCTTCTCTAAGGATAATTATTAAATCTAAATTAATTCCAATGTGTGAAAATATAATTCCATGTGGTCATTCCATAATATGACATTTAGGTACACGGAAATAGCCTCCCTGATTTTAGGATCTGGCCTCTTCTTATGCCTAGATCATCTCTCACTTCATCATTTTTGTTTCTCTTGGTGCGCCTATAGAATTCCTCTCATGATGATTCGTGTGGCCATGTTGGGGTCTGACCTGCTCAGCCTTTGTGGACTTCATCCTAAAAGTCATGACATCCCTTGTTCTTGGAGAAAGAAGGAACATCGATATTTGATCATCCAAGTTGGGTTTTTCTTTTTCTTCTCTTAATTGTGCTTCATGTGTTGTTAAAATATTACTGTTTCCTTACAATGAAATTCTCGATACTCTTCATGAAAAAATAATTACACAATAATATAATATGATGAAAATATAATTTGGGTAAATAAAATAAAGGGAAGGTTGTGGTTTGATGTTGGTTGTATGCTATAATTTTTTGTCATATTTTATTTCACTTATGTCTATTGTGGTTGTATGCCTTCCAAAAATCATAGCCATTAGTTTTCCATTCTTGTTCACTTGTTTTTAGTTTCATTGTGATGTTTGATGCATTGTGGTACCATGAAATCTAGTTAATCACACACACTCGGTTAAATAATATTATTCTCCATGATCAAACCTATTATGTGATCAACCTAGTAATATTAAACAAGAAATTAAATAACCATTATTAGTTATATTTGATCACACTTGGTTTGATGGTTGTGGTTATGAGTTTTTTATTCTCGTTTGGGTTTTTTGGGATTGATTAGTGAGGTGGTAGGGGTGTTGGTGTCCGATAATTAGAGATTGATTGATTTTAGGGATGGATGAACTATTAGGCCACCAAACCACCTTCTTGTTTTGTTTTGGTCATGAAGCGATGTTGGAAAATGGTTCTATGGTGTGGTTAAAAAAAATTTATACAGGGGGGATTCAATGGGGAATTATTTGGGAGGTGGGGCTACAGGGATGCGTTGTGAGAGAATAAATGGTAAGTGTTACTTTGAATCATGAATGTTGGAAGTAGTTAAACGGGGATGTGCAGTGGGACTTCAAGTATAGTTTTGTGATTTTGTATAGTGAGACAACAGTTTGGTTTTGTTCATTTTTATGTATGGTTATAGTTATTAGTTACATGGAAGAGTTTAAAATTTTTAAAGGGAATCCCCTTTTATAAATGAATTTAAATAAAAAAAGGTGGATGGTTTTAGCATTGTAATGACTATTATATGGTAGTGAATATAGAGGTAGCAAGAGGTATAGGTATGGGATTTTCTTCTATTCATCAAAAACACATAGGTTGGGGTTAAGTGATTGATTACCTATATATATTATAGTTCCTTTTGATTTATACAAGTACCCCACCCACATTGAGAACAATGTGTTGAGTACCTCTATTACATGGGAATATGTGTCTTTCCCAACATCCCATTAGGAGGATGGATGGCTTCTTATTGATTTTCTACCTCACACACTCTTTCAGATCTCACCGCTCAGGCATATCCATGTGGAATATAATAGCTTGAGGGTTACAATAGTCTATGATTAATTGGGAAAAGGTTTGTTTTGTCCTAAGGGACTATGTGTTTTATATCAATGTATGGCTTCATAAATATCTTTGGGATGTGTCCCATGTGTATTCAGGCATGGCAGTTGTTGTTTGGGGCTAGGGGTCATCAGGCATAGTGGTGGTTGTTCTGGCCGAGGTGTCTATAGGTGTTCTTGTGTGCGGTTTAAGGCCGATGCGTGTGTAGTAAGTTTGTGGTACTAGGAATGCATGAGGGTAGAGTTGGAACATCAAGATGTGATATTGTTAGGAATGAGCAGTTAACCAGTGGGAAAGTGGAATGAGGTGCACAAATGTCGATGTGATTATATTATTTCTTACCTTACTTGCATTACATGGTTGAGTGTGCCTCATTATGATCTGGAAGGTTAGTATTTCTTTAGTAGGTGCATGAGGTTCTACTATTTTCTCACAAGGGAATTAGTATGTCCTGCTACTTTTTCACAAGTAGAAATAGTTTCCCTAACGAGTATACATGTATTCTCACCCTATGTATACAAAACTATTTTTAGGTTTCCACAAGGACTTCGAGGACAACAGCTAGAAATTTCTACCTCGGGTATTGGGATAATTTCTATTACTTATTAGTTTCATCTCTTTTGGAACATTACTTAGGAATTTAATTATACCTTGTATTAGGTTTACTTTTTATAATACTTGTGAGAATTTATTCTTGGAATGGTTTTCACCTTTATCCCTTAGTGTGGTTAGGATATACCATCATATCTTCCAATTTGTTTTAAAAAAAGTGTGATTCTTTATATATTGTGTGAGATTTTATGCCCTTGGATCTAGCCTTTAGTCTATGTACTACTAAATGTAGGACATGGGGTTAATTATCTCTCCATCAACTTGAGGAAGGAAGGGCATGACACTTTTTCATCCCTTCCCTCATCTGAAAGAAGGTAGTTTAAGATATTTTATGAATTCAGGGTGGATGAATTCATGATGATAAATTGATTCAAATACTAAATTGACGAAATATAAAAATAAAATAAAAATAAAAAGAATAATAATGTGGGAAAGAGAGAAATAAAGAATAATAATTAAATAAAATAATAAAATTTATGATAATTTAAAAGATAGTATATGAAGAATATGAATAATAATAATTATTATATGAATAATAATAATAATAACAATAAAATTTTATGGATGAAGAATCAAAATTGGTTAAAAATAATCTTTTAATGTATAATATTAATAAAATGAATCAAAATTACACAAGAAGATAAATATACTAAATGAAAATAAAACAATCATAAAAAATAATGATTTAGTAGTGGTGCATGAACATTGGACTCTTCTCTAGTTGGTTTCTTTATCTCCCTCTAGGAAGAGTATGAGGGATATTTTTATAGATTCAGTAGTGTCACCCACCTTTAATGGTAAAGGATTTATATGTGAGAAATGCTAGAATGTTTTTATATTGAATATCAATCTGTGAGACTTTTGATTTTTTTGAAAAACCAAGTGAATCATTTTCTTAGGGTGGGATATTGGTGTTGTTTTCAATAGTGGCTTGATATTATCATGTACATTGGCATGGGATTCTTCATGTCTTAACAAGGTAGTGGTGAAGGTGCATGGTGTCATAAAAGTAGGAGATACACCTTCTTATAGCCTTCCTAGTTGCTAGATGAATAATCAATATATGTTTCACGGGGGTCATAATAGGACATAAGGATGATGAAAGGTGATCCTAGTATTTAGATGTATGGGTGAGCATGAGGTTGATATTTCTTGGGTTGGTGGTGGAGGTTCTCCAATAATTTTTCCATGGAAGGATGACATCAGGATGTAGAGGGTTCTAATATGAAATCTATGACGTAATGGGTTACAATAATTTTGACAAAATGAATTTGTTTTTGTTACTTGAATAGTATAATATTAATCCTCATCCCACATTGAAACTGAAGGTGGTGGATGCACAGACATAAAATAAATTATATGCCTTTCTCAAGTGAGAAGCCTCCATTTGGTTGGCCACCAAGATTCACATGCACATGAACATGGGATGTGCTCACTATGCTGCTAGAGTGGGCCTTTGCGTAAACTTACTCCCCATGAGATTCACTCCCCATAGGCCACTTGTCTGGATGGGACTGATCCCATGTGCATCCCATCCTCTTGTGTTGGACATCCCTTAGGCTTCTATGTCCGAGTGGCCAGATGGGTGATGCCTATATATAACACATCCCTTAGCTTGAGGGCAGGCCAATTTAGCCCTTAATTTTACTTTAAAGTCATTTGAAAACAAAAATGTAAATTCGAAAAAATTTCTTCATTAATGTAAGATAGTAAAAAAGTTCATTTAGTTGCAATTTTTGTTCTTTAGTTCCCATTTCATTCATTTTCATATAACATTTAATTATATGGTCATATCAATTTTTTTTAATAATTGATTTTTTTTAAAATATGTATAAAAATATGAGTGTCTCAAATTTTTTTAGAAATATGATTTAAATGGTGAATGAAAATGATATTCAATCTCTGCTATGGCGTCTGAAATTGGGACTTTTTATTATGAAATGCATAAAATCATTTTGGGAACTAGGGATGGGTCAAGATTCATTCTATCTTTCATTTCAGTTTTTCATTTTCATTTCAACATTTTTTCTTATTCTCTCCAAGGATTCTCATGTACATCCCCCACCATCATGGGATTCATCCACTATGGCAGAGACAAGAGAGGAAGTGGGAGAATGTGGAAGTGGTAGATAAAAGTAGAGGTGTTACAATATAGATAAAGTGGAGTTGGATAATCCCCACTTCTAAATAATAATCCATTTATCATATTATGTTTGAAAATTTTAGTGAAAAAAGCACTGACTATCATAACACAACTGAAAGTCATAACCTCAAATAAATGCTGGATAATAGTGATAAAGAGGTCAATTATCAGTGCTTTTAGATGTGATGATAATGACCCCCATTATTTGTTCTTTTAATAGTGATAATAATGGGGACTGTTGCAGGGTGATTCTAAATTTACTTCACACTGCACCACCAGAAAAAAGAACCAATACAATATAGATACCTTCACAAACTACAGACCTGAATAATGCAGATTATTAATGAAATAAAACATACATCTTAATTAAAATGGAGATGATTGTATTATACACATTTATAAATATTTTCTATACAATTACATGATTAAATAATAAATCTTTGAAATTGTAAACAACATTAATGTTCTCATTCCATTGTCCCCTCACCCCCACTCTTTGTATTAATGAGCAACCCAACCCAGCTGGAAAAAAATAAATAATATATATAAGAAAAAAATTCATATGTTATTAATAATATAAATAAATAAATCAAATAGGAAGTGTTTATTTTAAACTAATCATAGATCCATTATAGGATCACTGTGTATTAGAATTTTTAGGGTTGATTCATACACATCCCCTCATTTCTTGTTCATCATCTGGACTAATCATTGTGAAAATAAACAAAATAAGTATAAAAGAAATATCATAGGGAAATTAATTATTTAATTTATGATAAAATGATTTCAAAATAATCTTATATCATTTTTTGGTTTTCACAATGTGATGCATGTTTTAAACTAAAATGGAACATATATGTTGAAAACCCACACTTCGAGGCATACCGATCACACTATACATCAAATTGAGGTGTAGATGATTCCTTTACATCCCAAATGACTTAATTATCATTTCATTAATTTATTGATAAAAGATTAATTATTTTTCATGGTTTTGAGTGTGTTATTTTTTTAGTAAAATTTAATTTTAAACTAGGGCCACATAATTTGAGATGTAATATTAATTTCATAGGCTGGTTTTATGTGTTACTGATTCCTAATGTCACAAATGACATATGAATTTTTTTACAAATTATAATGATAGTATTTGATTGTTTTCTTGTTTTTTAGCGAGTGATACTTTTGGATTAAAAAGGAATATTTTAAACTAATAAAAGAAAATATGAGTCATAACAGTATCATTTAGTATTATATAGATGCAAGATAAATTCCTACACATTAAATATCTTAAAAGGATCATTTTATTAATGTATTAAAACAATATGATTTTTTTCATTGTTTTGAGTTTTTAGTGGTCTTTTTAATTAAAATTAGATTCAATTTTAAATAAAAATATATAGATGGTTTCATACCTATATCACCGTACATCGGATTTTGGTGCGGCTAATTCCAACACATCCCTTATGATTTAAGGATTTTATTCATAAATTATTATAAAAATCCAAATGTGTTTTTACAGAGTTGATTATTGACTTTTCTTTTATACTAAAATGTCATTCCAATATTGGAACAATCGCTTTGAGGTGTACTGGTCACGTCATTTTTCAGTTTACATTAGACCGACATCAAACCATATAAAATTCAATATTAATTGTTTTAAAAATAATAAATATAATATGATCACATTTTCTGGGGTTTTAGGGAGTGAAACATTATAAACTAAACTGAAAATATAAAAATTATTATATAAAGATTGATTCATACGTACTACAACATATATCAGATGGAGGTGAAAAAGATTTATACACACAAAAACATGAAATATGAATATTTTATTTAAAGTATCAAAATAATTAAAATAAGTTGTCTCATTTTTTGCGTGTATAGTATATTGTTTCACTAAAATTAATGTCAATTGAATATCATGTCATACCAGTCACACAATACATATAATTTCATTTCATATGATACTTATATTTCAAAGAATGAATTGTGGATCAATTTTTTATAGTATCAAAAAATCTCATGGTGTCTGACTGGTATGGAGTACTTCACATATTTTTTAATAAAATTTCATTTTAAACTGGAAATACACACTTTTTGTTACACAGGTCACAAATTCTTTCAGATTAATATCGAAAAATTCCTATAAATCACAAATGATTTCTGAATCATTTTCCTAAATTATAAATTTAAAATGATAACATTTTATTTGATATCAGAGGGTGATGATTTTAGAATGAAAATGTGATTTTTAAATAGATAACATACACATTCACATGTATTAGGCTCATCATGTGTCAAATTGAGGTATGGATGATTCCTACATGCCACAAATTACTAATAGATCATTTTAATAATGTATCAAAAGAATGAAAATGTGAATTATTGGTTTTAGGAATGTTAGATTTTATTTTTACTATAATTACGGTCAATTTTAAATAAAAACAAGCTTTATGAGTCATATCGGTAAAATTGTTCATTGGATAGAGGTGAAGAAGATTCCTGAATTACCCAAATTCCAAATGGATCCTTTTCGAAGAGTATGAAATCAATAAAAATGTTATTCTCAGTTTTGAGTATTTATCTTATGTTTTTTACTAAAATGTAATTTTAAATTAGAAACGCGAACATTGAGTTATAATAGTCACATCGTGTATCAGATGATTCCACATAATGGTCATCTTTTATTTTATGATTCTGATATAAATCCCCATATATTAACCATTTCCATCCAAAGATAAATTTTATCATTGATTAGAAAGACTTGGTGGTTGATGTATATCTTTTTTCAAGAAAAAAAGTTATCATGATAATTGGAGATGTTTCCCTTTCTATAATCACAACCACATCGAGTGTAGTTCAAGAACACATACCATTTGATCTTCCCATTCAGGGAAGATTATATTTTTATATTACATTTCTTTAATAGGTAATACATTCCATGTACTTCTAATCTTAAATGAAACTAAATTAATGGATGGACATCCTATGTAGTGGTACATGGAAATGTAATGTATACAACTATACACTATGAGTGCTGCACACCCAGAAGAATTACACAATTAAAAAAAATACATGGCCAGGACATGTGATATTCATGGGATGGTACCCCATGTATTTTTTGAGCCTTATTAATGGTATAAAAATCATGTAAATGTGTTTTAAACACCATGTATGGTTGAAGAACGTACCTACGTGGGGCTTTGAGGGTACACGCTTTTAACTCCTCCCTGGATACTTTTTTAGGGTTCTTTCATATCTCCATTCCTGGTAAATTGAATTGGTCACATTAGAAATATTTATTTAATAATTTTTCAAATATATAATTATTTTATAATGCTTTAGTTGATTGAATAACTCTAAAAAAATCGAGTGAATATGTTATAATGGAGAGGTGTTTCCTTCAATAATTGTATTGTATTATCAAATGATAGTATACTAGATTGTTGGGGTGCTTGAACCAACCTACAATGGGACCCTTTATTTCTAATGGGGTATGATCCATCGCACTAGTATGATATTCAAGGAACTTTCATTTTGGGATAAGATCATATCTTATCTTTTTACCTAGGGTATCATTTGTTAAATGCATGTACCATTTGGAAGTTTCTAAGTGTCCCATATGGGATGCATCTACAACAATATGACCATATGGAATCCTTTTTTAGGATCCATATAACAACCTTATGTTTTAAAAAATGAAAATCATATTGTACATATTAAATTATACTCAACACAATGCTTATCTTGTGTTATATGAAACACCTTGTTTATCATACGTTACACACTATAATGTGTTACTTCAATAGCTTGTGTTACAAGCAATACCGAATTTAACTGAATTATAAAACACTATTTATATTATTATTTAACATTATAGATATCACTGAGTTATTGGAATGGAGGGTATGGATAAGATTAAATGAATTCAGAAAATATGTTTTATATATGTATATATAATGAATAATTTGTTGTCAAATTAATTAAAAATTAAAATAAACCCATTTGGAATATAGAATGAAATATTTTTATGAACAACTAATTAAATAAACCAAGGTGTGTTTTATACAAATAAAATAAAAAAATCAATCTTTTTGAATTATATTAGGGAAATATATATGTTATATGTTCCTTCTAATTTTTTAGAATAATCATATTTGTGTTGTAGATAATATATAAAAATATATCCAATTTTATAATGAAAATATGTAATTATTCCAAAAAAGTTATGTCCCCTTTTTACAGTGCACATATTTTAGAAATGTTTTCTAATATTTTTTATAATATTTATTACAGAAAATAAGTTAATTTTTTAAATTGGAATACAAAATTTTTCTTTACATGAATTTTTGTTACTGTTCTAGAAGGATTCAATCTTGGAAGAATAAGGAAGATTACTTAATTTTAATTGAAAACTATTTTTTCACCTAAATTATTTATATTGATAAATGGTATTTTGAATTGTTTATGAAGTAAAATTAGATAAATTTTATATAAATTATTCCAATTTTGGTTATTATAACATTTTTTATTATAAATTTAGATATAAAATCTTTTTAAACTTTTATACATTTTCACTTTAAAACCCCTCTCTCTCGTCTCTTCTACAACATTAATTTTAAATTAAATTATTACACATATTTGAGTTGAATTAATTTTTTTCCCATAATTGAAATAGTATGAATATATATTATATAATAAGGTAAAACCATTTATGAGGTTATTAAATACAATAATAATAAATATTTACATCGATAAGGTAAAAACGAGTTTACAAAGTGGTTAAACATAGAATATAAAGATTAGAAATGACCCCAAAAATTACAAAACATATTTTATGGACATATTGATAATCTTATAAACACATAATCTAAATTTTTGAGTTCTTGGGAATCTTTTAAATGACATTCCCCAATATAAAAATTAAAATGATGAAAAATACCTTTCTCCCTTTTTATTTCAATTATGCTTTGGGATAGGAAAGACAAACTTAGGCTCGACCATAACATTTATTTTCGAAGATATATGTGTTACTATAGTCATAATATTTAACACTTTATTTTTATAGAAGATATAAATAAATTCTATTATGATGAAACAATGAAACAATGATTGTTTATTAAATAATTATATAAAATATATGATACAAAAAACATTAAATGTGAACTAAATATAATGAGTTATTAGATTCCATTATTTTTAAAGATGAAAAAATATTTATTAATATATTCTAATAGAATATTTTATAATTTCAATATTGTTTTTATATTTATAAATTTAAATTAACTCATTAACAATAAAATTAATTGTAATGTAACATTATAATAAATGATATTTTATTAATAAATTTAAAATTACTGAAAATAATATATTTTGTGAAGTGTTTTGAAAATATTTAAAACAAATCATGTCTGGTCCTTTTATGGAAAATAAATTATTTCATAATAAAAATATTGACTCCTAATTTGTAAAAAACTATATCAGCATAGATAAGGTTAAAGTAGTGTTTTTTCATGTTACATTCTCATGTGATATAAATTAACATCCAAAAACCTAATATTTTAATTTGATAAATTTTGGATTTCATCTTTAAAATAAATGGGAGAATATTTTATAAAAATTATCAAAATAATTTATTCTTAATGTACAAATTGCATAGGGTAAAAAAGTATTTTCAATAATAAAAAACAAAAATGATAAAAAATTGGAAACATAAAAGTCATCAAATGAAATTTTTAAAACATGAGTTCTATTGTGTGTTAGAGGTTTTTATAGAAAATTTAACCCCAAAAAAACATTAATTATCAATATTTGATCCAATTTAGGTAATATTATTTTCCTAATATTGAATATTTTTGTGTGTCTTTCAGAATACCACTACACTTAAACTATAAATATAAATTAACTATCCCCACTTATTCAGACCTCATAATCATTTTGGCTCATCCAAACAGTTCCGAAATAAAATTTAGTATTCCTTAAAATAAAAATATAAGATTACTTTTTGGATGAAAAAACCATTCAATGTTTTGGGAAAAACATAAGGACAATACCTATAAAATAATTAATGTTATTCGGAATGATTTTTTATTTTATTTCCATCTCCACCACCTCTGATTCCATTCATATAATTATTATATTTTGAGATTACTATCATGGACATACTGATATGTATTTATATATGGATTACTACCTACAATAACACATAGTTCTATTAAATTGTCTATGAAATAATCATTCATGTGTGTAGGGATCTACCTTCTCGTAAATCAATGTCGTTCTTTTTTCAATTACCACCTTTCAAGGACGAGAATATTGATTTAAATTATATTTATATATGATAATTATGATATTTATGATACTATTTTTCTTATATAATTAATATATAACACATAAATGTATTCTTTACATTTTTTAGGAATGTCATAGCATTGTTTGTGTCTATGGCATACTACCACCTCACCAAGTAATGTGATTCATTCAAACATTACATGGAATGTAGCGAGGATGTTTTTAAGAATAATATGTGACATATATAAAATTAAAATGATACCAGAATGAATATATATATATCTTTTAATTATCTTTCATTTATTACCTCATCAAAATGGAAAGCACATTCATGCGTACATACGGTCTAGAGTCTTGATGAACAGTGCATTTCATTTCATACCACCAAATATTATGGATTTATATAAATATATATAAAATGAATATAATATATATTTATATCATTGTACTAATTCAATAGATTTTGAATCTATTATTTATTTATGTGTATAAAAATTAAAAAGAAAAAACATATATGAATAAAAAAGTGAATATTACATGAAAAGTAACATTAACCAGGAATTGTTAACAAATGGTTAATAAGATTTCATAAGAATATAATATATGATAATAAAAATGATAATATAGTTCAATATGAAGTTATTAACATGTCTAAAACCACTATAAACTAGTTTAATGAAATTTTTACCATAAGGATGTATGAGGTAAGGGAATTTCTCATATCACTTCAATATTTGTGAGATATATATCATATTCACAACTTATATTATAGTTTATTATATATACATTCCAGGATGTGTTTTATTATTATATTAGATAAATTTATGGTGATTTAAATATCAATTTTAGGATCCAAATTTTATCGTATTTAACTATTCAAATTCACCAATGGGGTAGGTTATTTTAGTTTCCATTTTCCTTTTTAGAGGTATATGTTATGTTATACACAGAAATTCATTTATGATGTATATATATATAGACCCAAATGAAATGTTATATCATTAATTTAATTATTTTAATGTTATTAAAATGATAATTCTAAATTTAATATTTCTTGGGGACTACAGATCAATGTTACAAAATTTGTAAGAGCCTTTTTGTTATAATATCACCATTTATCATGATTGTTCATGATTAGGCATCCAAGGATGAAATATTATTTTAAACCCATCATTAAAATCATGAATTTTATTATTATATAGTTATTTCATCATATTACATGTTTCCCTTTTATTTTATTCTCTTTACGTACTCATTTGTATATAAGAATTTTTTTATGAAAAATATTTTTTTGATCAAAATCTAATTTTCTTCCATTTCATTCTAAAATTGATTAGACATATGTTTTCACAATTTTTTCCATTAAAATTATAAATTTTCTCATGAAATGATTCAAATAATTTTTAAATCTTAAAAATCATGTTTTCAATGTTTTTTCCAAGTAATATTATTTTCAATATTACTTATATTTTAAAAAGTGATTTTCCAAATGAATGGGTTATTTTATTCAATAATATTTGAAATTATTTTTAATTTAATGTACATTAATAAATGTAAAAACCCCTATGGTATCTTATCCCCTAAATTTGATATTTTTTAATGGTACCATCTATATTCTTTCTCTGGATAGATTATGATTATTTTAATAAGATTATTAGAGACTATATTTCTTTTCCAAGTGATAATCATGAATAATGATATTATTATGGAACTACATTATTATCTATTGGTTATTCATGTTTCAAATATTTTTTTATAGAACTCATTCCTTTCTTGGAGTTCCAAAATGTTTAGTGATATTTTTGTGGAACCCATTTATTTTCCATCATTAAAAAATGTTTCACTGTATTTTTTATGGAACCTGTTTCATTGACATGGGTTAATCATGTTTATGAAAGGAATAAATGTTTTTTAAATGAGATATAATAATTTTAATTCTCTTTTTCAATTATTTATGTTTTTTTTCATTGACATTATAAATTATGGGTTCACCCAAATAATGATGGGTGGGACTATTATAACTTATACCATGGATGCTCCCAGATAAAACCCCAATCCATTAAGTAATGATTATGTTCTGTAGAGAATTATATTGGATTTTTTTTTATGGTTATTACAATTTTTAGAAGTTATTTAGGGGTTATTTCAGTGTTTTATGATATGATGTTCCAAGATATCAATGTTCTTTATCTATGCCTGATGTGGGTTTATGATGTTTTAGGTTATCAAGATTGATATCACATGCTATAGGATTATTGATTCGTTTAAAATTTCCATTTCCAAATCCTTATTCAATATTTTAATGTTTGGGGATCCATTTATCCATTGGTAAAAATATTATTATGTTGTTCTTATACACTTTGGTTACGTAATCATACCCTTATTCTTTTCATATTATGGCCGATGAAATGCATATGTTATTTTTTATATTTTTACATATTGATAATTTGATCTCAACTCTCTTATGTTTAATTTTCCAAAAGATATTGATAAATAGGTTTAATGAATTATTTATATATGGTATTTCATATTTATAATAATTATGTATCATTGTAAAAAAATGATGGTTTATGTTGGAGAAATTCTCATTATTATTCATTTTAATTATTTATGTTTGTGTTTTTACAATTATCTAAAACATTAGACCTAAAATGTACCCTAGTGTGTATGTGATCCAATTTTAGCTCTCTATGTTATAGGATTTTGAAACAAAAATTTGTGTCACCACTCTCATCATCAATGAAAATAATTTAAATTTTATGATTTCAATATAGGATCTGGGTGTCTGGGCCCTAGCCTGTTATAGTTGATGTCAATGTTCATTATAGATAACTTTATATATAATATTGATTTAATGTGATGATAACTTAAGGGATACAGATAACATCATTGGTCTGTAAAATTACACTTTACCATAAGATCAAATTCATAGAAACTCCATTTTTTTGGTAATATGTTGTAAAACATTGGACGATATTAATGACATTTGTGGAGATATTTTATGGGGTTGGGATATTTTTAACCCCAATTCCCAACATGAAGTGATATTTATGGAGGAATTTTTTTTCATTTCAAAAAAGGATCATCCATATATTGAGTGAAAAATAATAGCATCAGGAAAGGAGGTGGGTCTTGATCAAATGATCGAAGGACAATACAGGTTTTATGACAACCACTAGCCTACACGATGTCCTGGATAGTGTGATTATTTTTTGAAGTAAACATTTTTATTATTTTAGAATCATATGTTAATTTATTTTGGTTATTATGGTACAATTATATTTATGTTATATATATGATCATATAATTTTAATCTTTGGGTTTCAATTATAGTTATGAAATTTTTGAATAATTTCAAGGATACATATTTATGGAATGATTTACATTTTTATTTGTGTATTACTTTTTAATTTTTATGATTTTGTATAATAATATAGTTTAATATATTTGGTATTTATCTTAATATGTTCTATCCAATTTGGTTACAATTAATGTTTAGAGACATGATGAATAGTTTGTTATCCCTTTTATGGTTATATTGTCTTTAAAATTCCATTTTAGTGATTTGAACTTGGATAATTCATCCCCAATACAAATAATTTGGAGAAAAATATTATATTATGGAGGGTATTAATTAATAATTGCAATAATACTCATCATGTAGGTAAATTTCCATATTCTGTTTATTTATATGGTAAGGTAATTACTCAATTATTGAAAAAGGATATAGAAAAAAATATTATCCTATTATGATCATCTATATTGATAAAAATGATCTTTTTCCAAAACACTTTAGTTAATGGATTTTTGATTATTAACATTTTCCCGATCATTTATTTTATAGTTATTAATAATTTTGTTCACTCTATATCCTTATTTGGGATTTATATTTTTCATCCATGCCCATATGATCACTTGACACCAATTTTATCTAATGTGGAGACCTAATTACTTGTTATTATAAATTTACCTCATAATTACCTTTCAATTTCTTCATGTACATTCTTTAGTATCCCTTTTACAATTTGGGTTTAAATCCAATGAATTTTCAAATATACATCAACTTATTACAAAGATAATATTCAAATTGTAATGACATAATTTTTTAAATGGTAAGGATATTACACCTTCATATTTTAAAAGAAGATAATTATATTTGATATAATAAAGTTCAAGATACATAGAGTCCTTAATGTGTCATATTAAATACTCAATTAGTCTAATGATATAGTGTACAACATGTGTCATCAATATCTTCTGTTATATGTCAGACTGAGTATTACTAAACAACAATATTCTTTTTAATATTATCATTTACCTTGTTGTTATCACATATGTGCAGGAATAAAGGCTATAGATTGTATTAACTATCATGTTAAAATATTTTTTCCACATGTATACAAAAATTATTATTTTCCGACCAAATAATTAGAAATAAATATAAATCCAATTACAAAATTAAATAAAATATTTATAATAAAAGATATTTAAATGTATAAATGTATTTGTTATATATATAATATAAAAAAACTTTTTCCATTATATTAGTACAATTTATAGTTAATATATTCACATTTATTTTTAATATTGATGAAATGTGTTTTTATAATAATAGAAAAATTTAAATCCATTTTTGCTTCAAACACCAAATTTTTTAAAAAATCTATTTTGACATTTTTATTGCACAGATATATTGAAAATAATTATTGAAAATTTTATAGTTTTTACATTAAAAGTTTCACATAAATTTTTATATAATTATACTAAAAGTTTAATTGGGTACATATTTTTAATTTTTATAAAATGTATCAATTTTTCAAGAATAAAGATAACATATATTTTTAATTGAAAAAATTCATTTCAAAAAATATATATATGAATTTAAATATTATTGTGAAATTATTATAAATTAAAAAATTTTAAATTTTATTTAAATTCATTTATTATAGTTAATTGGAAACATTTTCATATTTAATTTAGATAAAAAACTATATAAGCATTAAAACATTTTCTCATTAACACTCATTCTCATGTCATGTTTGTAACACTTATTTTACACTAAATTCACCCATTTATTTAAATTTAATAAGAAAAAATTGATTCCATATTTAAAATCATCATAATTTTTATTATCAAATATTATCAATACATTTATTTTTCTAAAGTGAATTGTGAAAAAAATTAATGTAAATTATTTTTATTAAGGTAAAAAATGAGATTACTATGTGGTGAAACATATAATATATAGTTTATTAATGACAAAAACATACCCAAAATCAAATTTTCCTGAAATATTTAATAAATTATGAAATTATTCCCAAAATTTCTGATTTTTTTACAAATATTTTGATGAAAATGACATAAATAATTAAATTAAATAAATAAAAATATATTAAAAGTTCATTTCTAACATAACAATTCTTTAAGGTCTTGCGGATAGCGAAAGAAAATAGTTTCATTTATAAATACTATTTATTATGATAAATGATTTATTTTTATTATAATAATTTATCTTTAATTTTTAGAGATGATATAATTACATGAAATTCTTAATAAATGCTAATACAAGGAATATTTATTTAATAATGAAATAAAAATAAATTTCAATAAAAACATTAAAAGTGAATTAAACTGAATGAATTATTGTGTTTTGTTTTTTTCTAGATTAATAAATCATTATATATATCATTAAAATTAAGATATTTTAATTTCATTATTTTCATGATATTTTTTAATTATAATTAAATAAATCATGTCAAAATATTCATTAATTCAATTTTATTATAAATGATATTTTATTTATTAATTTAAAATTACAAAATCCAATATTATATAAATGGTTTTTTAAATATTATGAAATATCAATTATGTACCATTCAAGTACCAATTGTTCTTTATTAATGAATATATTGAACACTAAATAGTAACAACCACAGTTTCTATGGTTAATGTTAACGTAGTGTTTCCACACGTTACATGTGCTTGTGTTAGAAAATATTTTTTCAAAACTTTATATATTAATTTTAAAAATATGTATTTCAATTTATAATAAGGATTTATAAATTATATAAAATGGATTACTCTAATTTAGAATTAATGGATAAATTAAATTTTTTATGAAAAAATTGCTTTCCAAATGAAAACACAAAAGTGGAAAAAAAAATTGTGAAACATAGAAGTTAAGGAAAGAAATGTTTAATTTTTTTTTAATGTGTGTTAGAGGTGTGGGTCGACAATATAATGAATAAAAGTAATTAATTATCAAAAGTTTCACCACTTTTGGTATGATTTACCTCCCAATTGTTTAAAATTTTAGTATTTACAAGAACAACAATCCCCCTCAAATATAGAAATGTTGTGAGTCTCCTAACATCTTCACACCTCTCAAGACACTTGGATCATCAAAAACCTATAAAATTAACAACATAAATTCTTTATCATCATCATATATTACTTTTTTGAGATTAAATCAATGTTTTATTGAACACCTCAGTGGATACACGATGAAGAGAAAATGTTACTATAAAATCATTTTTATATAATTTCATTCACCACATACTCCAATTATTTTTATATAATGTTTATATAAAAACATCAGAATATTATATATAATGGAATTTTTTATTTTATGGTTATTACGTACAAACACAATAATTTTTCTCAAATGGGTTAGGAAATCATCATTTTTGTAATGTGAACTACCACCTAACCAACTGATGTCATTTGTTTATCAATTACCACCTTTTATATTGGTGAATAATGATGAAAATATTTCTTATATTTTAGATTTATGATTTTATTATTAAATTTATATTATTAGAAAACACATATATTAATTATTTCCGTTTTTTTGGTAATGTGATAAGGTTTATCGGGTGTACATTGGACTACCATATTATGGAGCGATGTGATTTGTTCATGCTTTTCATATAATATATTATGGATGGGATTAAGAAAATAATTTGTTATATTTAAAAATAAAATTATAATGTAATGGTAATATATAAAAATATAATAATTTACATCTACTATTTGAATATGATATGAAAATTGATGGAATTTTCATTCGTACATATGTCTTACCGTCTCCACGAATGGAATATTTATATTCTATCAGTAAATATTATAGATTATATTAAATACAATATAATGAATTTATATTACATTGATATAATGGTTTAAATTCATTATACTATTAAATAATTTTTTATTTAAGAGGGTCGATATTCATGTCAAAACGTATGCAAAAAAATAGATGGGTTATTACACAAAATGTAGCTTTATCATAGAATTGATAACAAACCATTAATAAAAGTCAAAATAAAATAGTATAAAATTATTAAAATAATAATATGGTTTTTTAATAAGTTATGAAATTTTTTAAAACCACTATATTTTATGTTAAATAATGTTTTACCAAATGGATGCATCAGTTATGTGTTTTTCTCTTCTGACATTTATTTTTGTGAGATATATGCCACATAGACAATTTATAATTGTTGTGTGATATATGTTCATCGAATGGATTTATTGTATGATTTTTAAAAATTAATCTATGGGGATTTAAATATCCATTTTATGTTTTCTAATTCTTATGATTTATGTATTAAAATTTTCCAAATATTAAAGTGATTTTTGTCTCAATTTTCCTACTCTGAGACATAGGTTTTATTAATCACCTATATTCTTTTATGAGTTATAAATACTATAAAATTACATGTTATATCATCAAAATAGTTATTTTAATTGTTTTATATGATTCAGTAAATTTTATTCTATCATTTTAATTATAGATCAATTATACAAAAGTGGAATGAGTTTTTTGTTATAATTACTTCTTTTATCTTGATTATTTATAATTATGATTCCAATGATGAAATATTATTATTTTTAACTCGTGAAAATAATGATTTTTATTATTATAAGGTTATTTTAGGAGAATACAATTTCACCTGTATTTTTTCTCACTTTATGTACTCAGTATTTCAGAAGAAGTTATTTATGAAGAATATTCTTTTTGATTGACAAATTTTTTCATCCAAATTATTTTTTTAAAATTATTTCAAAAAAGGTTATATTTTATTTTCAAAATTAAAAAATATTTTCGCATTATATTTTCCATTTTAAAAAAAATACACCATATATGTTTCTAAGCATATTTTCATAGAAAAGGATATTCAAAACATTTAATGTTTTAGAAATTGATTTTAAACTAATATTATTATAATTGTATTTAAATTAATCAATATAAAAAACAGTGATTTTTACTTGTTCCCCAATGAAGATATTGTTTAATGATGCAATACTTATTCTTTTTCTCTATGGACAATGATTATTTCATTTATATTTTCATGGATGTTTTAATTTCCATGGATTAATCCGGATTAAATGAGATTGTTATTTAACCTATTTCATTTAAAATGATTAATACTGTTTGAAAGTGATAATTATAGAAAATATGTTATTTCACTTGGTTAATCATGTTTCAATGGGATTGTTATGGAACCCATTTATTTTGCAATGATTAATCTTGTTTCAATTTCATTTTTGTTAAACCCATTTCATTTAAATGAGATAATCATGTCTTGAAAGGAATGAAGTTATTTTTATTGAGTTATGATCAAATCAATTCTCAATGTTATTTATTCTTGTTGGGGTTCGTGGACATTATATATTATGGGTCCTTCCAGATAGCGCATGGTGAGCCTATTATGGTATATATGATGGGTTCCCCCAGATAGTGATCACATGCATTGTGTAATGTTTATGTTCATCGGAGAATTGTATTTGATAGTGGATGTATCGTTATTCAAATTATATGGGTTCTATAATGGTTTTTAAATATATTTGTAAGTATATAATGGGATGATGTTCTATGATACCAATATGTATTATCTATTGTTTCTATTGGTTGATTGAGTTTCCTTTGATCAACGTTGATATAACATGGCTCGTGATTATTTGTTCCTAATAATTTTCCATTATAAATTCATTTTCCCCTATTTTCATTTTTGATGATCCCAGTATTGATGTGTTTGAAAATTCATATTTTTTACTTATTCTCTTTTATTATTTCATAATACACATTTCTTCTAATTATTCTCCATGATTCCATTCATTGGTTAATGCTTACATATTCCATTAATTAAAATTTTATCTCACACATATTATGATTCATTTTCACTATGTTATATAGAAATAATTTAAATGAATTTTGTCTTGAATGGATTTTATATAGATATTGATAATATATTCAGGTGACAAAAATATTGTATAAGTGGGAGAAATTTTCCTTTAATGTCATGTGAATTTATTATGTAGAAGTGTTTCCTATTTTATAAAACTCTAAATTGAAGTGGTCCTCAATTATTTGAGTGGTCTGACGTTTTCTTTGGATTTTGTAAGATATAGATAGAAAAAATAGGATCACCATTATCAGTATAAATGCCGGAAGTAACAATTTTATGATTTCAACAAAGGATATAGGTCTGTATGTCGTAGATTATTATAATTTGTATTAAAAGTCATCTTATATGACATTCTAGACTAGGTTGTGTTAATTTGAATTTAAATTAAGAGTTATGCATACCAAAATATAACTATAAGATTAAGGGTTATAATAAGTTAAAATCCACACACACATGATATTATGGTTTTTTTGTAGTAAAAAATTTTAGGTTATCAGTTAGATTTTTAGAAACAAATTGTTATATTGAGGTATTTGTAATAAATATGATCATCATGAAGTGATATTTTAGGAGTAATTAATTATCCTATTTATAAATGGATAACTTGTAATCTGGTAAAAATCCTGTCACATTTTGGTAAGGTTGTGGGGATTGATCCAATGATTAAAGGATGATAAGGGTTCTTTTCCAACCCTTGGCATACAGAATGTCTTGGAAAATTGAAATTTTTATAGATAATGATTATGTTTATTTTAGAATAATATGGGATTTTATTTAAGGAATAATGATTAAATTATCTTGGAGGAATATATGATCATGTTATTTTAATATTAGTGATTCAAAAATAGTTAGTAAACATTGGATGAATTTTAAGGATTCTAATTTATGGAATAATTTAACTTAAACTTTTTTTATTTATATTGAAGTTTTAATATTAATATATCATATGAAGGTATATTAATATTTAGAACATTTTTACAATTTTCAAACCATTTTCGTTTTGGTTAATGCTTAATGATAAGAGGAATATATTAGAATAATTTTTATGTTCTTATGGTCATTAAATTTTTATCTTTTCACTCCAGTCATAGAAAATACAACTTTAATAGATATTTCCTAGAACGAAATATTATATTTTGGGGAAATTTTATTAAATTATTATATTATACTCACTGGGTTTGTATATATAGATATCCTATAGTCTATATGGTAAGATAATTCATCAACATTAGGAAAAGGATCTTGAAAACAAAGTGTAATCCAATTACCAGCATCTCTAATGATATCATTGACCATATTAATTCCCCTTTTGTTTATGGCTTTGTGATTGATAAATTTAACTTCATCATTCATATTAGAGTTATCAATGATCTTGGTCAAACAATATCCTCATTTGTGCTTTATGTTGTTCATCCCTTCTTATAACATCACATCCCATCAATGATATCTTATATATAGACCTACTTATATATTATTAAATATAACCATCAATGATACCTATATATTATATCTAAAATATTTTTTAGAATCCCTTTTAAAATGTTGGTTTGTGGAAAATGTATCATCAATTTTCTGACCACTGATTTCCTTGATAAGGAAGAAACATCAAGGACATAATTGATTAAAGGATGGGAGGATAAAATATTCCCTAATTTTAAGAGTAGAAAATTGTCTTCAATAACATATAATCTGTGAGACTATGATTTTTAATATCTCTACAAACAATAAAAATTTAATCTTACAATATAATAAATATCAATGTTTATAAATAGCTTTTTTTTACATTCAATATAGAGGTTTACATAACAATAATATAATAATAATATTGTTATTTAACATTATAGTTATCACCTAACCCTTGGAATGGATGGTATGGACATTATTATCTAAATTTTGAAATTATGTTTTAAAAATTTACATATTAAGAAATATTTGGTTAGAAATTAATTATAAATTTAAGTAAATCTATTTTGAATATAAATTGTAATCATTTTTTGAAAAAACTATTTAAATGCACACATGTGTGTTTTAAACAAATAAAATAAATAAATTAAAATTAAAGGACTATATTAATAATATTTATATGTAATATATTTTGAATAATTCTCATCATTCATTCTTTTTTTGATCTATAGATAAAAAATCTACTTTTATGATTATAACCCAATTTTTTTCTAAAAATCAATTGTGTCAACTATTTTATAGCACAATTATTTTAAATATTATTTCATAAAAATCCATTATTTTTATTTTAAATAATAAACTTATTTTTTAAAATAATTATAGAAAATTTACCTTATGGTGAAATGCTTCTATTATTCTAAAAACATTAAAAAATTTATAGATACTGAAAAAAAAGAGAATTTTAATAGAAAACTGTCTTTTCTGCTAAATCATTTACAATCATATACTATATTTTGAATTTGGATTAAATTAAAATTAGGTAAATTTTATATCAATTAATAAAATTCATGAAATTAGAACTATTTTCATAATAAATTTAGATATTAAAATATAGTAAACTTTAGAACATTTTCACTTTAAAAAATGCGCTCTCTCATTATGTCTCTAAAATTAATTTTAAATTAAATTATTCTAATTAAGATATTTTCATTGATAATAATTTATTCAATATTTTTAATCATAATTAATCTTTATTAACAACTATTTTAAACATATTATTTAATAACAGACTAGTTTTAAAATAAATGTCAATTAATTTGATTAATTTAAATGAAAATTTTACTATGTGGATATAAGGTGTAAAAATGACCCAAAATTGTAAAAAAATATTTTGGGGACTTATTTTTACCCTTATGAAATTATTTTATAATTTTATGACTTTTTCGGTAAAAATTTCCATGAAATTTACCCATATAATAAGGTGGATGATGAAAAAGACCAAAAAATGTATAATTCTCAATTTTAATTTCTATAATGATTTTGGGGTTAGGTAGAAAATTTGATAGGATCATTTATAGAAATTTTTTATGAATATATATTATTTATTTTTAACATAATAATTTATGTTTAATATTTAGAGATGATATAATAACTTTTAATGCTTAAGAGATGAGAACTCCTATATTATTTAGTTAATAGTAAAATAAAATAAATGATATTAATACCATTAAAAGTTACCTAAATTGAATGAATTATTTTTTATGTTTATTTTAGATTAATATATCATGATCCTCCACTCTAAACCTAATATATTTTAATATAATTTTTTATTTAAATTTTTATATTCAAATTAAATGATTAAAGTCAACATACACATTACTGCTATTTTAAAATAAATGATATGTTTTTAACTAATTTAAAAATAATAAAAAATATATATTCTATAAAGTTATTTTTAAATATTAATAAATATCATTTTTGGTCCATTAATTCACTAAATATTCTTTCAGAATGAATATATTGGCCCCAAAATATTAAAAAACATACTTAGTGTAGTTAAGGTTAAATTGGTGTTTTCAAATATAACTTATGCTTGTGTTAAAAATTAATTTTTAATTATGATAGAAATTTCATTTAATAAATTTTTATTTGTTTTTTTTGAATAATTGAGTCTAAATTATAGTATTTTTCTGACTAAAAATATAGTCGTAATGGATATATTACTTAAGATAGAAATCTAGTGTCCCTAATGAAAAACCACAATGATAAAAATTGGGAATCAAAGAAGTTACAAAAGGAAATGTTTAAAATATGTGTAATAATTTTATTAGAGGTTTTTATTTACCAAATAATCCTCATAACCTATCAAATATAAATATTTAATCTACATTAGGTTCATTTGACCTCCCAATAGTGAATACTTTTTACTATTTACATTAATGTCACTCCCTAACTATAAAAAGGCACTAACAATACCAACTTCATAACACATATCATAGCATTTTTATTTTCAAAACCCATAAAAAATAACATCCCAAATTCCGTACCATTATACAATATACCTTATTTTTTCAAAAAAACATCCGTTCACAATTTTAGTGAGAATGTAAGGAGGTTATATAAAAAATAAGTAATGTTCTTCTCAAAGAGTTTTTATTTTATTTCTTTCTCCCAATCCTTCAACTATTTTTTATCATTATTATATAATTAACATATTTTATATTATATATTGATATATTTTTATGTTATGGCTATGAACTAAACCCACACACACTTATATCTAAAGGGTTATATAATCATAGTTCGTGTGTACGGAGTACCACTGCCTCGCGAATCAATGTCATTAGTTTATACATAACCACCATTAATGGTTTAGAATAATGATGAAAATACTATTTTTATATTAAATTTATAATATTATCTTTCTTATTTTATTTTTATATTACACATACCTTAATTCTTTCCATTTTATTGGAAAATGATAATGTCATTTGTGTGTATGGAGGACTACCACCTTTTGAAGCAATTGTATTCATTCACACTTTGCATGAAATATATTAAGGATGGGATTAGGGAATATATGTGATATATATGGAAATAATTATATTATAAAATTATTATATATAAATATATATATATATATATCAATATCTTCTCATTCATTAAATATAACAGGTATATGGATACATTGATCATGCAAACGTACGACCTACTGTCTCCATAAATGGTGAAATTAATTTCACATTACTATATATTTTGGACTAATATAAATAAATATATTCCTAATATATGTGATATTAATATAAATTTTTATATAATTTTAATTATTATACAATTACTAATATATCTATACCAAAAATAAAAAGTCAAATTAAATACAAAAAATATGTGGTTATTACCTAAAATGTAACATTAAGGTCAGATTATTATAAAAATGGGTAATAAAAGGTCATTATAAAATCATATATGATATTTAAAATATTAATGTGGTTATTTACTAAGTTAATTACTTAATTTAAATCACTATATATAGGGATAAATTGTGTTCGATGAAAATGACATGTGAGGTAACTATTTTTCTCATCTAACATTATTTCATTGAGATATATTCCATATTCAATACTGATTTTTCTTATGATTTGTATATACATACCATGAATATATTTCAAGACTATTATAAATAAATTTATGTTGCTTTACATATAATTTTGATTATATATCTTCCCTTCTATTAATAATTACAATGTTACAAATGCAGTAAGTGATCTTTATCTCAATTTCTATTCCTAGATAGGTATGTTATGTTATTCATCTATATTATTATTATTTTTCTATATACATACCCTTTACACACTATATTATAAATATATTTATGATAATGATATTTTAAGAATCATTTGTTGTTATTATTTCATATATATTAGGTGACAATGTTACATATGTGGTAAGATTTATTTGATTCAATCTCATTATATATCAGGATTGTTCATGATTATACTTTCAATGATGAATTATTATTGACTAGAACTAATGTAACTCCTGAAAATTATTCAAATATGTTTATTTTATGTGAAAAAAATGATTCCCATTATTTTCAAATATTTATTTACTCAACAGTTGAAAATGTTTTTTAATGAAAATCCACGTTTAGATTGACAAGTCATTGTTTCTAAGTCCATGTTTTCTAATAATATTTGAAAAAATGACAGAAAATTATTTTGGAAAAAAATATATTATTTAAATGTTTTTATGATTTAATTTTTTTTAAATAATTTCCTTTTTTCAATGTTTATTTCAATGAAAAATATTTTCAAAATATTTTATCTTTTAAAATGTGATTTTTGAAATGATAAGTATATTTACTTAAATAATTATTTTAATGATATTATAGTGGTATTCCCATTAATTATTATAAAAAACCTTATTTTTAATTATAATCCAATGGGGATATTTTTTAATGAAAACATAATTATTTTTTCCTTTGATGGATTAATATTGTTTCAATGATATTATTATGAAATCACTTCTTTTTCCATGGGTTAATCATGTTAAAATGATAATGTTATGTGTCCCATTTCTTTTTCATGGGTAAATAATGTTTCATAGATATTACAATTGATACTTTTTATATTACATGGGCAAATAATGTTTCAATGATATTTTATTAGGATCCCATTTCATTTCAATGGGTTAATCATTCTTTAATGAATTGTTATAGAACCAGTTTCATTTATATGGGATAATCATGTTCATAAAGGAAATATGATTTTTTAAAAGAGATATGATGAATTGATTTATGTGGGGGGTTTATTCATGTTGTGGGTTATGTACATTATAAATTATTTTTTTACTAAATTAGCACTTTGTGGGCTTGTTATATCATATTTGGTTGGTTCACCCAAATATCACAACTATAGATTGGTTAATTATTACATTTTCAAGAAATTATATTAGAATTTATCTATATGTTTATTCCAATTTATAAGGGTTATGTAAAGGTTTTCATAGTATTTATTTAATGGTTATATAAGATCATTATCAAAGATACTAATATGTTTTATCTTTGCTTTTTATGGTTGTGTGATGTATCATTTGATCAAGATTGATATCACATGTAACATCACTATTGATTCTTATAACAATTCATTTTAAATGGATTATGACAATTCTTCATGTTTGATGATCTAGGTATTGGTGGGTATTAATAGTATTATTTTATACTTTTTCATTATTATTATTCCATAATATACTTATTATATTCTTTATGCTTAATGATTACATTAATTTGATAACTCATATGTGTTCCATTATAATGATTTTTAGATCACTAATCAATTGTTTCCTTTTCCATAGGATACAATGAAATGGGTTTAATGAATTATATTGATAAATTAATTCATATGGATGATGATTATATCTTAATGTGAAGATGAAATGATGGGTTTTGTGGGATAAATTCTCATATATATTCATGTGAATTGATTATAGAGGAGTTTTTCTTAATAATCTATAACTGTAAACATAAAAATTAAAATAGTATATGAGTGCTAAAATTTTAGTTTTGATGTTTTGAGGTTTAGATGGAATAAATGGTTCACCAATAACAGCATCAAATCTAGAAATGTAATGTTTATGTTTTCAAAAAAGTATCTGAGAGTGAGGGTCTGAGGCTGTTATGCATGGAATCTACAGTACGTTTAGATAAAATTGGAGATTAATATTTTTTCATGTTATGTTATATTAATATTTATTTATACCAATAATACAATATGTTATTAAGGATTATCATAAGTTCAATGTCTAAAAATCCATATTTTAAGGGTTTAATTCGAAAATGTTTTGAGGTTATCAATGAAATTTTGGGATACATTCTATTAGTTTGAGGTATGTATAAACCGTATGACCAATTTGAACTAATATTAGAGAAGAAAATTATTTCTTATTCCAAAAAATGAAAACCTATGTTCTGGGGGGCAACCCATCGTATCAACAATTTAGTATAGAATGATCCCTTGACTAAAGTATGATAATTGGTCTCACACCTACCACTGGCCGACAAGATATATACGTTAACATGACATTTTTACAAGTAAAGATATTATTTATTCAAAATCATGTATGATTTTATTTGAGGAATAATGGTTTGATTACCAAGGAATAATATTCCATCAAATATATTCAATAACTAAACTCCAAACATATTCAGGAAAATCATGATGAATTTTCAAGATAGTTATTTGTTAAATTATTTTGATTGAACTCTTGGTGTTGCTGTTTTATTTTTACTATTACATTATCATATGAATTTTTATTCATTTTGGGAATTATCATAGCATTTTACAACCATTTTGTTTTGTATAATGTTTACAAACAAGAGGAATATCTTGTTATCCCTTTTATGGTTATATGGGTGTGAAATATCAATTTCAGTGGTATGGGTATGGAAAATTAATATTGAATACACATTAACTAGATTAAAATAGGATATTGGTTTCTGAATATATGAATGGGTTATATTTTAATCAACATGTATGTATATTTCCATATTCTCTTTGTCAATATGGTAAGATAATTTTTCAACTCTAGGAAAAGGAACCTGAAACAAATCATCATATTATTATCATCTTTGAGGGTATCGGTAACCATTTTCCTTACTATTGGATTTATGGTTTTTTTTAAAAAAATATCTTGATCAGTAACTTTATAGTTATTGATGATCATGGTCACTCTAAACCCTTATTCAGGCATTAATTTTTTCTTCCATGCTCATATATTCACTTACCACAAATGATCTCTACCATAGAGACATAGTTATGTGTTATTCCATATGTCCCTTTTAAATTCCATTCAAATTTACTAAGAAATTTTTTTAGTAACTATTTTATTATATGGTTTTACAATGTATGTATTTTCAAATTTCCAACCTTTTATTACATAGATAAATTTTAAATTACAAGGACATATTTTTTTAAGGGGGGGGGGGGGGTGGGTTTTAACATCATGATATCTTGAAATAAGAAAATTTTATTTGGTAGTGTAAAGGAAATAAAAAATATAATTTATATTTAACTATAAGAAGAACTCAATTTATTATACAATTCATGAAACAATTATTTTCTTATATAGTCTCCATTACATGAAAAATCGTGATTTACCAAACAACAATATACTGTTACCATTAGTATTTAACATTATAGTTATCTCCTTACCATTTGACTAGTAGGCATAGGAATTACTAACTATATTATCAAAATATTGTGATACATGAATATATATTTAATTCTTCGGTGAAAAATATATTATATAATGAAATAAAAGTGTTTGGAAAATACAAGATAACCATTTTATAAAAAAATATATAAATGTAGAAAAGTGTGTTTGATTACAATAAGATAAAAAATCATTACTTTTAAATTTCATTTTTGAAATTAATATATAATATGTTAAATATAATGTTTAACATTCATCCATTACATTTTCGTTAAAATAGATAAAAATTAATCCATTTTCCACCTGAAACTCATATTGTTTTTAAAAAGAAATCATTCTTCCATTTTGGGTGTGCTTTTTTTAAAAAAATATTTAAAATTTCATAATTTTAATTTGATGAAAATGAAATAATAATACAAAAATATTCTTATGGTGAATTTATATCCTTTTTATGAATTGATTCAATTTATTATGAATATAGAAAAAATATTTAATTTTAATTGAAAACTCTCAATTCACAAAATTATTTTACAACCTTGAATTATTTTTTGAATAAAATTTTAAGATTAATTAATTAATATGAATATAAATAATTATACTTCAGTTCATTATAAAAAATATCTAGTTAAATTTAGATTTAAAATTTTAATAAACTCATCATCATTTTCACTTTAAAAACTGTCTCCCTCATCATGTTTATTGAAATAATTTTAAACTACATTCGTTGAATTGTGTTACATAAAACGGGAAAAATGGATTCCTTTTGTAATCATAATAATTTATATTATATAATATTGTCATCTTAATTTTGTATCAAAGTTATTAGTGAAAACAATAAATGTTATTTATAGAGAATAAGGTAAATCCAATTTTTCTTATGGATCAAACATAGAATATAATATTTTAAAATAACCAACACATGTCAAAAACCAATTATATTGTTATAATTAGATGCTTATTACCTTATTATCAATATTTAACTATATTTTTGACAATTTTCAATGAAACTAATGCATATAATAAGTTAATGAAAAGTGGAAATTGTATACCTTTATCCCTTTTATATTATATAGAAGTTTTGGAAAAGGTAAAATACTATATATCATTTTATGTAGTTTTATTTTCTAATATAAATGTTTCATTGTTATCATAATAAAATATAATTATTTTTTATACGTGATATATTTACATTAAATTATTAAGAAATATTGTCACAATGTTTTTTAGTAAGTAATTATGTAAAATAAATTACACCAAAAATTAAAGGTTATGTAAATATAATGATATATTTTGTTTAATTATTATTTTTAGATTAGTACATCAATGAATCACACATTAAAGTTAATATATTTTTATTTTATTATTTTCATTATATATTTTATTTCAAATTAAACCAATAATATCAAAATTGACTTTAGTGTTATTTTATATAAACTAATATTTCATTAATAAATTTAAAATTACTAAAAAATACTCACCTATATGAAGTCATTTGTAAATATTAATTAATATAAATTATGTTACCTTTATGGACCAATGTTCCTTCAATAATGAATATATAGAACCCTGAAGAGTAAATAACTTTTTTTCATATTTAAGGACAATGTAGTGTTTTCTCGTATTAAATGCTTTTGTGTTAAAAATTAATTTATGACAAAGAACATATTTTAATTAGATAAATTGGGATTTTATTTCTATAATAATTTGGTATATATTTTATAATAATATTCTTTTAATTTAGTCTTAATGGATAAATTTCTTATATTATAAAATTTCGTTCCATAATGAGAAACCAAAATGGTAAAAATTGTGAAACAAAGAAGTTAGGGAATGAATTAATCAAAACCAATGTTATAATATGTTTTTATCTTGTGTATATACCATATAATACCTCAAATACATAAAATATCAATTATAGAGTCATGTTAGTTATGAATTACATCAAAATATGGAATATTTTTAGTATTTAAAAGAATGAAACTCCTCATAAACTATAAAAGGAACTCACTCTCTCCACTTCTTCACACCTATCGAGCATTTTGGATCACCCATACCCAACACATATTACTTACCATATTCTATACCGAAATACTATCATAAATATTTGGTCACAAAGCAAAAACATCATGGTTTTAGATCAATCATAATTATGATTCCCGAAGAAGAGGTAATATTCTTCCAAAAGATTTTTTTTAAAATTTTTTCTCTATATATTTAAATTATATTCTTAAAATGATTATATAATGAAATAAAAACATTTCCTAAACTAATATGTTTTTTTCTTAATTTTAATAAATAAAACAATGCTCAATTCCATTAAATGGGTTACTAAATCATCATTCATGTGTATAGAGGAGTACTAGGTCATAGACCGATAATATTCATTTATCCAACACCACCTGTCAAGGAAGAGAATGATTATTGAAATTATATATATATGAGAAATTTATGAAATATTATTATTATTATTATTATATTTTAATAATAATAAAATAAAAACCCACTGTCTAACTATTTTTTGGGAATACAATAATATCATTCATATGTATAGAGGACTACCACTATGCGATGTGATATTATTCACCCGGCCGTTAAATGGAATGAGTTATGGAATGGTTTAAGAAAAATATGTGATATGTATGATAAAAATTTATTTTAAAATTGTTAAATATATATATATATATATATATAAAACTTTTACTTCTCCTTTATTCAGCACAATATGGTAATGGAAGCATAATTCTTGAATATATACGTGCTACCTTCTTCAGGAATTGTGTCTTTCATTTCCTATAACTAATATAATGGACTAATATAAATAAATATGTACTAATAAATATTATATGCATATAATGGTTTAAATTATAGAGATTATGAAACAATTATTGATGTAAGAAGATAAAAAATATCAACTTAAATGTTACACGAAAAAAGAGGAAATTATACGATACGTAAAATTAAACAAGGAATTGTTAATGAATCGGTAGCAAAAGGACATAAGAAAACCATTATTGATATAAAAAATATTAATATGGATATTTAACAAGTTTATAACTTTTTAAAGACAACGATACATGAGTTTAAATCAAGAACAACTAAAATAAATCTTGATGTAAGGGTTTTTCTCATGTCACATTTATTTCTATTAGATATATGACATATTTAGAACTTATTGTTATTGTGTAGCATATATACATCCCATAAATTTATTATATAAATATTATAAATAATTGTATGTGTGCCTGCATATCCTTTAAGGATATATCTTTCATGGGATGTACGGTTTCAATGTTACCAAATTGTTAAATGATTTTCGTCTCAATCTTCATTCTCAAAGACAGGTTATATCTTCTATACCTATCTTATTTTCTAAGGTGTATATACTTCACTTTAACATTTTTTTTGTAGAAATTATATTTTTTTATATTTAAAATTTAATTTAATATTATAATTTCTTGTGGATTACAGATTAATGTTAAAAATGTTGTAAGAGTCTATAGTTACAATCAAACTATTTATCAGGAAATGTTCATGATTATGCTTCCAATAATTAAATATTTCTATATATCAATGAATTAAATATGAATATTATTCTTTTCTGTTTGTTTCATGAGAATAAATTTTTACCCTCAACTTCCTCTTTTTATGATGTCAATATTTTAAAAAATTATAATAATGAAAAATCATCTTTTTGTTCATAAAATATTTTTCAACGTTTTCTAAAAATATTTAAGAAAAATTAAATAGTTTTTTTGCAAAGATGAAAGTATATTAAATTTATGAAAAAATTTATAAAAATATTAAAACATACCTTATATTTTTCCATTTTTTTTCATGTAATATTATATTAAAATTATTATATGTTATAAAATGTGATTTTCAAAATTAAATAAATGTTTTCTTGAAGAATTGTTTCAGTGAAATTTTAATTTGATTCAAAATCAATTGCATTAACAACCATTTTTTAAATTATCCTCTAATGGGGAAATTGTTTGATGATTCAAACCATAATCATTCTCTAAATGGATTAATATTGTTTCGATGATATTTTTTTGGAACCCATTTCTTTTCATTGGGTTAATATTTTTTCAGTGAGATTTTTAGGAAACCCATTTCATTTCCATGGGTTGATCATGTTCCAAAATGTTTTTTATTGAAAAAAATTACTTTATAATGTTTAATCATTTTTAAATATTATTTTTACAGTCTCCTTTTTTCCGACCTTTATATAATGTTTCAAATATATTTTTATAGAACCCATTTCTATTCCATGGATTAATCATATTTAAAAAGGAGTACATTTTATTTCAATGTATTATGGTGAAATTATTAATATATTTGATTTATCCATGTTTTGGTTCGGGTAAATTATAAATGATGATTTCATCCATATATATTTGGGTATTTCTGTTATATATTAGGTGATTGGTATACCCATATATCAGTCCAGTGCATTGGTAACGATTATATTTTTCGAAGAATTATATGGGAAATTGGACATGTAGTCAATCCATTTTGCAAGGGTTTTTATGGGTTTGATAAGATGTTGTTTCAGGATAATAATATGTTTTATCTATGATTTATATATATTATTGATTTTTTAATTGATCATTACTGATATCTCATAGAAAAATAATTGTTAATTGTTTGGACTTTTCCTTTTTCATTTATTATTTCCATGATTTCTTGTTTATGATCAAGGTGTTTAAGTTTATGAATACTTGTATTTCATACTCAGGTACATTGATTATGTCATCATACCCTTATTCTCAACTTCTTATCACTTACAGATTTCTTTTGTTAATGTATAAATTTACACATGTGGATAATTTTAGACCACTCCTATTATGTCTAAATTTTCCCCAGGTTATAATGAAATAGATTGAATAAAATATGTTTAGAATTTTTTTATTATAGATAATAATGGAATATTTTCTTGAAAAGGAATAGATGGGTTGAGTGGGAGAACTAATCATTTTATGTCATTTAAATTTTTTATGTCTGGGTTTTTTCAAATTATCTATAAAATTAATCCTTAAAGGTTCTCAATGATGTAAGTGATGTTGGATCGGGTTATACCAAATAAACAAAAGAGGGGGATGAATTGTGTCATTTACAAAAAAAATTTGAGATCGTGATCAGTCCTTTTAACATTATCAGAAAGATTAAATAGTGGAAAAAAATAGAAAAGGAAGCATGATGTATATTGGTTGGGGGAACCGAAGGCCCCTATTCCACTCCACCAATGCTCTACTCCACGATCTTGGTGATTTTCAATATCTAGTCCTCTAATAAATAGATTGTTCCACAACTGTGTGCAGGAAGTTCACACCTTTACAAATTTATAACAAAATAGATCCTTTTGGTTCATACAAATAACTGAATAAAAAACTTAGTATAAAAAGCCAATCAGTCAAAGTAAAATTGTATTTGTTCATTATATACATTCTGGTTGTTATTCACAATCGCAATAGCACGCGATTGACAGTTGGTGGATCATCACCTTTATATAAAATAATCTTAAAATATAAGTAGATTTGTGTCGATATGGTTTCAGTAGAATGTGAAATGAATTCTAAATCTTCGACAACAGTAGATCCACAAAAGATATTCGATGTAGATTTGGTGAATCTTCAATGTGTTTGTTCTTCTTCTTCATAAAATAGAGATTTTTCACTATTAGGAACAACGGATTCTTGATTTCATAATTATATTTCCCTATAATAATATAGTCATGAAAACAAAAAAGTCTTGTGACCGATGATTCACCTCTCTCTATTTTATAAAAAATAATACATATAAATATATAACAAATACAACTGTTATCTCTATAAATTTTGAACCAAAAAAGTCACCTTCATACCCACAATATGTAAATGTTTGAATAACTGAGATTTTATAACACCCCTTAATATTCACCATTAAAATCACCTCTTAAATCGATAATTTGAATCTCTAATAAACTACTTTGATTTCATTAAAGACATGCTTTAGATTTGGGTTTTTAACCTGGCTTGAAATCCACCTAAAAATCTGCCTAAAGAACATTGATCTATAAAATCGTAATTGAAATATCTAATGTCAAACATATGGTTTAACTTCATAGCATACATTCTCTGAACGTATGGTTCACAACATAAGGACGACATCATATGATTGATGAACCATACTTTTATATTCATCTTTCAAATGTAAGGTTGTTCATAAAAGTAAGGTTGATGAACCATTCTTTTATCTTCAACTATTAAACATATATTTGTTCATAAAATTAAGGTTGATGAACTATAACACCCCAAGCTTCTATGTTACGCTTCTCGTTGAATAATGTGGTAGCGTGTGTTGTACGCAACACCGAGTTCTAACACACCATAACCAATCAAACTAGCTGTTATGAATAGTAATACCTACTTTTTGAAATTATATATATTTTATATCTCAAAATGGACTTCATTTTTGGATTCTAAATATCGAATTTATCCTAAGGTGAAATTTTGGTGCTTTTCGGATAACTTTAATATTTTGATGAATAGTGAAAATTACTAAATTTTAATTAAAAACAACTTTTTTAATCAAAATAATTAATAGTGATAAATTATGAATTTGAGTTGTTTTAAAGTATATATAGAATATATTTTTACCATTTAATATAATTTTGATCATTGGACATAATTTTACAATTAAATCGGACATAAACAAGTGTCAATCTTTTGATAGTTATTGTCTCTTAAAAACACACTTTTTGTTTTAACAACGGGTATTAATTTTAAATTAATTTCTGCCACTTCTGTGTTCTGAATTTTGAAAAATGGATTCCATATTTGGAATTAGGATGTTCAAATTGTGTAAATAGTTAACTTTTATTTTTAGACATTTTAAATAATTACTGCGGTAAATATTTTATTTACCATGGTTAAGGGTAAATCCGGTAAATAAGGGTTAAAAAATAATATTATAATAATACTAAATAACCCTAAAACGTTTCCTAGCCTTATTTGATGATACATGTTCGACTATAGTCATCTTTTGGTCGATTTTGGGACCCCATGGTGCCACTTGTAGGTGATAGGGACACTTTATTTTAATTAAATTAAAATGAATACAAAAATGACAAAAGCATATATCTTTTAGAAAAACAATTTTTACATAGGGTTATATATGTTGTATTTTTGACTATAAATATTAATTAGAAGTCTAAAAATATTTCCTACATAGTTTTATTTTATTTATAATTTTTATACATTAAATAAGTTAATTTTTTTAGGACACAATGATGATGAAGTAATTACTATAATAGTGAAAAATTAAAATAATTGATATTATAAATTCCCAAATAAATATAATATGAAACTTTTAATGAATTAAACTAATAATCTAGGATAATATGATATATTAGGATTTAATTAATTGACTTTGTTTGAAGTATCAATCTGTTATGTGTTTCACAAAAAAACAACTATTGAATAGTGTCAAAATTGACATAAAAGAGTTCTTAAAACAAATATTATATTATTAAATGAAATTAAATTCCTAAAAATCTAAGGTTCGGCAAAGATACTTATATCATGATAGGTTCATCATTAATGGACCACTTGGGGGTCTCTTGGATTTATATATTAAGTTTATTAACCATATTATATAAAAATAAAAAGAGACAGTGTAAAAGTGAAACTAATTAACTTAGAGTTAATACTTAATGATAAGGTTAATATAATGACCCAAACCTGTCTAAATTCTATTGGTTGAGTTTTTTCCCACCCATCCCCACCTTAAACTTTAAATAATCAACTTTGGAGCCATTATAAACCGAATATGAATTTATTATAAACTAATATTTCTAGCTTTTCCAAAAGTGCCCCTCACCCATCTTATAAAAGGTCACTCCTCCTTCTCATTTCCTCACACCTTCAAAACCTTTTGGTTCGGCCAAACTCTGACCAAATACTCTCCCAAATTCCCTCACTACAACCTAAAGGCCGTAGTTTGATCAGAAAGACATCCTAAGGAGCCATTTTGATCAAATCAATAGGAAGAAACAGAAGAAGAGGGAATGATTTCACCACCCTTTTCCAAGATCCTTTCCACTTCCACTTCTTCTTCCTTAGTTGTTACCATTCTAAAATAATAAATCCAGTATCATATATAAACAATGATGTTATTATAAATATGGTACAACCATATTCAGTATTCTATCCACCCTTTGAATAACATGTCACCATACGTGCGTACGTACGGCTTACCGTCTCCACGTCGTGGTGTAATTGTTATTCAATATATTATTATTTGGATGGGTATAATAATGATGTGTAACTCAAGTAAATAATAAATATAACAGGTTAATTATTCTGTATATATGATATACAATCCATTTATATATTATTTTAATATCAAAAGAATGATATTGTCGCTCGTGCGTACGTACAGACTACCGTCTCCACGAATGCGATGATATTCATTCTCCATCGTATCCATTCCAGTATAATTATCATTTGATGATTTAAAAATGATGTTTAAGGAATTTATATCATTCTGGATATTAATAATATACAACCTATCTATTACAAACATGGCTTAAGTAACAAAACATATAAAATAAAATGAGTAAGTTAACACCCGAAAAAATTATAATAATAAGATATTATTAACAAAGCAAAGTTAAAAGATCATATATGATATCATATTAATATATATGATTATTGTATAATTTAATAACAATTATTTCACTATTATACAGGAGTTTAACCTACCCCAACCAAGGAAAAGTACAAGGTAAGGGTGATTTCACAATCTCTTCATTATCCGAGGTTCTTTATACGTAATAATCTAATGGGATCTCTTTATCATCCACATCTATGTTTCTTAAAAATGCATTTCAAAACATTTTTACTATTTAAAAGAATATGGGTTAAAGTCATTTATATTCTTGTTTGACTTTTTATAAGAGTTTTATAAAGGAATCTTTCCGTCGTTTTCCAAACAAGGTGCTTTTTAACCTTTTCGACAGAATTAAGGTAATAATGTTTTTTAACTTATATGGCTGGTGCGTTTATTTTCCACCTTTATAAAATCGTCAAAGCTTACCTTACAAGATTATAATAATATTTTTAAAGAAAATGATTTATTTTATATGGCTCTTAAATGATTTCAAAATAAAAAGAGATATTTCTCTAAAAAGAGTTTTGATTTCATCTATGTCAACATCCTTTGATGGATTTTACGCTTATTTGAAGTTGATTTATTATGATACAAAACTTCTATATTGTATTGAAGGTTTTGTGATATGTTTGACTGTGGATGTGCTATTTTTATACCATTAATAGTTTATGGTGAATGTATTGATATTTCGTATGCTAATTTTAATACGAATGTTTATGTTAATTTTAAACCTTTTCATGTGGGAATGCATTGGACTTAATATGTGACGGGTGGAGCCCTCTATAGCTCCTCGATGCATCGGTGGGTCTCATGAGACAATCTACTGTCTTGGCACAAGGCCTTGGAAAAATCTTATTTGTAGTCTTGGAACAAGGCCTTGGCTATGTGATTATGATAGTCTGGAATTATGCATTCCATCATTATGAAAGTGGTCAATGATTTTGAATGTGATTATTCGATTAGTAGAATATCCATGTGAATAAGTCAATGGCATTATTTAATTTTATTTATGCCATAATATGTTGAATGTTCATATTTGAAAGACTTTTGTTTTAGTTATACATTCCCTTAAATGTTTATTCTTATTTATGAATGTTTCCGCTATATTGTTTTCCATTCTGGGCATTTGAGCTCACCCATTTTCTATGTTTTATTTTTCCGAGGAAGTGAATAAGTAAATTATGAATGACCTGCAGAGATATTATGAGGGGTTAATAGTGTGGACTATGGAGACAATATGTTGTTGTAGTAGTTTTTCACATTATGATGTAATGTAAAACTTTAGGAATATATCTAGTGTTTCCAAGGCTACTAAACAAATCGGTCTTTCGAGATTTGATCTTTCTTGTGATCATGAAAATGTTATGTAATAATGCACCGAATCTATGTAACTTGGGTTGTGGCGTTACAGTTGGTATCAGAAGATGTTTAGTACAAGCCTTGGAAGCTATATTTCGATAAACTCTGATTAGAGCACGTAGACCTAAGATGAACTTTGAGGATTAGTATAGAAGAACTTCTTAGAATTTGGGTATTGTAGAGATTTTGTGAGTTTTTTGAGCAATACATCCCTATCTGGATATGAGCAGGTAGAGGCGGCTCTGGCACAGATGTACCTAGGGGTAAAACCCGAAAACACCGCTTTGAGCTAGACTCGAATGGGAACTGGTGCACGACAATGGGCCTTGTTGCATTCTTGGTTACGACACTCCTGGGGGATATGCTTAGGATAACTCTCATTTTCATTACAAATCATTATGAAGGGTTTATGAGTATATACTTCCTCAAAGAAAACATTCATATGATTATGGATTATATCCATAAATAGTTCAATTTATGTTAAGTGTTTTATAAATATGGGATTTTGTATTTTGATTCATAAACTGATCTAGTTTTTGCTATTGTTTAGAAATGGAGCCTAGTGGAAGAAATGGAAACTGTATCAATGCACGCACTCCATGTAGGGATTTCCCTCCTACTCAAGATAATTATAGTGGAGCTGGTGATGCAACTGGTTCCAATCATCTAATCACCATACTGGGACAACTTACTCAGGTTATGAATAATAACCTTACCCATATGGAGCAGCCTGATCCACAGCGTGGAGGATCAATGTTAGATCGATTCATGAGGAAACAACCACCAACGTTCAATGGGAGTACAAATCCCATTGTAGCTGAGCAATGGATAAATTTCCTAGAGAAAATTTTTCAGGCTTTGGGGAGCAGTGAAAGGGAAAAAGTTATCATGGCAGATTACCACCTCAATGGAGATACTGATCAATGGTGGTCATTGATTCAAAACAAGAAGGAAGATGATGAAGTATCAAATATGGAATGGAGGGAGTTAAAAGATTTGTTTTTAGAAAAATACTTTCCTCGCGACCATCGAGCAGATATAGAAAGGCAATTTCTGAGTCTGAGACAGAAGGAGGGTGAGAATGTCGCAAAGTATGAGGCTAACTTTACAAGGTTATCAACGTATGCTGGAGATTATATACATAACCCAGTAAGTATGATTGATCATTTCTTTGATGGGTTAAAACCATTTCTTCATCGAGCATTAGTCTTACAATCCTTTTCGTCGTACGAAGACAATGTCTCATGTGCTATCAAGACCGAAAAGGAATTCTCTAAGTCTTATGACTTTAAAGAAAAGAAAGAGAAGAAGAGACCTGCTGATCAATCTGGGAATGGAAATAAGGGGAAGAAGGGAAAGGTTGAATATCCATCCTGTGGTAAATGCGGGAAGAAACACCCTGGTACTTGCTTGAAGGGAATGGGAGTCTGTTACAAGTGTGGAGAAAAAGTCCAGCAAGCTCGTGATTGCAAGGGGAAGAAGGAAGCTGCCAATTTTCAGTACTACAATTGCAGGGAGATGGGACATTATGCAAATGAAGTTCCCAAACGTCAGGAGAACATTCCTCAGAAAAGGCCAAGAGATCAAGGCCATGCTTATGCTATCACTACTACTGAGGTAGATGTTCAGAAAGACGCGGTGGCTGGTAATGTAATAGTTTCATCAAGTTTAGAAAATTCATTATTTGATTCTGGGTCATCGCATTGTTTCATATCGTCCCAATTTTCTATGAAAATTAGATATTTCCAATTTGATTTAACAAGGGAGTTTTCAGTTAAAACTCCTAAGGGATGTATCATTGCAACAAATTTTTGTGAATCAATCCCCATTAGAGCACATAAATGTTCTTTATATGCTGATCTCATCGTTATACTTATGATTTAGTTTGATATAATCCTCAGTATAGACTGGATTTCGGACTATGATGCGAAGATTTATTGTAAGAAGAAAGAGGTTACGATTCTTGATGATAATGATAAGGAACACCTTATCTTTAGAGCAGAATCGTCACCACCTAATTCTTATTTAGATCCACCCCCTGTAGCTCAACTAAATTAAATTATTGGGGAGGAAGAGAATGAAATAACTATGGGTAAGGAAAGGAATGTTCAAATAGAGGATGTACCTGTTGTGAATGAATTTGTAGATGTATTTCTGGATGATTTACCTTCACATCCTCTAGAATGAGAAGTTGAGTTTTCCATTGATTTAATTCCTGGATCAAGGCCTATATCGAAGACCCCTTATAGAATGGCCACTGTAGAGTTAGTCGAACTAAAGAAACAACTAGAGGAATTGAGTAATAAAGGATTTATTCGCCCTAGTGTTTCTCCATGGGGAGCCCCTGTTCTTTTTGTTAAAAAGGAAGATGGATCTATGAGGTTATGTATCGACTACAGGGAGATCAATGATATAACGATAAGGAACAATTATCCCCTACCTCACATTGATGATTTATTTGACCAAATTCATGTAGCTCAATACTTTTCAAAGATTGACCTTCGATCTGGATACCATCAGTTGTGTGTGAAGAAGGAAGACATTCCGAAGACAGCATTTCGAACCAGGTATGGGCATTACGAGTTTACTATAATGCCTTTTGGATTGACTAATGCACCCTCTGTATTCATGGATCTGATGAATAGAGTTTTCTAGGAGTATCTAGATGAATTTGTGGTGGTATTTATTGATGATATCTTGGTATAATCCAAAAGCTACGAAGACCATGAAAATCACTTGCGCATTATCCTGAAGACTCTAAGAAGACATGAATTATATGGGAAGTTTAGCACGTGTGAATTCTGGATTCATGAGATTTCTTTTCTTGGCCATATTGTCTCTAAAGATGGAATCTCTGTTGATCCTTCTAAGACCAAGGCAATCAATGAATGGCCAGCACCTACGATTATAACTGAGGTACGCAGTTTTATTGGTTTTGCAGGTTATTATCGACAATTTGTCCAGAATTTTTCCCGATTGGCTAACCCATTAATGAAGCTCACACGTAAAGGGGTTAAATTTTTTTGGACAAAAGAGTGTGAAGAATGTTTATAAGAACTGAAGATAATATTAGTCAATGCTCATATATTGACTCTATCATCGGGGAATGATGGGTTCATTATTTATAGTGATGCATCGAAGAAAGGACTTTGTTGTGTCCTTATGAAGAATGATAGGGTTATTGTCTATGCATCACGACAGTTGACAAATCATGAACAAAGCTATCCTACTCATGATCTCGAGTTAGCATCTTTGATCTTTTCTTTGATGATATGGAGGCACTACCTCTATGGTGAAAAATGTGAGATTTATACTGATCACAAGAGTTTGAAGTATATTTTCTCACAAAAAGAAATCAACATGAGGAAAAGGATATGGCTTGAATTACTCAAGGATTATGATTGCACGATACACTACCACCCAAGGAAGGCAAACAAGGTGGCAGATGCTTTGAGCCGAAAAGACCATGGCGTTTTGAATGTGATGAGAATTGAAAGAGATCCAATTTTTATGGATATAGTGAAGATGGACATGGGAATAACTAGGGAAGGTGAAACATCAATTCTTTTTCAAATGGTTGCCAAAAAATCTTTAGTAGAAAGGATTAAGAGTTCTCAGAACGATGATGATGAATTTCTAAAGAAGATTAAAGATGTGAATGATGGGAGACTGAGAGACTTTGTGTATGAAGATGGAATTTTCAAATTTGGGAAGAGACTTTGTGTTCACGATTTACCTGATCTAAAAAGGGAATTGTTGGATGATGCTCATAGTTCCAATTTTTTTATACACCCTAGGAGCACCAAAATGTATAGAGATTTGAAGGAACATTTTTGGTGGGACAACATGAAGAGTGAGATTGCTGATTTTGGGTCAGGATGTATGGTTTGTCAACAAGTGAAAGCTGGAATGCAACAGCCTGGAGGAGTCATGCAACCTCTTCCCATACCAGAGTGGAAATGTGACAATATTACGATGGACTTTGTCATGGGACTACCAAAGACTCCTAGAAGGAACGATGCAATATGGGTTATTGTTGATCGTCTTACCAAGTCAGCACATTTTCTTGCTATAAGAGAAGATCTACCACTAGAACATCTAGCAAGACTATATATTAATGAAGTTGTGAGACTTCATGGAGTACCCCTATCGATTGTTTCTGATCGTGATCCCTGTTTTACTTCAAGATTATGGAAAAGTCTTTAGAAATCCTTGGATAATGAACTTAATTTGAGAACTTCTTACAACCCTCAGACAGACGGACAATCAGAACGGACTATTCAAACCTTAGAATACATGTTGAGATCTTGCTCACATGACTTTCAGGTTATGTGGGATCAGTATTTACCTCTGGTAGAATTTTCCTATAACAATAGCTTCCATTCAGGTATTCAGATGGCACCATATGAAGCGTTATACGGAAAGTGATGTCTCACACCAACCTGTTGGGATGGCGTCGGTGAAAGAAAACTTGTAGGTCCAGAACTGGTGGAGGAAACGATGGAAAAGGTGAAGGTAATCCAAAATCACATCAAAGCAGCTCAAAGTAGGCAGAAGAGCTATGCTGATAATCGAAGGAAGGATTTGGAATTTCAAGTTGGTGATCATGTTTTCCTAAAGGTATCTCCATGGAAGGGAGTCATACGTTTTGGTAAGAAAGGTAAATTGAGTCCCAGGTACATCGGACCTTTTGAAATTCTAGAACGAATTGGGGTTGTAGCTTGCCGATTGGCAATGCCACCAAGTCTCTCCAAAGTTCACGATGTGTTCCACGTATCTCTGTTAAGGAAATACATGTCTGACCCAACGCATGTACTCACCTATGAAGAATTAGAACTGGAACCTGATATGTCTTATTGCGAAGATCCCGTCAAGATTCTTGATACGAGAGAACAAGTGCTGAGAAACCGGACGACGTGTCTGGTAAAAGTTTTGAGGAGAAACCATAAGATGGAAGAGGCAACGTGGGAACCCAAGGAACTTATAATGAAGAACCGCCCGACTCTTTTCATGTGATAAGTATTCTAGAAATTTCGAGGACGAAATTATTTGATGGAGGGGAGAATGTAACACCCTATGCTTCTACGGTATGCTTCTCTTTGAATAATGTGATAGCATATGTTGTATGCAACACCAAGTTCTAACACACCATAACCAATCAAACTAGCCGTTATGAATATTAATACCAACATTTTGAAATTATATATATTTTATATTTTAAAATGGACTTCATTTTTGGATTCTAAATATCGAATTTAGCCTAAGGTGAAATTTTGGTACTTTTCGGATAACTTTAATATTTTGATGAATAGTGAAAATTACAAAATTTTAAATAAAAACTACTTTTTAAATCAAAATAATTAATAGTGATAAATTATGAATTTTAGTGGTTTTAAAGTATATTTAGAAGATTTTTTTACCATTTAATATAATTTTGGTCATTGGACATAATTTTACAATTAAACCGGACATAAACAAGTGCCAATCTTTTGATAGTTATTGTCTCTTAAAAACACGCTTTTTGTTTTAACAACGGGAATTAATTTTAAATTAATTTCTGCCACTTCTGTGTTTCGAATTTTGAAAAATAGATTCCATATTTGGAATTAGGATGTTCAAATTTTTTAAATAGGTAACTTTTATTTTTATACATTTTGAATAATTACTGCGGTAAATATTTTATTTACCATGGTTAAGGGTAAATCCGGTAAATAAGGGTTAACAAATAATATTATAATAAAACTAAATTACCCTAAAATGTGTCCTAAACTTATTGGTTGACACATGTTCTACCATAGTCATCTTTGGGTCTATTTTTGGACCCCATGGTGCCACTTGTAGGTAATAGGGACACTTTATTTTAATTAAGTTAAAATAAATACAAAAATGACACAAGCATATATCTTTTAGAAAAACAATTTTTCCATAGGGTTATATATGTTGGATTTTAGATTATAAATATTAATTATAAATATAAAAAGATTAAATACATAAAGATAATTTATTTATAATTTTTATACATTATATAATTTAATTTATTTATGACACAATGATGATGAAGTAATTACTATAATTGTGATTAATTAAAATAATTGATATTATAAATACCAAAATAAATATAATATGAAACTTTTAATGAATTAAAATAATTTTATAGGATAATATGAGATATTAGTATTGATTTAATTGACTTTTTATTAAGTAATCAATCTTTTAAGAGTTTCACAAAAAACAACTATTGAATAGTGTCAAAATTGACATAAAAGAGATCTTAAAAAAATATTATATTATTAATTGATATTAAATTCCTAAAAATATAATGCTCGTCCAAGAGACTTATATCATGATAGTTTCATCATTAATGGACCACTTGGGGGTCTCTTGGATGTATATAGTATGTTTATTAACCATATTATATAAAAATACAAAGAGACATTGTAAAAGTGAAACTAATTAACTTAGAGTTAATAATTAAAGATAAGGTTAATATAATGACCCAAACCTGTCTAAATTATATTGGTTGAGTTGTTTTCAACCCATACCCACCATAAAATTTAAATAATCAACTTTTGAGCCATTAGAAAACTAATATGAATTTATTATAAACTAATATTTCTAGATTTTCCAAAGGTGCCCCTCACCCCTCTTATAAAAGGGCACTCCTCCCTATCATTTCCTCACACCTTAAAAGCCTTTTGGTTCGTCAAAACTATCCCAAATACTCTCCCAACTTCCCTCACTACAACCTAGAGGCCTTATCTTGATCATAAATACAACCTAAGGAGCCATTTTGATCAAATCAAATGGAAGAAACCGAAAAAGAGGTAATGATTTCACCACCCTTTTCCAAGTTCCTTTCTTATTCCACTTCTTCTTCCTTTGTTGTTACCATTCTAAAATAATTACTCCAGTATCATATATATACTATGATGTTGTTATAAATATGGTACAACCATATTCAGTATTCTATCCACCCTTTGAATAACATGTCACCATACGTGCGTACGTACGGTTTACCGTCTCCACGTCGTGGTGTAATTTTTATTCAATATATTATTATTTGGATGGGTATAATAATGATGTGTAACTAATTTAAATAATAAATATAACATGTTAATAATTCTGTATATATGATATACCATCCATTTATATTTTATTTTAACATCAAAAGAATGATATTGTCACTCGTACATACGTACGGACTACCGTCTCCACAAATGTGATGAGATTCATTCTCCATCGTATCCACTCAAGTATAATTATCATTTGATGATTTAAAAATGATGTTTAAGGACTTGATATCATTCTGGATATTAATAATATACAACCTATCCATTACAAACATGGCTTATGTAACAAAACATATAAAATAAAATGAGTAAGTTAACACCCAAAACAATGATAATACTAAGGTATTATTAACAAAGCAAAGTTAAAAGATCATATATGATATCATATTAATATATATGATTCTTGTATAATTTAATAACAATTATTTCTCTATTATACAGGAGGTTAACCTACCCCAACCAAGTAAAAGTAGAAGGTAAGGGTTATTTCACAATCTCTTCATTATCTGAGGTTGTTTATAGGTAATAATCTACTGGGATATCTTTATCATCCACATCTATGTTTCTTAAAAATGATTTTCAAAACATTTTTACTATTTAAAATAATATGGGTTAAAGTCATTTATATTCTTTTTTGACTTTTTATAAGAGTTTTATAAAGGAATCATTCCGTCATTTTCCAAACAAGGTGCTTTTTAACCTTTTTGACAGAATTAAGGTAAGAATGTTTTTTTATCTTATACGGCGGGTGCGGTTATTTTCACCATTATAAAATCTTAAAATCTTCCCTTACAAGATTATAAGAATATTTTCAAAGAAATATTTTATTTTATATGGCTCTTAAATGATTTCAAAATAAGAAGAGATATTTCTCTAAAAAGAGTTTTGATTTCATCTATGTCAACATCCTTTGATGGATTTTACGCTTATTTGAAGTTGATTTATTATGATACAAAACTTCTATATTGTATTGAAGGTTTTGTGATATGTTTGACTGTGGATGTTCTATTTTTATACCATTCACAATTTATGGTGAAAGTATTGACATTTCGTATGCTAGTTTTAATATGAATGTTTATGTTATGTTTAAACCTTTTCATATGGGAATGCATTGGACTTAATATGTGACGGGTGGAGCCCGCTATAGCTCCTTGATGCATCGGTAGGTCTCATGAGACAAACTAGTGTCTTGGCACAAGGCCTTGGCAAAATCGTATTTTTAGTCTTGACACGAGGCCTTGGCTATGTGATTCTGATAGTCTGGCATTCTTCATTCCATCATTATGAAAGTGGTTATTGATTTTCCATGTGATTATTTGATTAGTAGAATATACATGTGAATAATTAAATGGAATTATTTAATTTTATTTATGCCATACTAAGTTGAAAGTTCAAGTTTGAAAGGCTTTTGTTTTAGTTATACATTCACTTAAATGTTTATTCTTATTTATGAAACTTTCCACTATATTGTTATCCTTTCTGGGCATTTTAGCTCACCTCTTTTCTATGTTTTATTTTTCCCAGGAAGTGAAGAAGTAAATTATGAATGACCTGTAGGGATATTATGAGGGGTTAATAGTGTGTACTATGGATACAATATGTTTTTGTAGTAATTTTTCTCTTTATGATGTAATGTAAAACTTTATGAGTATATCTAGTGTTTCCAAGGCTACTAAACCAATCGGTCTTTCGAGATTTGATCTTTCTTGTGATCATGCCAATGTTATGTAATAATGCACCGACTCTAGGTAACTAGGGTCGGGGCGTTACACGAACCATAATTTTATCTTTATCTTTCAAACAATTCATAAACATGTGATAATCTTCTTCTATAATTTTACAATTTCCCAAATGTAAGGATCCTTCCAAACGTTGGGTTCTTCTTCCATACTTTGCAGACAATGTTGTGTTAATTAAACATACTTTTCAAATATCTCGTAAAGTAAACACTTCATTCCATACTTAAGCTATTCTTCTCAACTTAGGGTATGGACTATGTTTCCCAAACATGCTCATGAAATTTCCAATCATGTAGAGAATGAACAATGTTTCTATAACACACTCAAGTAATTTCCAAATACTTTGTCAAATATACCACGCAGAATAAATACCTAAATATTTCTTCAAAAATAAAAATATAAATATTTTAAATTTCTAGAAATATACATAGAAAAATATTTGAATAACATATAAGGGTATTTGTGAGCCTCAATATCATCATAAAGAGATAAAGTATTGTTCTCAATAATATCCCCTTATAAAATTATGTATTGTTGAAAACAACACATTCTCAACAATCTCCCACTTTTTTATGATCACAACAACCATAAAATAACCAATGAAATTATCATACATAAATAATTACATATTGTTTTAGAATTTTGCAAAGATAAGAACATTATTTTATTTTAAAAAAATTATTTTAACCAAAAAATATTGTGTTTATAATTTCACCCCAAAATAACATCTTAAAATATTAAATAATATCTCCCCATGAGTAAAATGATTTAAAATCCTAAAATAAAATTTTACATTTTACATTTTTTTGAAAGAAAATAAAATTAATTTTAATGATCTTAAAATAAAATTCTATATTTATTATAATTTCTCCCCCTTTTGTAATATCAAAAAGAATAATTGAATAAAGAATATAACACTTTTTTGTGAATCACTGAACTTAATAAATTTATATGATAAACAATTTATCAGTATGTGAATCAAGATTAATGAAATTCTAGTAGAGTTAGTATATTTATACAAATTAATAAAAGAAACACATGGGATGGAAATATATTTCATTGAAAATATAATTACAAGTATAGTAAAGAAAAAAAGAATCATGGTTGGACAAAAAAGGTTTTTGGAAACAGCTTTTAACTACTATGAATGACATCCTTAATCTCTGACAACTACAGTCTCAACCTTTTCATTAGTGCATCACCAAACTGGATTATGAGATCTCATGCTTCATGATCCAAATGAATGTATTTAATCAAATTGACACTGATGAACTAATGTAGCCTCTCTTCCTTCTCCATAAAAAGAGATAACTTATTATTGAACTGATTCAAAAAAAATTAATTCCAGGTTCATTCAAAGTGAACTAGTCAAAATGAATCTTTTGATCATTCAACAACATAGATAAAGGAGAACTATTGCATTGATGGTCCTGTAATCTATCATTCAAATAGCTCATAACTGCTATAATGGGCTAATATATTCGGATGAAATCTAGGGAAGTACTTGATAAAATTGCTTCACTATTTCTGAAAATTACGAATTGTTTCTCCATGAAAGATTAAAACACTAGTAAATTTTTCTTCATAACCATTTCAGATATTAGATTAGAAACTTCAGCCACCATTTCCTTCATCAAATTTTATACTTCTTTCGTAGAAATTGAACTGACTTTTAGGTTCTGAATTTTGTGCCTCTCCTTTTATAATGCACTTTCAAAGATACCTTTTAGGCGTGAAAATTATTAAATTTTTTGATAAAATCCTCCACATAATCCTTATCAAAATCAGAGGCACAATAGGCATGATTCTTAGCCTATGTTTCCCCTGGATTTATAAGTGAAAGAGGTAGAGGATGAGCATCTAACTTCTTTTATGAATTCCTCTGTACATGAGTTTCTATAGACTTTTCCTCAGATTCATGAAGGGAATCATCCACAGGAAAATTCTCATTACGTAATTCAGTATAAATCACAGAATGTTTCTCTGTATGATCGATATGATCTTGACATTGCTCCTTCTGAGCAATTTCTTCATTGGTCTCGTCCAAGATAGGTTCCTCCAAAACTTGTTCCCCAAGATCAATTTCTTTTTCAAGAATAGTCCTAGGTTCAGCCTCTGCCTCTACTTCTAGTTCTTCCTATACTTATTCCTTAAGGCATAATTTCCTATTATACTTGAGGTGTCTCCCCAATCTAAGAAACTATTGGTTTTGAAATGGCATGTACTGCAGATTATCCAATATATCTGTAGCATAGATGCAATTCAGTTTCATTTAAATTTTTTAGGAGGGTTCTCTCCAAATTGATCCCTATATGCATTTTTCTTTGAGGTCCTTCTTTAATTTCATTATCTACCGGTGTATCAATAGTTTCAAATCTGATTCATATTGAAACTCAGCTTACTCTCGATTAAGCTTGTTATTCTTTTGATTTTGCAGGTTGTTCTTGAGAACTCTCTTGCTCTTCTTCTACTCCAAGAAGCACGAGAATTCCTTTTATTGTTCTTGAAAAGAAACCAAATTTTTTAGCATTATAACATTTAAAATTTTGTTATGGTGGCCTCTCACACGAGCATCAACTGGCCTTATCATATCTTTCATAAATAGATTCATTGAAATGAGTCTTCCAAATGGATAGAAGTTTATTCATGCTTCTAGTTTGCAGAAATAAATGAGGTATATCATAATATGTCATGGAAAGATTAACTAAATATCACTCATTAAGAGAAACATTATATACATGTCAGGATATAAAATATTATCCATTTTGACATGTGAGGGGAAATCCCTATTTTCACAAACATAACATAAATATTTGGGCCCATCTCTAGATCATTCACTTCCATCTTCCTTACATTCATTGATCCAAACAAAAAATAAAATGTATCCTCAGACTTATGCGCACTATAGCCTATATTCTTCTAATCAAAGTGAAATACTCCTTCTTGAGGGTTTTTATGAATTTCGGCTATTTCCACATATGAAATGAAAAAATCCTTTTCCTCGATCTTTGAAATCACAATATCTTCATCCATTCCCATGATAAACTGAAAAAATATAAATAAGTGATGAAGTTATACCTCTTATAGAAACTTAGGGTTCTCTACATTTAATGTTTGTTCCAGGTTATGAAAATCTAGGGATTGTTGTAGCATCAGATCTGTCTGATATAGCCATTATAAATTGATTACCTTTCTTTGGAGAATATTTCTTCTTCTTGAGCACTGATACTTACCAGTGCAAGCCTCTTGCTCATTGTTCCTCTTGGTCTTTATCATTTCTGATGTATATATCTGAAGATTCGGAAGGTTGGGTCATTGAAGGATTAGGTGCAGGTAGGGGAGATAGGTAAAAGATTTGATATTTCAAATGGGTTTTGAGAAAATGAATGGGTTTAGGATGGGAAATGATTTCTGAATTCATATATTATCATGTCATTATTCAAATAATAATTATTACATTATTTAGAAGTAAACACATACATAGAAATTGTTTAAAGGATAACAAATAAATTATTTATATTTAACAAGTAATAAAAAATATATGTGAAAAATGTCATTTAAAAATAAATAAACCTAGCCCCCCCTAATAAAATCAAACTTTGTAGTGGGAAGTTGGTTAGTAAAAATATCATATAATTTAATTTCAGTGCATACAAACTCTAAAAATATATATTTTTTAATAACATAATCTCTAAAAAAAGATGTATGATATAAATATTCTTCATCCTTGAATGATTAAAAAGGTTTTTTGAAATATTTATAGAACATGTATTATAACATAAAATAGTTGTATTATTAAAATCTAGTTCAAAATCTGTAAGAGTGTTTTTCACCCACAATACTTCTACACATCAACTGCCTGCAGATACATATTCAGTCTCGACTATTGACATGGAAACTGAGTGTTGTTTCATACAAGACCATGACAGTAATGATTTTCAAAAAAATTTACAAGTCCATGAGGTTAATTTTATATCTAATGTACAAATTCCAAAGTCTACATCTTAATATGAAATTAAATTAAAATCATAAGTGTTTTGATAGAGAAGAGATTGTGAAACAGTTCCCTTTAAATAACTATAAATTCATTTAATGGCACTTAGGTGAGATTATTTAGAATAATATTGAAATCCAAAACAAAGAAATACTGACTATATTATATCTAGCATACTTGTAGTATTATATAACAAACTACCAATCATACCTCTATATAATTTGTTTTAAGATGATTTTCCAGTTTCATCCATGTCATGTTTTATATTAGTACACATAAGAGTTGTATGTGTCTTGAGGTTTTCAAGTCCAAATTTCTTAAATTAATCACTAATGTATTTACATTGATTCAAAACATTTCCAAAATCTTCTTGATATATTTGTTATCCTAAAAAGAAATTTAATTCTCTTATCATGCTCCTTTCAAATTCATTTTACTTTAAATTTTAAATATCATGATAATGTTTTTAATTTTTTGATTAAAAAACTACATCCTTAAAATAAATTTGAACCAATAAAACATTAGAATCTACAGTTTTCTTAAAAATTGTGGGATCTTCCATTCCAACAATAAAAACATATTTTAATAGAAAATATCTTAATATTTAATACCAAGCCCTAGGTGCATATTTAAAGCCATAGAGAGCTTTAGTAAGTTTAAAAACAGAATATAGTTTTTGTGAATTTTCAAAACCAAGAGGTCGCTCCACATTAACATCCTCTATTAAACAACCATTTAAAAAGGAATACATAACGTCCATATGAAACAATTTAATGTTCATATGAGATGCATAGTATAAAAGGATTCTGATGTATTCTAATCTAGCTACATGTGCAAAGGTCTCATCATAATCTATACCTTCTTCCTGATTATATCCCTTAACTACTAGTCTTGGTTTATTTCAAGTTATTAATCCTTGATCATATAGTTTATTTATAAATACCCATTTGGATCATATAACTGGATAGTTCTATGGTCTATCAACTAAATTATAAACTTCATTTATCTTCAACTGGTTTTGTTCTTCTTGCATTTCTATAATCAAACTTTTATCAACTAAGGTTTCATATAATGTCTTAGGATCTAATTCCGATAGAAAGGAAGATAATTCAACATGATTTCCTACATTTCATCTAGTTTTTATAACAGTGTCTAGGCCTCCTATAACAGTTTCTAAAAGGTGATTCTTTAGTGTTCTAGACAGTCTAGGTAGTACAATGTTAGGTACTTCAATGTCATATCCATCCGAAGTGGACTGAATTTAATTTATATCTTTTTCAAAATCATCTTTCATGTTTTCAAGTCTCATGTTATCATTAGCATCAAATTCTTCAATTTTTTCTTTCTTTTTATAAAAGGGATCAGATTCATCAAATTTCACATGAACTGATTCTTCAACAATCCTTGACTTTTTATTAAAAACTCAATAAGCTTTGGAAGTTGTATTATATCCTATTATAATGACTTAATTATATTTTAGTTCAAAAATACCAATATTTACCATGGTGATTAAGGTGTAAACATTCCATCCATAAACATTAATGTAATTTAATTTAGGTTTTCTGTTAGTCTAGAGTTCATAGGGTGATTTTTTTTAAAAAAAGTTCTGATTAAAATTATATTAATTATATAACAGGCTGTGCTAACAGCTTCTGCCCAGAAATAGGTAGGAAGACTATATTCATTTAGCATAGTATTACCCATTTCAATTATAATCCTTTTTCTTCTTTCAAAAATTTTATTTTGTTGAGGTGTTCGTGGTGCAGGGAAGGTGTGTTTAATACCCATATTTGAGAAAAAAGAATTAAATTCCAGACTCTCAAATTCTCCACCATGATCACTTCTTAATGAAATTATTTTTAATCCTTTTTCATTTTGAATAGATTTGATGAAAAATTCAAATATAGTAAAAGTATCATTTTTATATTTTAAAAAATAAATCAAAGTAAATCTAGAATTTTCATCAACTAAAAAATATAAACATAATTTACCAACCAAGAATGATACACTTGATGCTCCAAATAGATCCATATGGATACTTTCTAGAGGATTATATGTGGAAAAGTTTTTAAATGATTTGAACGATGATTTTTTCCACTTTCCATGTTGACATACATCACATAATCTATCACATTCAAATTTGAGACTAGGCAGATTAGACACTAGCTATTTCATAGATAACATATTTAATGTATATTTATTTTAATCTTTATTTTCTCTATGCCAGATCCAATATTCATTTGTCTTAGTAGTTATGTAGTTTACTTTTTTTACATAGGGAATTTAAATGCAGGGTGTAAACATTTTCAGTTATGGGTGCTCTAAATTTAAGCAATTTATCATTGAAAATATAATAACAATTGATAGAAAAATCAACAACATATCCATCATCAAAAAGGTGAGAGATACTTATCAGGTTGTGTTTCAATCCTTTTACGTAGAGTACTTAATTTATTTAAATAGCTTATGGATCTCCAACTGTTCGAATGCCAATAATCTTTCCTTTGGCATTGTCACCAAATATAGATAGACCTCCATCCTTTTGAGTTCGATATTTGAAATTTATTGAGTTTCCACTCATATCCCAGGAAAAGCCATTTTCCATGTACCATATTTCAATTTGGCTTCTGTGACCTGCTTCCTGTAATGTCATTTAAAAAAGGCTTTGTTTTGGTACTCATATTATATTTATTTTAGTAGTGTTAGATAGAAATGTCTTGGGAATCCAGACTTTCTTTTTTTCCTATAATCAATAAAATCATATAAACTACTGACAACACAAGATTTTTTAATCCCACTTATTTGAAATTCCCTTAAATAACAGTTTTTAGATATGTTTCCTCTTCTTCCACAATAATTATAGAATACTTTTCTCATACAAGGAACAATGTAATTTTTATATAGTTTAGGTTTTTCAATTTTACTGCCAATTCCATATCTTTCATTTTTAATCACATTCCTTCAATGTATTTCATTTAGTGTATTTTTATATTTTTTAAAAACAAGATATTCACTTTTGTAAGTTTCTACTTCAGTTTGTAGTGTTTTTATTTTAGATTCATGATATGTATAGTTTGTGATAATTAAGTTATATTTTTTCAGTAATTCCTGATATTTCATTAGCAGGATATCTCTCTCTCCTAAAATAGCATTATTAATATTTTTTAAAGACATGTGTTTCTTAAATAATGATTCATATTTTTTGTCATTCATATTGCAGTAGGGTGTATGTTTTTCATTTGAATAGCTGGAATCAAAAATAGAGTCAGAATTAGAGTCAGATAAGTAATAGGATTGTACCTCATCAGCTTCTACTATAAAGCACATATTGTATTTTAGTATAGAATCCACTTTTTAGAAATCTATCATTGAGGATATTCTAGAGAATTCAGATACACTCTAACAAGATTTAATTTCATTTTCTATTTTTTCTCATAAACATTTCTCTTAAATAATTTATTCTTTTTGTCTTCCTTAAATTGTGGACAATCCGGTCTAATATGGCCATGTTTCTTTAACTCATAACATATGAATTACTTCTCATCCTTTTTAAAAGAATTTCTAAAACCTATTTCATTTTTTATATAACTTACTGAATTTTGTGGCTATCTGATCCAGATCCATATCTAAATTAAATTAATCACAACTTTCTGATTTTAACTTTATTTACTTTTTCATCATATTTCTACATTTTCTTTGAGATCACTCCTTTAAGACAGTGTTCTCTGTCTGGATCCGAACCTTATACTCATTTGCATCATCCTATATCTTAGTCTCATACATCAATAGAGTTCCAGTTAACTTTCTCATTGTTAAATATTTGACATGAGATGATTAACTGATAGTTGTAGATATTTCATTCCATCTGGGTGGTAGTACTCTTAGTACATTTAGGGATTCATTAACATGTTTGATCGGATCTCCCAAGGCAGTATTATTTTTGAAAATCTCTGTCAACCTTCAATTCATTTGGGTGATACTTTCTCCTTCAAACACCATAATTGTGTCAAAATTTAGTTTAGTAGTAGAATACCTCATATGACTGACAATGTCTATTCCTTTATAAAAAATTACAATTGTCTTCTACATTTACTAAGCCATCGGGCACTGAGATACTCTATTAAATTCATCTAGTCTCAGACCACAGATTATAGAATTCATATTTTTCGAGTTTATGTCATACTCTGCTTCTGTATTAGCACTCCATGTTTCATTTTTCTCTTGAATCACATTTGGGGTTTAAATTTTGGAGTAGACATTGTATTAATTATTTTTTAGATAAATGATCATTTGTAATTTCTAGAAACCATAATTTTCATCGTTGAAGTAAGGAGCTCAAACCATTGACATACCCAATTGTGTATCTGCAACTATGCTGATGTATAATCAAAAAAATTTCTTGTTATATATTTCACAAATACTCCACCTCTGACACCAATTATTGGATCGAGTTATAGCATAAACACAAGAGTGGTAGGGGGTGAATTGTGTCTTCTACAAATCGTTTGTCGGATTGGGATCAGTCCTGTTCACATTATCATTACAATTAAGCAGTAGAAAATAAATATCAATGGATGCACGATGTATAGTGGTTTGGGGACCAGAAGGCCCCTAGTCCACTCCACCAATTCTATACTCCATGATCTTGGTGATTTTCAATATCTGGTCCTCTTATAAATAGTTCCTTCCACAACTGAGTGCAGGAAGTGGACACCATTACAAATTTAAGGCAAAATACGTCTTTTTGGTTCATACACAGAACCAAACACAAAACTAATTATGAGAATCCAGTCACTTAATGTAAAAGAGTATTAATTCATTAAATACTTTCTAATTGTTCTTTACAATCAAAATAGCATTCAATCGATAGTCAAAGGATCGTCGTCTTCTGAAAGAATAATCTTCGGATAGAAGTAGATCTATGTCGATTCAGTTGCAGTAGATCTCAAAATGAATTAAGAAACTTCAGCAATAGTAGATCCCCAAATGATATTTGATGTAGTGTTGGTGAATCTCCAAGTTATTTCTTCTTCTTCATAAAATAGATCTTTTTTTATATCTTAATCACTACAGATTATTGATTTCATAATAATATGACACTGAAAAACTATAATTGTGATAAAGAAAAACTCTAGATATCTCTGATTCAAATCTCTCTCTTTTATACAGAATAATATAGATAAATATATAATAAATATGAGCACTCTCTCTGTAAATTTAGATCCAAAAAAGTTTTCTTCTAACTCGCAATATTGAAATGTTTGAAAAATAGAGCAGTTATAACATCTCATAATATTATCCATGAAAAGATCCTCTTAAATCAATCCGTTGAATCCTTAATAAATGGATCTGAATTCATCAATGACATTCTTTAGATTCAGGATTTTAATCTGGCTTGAAATCAGCTTAATAATCCTCTTAACAGAAGTTTCTTGATAAAATTGTTATTGAAATATCCAACGTCAAACATAGGGTTGAAATTCATAGCATTAATTCTATGAATGTAAGGTTCACAATGTAGGGATGAAAACGTAATATTAAAGAACTATAATTTTATTTTCACCTTTCAAACATATAATTTTTCACATATGTAAGGTTAATAAACCATACTTTTATATTAAACTAATAAATGTATGGTTGTTCACAAAAGTAAGGTTGATGAACCATACTTTTATCTGCATCTTTCAAACATTACATACATACATAATGATCTTCGTCCATACTTCACCGTTTTACCATAAGTAAGGTTCGTTCCAAAGGATGGGTTCTTCATCCATACTTTGCAGATAAATTATGGTTGTATAACAATACTTTTCCAATATCTCATAAAGTAAACACCGCATTCCATCCTTACGTTACGCTTCTCAAATGTAGGGTATGAACAATGTTTCTATAACACACTCAAGTAATTCCCGAACATATAGAGTGTGAATAGTGATTATAGTACACGCACAAGTTTTTTTTGAACACTTTTTCAAATATACCACTCAGATTAAATACATTACTATTTATTCAAAAATAACATTATAATGAATATAAATTTCCTGAAATATACAAAAAGGGAAATTACTATAATAACAGATAAGGGTATTTGTGACCGTCAAAATCATCATAAAGAGGTAGAGTATTGTTCTAAAAAATATCCTCGTTATAGAATTATGTATTTTGAAAAACAACACTTTCTAAATAAGTGATACAATTTATTCATTTTGATGTTTTATAGTTTGGATGGAAAAAATTGGGCCATCATAATTGACATCAAAGAAACAAACAATGTTTTTATGATTTCAGCACCAGATAAGGTGGTGTGGGTCCTATGTAGTTATATTTTTAATAAAATGACAGTTTAGATATCATTAGAGATTAGTATGTTTTCATGTCATCTTATTGTAATTATTATTGATAACATCACAGTTCTATAGGATTATGGTTTACAATAAGTTTAAAGTATTAAAAACACCATATGAGGGTTTTAAAAGAGAAACAAATTTTATTTTTTCTGTTATTTTGGGATATATTTTATTATTTGGGGTATGTGTAACCCCTAAGATCAATGTGTAGTGATATTTTTTCTGAAATTATATTGAATTTTTAAAATACAGACAACCCATATGTTGGGGGACAACCCTTCACATCTAAAAAGGCGATGTGACATGATCTCATAACAGATTGATGATTTGTTTTTAAAGCCTGTCACTGGAAAACATGATGTCTTGGTTATCATAGAATATTTATAGATATAAATTTAAAATATTTGAGAAACCTAGTGGCTATTATTTTGGAAATAAAATTTGTATTATCTTGGAGGAATATACAATCAAATAGTTTTGATATTTTTATTCCAAAACCTAGCCATGAAGAGATTGATGGATTTTAAGGACAATTATTTATGGAATAATTTTCATTGAACATTGGATATTAATGATGAATTTATAATATTAGTGTATAATATGATTGTTTTTTCATTTTTTGGAATTATTTTACAAGGATTTTACCTTTTTGGTTTTGGATAAGGTTTAATATATGAGGAATAGATTGTTTCCCCTTTTATGGTTGTGTAGTCTTTGAATTTTTAATATTAGTTCTAAAAGAATGAAAAATACATCCAGTATAATCATCATCCATTGAAAAAGATTAAATCCTGTGTAAATTTATAAAAGGGAGAAATTTTACTTATATAGAAAGTAAATTTCAATATTATTTTTGTTTATATGATAATTTAATTCCACAACTCTAGGGACTGCATCCTAAAAATATAATGTTATCCTATTACCATCATCTATGAGGATATCAATGGTCTTTTTCATTAAAAATTGGGTTATGGTTATGTTATTTTTCATTATGTCTTGGTCATTCACTTTGTATTAATCAATAGTCTCAGTAAATCAATATATTTATTTTCTTTTATTGTTTTCTTCTAGGCTCATAAGATCACTTACCACCAATGATCTCCAACAAACATACCTATATATGTGTTACTAAAGATGAACCTCATAAATTTATTTCAATTTTTTCAAATATAAATTTTAGTAACACTTTTTTTATTTGTATATATAAAAAAATTGTTTTCAAATTTCCAATCATTTATTATTATGAAAAAGTAAAAAATATGATGATGCAATTTTTTGAAATATGGGGGATGATGTAGGTCCCTGTGATTTAAAAATAAGAAAATTATATACAATAGAATAAAGAAAACAAAAAGAATGTTTTTATCATATATTACATGAAACTCTCAATTTATCTTACAGTACACAAACTGAAGAGTTTCTTTAATATCTTGAGCTTCATGCATGACTGAGTTTTATCCAACAAAAACGTATTACTAATAATATATTTAACATTATAGTTATCAACTAGCCATTTTAATTGAGGATATGGATGGGATACAATTAATTATGAAAATATTATTTATACATGTATATATAATTAATTATTTGGTAGAAAATTCTTTATAAATTAAAATAAATCACTTTTGAAAGTGAAATGAAATCCTTTTATGTAAAAATATTTCATTGCACACATGTGTGATTTATAAAACAAAAAAAAATAAAAATTTTCTAATTAAATTAATGAAATATATTTTTAATATATATAATCTAATATGTAACATTCATAATTCATTTTTTCATTACAATATATAAAACTAAAGGTAATTTTATGCTTAAAAACTATTATTTTTTCAAAAATCATTTTTGACACCTTTTATAGTTCCTTATTTTAAAAATTAACTACACAAAATTTATTAACATTTATTTGAAAAACTAAACATAAATATTTTAATTTATATACCAAAATATTCTTACCATTATTTTTACGTATTTTTATAAAAAAGGGAATTTTTTAAGAAAAGTAAAAATACCAAATTTTAATTGAAAACAGTCTTTTATGATAATTTATTTAAAAAGATACACTATGTTTTGAATTTTTTTTAAATTATAATTAGTTTTATTTTTTATAAATTTATCTAATTTTGGTCCTTCAAAAGCTTTTTATATTAAATTTAGACAAAAAAGAATTGCATACATTTAAACATTTTCACTATAAAAAACCCGACTCTTGCAACGTTGGCAGGATAGATATTGAATTAAATTCTACAACTTATGTGACTTAAATTGGTAAAAATAGAGCCCATATTTTGAAAAAAATAGTCTTTATTATTAAATATGGTTAACATAACTTTTTTACCAATGTCACAATTAAATAAAATTACACATAATTATAGAGAATGGTAAAACCAAGTTTATGTAGTGGTTAAACTTAAAATATAAGCTATCAAAAGCACAAATAGTTAATCAAAACCTATTTAATTGACATATTTTGACACTTAAATAGTATACTATAGATTTTTGAGTTTTTGGGACACTTTTAGATGATATTAATCTATTTAATAAGTCAAATAATTAAGAAAGACAAAAAATGTTATTTTCTCTATTTAAATTTCTATAAAAAATTAGGGATTGGAATAAACTACATAGTTTCAGTTATAAATATTACATTGGAATATAAATGAGTTATTTTTATCATGATAATTTATCCCTAATTTCTATAGATGATAAAATTTTTAAATTCACATGAAATGTTATCATAAGGATTATTTAGGTAATAATAATATAAAATTAATTAAAAATAAAGATATTAAAGATGAACTAAATAGAATGAATTATTTTTGTTACAATTTGTTTATATCAATATATATTAATACACGTATTTAAATAAAATAAATTGAAAAAAAACACATAAAATGAAAATACAACCATGTCGAACATCAAAACCCACACCAAACATGACAGGCACAAAATCTCCATGTGACCCCAAGGGTTACTTTCGAAACCCAAAACTTATCATCCCCTATAGTGATCAAAGACATGATATAATATATAATAGAATCTAAAAATGGAATATGTATATGAATAATGATTAAAACTATGTTTTCATTCCCAATAAAATCTATTCTAAATTTATTTTCATTTATATAAATGATTTATTAATAGCTAGTTGTAAATATAAAGATATGAAAATAGTGTAACAACAATTTTCTTTAAAAAATAACAATCCAATTCCATTGAAATTTGAAAAATGATATTCAATTAAGAGAATCTGGATCAATTATGATAAAAAGAGTAAAAACCAAATAGGGGGACTTTTTCATGAATATATTTGAAAGGTGTAACATTCATTATATCAAGAAATTCCGATTCAACCATTTTATCAAAAAAAAAACACTCACTTATCTAAAAAAAGATCACCATATAATTGATTAGGAATAATAATTACAAAAAAAATGGATATTTAACATAGCATACAAGAGTAATCTAACCAATAATGCAACTAATTTTTCTTCCACTGACGAGTAAGTTCTATTTTAACATGGGAGAACCTTGGTGCTCGTTTGAAAATATAGAATAAACTAAAACATAAATCAACCTAATGGAATTACTCATCCAATTTCATCAATCGTCCCACATTCTCAGTCTTACCAAACCTAGCCTATCAATGTAGAAAAATCCCAATTTATAACAAGATACATACTCAGGGCCACTGGCCAGTGAATAATCTTGATAGGTGAAACAGTCATTCTTAAAAAAACCATCTAGTTATTCCAGGTTCCCATGTCATGTCTAAATAAGTAATTTTTAATAAATATAAAACAAGAAACCAACATTACATATACATATATATAGAAAATAAGACACACAAGCATGATCCATCACATTATTCTCATTGACTGGAACCACCCCTGGCCACCCCACGATATAGTACATTTCCATGAAAGCATCAATAGCAGAGGGAGGTTCCAAAACAAGTATGCTCTCACCTATTTTAAAAAAACAATGTTAGAGACCCATTTCATGGAGGGTTATATAATGAAACCATTAAAATGTTACAACAGGGCCACCCACAACCTTTAAATGTCACCGAATTTCAAAATTGACTGACACAAGGCACATTAAAAACCAACAGTCTACTTCAAGCCCATTTTATGAAACCCAAATCACAATTATAAATCTGAGACACACATATAAAATCAAAATCAGCATTTCATTAAGAACAAAGTGTAAAAAACCTAATACAATAATTTAAAACAATTTAAACAAAGAGAAAATGAAATAGTTTCACATCAACCATTTATTCTAAAAAAACATGACTAACTAGAAATAATTAATGGTGTGTAAGGTAAGAAATCAATGTATTCATAAATTTAAAATTCAATCACAAATGATTTCTACCTCAATTAAAAAGCTCATAAGATACGGTAACCTAAAACAACTCCATGAATGATCAAAGAAGAAATAACACCCAAAAAGATTCAAAAAAAATAGATATCCGCCAATTTAAACTCAAAATATCTATATAAAGAAACCCATAATACCAATTATGATGAATATATAAATATAAAATATAAGATGTAGCAAGAGGAGGAATAGTATAGTAGATTACCATGAAAATTTCCACAATAACCTAATGAAATCACTTGATTTTACCCTTATAAGTGGTAATGAGGCATGGATAATAAGGAATGATCTCCCTATAGGTTTAATGATACAAATGGGGTGAACCATGTACCCATTTAATTGACACATTGTACATCCTTCTTATTTGGATGCACAGTTTGGAAAACAATATTCCATCCATGTAATGTAGTTCTATAAAAAATTGTAAAACCACTCACATTCCTTACTCATGGTTTCGAGGACTAAGATCATGCCCTATGAAGTTGAACATAAACATCCAATGGCCATCATAGTTTCTTCTATGAGACACATGGTTAGAAATAAACCATATGAATCCCATGAAAATCATTATTTTCTAGTTAAAAAATGAACTATAAAGAGAGCTCAGCAACATGAGGTTGATAAATTAACCCTTGACTATGCACCTAAACGTTGAAAAATTCAAAAAATATAAGGAAACTCATAAAATTGATCTGGTTGAACCAAAAACAGAAGGTAAACCCTACTAAATACATAAACCGAAAAAATAAAAAACAATAAAAAACAAGGCCTCACAGTCATTGTTTATTCTACGCATTCACATGGTTATTCATGTTGAATATATTATTCATAGAGTTGCTTCTCAGTCTATGTTGTTAATGGCCTGACATGTTTTGATATTATATTATTCATGCCAAAACGTTCTTTTAAGTATCTCTATTATGTTTCCATTCATTTCATTGGGTGACAAAACATATTTATTGGGATTTGGATTCTAATCCATTTTATTATTTATTATATTTTAGGGATACCAAAGGTACATCCTGTGATCTATAATGAGGCCATTATATTTGACTATTATATTATTGGGATAAGCATATGTACTACCATGGATATATTTTATGAGATATTATTAATGGTGATAATTATCTCTTGACTTATGAGAATGATAATTCTCTCCTAAAATGATTACTTGAATGTGGTGTTGGACATGGTGCACCACATTGTTGATGTATATGAGGTTGTTTATGCTCTCCTAAATGATTCCAAGGATGCTCCCTAGTGTCAGGAGGAATCCCTATTATATTAATACACTCTCCCTAATTGAATCATAGTAGGATATAGATCAGTTTAATTTTTAATGGATATCAAGTATGTAGTTAGAACTAGAGAGAATTATTTTTATAGTTCACCTAAGGGTCAGCCCTTTAAGAATTATCTATGTTGAAATGTTGTGAATTATCCTAAACCAGAACTCAGGATAAGAATTTAGAAAGTATTTACGTGTCTTTATTGGTATTGAGTCAATCATTGAGACCATTTTATAATTTCATGATATTATCTTGATTCATTTGTTGTATTGATTGTATGTTAGTTTGGTCTATCCCTAGGTCAGGACATGTATCTCCCTATGGTGATGTAGCTTTCTCAGAGGAATTTATTGTTTTCGGGATATAATGTATCATATATTGGAATTATTTACCTAAGTATCAACTTAATTAAATATACATTTAATTGAATGAAATCCATCTTAATGACCTGATTATAGGATGTCTAGATGATTAGGATTATGAACCAAAGGATTGAATACAAAATGTTTATATTATGGCTCTCCTTACAAATATATATATAGGGATATTTATGAACATATATAATTTTATATTCATGATGTAACTTTTTTCAAATTATTGATATCATGGACACAAGGATCAACGCTGGATTCACATTAATTATATTAATTATCATTTTTTACTAATTTTTGGTTAGGTAATTAATATGGAATGATCATGGACTTATGATGTTATATTTATATTTTAAATATGGGGTAAACTACATATATTATTTATCAACCCTATAAATTCACCTTAGTGTGAATTTATTCATTACTTATACATTTTAGGTTGAGCACATATTGAATGATGGATATGGATGAGGGCTAGGGTTGAATGATCTAGTGGAGTAGCTCATGTGTATAGCCTTTATAAGACTAGAGTATCTTGATAGTAACCTAGATACTATGTATGTGGTGTGGAATGGAGATAGTAGGAGAGTCCTTTAATTTTGTAGTATTCTCTTTTATTAACTCTTGAATGTGATATCATCCATGTGGGTGTTCAATGATGAATGTAGGACATGTATGTTTTGGATTTTTCAGTGTACTATTTATCATTACACCTTGATTCTTTTTTCATTTATTTCTTTCTTCTACACTCTAATGATTTACTATTATTTATTATCATCGGTTTGTTTTATTACTCATATACCTTGATATGAGAGAAACTTCTCCCCAAAAACTCACCATAGACCATCACTGAATGTTTTTAGCCTATATCTTATGGGTAGGTGTATTTGAGGCATTATCGTGTACCGTCTGATAAAATGAAATTAGTGGCTTCCAAGTCGGTATGTTACAAATTGGAATTAGATGAGTTGATTTGTTGTTCTATTTCAATTTATGATATGGTAGAAATTATTATTAGAAATATATCATAATCGTTGATGGATATTTGAGTACTGTAGTGAGGACATCAGTTCTATTAAGATGTCCTATTTACTAGGGATATAGGATTACTGTTATTAATATGTGTTGTTATGTTTTTATATGAATATTAATTTTAGAGAAGGACATGTTGTTGGTATGTTATGATTTATTTAAGTATTAATGGATCTATTTTATCTATAATGGGTTAAAGATTGATTTTGAAACTTGGATGACAAAGGAAAGATCTATATCATGAATCATATATTTCAAGTTGGAGTAACATGTTATTAGCCTACATGTTTGTGATTATTGCTGAAGTCAATCAAAAAAAATATAAAGTGTCAAAAGTAGCATAAATTATGTTTTTTGTGTAGGATTGTGGTGGAATTCTACTTAGGTTGCACGAATTGCATATATTTCTATATGATGGAAGGCCATGTGGATCCACAGTGAGAAATTTAACAATGAGGTTGATGACATAGTACCCATACACATTAGGTGAATTAATCATTGTGGTATATAGGTAATATTATTCCCTATGTTTTGAACCCCACATTGAGTGTTTTTTATTAGTGTTTGTTGTTTAATGTTTTACCGACAACCTATACAGTGTTTTCTTCCAAATAATGGATTGAATTTATATATAACCAAAACATGTACTTATGATATGATGTGATTCATTGACAAAATGTTTTGGGCATACAATTAACCCTCATATGTCAACATTGGTTGCAGATACATTCATTTAACATGATCTAATTGAGTCACATTGTATGATGTTTTTAGGAAACTAAATTATTATAGATAAAATATATGATAAGTGGGTATTTCCATATAAAGATTCCCTTAAGTGTGATTTCATCATTATTACTATCTTAATATCATATACATTAAAATAGCATTCTCTTTTGAGGATTGTCATGACCCATCCCCTGGGGCCAGCATCATGACTACCCAATGTCCGCCTTCCATAGGGAAGGTGCTGGAGGCTAGTACCAAAGGCGTAATTACGTAGAACGGGGAAGGAATTTCCTTTATAAAATGTAATCACACACACAACCAGAGAATAAGTGGAATAAAACAATAAGTAAAGCAGTATAAAATGTGTGCGGAAAATACAAAGGGTCAGAAATACAATCCCAAATGAAAGGTACAGCAACAACTGAATGAATGTAAAATAGAAAAGAAAAATAGGTGGAAAATAGAATAAGCTCCTAGATCATCCTCTAGGTTCCTACCTGAAAGGTAGGTAGAAATTTCCTCCTTAGAACTCCACGTCTATCGGTCCGCTTCGTGTGCCATCATGCCAAGTGTTGAGGAGGAAATCTATACGTACCCTTCTGGTAGGAACCCGGAGGATGATCCAGGAGCTTCTTCCATCTTCCAGATGGTTGTCTTTTCAGTTGTACACTCTTTCAGTTGTATCTGTACCTTTCTATTGGGCTTGTATTTCTATCCCTTTGTATTTTTAGTACACTTGTTATACTGTTTTACTTAGTTTTTTCTTCCGCTTGTTCTCTTTTTGTGTGTGTGTATTCGTTTTGTAAAGGCAATACCTTCCCATTTCTAGGTAATTACGCCTTTGGTGCTAGTCGCCAGCCCCTGGCCTATGGAAGGAGGGCTTGGGGTAGTCACGATGCGGGCCTCAGGGGACGGGTCGTGACAAATTGGTATCAATGGAGTCAGTTCTACCATAGAACTTAGGAATCAGTTAATTATTTTATATAAAGCAATAGTATAAAGAGTACTGAGTGTTTTTCTAGTTCAGGGAGTCTAGTGTTGGTGTGGCGACCGACGTATCCATACACCAGGACCCTGACATCTGATTTCTGACTTATTGCACAAAAAAACTTATTACGAGTGTGGTTCTCTATGTTTTCTATATGTCAGCTCAACCAGGTCATCTCACCAGGTTTATATCGTTTGACCATGTTGCATCTATTCAGGATTCCTCCATGTAGACAGCCAGTTGGAGTTCCGAGAGAGTACCAGATGATGGCTCACCGAACGATGAGGCTCTAGTGTAGGTACCTCTTAATATGATGGCACATTCAGGTGGTGTACCAGCACTACCACAACCTGTTGGGAAGCAGATGCCACCAGCCGTACTAGCGGATGATGCACGCTGACAGAACGCGTTGCATGAGTTCCAGTAGTAGAGGCCTCCAAGGATACGAGTCGAGGCAGATTCCCAGGCATCAGTGGACTGGATGGATGCGTTCTCTAGAGTACTACACCTAGTTCAGACACTAATAGAGTAGATAGAGATCTTATCTACTAGTGTCTCCCATTGATTGACCATGAGGTTGTTCTATATAGTGATGAGGGTTCGGTATGTGGACTAGAACATGAGATAGTACCTTCGGGTAGTGTTCTAGCTATATCACTACATGTTGGTCAGAAGTTTCAACCAGAGGTATCGGTAGATGACACATGTAGGCATATTTCCTTAAATGTGTTACAAAATTAGATACCACTCAGGTTCCAAGGTGAGCCCGACTCAAAGGCAGCTGAGGAATGGCTTGAGGAGGTGGCTGTGAGTTTTTTAGATTTTATACAGCATCGGCAGGACGACATGTCGATAGCTGAGTATTCATCGAGGCATATCGATCATTCTTGGTACTTGATGACTACGATTTGATCAGTGCTTTAGAGCTCAGATCACAGAGCGAGGTGTGTTTAAAGGACATCAGAGCCAACACTTTAACTCTATGCATTCCTACTTATGCTTGGGTTCTAGACAGAACATTTGTGGTTGAATTTTCTTTGGATGAATGGATACAACTAGCGAATGTTAGCAGTGGGAAAGCTGTGAACTGACGCCAGTTTTAGAAAATTGGGCATGCAAAATTTTTTATGAAGAGGACCGTAATGGACAGATGAATCTGCAGAGCGTAAGATGTGGAAGTAGAGCTAGGAGAGCAGCATGAGATGGAGTACTTTTCGACGAGTTACAACCACTGGCCTTTGTAGTCCCCTCCAGGATTAGGGAGCATGAGGGAAGGGGAAGAGAGTAGTTGCATGTGGTCAAAGAGTGTGACCCAGGGCTCTAGGAATGATTCGAGGTACGGTCTGTGTCTACTACTAGATTTCATGAAAACAGAAATTGATATAGATCATTCCTTCTTTCCATGAATATTTTCCCAGAGATAGTTTTTTCGGTTAAGCCATTGACTTGACTCTCACGTCTTGAGCTACCTTTGGGAGGAGACCCAATAATCACGCTTATGACGATGGTGTGATCTGACCCTAGAGGTGAGAGTTTCGGTTGAACGTCTTGGTGGCAGCATCGAGGCCTCACAACGTTAGTTTGGGTATGGACCGGGAAACCAAAGTTTATACACAGATTGAATATATTAGGCAAAAATATTATGGTTATAACTACAACGTTGGGATGGGTTTTCCTTGGTTGGAAAAAAGGAAACCCCAGGCAGCACAGGATGGAATCATGCATAAGTGGGTGCAGTCGATCACTCATGAGTCGGCCAGACATAGATTTGTGTCAGACCTCTCTGGAGTTGTTGAACCGCTTTTAGCAATGTTGAAGAAGGGGAAACCCTTTGTGTGGTCAGAGAGTTTCCCGTAGAGCTTTTCAAGAGCTAACGCAGAGGTTAACCAGTGCGCCCATCTTGCGGCTTTGACGGAGAAGGTGAAGATCTTCCGGGGGCAGATGAGGACTTCATAGAACAGACATAAGTCATATGCTGATAGGAGACGAAGACCACTGGTGTTCGAGGATAGAGACCATGTTTTCTTACGAGTCTCACCTTGACAAGGTTTATGGAGATTTGGCTAGGGAAGCAAGTTATCTCTACAATTCATTGATCTTTTCCAGGTCCTCAGTAGAGTAGGAGAAGTGGCTTACCACATGGACCTTTTACCTCAGTTGCACTGGTTTCATGACTTCATCCATATATCTCAACTAAGGAGATGTGTGCATGGCTTATCCATCATTATCGACCAAGGGGAGATGGACATCGATGACGAGGCAAAATTCATAGAGGTTCCAGTGAAAATTGATAATCGACAGGAGCGGGTCCTGCGTGGATGACCGATCCCTCTGGTGCCCAATCTCTAGCAGCACTTAAACCTCTAGGAGAGCACATGGTAGCAGGAGGCCTAAATGCGTGTTAAGTACCCCTATTTTGTTTCCCTAGTGCGTTTTGTGGATTTAAGAGGATGTAAAGCCCTGAGGTGGGGGTAATGTAAAGACCTGGAAATTTCAATGAATTTTATTTTCTTAAATTCTTTGAGATTTTAGGAGTCTGCAGTTTCGGATGGTGCCAGATTCTGAGGCCCGTTGTGCCCGGAATCAATTTCTGAATTTTTGTTCATGTATGTTCAGTAAACGAAAGTGCAGGTTTTTCTATCTTTATAAACGGTGCTCATAATTGAAATCCAAGGACACCAATGAACTCGCAACGCTAGTATTCACTTGAGCGGACCTTTACCAAAGTTGAGTTTTATGTGGGTTGAGAGTTAATTTTGGGGAATTAGAATAAAATAAATAAAATTGTGGAACGAGAATTTTATTTATCTATGGTAGTTATATCCTACCAAGTGGAGTTAGAGGTGGGGCCCACACCCACCTTACCTCCAATGAGAGGATTTAGTTTAGTGGGGCCCACACAAGTCCCTGACTCCTCACCTCCCCTTAACTCCCTTAAACCCCAATTAATCTCTCCCTCATTAATTTGAAAACTTCCCTTTATTTATGAGAACTCTTCCTCTCCCTCTCTCCCTCTTTAATATTTTCCTAAACATATTATTAAATGAATTCAAACTCTTCAATTAATTAGTTAAGGAGTTTGGTCTTTGATTTTCATGAGTTAATAAAATAATAGCAAGAGCTATTATTTTAGTTTGGGGCATTTTTTGTGTTTGTAACATTTGGGGAGCTTTAGATAATTTGAAGTGAGTTTCCTTCTTCAATGATGAACGACACCCTCTTCGACAAAGAAAGCTGATTCCTCGAAGAATGGTTCTCCTTTTGAAGGATCTTCGATGAACGATGCTCGATCTGGGATCGATGGAACATCGCGGGAGCGATGAACGCCAACGATCGTTGACACCTTCAACTCCTCCCTTGTGACAACGTCAATGAACCGATTTTTGCCTTTTCGCGATATCATCAACACACGACGAACCTTGATGTAGGGGGTTGTTTTATATATTTTGTGTCTATGATTTATACCCTTGATTATGGGTTTTCTTTTATGATTAATTATTATTTGAACCCCTAACGCGGTGGGTACAGACTAACGAAGAAGTCCGGAGCCATCTCCGTATAGTTATTGAAGCGTGGATTGATGGGAAACGACTAAATGGGTCTGAAACGGTGATTTGAAGCCATCGCAGTGAAGACCAGGTCCCGAGAGAGCCATAGGTGCATATGGTGGGTGAAACAGACCACTAGAGCATGACTGGTGGTCCGCGGTAGGCGGCGGTGGAGCGCCATCAGAACAATCTGTCACGGCTGAGCCGCAGCAGCGGAAGAAATCGAAACAAAAAATACGTTTCGGAAAAGGAGGGGTGTGTCTTAAAGCGGCGCCAGCTGGGGGAGTCTGCGCCCTCCCCGCTCAACCAGCTGGTCGAGCCAGCACCCCCCAGCAGGCCCGGGGTGGGACCCATGGGCCAGGCCATGACAGCCTGGCCAAACCACACCAGACGAGCAAGGCCATGCTTGCCAGGACGGGCTACACCCTCCTGGGCCATACCCGGTTCGGGCCGACCCAGGGTGGGTTGGGTTGGGTCTGACCGGGTTCAAACCCCCTTTTTTATCCTTTTTCGGTAAAATACTCATAACATGAGCTATAGACCTCTGATTGATGAAATGTCAGTTGCGTAGGATTCCTTGGATCGATACTTTCATTTTGGTATATTACACTAAAGGTTTCAGCACTATTTGTGTACGGCCGAGTTTGTTTGAACTTGAAACCGACCGGGCCCTCGGAGTGGAAACACTTATAACATAAGGATCAGATGTGCGATTGAAATTCCATAAACTATGTTAGTTTCCTTTTGATGAGACAGATCATTTTGTGTACAACACTTGAGGTTTGGACACAGTTGTAGTACGGTCGTGTTGGTTTACCTTAGAAATCAACCGGGCCCCTGGAAGGAAAAGATTATAACTCTCAGACCAGACGTCCATTTCTGTGGCATTGGTAATCTCATTGAGAAATGGTACATTTGAGTATACCCCATGGGATTTTGGGGTACATTTGAGATACGGTCGGGTTGGATCGTACACGATACCAACTATGGCCTCAGGATAAAAAGTCTAATAACTCACATACCGGGCGTCCGGTAGACATGATGTCTGTAGCATTGAGACCCCTATGACGAGGAGGTCCTTTGAGATACTTCCCTGTGAGATTATGTGACACTTGGAGTATCAACCAGTAGCTTGTGGAGCGGATCCTCTCGGAGACAAGCATGTGGAGTTTGGAGACCTAGTAGCTGGATGAGACTTAATGACTACTTGTCTGATTCGATTCAGAGTGACTTGACTAGCCCAGTGCGGAGCGCTACTGTGTTGGGGTGATAGACCCATGGCAGAGGAGTGATATTCTATTGGGGAAGAAGACCCGTGGTACTCGACAGGTGGAGTAAATCTTTATGCTATTAGGCAGTGTTCTACTGTGTTGGGGTGGGAAACCCATGGCTGGAAACACTACTGTGTTGGGGTGACAGACCCATGGTACATGACAGAGGAGGAATACCTCAGCAGTATAAGGTTAGTCAGTTTCACCTCAGAGTCATGATAGGATTTATGCGTTCGACAGAGGAGGATTTCTCTAGCAGCCGTGTTTTCAACATCCTGAATAAAAATCCCGGTTTGAGCTGAGTCAATTACCTTTGTGTTTTTTCATTATTGAGAGGGGTTACTTGATAACATAGGTATATGTATGGGAATATACGTATATAAAGGTTATATATTGAGATATTTCTTTGTGGATTATCCTTGTTGGATTTTGTGAGACCTTGAGGGTCTTGGGGTCCCTACCGAGTATCTTTATACTCACCCCTACATAGGCTATGCCCGTACCTCGTTGTGTTGGTTGAAGAAGACTGACATCGCTAACTGATGCAGAGTGTTTGAGGACTGGATGGTACCCGGAGGTGGACACTTGTCATGATGGCACACGAAGAGGACCGATAGAAACAGAATGATGAGGGGGACATTTGAACCTACCCATCTGGTAGGAACCCATAGGACAATCCAGGAGCTTCTTCCATCTTCCAAATGTTTCTCTTTTTAGTTGTACATTCTTTCAGTTGTAGTTGTACCTTTATTTTGGGCTTGTATTTCCATCCCTTTGTATTTTCAGCACACTTGGTACACTACTTTACTTAGTGTTTGATTCCTCTTGTTCTCTAGTTGTGTGTGTGTTTGCATTTTATAAAGGTCATGCCATCCCAGTTCTAGGGAATTATACCTTTGGTGCTAGTCTCCAGCCCCTGGCCTATGGAAGGCGGGCATGGGGTAGTCACGATGTGGGCCCTGGGGGATTGGGTGTGAAAAGTATTCTTAGAGAGGATTTTAAACCTATTAGGCCTTTGTTGAATGTTTTATCCTTTGTTGGTCAATTTTTTTATTACCTCTTTTAGAGAGACAATCAACATGAATGATAGGTGCCTTTTTCTACGATGGGTGTATGGAATATACTGCATGACAACATACCTCTTCTAGGGTTTTTACACTTTGGAACGGTTGTTAGACATTGTGACCATCATATAATACATGACCAGTTGTGCTAGGTGGGAGATATAAAGGACCTTTGGTGAGACTCAGAACATTGTAGGTTAATTTTGATTTCATCATTATACATCTATGTTAGATTGTATCCTTGGTTTCTAGATTCTTTTTATGTAGTGTGATTGGTTGAACACACATTTTGATATTGACCCATTATAGGTTCTTCTGTTTTTCTTTTTAAAAAAGATGATGCCATTGGTTAATGAAGAATTATATATTTAAAATATTATTTGTGACTCACTTTGATGGAAGGTCTATTCAGTTTCCTCACAATGTATACCTTTAGTTGTTTAATTGATGTTAAAATTTTAAAAATATGACTCAGAGCGATAGGTGATCATTGAAATTAATTGCATCCCTAGATATGAGATATGTTTTGAAGAGTATTTTCAATGAAGATTATAGATTAATCAAATAGATGTTCTATATAGCATGTTCATCTTGGTCATATGATGGAAGACTCATAGAAGTTTGATTTTGGGTAATGAGAGTAAGTGTCGATTACTCAATTACTGTTTAACCATTAAAATGTTGAGTGGCCTTGTGCAGGATGAGGACCAACAAAATTAAATAATTTTTATAGTTATAGTTGTAGGGAGTTGTGACATAATGAAAAAATGTCACTCCTTTTTAGAGGATACCTCAAGAATAGACTATTATTCATGAGATTTCTAACTAGTGGATGGACCTTCACACACATTTTCAAGAGGAATTTGGGTAGGAGATTGTTAAATGAAATTGAAAACTATTTGAGGGTGATAATTTATCATTAAGATATATATATAAAATTTAATAAAATCTTAGCATAATTATATTTAATATTAGATAATTACTTATATTTAAATTATCCTATATACACTAAGTGATCATCACTTATACACTTAGCTTCATTCTATTTCAAAATTAATTCATTGTTTGATGAAGGTTCCTAATGAGGATGCACCAATGGTGAAGTATAACAAATGACATATGGTGGGTAGTGTACCTGCAGCTATTTGTGGGATTCAACCCACAATTTTTGATTAAGTACCATGATTTCCATGTAAATTAATCTTAAGATGTTGGAATGTTTGACATTTTAATTTTTCTTCATTGGTGCTCATGTACGAGTGCAATTTCCAATCCAGTCATCACATTCAGGGATGGAAAGAGATTGAGCATTTAATTTAAGAGTTTATTTTGAGTCAATAATAATGTTATCATATATTGAGGAGAACCCAATCAATCAGGGTTAAATTTCCTCCTTGAAATAAGATATGTTAACACATTGAAACCAGCCATTGGATGGTCAATATATTATATTATTATACATGATCAGGATTAAATAATTGTTGAGTTTGACAACCATGGATTCTTGGGGATGATAACGGTTCAAATTGGGTTGTAGTGATGACTAGTGTTATTTCATAATGTTAATTTGATTTGAAATTTAGTTTTTTTAATTAATATTCATTAATGGGGTAATGTTGTCAATTTCAACTAGAATATGACCTCATATAATTTTTCTAACAACTCTATTAGTCCTAGAATATGGTTTTTACCCTAGGATTATAGTTTGGGTTAATTTCAAACCCTTAAAATTTTTATGGAAGAATTTATCATTAATATATATTTAATTAAATAAAAATTTAATTTATTTAATTTTTTGGAAATATATTTTTAATAGATCATCAGATTGTGATTTTTTATATTTTATTGAGCCTTTAATTGGTTTTTTTCTTAAGTAAAATAATGACTTACTACTATGTGTTAGGGTCAGGCCCATGCCCCATTTTTTTTCATTTATTTTAATCATTTTTCTTTTCCTCTTATATTCCTCACCCCATTGTATTATTACATAAATACAACCATGGTATTCTTTTACCATAACAGAGATGTGATATTGATAGGGACATAGAGATTTAATTAATGTGAGAATAAGATAGGTTCCACCACAGGGCATGAGAGGAGGTTAATCCTAATGTAGTAACCGTGGACTACAGCCTTAGTTGACGTGTTGGAAGATTCCGTCCAAAGGTAGGTAGTTCATATGATTACCATGAAAATCAATAATTTTTTTGATTTGTAGTTTTAGATAAATTTTATCACTACTTTAGACCCCATGATGGTTGATCTATAGTTTTTTTGTATAAAACAAGAGTTTCATGTTGATTTGAGAGGATTATCTTTCAAAAATCACAGTCACTATGTGATGTTCAGGAAAACTCACCTTAAATTCGTTATATTCTCGAAAGATGATATTTCATAAGTATAATCCGTGTATAAGTTATAAATTGATTTGTACTGTTTCTCATCCATACATCATTGTATCAAGCGAGACATCATGTGTCAATGTAGATGGATGTGTAAAGTACCCTATCAAACCCCTGTTGGTATGAACATCATATAAAATTATAAAACCATAATATATACATGTCCAAAGAATGTGAGGTGAAAAGATAGGATCCCCGTGTAGTGTACATGGTATGTACATTGTATAAACACCAATTACAGAGGTTTTATATTACATGTATAACTGAAGTACATAACTGTGAGGGGATTCTAAGTCACACATCGTGTACCTTTGTATACATGTTTTATAATCCTCCATTACTACACTTTTACGCGTTTTTTCATATCATCACTCCCTTGAGTTGTAATTTCCCACACTAGTTGTCCATCCCATGATTCATTCCATATTTATTAATATTTTAAAACCCTTGCGGTGATTCATGGATACCTATTTTTTGGGGGATAATGAGATATAATAGAGATGTGATTCCCCAATAATTAAATTTGATTACCTCTTGAGAGTGATCTATGTTGGTTGAGTGTTTAGAGTAACCTAGAGTGATACCACATATATAAGATGGTCTATGGGACATCACTCAGATATTATTTTTAAATTCCCTTTCTTCTGCGTCATAAGGTTATCTAATCATTTAACCAATATGATCCCATGTTGGATTCCTCTACATTTCACCAATTTATGATTGCACTATGTGGGATGATCCTAATTATATGATATCCTAGGGAATCAATTTTAGGATAACTCTTCCCTTGTACAGTTTCTAAGGATACCTTTTATGATTCCTCCTCCTGTGTAGCATTTCCGTGTTTCCTAGTGGGATGCCTTCACTTATGTAGGAACATAGAGGATCCTATATAGGAATCCCCTATAGTTTTCTTGACTTTGTGGTCCTAGTGGGATACCTAGTGTTTGAAAAACATTTCACTATTTTTATTGGTTTGAGTATATATGGTAGTAGTTGTCACCATAGAATCCAAACCAAACATGTATGTCATATGAATGTGGAAGTAGTGGTGGGTCTATGAATTCATCCACCCTCACTTTATCTTTTATACATTCACATGGTTAATCATGTTACCGTTTTGATTTCTAGAGGTTATTCTTGGTAATCGGTTGAAGATATTGATGTGATGTGATATTTTATTTTGGATTCCCGAACATACTTCTTGGAATCCATATTATTTGCCTATTCATTTTTTTGGGATTCCTATATTTATTTATTATGCTTCAAATTCTAATTGTTTTTACTGTTTATTATATTACTTATATTCCCATAGGTAATAATTGATATCCATCAATCAATGTTCTATTATTGATTCTTATATTCATGGGCACCCATATGTACTTCTTATGATCTAGATTATTAGAAATATTGGAGTATTATTACTATATCTCTTGTTATGGGGATGATTCTGTTATCCCTACTCAATAACCAGACCATGACATTGGACATAGAAATACACATTTTTCATGAACTAGAGGATTATTATTCCATCCTGAGAGATTCCAGGGATGCATTATATGGTTGGATAAATTCTCTATAATATTATGAATCTCTAAATACTTCTATGATATTGGTTTTTTTGATTGGATTTATTATGAATTGATATTGAGCACATATATAGATCCATAATGAATTCCTTTGGAAAATTGCCTATGGGTCATCATCCCCTTAGGGATTATCTGAGTCAAAATATCATAAACACCTATAGAGTAGGACCTCAAGATTAGAAATTTGATACTATTTACACGGATTGAGTTGCATGTTATCCAACTATGATATGATTTATAATATGCCTAGACATTTCTGATAATCCTCTATTATAATTATTGTAAGGGAGTATGAGTGATTCCATGGTTAGGGTAATTATAAACCTATAGAGATGTAGCTTTATTAGAGAAACGTTTGGCAGTTGATGAAGTCAGTATTTCAATCTAGGATTACATACCCCAGGATCAGCTTCATTATACATTGTTTGAGTGTTATGACAACTACCTTAATGCCCTTTTTCTAGATGTCCATCTAGTTGGTATTACAAACCAAGGAATATACTGGTGTGGATATGTTATTTTCATCTTAATCATATATATATATGTTTTTATATATACACATATAGAAATATATATAAATATATATTATGTCTCATTTTCTAGTTGATCTACAGTTTTGACCCATGGATATATTGTGGTTTCCATTTTTTGTTTTATTTATCATTTCTAGTCTTGTATTTTCTAGACTAGGAATATTGAATAAGAATGATCTTATAAGAATTGATTTTTAATTTCAATATTGGGGTTCCCTAATGTGATTATTTCTCTCATATGTTCATGAACCTCTGTGTGTGTTTGTAAACATCATTTTGTATTTTTAGGTAGAGAACATATGGAATGATGTATCGGGATGACGCATAATGTTTCATGATGTGGTAGAGAGACTCGAGTGGATTTTTATGATTGGGATGCGATATCTCGATATTCCCTTTAAGATAGGGCATGTGTTCTGGATCAATGATATAATCAAATTTTGGTTCTTTTATTACAATTTATTTGATTTACTCATTTATAAAATATCATTGAAATAGGAAATTAGTGTTTTGTATATGACATGGTTGTTTAGTCTATTATAGCATTTAATATATCATTACACTCTGCTTATATTTCAGTTTAACAATTATAACCTCACTCGAACGATTTACTATTATGGATGAAGTTTAGTTATTTTTGTTTTTTTCTTACTCGTATATGAAGGAAGAGTCTGACTATAGACACATCATAGTCCCTTTATTATTGTAATTAGCCTCTATCATATTTGGAGGTGAACATGAGGCCTTATGGTTAATGTGTTTGGAGAACCGGATTATTATATTTTGAGTTCGTACATTAGAATAGTATCATGCTTATATAATTATTTATTTTATTTTAAAATAAATTTAATGTGAATTTAGTATGTTTAGGGATTATTTATTTAAACTAATTTATTTTTTTATCTCATGGTAGATAATATTTATTGTGTTTTATATATATAAAAACTCTCCATGGTTTATTAATTAAAATATATCTTAAATGTATTATTTTATTAAATATATTCAATGACATTGAGGTTGTTATATGAAGAGTTTTTATGTCAGGAGACACATGAATAAAAAAATGTTTCTCTTTCATTCTATATTTTTAAGCATCTTGAGATTGTAGTGATTATAAAAAATCACTTTTATGAATTCTCAATCGGTTAAACCTAGAAAATACATTCTTTTTTGGTTCTCAAGATCATTAATATATCAGTTGATTTTGGTGAGTGTGTAGGAACATAAAAATAATGATAGGATTAATTTACCTATTATATTATTGAATCAAAATAATTTTCTATTTTATCTTCTATTGAAGCCACATTATTATTTCGTTGCTAATGAAAAGGTGAATTAAAATATAAAACATAATATTTTAGGTTTTATTTTATTTTTTTGGAACATATAAAAGACCTTTAATAATGTAACATATAAATAATGTTATATTTCATTTCATGTGCTGATATTTGACTGATACAAGTGTAACATCCCAGGTAAATAATGAATATGAAATGATCATATATATTAATTTTTGTTAATGAAATATTAATATTACTTAAAATGGGATGCTATGTCTAATTGCATACGCAATATGATACATTGAGTTTCTTTGAAATCTTATGTTGCTTGCTAATAATAAAATAATATTATTGTAAATGGAAGTAAACTTCTAAACGATTTAATGGAGAGAATGGACAGAACTAACTAAAAATTGATTATATATGCTTGTCAAATATTTTTACATTTATTCAATAAATGTTAGAGGATTAAAATGTAAATGAATCCAATTTTAAGCGTAAATATTCTAATATTCTTTAAAAGGTCGATTATCCGCCTTTTGAGGGAGAAACCTTTTTAAATCCACATTTTTGACACTTTTATATATTATATTTGAAAAAATAAAATCCCTATTTATAATCAAGGAATCAAAATTTACTTTCTGTAAATTTTTGTTATTTTTTCGATAAAGTTCATTTTTTAATGAATAGTGAAATTGATGTATTTTAATTCAAAACCTCCATTTAGTCTGTTTTATTTATATGGTCATATTATCTTTTTAATTGGTTTTAAAGTGTAATTAAAATATATTTTTAACATTTATTCCAATTTTGGTAATTTTAATTAATTTCACTTTGAAATTGGATATAAACAAGTGTGAATCCTTTAATAGATATTGTTTCTTAAAAACATGTTATTTGTTTTGACAACGGTAATTGAATATAAAATTAATTAATGCAACTTATATTTTTTTAATGCGGTAAAATTGATATCCTTTTTGAATTTCTAATATCAAATATATCTTAGGGTGATTTTTTGGTTATTTTCTGACAAATGTTCATTTTCAATAAATAGTGAAAAATACTGCATTTTAATTCAAAACTGCCTTTTCATCCAATTTATTTATATAGTTATATTGTAATTTTAATTTGTTTTAAGGATTAATTTAATTATGTTTTTATCATTTAATACAATTTTGGTTATTTTATGTAATTTCACATTTAAATTGGATGTAAAAACAAATCAATCTTTTGATAGATTTTACTTCTTAAAAACCCGTCTTTGGTTTTGGAAAACAGGAATAATTTTTTAATCTAATTACTTCAATTTCTGTGTTTGTAATTTGATAAAATGGTTTCCATATTTGGAATCAGAAGGTCCATATTATGTAATTAAGAATATTTTGTTTTTGGACTTTATGAATAGTAACGACGGTAATTATCTTTAATTATCATGTTTAATTAGTAACAGGGTAGTTAAGGGTAATAAAATAATATCATAAAAATATAAAATTACCCCATAATGTGTCCTAATACTATTGGTGGTGTCATTTCCGACCATGGGATGCCTCTTTCCAACCTTGTTACCCCATGGAATCACTTTAGTGGGATAGTGACCTTTTATCATATATTTTTAAAAAATAGGAAAATGTAACAAAAATATGTACCACTGAAGTAAATTTTTTTTAATTTTTTCTAAATAAATGATCTCTTAGACAATAAATATTAATTTTAAATCTAAGAAGATATCCTACATCATGGTATTTCTTTTATTATTTTTAGAAATTTAATAAATAAATTTATTTATGACACCTTGATGATGCAACAATTATCTCATTAATGAACGATTTAAATAAAATGAAAATATAATATAAAATCTAAGACATAAACATGTAAAAAAATTATTTTATGGGTGGATTTGGAACCTTCATCACCTTATCCTCGAAAAATATCTTTGTGGGACCTTTTAAATCCAAAAGTCATTTTAAAATAAGGTAACATTTCTTGACCTTACAAGAGTGCCCCTCCTCCCTCTTATAAATGGACCCCATCTCTACCACCTTACCCACACCTCTCAAGCCATTGGATCGGCCAAAAACTGCTCATTTTATCTCTCCACATAAATCGAGTAATCAAAGAAGAATTACATTAGGATGAAATATCTTCAAGAAACCCTTTTGGTTCAATCCAAGAAGAGTTACCCGATTTAAAGGTAATGTTCTCTCTTTTGTTCTTTTGTTTTATTTTGATTCTACAACCCCTGAAAATCATTTTATTCCTTTCTTTTATTACAAACCTATATCTTCAATATAATATGATGTTTTTATGATAATTATTTGAGCTAAACATACACACACCTCCGTCTAATGGTTAAAGAACATACTTTTTTTGGGGATGGCGAATTATTGCCTCACGAAATGATGATTGTTCTATTTTCCCCTACCACCTCTCATGGTGGCCATTATGATGGCAATATATTTATTTATGATATATATTATATTTATATCCTCCCTATTCTTCTGTATTTTACATTAAAAACCTAACTTTATGCTTTTCATGTTGTGCAAGTGAGATAATTTCATTTGAGGAAGTGTGGACTACCGCCCCCTCAAGTGATGTTACTCATTCATGCAACACATGAAATGTATAAATAATGAAATTAATAAACTAATGTGACCTATATAACATATATATTATAATGTAATTATAATATATATATATATATATCATTTAGTTTTAATTCTATTAATGTGACAAAGAAATGAAAGTAGCGTTCATGTGTACGTACGCCCTACCGTCTCCATGAGCGGTGCATTTCATTTTCATATCTCCAAATGTAATGGAATAATATAAAATGAATATATACTGGATATATATTATATTTAAATCATTAATACTATTCTGGAGATGGTTTAATTATAACAACATGGACAATTCTTTTCAAACAAGTTCATTTTTGACTTATGTACCAAACATCGACAAAAACGTCTTATATGAACTTACATATATAAATAATTATTATAACATTAAGATTTGTGATATTATTTGAATAATAAACTTTAAAGGAGGACCTTAATAAATTATTAATTGGCCAAAGTTTAGTATTCCGGAATATAAAGAAATGAACAAGACAAGTTTGAGTTAATGTAAGGGATCTTACTTCTCTCTTTCTATTTAAGTACTCTCTACTATGTCGTTTCTTTTAAGCTCCACTTTCTTATGTTGGGGGATTTTATTTTATATTACTCTTACTATAAATTATATTTTCATATTATGAGATACACTATTTGATCTCATGAAATAATTTTTGAATGGTTTAAGTATCGTCGTTAGGCTGCCAAATTTTCGTAAGGGATTTCTTATCTCACTTTTAATTCTGTGAGATTACTATTGTTCACCACATATTTGTTGCATGTGGTGTATTTTGAACATAAATTTGATATAATTATTATCATGACTCTTTTAATATTCATGATATTCTCTGATTCATTTTTTTCATATGATTTTTTTGGTCATATGACTTGATTGATTACAACGAGGTAAGGGGTTATTATCTCACTTTTTATTCCCGTGAGATTCGTGCTATATTTTTCACTATCTCTTTTGAGTGGTGTATGTACTGCAAATTATTATACTCTTTGTGTAATATAATTTCATTTATGGGTATTTAAATCTTCATTTGATGACCCTTATTTCATGGGTGTACGTTTCAAAAGTTACCCAAATCGGTAATGGAACTTTTCACCTTCCTCTTTTTAAAAGACTTATTTTTTGTTAAGACTTTTAATTTACATATTCTTATGTTGGGATTTGTTCTTATATATACATATTGATGTAAATGATATTTCCATGTTATGAGATACCATTTTTATCTCTCATCGTCTCATTTTCATTAATTCTAAAATGACGCCATTAGGCTGTCGAATTTCTGTAAGGGAACTTCATAACCCAATTTCAATTCTTTGGGTTAAACCTCTACTTTTTGATTATGTCATACTATGAATATGTGTGGATGAACTATGATTGTTTTACAAATAATATCCTCTTCTATTGTGTGTATTTATATTTTTCACACATAATTATGTATTTGATTTATCCTTAATCTATGGATACCGACTTTGTATGGGAAATCATCTCAATCTCCTTTAATGGAGGCATATTATGTTTTATACATGGCTTTATTTTATACGGTGTATAATGCCCTATTAATTTTACATTTATTAAAAGGTAATATTTTTTATACTAAGTGTTTTACTAAATGAAAAAAGGGAATGTTTTTGTCGTATGTATGCGGCGACAATGACTTCTCCGTCGTCGTGACCATTATTTGAGTTTCGGCATCCTATACAAGCCATAACGTTTTTTTAAATGAAAAATAAATAGAATATTTGACCTTTGTTTTATTTTGGTATTGAAAATGGATTTGATAATGTTTTTATTATATCAATGTGTTGTATTGATATCTTATGATTGAAATGTGGAAATTTTATGTTTCTTTTATGCATATTTTATGTGATACGATTATGTTATGGTTCTTGGGAATTGTTTATGAAGACGGGTGGTTTAGTGATAAAATAAGGGAGGGTGAGACTGATATAGATCTCTAATGCATTGGGTAATGTGATGGAGTTAAACTCTAAGGTATCTTCGAATAGATTTAGGGAATATACTGTTATGGGTATTCCAAACGTAACCATGAGGGTTACACCCTAAGTAAGAATGTTATAAATGCCTCAAGTTACATTTATGTCTTATGATTTCTATGAGTTATATAATTTTAGAAGGTATGTTATGATTGAAAGTTATTGTTTCATTGATTTTTATTTTTTTGGAAGGATAATGTTTCCTTTCATTATGTTATAACCCTTACTGAGATTTTTATGCTCAACCAATGTTTTTGAAATGTTTTCCATAGGACTTAAAGTGGAATACGATCAAGGATGGGATCAAGGAAATGTCATGATGTCTAAAAAATGGATATTGACTTGAATTTTTTGATCAAGAGTTTTTATTTTGTTAAAAAAATGGAAACAATGTAGATGTGGACACTTTGTAATCTTTGAGATGTAATAGTTATGTCTTAATTCTCTAAAACACTAAACCTGAAAAGATCCTCAATGTGAATTATTCATTTAATTCATGATTATGTAATGCTTTAAGAATGGGTCTTTATAGTTGGTATCAAAGGTCTATTTAGATGACTTTAGAGGTTAGAGTGTTGTTTATGCACAAGTGACAAGTTGTGTATAACCACAATGGTTAGAATATTAGATGGATTAATTGTTATTTTTGAAAGAGATTGAGATAACTTGGATAAGTATATCTTTGTTTTGTATCTTCCTCATTAGTACAAGATGATTTTGTGGATATACTCACACTGAGAATTTTGGTTTTAGTAAATGGCTAGATCTAGTAGGCACTAAAGTAACAGTGGATATGATAAAATTGTAATGGTTTTCTGAAAGAACAACTGAATGATATGGGAGTTTCAATGAGAACTCTTGTGATTTTTCTAAACAAAATATCAGAAGTCATGATTAACCACTTGAACCTTAGTGCGTTCTCTAATCCATAATGTATGAGATAATCAACACGATTTGAATTTCAGGTAATAATTATAAAGTTAACCATTATGGTTTATATGATCCTAGATTTTGTGGTAATTATGGGTTACTATATGATGGAAAATGAAAGGCATGATATAAAATTGTGGTTAAATTATGATATGGTTATTTTTGAAGATTTTATCTCTTTTTGGGGAATGTTTTCTGAATTATATAGTTTTCTAAAAAGGACAACATGTAGACTGTGTGACAACCCATCACGTCGGACAAAGCTGCTGGAATCGAACCCACAAACAATGTGCGACTTGTATTTATCACCTACCACTGGACTACGTGAAGTCCCTAGTTAGTATGACTAATTCATTTTTGTTAGATGATTTTATTAATCAACAATTAGTTGATTTAGGGAATTTTTTTTATCAAGTAGATATACCTAGTATTGTAAAATTATTTGGTTATTAAGTGATAAAGGTTTTTGGGGAAGATGTTCTCTCTTTTTGGGAAACACTATATCCCTATGGAAGATAGAATACAATGGGATTTCAACTTTGGAATAATGGATGAATTTTTTTGTAAGAATCTATGTTTTTATTTTTCACATATGATGATTTGGTTTATTTATGAAAATGATTAACCTATCATGGAGAATATGTGGTTAGGTTAATTACTTTTCAATACACGCATTTAAGAGAATCTGATATTATTTGGAGATAAATGTTAAGATTTATCTTGGTAGACTATATAATTAAATCCATAAGAGATTTGGGTATCAATATTAGTTTGGTTTATTTTGATGAATTTTATGGACAATTGTTTATCGAATGGTCTTTGTTGAACTTTGGGTTTTATTGGGAAAATTTTTGAGATTATGAATAGATTTTATTTTTATAAAGGATTATCCTTTTTGGATATTATCTGATCTTGTACTAAAAATTTTGGTTTTAGTTTTGGTATAAAGTCCTGGGAAATATATAGTTCTCTTTTATGGATTATGTGATTCTCTAGAAGTTTACTATAACGCTCTTAATTTGAACAAGTCATCCTAAATACTCATCTTTTGGAGAAAAGCTGAGTTTGTGTAAGAAATCCAGTAAGAGCTGAAAGTCTACATTTCAAGTAAGTCTGTTTCATTAGGATTTATGTAAGATCATAACTAAATTCCTCAATGAAAATTAACATAAACCAAAAAAAAAATTCTTAACTTTTCCTACTGGGGAATCAAATACAGTTTTACCCATCACTATTTTGTGATTTTCTTGTGGTTAACTTTCTCCTAATCAAGTTTTCTATCACTCTCAATCAGAACATGACCATTTGTTTAATCTTCCATTTCCACGTTTTCCTATATGGAATCCTAGTATGGGTTAACTCGGGTGACCTTTGTACTTACCTTTCATTCTTTTAAAGTGACAGTTGAATTGACTCCTTTTCTGATGTGGGGCTTTCAATAATGTTAGCAAGCCCAATTTTAAAATTGCATGGACGGGATTCCCAAAAGGGGGGAAGGATGTAACATCCCATGTAAATAAATAGAATGAAATGTTCATATATATTAATATTGGTGAATAAATTATTAATATTACTTAAAAGGGGTTGCTATGTTCGATGGAGTAAACAATATGCAACAACGATTTTCATTGAAATTTTATGTTGCACGCTAAAAATAAAATTTTATTATTGTACATTGTAGTAATTTCCTACCCGATGTAATGGTGGGAATGAATATAAAAAACTAAAAAGTGATTATATATGTTTGTCCAAAATTTTTACATTTATTCTATAAATGTTAGTGGGTTAAAATGCGAATGAATCTAATTTTAAGCATAAATATTCTAATAGTCTTTAAATTTCGATTAATCGCATTTTGACAGAGAACCCTTTTTAAATCCACTTTTTTGGCAATTTAATATGTTATATTTGAAAGAATAAAATCCGCCTTTATAATTAAGACATTAAAATTTACTTCGTGTAAATTTTTTTAATTTTACCGATAATGTTCATTTTTTAATGAATAGTGAAAATACTGTATTTCAATACAAAACCTCCTTTTATACTAATTTATATATATGGTTAGATTATATTATTAATTGTATTTAAAGAGTAATAAAAATCTATTTTTACCATTTAATCCAATTGCGGTTATTTGAATAAATTTCACTTTGAAATTGTACATAAACAAGAGTCAATCTTTTAATAGATATTATTTCTTAAAAACATGCAATTTGTTTTGACCATGGGAAATGATTATAAAATTAATTAATAAAACATATATGTTTTTAATTTGGTAATATTGATATCATTTTTTAATTTATAATATCAAATATATCTTACGGTGAATTTTGGGTATTTTTCTGACAAACGTTCATTTTAAATGAATTGTGAAAAATACTGCATTTTAATTCAAAACTACATTTTCATCCAAATTTTTTATATAGTTAGATTGTAATTTACATTTTTTTAAGTTTTAATTTAATTAATTTTTTATCATTTAATACAATTTTGGTCATTTTTTGTAATTTCACTTTTAAATTGGATGTAAAAACAAATCAATCTTTTGATAGATTTTACTTATTAAAAACCCGTCTTTGGTATTGGCAAACGGGAATTATTTTTAAATTTAACAACTGTAATTTCTGTGTTTGAAATTTGATAAAATGAATTCCATATTTTGTATCAGATGGTCCATCTTATCAAATTAAGACACTTTTGTTTTTGGACATTATGAATAGTAATGGCGGTAATTATCTTTAATTATCATGTTTAATTAGTAACCTGGTAGTTAGGGGTAATAAAATAATATCATAAAAATATAAAATGACCCAAAAATGTGTCCTAATGCTATTTTTTGGTGTCATGGATGACCATGTTATGCCTTTTTCCAACATTGGGACCCCATGGAATCACTTTAGTGTGATAGTGACCTTTTATCATATTTTTTTAAAGAAAGGAAAATGTAAACAATGTATGTTTTACCTAAGTAAACCAATTTTAATTCTGTCAAAATAAATTATCTCTTAGAATATAAATATTCATTGGAAAGATATGAAGATATCCTACATCATGGTAATTTTTCAAAAAAAATTAGACATTAAATAAATTTATTTATTTTTGACACCATGGTGATGTAGTGATTATCTCATTAATGAACGATTTAAATAAAACGAAAAGATAATGTAAAATCTAAGTCATAATCTTGTAAAAAACCTATTGGAAGGGAGAGTTACTAACCTTTATCACCATATCCTAGAAATATATCTTTTTGGGACCATTTAAATCTAAAACTCAATTTATAATAAAGTAACATTTCTTGTCATTCCAAGAGTGCCCCTCCTCCCTCTTATAAAAGGCCTCAACCTATACCACCATACCCACACCTCTCAAGCCATTTTCTAGGCCAAAAACAACTCATTTTACCTCTCCAAATCCATATATTCATCATAGAATCCTTACCTTATGCATAAATCTCATGAATAAACCCTTTTTGTGCTAACCAAGAAGAGTTACCCGATTTAAAGGTAATGTTCTCTCTTATGTTCTTTTGTTTCATTTTTCTTCTCCAACCCCCTGAACTCTTTTTTCCTTTATTTTGTAAACAAAACCTGTATATTCAATTTAATATGATTTTTTATGAGAATTAATCGAGCTACAGTTACACACACCTCTGTCTAAGGGTTAAAGTATATACTGTTTCCGTGGATGGTGAATTACTGCCTCACGAAACGATGATTGTTCTATCTTCTCCTACCACCTCTCATGATGGCCATTATGATGGAACTATATTTATTTATGATATATATTATATTTATTTCCTCTCTATGCTTCTGTATTTTACATTTAAAACATACCATTATGGTTTTCATGTTGTGCAAATGCTAAAATTTCATTTGAGGAAGTGTGGACTACCGCCCCCTCAAGTGATGTGACTTGTTCATGGAATACATGGAATGTATACAGAATGAAATTAATGAAATTATGTGATCTAGATAACATATATATTATACTTAAAGATAATATATATATCACTCATTTAGTTTTAATTACATTAATGTGACAAAGAAATGAATGTAGCGTTCATGCGTACGTACGGCCTACCGTCTCCATTAACGGTGCATTTAATTTTCTTATATCCTAATGTTATGGAATATTATAAAATGAATATATACTGGATATATATGATATTTAAAATCATTAATACTATTCTGAATATGGTGTAATTATAACAACATGGAAAATTCTTTTCAAACATGTTCATTTTTGACTCATGTACCGAACATCATCAAAAACGCCTTATGTGAACTCACATAATTAACTAATTATTATAACATTATAATATGTGATATGAATTTAATAATAAAATTAAATGTAAGACCTTAAGAAATTTTTAATTGAACAAATTTTATTATTCAAGAATATAAAGAAACGAACAACACAAGTTGGACTTAAGGTAAGGGATCATACCTCTCTCTTTCTTTTTATGCTCTCTTTTTCATGTCATTTCTTTTAAGATATTCTTTATTATGTTGGGGGATGTTATTTTATATTCATATTACTATAATTTCTATTTTAATATGATGATATACCCTATTTTATCACATCAAACCATTTTTGGATGTTTTATGTAGAGCCGTTAGGATGCCGAATATTCGTAAGGGATTTCTTATCTCACTTTTAATTCTGTGAGATTACTATTGTTCGGAACTTATTTATTGGATGTGGTGTATTGTGCACTTCCATTTTATATATATATTATCATGACTCTATTTATTTTCATGGTATTCTATGATTCATTTTTTTCATATTATCTTTTGGTCATATGACTTGATTGATTACAACGAGGTAAGGGGGTTTTATCTCACTTTTTATTCACGTGAGATTCTTGCTATATTTTTCACTATATCCATTGAGTGGTGTATATACTGACAATTATTATACTCCTTGTTTAATATACCTTCATTTATTTGTATTTACATCTTCATTTTATGACCCTTCATTCATGGGTTGTACGTTTCGAATGTTACCCAAATCGGTAAGGGAACCTTTCACCCTCCTCTTTTTAAAAGACTTCTTTTTGTTAGGTCTTTTAATTTACATCTTATTATGTTGGGATATGTTCTTATATATGTTTATTGAGGTAAATTATATGTTCAAGGTATGATATACCCTTTTTATCGCTCACCGTCTCATTTTCGGAATTCAAAAATGTCGTCGTTAGGCTGTCGAATTTCTGTAATGGAACTTCTTAACCCAATTGCAATTCTTTGGGTTAAACCTCTACTTCTTGATTATTTCATACTATGAAAATGTGTGGATGACCTATTATTTTTTTACACATAATATAATCTTATATTTGGTGTATTTATATTGGTCACCCATAATTATATATTTGATTTATCCTTAATCTAAGGATACTGACTTCGTATGGGACTACGTCTCAATCTGCATTCATTGAGGTATATTTTGTTTTATACACATCTTTATTTTATAAAGTGTACAAACCTTTTTTACTTTTACAATTATTCAAAAGGAATATTTTTTATACTAAGAGTTTTACTAAACGACAAAAGGGAATGTTTTTGTCATATGTATGCGTTGAGAACGACTTCTCCGCCGCCGTGACCATTAATTGAGTTTTGGCTTCCTCTACAAGCCATAACGTTTTTTTAAATGAAAAATAAATACCATGTTTTAACTTTATTTTATATTGGTATCGAAAATGGTTTTGATAATGTTTTTATTATATCAATGTGTTTTATTGATATCTCGTGATTGAAATGTGGAAATGTTATGTTTCCTTTATGCATGTTTTATGTGATACGATTATGTTATGGGTCTTGGGAATTGTTTATGAAGATGGGTGGCTCCATGATAAAATAAGGGTGGGTGATCCCGATATAGCTCTCCAATGCATTGGGTAACACAAAGGAGTTAAATGCTAATGTTTCTCCGAAGATATTTAGGGAATATACTATGATGGGTATTCCAAATGTATCCATGAGGGTTACTCCTTAAGTAAGAATGTTATAAATTCCTCTAGTTACCTTTATGTCTTATGATTTCTATGAGTTATATGATTTCAGAAGGTATGTTATGATTTAATGTTATGGTTTCATTGATTTTTATTTTTTTGGCAGGTTAATGTTTCCTTTCATTATGTTATAACCCTTACTGAGGTTTTTATGCTCATCCCATTTTTTTGAATTTTTTTACAAGACATGAAGTGGAATACGGTTAAGGATGGGATCAAGGAAATGTCATGATTTCTAAAACATAGATCTTTACAATAATATTTTGTCCAAGAGGTTATATTTTGTGAAAAAATGGAAACTGATTATATGTGTCTACATTGTAATCTTTGAGATGTAATAGTTATGTCCTAATTCTCTAAAACTCTAAACCTGAAAAGATCCTCAATGTGAATTATTAATTTAACTCAAGATTATGTAATGTTTTACGGATGGGTCCTTATAACTAGACCCCAAGTAGACATATTTATAAAAAATTGTGGTCATTGGTAGTTGGACTTGTAAAAAATAGCCAAAAAATGTTGTTTTAATGAAATTTCATGGAGAATACATAACATAGTGTTTCAAAATATTCATTACAAAGCATCCATGAAAATCTATTTTTTAGGGAATGTGATATTTTAATGAAATTATTTCAAATTCCATGAAACCGATACTCACTTGAGGACATAAATATTTCATTTAACTTCACCCAATATATGTTAGAGGCTTATAAACAACCCTTCAACATACCATTTGAATGATCTGACATGTAGAATTCAATAACTATGATCCTAACTGATTGAAATTGTTTTTTATCATGTGTAACCACATAATAAAATAGATTACCATAGGTGAAGATCTTGAATTAATTATCTTACATGACTCCTTCATACTGTTGGATCATGATTGAAATTCATTTCACATTTTTATTATACATGAATAACACAATTTCATTAAATAAATACATGATTCATGGAACACCTAAATATCAAAAAACCCATAACATTGTATTAAATGGGGGCTATATATGCTAGATAGCCATGTCTCACACAACTCTAGGCCTCACATAGAACTCCAAACATTCTAAAACCCCACACCAAAGAACCCCATATAATTTATCCCTTCAAAAATAATAATTTTTTGAAAGATGAATGTGTAAGGTAATATCAGTATCCCAGTCTATTTTTTATCATCAACTTTATTTATTTACTACCATATTTATAACTATTCATTCCCAATACCTTGTCACCAATAAAGGCCCAAAAAATCCTCTTGTTTTTCTTCTATGTATATAAACTCCCATCTCCTGATAACTTTCAAAATGATTAGAACATATGAAACTGATTCTAGATTCTCATAAGAGAACTCCATGATGGAAAAATATACATAATCCCCACTCATGATCTTCTATCATTCAAGAAACAATATATCCTTCTATCAGGTGTATGTCCCAATCAAAGACCCATCAAGGGAAACCACCATTCTCCATGAAATAATTCATGACCATAATGGGACGCTTAATGTGTATTATCCGCATGACCCCCCCAATTTTACACAATATCAACATGGATGACCATATTGAAATATATAAAATACAACTTGTCCAATTCAAAGAATATGAGATGTGATGTGTGATGAGCTGGGGATCCCCTATGTGATGAGAACGATAAGCCACCTGTGAATGAAATAATATAACTCTGATATTTGGGTATCCCAAAGATTAATCCCCACAATAACCATTGATTTAACTCCCTCCATGACTCAAGAATCTATAACACATAATGTTCAACCACATCATATAGTGATTCTATATGGCTATAAACTAAACACCTCAAACTAATTAATTATTTATCCAAACCTTGATACTGTGCATGTATGGAACTTATTTGGAATATAAATGCTGAAATCACCAAAATTCCATCCCCCTTTGGGATGTGAGATCTATGACGCATGATTATCATCCTAGAGTATACCTCACATCCTTCTATCCATTTTATAAGTCATAATATGTAATTAATGTATATAATTCCCTTAATACAATGAAAATATGTTTTTTACAATACATTACTATCAAATATGGATTCTTCCACATTTAATTTTAGCCTTTTATTGTCCAATTGGTTAGGGAAATATATTTAAGAATCCCAACTTGAAATCAAACAGTAAACCTCTATTGGGTGGTGATCCTAAGAGATCATATGTTATTTTCCTAATACAAACCCCACTGATTCATTATACCATAGATATTAGATATGAGCCTAAGGTTCCATAGGTAATGTTCTTAAAATGCTTTATGTGACATGTATAATAATTCTATGTGATGAGAATAGAATCAATTAACCATTTCCTTGGGTGATAAGACTATGTTTGTAACCTAGGGAGATATGAAATATGATCCTCATGTTATGAGTATGAGATAACTGATGATGCATTCATAATAAGCCTACATGGTGACTATAGGTGTTATAATTCACCCAAAAAGTGACGATCTAGGGATTCATACCTCAAGTGATGAGAATGGGATACCTCTAGTGAAGAGCTAGCGATGTGTGATATGATGGGAATAAGATTTCATATGTGACCCACATAGGATGCCTCATGTTATGAGCATGATTTTTTTCTAGTGATAATCCATGTTTTAAATTAGAAGAAATACTAATATTTCTTTTGTGATAAGAATATGTTTCCTTATGTTATGGGAACTTGATTACTTATGTCCTACACCTATTATGCCTTAATATTAAACATGGGATGTCCTCATAGACCATCTGAAGAGAAATATTAATAGATTCCCAATATAGTCAACAATGATTGAAAATTATTCAATATTCATCTTATATAACAAAAGTTGTTCACCCTGATGAGGTATACAATGATTTAATTAACCAATGTTCAGCTGAAGATGGAATCAGGGATGGAATTCATGAGAATATCTGAAATCATTGATGGATACCCAAACTATTAAATAATCTCTATGGTAAAATCTATAGATGAAATTGTGTTCCATATATAAAATTTAATGTGGGGTGAATTACATTATGAAATTGTTAAATTGATGCAATAAAATAGAAAGGATTATCATTGATGTATTCAATTTAATAGTATACTAATAAATGATACTAAATAATTGGCAGTAATAATAGATAATGGGAAGAAGAAAATAAATTCATTAAATTAAAAAGGCATTATTTAATGATGGAGTTTATTAATAGATTAAGAATAGTAACTTTTGTTTCATCCCCTTTAGAAGGCTTCAGAGGGTTATAATTCAATTTTTATTTTAAAAGAAACCTTGAACTAAAGTAGAAAGGAATGAATCACTTGGTATTAATAGAAACATTAAAAAAATAAAGACTCATGGAATCAATGTAAAAAAACCATGAACCCTCACATTAATAGAGGTGATAACCCAATGAAGATGATAAAGAATATATAGTATTTTTTACAAACCATTTACGAATCAAATAAGTTAATATAGAGTAATTAGAAGATATATGAATAATGGAGAGAGAGAGTGTGTAAAACAATGTAGATGAATATACAATAAAATATTACAAAATGTGAGTAATTTGATATAATTGAAAGTATAAAATAAAAATTGGTTTTAAGATATGGAATGTTTGTTTACCTGTTGAGAATTGGCAGAGCTAGGAGAATAAATAAATCATCACAACAAGGATCAATTTAGAAGAAAATAGATGTCATATATGATCATTATTATGATCCAAGACTCCATAAGACTCTATTTATATCCAAAATAGTTGTTTTTAGTCTCTTATATCTAACTAAGTAAATTAATACAAAACATAAGGCCACTAATTCAGGCCTTAAATTCCTCTTATAAGACCGATTTATATTCCCAAATTATGGATTTTATCACTGGAATAGCTTACATCAAAACATGTTGCGAAATGTTTTCAAGTTACTACCTCATCACATTGATAAATATTCAATTATTTTTATTTTACATTTGGTGATTCATATGTAATAATACAATGAACAATGATCATTTCAATGGTTGTTTTTCATTTCCTTATGTTGCTTATGAAAATAGTCATGAAGTTATGACCAATAAAATAGTTTGTTGTCTATTGAATATATATTTATCAAAGGTGAGTCATAATTCCCAATGATATTATTGTGTTCACCAACTCTAGTAGAACTAATTTTTAACATGAAAGAGTTGAATTTTACAAAACACGGTCTACGCCAGGGTGAAGAAATGCTTCAATTAGAATCTCTTTATGGATATGTAACTTGTATTTTAAAATTTCACTTTTGAGTAAAAATGTGTGTCAAAAAAGTTAATATAGGTAATAAATTGTAACATTTTTTATCGCTAATATGGAATAATTTTATTAACATTAACATTGTGATAAAATGAAAACTACTCGTACAATAATATATATATATATATAACAATTTAAAAATTTAATTTTATTGCAATTTTAACACATAAATTCAATTTTGTTCTTAAATATATAAGATGATGAAAATAAATTGAATTTCATTTTTGGATTCCTAATTTGAAAAATGAGCATTGGAATAATTATTTTGTATTTTACGAAAATAATTTATTTTTAGATGAATAATGAAAAAAAATGATTTTTCATAATATCATTAACTTTTATTACATAAGTATTTTTAAATCTGTATTTACATAATAATATATATTTCCATAAATAAAAATAAATCACTTCATATATTTTGATTCATCTATAAAACCTATGTAAATCATTTTCTTAAATCTTGTAACATTTTATTGAAACTAATTTTCATTGGATTCTTCAATTAAATTAATTCTTGGTGAAAATAGTTTTTATATTTATTTGAATTTCACATAATCTTTTTTTTGACCAAATCATTATCTCTTTAATATCATTGTATTTGTTTTAAATATAATAAAATTATTCTAAAATATATATATCTTAAAAAATATAAAATTTTACGAGTTTGGTGTGATAATACTAAACATAATTTCTATAAATCATAGAAATACTATTTTCTAAAATAATTTAAAAATATGTCAAATAAATTGTCTTATTAGTAATGAATTTAAATTTTAATTTTTTAAATTAAATTTTTTTTCCAATGTTGTATGTGTGTTTACTACGGTAATGGAAAATTAGGGTTAGTGCTTTACTACAGTGTAAAAGATTTAAACCTGTTAAAAATGTGATTTAGAAATGATGATAAAGGGACTATCAGTCCAATCTATTTCACTGCATTATTTTTTTCCATTTTGGGGTATTTTTAATTGTATAATGGAGTGATTTTATTGAAAAAATAACGAGTTTTAAAAAAATCACTTTTATTCACTTCTAAAAGAAGAAATAATCTTACTCATTTTTTCAAAAAATGAAAATCCTTTTATATAAGAAACACTAAAATATTATATTCTTAACACGCTCTGTAGGAATTTGAGGCTTTTATCCAACCAATGACAAGTCTAATTATTCTTATGTAGTTAACTGATGGAGAACTTCCAAGGCGATTCTAATACTCTCAACCTAACTTTTCTAAGTTATTTTATTTTTATACCCCACTGAAGTCACCTCCATCCAAGGAGGTATGAAAAAAAAAATTGTTAATATGGTGAAATTTTATTATAATAGTGGGATAATCATTTTATACCATCCTCCAAAATCATTGATAAAAAATGTCGTCATTTTTGTGGGTCACCTACCACCTAAATGAATGACATTTTTTTCCAATTCCCACCTCAAATGATAGAATTAAAAATAAATTTACTATGTAAAAATGATATTAATACTATTAATATTATATATTGTAATATATTAAAATTTATGTATACTAAATAAAATAAATGTATATGTTATCTTTAACAACACTAAATGATCTTATCATGGATCCTTTATAAATTTGGATCATTTTTTGTTAACATATGATATTACATAAATATTTAGATAAATTAATAATATAGGTCATAAAAATCCAAAATTATAGAGATCAGGATGTTATTTTACAACACCTATTAAGACATTTAACAAATACAATGAGTTATAAATAAAATATATAATCCCCAAGTAATTGAAATAATCGGGAACTGTATTAAAAATAAAAAATTGATAAACATATACTTCTTAAAATTCAATATAGATAAATAATATTCTTGTTTGTTTATTTAATGAACATATTTTAATTTTTAAAAAGTTTATGTTCTTGTGATGAGTGCTTTCAGTCATGGTATATTAAATCCTCCCATTCACCCTCATCACATTTTTATTACAATTTCTCTTTCTTTAAATACAATTTCCAGTATTCTCTAATCAATTATATCATCCATATTCATTAAAAATATAGTTTTACATTTATATACATATTTAATATTGTCATTATTTTTTGGGGAAAGTACAATTATTTGCTCCTTTTAATATTTTCTGTTTTAAGTGAACCCAATTTACAAGAACATGCATATACCTAATTTTTTTTACATGTATATCCTAATTAAATGTTTTATTATTTTTATCTATATTTTATACAATCAATTATTATGTCACAGAAACAATTTTTGGTAAAATTAAAAATTTTAAGATAAATCAATACACATTTAAATATCCTTTTCTCATTTAAAAAAGCTTCATGTATGTTACACATTGTTTATAAATTCGTCTTGATTTTTTTTGAATCTTTTATACAATGGAACACCAAATTAAAATACTGTTTATTCCAAAAAATGAACATAAAAAATTAATATTTTAAATATATTCTCTATAATATATATGATATTTCCATATGTTTTGTCTTTATACAATACTATAAAACCTAATTCCATATTCTTAGTTATATCATGCATATGATTTATATATGTACTCCTTTTCTATTGTGGTAAACAAATGAATGTACATGTTATGATGTGATGGTTTGGTCTGACATTTCCCTCCAAGACATTGTTTAATTCTAATATCTCAATTCGATACCCTTTTTTCATTCATTCCCTTTAAATGGAACTAATGTTCTTGGAAATTAAGATTCACATATTTTGATGAGTGTCTTAGGTTTCACATATTTTTATACTCCCTCGTGTCATGGATTTTCTTTGGTGATTTGCGTATATTTTACATGCATGTATACTAAAATGTTTATTTCCCCACATGTTACTAATGTGGATATTTATTCTTGAATGGTATTTATTTCATCTTCTTATGCATCGTAGATATTGTTTATGTCATATTATTTTTTTATTAATTATTGATGTTTTTTAAAAAGAAACAAAAAGGTATTTTTAAATGGAAAATTATTTATTTTGAAATGGTCTAGAAATATGTTTTTTATAATAAATAATTTATTGATTCAGAATTACACTATATATTTTCATTTACATACCCTACTAAATTTTTTGGCTCCCAATAAAGTTTTTCCTTTTGTAATTTGTAGACTTCAGTTTTTCGAATATATATAATGGAAAGATATTATGTAGAGGATGACACTCACAGATTATATTATATTTTCGATGAATTACAATGGTAGTGAACTTTGGTAAAGAGGTGATGGACCCATGATATTTTTCAAGTTCCATTTTTTAGTCTTTAAATTGTTTTTTAGATCTTATATTCCAATTTTTTTGATTTTACCCTTTGTTTTGGTTGTTTTGACATTTAATTTATTATAGATATATGTTTTGATACTCTGATTTTTAAAATTTTATAATATATATATATTTTATATAATCCATTACCATGTTTATTTTTATGATACTGAGAAGATTATCGCCATCCCATATTGTTTGGTAACAAGATCCATGACTTGTGGTGGGTCAATTTGGGAGAATTTTGTGGTTTGACCCAGGATAGTCTAATAGAAATTAGAATCCATGCATCATGTTATGTTAAAAACTTTGTTCATGATTGTTTCTCACACTCTTATGGTTGGGGTTCATCAAATGTTTTTGAGTCAGAACTATCAATGCCTAATAGGAAATGTGGTGTTTCTCCTAGATATATGACCTTGATTACAATCCTCGAGTTTCCAAAAAAGAATGTGGTTTTCTAGATTACTTTTTTTATGTTTTAGACTCTCAGATTCGATTATATTATTTAATATAATGAAAAAAATAATCATATTATATTCAAAATAAGTTCAATAATATTGTTTTATTGATCATGGATCCTCTATGTAGTAAAATATGGAATACTAGAGAAAAAGATGTAGAGAAATTCTTATAGGCGAATCCTTTAATTGGAATGGTTTTGGAGGTGACTATAGCAAAAATTACAAATATTATTGTAAAAACAACAAATATTGAATTAAAATTGAAGGTGGGACATGATTTTGAATTTTCGATGTAGCATCCACCAATAAATCATTGTGAAAACTATCCAATGGAAGAAGAATAATGGTTCAGAATGAATGAAAGGATATTCCATATTCGATAAACATCAAAAGGCAATAATTTTGGTTAAAAAACATATCGACCAAAATATAATTGTAATAAGAGGTAGGAATACACTATATAATCTGTGTTTCATGAAGATCTCATATTTATTACCTTGTATAAATTCATAAATTAGATGTTCTATTTTGTGAAATAAAAGTGGAAAAGGCATGAGAATCAATTGCCTTAGAGTTTGGAGATCAATATGTCTTTGAGTATTATAATAAATTTTTCTAGTTGGTGTACCTACCTTTTTATATTGATTAGAATGAATATATCATGGAATTTACATTAAATAAGGAATTGATTATGGATTCAATGAATACTAATATTCTTATGTTACTATCTCTGTTTAGAAAGGCCTTGGAGAAGGATCTCATAGCATATATAGATAGATCTAGGAATACATGGCACTTTTGTGAATAAATGATACTAGGAGGTAGTTATAGTCCACTTTCTGGTAAGAAAAGGAAGTGGGATGACCTGCTTTTATGAGGTAGTAGAAATGAATGATTGATATTAGGTATGATTTAGTTGTTCTATTAGCAGTGTGGGAAAATGAAAAACTACAAACCTTATTATATGGTGGCACCCATGGTGTGTCACTATTGTGGGTTATCGGGTCAACATTATCATTTCTTTGAGAGGGTATCCTATAAAATTATATTTTTTTCTATATCACCAATGGATCATAATTTATAAATAATATATAAAATGCGGTGGATGTCAACCGCATGCCTCGAGTGATGCTTAGGTGGAAAAGAATTGGAAGAAAGCGGTTGGATATGTGTATTCCATGGAGTGTGCTTCATAGGATTCAGAGTCAATATTGACTACCATAAGAGGTGTTGTGTTTATTATATGTTTTATGGTGATGTACTTTTATAATACTTGTACAACTCAATCGATTATCTCATCTATGAGGATGATTATTTTGGTCTTGTCTTTAATTCTCCTGCCTTCCATGATTACATTTTCAAATCCAATGGGAATTAATTAATAGTGGAGATTTAAATGCCACGTGTATTAGGTTTTGATCAATGACCATAAAACTGTATGGGAATTTTCATTTCATGGTATATAAATCTTTTTTAATACTTTTTTTATGGATTCGATGATTACCTGTAAATTGATGCTCGATTTTTATCATCATCGGGTGTAGTTTCTTTCAACTTATGGAGTCTCTCAAGTCATCCAAGCTGAGTGGGATCTGATATTGGGATGTGTGGGTCTCTTTTTTCCTAATGATGAAATGATCACCTACATGTTTTAATTTTTTTTCTTGATGAAATTGATCTACCTATTAAAGGTCCTCTACCAATCGTCATGATTGAGTATCCTGAAATCTTTCTAGATTAACTCATTTGGATACCATATTTTAGGGAAGATGTGTTCCCTATTGAATTTATTATAGGTATTAACCCCATTTATTTAACTTTATACAAAATTGATCCAACTGAGTTGAATAACTGAGGATTAAACAATAGGATCTTTAGTCTATGAGGTTTTCTTTATAGTGTTTATCATTGAAAATAACAAGTGCCCCTTGAAAAGAAGGCATATAGATGTCATTGAATTTGTTTTTATAATAAAAAACAATTTGAAAGTGAAAAATAAAGATACCTTTCCTAGTATTGATGATATTTTTTATTTTCTCAAGGGAGAAAAGTGTATTTTCAATATTAATCAGAGATTTCAGAAACATCCACTAAGGTTCCACGAGGAATATATTCGTAAGATGGTGTTCAAGAGTAGGTCTCGATATTTTGTGTTTCCCATTATTCCAATTTTCATTTTTAACTCTCATTTAGTTTTTATGGACTTAATAAATAAAATATTCCATGTATTCTTGTGTCCATTCATGTTTGTATTCGTGGAAAGTATTCGTGTTTATTCAATATCGAAACAACAACATAATTATCATAAAAATAAAATTCATATAATGTTGATTGAATATCATTTTTATGTTAATCTATCATAATATAATCTATATGTTGAATAAGATAAATTTCTAGGATCTTTTATTTCTAATATGCATTTCGCAGTTGATCCTGAAAATATTTACATAGTGTTGTCTTGGGACTATTCCAAAAATGTGTTTGAGATCTGGAGTATCATGGAATTATCTAGTTACTACCAGATATCTATTTGGGGATTCTCCAAGATTGCATCCTCTAGGATAGAGTAGACCCCTATTGGTGTGAATTTTTTTAGATCATTCAGTTCAAGAGATCTTTTGAGTGGATGAATGTGATGTTGACTTCAGATCCCATCTTGATTCTTCATGAGTAGTGTGTTGGTTATGATGTGTATTGTGACACCTCAGGTATGGTTTTGAATCAACAGAGAATTAATGGAATACTGTTTTTAGATTAGGGATCTTTTCATTTATGACGTAATAAGAATAACGATCTCATTAAATATTACAAGTTAGATATTGTGATTAATGAAAATAAGACATGGAATCACTACGTATTTTGGGGAAAATATATAGTGTGTTCAGAACATAAGATTATAAAGTATAATTGCAGCCATAGGTATCTAAATCAGAGATAATCATTCATCAGGTGAATCCTTCAAACCATTAATTTTGATATTGGTGATACCCTTAGAAAATTGAATTTGATCACCAAAATGTTGTGTGGAAACATACCAACTGAGGTAGTAAAGGATTGATTGGGAGAGTGGTTCTTGATGTCCTTTTTATGAATATGTGTTTGGATGAATGTGGGGTTTACATATAGGTATTATTATATTATCATTGGGATGGATCCCAAATGGATGACCATGTTCTACAAATACAACATGAGTATGTGGAGTGTTGGTTCTTTTTTTATAATCATTTCGTTTGGGAGACCAGTGGTGAGTTTTCATAATCTCCTAGAAGGGATTACTGATTATTTGGTAGGACGGATGTTCCAATGGAAATTAAGAACTAGTTTATGGAAATTGGAAATTTTTAGACTTGGTTTATTTACCTTAGATCTACACAGATAATCCATGAATAGGGATGTCATTATCGGTTTTCAAGAATGTGATGTTCATTCATGGATTTTTTGACTTAATGCCTCATTATTCATAGAATTATGGTGTAACATTTGTGCTCTATTTTTTTTGTATCCTTAAACAATTTGATAATATAAATGTGATTTGATAAACATGGACATCATTATTTGGGTACCTATAACTAATTATAGTAAGGATATGATATGAGTGATAATTTAATAACTTCCTAAATCAGAATATATTATTCCTTTTAGGAGTCAATGAAAGTAGTGGAACTTGGGAACCTATTTTTGTTGGAGGTTATCATACATCATGTCGTGTCATCCGGTATTTTTCTATTTAGAGATCTTTTCTTGAAATCAATTTTTTTTATTAAATCATAAACATTAATGGGTTATCATTTAAAATTATGTATGGATCATCACCCACCACAACTACAAAAATTGGCTTTATCAACGCTCATAATGGGATTTATTAGTGCTAAAAAGTGTTATAATGCTCAGCGTTGATAAAGGGGGTCCTCTTCATCAGATCTTTTTTAGCACAGATAAAGGAAACCTTTATCAGTGCTAAAAAAAATGATAAAATGTAGATTTATCAGTGCTAAAAAAGTGCTGAAAAAGGCTTCTATTATCAGCGCTCTATTAGCGCTGATAATATGATCCTTTATCAGTGCTAAAAAAGCACTGATAAATGCCATGATTGCTGCAAAAAAAATCCTATAACAGCACACCCAAACAACACATGCAAGTAATTCAAAATTTTAATAACTATACCCATACAATATTAACACATTAATTATAAGCTAATTACACCAAGTACACCCATACACATTAAAACATAATTCATATGTTAATTAAATTCATAATGAATTATATTCAGAATTCAAGGGGTTGGGGGTCATTCAAGGGTTTCGGGTTGATGTCCTAGGGGGTAGGGGTGTCCCTGGGGATGGGGGTGTCTAGATGGGGTGGGGGTGGGGGGTTCCAGGAGGTTGGTGGGGTATCCAAGGAGCCTGGTGGAGTCTAGGGGTGGGGGTGTCTAGGTTGTGGGACGGTGTCTATGAGGGGGGGTTTCCTGGTGAGGGGGGGGGGGGGATTTCAAGGGGTGGGTGGGGTGTCAGGGGGGTGGGGGTTGTCTGGGGGGTTGGTGGGGCTATCTAAGGGGGGTGGGGTGGTGTCTAGGAGGGTGGTATGGGGGAGTCCGGGGGGATAGGGGTGTCCAGGGTGGTGGGGGAGTCTCGGGGGGTGGGGGAGGTCCAAGGTGTTGGTAGGGTTGTCCAAGGGGGTGGGGTGGTGTCCAAGGATGGGGGTATCCTGGTGGGGGGGGGGGGGCTGTCTTTGGAGTGTCCATGGGGGAGGGCTGGTGTCGAGGGTGTCTGGGGGCTTTCTAGGGGGTGGGCGTGTCCTGGGGGGTCTAGGGGGATGGTGGGGTTGTCGAAGGGGATGGGATGGTGTCTAGGTGGGAGGGGGTGGTCATCCATGAGTGGGGGGTGTCCAGGTGGGTTGGTGGAATGCAGGTGGTGGGGTGGTGTCAATGAGGGGTGGGGCTGCCATTCAGGGGGGTGGGGGTGTCCAGGGGGGATGTCCGAGGTGGGGGGGGAGGGCATTCCATGGGCATGCCCAGGGGGTTTGTGGTGTCCAGGGGGTTGAGGGGGCTTTCCAGGGGGTGGGGGTGTCCAGAGGGGTGGGGGTGTTCAGGGTGTGGGTTGGTGTACAGGGGGAGGTGGGGTGGTCTAGGGGGTTGGTGGGGTTGACTCTTATACGTAAAAAAGGACCCATGGGTCGTTCTCTTAAAAGATCAATACAATGAAAATGTGTTTGGTCAGATTTCCGTATGTTAGTTGTTGTTTCACTGAAAATTGTGTCCATTTTAAAACAAATAAAGACACTTTGGGAGATACCGGACACACCATGCCTCAGATTGAGGTAGGGACGACTCGTACATGTCACAAAGGAGTCATGGATTTTTCCTCTAAATGATTAATACAATCTGAATGCATTGGCCAGATTTCTGTAGGTCAGTTGTTGTTTTCAATAAACATTTTGTCCATTTTAAACAAAACAGAGACTCTTTGAGTGATATTGTGCACACCATGCCTCATATTGAGGTGGGGATGACACAAACACATCACAAAGGATCCTTGGCTCATTATCTTAAAGTATCAATACAATCTGAATGTGTTTGGTTGCATTTTCATAGGTCAGTTGTCGTTTTCACATAACATTATGTCCATTTTAAACAAAAGAGAGACCATTTGAGTGATAATGGCCACACCGTGCTTCAGATTGAGGTGGTGAAGACTCAAACACTCCACAAAGGACTCTTGGATCATTCTCCTAAAAGAACAATACAATCTAAATGCGTTTGGTCTGATTTCCATAGGTTAGTTGTGGTTTTCACTTAAAAGTGTGTCCATTTTAAAAAAAAGAGTGACCCTTTGAGTTATACCAGCCACACCGTGCCTCGGATTGAGGTAGGGATGACTCGTACACGTCACAAAGGAACCATGGATCATTCTACTAAATCATAAATACAATATAAATGTTTTTGGTTGTATTTCTGTAGGTCCGTTGTTGTTTTAGCTTAAAATTGTGTCCATTTTAAACAGAAGAGATACCCTTTGAGTTGTACCTTCCACATAATGTCTCAGATTGTGGTGGGGCTGTCTTGAACACATCCTAGACGCACCCGGGGATCGTTATATTAAAGGATCAACACAATCCAAATGCATTTGGGCAGATTTCCGTAGGTCAGTTTTTGTTTTCAATTAAAAATTTCTCCATTTTAAACAAAAGAGAGACCCTTTGAGTGGTACCAACCACACCATGCGTTGAATTTTGGTAGGGATGACTTTTACACATCCCCAATGAACCAATGAATAATTCTCATAAAGGATCAAGACAATAAGAATGTGTTTGGTTGGAAATCCGTAGGTCTGTTGTTGTTTTCACTTAAAATTGTGTCCATTTTAAACTTAAGATATACCCTTTGAGTGGTACTGGCCACTCCATGGCCCGGATTGATGTGGGGTTGACTAATACACGTCCCAATCCACTCATGGATTGTTCTCTTAATGTCACAACACAATCAGAATGTGTTTGGTTAGATTTCCATAGATCAGTTGTTGTTTTCACTTTAATTTTTTTCCATTTTAAACAAAAGAGAGACCCTTTGAATGGTACTGGCCACACAGTGCCTTGGATTGTGGCAGGGATGACTCATACACATCACAAAGGACCCTTATATTTCTCTCCAAAACGATCAATACAATCTGAAAGCTTTTGGTCAGATTTAGGTAGGTCATTTTTTGTTTTCACTTATAATAGTGCCCATTTTAAACAAAAGAGAGACCCTTTGAGTGATACTGGCCACACCGTTCCTGGGATTGTGGAAAGGATGACTCATACAGTTCAGAAAGGTCCTATGGATTATTCTCCTACAGTAAAAATACAATTTGAATGTGTTTGGTTGGATTTATGTAGGTTAGTTATTGTTTTCACTTAAAATTGTGTCCATTTTAAACAAAAGAGAGACCCTTTGAGTGATACCGGCCACACAGTGCCTTTAATTGAGGAATGGATGACTCTATAATGTAACAAATGACCTGTGAATCGTTATCCTAATGGATCAATACAACCCAAAAGCATTTGGTTGGATTTCCGTAGATCAGTTGTTGTTTTCACTTAAAATTGTGTCCATTTTAAACAAAAGAGAGACCCTTTGAGTGATACCGGCCACACTGTGTCTCTGAATTAGGCGTGGATGACTCATACACGTCACAAAAGTCCAGTGGATCATTTTCCTATAGGGTCAATACAATAAAAATGTGTCTGGTCGGATTTCCGTAGAGCAGTTGTTGTTTTCACTTAAAATTGTGCCCATTTAAAAAAAAGAGACCCATTGAGTGATATCGGCCACACCGTGCCTCGGATTGAGGTGGGGATGACTCTTACACGTCAAAAAAGACTAGTAGATCGTTCTCTTAAGGGATCAATACAATCTGAATTTGTTGGTTGGATTTCCGTAGGTTATTTGTCATTTTCACTTAAAATTGTGTCTATTTTAAACAAAAGAGAGACCCTTTGAGTGGTTTCGGCCACACTGTGCCTCAGATTGCGGCCAGGTTGACTCATACACATCCCAAATGAACCCTTGGAAAATTAAATTAAAATATCAGCACAATATGATTGCATTTTTGTATTTCCTTAGGTCAGTTGTTGTTTTCACTTAAAAATTTGTCCATTTTAAACAGAAGAGAGACTCTTTGAGTGGTACCATCCACACTTTGCCTTATATTGTGATGGGGATGACTCATATATGTCCCAATGGACCCTTGTGTCATTCTCCTGGAAGATTAATACAATCCTAATGCATTTTCTTCAGATTTCTATTGGTTAGTTGTTGTTTTCACTTAAAATTGAGTCCGTTTTAAACAAAAGAGAGACCCTTTGCGTGGTACCGGACTCACCGTGCCTCTGATTGATGCGGGGATGACTAATACACATCAAAAAGGAACCTAGTGTCGTTATACTAATGTATCAATACAATACAAATGGGTTTGGTCATATTTGCGTGGGTCAGTTTCTGTTTTCACTTAAAGTTGTGTCCATTTTAAACAAAATAGATACCCATTGAGTTGTACCAGCCACACCATGGCTCGTATGGAGGCGGGGTTGACTCGTACACATCCCCAACACACCTTTGGATTGTTATATTAATGGATAAACACTATCCAAATTATTTTGATCTGATTTATGTAGGTCAGTTTTTGTTTTCACATAAAAATTTGTCCATTTTAAACAAAAGATAGACCCTTTGATTGGTATCAGCCACACCATGCCTCCGATTGAGACATGTATTACTCATAAACTTCACAAAAGTACCTGTGGATAATTCTCATAAAGGGATCAATACAATCCGATTACGTTTGGTAAGATTTTAGTTGGTTAGATTTTGTTTTCATTTAAAAATGTGTCATTTTAAACAAAAGAGAGACCTTTTGAGTGGTACCAGCCACACCATGTCTCGGATTGAGGAGGGGTTGAAAAATACACATATCCAATGCACCATTGGATCATTATATTAAAGGATCAACACAATCTGAATAATTTGGGTAAGATTTCTGTAGGTTAGTTTTTTTTTTCACTTAAAAATTTGTCCATTTTAAACAATAGAGAGACCCATTGAATGGTACCATCCACATAATGCCATGGATTGAGGTGGGGATAACTCAAACACAACACAAAGGACACATGGATTTTTCACCTAAAGGATCAAGGCAATCCGAATGCGTTTGTTCAGATTTCTGTAGGTCAGTTGTTGTTTTCACTTAAAATTGTGTCCATTTTAAGCCAAAGAGAGACACTTTGAGTGGTACTGGCCACACCGTGTCTCGGATTTAGGCATGGTTGAATCATACATGTCCCCAATTCACCCAGGGATCATTGGATTAAAGTAGAAACCCAATAAGAAAGTGTTTGGTCATCTTTCCATAGGTTAGTTGTTGTTTTCACTTAAAAATTTGTCCACTTTAAGCAAAAAAGAGACCCTTTGAGTGGTACCGACAACACCGTGCCTCAGATTGAGGAAAGGATGACTCATACACATCAAAAAAGACACTTTTATTGTTCTAATGAAGGATCAATACAATCCTAATGCGTTTGGTCAGAATTCCATAGGTCAGTTGTTCCATTCATTTAAAATTGTGTCCATTTTAAATAAAAGAGAGAACCTTTGAGTGGTACCAGACACACCGTGCCTCATATTGGGGAAGGGTTGACTCAAAAGAATCCATAATTCACCTATGGATCATCATCTTAAAGTATCAACACAATCCTAATGCGTTTGGTTGAGTTTATGTAGGTCAATTGTTGTTTTCATTTAAAAATTTGTCCATTTTAAACCAAAGAGAGGCCCTTTGAGGGTTACCATCCACAACGTGCCTCAGATTGAGGTGGGGATGGCTCGTAGAAATTTAAATGGACTCGTGGATCATTATCCAAAAATATATATATAATATTAATGCATTGGGTTGGAATTCTGCCCGTCAGTTGTTGTTTTCACTTAAAATTGTGTCCATTTTAAACAAAAGAGAGACCCTATTAGTGATACCAGCCACACCATCCCTCATATTGAGGGGGGGATGACTCGTACATGTCACAGAAGACCCTAGGATAGTTCTATTGAAGGATCAATATAATTTTAATGCGTTTGGTCTGATTTTCGTAGGTCAGTTCTTGTTTTCACATAAATTTCTGTCCATTTTAAACAAAAGAGAAACCCTTTGAGTGATACCGGCCATACCGTTCCTCATATTGAGGTGGGGATTACTCATAAACATTACAAAGGACCCATGGATCGTTCTTATCAAGGATCAGTACAATCCAAATGCATTTTTTTGGATTTCCGTCGGTCAGTCGTTGTTTTAAACTAAAATTGTGTCCATTTTAAACAAAAGAGAAACCCTTTGAGTGGTACCGGTCACACCGTGTCTCGGATTGTGTTAGGGTTGAATCTTACATGTCCCTAACACCCATGTGGATCATTCTATTAATGGATAAATGCAATATGAATGCATTTGGACAGATTTCCATAGGTTAGTTGTTTTTTTCACTTAACAATTTATCCATTTTAAACAAATGAAAGACTCTTTGAGTAGTACCGGCCACATCATGCCTCAGATTGAGGTAGATATGACTCGTACATGTAACATATGACTTTTTCATCATTATAATAAATTATCAATACAATATGAATGCATTTGGTTGGATTTCCGTATGTCAATTGTTTTTTTCACTTAAAATTGTGTCCATTTTAAACAAAAGAGTGACCCTTTGAGTGGTAACGGAGACATCGTGCCTCTGATTGAGGCAGAGATGAATCATACATGTAATAAAGGACCTGTGAACAATTCTCAAAAAGAATAAATACAATCTAAAAGTGTTTGGTCAGATTTCCATAGGACAGTTGATGTTTTTACTTAAAATTGCGTCCATTTTATACATAAGAAAGACTCTTTCAATGGTACCGGCCACACTGTGTCTTGGATTTAGTTGTTGATGAATCATGCATGTCCCAAATTCACTCGTGGATTATTATCATAAAGGATCAATATAATACGAATGCATTTGGTCAGATTTCTGTAGGTCAGTTGATGTTTTTACTTAAAAATTTGTCCATTTTAATCAAAAGAGAGACCTTTTGAGTGGTAGCAGCCACACTGTGCCTCATATTGAGGCAATGATGACTCATACACATAACAAATGCAACTGTGGATCATTATACTAAATGATCAAGACAATCTGAATGTGTTTGGTTGGATTTCCGTAGGTCAGTTGTTGTTTTCACTTAAAATTGTATGCATTTTAAACAAAAGAGAGACCCTTTGAGTTGTACCGACCTCATCGTGGCTTGGATTGAGGTTGTGTTGACTCGTACACATCCCTAACGCACCCGTGGATCGTTATTTTAAAGGATAAACACTATCCAAATTCATTTGGTAAGATTTCTATAGGTCAGTTTTTGTTTTCACTGAAAAAAATTTCCATTTTAAACAAAAGAGAGAACCATTGAGTGGTACCAGCCACACCGTGCCTCGGAATGAGGCAGGGATGACCTGTACATGTCCAAAATGCACCTATGGATCGTTCACCTAAAGGACCAACACAATCTGAATGCATTTTGTTCATATTTCCATATGTCATTTGTTTTTTTCACTTAAAATTGTGTCCATTTTAAACAAAAGAGAGACCCTTTTTGTGGTTTGTCATTATGGCATGTTATTGGTGCATATCATCTGTTAAAATGGTAAATTGACTCATTGGATAAATTATATTTTATTTAATAACAATTAAAATATTCCTATGAACATTTACAAACAACAATGTGTCATCTTTCGATCCCCTTAACGACTCTCAAAAAATGACCTCCAATTGTACATGTCCCCAAGTCAGATATTCATGCTATTTTTGTACAATATTCCATCAGGTTTGCAGACCACTAATTTCTAAACATATCTATATCACCCTATGAGTATTAGGCTTTTCAACAGTTAGATTAGTACCGCAAAATATAAAAATATATAATTCATAAATTAATTAAACGAACTAGTAGTTGTTTTTGAAAATTCCTCTTTAGGGATGCTTGTTTGTTAATGAAGAACGATCTCTTTCATAAATTTACAAACATAATAACCTCAATAATTATCGTTTGTTTATTTTGGACACTGTAGAAATATTGATCATTAGGAGAATATGTAACTAGTTTTGAGATTTGTTTGGATAGTGAAATTTTATTATATATACACTGATATTTTCAGGATGTAGAACTTGCTCGCATCCTTATGATTATCCCCTATCCTCATTCATTTTTTAGAAGATAATGATACATCTACATGTCATAATATAATCCTTATTAAAAGATAATATAAATTATATTAATTTATTTTTATACCTAAAATGTATGATGTAGTGTCTTACAGATTCACATACTCCATAATATTTGGTTGGTTTGATGGATATCCTTGTATTGAATCCAGAAAATAAATCTTTGGAGTATCCAAGTTCACCGAAACTAGCATCCAATGTTTCCTAAAAACACAAAAAGGTCTAAGTAATAAAATATTTTATAATATAATTGATATGCTTTAATCATAGATTTTTACCCTTGCATGGTTGGTATTAAGAGGATTCTATCATCTGTAATATTTCTTTCAAATGTTTTCAGAATGTTGTTGAGTATTTCATTCTTTTTTGATGGCTCTACTTTCGTTAGATGTGATGATGTGGTATGAGGAAAAATGAGTCCAAATTTTGGCTCATGGGAAAATTCCTTCAACTGTTTCTCATATATACGTTTGTCAACAATATAAAATGAATTTAGACATAATTTTCACATTAGTTTAGCTTTTAGAAAATCAATTCATGGACACGTACCTCATATATATATTTACAAATGTGACACCTAGCCAACCTTTTTCAAAGATCTCATTTAACTTTTCAACAGCAATGAATTCCTGACATTCCTCTCTGTATATATTCTCTTTAAAAACCACTATATGAGTACTACCACCTCTTAGATTTGTGACCACAAGAGTCTTCAATTCTAGTAAATGTCGATAGAGAACATGTGGTGTTATTGTGCTATCAGTAGATCCATGGAATCAGTTGGTCGATCATTTATATGGTATTAAGCAGGAATTTTTCACCACCTTCCATTTCTCCGCCTATAATAACATTCATTGTTTTATACAATTTTTTCATTAATTGTTAACAGTTTAGCATTATAAAGGAAATAAATACCTTTTTGGCCACATGTACTGTTACAAGATGTGATGACAATGCAATGAAAGTCATAATACCCTTTTTGACCGTATGAATATCATTTTCATCATGTGGAATAGGTAGCTCGGCATTTGGATCATGAGCTACAGTAATCGTCACTTTCAGATGTTCTTTCGGAAAAGGTCTATTTTACAGCGTGTCATCTAGGAGGTTGAACAATATAGCCCTCACTATAAGGTGATAGGTGGGTGTTGACAAATATAAATCATAATCATTATCACCCTATTATAGATTAGTATACGAAAAGTATTATTGTTTTTCTGATTCATATTTCATGGGAACAATTATTAGAATATTTATTACCACAGCTAAGATACCTCATTGAAGGGAATGCATCACCTCAAAGCTGGAAGGTGTGGGGCAAGATATTCACACGCTAATTTTTCCTGAGTTGTGTCTTCTCCTTGCTTCCCACAGATAAAATTCGCTATCAACTCTCCCTACTATTTCAATTGTTCATCGCGAGTTTCCAGTTTTTCACTCTTTTTTTTCAATGTTAAATCTCTATCATAAGTTTATTTTTCTTCTCAAAATATACTCGGGGTGTCACCCCAAACCCTGCACCTCTGACCCGAACGTATTTTTCTAGATACTTCAAAGCCATCTATAATAGGTCTGCATCCGCTACAAAAGTAGCTGATTCTTGTGACTATCAGATATAGGAAAATAACTAATTATTTATATGTAATATCAAATTAAGACAAATGTTTTTATCATCGTGTCATACATACACAAATTTTCTAAACATTTTTTGTGTTCTCAACTACTAACTTCACTTCCTTATTCAAACATGCCTTCTTCAAAGGCACCTGATGTGGGATTGATATGTCTTTGGTTTTAGACTGATCAATCTACATATAAACATTGAAAGATAATTATGATGTTGTTTGTTGGCACTAAACAATATTTCCGTAAATTTAAAATACGTACCATTTTCTTTTCTAGTGAAGAATACCCCATCCTTGCTTTACAATAGGAGTATGTTGGTTTTGAATCACATTCCTTATTTTCATTATAGATTTGATGTTTCATAAATGAAATATTGACAATCAAAGTGATGAATACAAGTATCCTCAAACAATTTTTTATCACCCACAATGTACCTAAAACATCTCATCCCCACAACGGCAAATAAATGCATCTCATGATTCTTGGGATATCATGTGAGCGTAGAGAATGGGTGGGTACGGGTTTATTTTACCTTTGGAATATTTTAGGTGACATCTTGTTAAAATAATGTGAAAACCATGATAAATCCTTCCTTCAAGACTTAGTAAATAATCCTTTTGTGAATCATCTACTATAAATTTACTCTGCAAGATATTGAGAAGAGTAATACATTGATACATTATTTAATTTTCTAGTAAATTAAAGATATAAATTTATAATGATCTTGTAATTTCTTCCCAGATCACAGCCTTCAGCCCAGACACAACATGGTTCCATGAATCTATGTCAATCGTCATGCGCTACTGAGTAACAACTCTAATGATACCACTAAACATAGCCTTGTTGGGATTCACATGTTGGCCTCGTGCATGACATCCGACATCAAATTTCATGCCTTTGCTTTTCACCTTATGATCTTTGGCTAACACTATCAAACTACGACGTACTTTTGTTTTTTGTGACGTCAATCCTTCATTCCTGACCATTTAATCGATATCAACATCATCTATATGTTAATCTGAAATGGTAGCAATGACATGTGCTGATGGTTGTTGGACCTCAACACTAGGAGCTGCAGGATCCATAGCAGTAGGAGCAGTAGGATCAGCAGGAGAAGTAGGAGAAGCATTAGCCGTAGTAGCAGCCGCGGTAGGAGCACCAGTAGGAACAACAATAGCCACATCAGCAACAGCTTGAGAGACTTGTTCAGCCTCAAGGTTAAGAGAACCAAAATTTACAGAAGTCATTATTTGAAAATGTGGTTGAACAGTTAATTTAAATTATAGAAATTCATTAATGATAATATAATAAGATTAGATAACAAGATCTACATTACAAACAAAATATAACATGTTTATTGAACTATCTTTATTTTTTTCAACAGCTGAAGGGATTTGACACATCTATCAATTATCCAGATCCCCTGATTATTGTCTCCACTAACATACAAAACAACAGAAAAATTGGGACAACACCAAAATTATTACGATGTACCAATTAAAGGATCATCCTCTACTAAATTTTTATCAGAACCTTCAGTAGTTATGGATGATAATAGAACAATCACCCACTATTGGTTTTTGATATCTGGAACATAAAAAACATGTTACGCTTGTGATTCCATTATAAACTATTAATCTTTGTACCCTTATTTACTTGAATTGAATCTCATAAATCCCCATTCCTCGATTTTAACACCACTGTTGTTATCAACCCATTTCCATTGAAAAATAGGCAATTAGAATGTCGTATAATCCAACTCCCATATTAGTTATATAATTCCAAAGTATGAAATATTTGCATAAATTGGATTTCTGCCATTACTACCAGAAACATGAATCGCTTCAGCCACTAGTGTACCTCCACTATTTTTCATGGTACTATATTCATCATGTTCATTTGTATAGAATGTATAAATATTAATTACAAAAACACTGTATGATAATACATACGCACTTAGTCCAGCGGCTATCCATCGAAGTTATTCTAAAATTGAATTCGGATTATCATCCAACTGCTTAAAAATATGGTCTTAAAATCACCCTATAAACTGGTGATTCTGTGTATTTGACAACCATTTTTCATCAATTTATGCAATCAACTGCCTAAGAAATTCTTTTTTAGTTTCAATATATGGATGAACCTCCCAACTGTTATGAAAAACCTAAATGTGGGCATGCTCTCGACCTGTAATGTAGATTGTCACAACATCTCATCCAGAAATTACCTCTCCCTCAATGTGTCCAGTGTGATGAGATATCAGGAGACGATTTCATTCCACATCAGATAGGTATTCGGTACAAAAATTCAATGGCATACTCAACAATATAACGCTCCAATATACAACCCTCTAGCCGACATAAATTTTTTATATACCCTTTCAAAATCATCATATACCATTCAACAGGATAGAAGAATTTATAGTGCACATGACCACAATGTCGAATCTGTCTCACCAAGTGGAACATCAAATGAACCATCGTATCAAAAAATGTTGGCGGGAAGAACATATCTAATTCACATAAAATGAGGACAATTTATTTTTCCATAGAATGCAATTTCACCGGGTCTAAAACTTTTCTACATATAGCTCTGAAAAAGAAACAAAGTTTGTTTAACGTTTGATGAAAATTCATGGGAAAAATGCAACGTAAAGATATAGGAATTAGATCATGCATCAAAACATGGTAGTCATGTGAATTAAAACCTTTTAACTTCAAATCATTCATTGAAAGAATGTTCATAATATTTTATGAATACCACTTTGGAACCTTTACTTCATTTATGAAGTTGGAAAACTGGTATCTCTCCTCCCTAGAAAGTGTATAAGCATCTGGAGGAAAAACAATAAATTTTTACCCTTCATAGGAGTCAACTGTTCTCATATTCCCATGTCAACCATGTCCAACCTTGCATTAATACCATCCTTTTTTTTTCAGGGGAATTTAGCAATGTCTGATAACACCGTCACATGCATTTTTTTCCACATGCATCACATCAAGAAAATTTCTGTCGTACAAACAATTCCAGTATGGTCATTCAGAAAAAACTGATCTCTTTTTCCAACTGATTTTTGTAAGGTTTTTTGAAAATGGTTTACCAAAAACAGTGTTCACATCATTTACTTTCTCAAATAGTTGATCACCAGTTAGTGGAGACGGAGGTGCGCATTGTTCTTAACATCTATTGAATGATTTCATCCATGATCGGTACTTGTGCCGATGAGGTAGAAATCTACGATGTCCAAGATACACATATATCAATGAATGTTTCGACATAATTGATTCTATATCTTATTCGAACATGGGACACACTTGAGTTCCATTAATTATATATCCTGAAAATTTTCCATAAGCAGGGAAATCATTTATTATCCCATATAACATCACTCTCAATGTGAAGTATTCACTTTTATAAGCATCATACAACCTAACACATGAATCCCACAATAACTTCTAATCCTCAATTAAAGGATCTAAATAAATGTAAATAACATTACCTGGTTTTTTTGGACCTGATATAAGTATAGATAACATGATAAATTTCTGCATCATGCATAACCAGGGTGGCAAGTTATAATTTACCAACATAACATGCCATGTACTATGAGTGCTGGATTAAAAACCAAATGGATTTACCCCATATGTAGATAATGCAAGATGAAGGTTTCTCGGCTCTTTTCCAAATTTAGGATAATCATGATCAATTTTCTTCCATTGAGGAGAGTCGGTCGGATGACTTAATTGCCCATTTTATTTCTTTTATATGCATGCCATGACAATTGTCTAACAGTTTATTCATTTCCATATAGATGCCTAAATATTGGAATGAATGGAAAGTACCATAAAACTTTCGTTGGATTGGATTCATCTTTCTTTTATCGAGAAGCACCACACTATGGGAATTCAGTATCTGATTTTTTCTCCTTGCAAAACAATTTACAATATTTTGGGCAGGCATGTATTCTTTCAGAAATCGTACCCAACGAGCATATTATTATGTTAGCTACATATGTCCATCTTGGGAGATCATTATATTCAGGGATCATTCCATTAAAGAGAGAATGTAGTGACATAAAACTGACATCACTCCATCTATTGCCTGGTTTAAATTTATACAACTTCATTACAGCTGACAATGTTGTATACATGGTGAAACTATTATACAATGGCGTCTTTGAACAACTTTTTAACATCTCAAACAATTTTGGGCAATCACGAAGTTCATCTTCAATTGTCATTGTCATTTCCTCAATACAATATTCATCATCATTGACATGTGTAATCACATCCTCCACACTGTATTCTTCATTATCCATATTTGTATTCATATCTTATGATTTATAAAATGCAGTTTTATCCCAGCCAGTGGCTACATTCGCCTTTTCACCATGTTTGTTCTAACATTTATAACTTTTATCTATTCCGTGACATATCAAATGTTCTTCCAACTCCTCTAGAATAAGTAGTCTTGAATAACAAAAATGTAAAAACGATAAAAGGACTTGAGAAGGATCCTTTTTTTGATCCTTTGCAAACTTGATGAACTACTTCACTCTGTTATCATAATCTATTGTCAAAGAATTTGCTTCCATACAATCTTTATTTTATTTCATCCTATTTGAATGTCAAATATTAGTTTTTATAGTTCACATATAGAAAACAAGACTTCCAAAAACAGTAGAAGAGAAACACTTCCTTACAAAAATAGAGATAAATAGAGCGTAACCATGTCCAATAATTTTTTGGAAATCAAAAGAACCAGGATAGAGCCCCTATAAAAATCAACACAGTTTCCAAACAAAAAGGGGTTCGTGAGGATAATCACTTGTGTTATAGATGGTAAAACTCACACGACATAATCCTCTATGGCTCATCCTCCTCTATCGGGTCAACCCTTTTATGGTCAACTAGTCCATCCTTTTATAGCTCACCAAACTAAAATACATATGAATGAAAACCAGTAGCCAACTATACATGTAAAGAAAGGACTCTCATAATCTCTAAAATATGGAATTCAATATATAATTTCCTTATATTCATTATAGTTTCCTCAAATCACCCCAGTCCAAACACAAGAATAATCAAGAATGATACATCTACCACTCTTAGGTCTCTTCCCAATATTCAATATTGTCATGCCTAAATACCCATATATCCACACATACACAGGTCACAAACACATAAAAACCAATTCCACATCAGAACCAAAGTACCCATATGGATTTCAATAAGGTTACTCGACTCAAGTGGTGGTGTGTATGAAATAATAAGAAAATATAATAAGTATATAGTCACACATAAATCTCTAACTCGTGTTAATAATCCAATAACCCCAAGGTATCATTCCATCTATCCGAATACTCTGATGGAACCCATATGCGGCAGTAGTCCCAGGTGGTGAAGGTTCCTTAGGAGGAAGGGGGGAGCACGCACTTATCGGGGTTTGAGGTCAGGTCACTGAGGTTGAAGGTGGCATGATACTCTTATAAGGGTTCATTTAATATTTCACAAACCATGTCCTGGTACCCTAGGATGTTAACCCACTGCTAGTGGAAGTGAAACCATTCTTGATGATCATTCCAAGAAGAAATGGTAACCAAGAGGGGGAGTGGTTCGAAATACCTCAAGAAAGATGTAAAATCATGGTATTTGAGAAGTTGTTATTGGCTTTCATGTTGGATAGACACCTATTGTAACGACCCAAAGTATCATTAATGGAAATACCTCTTGATCTAATTAAATATCTCTTTATATAAAATATTTATATATAAACTCATCTTCTTTGGTTTTATGTTATGAATTATGACTATTACTTTTATAGCCGTCGAATAGTGATCACATGATTAGAATAAATATAAGTCTTTAACAAACCCAATGTACTCAGACAATAGAAGTGATGGCCTCATCAAGTAGAATTTCTCCATACAAAGCCCATTTGTTGGAGCTTGAAAAAGAGGTGGCATCCTTGGGCTTCGCTCTTGGCCAATCCCATGCTGAGCTCCATCATGTCAAGCGCGAATGTGACCATCAACCGGAAAAGTGGAAGTTGATATAAATTAACACTCGAGCGATGTTATTCGATCCTCCCCAAGAGTCTGTAACCATCGCACACCTTACCCTTATGTCTTATGCTGCAATTTTTTGGGGTTATGTAACAAATATAGAGTACTATGTTCATGTACAGTAATTTTTTTATATAATAATAAATATTCGTTCTCTGTCATTATTGATACATTGTAAATAGTTTTTAAAGTGAAAATAGTGTTTTTTAGTTATTATTTAATTAAGAATTCTATTTTTTTAAATTAATTGATTTTTAAATTAAATAATATTTTAATAAAATATTCTTATTATTATTATTATATTAATTATATATAAATTAATATATAATATTATTAATGAAATTGTAATTTTTATTATGTTTTGAAAGCCATTTTTGTCAAAACCCATGAATTTTTTATAAATGCCGGTTTTTATTTTAAAAGTGAAAAATAACATTTTATAAAATTATTTAGATAAAAGAAATGTTTTTTTTTGAATCAGGACATCAAAATTATCCAACGGTGAATTTTTCATAATTTTATGAGATAGTCAATTTTTGGGGAAAAAATTAAATACTGTTTAAATATATAATGTGTTTTACGACATCATAATGACCCACTAGTTATGTAATAAAATACTATAAGCTTTATGTTCGGACAATATATGTTTTAACATTAAAATAATGTGATTTTGGGTTTGTTTTACTTACTTTTCAATGAATTAATGGACCCTTCAAGACTTTTTAAACACCTTGTCTTTTTAAATTGTTTCCCATGAGAGTGTGACTCACCTCCACATAAGCAACCCTATTATTTTAAGAAGTTACGACTTTGGCCTTATAAAATATTCTTTTACTATTCCATTTTCCAAAAACCATGGCCCAAAACCGTGGGATGGTTTGTGGTTTGGACTAATTTAATATAAGGGGTCCCAAACCTAAATAATAACGAATTCCCTCACCTTTCCTATATAAACCCACCCAAGATCCCACTTCATCCTCACTCAAATCCTTTGGAGTTCTTCCAACCTCTTCACTACTCTCACTTGAATCCTCTCAAGGTGCCCCAAGCTCTAAAGAATCCTCTCTTAATCCTCTCCCAAGCCTTTGGAAGTATACTTCCATGTAAGGGTTTTTTCATACTTTTACTTTTTGTCGAATTTTCCTAATATTGTTATGCCCTTTTAATTTCAATTATAAACACTGGGGTATGGTTTCAAACCATCCCCATACTACCCTCTTATGGTTTGAATTATGTGAGACTCCATTCTCTCTCATTAAATGCCTCCCATGTACACTCGTTACTATGCTGAAATTCTTAAAAGAAGTTCTCTCTCCTCATTTACATTCATGCAATACTTTTGTATCATAAATCTAAATTCCAATAAAATTGTTGGGAATTATATCTATATGACCCATTTACTGTACATTTCATGTAGATATGATGAGACACCCCGTTCTTGCTCATCAACCATTTTTTTAAATTATTATATCATGTCGTTATGCTGCCGAAAATGCACCAATTTTCTAAGCCAATGCCATTGTGTAGTGAATACCATGCCAATGTCTCTATCAAGGGTATTTAACTTCATGAAAAATTATTTATTAATTATAAATTTTCATTTCACATTTTTTTTCATGGAATAAATGATTATTTTTAATGAAACCATGATTTATGATCCATGTTTCACACTTATGCATGAAATGAAATGTTTAAGAAGGGTGCACCCTTATAGCGCTCCAATGCGTTGGGTAATGTATAGTATCATTATACATCCAGTGAAATTAGTGTTAACTCATGATAATTAAATTTAAATGATGGTTTACTCGTGCTTCAGGTGCAATGAGAATTTACTCATGCTCCATGTGAAATGAGCCTTGGCTCATGGTAATTCCATGTTAAGTATTGTCGCCACATTTCCATGTTATGATTATCATGCTTTATCATGCCTTTATGTCCATGTATTTCTTATGTTATATTGATATTCCTATTGTATAACATGTATTTTACACCTCATGTATTCCATGTTTAATCCCTTACTAGGCTTTATGGCTCACCCTTTTCTTATGCATGTCCTCAGGATATCCCATGCAATGCTAAGTACGAGGGAATGTAGTGGTCATGTAAATGATGTTTTAAATAAAGATGTTGTTTTTCATGTTTTAAGTTGTTATGTAATGATCATAATCCCTAAAGACACTAGACCTCTTAATCATCCTTGTTGTATCCAGTGAATAGTTTATGTAATAAATCATGTCTACGTTTGTAATAAAAGCAGGGTTGTCATAGTTGGTATCAGAGGATAGGTTTAGGAATTTTTCGGATTAGGATTAGAAAACCCTAGTAAAGCCTTAGAGACAAGACTAAGTATAATAAGAACATCCCCATGTTTTGGTAAGTACTGAGTAAGTGGTTTATCAAGAAAATATATCCCTGTCATGATATGAGCAGGTAGAGGCGGCTCTAGCAGATACGTATTCTAGGGGTAAAACCCGAAAACACCTCTTTGAGCTCGACTCGAACGGGAACTGGTGCACGAAAACGGGCCTTTATTCACTCTTGGTTATGACACTCCTGGGGGATATGTTTTGATAAATTCATAAGCAATGTATGAAACCTTATTAAGGGGATTTAAAAAATTCCCCTAAGAATATATGTTAGAATGTAGATCATGAAAAGACATGATGGAAGCCTATATACTCATGAGTTAAGGAAAAAAAGTTTATTTATAAGTCATGAACTATTGTATTTGGATTACCCTTTATGTGTAACCTTCTAACTTCCCTTTTATTCCAGCCAATGTCCAGTAATAGGAGGACTCGGGATAACAACCGATGTGAAGATTAGTGTGATGACGGTACTAATGAGATGTCCAATGTAATGGGAGAAGGAATCATGATATTTTTCACTCTTCTCTCTCAGATAACTCGATATTAGAATAGAAACATGTGTCAAGAGGAACGTTCAACCCCCCCCCCCCCCGATGAAAGAACAAGTCGCTATCAAGAGTGTCATGAGACAAACTCCTCCTACTTTTAGTGGATCATCTGATCCCACGATCGCTAAACAATGGATCAACTCCATTGAAATGATCTTATCAATAATTCAATGTTCAAAAAAAGAGAAGGTTCTCCCGGTGGCTTATCGTATGGAGGGTGAAGCTAATAAATGGTGGACGTTGATCAAAAATAAAAATCCTGAGGAGGATATCGAGGCATTAAAATGGATGGATTTTCGAAAAATGTTTTTCGATAAATATTTTCCCCGCACCCTCCTGCATAAGATGGAATGGGACTTCCAGTCCCTCAAGATAAAAAGATGAATAATATGTTGGATCGTATGAGGAAAATTTTACAAGGCTTTCATGATATGATTCTAGATTTGTCGTTACCCCCGAATGCAATGTTGTTTACTTATTTGGTGGGCAGAAGCCTAGACTACAGAATGAATTAGTGATCCGTGACTTTGAAAACTATGAGGAAATTGTCCGATGTGCCCTCAAGGTCGAAATGGAGATCGAGGAATCACAAGGGTATCCTGGGGAAAAGAAGCGTAAGGTGGCCTTCAATGCTGGCGGTCTTATGGATAAATCCAACGATGCTAAGAAGATCCAGCGCCCCACATTCCAAAATTTTGGAAAGAAGCACCCTATAAATTTCCTCAAGGGGATGAGGAAATGCTTTAGGTGTGGAAGATAATTGCACCTAGCTCTTAACTGTCAGCAAGAAAGACACACTGCTGAGACAGAGGAGAGGAATGCTCCATTCAAACCTCAACGCGTTTTTCATTGCTACAACTGCAATGAATCGGTGCATTTTTCCAATCAGTTACCAACTCCATGGGTTTTTGGAGGCAACCAAAAACCTCCAAGGAACCAAGGAAGAGATTTTTCCATCACTTCTACCGAAGTGAGCCCTGACAACGATGTGGTGACAAGTACGCTATTTATTCATTTCAGAATAGATAACATACTTTTTGATTCAGGTTTTACCTATTCTTTTATATCTCGATAGATTAGTAGAACAATCCCAGCAACACCAAAAATCATGGAAGTGAAGATGTCAGTGAGTATAGGAAATGGGGCAATCATTGCATCCCATTAATATAAGTCCTCCCATATTATAATCTGTGGATTGAATTTCATGGAGAACCTCGTCATACTCCCTCAAGTTTAATTTCAATCAATTATTGTCATGGACTGGCTTTCCTTATATAGATCCAACATAAGTGGTTGGGAGAGGGAAATCACACTCCATATGGATAATCGACCCCCAATTATTTACAAGTGTAAGGAGGAAGATGAATCCCCTTTAGCTCTATCATCTCAAGCATGGATATTTATGCACTATGAGAAAGTGTATCTGGCTCAGATGATTGAGTCCAAGGACGAAACCATCCTTGAAGAAATGCCTATTGTGAGGGAATTTTCTGAAGTGTTTCCTGAGGAACTACCTGGTCTTCCTCCTAAAAGAGAGGTTGAATTCTCAATTGAAATTTTACCATGGGCGCTACCAATATCCAAAACACCATATAGAATGGTTGTCGTAGAGATTGAAGAGCTGAAGAAATAACTATAGGAGAATCTGGATAAAGGGTTTATACACCGAAGTGCATCACCATGGGGTGCACCAGTCCTCTTTGTTATAAAGAAGGATGGGTCAGTGCGGCTTTGCATCGATTATCATGAACTGAAAAAAATCACGACAAAGAAAAAGTATCATCTACCAAGGATCGAAGACTTGTTTGACAACCTATGTGGATCACAATGCATCTCCAAGGTAGATTTTTCGGTCGGGATATTATCAAGTAAGGGTGAAGAAGGAATTTGTCCCCAAGACAGCTTTTCATACAAGATACGGGCACTATGAATTCATAGTAATACCTTTCAGAATCACTAATGCTCCAGAAATCTTCATGGACATGATGAATAGAGTCTTTAGAGATTACCCTGAAAAATTTGTGGTAGTCTTTATATATGATATTATAATATACTCCAAAACCAAGGAGGATCATGAGGAGCATTTAAGAACTGTACTAGAGAATTTCCGCAAGGAGATGGTCTATGAAAAGTACAACAAGTGTGAATTCTGGTCGAAGGAGGTCTCATTCTTGAGCTATATCATTAAAAGAAATGGGATATCTATGGATCCCTCCAAAACAGATGCAATTGAGGGATGGTCGAGGCCAACATCGGTAACTAATATCTATAGATTCTTGGGGTTAGCAGGATATTATCGATGATTTGTGAGAACTTTGTCTTGATTGTCCAACCCTCTTACTAGGCTAACTCGAATGGGATTAAAGTTTTCTTGGAGTGATGATTGCGAAGAAAGCATCAAGGAGTTGAAAAGGAGGCCTATCACTGTGCTAATGCTCACATTACCCACAAGTGGGGAAATTTTTGTGGTATTCAGTGATGCTTCGAAGAAGGGATTAGGTTGTAAACTGATGAAGAATGATTAAGTGATATCCTATTCCTGATGAAAGATAAATTACATGTGTGAAACTATCCAACGCATGATCTGGAGTTGGCGGCGGTGATCTTATCCTTTAAAATATAGTAGAATTATCTCTATGGAGATAAATGTGAGATATATACTGAACACAAGAGTCTTAAATATATATCACACAAAAAGATTGTAATATGTGCCAGGGAAGATAGATAGACCTCATCATGGATTATGACAGTTCAATACCTTACCACCCTGGGAAAGCAAACAAGGTGGTAGATGCCATAAGTAGAAAGGACCCAGCGATTCTAACAATCATGATAATTGAGAAGGATCCAATCTTCTTATATTTGATGAAGATGGACATGGGAATAATAAATAAGGGAACGTCATCAATCCTTTCAAAAATAATTGCTCAACCGTCTCTTTTTAAAAGGTTAAAGGATGCTCAAAAGGATGACGTGGGAATTCAAGAAAAAGTGGAAGCTATCAAAAAAGGGAAATCCTCGGAGTTTATTTTTAATGAAGAAAGAGTTGTGCGATTTGGGAAATGGCTATGTGTTCCATTACGTCCAGAGCTGAAGAATGAACTTTTGGATGATGCACATAGTTCAAATTTCTTTATTCACCTAGGGAGCACAAATATGTATTGAGATCTCCAAGAAAACATTTGGTGGGATAATATGAAGAAAGAGATCACTGTATATACATCAATGTGCCTGGTGTGCCAGTAAGTGAAGGTAGAGAGGCATAAGTCTAAGGGTATTATGCATCCATTTCCTATACTAGAATGGAAATGGGAGTACATCACCATGGACATTTTCACTGGACTTCCAAGGATATCCAAAGGCAAGAATGAAATATGGGTTGTTGTGGATCGTCTTACAATGACTTCACACTTCATTTCTATTCAGGAGGATTTATCATTGGATCAACTAGCATAGATATATACCAGGGAAGTGGAAAGGCTGCATGGAGTAACACTATCTATTGTGTATGACCGAGATCCAAGATTCACCTCTCAGTTTTTGAAGAGTCCTCAACATGATCTGAATACTGAACTAAACATCAGTAAGACCTATCATCCTCAAACTGGTGGCCAATCTGGGTGGACTTCCAAACACTTGAGGACATTTTTAGAACATGTAAAATGGACTTTAAAATAGTATAGGATCAATATCTTTCTCTGGTTGAGTTCTATTATTATAACAGTTTACACTTGAGCATCCAAATGGAACCATATGAATTTCCTTATTGGAAAAGGTACAGAACACCAACGTATTGGGATGAGGTCGGTGAACAAAAGCTTCTTGGACCGGAAATGGTCGAGGAAATGGTGGAGTTGGTGGAAACCATTCAAGAACATATCAAGGTAGCATAGAGTCGACTGAAGAGGTATGTAGATAATCTTCAATGAGATCTTGAGATTATAGTTGAAGACATGGTATTCATACACATATATTAGTGGAAGAAGGTCATGAGGTTTGGAATGAAAGGGAAGTTAAGTTCAGGGTACATAGGCCCCATTGAGATTCTTGATCGTGTTAGGGATGTGGCCTATCCACTAGCACTTCCACCTACCATGGACAAAGTACATGAGGACTTTCATGTAGCCCTCTTATGGAATTACATACATGACCCTTCACATTTACACTCATCTGAGGTGGTACAGTTGGAGGATGATCTTTGTTATGAGGAGCAACTAGTGAAGATCTTAGATTGTAGAGAAAAGGTCTACGAAATAAGACAATGCCCCTCATCATGGGGTTGTGGCGAAACCACAAGTTTGAAGAAAGGAATTGGGAATCGAAGGAAAAAATGATGCTGAGTTACCCACATCTGTTTTATTATGGGAAAATGATATTTAGAGGGTGAAATTTTTTAAGGGGGGAATATTGTAAGGACCCAAAGTTTCATTAATGGAAATCCCACTTGATCTAATTAAATGTATAATTATATAAATTTTTTTTAAAAAATATCAAAATATTTGGTTTTTTGTTATGAATTGTGACCATTACATTTATAGTTGTTGAATAGTGATCAAATGATTAGTATAAATATAATTCTTTAACAAACCCAATTTAGTCAGACAAAAGAAGCTATGGCATCATCTAGTAGAATTGCTACCTATGAGGCCCATTTGTCATAGCTCGGAAAAGAGGTGGTATCCTTGGGCTTTGATCTTGACCAATCCCAAGATAAGCTCCATCATGTCAAGCTCGAATGTGACCATCTATGGTAAAAGTGGATGTTGATAGAAATTTCCACTCAAGCGATGTTATCCGAGCCACCCCAAGATTCTGTCACCATCACACACCTTACCCTTAGGTCTTATGCAGATGTTTTAAGGGGTTACGTAAAAAATCTCTAGTACTATGTTCATTTACATTATTTTTTTGTATATAATAATGAATATACTTTCTTGTCATTAATGAAACATTATAAATAGTTTTTAAAGTATAAATAGTGTTTTTAATTATTATTTAATTAAGAATTATATTTTATTAAATTAAGGGATTTTTTAATAAATAACATTTTAATTAAATATTATTATTATTATTAAATTTATTATATATAAATGATCATATAATTTTATGAATGGAATTGTAATTTTTATTAAGGTTTGAAAGCCATTTTTCTCAAAACCCATGAATTTTCGATAAATGTCGGTTTTTATTTTAAAAGTGAAAATTAACATATCTAGAAAAATATTTAGATAAAATAAATGTTATTTCTAGAATCAGGAAATTGAAATTATCCAACAGTGAATTTTTCATAATTTTCATAGACAGTGAATGTTTTGGGTAAAAACTAAATACACTTTAAATATATAATGTGTTTTATGACATCATAATGACCAAATACTAATGTAATAAAATAATATAAGCTTTAATGTCGGCCAATATATGTTTTAACGTTAAAATAACGTGATTTTGGGTTTGTTTGACTTACTTTTCAAAACATTATTGGACCCTTAAAGACTTATTAAACACCTTGTCTTTTTAAATAGTTTTCCATGAGAGTGTGACTCACCTCCACATAAGAAACCCTATTATTTTTAGAATTTCGGACTTTGGCCTTATAAAATATTGTTTTCCTCTTCCCTTTTTCAAAAACCATTGGCAAAAACCATGGTATGGTTTGTGGTTTGGACTAAGTTAATATAAGGGATCCCAAACATAAATATTAAATAATTCCCTCACCTTTCCAATATAAACCCACCCAAGGTCCTACTTACTCCTCACTCAAAGCCATTGGAGTTCATCCAACCACTAACCTACTCTCTCTAGAATCCACTCAAGGTGCCCCAATCTCCCAATAAGCCTCTCTTAAGCCTCTATCAAGCCTTTGGCAGCACAATTCCTTGTAAGGGTTTTCTCATCCTTACACTTTTTGTCCAATTTTCTTAATATTGTTATGCCCTTTTAATTTCAATTATAAATGTTGGGCACTACTGGAAATTAGATCTTTCCCAATGCTTCTATACCAACGTTTTGGCCAAACCGTTGGGAAAGGTAGACCTATCCCAACAGTTTGGCCAAACCATTGGGAAAGGCCCTCAAATTGGACACTTTTCCCAATGGTTTGGACAAACCGTTGGGAAAGGTGGACCTATCCCAACGGTTTGGCCAAACCATTGGGAAAGGTCCCCAAATATACCACTTTTCCCAACGGTTTGGCCAAACCATTGGGAAAGGTCCCCAAATATTCCACTTTTCCCAACGGTTTGGCCAAACCGTTGGGATAGGTATACCTTTCCCAACGGTTTGGCCAAACCGTTGGGAAAAGTGGCCCAAAATTCAACATACATCACAGAATGAAAATCACAACCAAAGACCTATACCAACGGTTGTTAAAACCGTTGGTATAGGTACTTTCATTTTTTATCGGACCTTCTTACCAAGAACATTATATAAATCAAAATTTAAAATATTTATGAGAATACATATATATATTTATGTAATTATGATCAAAAAAGTCATGTTAGGTTAGTGGTTGAGTCATTCAATTATAAACGAGGGGTCCTGGGATCAAATCCCAGTGGATGTTTTATTTTTGTAATTTATATACCAACGGTTCCATTACCATTGGTATAGATTTCATATTACCTATACCAACGGTTTCCAAAACCGTTCGTATAGGTCTATACCAACAGTTTTTGGAAAACCGTTGGTATAGACCTATCCCAACGGCTTACATGGCTATGGTTATCCAAACAGTTGGTATAGGCTATACCAACGGTTTGGAGGCCTATACCAACGGTTCCAAACCGTTGGTAAAGGTTAGTTTTCCAGTAGTGGGGGTATGGTTTTTCACCTCCCCAATAATTCCCTCTTATTGTTTGAATGATGGGATACCCCTTTCTCTCTCATTAAATGCCTCTCATGTACACTTGTTACTATACCGAAATTCCGAAATGAACATCTCTCTCCTCATTTACATTCAAGTAATACTTTTGTATCATGAATCTAAATTACATTACAATTATTGGGACATGTATCTATGTTACCCCATTACTATCCATTTCATGTAGATATTATGAGACACCCCTTTCTCTATCATCAACCATTTTTTTAATTCTTATATCATGCCATTACGCTGCCGAAATTGCACCAATTTTCTAATACAATGCCATTGTGTAGTGAATACCATTCCCATTTCTCCATCATGGGTATTCACCTTCATGCACATTTATTTATTAATTATAATGTTTCAGTCCACATTCCATTGGCGTGGAACAAATTATTATGTTTTATAAATCCATGTTTTATGATCCATGTGGCAGACTTAGGCATGAAACGAAATTTTTAAGAATGGTGTTCCCTTAAACCGCTCCAAGGCATTGGTTAAGGTATAGTATCATGATTCGTAATGTGAAATTAGTGTTGACTCATGCTAATTCAAGTGAAATGAGGTTTTACATGTGCTTCATGTGAAATGAGAATTTACTCATTATCCATGTGCAATGAGCCTTGGATCATGCTAATTCCATGTTAAGGGTTGTTGCCACATTTCTATGTTATGATTATCATGCATTATCATGGCATTATGTCCATGTTTCTCTTGTGATCTATTGATATTTCTATTATGTAACATGAATTTTACTCCTCATGTATTCCATGTTTATTACCTTACTGTGATTTAATGCTCACCCTTTTCTTATGAATGTCCTCAGGTTATCCTATGCAATGCTATATACGAGGGAATGTAGTGGTCCTGTAAAGGAATTTTTCAATATAGATGTATTTTTTCATGTTTTAATTTGTTATTTAATGATCCTAATCCCCGAAGACACTATACCACTCGATCTTCCTTGTTGTATCAAGTGAATAGTTTGTGTAATAAATCATTTTTATATTTGTAATAAAATCAGGGTATTGATACCTATCCAATAGACTCCACCAGCGGTGATGGCCCCTGCAGCTGTTGAACCTGGTGAAACTGTCACGTGAGAAGCTGAGATCAATGAGGTCATTCCCATCTAGGAACTGAACAAAAACCATGATGGCCTTCCTATGGAATGGGATTCTACCATTCCATTCCATTAGGTTGGAAATGACATTAAAGTCACCCCAAAAAAAATATGGATGGTGGCCAGGATCAAAGTTATTTTGTTCACTCCATAGATATTCCTTTTGAGGAGGGTCATAGATTCCAAAAAAAAGTCATAAGGAAGGAGGGGTCAACTTTGGAAACCTCAGTAGTGATGAATTTATTGCAATCTTGAACCATCTCAACAGCATATTTATTATGCCAAAATACCCATTTGTGTCTATTGGATGGGTCAGAGCATATTAATCCATGTAAGATAACATTCCAGGACAATTATATGATTATTATAATGGTTTTTTTTTTGAAAACATAAACAATTACATTATGATTTTTTATTTCTATGGTGAGGAAGTCATATTTAACACGGGAACTAAGATTATGAGCATTACATATAATGATAATAATTATGGGTAGGACAGGGCTCCGGCATTGGATCTAGAGCTAATAGACTTATTGATGTGGGAGGATGATCTCTCATTGAGGTCCCTTGATTTTGAACATGTTCATAATCCCTTCTTGTTGGTAAGCTTCATATGAGTGGGGGATGAGAATCCAAAGGGGCAGGGGAAGGATGGCTAATGAAACTTGGGGGAAAGTGAGGGATTTCTCTCTAGATCCATACGTATTTGGAGCTGGATGTCATGCTCAGAGACAAGGGAGTTAGAACAAACACTGCTAGAAAGGGGCCTGGCCACATTAGATAATCAGTCAGTAACCTCAACGGGGGAGAAGGACAAAGTTGGAGGTAGGGGTGGAATGGCTAGAAAGCTTGGTGGTCTAGGAATGATTCATTAAGTTCACTACCAAACAAAGTCACATAGATAGCATGAAGGCATTAAGGGGGGGAATAATTGGGCAAAACCTGATGGAAGGAAAATAATTTTCAATAGAGAGGACAATTAATTTGTAGATTTACACTGAATCAATGAGAGAGGAGGGAGAATAAATCTCAACGGATTGGGGGGGGTATGAGTGGGAAAACATCACTAGAACACCTACTAACATTGGGGAATCCATCTGAAAGACATCTAAGAGGGGGAGACAATCTATCCCTATTGATCACGATTTTTTTGGGAGGGGGGTGGAGTTAGTCCCCTATTAACACCTTCGAAAAACATGAAGAGAATTCCCTTTGAGAAGATAGTGGGAGAAAAACCTAGGGAAAATATGGTAGATGATTTCCTAAGTGCAGCAGAAGTCAACATACACCTGGAGCCTGATCTTGCAAGGCAGGGTAAGAGACGTGTCCATCTCCAAAAAGATTCAAAAATACAACACTAATAACAAGAAAATAGTCAAGAAAAGATAAATAACTATCAAAATTTCCTCTCAATAATAGGTATTTCATTTTGAATATCGAAATGTGAAAATAAACATATTCCCATTAATAATAGATCAAACTATCCTGAGGGACCCCAAACATAAATGATAAGTCAGTGATGTGTAAATATTGATTCTCATATATAACAGCCTCAATAATAAATTAACACCTTGAGAAAAACGTCTAAAACAAAATAACCTATAGATAGATTCTAAAAAAATACATTTTTACCCAATGTGTTTGTAGGGGGGAAATCATAAAATAGGTTCCTATGTAAAATATACTCCTCCAAATAAAAATGATGAAACTCACAAAATAATAAATTACTAACACAAAAAAACAAACAATAGTGGTTAACCAATATATTATAATTCCACTAAAAAAGTAACAATCTAATGAAAAATCATAATCCAATATGTGAGCATGATTAAAATCATCAAAATAAAGAGTTAAAATCAATGAAAATATGTCCAAAATTTCATTTATAGGGAAAGATTATTATGAAATCACATTTCCAATAATCCATATGTAACATAAAAAGTCACTGTCACTAAGACCAGAGATAACCCACTGTCTAAAAAAATAAAATCCATAATGAACCAATGATGAGGGAATAAAATTATAGTATTATCATATGATACTTTCAAAAACAAGGATAATAGATGAAAACATTTTAATAGAGGTATAATATGAGGTAGCATGGGGTTCCATTAAAAAAACACTAAATTCATAGTTTACCCATCCAAATATAAGAAGATATAGCATGGGAATAACCTATGAAACTATAAAAGAATATCAAAATCATCTAATACTGTAAAAGAAATTAATCACTTACCACACACATGGAAACATCCCGAGGTGGAGGTGCACAGGAGGACGTGCAGATGAGGAGTCGCCAACTGGAGGGAAATGGATGAGTAGGGATCACGAGGAGTAGGGTCGAGGGAAGAGGAGGAGAAGTAGGGTTTGTGGGGAGGAGGATCCACCGAATGGGTTTGAGGGGGATGATTAGGAGAAGGGCTAGCAACGGAGGTCCGGTAACGAGATGATTGGGGGAGGCGGAGGTCCGGAAACACGAAGCTCGGGGGGGCAGTAGAGGGGAGTCACAAGGTTTCAGTACCACGAGAGATTTAGGTCACGATAAAACGAGGACACTATGTGAATGATTTTATAAAATACGGGACTACAGTTTTATCAGCACTAAAAAAGAACAGATAAAGACTACCTTTATCAGCACTAAAATTTTAGTGCTGAAAAATCCTTCCTGTATGTGCGCTAAAATTTTAGTGTAGGTACACGACTTCTTTATCAGAAATTTTCAAGCGCTGATAAATGGTCACTTTATCATCAATTTTTTAGCTCTGATAATGGTTACCACATATCAGCGCTAATATTTTAGCGCTGATACAGGGTTTCTTTAGCAGTGATCTTTTAGCACTGATATAGGTAAGCATTATCAGCACTATAAATGCGCTGATAAAGAATGCATGTATCAGCGCAAAAATTTTAGTGATGAGACATGGTATCTTTGTCATCACATTTATTATGATGATAATGAATCCCTTTATCACCTCTAGAAAAGATATGATACATGGTTTCTTTATCAGTTCTTTTTTCTTAGCGCTGATATAAGGTGGCTCTTCCCATGCATGTTTTTGTAGTAGTGTACATATGGATGTCCAAAATGAGGCAGACATGTATATTCATGAATATATAATTTTTACATGTGTTGTTGTATTCATTGGTCAATGAGAGAAACAAATTACCCAACTATAATTTTCATATAAAAAGGTCAACAAATATTTAATCCATATGGATCCTTTTGAAGAATTTAATAAATTCATTTTACATCACCTCGTTGTTGGGTACATGATGGAGAATGGTCATTAGTTTGTTTTAGAATCATTTAAAAGATGTGAATAATAGTGTAGATGATCAAGAATAAATTTGTGATAGATGATAAAAACTATATATCATATTTTGATCTGAATTATCAACCATTGAACCTTGAGGTAGGTGTTTAGGTTTTTTTCATAGTCACACCTTAGTTGGTAAATAGATGTATTAGGAGTAAAGATAAGTTAGAACCCTATTATATTAACCTATTATAAATTTTGGAGTAGCATTTGAATGTGACATATCGATTAAACATACCTAATCATGTTTGTTCCATCCATATATTGTTTATTATTTTTAAACTGATGAATTAATAGTCTAACACTTCACACATGATCGAATGGGTGGATATTTACATTGAACTCGATATGTCAATGGTTGATATATATGTTAAGATGGTGTACGATATAATAAGGTAATATTTAGAAAGTAAATATGATTCGTTCTAGTGAAATGATAGTTTTATAGGAGAAACCATGAAACATGGGACCCTGAGGCCTTGATGATGAATCAATGGCCATATATCTTCTTAGGTTTATGATATTGATAATTTTTGGGGATAGAATGATTTTATGATAGTGAAATTTATCAAACCATAGTATGTAGAATGAGGTAGATAAGACCTTTTTATTTTTATCTTTTGGAATTTTAGTTCATACAAATGTTAAATGAAAATATTTGTGCAATTGGTGGAAGAATGAGGAAACTTGATTGTCAGTAATGGGAATTAGCTAGTTGGTGATGGATAATAGAATTCCTATATCACTACATAATCTGTTTCCCCACTATTATAATGGTTAAAGGTACAAAATTTCTTCTTTCACCCATCAGGCTACTAGTGAGGACTTTTAGAAAGCCAATGGTGTCATTGAACATGAAATTTAGTAACAGCCTAAATTCATACATATCCTTGAATAGTATGTTTTCTCCTTTAATATTCCCCTATGACCCAAATTAATATTGATTCATCTTAGGTTCTCCTTGGTGTAAATTGTGTCTTTCTCCATCATCAAGTTCACACATAATTGTGTTTTTATTGTTGTTTGGATCACCGTTGGGTACGATTAAATAACTGGATCCTTTTAGTATTATTTTTCACTATTCTTATATATATCATTAATTTTGATTGAAACTAGATAATTGGACCTAACATAGTCATAGTGTATTGACAATTTTTGAATTGTGGTCATCTTGTATCTAATCCCATTTCCTCTCATCACATTTTAAGGAGTAAAAATTATTATCATTCATCATTACCTAAGGGAATTTCTATTATGATCAATCCATTAGAAATTTAGTGTGCTGGATGTTTTCATTTGGATTGATATATTAATTTTAATATTGAAATTATTTTTTGATCTTTTGTGGAAATGATGAGGTTCTAAAAATGGGGTTTGTTGAATACTATATTTTTCATCATTTTTCATTTGAATAAAATCCTCAAAAGATGAATTTCGATTTAATGTTTTTTTTCATGAATGGGAGTGGTGTGGAATGATGTTAAAAATATTTAATGATATTTTCAATGGATTTAAAATTTTTTCACTAGAGAAACAATTTTTTGATGTATGGTTTATTTTCCATGAATGTCATGTTGATGTAATATTACATAGGGATCCCATGGGGTATTGGGGAAAACTAAACATATTCAATCCATAAAGGAGTTATAAATTTCTCAGCATAGAGCTCGTGATTACATGATTTCCATTGGGTTCCTTTTCATAGAACCAAGGATCCTTGTCATTACGATTCAATTTTGTTGGGTATTGTCTCTCATTTGTTGTAGTTTTGTACACCCCCATATCATGAACATCATATAGCGCATTTAGGATACATTACATGAATATATATTGATATTATTATGTTGACTTGTGATATAGATATGCATATTTATCCTTTAAAACTAATTTTTTGAATTTACTATTCCTCACGGATATTAGAAATATCATATTGTTTTTGTTATGGAATATATATATATATATATATATAAATGGATCAAAAATGAAATTTTTATAATGAAAATAATATATTTTGGAATTTTGTAGATATATATTTTATTCAAAAACTAACTGATACATTTGTATAGGCATTGAATATATTCATAGTGGTATATTAATAACCTTTAGTGATGACAATCATCTTTTTACACGGGTTTTAACTATCATTGGTATTTAATGATACATGTAAAGTTGATTTAATCACGTAGATGATGAAACCCCTAGATTGTCTTTCCTTTTTTTTATATGGTGATGGCCTACGATCTTGATGAGACGAACCAATGGGTTACATTGAGTTCCATGTTTATGGTGTTTTTATTGTACTATTATACCATATAATCACATTATTTTATTTTACTATATCTAGTTGTTATTTTTAGATTTGATTTATTATTTATATCTTTTGAAATATTATGATTTTTAATATTTTAATATGTCTTTTGGATGGTGAAAACGTTCGTCTATTTCTTTTTATGATTCCATGGCTCCTTTTTCAAGGCTAGGGTGATTGGGAAAATGATTTGTGCCTTGTGAAAGGAAAAATTGGGTGACAATATGTGTTTTATTTGGTTGGTCAATTACACACAACCATCATGTGTAGAAGGATTTTTAATTTATAATAATTAATCAGCGAATGTATTGGGTTGTGTACTAAAGAAGAATGATGAATTAATGTGTTATAACTCGGGGAATTGGGATGCTCATTAACTGTATGTGGAGAAGTGTAAAGTATATATGTCGAAAACCCTAAAATAAATATTCATACAAGTGGGTCCTAATATATTATAATGATTTTGGATGGATAAGATAAAAGAATGTGATTTTTCCATTGACTATAATCCTTAAAAGGCAATGAAGGTTGAGCATTATCTAAATCAAAAGGATATTGTAACCTTATCAAGCATGATAATTGATTGGGATCCAATCCTATTAGACATGAAATAGATATAAATGAGATTAATAAAGTAGGAATCACCATCCATCCTTTTTAATAAAATATATCAATAATATATTCTATATAAATTTAATAAATCACAAAGTAATGATGTAGAGATATAGAAGAAAGTTTATATAATGAGAATAGGAATTCCAACTAATTTTATCATAGATGATTAAGTAGTTGAGTTATTTTGGAAATGGATGTCTTCATCATCTGATCGAGGGATTCAAAATGATTTTTTGAATTACGCTCAAACCTCAAATTTATTCATCTATGTAGAAAACATAAATATGTTCATAGATATTTGATAAAACTATTGGTGGGAAAATATGGAGAAGAATATTAAGATATATACATCAAAGTCTAGGGTTTTCCAATATGAGATGGTAGAGAGAAAAATATCTAATGGGATGATGTTATGGTTTCCTATACCAACATAGAAGGGGGAAAATATCACAATAGACATTTTCACAAGTCTTCAAAAGTAATTGGATGGGAAAAAATACATTGCTTATGGTGGATAATACTACAAATGATTCTCACTTTATTTCATTTCCATAGGACTGGTCACTCAATTAACATGTAATCATATACATTAAATCACTGGTATGTCTTCAGGAAAAAACACTATCAATTTTCTCTGATCTATATTTGAGTGTGGCATTAATGTTTTTGAATATTCATTACCACGATCTAATTTTTTTGACCTTTATGATGACCTATCATATCCATAATTATTTCCTATATAAATGAACTATTCAAAAACATGAGGATATATTGATATCTTTTCCTATGAAACCTATGAGAGTTTGGAACCATCAACTTTCATTAGTTGAGTTCTCATACAAGAACAGTTCCAATTGATAATTCAAATGAAACCATATAAATTCCTCAGTGGGAATAAATGTATAACACATTTTTGGGGATAAAGTTTGCAAATTAATGATTATATGAACTATAATTGACGAAAAAAATTTATATAATTTAAATACTATTTTGTAACACAAGAAAATCTCCAAAATTTTAAAATATATATTTGATTATAACCATTAATGAGACTTATATAATTAATATAAAGATAATATTTAACATTATATATCTCACTATAATAGATTAATGAGGATTATAATGGAGGGAAGAAACATCCTAGGTATATTGGATGTTTTGAGATCCTCGATTTTTTTGGAGTTATATACTATCAACTAATAATTACATCTAACTCATCTCATTACCATGATATATTATATGTGTCCCTTTTGTGGAGGCATTTACCAGTTTACTCACAAGTAATAAATCCATAGATTGTACATTTAGATAATGATATCTCTTATGGGTAGAATTCCGGGATGAACTTGGATCGCAGATACAATGTTTTCTGTAACAAGGATACTAAAATTTTAAAAGTAATTTTGAACAAACATATGTTTAAGATGAATTATGGGAACCCAATGAGAAAATTAATTAAAATTAACCTCCCTTATTTCAATTTGATGTGTAGAATTATATTTTGAGGGTGAAATTTATTAATAGGGGAATTATCCAACAACCATGACTTTAGATATTGAAGTTTCCCTTCTGAATATATACATGTCTTATATAAGGTAATATAGATGATACAAAAAAATCGCTTTATAAATAATTAATATCATAATTTATGTTTATATTCCATCTATGATTAATATTTTATATTAGGTATTGTAATAAAAAATATATATTTCATGTTTTAAAATGCATTATCCAAAAAATAGTTTTTGTAACATTTTTATCAGATAAATCTAAGAATAATTTTTATCACTACAATAATAATAATAAATTAAAATTATATTAATTTTAGTAATCATGTTGAAATAATAATTGGATTAATTTTATAAATATTTCAATAATAATTGAATTTTAAATGAATTGAGATGAATACTAATTTTTTCTAACATAGATTCTATATGATGTTTAAGTTGATGGAAATTATTTGATATAAAAATAATTGTATTTAAAAACTAAAACTAATTAATTAAAAACAATTTTTAATTTATAAAACCTATAAATATATTTTTAGAAAACCATGTTCTATTTTTTATAAAAATAATCTATTTATTAAATTAAATATATACAAGGTAAAATTAGGATTTTTATTTATTTCAAATTTAAAAAACAATTATTAGAAATAAAAATAATTTTATTAGTATCATTTTAATTAATAACATATATGATTTTTCACCATACATAAATATTACACTTAATATAAACTTTTTCAAATAATCACATTTTTCGAGTTACGTGTGCAATTCTAAAATTATGTAATCTAAATCATAAAAAATTTATTTTTAAAAATTATATATATATATATATTCTAAATTGAAAAATTATAAATTATTTTTATTTTTATTTTTCAATATTAAAATTATTTTCCAAGGGTGAAATTAGAGTTACAAATAAAATTTTCAATTAGGTTGTTAGTGGTTTAACAATGTGAAATATTTCGACACATGTTTTACTATTTTTTGATATTCGATGGTTAAGGTTGGAGAATAATTATCTTGTTCCCCCATAAATTTATTTTAAATTATATGGAGCTTTTTTTGTTGAATAATTGAGTGATATTATCAATAAATAATGAGGATTTACAAATGTGCCCATTTTAGTACATTTAAATAGAGAAAACCTCTTTACTATTTTTCCACCTATTAAAATAATTATCTTAAAAACATGTCTATTATATCATAAAACCCCTCCTTATGACTTTTATTATTTTTTCTCTCGAAAAGTGAAATATAATGGGTCATTTGGGGTTACATAAGGAAAAACATCCTAGGTATATGTAATACTCACAACCCAACATCGCTATATTATTTTCATATTATATAGCCAAAAAGTCACCTATATACATAAAGGGATGATATAATAGTATTATATAATACTATGAAATGATATTATACTTATATAATATCCATTTTATAAAATCCTCTAAATTCAATGAGAAATAATGAAAATTTCCTTTCCTATGTGTGCGGACTGACACCACCAAGAACAAAATGTTTGATTTCCCCTAACACCTAAATTGAAAAACTATTAAAATTAATTTCGTATGTTAAATATTTATTTTTTCCAACATTATTATTTGATAATATAAAGATAAATTATATAAACCTATAAAATTATATATCTCATGATGTTATTTTACAATACCTATGTCCATGTTTTATATTACAAAACTGTTTAAAAGAAAATATCTGAACATCCCAGATTAACCAGTTTTATCTGAAACTATATTAAAAATAAATAAGAAATAATGATAAAAGTAATTTATGATGTTATAGTATATGAAAACATTTCCTGGGTATATATTTTATTAAATTAATTTAATTATTTATGATTTTTTGATCAAGTGAACAGAACTTTCGGACAGAAGGTAAGGGATCCGGAAAACCACACACATTACAATTTAGTATATTGTTCTATTTATTTTCCTACATTTTCTAATATATTATTATCTTATATATAATCCAATATATATATATATACACACAATATAAATATATACCAATTTTACATTATATTTCATTATATTGGAATGTACATTTTTATGTTCCCTTCAAAACCAATTCTTTTATGTGAACCCTATTTAATGGAACTTCCCTATTCATAATTTTATACAAAGTATTAACATATCAATAGATTTTATCATAAAATATAAATTTTAAAAAATAACACACTAACTTGTGAATTACCATTTCGGTAAAAAATTTAATTTTTAAATAAAATAAAACATATTAAAATATTTCTTGATCATCTCAAAAAGCATCACCTTAGTGGAATGTACATATGTTTACTATTTTATTTGTATTTTTATTTTTTCTTTAAATGGAAATCTATGTTTAGAAACTATTTTTTACTAAAATTATATTTTAAAATTATTTAATTAATTCTTTAATTGATAATATTATTGATATAGATTTCTGTTATGACTCCATACATGATTGTTAAACAACTTCCTTATTCCTGTATATATCAGGCTTATGATATTTGTATGGTTTCTTTTTCTCATGTGTAAAACACTTTTATATAAACATTATGATATGATGAGTGGGTTTTTAGTATCGCTATAATGGAATGTTTAATGTTAATATCCCATGAGATACCATTTATAGTAGACCAGTGGTTAACCTATGTACATTATATATCGTTCTTGGGTGGTTATCCTATGCACATAATGTTATAAAAGTGGTTATCATTAGAATATGATGATTAGTATAGATTTTATCATATTCTATGTTTATATGATGGTTATCCTAGACTTATGATTATTTTTTCATTCTTTATAATGTTTTCACATTTCTAGGATTCTAGATATTACGATATCCTTAACTTATTTAATGTTTCCATACTTATAATTATCATATTTGTGGTATTATATTATGACTCATATACCATTTATATAATCATGATTCACTGTGACTATCCCTATTAAAGTATTTTCTATATAACTTTTCCAATATATATTTTTGGAAAGGATATCCCACATATTTTTAGTGGGATTATTTGATAAGGATAGATATTTTTAAATTTAAATAAATACAATTTAATTCTGTTTATGATGTTTTATTTTTTCATATAATTCTAAAAATAAACAAGACCTAATAATCATTGGTGTTAATTTTTTTAATAAATTGACATATGATAAAATAATATGTGTTTTTGTTTTGGTTATTTAAAACACTATTACTAAAAAACACTGAAAATAAATTTTTGAAACACAATAAGGGATTATGTTTAAAAAAATTTAATGTTAAAAAATATCCCCTATTTTATGATTACATGAACATATATATGATTAAGATAAATTAATTTTTGATAATTAAGAGTTGAATACAATAAGGGAAATAAGAAGAGATAAAGGATAAAAAATATATAATTATCGATCTTATGTCTCCCAATTAAAATATGATCTTCCTTATTTTTGATACTTTTAGAGTTTTCTCCCCTAATCATTAAATCTTATTTCCTTTATAAATATTTTCCCCTAATAATAATTAATAACATTATCCACCATTGAGGCCAGGAAAAATACATACAAAGTAGAAAGCGTAGGATATATAAAAGTGATCATATATAATATAAACAAGGTGATCTTAAAAAATAATTATGAAAATTTTAATATGATGTTTTAAAATAATAAATTATTTTAAAAATTAATCCATATTTGAAAATTAGAATAAAATAATAGATGCTAGAAATTTTAAGAATTTTATTCCTAGTTCACCTTTAATAAAAGTATTTTGTTCTAAAGAAAGGGGTTTTGTGTTGATTTATTCTAACTAATGATCTGTTATAATGTATTCTAATATGTTATCTCTTTTTTCAAAGTGGTAATTGAGAAAATGATGTTGAATATCAATATTTTCAGTTCATTCAAGCTGGATAAAATTTCAAAATATTATTATAGTGCTTGAAAAAAAATATTTAACTTGAAAAAATAGAATTGTTTTGACAAAAACTAATAGACTTTTCTATTTCCATAAAATTTTAATAAAAAAACAAATGGTGGATATATATTAAAATATCGATATAGAATGAGAAACTGTGTTTATATTTTTACTACTCTATGGTTTTAAGTAATATCTAGGAAGTTGTTATTTACAACTTTTGCCTCACATATATAGTTTAAATCATTTCAAATTAATGGAAAAAAACTAGAAAGATTATAATAGGTTCATTTAGAATAAAATTTAATCTTATATTTAGAAACATTTAAAATAATGAAAAAACTTTTATGATATTTTAAATTTGGATTGTTTATTTTATATGTTAAATTACTATAAATAAAAATAATGAATATAATATATTTTTGGCGCAATTTATTTTAATAAAGAATTAAATTCATTCCTTTATAAGTATTTATATAAACCAGTTTAATAACATCATCCAATGATATCTTACATGATATACACATAGGTATAATACTTTCTATTGAATGATCCATACAAAAAAAATTTATGAATTTATTAGACAATATTTTTTTATAAAAAAAATTAACCCCCATTTGGAGATATTTGAATACAAATAAATAATATTTATGTAGTAATAAGACACATTTGGATTTATTTTTTCTTAATATTTTAAAATTAATTACAAAATATTCATTTTTTTCATCTAGAAATCCCATCATTAACATAGATTTAAACTATTAAATGTTCATTGAAAATATTATTAGAAGTAATTTTGAATATAATATTTCTATTTTTAAATAATTTGATAAATTAAATTCTGATAGTCATTCACTACAAAACTGGGGGTATTTTCATTACCATATAAATATTTGGTTAACATTAAAATGAAATCCTGAATTTTGTTTGTAAAACATGGTCCATGTTTAATAACAAATATAATTAGAAATTAAACATTTTACAAAATCACTTTTAGCAACAATTTTTTTTAAAAAAAATTATACGGGTGGAGTATATGAATTGTTTTTTTAGATTCAATCCGAGAAATAATGGTGATGGTTTCATCAGAATCAAATCAATTTGTCATTTTTATATACATTATCAATGATTCTAGATATTTCATTTTAGAAGTTGCCTTTATTTTAAAATATATTTATAAAACACAATTTATATTAATAACGGTACGATTATATGGTATTTCAATAAGAGACAACAAATTATTCAATTATTATTATATTATCTCTTATTACATAAAAACAAATTTTCAACTTTAATAGATTCTTCATGGTTTTTATTATCATGAAATTAAATATCATAATGATTCTCAAAAAAATTTAATAAAAAACTCTATTCATGTACAAATATTAAGATCAATGATAATTTTTTCTAAGGGTTATTCTTCGAATTTCTTTCAAATATATAGGTAAAAGAATATAACTTGATTCAAAATTTATAACTTTTTTTGGATAATGTGGGTAATTAAAAATCAAATTTTTACAGTTATCCATATTTTTTATTTTATGGAATGTTTTTTATTAATTTCATTGACATTATATGTATAGATTATCCAAAATATTTTTAATGGATGACTCGATATGATTTACCTGGTTATTATTATGAATTAAAAAAATCTTTCAATTGATTTTAGATGAAATTTACTTATTTTTTAATTATAGTTAATAATATAAATTTTACATCTAAAGACTTTTACGAATACAAATTTTTAAAAATTCTAATTCTGATGTTCATAATGGGTTTTTGTGGAAGGGACTTAAGTGAACAAAGTTTATGCTATAAATATGGGCATTGAATACCTATGAATAAAATAATGAGGGATTATCAAATCAATTAATACTTATATTGATATGTTTTAAATATATTCATTTTATATTTTTACGTCCCCATTTTTATGTTTTTTTAGGATAGCAAAAACTATGATTATAAAATTATGGATCAAAAATTTCCCCATAATCATTGTAATTAAACACTAAAATTTTGACACAATGATTGAAAATGATCTTTTTAACTTTCTCAATTATGACCTTCTTGGTGAATATTATAAAATAATTACAAAAAATGTATTCACGTGCCATGGGAAATATCCAAGTGATTATTTCATAACAATCGAAAATACTAAAAGATTATGAATTTATGATATTTTTTTCGAATTGAGTAAGAAATAAATATCATGGTGTATATGATAATAGTATTTGGAGGTCTGTAGTAATTATTTGGGATTAGAAGTGGTTTTTATTTCATACCTTGTGGTTAATTTTTAAGATATCTCTATTTTTTATATTAATATACCCATGTGTTTTATATGCATCTGAATTGTGTTGTTACTCTTTAAATATGAGATTCATTCCTGATATTAATTTTTTTAATATTCATGTGGAAAGGATGGAATATAGAAAATTATGCTGTAAAACATTGATTTTCATGATCATAAAGGCACTCTTTGATGAGCCTCTTTGTGGATTAGCATGACACCAAAAAATAAAGATGAATCCATGATCATAAAGGGGTAAAATAGATCAAGTTATTCATCAGAAGAAGTGTTTATGTTATGTAGGATTTCCTCAAAATGATATGAATTCTTGAAGTTCATAATATGGGATGAAAATAATATTTTAGAACTGAAAATATATTATTCATTTCATGAGTCATATTCATGGTGTGTAAAATCTAAATAACCTAATGAAAATACAATATGTGAATTGAATAAAATGACATAGAGTTCAACACCAAATAGTACACATCGTGTAAAAATTTCTCGAGGAGGAAAATTTATATGACTTGAATAATATATAATAAATTATGTGAAAAAATGGAATAGAGTTCAACACCACAAATTACAGCTCGTGTGAACATTATTTTTTGTCAAAACCTATGATCGACACAAAAAATGGTGATTTTTATGTTTTTTTTTTCAATGGGAGTTATATCATTGAACTGAAACACCCCATTAATGAGATCCTAGAAATATGGGTATCAAAGGAATACTTCGTGCTTTATATATATGGGTTCCATCAAAGAGAAGTAATTATTTTAGGATTATGGATTAAACTACTGAGTGGTTAAATATAGGGTTCTGACCTATAGTTCTACATATATAGGGTTTTCCATTTTTTTTTCTACAATTCATTTTTACATTGAATGTTATTTTTTATTTTGTATATTTATATTTTCATCATTATATTTTTCTTCCTTCTCAATTTATCCTCTCATCCATTGGTATTGTTTGATTAATCAGCAGAGACCACCCAATGACGATTGGATAAACCCCTTAGGGGAGAGCAGAATTGGTTAAATATGGTCCATACCAGAAATATTGTATTTTCCTTTACTAATAATATAAATTATATTTATTGGGATTGATAATTTCTCAAAAAAATGAAATTGGGTGGTTTTTTAAATAATTAATATGTTTAATTTTCATGCGATGTTGAATTTATTAATTTATTAAAACAACCATAGAAACTCGATACCAACTCCTCTACATTTATATCATAATTTTAATTATTTAATTTTTTTTAATTTAATTAGATAAATAATATCAAGATGAAATTCTAGAAACCTAACCTTTAGGAAAAAAATTATTCTTCTATATTCCCAACTCTCTATATGATCAACCTCGTGCATTCGTATAACAATTCATTGGTAGTCATTGTTGTATTTTAAAATATAAATTTCTAATTTGATTCCACCCATGGTTTTAACAATTTCTATTGGATGTATATACTCCCAAGAAATATTAACATTGAATTGAATTTTTTTTAATTATCATAATAGTTTTTGTTATTTGAACTGAACATGTTTCTCTGTCATATAATTACCACGGAGTCTATGATAAATACAATATTCACAATTTCAAACACTCATAATTTTTAAATTTTGATGTGAAATATATTTTATATCAATTTTATGATTTTTTGGAGCATTAATACTAATAAACAAATGTTTTATTTAATGTTCATAAAACATTTTAATGAATATTTTTTAATGTGATTTTAAAACCATTTAAAAAACATTATTTCTTAGAAAATATTGTCTTATATTATCAATGAATAAAGAATATTCCATAAGATATGAATAGATACAACCGCTTATACCTATGCTAGTTATTTTATTTCATCAATTGTCAATGAAATTCACAGATACTCCAACTGGTTTTTAATTTTGATTAAATTCAGTGGGATCCATATGCACATCTCGATGTCATACACTATATGTGTAACATATTTCTATTTGTGATTTACTTTATAGACATCTTTATTAAAAAATTAAGAAATTTTGTTTTCTTATTCACAAATTTTATGCCCAAATATATTAATTAAAAGGGGATTTGTTACATAGATTTATATTGATATAATTTTGGAGATGATATATAGGATGAATGATAGATGAATTTTGGCATACCACATCAAAAAAATTAAATTGCATTCATGAATTAAATTAATATATTTATATAAATAATTTGAAATCCTATTTTTTCAACTTCATTTTATAATAGTCATGTATTTTGAATAATTTAAAATTTTCATAAAAAACCATAATTACTTTTTATGACACATTGAGAATCGAAATATTTATTTAAAGTTTCTTTTCATTAGAGTAATTTCATTAGATATAACTATAGGTTATCACCTAAATAATAAGATGAAGAATTTATAAGTTTTTTTACAAACCATTCATAAAACACTAAACTCTAACATGTGGAATTTGAAAAATATGAATATAATAGAAAGAGGTAAAGAATACATGTAGAATAATAACCATAATGATGTTATAGGAAGAGAGAAATTCCCTAAAAGTGCTGTAGTAAAATAATAATTTTATTGATGAATTTAAATCCAACTTTTACTTTTATGAAGTGTAATAACTTATATAATCTATGAATAAAATATTTTGTGTAGATTCAGTACAAATTAGATTTCATAGAGTTTCGTTGTTATGATCCCAGAAATTCTTGGTCACTATTTATAACCATAATATGTGTTATTGTATATTGGGTCATGATAATGAAAATTAAGAGACAATTAAATTACTTTTATTTAATCATATAATTCCTCCTTTCACACTAATGAAATTTCAATAATTGTTGATTCAATTATTTAAATGGATTGAAACACTGCATGGGGAGAAATTATTCCTCATTTTGACCCCAAAACACTAATTATTATCCTTATAAGTTATATATATATATAATATTGTTCATAGGAACTCATATGATGTACCATGACCACTAAAATGGTTGTTTCTCTTTTACTGATGTTTCATATCTAGATATTAAAGACCCCAAACCCAAATAAATGTTGTGGTTTATTTTAATTGGTAATTTCTAATATGTGACTTCCCAAATTAAAATGACCAATATTATGTGTTTGTTTACATACATTAGTCACTATCAACTTCAACATGACATGTATTAATTTACCCTAGCATGCTCTAAACCATGTTAATGACCTACATCACTAGGGAATATTTAAAATATAGTTTAGAAAACCCATAATTTATTGTGATTATAAAAATGCAATAGAGGTTCAATAAAGGGGGCTAACATCCCATAATATCATTCCAATCATAGAGATTCCACCATCATCCTTTGTGGTTATAGGTCACCCACCATTGGGATTTTGAATTTGAGATGCAGAAACTATCCAATATAATTTCCAACATGATTATCCTATTATGAATCATTAGAAAATAATATAATTATATGTCTCCAAATGATAGATTATTATCCCATATGGTGGTGTTGTTTTCTATAAGGTTTATTATAAAATGGTATAATTACATTTAATTTTTTCTCTTATCCAATAAAAATGTTATTAATACTCATGATAAATGAATATGGATTTAAGGAAAATATACTTTTTTATTCACATTTATTAAAATTTTAAACTTATAAGGGGATTATTTAATTTTATTTAAAAAAAAATTTATTCATTTGGGTAATTTATTGGTTGTACATAGAGTCTTTATAAGCATTCTATATTGTTTATACACAGTACCTATATATTTAATTTTGCATTAATTTAAATGTAATATTATATGAAACATGAAAAAGGTAATGGGTTCTTCTATTATGGGGGAGGATCACAGGGAAGATCTAGTTATGATGGAATTTATTTGTGAGGGGTGATCACATGACAGATAGATATGTTGTTGTTTTTTACACTTTTTTTTCATTTTTGGATATTTTATTTGCCCTTATGGTCCATTTTATTTTTTTTTCATTTATTATTTTCTAATGTTTAGTTTATACAAGTGATGACTATTTTATGTGTATATTTTTTTCTTATTAGATTTTATTTTGATACGAAAATTTCTATTATATTATTTTTTATTATTCAATCAAATTTTTAGTTCGATGTTATGATTTTATTTTAACTTCTATTATTTAAAAAAACTTATGTTTTGGAGGAATTGGATAAATATATGGATATTTATTTTAGATTTATTCACGAAATAAATTATTTTTATTTTTAATTTTATTTTTAATAAAGAAAATTAATTCCTCGAGTCTGTATTTAATTCTCACGGAACATGTAGCAACCTATATTGGATCGATAAACCAGGATTGTATAAACTTACAATATGTATGAGAAATATCTTTGATGAGTATATAATTTTTTAGTAAAATAATTTCCAAACCTAAGAATGCCCATTTATCCATAAAAACAGTGTTTAACTAAGGTCATATCCCACCAAGATCAATGATAATTTATAATTTCATAATCATAATCATTTATATTTTAAAATATATTTCCACATAATTATTCAAGAATATATTTATCATTCCACTTGAAGAAAGATAAGGTTGATAGAGTAATTTAAACAAGTATTAAAATAATGATTGGATATATTCATTAATTTTAATTTAATATTTTTGAAAATATTAGTGATTAGAAACACCACACCATCAAGAGATCCATGGGATCGAATGAGTATAAAAATGGAAATTTTCATGAAAGAATGTGTGAATTCGTGGAATAAAAATATTTCAATAAAGGTTGATTCTAAACTTGTGAATGTGATTTTTTTTGTGTGAGAAAATTATTAACAAAATAAAGGAAAATCTAAAGTAAAATTGATTTAGGTATATATCCAGGTTAATTTCATATGGATTTATGAAATACAAAATAATTAACTATAATGAATTTTATAATATAGTAGTACAAAATTATTTTATTAGTAAATTAAAATCATTCACAAAAGATAATTATTTCTATATTTAATAGAAAGATGTTTATTTTTTTCAACATGGATAACTAGCTAAAATATATATATAATATAATATGATAATTTTATTTTTAACCACTAGCATTAACTAGTTTTTTTGTTCAAAATACTCTATTTAGGATTAAGAATTATTCTAATAATGGTATAATCAGATTTATTATCATATAATTGATGGTAGAATTTTAAATTAAGTCATCTATATGCCAAAATGTAGTGGAATATATATACAAAACCCAAACAAATGATCAAATGGGAGAAGAAATGATAACATGAAATGAAAAAATAAACTATCCATAAATCACTAGTGATCTAAATGTATTCTTGATCAGTGATGTTTATATAGATAGATAAATATAAATGAAATGAAATCTACCACCAAATGTGTGCACAATTCATTGGAATCATTTTGCACTTTGTTATGACATATTTTTTTCAAATTATCTGATAACACCACCTCTACTTATAATTGGGAGAATAGAATGAGATAGAGATTTTTATTTTATTAGAGTAATATATCAACTATAAAAATATGTTCCTTATTCTTATATATATAGAATTTAATAATTCAATGAAGGAAGTACTTGAACTCCATTATTTTCCTACATTATTAAATAGACAATTCATTTTATCCTCAATTGTAATGATTAAAATAAATTATAATTTTAATATATTAGAATTAAATTCATTTTTCATTAACATTATCATTTACACATAATCACATTATATTTCACAATTGAACCATATGATATTCATACAAAGAGATTCATATGAATTATATCTCATGTTATTCTTCATGAAAAACATGGTTTAGTATAAATAACCATGAAAAAATGCAGTGATTTTAAATATGTATTGGTATATAATTTAGTATATAAATTCATTAATATTTTACATTTTATAAAAAATATTTTAAAATATAATAAATTTAATAAAAATATTCAAATATACTGAAACTATTATTAAATTATTATGAAATATATTCTCTAAATTTTATTGAAAAAAATATTTTTATAAACATTCATCCATATTATATGTCCTAATGTATGATCCCACTAACCTTTTTATAATTTACAATAATAATGGATTTTTAATTAATAAATTTAAGCATAGAGTCCAATAAAAAATTGCATTTCTACTTGAGATATAATAAGGTCAACCCTGACGTCAATCGGTCACATGCACATATGAAAATGAACATGCTCACCATAAGTTATATTTGAAAACATTGTTTTTTATTATTATAATACATTTTTAAAATACATGGATTAAAAAACTAGATATAGAACATGATAGTATTGTTTAGTATAACTAATAATTTGTATATACTCTAAATAAAAATTACAGAAATGGATAAATATATTAGAAGTAATTCATCTTTGTTGATGTGTACATTATGAATCAGAAAACTATCGATAGAAATACATTTCGTAATTCTAATTAAAAGGAGGGACCACATCTCATAGTTTTTATAAATTAATAAAAAATCTATATTGGCTAAAAAACATATATTATGACTAAAATATACCCCATCAACCCCCAATTAGATCATCCCGAAGCCTATTGTATGAAATGTATAAATGTATAATGTTTATCATCTGAGATAACATAATAACCTCATATAATAGGGATTACTGTATGTAAACATGACTAATTATAATGAAGTATATATATATATATATATTCCATTCCATTTATTATTCATTAGTAGGTCCATTCGAATATTAACTCTAAACATAATATTTGTTGAGTTTATTATGTAACCTATATAAGACTCTACTTTGTTAATCTTAACATATCATCACAACATAGAATACTCAACGAATATTATTAGCCAAGGATACAAAAAATTTATACTTTATAGTTTATTATCATTCCACACATAATGTAAAATATTAAACACAAAAGAATAAATTATAAATTGTGAATAAATTTATTATGAATTAATTATACATTTATATTAACAACTACACAAACATATATTAAAACATTTATTTTATACCAATATACATTAGAATAGTTTTTTACTTTTACTAGTATAATATTTTTTTCAAAAGATCCAATACATTTCTCATTATCTCTACTCAATAAAATCATTAAATTAATCATCTTAATGATTTCTAGAATGATATTTTTTTGATGTGCGAGTTTGGTCCTTTGGTTAGACAACGATTTCCAAGAATATGAAATTCATCCATTATTTCAAAGTAGACCTCAAGTTATCTATATTCTCTAGAAAATACCCCATGTTCATTGTTGAACACATTTATACTGTTATATTATTTCAAATTATCTGAATATGTAATACACTCTACCTTAATTATGAAGTCCATAACATTTTTTGAAATATTTCTCATAATTATGTCACTATTAAGGAAAAACACCAAACCCAATTGAGATCTTCAATTATATAGGCCAATTTGGAATCTAGAATTACTATAACCCTTTAATGAGAACTTGCTCAAATCGAAATTACAATATAAAATTATTTCATCTTCTCAAGTACCTAAGGATGAGCTTTATAAAAATCCAATAACTCTCACTTAGATTGGATTAATATCTAATATATATACTCAATCTATATATTACATCGGGTTCATTAAAATCATGGAATAATAGATAAATATAATCAATTAATCGTATATAATTTCATCCATTTGGTTCTTTTATAACGTTTTTAAAATTACATTGAGATTTAATAATACCCATACCATATAGAAATAGTAAATTCATTGGAGCTTTCATCATAAAACAATTTGATTCCATTGCATATGTACTAACTTGGACAAAATATCCTTTGTGATATACATATATATGTTGGAAAAAATTCCTCAAGGATTCCTCATTGTTTTTGGGTGTTATTTATTTAAAAAAAGAACGATTACCATGAATGAGTATGTTGGTGTTTGCTGAAGATTTTTTTTTAAAAGGAGCAGTTTCCCAGTTTTTATATCATTTTGGGCCTCAAAATAGGGATATTGGTTTTTGGAAAAGTAATATATATATATATATAGTTGTATAGAGTATGTAGAGTGAGAATCATAGTTCATGGAATAAAAAATGTGATACATGGAAATGTGGAGGAATTTTGGACGAGGAATGAATTTCTATAGCAACACTCTGTAGACCATGAAGTATAGTATGTAGACCATGTAGAGAAAATGGTCACATAAAGGCACGTGGTTTGTTGGGGGCGAGAAGTTAATAGAAGGATTATGGTATTTGGGATGAAATGTTGTTCATGAAAAGTTGGTGATGATTTGTGGAACTATGAAGGATTTCATTTCATGGAAGATATTGGACGTCACAAAAGATGAAAGGTCCTTGGCAGGCACCATAGGAAAATGGTTCCCATCAATAGTAGTCACCGTTAATGGTTGTAACACATTGATGATTTGAATAAAATTTATTAGAGTATTTTTCATATATATTTTAAAATATTTTAACAACCAATTCATTCATTACATTAAGATATTTTTATTAGAAAGAAACATTTGTCTAGAATAATTAGACTGTGTACAAATGTTATTCGAGATGATGGATTCTATGATAGGAAGTGGTTCAGAAGTGAGTATTCCATGAAGTGTGATTTATTTCATGGTAATATTCTGTATAAGTGTTTTTTTGGTATCTGAAGTACCCTAAAGAAAGTGGTATCTGATGAAAAAACATTCCATAATGACAAATAAATTCATGTAAGAAGGATCTCTGTGGATATGGAGGTATTACGTAAAAGTAGAGACAACCCATGTTGAAGGGACGATATTTGGAAGGAGGATGGTATGGAGAAGAAGTTGTAGTCCATGGAGGAGAGGTGTTCTATGAAACTAATGCACTATGTGGTATATATAAATTCTCATAGGGAGCAGGTTGTTTGAAAAGGGACATTAATAGTTCATGAAAGAAATTTCCTCTAACTAATAGCATGAAGAAAAGTTAATGTCTTATATGGGGGAAAATGCACATCAACAATGCATCTACCTATAGTTGGTGATGCCGTAATTAATAAAATGAACAGACCAACATGTTTTTAAATTTTGTGGGAACTACTTCTCTATAAACTATGGGTGAATCCATTCCAAGAGAAGTGAGTGATGGAATAGGATGAAGGTGATCTTTTCTATAAGTTGTTATCTAGAGAAAGTTACCTAGGGATTGATCCTTGGTAATGAATTGAGTAGACTCGAAAAAATGTAAGGGCGTTTAGCTTGGGTATAAACATGATCTATCCTGATCCACCAATCATGGAAGTTTTACTTAGTGGATTTGGTATTGGGATATTTTCACTTTATCATCCTTGTTTGTACCCCTATTAGGGGGATCCATGTAAAAATATTTGTGTCCTTGAGCATTTTTTATTTTTTTAATTATTTATTATAATAAGATAAAATTGGAATATATACAATAAAAATTAATATTAAAAATCATATGAGGTGACCATTTTAATAAATAGTTCAATATCTCTTGGGCTAGGAATAAGTCTGAAATGAATAATTCATACCATGAATAACCCCCATATCTATGAATCGATTCCCCTTTTGGACCAAATAGTATAGATCCTTATACCAAGTATATTGGTTGTTTCATTGAGGTCTTTCATTGAAAAGAGTTTTATCAACTATAACATTATTAAATATAAATAAAAGATAATATTTCAATTCAATATTATTTCATTTTCATATAATAATATAAAATTAACATCAATCCAACTTTACCATTTATATAATCAATAATTTTCTATTTTTTTCATGAAACCGTGATCTATGGATTCATCCAAAAATTGAATGTTCTGAATTAGAGATGTTTTTATAAATCCAAAAATTGTCCATTATGAAATACAAAATATATAACCACTATTTATATACTCAAAAACAACTAGCTGAATCTTATGAATGTACATGTAAAAAATTTCAATATGGAAGGAAGATTCAATATCATTTTGATATATTTTGTAACCACGATGACCATTTATTTCAATAACTATCTGAGTGGTCTCTATCATCTCAACTATCGAAAAAATATCTTCAAAGTAAAAACCATGAATTTTTTTATCCTTTTTCTAGAAGTTTTCATTTTAGGTAGATGATATACCATAGTTTTCTTATGAGAAAATCACCCCCAACACAAGGTTGTAATTACATTAGGATTATCAAATTTTTACAAATATTGTTAGTGTATATGAATTCCGTCATATATCTCATGGACTCTAACAATTCAATACAATCATAATTATAAATGGAATTCTGATTCGTATTAGGTAAATAATCTAAAAATATTACATAATTGTCCTTTTTTAAGATAATTAAATATATAAATGAATCCGAAAATCCCAACTAGGCTTTTTTGGTTCTTAGGTAACTTGCATTAGTCCAATTTGTTTATCCTCTTATAGAACATTGTCACCAACCATATCAGGGAAAAATTGATTATTGTTAATAAACATTTAGAATATTAACATTCTTCCAACATAGTCATTGAGTGATGTATTCTATATTATAATAAATTCCATTATAGTTCAAAAAAATTTAATTAAGTGCTCTTATGGATGTAATATCACTTAGTTTCTATAAAATAACCAAAAAATTATAAACCCTGTGATTTGGGTATATATTTTCTTATAAAGAATTATATATCTACTTCACTAACCAAAATCATAAGGAAATAAAAATGTGTATTCCCCTTAATATATAAATCATATATTGAATTAATGAATTATTTTCATGGAATAATACTATGTTTGAAGGTATGTGTTTTGTAAGAACCTGTGCTTATACGTATTCCATTATTGAGTAGAAATTGGAATTTTTGTTGTTGGATGCTCGTGAGGGGTAAAATAGTAATTTTAACTAAACAGTTGATCTCAGATAATGTTTCAGATAGCTCAGTTGGACACAGTATAGGGAGTTTACCCTAAGACAAGTGTTTGGAGGAAATCTGAGCTGTTCGAATTTTGGTGGAATATTTAATATTTAATATTATTAAATTAAATTTTAAATTATTTTCATAGGATCGTTAGGAAATAACTTTTAAACAGAGCATCGAATTGAGATTCTGTTTCCTCCATTGAGTCCAGAAAGGGGAGTTTAGTCTATGAAAGGCATAAACACTTGTCAGGTGCTAGGGTCGGGTCGGGCCACTTTTTCTTCTTCTCCTTTTCTTTTCCTTTCTTCCTTCCCTTATTTCCACCACCTCCATGCACATGTATCCTACTCCGCGTCCATTACCTATGGGAGAATTTGTATATTGAGAAAATAGGAGAGATGGAAGACGAGAGGGGTACCAATTCAAATCTCTCAACGCGCTGAGTCGGCGTGTGACAAACGTGAGTAGTGAAATCAACTGAAGCTTCGACAATTTCATCCAAAAAGTAGGTACGTTTATGTTTTCTCCATAGATCCCCTTTAAAATTGTTTTTTTATGCCTTTAAATCCTTATATTTCTTACTTTTGAGGTCTTAAGGCAAGATCTATTGTGTTGCGGTTGAAAATGGGCATTTCAGGTGTTTTCAGGTATTTCCCATCGGAGAACCAAGAATACACGACGTGTATTCTTGTGGTACATGTTGTGTGCTCTTCCCGTTCGGGGAAGATAATGTTTTATTAATTAAACTTCATTTACATTGAGTAAACTCCGTGTAGTCAGTGGCCATGTGGCTGGCAGTGTGATATAGAACACGGAAGAGTGGTTTTTAGCGATTACCGGCCGTGTACTTTGAGTACATGCCATGTCGTGGTACTTGGGCATATGTTTTAGTGAAAGCAATCAAGGGGTGAAATTTGGTTAATAGTACACGCCATGTTCAATTACACAGGCAGGCCCAATGTGCTCTGCCCAAGTGCTCTGGCCATGTACAACATCAACATAGTAATTTGGGGTTATTTTATGCTCTGGAAGTCTGAATTGGGTGTGTGAGTAGTCTATTCTGAGCGTTTTTCCACATAGATCACAATGGTGGAATCCTTTTGATTTTTATAGGTCATATATATGGGTTTTGTGGGGTGTTTTTCTAAATTGAGGGGTTCTTTTTCCAGTTTTTATGTTTAGTTGATAGCTAAGAGAGAGAATTGGCGTGGATGATAGGTTGGCTATTCGGACCAACATAGTTGAGACATTTAATAGGAGATGGGTTATGAGATATCTCCCAAAACCTATGATTTCAAGGACATTGCCCTTGTGAGAGGTTCTCTTTTGGCCAATGAGTCTGTGGGACAAGATACTTCCAAGGATGCCCTGAGGGATGCCTTTACTTGTGTGCTGACCTAGGAAGTCCCTTGTTGGATAACTCCCTTGATCTTCCTTTGATAGAACACATTTTATGGAATCATATGTTGTCTTTACATTGACGATTCCTTTTATGATTCCATCCTTACTATTTTTTAAGGATCCCGTGTAGGATTCCTTCGCTCGTGTTCACTTGGAGGATCACGAGTATGTTGCATCCTTAGTGTTTGACTTGAGGGACCTAGCGGGTGCTCATTGTTTTACCGACCATGAGTTTCTATTTATGGTTTGGGTAGAGCAGGTGATCTAGTGTCACCTAGAACCCATTCTAGACTCGTGATCTCTTTTGGCTTTAGATGTATTGTTGGGATGGGTGTTCGGGCCACTCTCACTATTTTTTAATATCTGACTTGGTTTGCTGATGTTGTAGTGTTTACCAGAGGTGCTTTCTTGTTGGTGGCTGCTGAGAATGATGCATGGCATCTTTATTATTTGGTGGGATGCCTAGTTTTTCTTGTGTGCCTAAGTAGATGTGGTTTGATTATAAATGGGGTTATTTTGCTGGTGTGGATGTGTTGCCCATGTTTCTTGATTTTTTTTGTTTGGTATCGCTTTCCTGTTAGGATTCCTTGTTTCCATGCCTAGTATTGTTAGGAGGGAGAGTTTTAATCTGAAATTAATGATATGTTATAGACTGATTAGCCAAGTAGTTCTATAGGTTTACATTGTCCATATAGCATTACTATGCATTGAATTACATGGGGTTGTGAGAACCTGGTGTAGTAGACTATACGCGGATAGACTGTGTGAGCTTCCTCAAAGAGTCTTTGGGAATTATAGACTATAAGGGGATAGACTGAGTGATCATCATCAGAGAGTATTTGAACATTATATAATATACATGGATAGACTAGGTGAGAATCCACATAGAGTCTATGTTCTTAATATACTATAAGGGGATAGACCGAGTGAGCTTCCTCAGAGATTCTTTGTTTTAATTGAATTACTTTAAACCACTCCAGTTTATAGGAGGAATTGATTGGGTGAGCTTCCTCAGAGATTCTATGGATGACCTAGGGATATTAGAGGAATTGACCGTGTGTGCTTCCTTAGAGAGTCTCTTGACCTTGGGGCTATAAGAGGAATTTACTGTGTGATCTTCATCAGAGATTCCTAGACTATCTTAGGCTATTAGGGGAATTGACCGAGTGTGCTTCCTCAGAGAGTCTTATAATTTTTGTATGACCAAACCAGAGGGGTTAGGCTGAGTGTACTACCCAAAGGGTTGCTGGTACTTGTTAGGTAGGACCAGAGGTGATGGATATGAATACTTCCCAGAGGGTTACCTCTTGGGTTATCTTCTTTCTTATAATTGATTTGTTGATCTAGATGGTTTCTTGTTTTGTTTTTCTTGTTCAGAGGCATATATCAAGCGTTGTCCGAAACAAGTACATATCGACCGGATTACGGACACAGAGATCAACTTATTTGATACATGGCTTGAGCGACATGCTGTCCATTTCTATTCCCTTGAATAGGACATCTTGGAGATCGGGCTTTAGGTCCCAAGGATGTACCTCTGATGTTGTTCTTGTTGTTTGAATCACTTAATCAGGAATATTCTAATTTATGTATACGTGTATATGTATGGGAGTATACATGTGTACGTATAGAGATATTGTCATCCATGGTTGCACTTGCCTAGTTGGAAGGGAATACGTACCCCGAGTTCAACTTTGGTTGCACGTTTGGTTTAATTCCTTTTGTTGTCTTCCAACTAGGCTATGTACATTATTGTTGCACACACTTTTAGCAGCATAGTGATAGGTTGCTTGTTAGGTTTCCCTACTGAGATTACTTCTCAACCTTGAACGTGCATCTGAGTGTATGTGTAGAACATATCTCTACTTTTCAGGTCAAGCACGTTTTGCATGGTGGATATGGCTGAGGCCCATTATTTCATGATCGAGAGGAGCTGCTCGAGTGGTTCTAATGATCGGGCTGCTGCAGTTCGACAGTGTTTGGATATGGGGTACGTGGATTGGCTCAGAGTTAGTAGAAGAGCCATGTACTTTTATATTCAGTTTCTTTTGTACTTTTATCTATATGGTTGGCCCAATGGCTGACCAGTGTTGTATTGTATTGTAGAGTTTTTCGAGCTTTTACAACATTTTACAATTACTGCATGTTCTATTACAGTTGATTATTGCTTCCGCACCCTGTTTACATTCCGCTATGTATGATACATAGTTATTTATTCTATTTTCTTACTCTGGTATGAGGTCATATTCCCTCCAATATCACACCCTTGGCCCCCACTTCTAGTCGGTAGGCTCTGGGTTATGAGGAGGTGCACTTGAGGCCTTGTGGCGAACTGGCTCAGTGCACCTGTTTAGTGCCTCTGAGTCAGGACATTACAATGTGTTATCAGAGGTGTTTTCATTACTGGTCTTTACTGTTTGGTATATGGTATACAAGAGTATTAGGAATGTGTTTGATCCTCTTTTGGATATAAGGCTGGTGAGTTGGGAACACTTGTTACGTTAAGAAGTCCTGGTTGCCAGGGTTTTGGATTGTTGCTCTGATTTTGTGATGTTACAGTTGTATACAATTTTCTCCTTGAGCGATTCACATGTTTTGTGGTGTTTTGATTTACTATGGATCTCTGGATCTTGGCCATTGGTAAGATGTCAGGGATGGATTTTTATTCTTGGTCGACAAAGGCAAGATGCGTCTCATGCATCATACTCGGCACGTAGGATTCATAGCATATAAGACTGCTAGTGTGTGTTTTTACTAACGACTGAGTCCTTTGGGTCTACTTACACATACTTTTTTCTCTGATGGCATGTTATGTGGATATATGTTGAGGTGTTAGCATGAGTATGATGGCTCAGTCCTTGTGCACAGGTTGTGCAGTAACCCCAGTTGGACTATATGGAACATGATGCCTTTTTGTTTAACCATTATTGGGTTCTGTTTCTCATTTATGTTGTTATCTAGTTGGATCGTTGAGAACGATGTAGATAGATAACAAGGATTTTCTTCTGAACTGGAACTCTTTGTGGTTTTTCTGTATACAGATACCCGATGAGTCTCAGTTCATTTTCCCTTCTTATAGGGTAGTAAACACCAGGGATTTGTTACTTATGAGAATTCTCAGAGAGGATCACTGCCCTCATTGGCTGTGATTTGGTTTTGACAGTCATTGGTCATTGTGATCTTTACCATCTTTTGATAGGTCTTCGATCTTTTGGGCTTGGTGGTTAGACCTTGTGACCTAGCTGTGAGACATTTTCTGTTGGTCTAAGCGAAAGACCAAGATATCCTTGGTTTTGAATCAACCCTAATAGATCAATGTTTGTTTCATTCTAGGGTATCCTGTGTGAGAAGGTATGCCAGCATTTTCCAATACCTTTTTGGTGGTGTTTGTTTTTCATGACTAGTATCGATGAGAAGCTTTGTTCGGGTGCCTGGCCTGGTTAACCAGTGTTTCTGATGTTACTGTTGGAGGTGGAATCATTTGAATCTAGATTGGTGAGTGGCTAGGGGTGAGACGAGGACCGATGTTTCAAGACTTTTTGTGGAATTAGATACCAGAGGTTGTGTTGAAATTTCCTTATGTTGATGAGCTGACTTGGTGAAATTTAGAGTTACTGTGAAATGGTTAACCCATGCTTGAATCCTAGTCGGGGTTTTGAAGGATGTTAGTGTGGCTTGGAGGGAGCTTGACACACCATAAGTAAAATCATAGTGTACTCTTGTAAGAGATGATCATGTGATATCTTGATTCATCTTGATTATACTGAGATCTCTTCGACCCTACATCGAGCTCCATTTTCTTTTTAAAATTTTAATACATGTTTAGGATGTATCATGTTCTATTTGTGCTCTCAGAGCAGTGTAAGGAAAACCATATGGTGGAGAGTGCACCATTGGCCCTATGAGAGGGTTATTACTTGTTTAGGATAAACTTCGGTATTTTTAGGAGCATTTGAGCTCAGTGATTACATTTAGAATGATGACAAGGGTATTCCTATGGTGGGGAGTACCAGTTTGGTCATAGTTGAATATCATCTATGTAGAAGGTGTTTGTTAATGCTATAAGGTTGGTCACTGGATGGTATGGGTAGCTTGGATGTGTAGATGCTTGTGTTGGGAGCATAGATGCTGGCCCTATTTCTGGGCTTCTCAGGGACGAGATGGTTTTTGGCGGGGAGTTTTTAAGAACCCATGTTTTTCTAGATTGCAGTTTCGAGAAGAAATTGGAATTTTTGTAGTTGGATGCTCGTGCGGGATAAAATGGTCATTTCCCCTACTAGATGATCTCAGATAATTTTACTGATAGCTCTGTTGGTTCAAGAATAGAGTGTTTACACTAGGATAGGAGTTTGTAGGAAATCCATTCTATTCGAATTTTGGAGAAATATTTAATATTTTATATTATTAAATTAAATATTAAATTATTCGCATTGGTTTGTTTGAAATAAATTTTAAATGGATAATTGGATTTTCTTTCTGTTTGCGTCGTTGAGTCTGGAATAGGGAGTTTAGCCTAGGGAAGTCATTATCTCATGTCGGGCGTGGGGCCGACGCAGGCCCCTTTTTCTTCTTTTCCTTTTCTTTTCTTTTCTTCCTTCCCTTCCTTCCTCCTCTTCCTTGTGCACATCTCCTAAAATGTAGCTCTGACCTATGAATGAATTTGGAGATTGAGAAAAAGGGAAATAAGGAAGGCGTGAGGGGTACCAATTCGAAGCTCTCATCGTGATGAGTCGGCGTGCGACTATCGTGAGTCGTGAAATCAACCGATGCTTCATCAGTTTCCACCCAAAGGTAGGGATATTAATTTGTTTTCCATAGATCCCCTTTAAAAATGTTTTTAAAGTCATTAAATCCTTATAATGATTTCTTGTGAACTCTTAAGGCCAGATCTAATGTTTCGTGGGTGAAAATGGGTGTTTCGGGTGTTTTTAGGGATTTGTCGTTGGAAAACCCAGAATACATGGTTTCTATTCTAGGTGTACACGAAGTGTGTTCTTCACATTCGGGGAAAATGGAGCTTTTTATGTACCCACCGTGCACTTTGAGTACATTCCATGTTGTCGGTATCTGTGTGGCTGGCCATGTGAAATAGATCATGAATAGAGGTTTTTAGCGAGTTAACATCGTGTAGTAGTACTTGGGAATGTGTTTTAGTGAAAAAAAACATGGGGTAACTTTTTGTGAATAGTACATGCTATGTAATGTATAGTAAATGTCGTGTACTATTACATAGGCAAGCCCAATGTGCTCTGGCCATGTACTATATCAACATAGTAATGTGGGGATATCTTATGCTCTAGAAGTCAGAATTGGGAGTGTGAGTAGTCTATTTTGAGAAGTTTTCCACGTAGATCGCAATGGGTGTCTCTTTGGACATTTATAGGTCATATAAATTGATTTTGGAGGGTTTTTATCTAAACGGAGAAATTCTTCCTTGAGTTGTTATGTTCAGTTGACACCTAAGTGTGAGACTTGGCGTGGATGATAGGTAGGGTGTTTTGACCAACATAGTTGAGAACATTAACATATGATGAGCTATGAGATATATCCCATAACCTATGCTTTCAAGGATGTTACCCTTCAGAGACATTCCCTTCTATACTATGTGTCAGTGAGACCGGAGACTTGGAAGGATCCCGTAAGGGATGCCTTTACTTGTGTGCTAACCGAAGGATTCCCTTGTAGGATCTCTCTCTTGTTCTACCACTGATAGGACCCCTGTTATGGAATGCCAATGTTTTACTTCCATTGAGGATTCCATTTATGAATCCTCCCTTAATATTTTCTAAGGATCTCGTGTAGGATTTCTTAACACATGTTTACCTGGAATATCCTGATTATGATGCCTCATTAGTGTTTGACTTAAGGGACCCAGCAGGTGCCCATTATTTGACCGACCATGTGTTGTTATGCCATGTTTGGGTAGAGAGGGTGATCGGGTGACACCTAGAACCTATGAAAAACTTGTGATCTCTTTGGGCTTTGGATGTATTGTTGGGTTGGGCAATTGGGCCACCCTCACTATTTGTTTATATCTGACTTGGATTGTTGATGCTGTATTATTTACGAGAGGTGCATCCTGGTTGGTGGCTACTGAGCCTGACGCAAGGTGTCTTCTTTGTTTGTTGGGATTCTTACTATTCCTGGTGTGCCTAAGTAGACGTGGTTTGATTGTAAATGGATTTATTTACCTTGATGTGTATGGGTTTCCCATGTTACTTGATTTTGATCATTTGGTTTAGATTTCTTGTTAGGATGCCTTGTTTCAATTCTATGTATTGTTAGGATGGAGTGGTTTTATCCTAATTTTTTTATGTGATGTAGACTAATTATCCATGTAGTTCTGTATGTTTACTTTGGCCATATAGAATTACTATGCATTGACTGAAATTGGGTTGTGAGAAACTAGTGTAGTAGACTATATGGGGATAGACTGAGTGAACTTCCTTAGAGAGTCTTTGGGAATTTTAGACTATAAGGGGATAGACTAAGTGAGAATCCTCAGTGAGTCTTTGAACTATATAGATTATGGGGATATACTGAATGATATTTCTCAGAGAGTATTTGAGATTTATAGACTATAAGGGGATAGACCGAGTGATATTTCTTAATGTGCCTTTGTTTTACTTGAATTACCTTGAACCACTCCAGGCTATAAGAGGAATTCACTGGGTGAGCTTCCTCAGAGAGTCTGTGAATAACCTAGGGATATAAGAGGAATTGAACGAGTGAGATTTCTTATAGAGTCTCTTGACCTTGGGGATATAAGGGGAATTGACTGTGTGATCTTCCTCAGAGATTCCATGATTACCTTAGACTATAAGGGGAATTGACTGAGTCAGCTTCCTTAGAGAGTCTTATAATTTTCGTATGACCAAACCAGTGGGGTTAGGATGAGTGTACTGCCTAGTGGGTTGCATGTACTTGGTAGGTAGGACCAGAGGGGATGGTTGTGAGTACTTCCCAGAGGGTTACCTATTGTGTTTTCTTCTTTCTTGTGTTTGATTTGTTGAATGAGAGGGTTTCTTGTTTTGTTTAGCATGTTCATAGGAATATCGCTGGCATTGGCTGAAGCCGGTACATGTCGATGCGATTACAGACACATAGATCGACTTATTTGATACACGGCTTGAGTGGAACAACATCCATCTCAATTCCCTTGAATCGGACATCTAGGAGGTCGGGGTTAAGGTCCCAAGGATCCTCTGCTGATGTTGTTCTTGTTATTTGAATCACTTAATCATAAATATTTATATTTATCTATATGTGCATAGGTACGGGACTATACATGTAGAGACCCAAAGCATGACGTACATGAACATTACATTACATTTGTGGAATACATAGTACATAACAAAAACACACACAATGACTGTAATAGTGTAGTGTCTTTGGAAACTCGGAATAAAATCTTCTAATCGTGGTGAAATTTCTTCAATATATCCCATAAAGATCTTCCTTTTTTTTCTTACCTAAAACCTTTCTTTATATCCTGGGGAAAAGAAAACATAAAAAGGGTGAGCTAAAATGCTCAGTAAGGGTAAGCCTGGATAAAATAAAACATACTATATACATTTGAACCTAAAAACATGAACATAATGTTTAAACATCAAACGCTTGAGCAATAACATAAAACATGGAAGTACGTAAGGAAATGATCATAAAGAAACATTATGAATGATAAAATATCATGGTAATAAAACATGTAATTGTGGAAACCATTAAGCACATGTAATTATTTCCATATTAGCCAAGGCATTGCTGCCAAGACCAGCTTAGTGGAAAAAGTCCCTTTCTGAATCGAGTTCACTCCTCATTTCAGTCCTGTTTTACTGAACCGGTTTAACCTGCCGTTCCAGCCATGTCTATCTCATGAGATATAAATCGTTACCCAATGCATTGGAGGGAGATATAGGGCCCACACATCATATAATGAAATCATTCTTACTTGTGCCACAAAATAAACATACATCATTCATAAAAACCGAATAAATAAAATGGGGTTCATAAACATCATCCCATCATCACATAATCCATATAAAATAAATGGATATCATTTCATAATAAGAAAATTGAAACCATGTAAATCATAGAGACATTATACTTGAAACATAAACATATGAAATAATGTCATCTTAGATGTAAAATGGTTTTGATAAAACACTTGAAATAAATTCTTGAGGAAATTATCCATTCTTCTTCAAAATCAATTTCTTTTCACAAAACGTCATGAAATTTTAAAAGAAAAAGATTTTGTTTAAAATATTTAGGAAATATTTTAGAGGAAGATTCATGAATATAAGGCTTTATAAAACCGTAAAAATCCTTTCATGCCGTATACGTTAAAAAAACATTCTTCTCGTACTTTTGCCAGAAAAGTCAAAAAGTACCTCGTAAAAGAAATATTAGATACATACCATGTAGTATAATTCAAAAATGGGTAAAAATGACATTAAAAATACATTAATACACTTTTATAAAACATTTACATGGATGGTAGCAATAACCCCATTAAATACTTAGGAATAAGCAATTCTCGGATAAAAATGAGATTTGCAAAATTATCCCTTACCTTAGGTCCGATTTGCTTCGTAAGTGTCTTCACCTCCTGTATAATGATTTAAATAATTTTATTGACTTATTTCAGAATCATAATTATTTTTATGATATCATATATGGTTCACTTATGACTTTATTTTACCCGTTCTTTTGTAAATTCCATGTTAACGAGCGTTTTGGGTAAAATCGTTTCATTTGTCGTCTGTGTTTTGACTTGTAATTATTCATATGATTACATAGATCATGATTAATAAATTCCAGAATATAAAACATGATTTATATATAATATATATTCAGAATATACATATATATAATAGATCAGCAAATGGAAGAAATACACCGTTCATGGAGACGGTAGGCCGTACGTACGCATGAACGCTGTTTTCGTTTCCTTATTGAGTTGAATGGAATTAAGTAGATGACATACATATATATAAACATAAATCCAGTATCATTATTATGTAATATATTTCATTATTACATATTATATATATTTTAGAATAATTCATGAATGGTTAACGTGGAGAATGAATCTCATCACATCGTGGAGACGGTAGTCCGTACGTACGCACAAGCAATGATATCGTTCTCATGATCGTGGAATTGTATTAGAGTGTATGTATATTATTTCAGAATCAATATCACTTTAAAATAATCATATATAGTTATTATGTACACCATTATACCCATCCAAGTAAGGTGGTGGTGGAAAATAGATTACAACACGGCGTGGAGACAGTATTCTGTACGTACACACATGCGGTGATTTCATTTTCCGTAGGATGGATAAGAGGTGAAATAGGGTTGTTTATTATTTATAATAACATATCATTATATGATGGAAACTTATTTTATTACCTCATACCGAAACAACCTAAGAAGAAGAAGTGGAAGAAGAAATAAAGTTGAAAGAATTGGTAACTGACATTACCTCTTCTTTGAAGTGCCTCTTTGAGACCTCCACTTAGGGCAATAAAATTGGTCATTGAAAAAGTCCAGGACCTCTAGGATGTTTCTAGGGAAGTTGAGAAGAGAATTGGGCAGGGTTTGGCCAAGATTTAAGGCTCAAAGAGGTGTGTGGAAGAGAGGGAGGAGGTGCCCTTTTATAAGGGAGGAGAGGGGCACCTTTGGAATTCTTAAAAATATTAATTTATAATAAATCTAACCCCACTTAAAAACCTCCAAAAATGACTCATATTAGAATATTAGATGATATAGGGTTGTAATATCATCAACCAATCAAATTTATCCACGTTTGGATCTTATTTTAAACCTTATCATTTTGATTTATCCTTATCTAATCTATTTAGGTTTATTTGTGGTAATACAATTCTAATTTTTAAATTATAAAAAATAATTACTTATTTGTTGTGAATTTTCCATAATTGTTTACTTTATAACGTTATAGACCATATAAATTTAAATATATAATTTTTAAATATTTTTGGGATTTTTAAACAATTTTATAATATGTTATTTTTATAAAATAACAATAGTGTCAATTTTGACACTATTCATTTATTTGAATTTAAATAAAATATATAGAGAAGATATTGTAACACCCCAAGATTTTATGAAAAATATTCTTTTTAATTTCATTAATGTCTTGTGTTGTACCATACACACAAAGGAGCTTGCACAACAAGCATCCTTGACTTGCCTTGCATTACACGCAATCACGACCTTCCTCGATAGCGTGTGTGGTACGCAATACCGAGTTTCACTAAACAACGATATGCTATTAAAATATTATTAAAACTAGCCGTTATGAATAGTAATGACCAATTTTTGAAATTTTGTAATTTTTATTTTTCTAAATGGACTTCATTTCTGGATTCGGAATATCGAAATTAGCTTAGGGTGAAATTTTGGTACTTTTCGGATAACTTTCATTTTCTGATGAATAGTGAATATTACTAAATTTTAATTAAAAAAAAAATTTAATAGAAATAATTAATAGTGATAAATTATTAATTTTATTGGTTTTAATGTATATTTAGAATATATTTTTACAATTTAATACAATGTTGGTTATTGGATGTAATTTCACATTTAAACCAGACATAAACAACTGTCAATCTTTTGATAGTTATTATCTCTTAAGAACACGCTATTTGTTTTGACGATGGGAATTAATTTTTCAAATTAATTAATGCAACTGATATGTTTTGAATTTGGTAAAACAGACATAATTTTTTAATTCATAATATCAAATATATCTTAGGCCTAATTTTTGGTATATTTCTGAAAACTTTCAATTTTTGATGAATAGTGAAACCACTAAGTGGTAGTTAAAAAACTGAATTTTTTATAAAACTTAATTTTACCACTTTTGTGAGTGGAGTATCGAAAATCCGAGAGACACGGTTAATATCAAGTACTAAAATGTGGTTCAATGAGATGAAAATAATTATTTGTGAATAGTAACTTTTTACTTTTTTTTACCACGACTAAAAGTAAATAGGGTAATTAAGGGTAAAAATGATATTATTATTACCCAAACACATGTCATAATTTTATTTGACAAGTGTAATTCTAACAAAAACAACCTTAGTAATAAAATATGACCATTTAGGCCCACATGGATTAGATTAGGACATTTATTATTAATTTATTTAAAGAAGTTTTAAAATATTTAAAATCAAAGTTTAATAAGTAAATCATTTTTAATATAGGGTTATACATAAGATAAATTCGTATATAAAAATTCATTAGAAAGCTAAAACGATTTCCAACATAATGATATTTTATTTGTAATTTTTATACTTTATATAATTTAATTTATTTATGACAAAAAGATGATGGAGTAATTATCTTATTAATGAAATATTGACATAATTGATGTTTTAAACACAAAAATAAATGTAATTTGAGACTTTTAATAAATTAAACTAATTTTATAGGTTAATATGACATGTTATTATTGATTTAATTAATATTTTTAGAACTAATAATTCTGTTATGAGTTTCACAAAAATCAATTACTAAATATCGTCGAAATTGACATAAAATAGTTTTTAAAACAAATATTATATTAGTAACTGTTATTTTATTCCTAAAAATCTAAGGTTCGGCCAAATGACTTAGATAAGGTTCTATATATTAATAATAAACAACTTGGGGTTCGTTTGGCTTCTTATAGTAAGTTTATTAACCTTATAGTATAAGAACACAAGAAGACACGGTAAAAGTAAAATTATTTTACTTAATGTAAAATATAAATGATCAGGTTAGAATAGGAACCTAAACTTGTCTAAATTCTATTGGATGAGAGGATTTCGACCCATCCCCACCTTAGATTTTAATTAAATCAATTTGGAGCTATTTAAAACCGAATTTGTCTTTATAATAAAATAATATTTTTAGTTATTCCAAAGGTGCCCCTCTCCTCCCATATAAGAGGGAACCTCCTCCCTCTCTTCCTCACACCACTTTGAGCCTTCATGCTCGGCCAACCCCTGAAAAATTCCCTTATCCACTTCCCTAGAAACATCCCAGAGGTTATTTTTTTCCTCAAAGACCAATTTTAGTTCCCTAAAAGGAGATCTCAAAGAAGCACATCAAAGAAGAGGTAATGTCCGTTACCGATTCATTCATCTTTATTTCTTCTTCCACTTCTTCTTCTTTAGTTGTTTCATTATGAAGTAATAACATAAGTATCACTCATATACTGATATTTTATTATAAGTATGAAAAACCCTATTTCACCATCTATCCATCCTACGGAAAATTAAATCACCGCGCGTGCGTACGTACAGAATACCGTCTCCACGCCGTGGTGTAATCTATTTTCCCCCACCACCTTACTTAGATGGGTCTAATGATGTAAATAATTACTATATATAATTATAGTAAATTGATATTGATTCTGAAATAGGTACATACACTCCAATGAAATTCCACGATCATGAGAACAATATCATCGCTCGTGCGTACGTACGGACTACCGTCTCCACGACGTGATGAGATTCATTCTCCACGTTAACCATTCATGAATGATTATAAAGTATATATAACAATTAATAATGAAATATATGACATAATAATGATTATGGATTTATGTTTATATATTTGTATGTCATCTACTTAATTCCATTCAACTCAATAACGAAAAGAAAACAGCGATCATGCATACGTATGGTCTACCGTCTCCATGAACGGTGTATTTCTTTCCATTTACTGATCTATTATATATATATATATATATTCTGAATATATATTATATATAAATCATGTTTTATATTCTGGAATTAAGTAATCATGATCTATGTAATCATATGAATAATTGCAAGTCAAAACACGGATGACAAATGAAACGATTTTACCCAAAACGCTCTTTAACATGGAATTTACAAAAGAACGGGTAATATAAAGCCATATGTGAACCATATATGATATCATAACAATGAGTATGATTCTGGAATAAGTCAATGACATTATTCAAATCATTATATAGGAGGATCGTACACATACGAAGCAAATCAGACCTAAGGTAAGGGAAATATCACAATCTCATTTTTATCTGAGATTGTTTATACTTTGAAATTTACTAGGGTGTATTTTATCATCCACATCCATGTTTCCTCAATATGTAAAATTATTTCCATCGACCTAAAATTGTTTAAATCCAATTTTACCCTTATGTAAGTTTTTAGTAAAGGATATGAACGGAATCTTTTGTCGTTTTTCGTACGAGGTAATTTTTGACTTTTCCGACAAAAGTACGATCAATGTTTTTTTAACATATACGACATGAATGGATTTTTAAAAAAATATTTCAAAGAATCTTCCTCTACAAGTTTTCATGTTTATTTTTAATCAACTTATTTTAGTTTAGTATTGTATGACATGATAAGAAAAGAAAAGTTTTTTTGAAGTAGAAAGGATATTTTCCTCAAGAATGGAGTTCAAGTGTGTTATAAAAATTATTTTCCATATATGATAATAAATGGTTTTGTTTATATTCCTATTATTAAATGGATTTGATTATGTTGTGATGGAAATATTTTTTTTATGAATTCATTTATTTTATATGAATTGTTTTATGATGTCACGATGTTTAAGAATTCTGTTTTTATTACATGGGTTATGCAATGATGTATGATTTATGATTTTTGTGGCACACATAAGAATGGTTTCATTATGAGATGGGTGGGACCTATATTTCCCTCCAATGCATTGGGTAAAGATTTTATATCTCATGAGATATGGCTGGAACGGTAGGTTATAAGGGTTCAGTGAAACATGACTGAAACGAGGAGTGAACTCAGTTCAGAAATGGACTTTGTCCACTAAGATAGTCTTGGCAATGAGTCCTGACTAATAAGAAATGATTCTATATGATTATGTGTGTATGCCACAAAGTTTAATGTTTTATGTTATGATTTTTGGGATTACATTTCACTACTATGATTTATCCCATGTTATGAAATTATAATCTCTTTTGTAGGTTAAGATTTCCAAAAGTTATGTGCATATTTATATGATGTGATTGATATTTCTTTTGTTTACCCTTACTAAGAATTTGAGCTCACCCTTTTATGTTTTCTTTTCCCCAGAACATAAACAAAAGGATTTAGGTTTAAAAAAAGAAGACCTTTATGGTTGATGTTGAAGATCATTCACCACGATTAGAAGATTATATTCCGAGTTTCCAAAGACACTAAACTATTATGGTCCTTGTGTGTGTGTTTTTTTATGTACTAAGTATTCCGCAAAAGTAATGTAATGTCCATGTATGTTAAGCTTCGGGTCTCTACAGTTGGTATCAGAGGAATGGTTTAGTCAAACTTTGGAAACTAGGATGCGAAAACGTTAGTGAGATCCCTAGAGATATTTCTACGGTATGTCTAGGGATGTCCCTAAGGATAAGTATACATATAGGATATAGTCCTAGAACTATAGTAACGATATTAGAATTTATCCTAATATGTTAGATATTCAGGGTGCTTCCCCTTTACTATGTTATTTTCCCTAACATGATGTTTGCCTCTCCCACTATTCTTTTTGGGTTTTAGAAAATGGCTGGAAACAGGAAGATTCATGATAATGGAGGATATGACGGAAAATGGAAGGATATTCTTCATGAGAAACCAAATGAAACGGGATTTGGAAGTCCAAACATCGTTATTATGCCTAATCAGTAATATCATAATATGATCAATAATCTCAACTTTGGTATGTTTCCCGACTCAGATAATAAGAGAAAGATGGAGTTTCATGATGATCATAGAGGAAAGAAAGTTCAATTTCCCCTATGTAAAGCATGTGGGAAGAGGCATCAAGTAGAATGTTTCAAGAGAACTGGAAGATGCTTTGGGTGTGGTAAAGAAGCACACAAAGCCAATAAGTGCAAAGGAAAAGGTTCAGTTAACACCATGGATGAGGATAATGGTATTGCTACGACATCAACAATGGTTAAATGTTTTAAATGTGGAATGTATGGGCATTATGCAAACCAATGCCCTCAGGGAAAGTCTCATGAAGAGAATCAGTACGGTCGTATGGGTAGTATTTATGTTGATGATGATGAAGAGACTACAAATGATATGTAAGATGAAAGAATTGTTGAAGTTTAGTCAATGGTTTAAGAAGGTAGTGGAATGATTACATGTTTATCAAGTGTAATGTTGTATAAGTAATCTCATGGTACTATGGAATAAAGAGACATCTAAGGATTGTTACACTGTTGTCTTTCCTTAAGTTTTGAATGTGTATGATTAATGGTACCAGTAACCATGAAAGGTTATTCGGATATTTTTGGAAAGTAGATGATATGCGCATAATGAAGGTATAAGGAGAAAATTAAATGTTTGATAGTATTCATGAGCTCATGACTGATATAATGAGAAGGATATATCATGGTTTGAGTATATAAAATTTTTGGATTTTGGTATGTGGAAAGAGTTAACTTTTGACAGATTTTATGTTTTCACTAAGGTTTAATGGATATTCATTATTCACGAGAATACATGATTAAGGTATTCGCATGATTGGAATGTTACCAACAAGATATATGGGGGATAAATGATGGTATTCACATGCATGGTTGATGATATTTTAAGTAATCGTTTTCTTTATAATATGAGCTTGGACCTAAGTATTGTAAATAAGCCTAATGATTGGAATGGATTATGTTGGACATAAGTTAGTATTGTTTAAGTATAGAACGTTTTTCAATATTATTGATCAGATGTTATAGTAATGTAGTTTTAAAAAAAGGATAACCTACAGGACGGGTGACAGCCCATCCTGTCGGACAAGGCTGTGGGAATCGAACCCACATCCGAAGTGCGACTGGACTTTATCACTTACAAATGGCCTACAAGAAGTACCTGTTTAGTAGAAACTAGTTTAATTATATTAAGCAGTATGATATATGAAGTATAAGTCCATTTTAGGAACCATATATGATTAATCTCAATATTGATGGACTTATGTATTTTCTGATAACTTTTCTAACCTTTTGTTTGAAACATATGGAATGACCCATCATTCTATCACATGATCTGCTAACACATCACAAATAACAAATTCAACTTCATTTCTTTAAGAGATGATGTGGAAATTGTCCAAAGAACGACAAACGGTGAGACTATACCAAAATCACGAAATTATTTCTTCTAATTCCAATTTCATCAACTTTAGGGAAATGATCTTGAAACACAAAATGTTGTCCTAGTGCTCTTATATCTAATGAATCAGATGGTACCTTAGATCGTCACAATTTTATGGCTTTGTGATTGCTGGATTTTCAATAGCCATGTTCTCTACCACTCTCCATCAGAACATGATGGTTAGATTTCTCTTCCATATCCATATTTTCACCTATGTGGAAACCCAGTGATTAGTTTATTTGGGTAACCGTTACATTTCATACTTTTGTTTTTAAAGATTTGTTTTGATATTACTTTTTACGATGTGAGTTTCTATTAAAGAAACTTTGGAATAGTAAACCATTTATAACCCCGACGAATTTCGAGGGCGAAATTCATTTTAAGGGGGGTAGAATGTAACACCCTGAGATTTTATGAAAAATATTCTTTTTAATTTCATTAATGTCTTGTGTTGTATGCTACACCAAAAGGAGCTTGCACAACACGCATCCTTGACTTTCCTTGCATTACACGCAATCACGACCTTCCTCGATAGTGTGTGTAGTACGCAATATCGAGCTTCACTAAACAATGATATGCTATTAAAATATTATTAAAACTAGCCGTTATGAATAGTAATAACCACTTTTTGAAATTTTTTAATTTTTATTTTTCAAAATGGACTTCATTTCTTAATTTGGAATATCGAAATTAGCTTAGGGTGAAATTTTGGTACTTTTCGGATAACTTTCATTTTCTGATGAATAGTGAAAATTACGAAATTTTATTTAAAAACAACCTTTTTAATAGAAATAATTAATAGTGATAAATTATTAATTTTATAGGTTTTAAAGTATATTTAGAATATATTTTTACAATTTAATACAATGTTGGTTATTGGATGTAATTTCACATTTAAACCAGACATAAACAACTCTCAATCTTTTGATAGTTATTATCTCTTAAGAACACGCTATTTGTTTTGACGACGGGAATTATTTTTTTAAATTAATTAATGCAACTGATATGTTTTGAATTTGGTAAAATAGACATCATTTTTGAATTCATAATATCAAATATAGCTTAGGCCTTATTTTTGGTATTTTTCTGAAAACTTTCAATTTTTGATTAATAGTGAAACCACTAAGTGGAAGTTAAAAAAACTAAATTTTTCATAAAATTTAATTTTTCCACTTCTGTGAGTGGTATTTCGAAAATCCGAGAGACACGGTTAATATCAAGGACTAAAATGTGTTTCAATGAGATGAAAATAATTTTTTGTGAATAGTAACTTTTTACTTTTTTTTACCACGGTTAAAAGTAAATAGGGTAATTAAGGGTAAAAATGATATTATTATTACCCTAACACATGTCCTAATTTTATTGGACAAGTGTAATTCGAACTAAAACAACCTTAGGAATAAAATATGACCATTTAGGCCCACTTGGATTAGATTAGGACATTTATTATTAATTTATTTAAAGAAGGGTTAAAATAGTTAAAATCAAAGTTTCATAAGTAAATCATTTTTAATATGGGGTTATAAAAAAGATAAATTCGGATATAAGTATTAATTAGAAATCTAAAAAAATTTCCTACATAATGATATTTTATTTGTAATTTTTAGACTTTAAATAATTTAATTTAGTTATGACACAAAGATGATGTAGTAATTATCTTATTAATGAAATATTGACATAATTGATGTCATAAACACCAAAATAAATTTAATTTGAGACTTTTTATGAATTACACTAATTTTATAGGATAATATGACATGTAATTATTTATTTAATTATCTTTTTTCTAACTAATAATTCTGTTATGATTTTCACAAAAATCAATTACTAAATAGTGTGAAAATTGACATAAAATAGTTTTCAAAACAAATATTATATTAGTAATTGTTATTTTATTCCTAAAAATCTAAGTTTATTCCAAATGACTTAGATATAGTTATATATATAAATAATAAACAACTTGGGGTTCTTTTTGCTTCTTATAGTAAGTTTATTAACCTTATATTATAAGTACACAAGAAGACACGGTAAAAGTAAAATTATTTTACACAATGTTAAATATAAATGATAAGGTTAAAATAGGAACCTAAACATGTATAAATTCTATTTTATGAGAGGATTTCGACACATCCCCACCTTATCTTCGAAATAAATCAATTTTGAGCTATTTAAAACCGAATTTGGCTTTATAATAAAATAATATTTTTAGTTCTTCCAAAGGTGCCCCTCTCCTCCCTTATAAAAGGGAACCTCCTCCCTCTCTTCCTCACACCACATTGAGACTTCAAGATCGACCATCCCCAGCCAAATTCCCTTCTCCACTTCCCTAGAAACTTCCTAGAGGTTCTGGTCTTCCTCAAATACCAATTTTAGTTCCCTAAAAGGAGATCTCAAAGAAGCACTTCAAAGAAGAGGTAATGTCTGTTACCGATTCTATCATCTTTATTTCTTCTTCCACATCTTCTTCTTTAGTTGTTTCATTATGAAGTAATAACATCAGTATCACTCATATACTGATATGTTATTATAAGTATGAAAAAACCCTATTTCACCATCTATCTATCCTATGGAAAATGAAATCACCGCACGTGCGTAGGTACGGAATACCGTCTCCACGTCGTGCTTTACTCTATTTTCCCCCACCACCTTAATTGGATGTGTATAATGATGTAAATAATTACTATATATAATTATTGTAAAGTGATATTGATTCTGAAATAGTATACATATAGTCCAATACAATTCCACGATCATGAGAATGATATCATCGCTCGTGCGTACGTACGGACTACCGTCTCCACGACGCGTTGAGATTCATTCTCCAAGTTAACCATTCATGAATGATTATAAAGTATATATAATAATTAATAATGAAATATATGACATAATAATGATTCTGGATTTATGTGTATATATATGTATGTCATCTACTTAATTCCATTCAACTCAATAAGGAAAAGAAAACAGCGTTCATGCGTACGTACGGTCTACCGTCTCCATGAACGATGTATTTCATTCCATTTACTGATCTATTATATATATATATATTCTGAATATTTATTATATATAAATCATGTTTTATATTCTGGAAATAAGTAATCATGATTTAAGTAATCATATGAATAATTACAAGTAAAAACACGGACGACAAATGAAATGATTTTACCCAAAACGCTCTTGAACATGGAATTTACAAAAGAACAGGTAATATAAATCCATATGTTAGCCATATATGATATCATAACAATGAGTATTATTTTGAATAAGTCAATTACATTATTTAAATCATTATATCGGAGTATCAGACACATACGAAGCAAATCGGACCTAGGGTAAGGGAAATATCACAATCTCTTTTTTATCTGAGATTGTTTATACTTTGAAATTTACTGGGGTGTATTTTATCATCCACATCCATGTTTCCTCAATATGTAATATTATTTCCATCCACCTAAAATTGTTTAAATCCAATTTTACCCTTCGGTGAGTTTTTAGTAATGTATATGAAAGAAATATTTTGTCATTTTTCGTACGAGGTACTTTTTGACTTTTCTGACAAAAGTAGGAAGAATGTTCTTTTTTAACTTATACGACATGAATGGATTTTTAAAACATTATTTCCAAGAATTTTCCTTTACAAGTTTTCAAGTTTATTTTTAGTCAACTTCTTTTAGTTTATAATTGTATGACATGTTATGAAAGGAAAAGTGATTTTGAAGTAGAAAGGATATTTTCCTCAAGAATGGAGTTCAAGTGTGTTATCAAAATTATTTTCCATCTAAGATAATAAAGGGTTCTATTTCTATCCCTATTATTACAAGGATTTGATTATTTTGTGATGGAAGTATTTTTTTTATGAATTCCTTTATCTTATATGAATTGTTTTACGATGTCACGATGTTTAAGAATTCCATTTTTATTACATGGGTTATGCAATGATGTATGATTTATGATTTTTGTGTAACACATAAGAATGGTTTCATTATGAGATGGGTGGGACCTTTATCTCCTTCCAATGAATTGGGTAATGATTTTATATCTCATGAGATAGACATGGATGGAACGGTAGGTTATACCGGTTAAGTGAAACAGGACTGAAATGAGGAGTGAACTCGGTTCAGAAATGGACTTTGTCCACTAAGATAGTCTTGGCAATGAGTCTTGACTAATAAGAAATTATTCTCTATGATTATGTGTGTATGCCACAAAGTTTCATGTTTTAAGTTATGATTATTGGGATTACATTTCACTACTATGATTTATCCCATGTTATGAAATTATAATCTCTTTTACAGGTTAAGATTTCCAAAGGTTATGTGCTTATGTATATGATGTGATTGATATTTCTTTTGTTTACCCTTACTAAGCATTTTAGCTCACCCTTTTATGTTTTCTTTTCCCCAAGACATAAAAGAAAGGATTTCGGTTTAAAAATAAGAAGACCTTTATGGGTGATGTTGAAGATATTTCCCCATGATTAGAAGATTATATTCCGAGTTTCCAAAGACACTAAACTATTACAGCCCTTGTGTGTGTGTTTTTGTTATGTACTAAGTATTCCGCAAAAGTCATGTAATGTCCATGTACGTTAAGCTTCGGGTCACTACAGATATGTTCGAACTAGAAGCTTTAATAGATTCATAAAAGGTCATATGTATCTAGAAAATTAGTGGACAACATTAAATATTTCATATAATATCTATTTTATTATTTTTAAAACCATTTATTTGGTTTATCTCTTAATAAAATAATTACTACATCATTGTTGTATAATTATTTAATATACTTATATGTTGCATAAAAATTAAAAATAAAATCATATGATGAAGATAAATCTATTAACTTTCACAATAATACATTTACTCGAATTTATCATCTTAAAATCACAATAGTTAAATTGTTATATTTATTAAATTATGAAGGTGAAAACTTTGGCATCATTTAAAATAAAATAATATAAGTGTCATAATTGCTTGTATAAGACGTTAAATGGTCAAATATTCTACCATTGGATGATTATAGTTTCGATTTACATGACCAATATGTTTTGTTCAGGGTTTTGTGCCTTTTATGGTCACTATTAGATTAATAAAAACTATATTCTTGATTTTTCACTAGATAAATAATTCCTGCATCACTATTGTGTCACAATTAATGATAATTATTTAGTCCCAAAAAATTATAAATAAATTCTCATGTTGTAGATAATTTTGTTATCTTTCTTTAGACTATTAATGATCGAAGTTTCATGATGTTTATCACTAACTTAAATTTATTATACTTAGAGTATTTAAGAGAGTGACATATTGTCACTTTCTTTGGTTTTAATAATAATTAAATTATTTTCATGGACGAAAAGTCCTTTAAATGAATGTAATCCGACCCTTATGTGATATGGGTCGACTTTTAGTCATCAAATAAGATTTTTCCAAGTGTTAGGGTAATTTTCTAATCTTATATTTACCCTTAATTACCCGATTTACCTTTAACTATAGTAAATAAAATTTACCGTAGTTAATATTCAGAATGCCCAAAAATAAAAATTAGCTTATTAACATAATTTGGACCCACTAATTCCAAATATGGAATCCATTTTTCCAAATTCAATACACAGAAGTTGCAGAAATGAAATTAAAATTAATCCTGTTGTCGAAAGAAAACAGGTTTTTCTTTAAAACATTGCAAAAGATTGAATTGATTTAACTGACGAATTCAAGGTAAAATCAATGATAATGAAATAAATTATATTAAATGGTAAAAATATATTAAATTATACTTTAAAAACATTCAATATTATAATTTAATCACATAAGATATTATGATGAAAAAAGTTGTTCTTAATTAAAATATAGAATGTTTTTACTATTCATTAAAATATGAAAGTCATCAGAATAAAATGAAAATTTTATCCAAAGTAAATTTTTATTTCTTGATTCCAATGAATAATTTTATTTTTTCAAATGTAACTTATAAACATTTCAAAAACTAGATTTAAAGTGGGTGCGCCATCAAAAGGCGGAAAAAATGTATTTTTTTGAAATATACTTATTTTACCCGAAAAATTTATTTTGTTCTTATAACATGTTCTAGAAAATGTGTAAGATGAATAATAATGTTATAAAATTCAAAATTTAGTTCATACTATTCATAAAGGCTATTTCATAATAATATTATAATAATATATCGTTGTTTAGTAACACCTGGTATTGCGTACAACACACGCTATCGAGGAAGGTCGCGATTGCGTGTAATGCAAGCCAAGTCAAGGTTGCGTGTTTTGAAAGAATCCTTTGTTGTTTCGTATAACATAATCCAACCATATTTCATTTATACATTGAATATATATATATATATATACTCAATGTTGCGTAGAATAACTATTATCAAAATTGTGTGTAACACGATCCAAGAATAGTGTTGCGTATACTGCAAGCTAATACGGTGTTGTGTATAGCGCAAGGTAATCTTGGTGTAGCATAAAATACAAGACATTAATGAAATTAAAAGAATATTTTGCATAAAATCTCTGGGTGTTACATTCTACCCCCCTTAAAATGAATTTCTCCCTTGAAATTCCTCGGGGTTATAAATGGTTTACGACTCGAAAGTTTGTTTAATAGAAACCCACATCGTAAAAAGGAATACCAAAACATGGATTTTAAAAACTAACGTATAAAATGTAATGGTTACCCAAATTAACTCATCATGGGGTTTCCACGTAGAAGAAAATATGTGAAAATATGGATATGGAAGAAAAATCTAACCATCATGTTCTGATGGAGAGTGGTAGAGAACATGGATATGAAAAAGAAAACAATCACAAAGCTATTGATTTGTGATGATCTAAGGTACCATCTGATTGTTCGGATATAAGGGAACTAGGAAATTTTTTTTGGTCTTGATGATCATTTCCCCAAAGTTGATGAATTAAAAGAAATACATGCATGATTTTGGTACAATTTCAATGTTGTTCGTGCTTTGAACAATTTCCACTTCATCTCTTAAAGAAATGAAGTTGAATTTGTTATTCATGAAGTGTTAATAGATCATGTGATAGAATGATGGGTCATTCCATCTGTCTCAAACAAAAGGTTGGAAAAGTTATCAAAAAATACATAAGTCCATCTATAGTGAGATTAACCATATATGGTTCTTAAAATTGACTTATACTTCATATATCATTCTTCTTAATATAATAAAACTAGTTTCTACTAACCAGGGACTTCCTGTAGGCCATTGGTAGGTGATAAAGGCCAGTCACATTTCGGTTATGGGTTCGATTCCCAAAGCCCTATCCGATGCGATGGGCTATCGCCCATCCAGTAGGTTTCCCTTTTCCTAATGATATAGTACTATAACATCCCATTAATAATATTGAAAAAGTTCTATCATTAAACAATACTAACTACTGTCCAACATAATCCATTCCAATCTTTAGGCTTATCTAATATACTTCGGTCCGAGCTCATAGTATGGAGGAAATGATTACATGAAATGTCACATAACAATCACGAGAATGCCATCATTTATCCCCCCATATATCATATGATATATCTTGTTGGTCAAATTACAAACATGTGAATACCTTAATCATGTATTCTTTTGAAGAATGAATACCCATTAATTGAACCATAGTGAAAACATGAATGCAGTTAAAAGTTAACACTTTTCACATACCAAAATCCTCAAAATTCTTTATACTCAAACCATGATATCACTTAGTCCTTATATCAATCATGAGATCATTAATACAATCAAACATCTCATTATCTTCTTATCCCTTCATTATGCGCATATCATCTGCTTTCCAAAAATATCTCAATCACTTTCCATGGTTACCAGTACCATAAAATTATTGAAAACCACAATATACCAATACATAAATATTCCAATATTCCACGATACTATATACAACATTATTTTGGAATCCCATTACATAAACACTTAATCATTCCACCACATCGTTGTCATATTCAACATCGCCAATAGTGATCGCATGTGACTTCCCTTTGTCCTTTGACTTAAGTGGTTGCTCATGTCGATCATCACTAACCCTTGGATTAGGGAATTTATTAGCATAATGCCCCATTTCCTTGCAATTGAATCATTGAAGTGTTGGAGGTGCGTTCTCTGCAGTCTTTTCTTTATTCACATCATTAGAAACCCTTTTTCCATTACTTCGACACTCAGCTGCTCGATGACCTTCTTTTCCACACTTAAAACATTTTCTAGTCCCTTTAAGATAATCTCCACTATTGATTCTTTCCACACTTTGAGCATAAGGAAACATTCATATTCTTTTCACCATTATTATGAGATTTCTCCTTGAACTCCATATTTCTTTTCTTGTCAAAACTATGAGATGGATAAGCAACACCAACTTCCATTTCTACCTTAATAGCACAGCACACAATTCCTTCATAGCTACTGAAGTCTCTTATAGCTAATGCCCTTCGAAGATTTGGTTTTAAGCCACTGAAGAATCGATCAACTTTACTTTCAGGTTTTATGATAAATCCAGATGCATACCTGGCAAGCCATGTAAAATTCACTTCGTATATACCAACAGATTCATCATCCTTTGTCTTTAGTTCAAGAAACTCCTCCATATTTTTTCAAAGAATACGAGTGATGTACTTATTAAAAAATAAGTTCTTGAACTCGTCCCATTCCATGGACTCAATTTAATCTCTAGGCCTTGTATTCTTGATAAGATTCCACCATTGATCAGCTTCACCTTCCAAACGATATACTGCTAAGATGAATTTATCATGTTCAAAACATTGAAGAACTGAACATATATTTTCAGTAGTACTGATCCATTGTTTAGCAACAAGTGGATCAGAAGACCCACTGAAAGAAGGTGGACGTTTCCTCATGAAGGACTCAATAGAATATTGTTCCCTTCTCTGTTCATTTGGATGTCCAGAATGATTCATAGCTTGTGTAAGTATAGAAACAAGATTTTTCACTCCATCTCCCATAACATTTGTTTGTTCAGGAGGAAAATCACTGCATTGTCCATTACATTGATCAACACGGTTCCTTCGGGTTCCATCCATAGTCTAAAATCCAAAAAGAATAGTGTGAGAGGAAAAAATCACGCTAGGGAAAAAAATATAATAAAGGGGGAGTAACATCAATATCTAACATCTTGGGTTACCGTAAATCTAGTTCTATAACCTATACTTATACTTAACCTTAGGGGCATCCCTAGACATACCTTAGAAATATCTCTAGGGATCTCACTAAAGTTCTCGCATCCTAGTTTCCAATGGTTGACTAAACCTTTCCTCTGATACCAACTGTAGAGACCCAAAGCTTGACATACATGAACATTACATTACTTTTGTGGAATACTTATTACATAACAAAAACACACACACAAGGACCGTAATATTTTAGTGTCTTTGGAAACTCAGAATAAAATCTTCTAATCATGGTGAAAGATCTTCAACATATCCCATAAAGATCATCCCATTTTTTCTTACCTAAAACCTTTCTTTATATCCTGGGGAAAAGAAAACATAAAAAGGGTGAGATCAAATGCTCGGTAAGGGTAAGAATAGATATAATAAAACATACTATATACATTTTAACTTAAAAACATGAACATAATGTTTAAACATCAAAAGCATGAGCAACGACATAAAACATGGAAGTACGTAAGGCATAGATCATAAAGAAACATTAAGAATGATAAAATAGAATGGGAATAAAACATGTAACTGTGGCAAAAATTAAGCACATGTAATTATTTCTATAGTAGCCAAGGCATTTCTGCCAAGACCATCTTAGTGGACAAAGTCCCTTTCTGAATCGAGTTCACTCCTAGTTTCAGTCTTGTTTTACTGAATCGGTTTAACCTGTCGTTCCAGCCATGTCTATCTCATTAGATATAATTATTTACCCAATTAATTGGAGGGAGATATAGGTCCCACCCATCTCATAATGAAATCATTCTTACTTGTGCCACAAAATAAACTTACTACATTCATAAAAACCCAATAAATAAAATGGGGTTCATAAACATCATCACATCATCACATAATCCATATAAAAGAAATGGATATCATTTCATAATAAGAAAATTGAAACCATGTAAATCATATAGACATTGTACTTGAAACATACACATATGAAATAATGTCATCTTAGATGGAAAATGGTTTTGATAAAACACTTGAAATAAATTCTTGAGGAAATTATCCATTCTTCTTCAAAATCAATTTCTTTTCACAAAACGTCATGAAATTTTAAAAGAAAAAGATTTTTTTTAAAATATTTAGGAAATATTTTAGAGGAAGCTTCATGAATATAAGGCTTTATAAAACCGTAAAAATCCTTTCATGCCGTATACGTTAAAAAAACATTCTTCTCGTACTTTTGCCGGAAAAGTCAAAAAGTACCTCGTAAAAGAAATATTACATACATACCATGTAGTATAAGGAAAAAATGGGTAAAAATGACATTAAAAATACATTAATACACTTTTATAAAACATTTAAATGGGTGATATCAATAACCCCATTAAATACTTAGGAATAAGCAATTCTCGGATAAAAATGATATTTGCAAAATTATCCCTTACCTTAGGTCCGATTTGCTTCGTAAGTGTCTTCACCTCCTGTATAACGATTTAAATAATTTTATTGACTTATTTCAGAATCATAATTATTTTTATGATATCATATATGGTTCACTTATGAATTTATTTTACCCGTTCTTTTGTAAATTCCATGTTAAAGAGCGTTTTGGGTAAAATTGTTTCATTTGTCGTCCGTGTTTTGACTTGTTATTATTTATATGATTACATAGATCATGATTACATAATTCCAGAATATAAAACATGATTTATATATAATATATATTCACAATATACATATATATAATAGATTATTAAATGAATGAAATACACCGTTCATGGAGACGGTAGGCCGTACGTACGCATAAACGCTGTTTTCGTTTCCTTATTGAGTTGAATGGAATTAAGTAGATGACATAAATATATATACACATAAATATAGTATCATTATTATGTCATATATTTCATTATTACTTATTATATATATTTTATAATCATTCATTAATGGTTAACGTGGAGAATGAATCTCATCACATCGTGGATACGGTAGTCCGTACGTACGCACAAGCGATGATATAGTTCTCATGATCGTGGAAGTTTATTGGAGTGTATGTATACTATTTCAGAATCATTATCACTTTACAATAATCAAATATAGTTATTATGTACACTATTATACCCATCCATGTAAGGTGGTGGTGGAAAATAGATTACACCACGGCGTGGAGACAGTATTCCGTACGTACGTACGCACGGTGATTTCGTTTTCCGTAGGATGGATAAGAGGTGAAATAGGGTTGTTTCATATTTATAATAACATATCAGTATATTAGGGATGTGGATGTTATTACCTCATAATGAAACATCCTAATAAGAAGAAGTGGAAGAAAAAATAATGTTGAAAGAATTGGTAACGGACATTACCTCTTCTTTGAAGTCCCTCTTTGAGACCTCCTCATAGGGCACTAAAATTGGACTTTGAAAAATCCCATGACCTCTAGGATGTTTATAGGGAAGTGGAGAAGAGAATTTTGTAGGATTTGGCCGAGCTTGAAGGCTCAAAGTGGTGTGTGGAAGAGAGGGAGGAAGTTCCCTTTTATAAGGGTGGAGAGGGGCACCATTGGAAACAAATTTTAATTTATAATAAATCTAAACCCATTTAAAAACCTCCAAAATGACACATATTCCAATATTAGACGCGATAGGGTTGTAATCTCATCATCCAATAAAATTTAGACATGTTTGGATATTATTCTAAACCTTATCATTTTGATTTATCCTTATTTAATCTATTTAGGTTTATTTGTGGTAATAAAATTCTAAATTTTAAATTATAACAAATAATTACTTATTTGCTGTAAATTTTCCATAATTGTTTACTTTATAAAATTATAGACCATATAAATTTAAATTTATAATTTTTAAATATTTTTATGATTTTTAAACAATTTTATAATATGTTATTTTTATAAAATAACAATAGTGTCAATTTTGACACTATTCATTTATTTGAATTTAAATAAAATATTTATAGTAGTTATGTTCGAAATAAAAGCTTTAATAGATTCATAAAAGGTCATATGTAACTATAAAAATAGTGGAGAACATTAAATAGTTCATATAATATTTATTTTATTATTTTTAAACCCATTTATTTGGTTTATATCTTAATAAAATAATTACTACAACATTTTTGTATAATTAATTATTATACTTATATGTTGCATAAAAATTAAAAATAAAATCCTATGATGAATATAAATCTATTAAACTTCAAAATAATACATTTACGCGAATTTATCATCTTAAAATCACAATAGTTAAATTGTTATATTTATTAAATTATGAAGGTGACAACTTTGGCATCATTTAAAATAAAATAATATAAGTGTTATAATTGCTTGTATAAGACTCCAAATGGTGAAATATTCGACCATTGGATGATTATAGTTTAAATTTACAAGACCAATAGGTTTTTATCAGGGTTTTGTGCGTTTTATGGTCACTATTAGTTTAATAAAAACTATATTCTTGATATTTCACTAGATAACTAATTTCTGCATCACTATTGTGTCACAATTAATGATAATTATTTAATCCCAAAAAATTCTAAATAAATTCTCATAATTTAGATAAATTTGATAGTTTTTTTAGACTATTAATGTTCGAAGTTTCAAAATGTTTATCACTAACTTAAAATTATTATACTTATAGTATTTAAGAGAGTGATATGTTGTCACTTTCTTTGGTTTTAATAATAATTAAATTACATTCACGGAAAAAAATCCATTAAATGAATCTAATCAGACCCTTAGGTGATATGGGTCGACTTTTAGTCATCCAATAGGATTTTTTCAAGTGTTAGGGTAATTTTATAATCTTATATTTTCCCTTAATTACCCGATTTACCTTTAACTACAGTAAATAAAATTTACCGTAGTTACTATTCACAATGCCCAAAAATAAAAAGTATCTTATTAACATAATTTGGACCCACTGATTCCAAATATGGAATTAATTTTTCCAAATTCAATACACAAATGTTGCAGAAATTAAATTAAAATTAATCCCGTTGTCGAAAGAAAATGTGGTTTTCTTTAAAACTTTGCAAAATATTGAATTGATTTAACCTACGAATTCAAGGTAAAATCAATTCTAATGACATACATTATATTAAATGGTAAAAATATATTCTATTTATACCTTAAAAACATTCAATATTATAATTTAACCACATAAGATATTATGATGAAAAAAGTTGTTTTTAATTAAAATATAGCGTATTTTTACTATTCATTAAAATATGAAAGTCATCAGAATAAAATGAAAAATTTATCCAAAGAATTTTTTTTTTCTTGATTCCAAAGAATAATTTTATTTTGTCAAATAGAAATTATAAACATTTTAAAAACTAGATTTAATGTGGGTGCTCCATCAAAAGGCGGTAAAACTGTATTTTTTTAAAAAATACTTATTTTTCACGAAAAATTTATTTTGTTCTTATAACATGTTCTAGAAAATGTGTAAGATGAATAATAATGTTATAAAATTCAAAATTTACTTAATACTATTCATAATGGCTAGTTCATAATAATATATCGTTGTTTAGTAACACCCGGTATTGCATACAACACACGCTATCGAGGAAGGTCGCGATTGCGTGTAATGCAAGCCAAGTAAGGGTTGCATGTTGTGCAAGAATCCTTCGTTCTTTCGTATAACAGAATCCAACCATATTTCATTTCTACATGGAATATATATATATATATACTCAATGTTGCGTAGAATAACTATTATCAAAATTGTGTGTAACACGATCCAAGAATAGTGTTACGTATACTACAAGCTAATACGGTGTTGCTTATAGCGCAAGGTAATCATGGTGCAACATACAACACAAGACATTAATGAAATTAAAAGAATATTTTTCTTAAAATCTGGCGGTGTTACAATAAATTTGTATATATATATATATATGGATATCCATGTTGGCACCTTCCCAGTTGACAGGGATTACATACCCTGAGTTTAACTATGGTTTCACGTTTAGTTTACTTTATTTTGTTGTGTTCTTGCTACGCTGAGCACATTGTCGTTGCATAACCATTTAGTAGCATAGTTATATGTTGCTTCTCGGGGTGCCTTACGGAGATTATTTCTCACCCCTTCATGTGCACCTCGGTGTACGTGTAGACCTTATATCTACTTGTCAGGTCGATCACAAGTTTCATGGTGGATATGGCTATGGCCCAGTGTTTCATGATCAAGTGGAGTGGCTCGAGTGGTTCTACTGATCAGGATACTGCAGTTCGACAGTGTTTGGAGATTTGGTATGAGGAATGGCTCAGAGTTAGTAGCAGAGCCATGTATGTTTACTTTCAGTTTCTTTTGTACTTGTATCTGTATAGTTGTCCCAGAGGCTGACCAGTGTTGTATTGTATTACATAGATGTTTAGGATTTTACAGCATTTTATTACTACTTAATGTTCTATTTCAGTTGTTTATTGCTTCTGCACTCTGTTTAATTTCTGCTGTGTAGGATAATTTGTTATTTATAATATTTTATTACTCTGGTATGAGGTCCTAGTCTCCCCACTATCACACCCCATGACCTCACTGTTATTTAGAATCCTAAGGTGTACAAGGATGCGTGCTTTATTCCTTGTCACGAACCGGCTCGGAGCACCGGTTTAGTGGCTCTAGGTCGGGTCGTTACAAGTTTTTGATCCCTAACCCAAGAATGATATATGAATGCTTCCCTAACATGCCATTGACCAACCCATGTCAAAAAAGTTTCATTCCTCCTATAATATACTTTATTCCTCTATAGTGTTCCAAGATATTTGAATTTTGAAACAATTCCACAATCTCTCAAGTAATTTAAAAATTCTTCGATAAAATATTCACCACCATAATTTGATCAATGAATAATGATACTTTTCCTCATTGATTATGTACATTTTGAGTTATTTAAATTATAAAATAAAATTATAAAATATGTGTCTCACAAGAAATTATTATCCATTCACACATAATAAATTTGAAGAGAGTATAAAATACATTAAACTAACGCTTTATTTTTACTCAACAATCTACAATTCACACAATATATTAGTTCTAATCATCTTTTAGTAATCTATCATTATTCAATAATTGATTTTTTATATTTTTCATATAAAAAAGATTTTCATTTACCAAATGTTTCATGATAAAATGATTCCTAATGTCCATATATATATGTATTTTTTGTATTATTTTATCATTTATATTCTCAATGAGGTAAATTACATTGATATGTAGTTTCATAATAAAATATCTAAACCTTATAATATTTAATACTATAGAATATATTATCAATGAGAAGATATTATTTTTTGTTCCTATTAGGTTGATTTTTTTTATTTTTTTAATAAGGATTATTTTAATTGAAGAAGAAGTCATTACATTTCGATCATAAATATATAATGAATGATAAAGGAACTATCATGTTCTATGGGAGATGAATTTTAGGTTGTATCTTGGAGATCATTTAAAGGATAGGTTCTAGAAAAATCATTACATTATAGATGACGATTTTCTATACTGATATTTATGTGAGTGAAATTTTTTGGGGACAAAGTGGCAATTTACATAACATGTTTAAATGGAATCATGATGTGGTTGGATTAATAGGATATGAATCTATAAATTGTAGTTATTATAAACAATGAAAAAGCGATATAGTTATTTTTTCTTCTATGATAATTTATTACAGACCATCAATATAATGATATAACATTAATTGAAAATGTATTTAGTGGTTGAGATGATTTGGAGATGATTTGGTGAGTTTTTTTTATTTTAAGTATGAAAATGTTTATGTGTCTAGGTTTTAATACCTCCCAAATCAAGGTATGAATTTATTGTTTTGGCCATATGACTTTGATTAGTATAGATTTTTTAAATTTTTATTTCATATTACTTTTAGGAATCACTTTTAAGACTTTTTTAATATCATAACATGGTTCCACATATGTATTTTTTGGGAGATTAAAAAAAATTTAATTTTAATTTATAATGAATCTTATATCACTTTATGCTGGTATAGTAAAATTTGGCCATCTCTTTGAGTCATGTAGTAATTACTCAATCATGAAGATGAAATTGAGAGTCATGTGTGAGATTAACTATCTATATTCCAATAACTATCACATATTACATTGAGTACCATTTATGTCTTTATTTATACATCATATGAATGTTTCACTATAAAAAAGTAATAATGTCATACAAAATGTGAAAATGTAGAATTTTCAATATTTTGAGTTCAGATTAAATAGCTGATGAATCAAATCATTTTTTGAGTGATTCATCGCTGGATAAAATATGTTAATAAATTAAATGATCATGATCCATGTTTTAAATAATGGAAGACTAACAAATGATGATGTTGGATGTTGAGATGATTAACCTAATGCAAGAGAAGTAAACACATCATAGTTTCACGTATGTGTATAATTTAAAATAAATATAAAACTTTTATTTTAATGGGAATTATTCATTGAAAATTAATGAATAAATATAGTATTATCAATATTCATGGAAGTTAAATTGGAATATTTGACTGATATATTGAGGTATATTCATAGTATAAAGCATAAAAAATCATTTATATTTTAATGTGAATATTTCATATTAATTATGATTCAAATAAGTTTCTATAATAATAAGGGAAATAATATTTTCAATTTATTTAATATAATCTATGGTAGATAATAGGAAAAATTTATATGAATATATTTAGAGTACTCCAAAATATTTAGTGAAATAGTTATAAAGAACAGACAGATTGATACATCATATTATCAAAGAGAGAATATAGAGTAAAAATTTAGGAATCCATTCATAATGTTTGTGGTTTTTCGTACTCATGAATTAATGTTTCTGATATTAAAAAAATTATAAAATATCATCAATGAGTTTTAATATTTGTAGTTATAATTATCATCATCATCAATTTATGTTCTTATAGCTGTTTTGAATTGTTGAACCAATTGATCCAATAGGACCATAGAGGAAGACCAATAATTTTTTTTGGGGGGGGGGTAAATAAAATAGTACAATATATATATCAAAATATTTTTGACTCATACTTTATTGTATATTTTTTTTCTTACTATGTGACTCTAAAATTTATATCATAGTGGTACTATATTTTGATCAAAATAAGAATGTCCATATTTTTAACCACTTTTATAGATTCTGGTTAAATATTGGATTTCAGTGGTAGACTATCCAATCCTAAAATGTTGTAGGTTTTTTTACCTAAACATGTAAAACCTTATGTGTTGTGACTTATTTATAGTATTTCTCATACAAGGCTAGTCCATGGGACATTATTCAAGGGTTAAAGACCATAACCATTCTATGATGTGGAGTTTGAATAAATAAGAATTCAAAATATCACTACCAATTCACAATCCTCCACACCCCAGTGGTTATCTTGGACTATGGAATTATGTTATAATAAATTAACTTTATCCCGAATGCAACACATATTTTCATTCATTTAAATAAAAAAAGATAATTATTAACATAAAAAACTATCCATTATTTTTTAAAATAAAAAGATAAGGAAATGAATATCTACTTATTTTTTGGATCGACTTAATGATTTTCCAATTATTGAATTTATCCACTAAATATATTTAGATCATGTGTTACGCCTAAATCATATTCAACAAATTTTTTCTCATTGAAAACACAAACATATATATATACATTGATCAATTATACCATATTTTTCTGATTTTATAAATTAGAAAAAGCATATTATGCAAACCATATATCTTATAACCATGAGTAAGAATTATAAAAATTATTTCAATAACATTCACATACTTATTCTCATAATTATTCTCCATGGTATAATTTCATAAAATGAAATACTAGTCAATGAATCTATAGTTCCAACCTAAAATATATTTCAATATAATTTTTACTTTTAAATCCATTATATATAATAGTATCTATTTATTGGGTGAGTGCGACATTTTATTTAAATTTAACAAAGTTATTTTATTAAATATAATACCACTAAAATTATGACCCCCTTAACAATATCTATTTGTGATATATGGTCAATGTTTCACTAAATATTGAGCCACTTTAGTTTTTTTAAATATATTTATCAATTTAAGATGACTATAATAGTATTAATATAAAATATGATTCACAGATATTTAGTGTAACTCTCTATCCTAAACCACATATACTAAGATGTTGAGTCATATTATAAATATAAAATATTTTCATACATGGATATTATATCATTAAGAATAATATTCAATAAAAGCACAAACCCATTCCAAATGACCATAATTATTTAGTTCCATTGGAAACATGGAACCCATTCATCGAATTTGGTGACTGATCTTTATCATCTCCCATAAATATTATTCCATTTAGTAATCATTATTAAATCCAACATTTATGACCTATAGAAATGGTAGATAATAAATATGGTGAGATAAAAATGTAGTTATGGGATAACATGGATGATTAAAATTTCTTTTCTTATTAAAAAATAATACCATAAATATTGTTATTTGATTGTGAGAATAACATTAAATTTCCTTACACATCACCCCATGAATTAATAAAATGATGTCTGGAATAAAACATTAACATGAACCATAAGAATGAAAATTCAACATAACTCATTCTTGAACCATATGTTCAAGTTAAAAATGTATGTAGAATCATCATAATTATATATAGAAAATTCATATGTCATTGTTTACTGCCAAGACTCATGGGTATGGAATTAAAATATATTTCCCTTATTGTATCAATAAAATTGGTTTGTTTCCTATCATATATCATGAAGACAAACATTTTTTCCACAAATATATCATGAGATATAATTCATTACCCAATGCATTGGAGTAAGATATTGGTCCCACCCCTCAGATAATGATAACCATAAAGATATTTTCCATATGATCATAAATCATTTATCATATTAGAACGAATGGAATTAAATGGGTTTATTAAACATAAATCAATCATAAAAACACACACAGAAAAGAAATGGGATTCATAAATATCATTACAAAATAAAAATAGAAAAAATATAAAAAATAAGGATATAAACCAATTAGAATATTATCATTAAAACATAATTAACTTCAACTAATAGTTTTTTAGATCACATGTAAATATTTTTTGGGGAAAATAACTTTTCTGCATTGAAAAAATCTTCTTTTTTAAAATGCCACACCATTTTAAAAAATGAAATTTTATTTGAAATAATCCTATATTATTTAAGAGTATTCTTCATGGAATTAATTTTTTAATAAAGATGAATATTATATTCATTATTTATAGTTAAAAAACTTCTCTGAATTATATTTTTGTTGGTAAAGTCAAAAAGAACCTTGTTTAGAAAATTAAAAAAATATTCATCTTAAACAATTTCCTAAAAATAAAAAAAATGTGTAAGAATAACATTTAATATTCATAGTATTGTAATAAACAAAATTAAAAAAAATTTAGAAACACATGAATGTGGATGATAAATATTCCACAATACTTATTTAAAACAAAACATTCTTCATTATTGATTAGATAGATAATTAATCACTTATCAAATTATAATCATTATGATCATATTCCACATGAATGAAAGAAAATAATATGGATAGGAAAATATGATAATATTCAGATTAATAAGCATTAAATAAATTGATAGGATTTGTATACACTAAAGAAAATTAATATGTAGTGTATAAGGAATGCGTCCCACTAAAATAAATGTGAGACAAAACCCCTTACCTTGAGTCTTAACATCCTTCACACAGAATAAAAATAATTTATAATATATATAATATTATTATTAATCAATAGATGAACCATATTAATTCATATAAAACCATATATGATTTAAATATTACATTATATTACTTATTATCAATTACAAATTTATGTAATGTTTTGGGTAAAAACTGTTTTCTTTCTCATTCATCTTATGGCTTGTTATTCATGGAACTCATATGAAGATCTCATTTTCATCATCTTTTGAACATTAAAAATCATATAAATATCATTTATATTCATTATATATGTATTTATCATTTTATATAAAGATGTATGATGAAAATAAAATAAACCATATATGGAGATGATAGGCTGTAGATACGGATGACCGCTATTTTAATTTCTGGTCAGATAAAATTATATAAAATTATATGATATATTATCATTAAAAAATAATTATGATGTTCAATATATATTATATATTCATTCAATTCTCCCTTATTATAACCCATGTTAAATGTGTATGAATAAATAATCACATCACATCATGGATATGGTAATTCATTCATACAAACAAGCGATGTTATCATTTCCCCAATATTATATTTTAAAATTGAAGATGTTATAATATAATTATAAAAGTATAATAAGTTCATAAAAATAATATATATAAATATTAAACTCATAATAATTATATCTCATAAAATATGGTTATGGAAAATGAATTATAAGGCTACACGGAGATGGTAAGTCATACATACACAAGGGTAATACATTCAATTCTTTGTTAATAGGAAATGTGATTTATGATAGTGTGTTGATAATAATAATAATGTTTATGAATATTTAGCATGATGAAGATATTATATTATGATATATATAATTGATTTAGAGGAGGTATATGAGAGTATAAAAGGATAGTGGCCAGTAATATTGATTTACTCTTCACCGAAATGGTTCCTTTATATTTCCTCTGAATGACTCTAGAGTTAGAAATTTTGGAAGAACAACACCTAAATAATGTGTATATTAAATATTATAAGATAATTTGGGATATTTGGATCGTGATATAATACACAAGGTGGGTAAATTAGATGAGGGAGGAGGTTTCCTTCTATAATTAATGTGAGGGGAACTTTTGAAATTTTTCAAAAGATGAATTAAAAAAAATCAAATGTCATGACCCGCCCTCTTCATGATGTGGGAAGGAATAGAAAAGTGCCACACCCTTACATCTTCAATATGAAGGGGATATAATGACCCCCCAGTCCCACCTTCAATAGCACCTAGAGGGGTGACTAGCATCAAGGGTATGAAATCTCACAAAATATTTAAGGCATTTACCATGTAAAGGAAAGCAGGATTTGGAGATAAGATCGTAAAAATCATGAAAAACACTTAAATTTTATATAATGGATACCAAAATCCAACCCATGCATTATTTGAAGATTAAAAATCACAATGTTAAAACAAAACTATAAATCAAGGTATAAAAATAAATGTCTAAGTAGCATCACAACGTCTATCCCATTGCCTAAGCTAGTAAAGTACTTCACATTCATTAATGTCCTCCTACAATCTTGAAAATAGTTCCGCAAGTGTTGGGTGAGTATAAAAGAATACACGATAGAAATACTAAACCCACCCATGAAAAATTAATGGAAACATAATAATTCCCCTATGTGAAAATAATAGAACATCAAAGCACCTACCATGGAGTACTAACTTGCCCAACCTCACCAAGGAACAATCACCAAATAACAAATTTAATGTAATGTAGAAGTATAAAAAATTGACATTTGGGTACCCTACACCACTATCGACCTATTTAGATTTTCATTCCTAATGTCTAACATCTTGATGATACCACTCCTCCAAAATTATTCCCCTTTTCCTCATCATTCTTACACACACCATGGCCTCAAACCACAGACAAATCCCACCTGCAGACACATGGTCCACAACCACCCCACACTTTCCACCAACAAACACCTACTTCACAAAAACCACACATCTCTCTTGAAGACACATGGGCCTTATCCCTAAGACACTTGGGAAAAAATCCTAGCCCGCATACACCTCATCCCCTCATCCACAACAAAAAATTCCCAATGGATCATGGTCTATGGTAATCCTCAAGCCATTACAACCTACCCTGATATTCTCAAGTGGTAGGATCCAAAAAGAGGGTGCAAGGAAGAAAGATAGTAACTTTCCATCTGTCCTCCCACTGGTATGTTGGGAATGACACCCTACCCTATGAAATAGGGGTGTTTGGCACAAGTTTCTCAACACGGATGGTGATTGTAAAAAAATGACTAGAATATAAATTTATACATATTGGTAAGAAAACACTCACTCAACCTATAGGATTCACACAAAGAACCTGCCCACACATAATCACATTTGATGCTTCCCCTATATGCATAACATCAAAAACATACAAAATAAAACACAAGACTAACCACTTTTCATTTAACCACATTACGATCATTGGTTAAGGGGTTAAAATTAATTTATTATAGAACTACCTTGGGTATGTACAATCAACAACCATAACAAACATAATAATCCAATCCTTCCATAGTCCCACTACACAAACAATACATAACAAAATCAGAGACCCACTTCACAATTACATTCAATGACCACAACATAATTGAATGGAAGTCCCACCACCAAAACGTTAATTCATTACATAGTCAATCAATCTCTTAACCTGATATTCCTTCAAACCTCCTATAACACCCCATACACAAATCCCACAACAAAACAGCACTAATCAACTACCCTACTACACAAACACACAATCCCCCAAACACAAGGTCATGCCCTCTATCCACCCTCATACTCAAAAAAAGGCTACCAACATCAACTTCACATAATCCCCAAGATGTAAAAAACCCAACCAATAGTAATATAACACCACAAAATTAATACAAGTATGATCTGATTTACAAATTAATCCTCTTTAATTCCACTTTAAATAACATTGGGGATCAGAGAACATGTTTGATCACGGGGAATATAATTATTTAACCATGTATGCACCACATTAATTAGATTTATTGTCATAGTAATTTATCAAATCATCACAATAAAATATAGATCACCACCAGTGCACAAGAAAAGAACACCAATGACCATGTATTCTAGAAGGCCTTACATCCCATACAATTGAAAACAATTTTCATGTATAATTATTAAAAAAATACATCACATAATCTCTTCCATAACTTTAATTCATTGTCCCCTATTATCTTTTGATCGTCAAATTACCTTCCATTCATTTACTACATATTAAGGTAAATAATTCACCCATACTTCAGGAAATAACATTACCACACCTACCCCCACATGATAAAAAATAAAGATATGTATAAGAATCCCTACCAGAAATAATAGGCGACCAGAGCTCCTAATTGTACCTAATTAGAGGGTCACATGAGCTGTAGGAAAATTCAAAGAAAAAAACTCTTTATAAAGCTTGATTGATGGCTACAAAACATCATATGACTCCATATGAAGATAATCCACTAGGTTCACCAAGATGGAATAGAAGCCCACCTGGAAGGGAATATATCAACAATGAAGATACATATCCCATATTAACTGATGAACGATTTCAAAGGTAATTAACATGGGATCTTGATCAGGAACATGTTGTTTAATTATCTCAAATTACCCAGGGCATTAAGATATTAATGATATATATAATATCCTTTGAAATGACTTTAAAACCGCCAAACAAGGATATTAACAATGTTTATGTCAAATTAAATATAATTGGGGTGAAATAGTATAATCATGGAGAAACAGGTAAAACTAGAAATTTTTCAGAGTGATCCATCATTGGTTATTCCACCATTTTGGTGTGCAACCATCGTGGTTCCACATTTACAGTTCCACTGTTTTAATTCCATATTTATGGAGCTACTATTTTTGAGTGCCACTGTTTCTATTACACCATTACTTTGCCACCATCAATGTGCCAGCATCATGGTGCAATTATTCTGTTGGAAATATTATCTGAAAAATTATTTTGTGTAGACTCCTAAAGCAAACCACTATGGCCCCCCTAAATTTAAAAAGAACTGGATTTTTCACAAAGGAATGGCCCGATGAAATCCTGGTCATTACATTATATACCACTCAAACTAAGCTCATCACCCATAATTTAGAACCAAAATTAGAAAAAGATGGGTTTGAACAACCACCCTGTAAGATACCTCTCATGGATAAACCACACATGCTACATAAAAAATGGAGAGAAAACCTCAACATCTAAAAACTCCTCAACGACTTATACTTCACCAAAAAACTAGAAATACACCAAAGGTCACACTATCCTTACACATGGATTAGGGAGAACCTTCCTCCATGTATTTATAATATCTTCTTTGTATGACACTTAATCAACATTGCAGTTTCAATCTCATCAACAAAAATTTATCTCAATTTGAGATCATGCCCTCCCCACCACACAATCAATACATTTCGCACACATTTAGAGAACAATAAAACAACTAATATCACAAAAAATGAATTCAATCATTACATCACAAACAATTAATAGGTAAAAACACAATTGAAAAACTCAAAATACCTCTAGCTACTGGGAATACATCTGTACCTCTCACTCCCATGTACTCTATTTGAGGAAACCAATCCTCCCTATCATAATAACTAAAGGAATGGTCTTTTCATGAAGAATCTTCTTCTCTATGTCCTCAATTTATATTTTTCACTAAATAAAAATAATTCTAGCATAGATATATAACTCTCCCTAGGGAATGGAATGGGAGTCATTGTGTAGATATAGATGGAGCTCAGAGACATGGGAGATTTGGTTAATCCTCTCCTACTACATTGGCAATGCCAGGTGATATCCCACCTTGCTAATTCATCCCACCACCTATAATTCCTTGGTTAACATAGGAGAAATCAAGATCCATTTTTTGAACCTCTTATACACACATAGAGGGGAAACTGATTGGACACTACTAGGAAATTGTGTTTTGGAGGCCACTTACATGGGTGACCTCCATTGGCTGTAGCTATTATTTCCCTACAGTGACTACCAACAACGATCAAAATACCTCTCAAAAAATCCTCCCACCACCGATCTTGAACCCGAACACTACCCAATACCCCCCAGAGCCTCACATCCCCTCCCTTACCGCACCATCTCCGACTCCCCCGAAACGCCTCCCCTCCCTTGCTGCATAGGTGACGCCACACTAGCTCCGCTTACGGTTTCCGCCGATGCTATCACCCATCCCCTCCCTCACCGCACCTCCCATCCTCTCCCTCACTGCACTTTTTCCACCTCTATAACTCCTCCTAAAGATCCCTGAAATCATCGGAGCTCGTCCCATCCCTCGCCACATAGCCTCTGACTCCGGCTCCCCACCGTTGCCCCTCCTCTCCCTCGTAGCACCACCTATGGCTCCCCATAGTTCCAAATTTGTCATGGTATAGGTTATGCCCTAATTTTTTTATGGGTTAAATTTATTGAAATTTATAGCGTAAATTTGATATTCAAGAATATTATATGAATATTGTGTGTGAATAAAATGCGTGGAAATGGAAATTCATGTGTATATGGGTTTTTGTGCCTGAAGAATTATGTGTGTTGATAGCATGTGAATGAGAAGACATCACACTTTACATGATGTTGGAAGTTACATTCAATGCAGAGTCAGTGTATAAGTTGGTTGGACTAATATTATAAGTTGTATTGTAATTTTATTTATACCATTCGTTAGTTTATCACATCACTCTATGTGTGTGTGTGTATCCCAAGATAAAATGTTTGAGGTTTGACCACATGTGTGTTCTTGTATAGCCCATGAGTCCCTTTTTTGAGTTTAATCACATGTGTTTCGATACTATAGTTTATTATTTATATTATATGATGTTCCTTTATATGATATTCCTTATTTCAATGTGACATTCTGTCTATATTTTAGAGGTATAATTGAGATGGAATTTAGCGTGATGTATCAATATTTTTTCACATTCTTGTTACTTCCCACATTTTTATTGACCTAAAAATTTGAATGGATTTCGTTTTTTACTATATTACATGAGATATATATCATGGATTATGATTTTCCATTTTTTATTGACTCTATTATGTCATTGCATATCCTTTTTTGTTGATACCAATGGTATATTTTCTACACTAATGACATTTAGACCCCTACTAATAGTAATAAACATCTTGCATAAATGGATACTAGCTTGAGGCCATGAAGAACACTGTATTGGAATTTGTGATCCTTCATGATACATCACATTCATTGTCCCACATATTCTCAAATGATAAAATAAATGATGATAGATTGGTATCTTTTTGTTCTGGAATTGTATATATATGTTGTTATCCTTGTTATATGATAGTTAGCTTTCCATATATTAGATATTGAATCCTATACTTTATTGTTAGTATTTACTTCATCTAATGGCAGAATGGAAGTGTGAATCCAAGGGGAAGTGAAAAAATATTTTTACATAGATACAGTTTATCTAAGATTTAGAGGATTGTTCATCACTAATTGATTTTGGCCACATTCATCACAAATTATATTTGTTGATTTATTTGTAGGCATTAACTTAGTTGCAAGGATTGATAATTCATGATTGTTATTTGATGAATTTTTTCCTGTACCACATACGCATGAATGTTATAATATTCCTTTCTTGAAAAATTAATAATATATGGAATTATAGACAAAATTAATTCTTAATATAGTTTCTTGAATATAGAATCATAATGATATTTACCATACCATCATAGTGGTGAGGACATGGGATTTTACTTCCATTACATTATCTATTATCTTGTTTATTATATATATATATATTAATTATTTATTTCATAAATGGTCCATATGAAATTATAAGGTCTTTATTTTAAATATATTTGATTTGAAAAATGCATGTAATATGATGTCTTGTGTAAATGTTTGTTATAAAGATATTATTATGGATAAGAGTTTGATTGGTCTTCCAAATAAAACATCTAGAGAATATTTGAAAGGAATTATAATTTTTATTGGGTTTATTAGAGTATTTAAATGTGACTTTATTAGTTTTCCATGTAGAAAATGTGCAAACAGATATCAATTCACATGAGATATCATGAGGGAGCACATATTCTTGAACAGATTTCTGAAAAATTATTAGAGTTGGAATCTTCCTGGGGATGAATACATCAATCATCAAAATAAAGATGCGGTTAATATGGGTTTTTATGTGAGGATAAATGTTCCAATGCATGAAATTCTTATTGAAATGGTACGTGGGTGGGCATTGGAAGGCGTTGACATCCAAAATATTGAGACCGGAGAGATAAATCTACTCTCTAGTGAAGATCGTAATTCGAAGGGGTTTTATAAATTACATGATGAGTAAAATACAAAATTATATACTAGATGTGATGATTAAAATAAATTGTCATTTATCATGGATTTGTTGAATTTGATGAAATTGAATTTGTGGTCAGACACATTGTTCGACATGCAATTGGTGTTATTGAAAAAGGTTCATCTTGTCCCTTATAAGATTCATGATTCATATAACATGGCTCGTATGTTTATAGAGAACTTATTTATTATATTTGAGATCATAGATGCATGTGAAAACAATAGTATGTTGTTTAGAAAAGAAACTGCACATTTGGTTATTTGTAAGGTCCGTGGAGATTTCAGGTGGAAAGAGAATAGGTGAAATCGGTCTCATCAAAGTTAGACTATGAAACATGGAAGACCAATTACTATAAAAAAATGCATTACTTTCTCCTAAATCCGAGGTTGAAATGATTTTTTATGAATTCCAAAATTTCTAATATAGTGAGATGGCAAGCAGAAAGAAATCAGAAATGTGACATGTTAACCCACCCAGAAGACTCTTGTCCATGGAAGGATTTCGATAAGAGACACCCTGACTATTATAATGTTGTTCGTAATGTCCGATTTGGGTTGGAAGTATATGGTTTCAATTCATTCACGTTTATGGTTGGTGAAAGTCATAACACATGGCCTATGTTGTTGGTTTTTTATACTCTTCCTTTGTGTCTTTGTACGATGCAACAATTTATATTACTTTCCACTCTTATTTATGGACCTAGAATCCCAGGGGATAATATCTATGCTTACCCTTATCCATTGATTGACTTGTTGGATGAATTTTGAGGCGATGGTGTGATGCCTTATTAGTGGGAAATGAATGAAATGATCAATCTGCAAGCTGTTTTATTATGGACAGTCTATGATTTCCCAGTTTATTCAAATTTATCAGGCTAGAGTATAAAAGGGGAATTTTATTTCCCTTATTTCAACAGAAGTATAAAATATGTACGGATTAAACCTTTCAGAAAGTGGGTATATATGGTAATAGATGTTTTCTCCCCCCTCAGTATAGGTTTATAAAGGACAGAGTGACATTAGATGGTTCTAGAGAGTTTATCCCAACACCAATGATCATGACATGAGTAGAACTGTAATCATAGATTGAGGAAGAATATTACTGCACAGTATATGAAGTTCAGGCTTTAGTGTCTCATCCATTACCTAATATTCATGGTTTGGGTAGACAACGCAATCAAAATTGGAAAAAGAAAAGTGTTTTTAAATCTCCAATATTAGAAAACTAGCTTGATAAGGAAAAATTTGGATTCCATGAACATTGAAATTTTTTTTGATAATATATTATGGATCCTTTTAGTTGATAGTGGATAATCAAAGGACCATGTTAATGAACATTGTGATTTGGATGAAATGGGTTACAGGATGAAATTGAATTTATAGATAGCTGTTGGAATCAAGGAATAGTTTCCTGATGCACAGTATACGGTGATTAAAATGGGGAAAGATTCATTTCATTCCATTTTTTAGATTCTCAAGGTTCCTGATGGATACTATTATACTATTTCAAAGTGGGTTAATCTTATGATCAAGACATTGCAGGGGTTGAAAAGTCACAAAAATCACATACTACATCAGCAGCCGATTCCAATCACAATTTGTGATTATTTATCACCCAAGGTTGTTCACCCTTTGATTGAGTTGAGTAATTGTATAATATAGATTTGTTTACGAAATCAATGAATGAGTGATTCAAAAATATTATAGGACAAGATTATACTTACACATTGTCACTATGAGAAACTACTTCCACTCTAATTTTTTGATGTTATGGTTCACCAAATAGTGCACCTAACTGATGATATAATAGATTCTATTTCAATGTAATTCTGGTGGATGTATCCTGTTGAGCAGTATCTAAATACATTGAAATGATTTTTATGAAAAAGAGCTCATCCAGAGGAATCAATAGCCAATGGATATTTAACGGATGAGTGTACAACTTTTTGTGCAGAATATATTATGGATGTTGAAACAAAATTAGATAAGCCATCTTGGATTCATGAGGGTCTTGTTGGAGAAGGAACCATATTTGATATGGACAACATCGAGTCGATACAAGCCCATCAATATATCTTGTCCTGTACTCCATCAGTTGCACCATTAATTCAGTAAGTGTCTTATCAACATTATTGTTTACCTTTTACATGTTTTTTCTTGTATAAGTTAATCATTTATAGATCATGTTATCATTTGTAGGAAACACATAAATGATCAAAAATAAAAGATGTTTCATGTGATTGAGTAGAAAATTTAACAATATCATTATGCATCATTTCATGATATGTTCAAGGATTTTGTACATATAAATTGATATTCATTAAGAGTAAAGTATTCTACTAATTTCTTTCTATAGAAATCATTATTGAATTCTGTTAATTATGTCGGTTCATAACCTGAGTTAGTTAGTTGACCCCACACGAAATGATTAATTTATCCAACTAGCTGAGGGTCCATCTATAATGGATCATTGTTATAATGAAATAGATTCTAATGGTTTTCAATTTTGAGTTAATGATGTCAAAGACAAACTAGAAAAACAAAAAAGAGGCATCGATAGTTGATTTGTTGATTCTATTTATTACTATGGTCGATTGACAGACATCATTGACGTTTTATACACACACATGTTGATGTACATATTATTGAAGTGTAATTGGGTTGATCTTGTGTGTAGAAGTAAAGTTGAACTATAACAATTTACATTAGGGAATTTTAAAAAAATTTATATAGAAATGAATGAGTTGATAATGAACCATTCATTTTGACATCATAAGGAGAACATGTATTCTTTGTTACATTGCCTTAGAGCCCTAGTTGGCAAGTTGTTGTGAAAATGTCCCAGCGATGAGTGTTTTTATTTGTACCAGATGGACACAAGACACTTCCCTTTATTTACAAACATCTTGATCAACATATCATAGTCCTACGTGAAGACTTTATTTATTAGGATGGAGTGGCTATTGAAGGAGAAACAATCATTTTTCATTTTTAATGAAAGGTATAATTGTTTTCCCACTCTTTAGTTAAAAGAGTTTTTTTATATTTTTTAAAGAAACCTAAAACTAATTTGGTATATAAGATTTTTTATATATTATTAGTCTGAATTAACAATATGTTTGATCATTTTTTATGGCTTCCCTTGTGGGAATGTGTGAACCAATATTTTCGTAACTACTTCCATCTTTATAATTCGTTGGATGAACTCAATTTCATTAGTTTTATAAATTGTTTTCTAGATCAAATAGAAAAGGAATACTACATTGAGTTGAATAACTTTTTTAAATACTTTGATTTCACCGTAGTTATGGTTAATGAAAAAAGATTTTATTTTCAATGTATATAAATGTTATGTGACCTCATTGATTCGATTATAAGGTCCCCCTCTCCCTTTAAATATCATTCAAACATTGTTGTAATTTTTATTAAAATTGATAATTTTTTATTGAATTATGTTTCTACTTTGAGCTTTAAAGTTACATATTTCACACACATATGTGTTTATATAGATATAATATCCCCCCCTAGACAACCCCACCCCACTCCCCATAGGCAGCCCCACCACCACCTGCACAACCCCTCCGCCTGGACAGCCCCCCAGGCATCCCCCTCACCCAAATAGCCCGCCCTCCTGGATAGCCCCCCCCCCAAACTCACCTAGGACAGCCCCCACACCCACCCCCTGGACATCCCCACCCCACTCCCTTCAGATATCCCAAACCCACCTACTCAACCCCATCACCTAGACCCCCCGGACAACCCCCCCTCCCAGATATCCCCCTCCCGGACATCTCGCCCCCCCAAAACTCCCTCAAATAGCCCCACCCCTACCTGCACAGCCCTTCCACCTTGACAGACCACCTCCCCCATTAGAAAACCCCCTACCCCCCCACCCCCCACTCCCCCTTCCCTTGAACCATCCCCTTCCCCCCTACCGCCTTCACCCCCACGACCCACTACCCCCTTCAGCCCCACTACCCCTTCCCCCTTCACCCCTTCCTTATACCCAGCCTACCCCACTCCCCCTACATAGCCCCACCCACTCCCCTCGGATAGCCCCAGACCCACCCCCCTCCCCACGGATAGCCCAAAAACTACCTTCATAGCCCCTCCACCATGACAGCCCCCAGTCATCTCCCACCCCCCACCGCCACAACACTATGCCCCCTTCACCCACACTAACCATCACCCCTTCACCCCTCCATGATCCCAGCCCACCCCACTCCCCCTGGAAAACCACATTCAACTCCCCTAGACATCCATTGACCCACCCCACTCCCCCCGGACATCCCAACCCCAAACATAAGGGCCCTCCACCTAGACACCCCTAGACACCCCCCTCTCGAACATCCCACCACAGCCCCTCGACATCCGCACCCCACTCCCCCCGGACAGCCCCCGAACCTCCACAACCCCTCCACCTAGACACCCCCCACTCCCAACCCCCCTTGGAAATCACCCCCTCCCAGACATCCCACCCCCCAAATCACGTCCCTTAAATTAACCCTATAAATACACTCCATTTTTGTACATAATTTTATTTCTATTCTATTAAGTTTCTAATTTTTTTAATAATCCTAAACTTTTTGATTAGTTAACAACTGTACAATTTTGATTTTTTAAAAAAAAAATCCAATTTATCTTTTTGAAACGTTGAATGGTCCCCTTACTAATGTTTTCAAAAACTTTATACATTGCAGGGGTACAAGCAGCAATTCCACATCATCAATATGATCCATCTACGTCATAATGTAAAGGAATGTTTGAATTTAACTGTGTTAATTTTTTTAGGTAATATATATATATATACACTACGGGAAAAATGAGCAATTGCGACGGGTTATTTGCGACGGGATTTATTCCCGTCGCAAATAGTCATGTTAGAAACTTATTTGCGACGGGGGTATTTCCCCGTCGCAAATAAGGAGGCTTTTGCGACGGGATTGCTTTCCCCGTCGCAAATAGTTTTCCCGCGATGCGCGCCAAATCGCGGGAAACTTATTTGCGACAGGGGAAATATTCCCGTCGCAAATAACCGGCGGCGGTAAAAGGTATTTGCGACGGGAATATTCCCCCGTCGCAAATACTATGTCGGCAGGGATTATTTGCGACGGGACCCGTCGCAAATAACTATTTACCGGTTGACCGTAATAAATGTTGGCTAAGGTATTTGCGACGGGTTCCGTCGTAAATAATACTATTTGCGACGGGAATCCCGTCGCAAATGGGCCCGTCGCAACTAATCTAACCTATAAATACCCCCATCCGTTTTTTTCATTTCATTCTCATTCCTTATCTTCTCTCTCTCTCAGAATTATATTTCTAGAGTTGAGTTTTTCTCCAGTTTAAGTTTTTTCTCCGGAGCTGATATTAAAGTTTTGAGGAACGATCAGACCAGATCAATTTTAAAGGTATTTATCTTCATTTTAATTTTTTATTTATTTTTAATTTTTTATTAGTTTCTATTATTATTAATTAGTTGTAATTTAATTATGTTTACATTGTTTTATTACTTAATAAATTTAAATTATAAGTATTGTTTATATGGTAATTAGGAATAATTAGTAATAATTTTTAATAATTAAGAATAAATATTAATAACTAGTAATAAATACCAATAATTAAGAATAAGAACATTATTACATTATTAGTTTATTTTATTATTAATATTAAAATAATATAATTTTTTATATATATACAGTTCTTTTTTCATCTGTGTGTTTGCTGTCTTCACATGTATTATCTGTATGTGGAGATAGAAAACGCACAGATGAAAAAAGAACTGTATATAAATTAGAAAATTATATTATTTTAATATTAATAATAAAATATATTAATAATGTTATTATTTGTAATTATTGGTAGTTATTTCTAATTATTGATAATTATTCATTTAATTACTAATAATTATCAATAATTAAGAATAATTAGTAATAATTACCAATAATTAACAATAATTAGTATTAATTACCTATAATTAGTATTAATTACCAATAATTAGTATTAATTACCAATAATTCGTAATAATTAGGAATAATTAACAATAATTAGTAATAATTAGGAATAATTAACAATAATTAGGAATAATTAACAATAATTAGTAATAATTAGGAATAATTAGGAATAATTAGGAATAATTAGGAATAATTAGTATTAATTAGGAATAATTAGTAATAATTACCAATAATTAGTATTAATTAGGAATAATTAGTATTAATTAGGAATAATTAGTATTAATTAGGAATAATTAGTATTAATTAGAAATAATTAGTATTAATTACCAATAATTAGTATTAATTACCAATAATTAGTATTAATTACCAATAATTAGTATTAATTACCAATAATTAGTAATAATTAGGAATAATTAACAATAATTAGTAATAATTAGGAATAATTAACAATAATTAGGAATAATTAGGAATAATTAGTAATAATTACCAATAATTAGTATTAATTAGGAATAATTAGTATTAATTACCAATAATTAGTATTAATTACCAATAATTAGTATTAATTACCAATAATTTGTATTAATTACCAATAATTAGTAATAATTAGGAATAATTAACAATAATTAGTAATAATTAGGAATAATTAACAATAATTAGGAATAATTAGGAATAATTAGTATTAATTAGGAATAATTAGTAATAATTACCAATAATTAGTATTAATTAGGAATAATTAGTATTAATTACCAATAATTAGTATTAATTAGGAATAATTAGTATTAATTACCAATAATTAGTATTAATTACCAATAATTAGTATTAATTACCAATAATTAGTATTAATTACCAATAATTAGTATTAATTACCAATAATTAGTATTAATTAGGACTAATTAACAATAATTAACAATAATTAGGAATAATTAACAATAATTAGTAATAATTAACAATAATTAGTAATAATTAGGAATAATTAGGAATAATTAGGAATAATTAGGAATAATTAGTATTAATTAGGAATAATTAGTATTAATTAGGAATAATTAGTATTAATTAGGAATAATTACCAAAAATTAGTAATAATTAGGAATAATTAACAATAATTAGTAATAATTAGGAATAATTAACAATAATTAGGAATAATTAGGAATAATTAGTATTAATTAGGAATAATTAGTAATAATTACCAATAATTAGTATTAATTAGGAATAATTAGTATTAATTACCAATAATTAGTATTAATTTCCAATAATTAGTATTAATTACCAATAATTAGTATTAATTACCAATAATTAGTAATAATTAGGAATAATTAACAATAATTAGTAATAATTAGGAATAATTAACAATAATTAGTAATAATTAGGAATAATTAACAATAATTAGGAATAATTAGTATTAATTAGGAATAATTAGTATTAATTACGAATAATTAGTAATAATTACCAATAATTAGTAATAATTACCAATAATTAGTATTAATTACCAATAATTAGTATTAATTACCAATAATTAGTATTAATTACCAATAATTAGCAATAATTACCAATAATTAGTATTAATTACCAATAATTAGCAATAATTACGAATAATTAGAAATAATTACCAATAATTAGCAATAATTACGAATAATTAGAAATAATTAGCAATAATTAGAAATAATTAGCAATAATTAGAAATAATTAGCAATAATTAGAAATAATTAGCAATAATTAGAAATAATTAGCAATAATTAGTAATAATTAGTAATAATTAGGAATAATTAGGAATAAGTAGGATTAATTAGGATTAATTAGGAATAATTAGGATTAATTAGGAATAATTAGTAATAATTACCAATAATTAGTAATAATTACCAATAATTAGTAATAATTAGTAATAATGACCAATAATTGCCAATAATTACCAATAATTGCAAATAATTAGGAATAATTAGGAATAATTAGTAATAATTAGGATTACTCAGGAATACTCACGAATACTCACGAATACTCACGAATACTCACGAATAATCACGAATACTCACGAATAATCACGAATACTCACGAATACTCACAAATAGTCAGGAATACTCAGGAATACTCAGGAATACTCAAGAACACTTAGAAAAAAAATAATATTATCAATATTTATGAAAAAAATATTAATATTATTAAAATAATAAAAATTTATAAAATATTAAAATTATCAATATTTACAACAGATTTTGCTCTATTCTTAACATGTTCAAATCTTAAAGGGTCGCTAATTGTCAGGTCATGCGCAATAAAAAGTTTCTGTCAGCCATGTCCAATGTAAACTCTATAATTGTCCTTGCATGGTCGATCACCTCAAAAGTAATGTTGCAATCAGACAAACCAAGTCATTCCCTTCTTATCTATAAGAATCATCTCACATGAACCTTTACATAGACCATTCTTCCTTGAAAATTTAAGGGAAAAATAATGATATCCCCTCAAATTTTTAAGGAAGAATGATCTATGTAAAGGTTCATGTGAGATAATTCTTATTGTTAAGAAGGGAATGACTTGGTTTGTCTGATTGCAACATTACTTGCGAAGTGATCAACCATGCAAGGACAATTATAGAGTTTACATTAGACATGGCTGACACAAACTTTTTATTGCGCATGACCTGACAATTGACGACCCTTTAAGATTTGAACATGTTAATAATAGAACAAAGTTTGTTCTGAATATTGATAATTTTAATATTTTTTAATTTTTTTTATTATTTTAATAATATTAATATTGTTTTTTCGTAAATATTGATATTATTTTTTTTATTACTAATAATTAGTAAACGAAATCTGCTTGGATAATGAAGGGAAAATTTATAACCATCTCCACAACGATGATTATCAAATTTCCTTTCATTATTCAAGCAGTTTTCCTTTTGCTAAGTATTGCTAAGTATTGCTAAGTATTGCTAAATTAGTAATAAATAGTAATAATTACCAATAAATTGTAATAATTAGTAATAAATTGTAATAATTAGTAATCCTTTCTTGAGTGTTTTTTCTAACAAATTATTCAAAACCAGTAATGCTTTTATATTTTATAGAAAAATATGGAACAACGAGGTCGTCAACAGTCATTATTAGATGACCGCATATGGTTAAATCAACGTAGAAATCCAAATGGTTCTGGTTTAAATCCAGTATATATAGAGGGTGTGGAGATTTTTTTATCATTTTCGGCATCAAATTCAGAATTTGTTTCAGAAGGAAAGATAAAATGCCCTTGTAGAAAATGTGCATTGAGATCGTTTGACACGTTTGACAAAGTGGGGGAACATCTCTTGCGTTTTGGTTTTCAAGCAGATTATGTTTTTTGGTATCAACACGGTGAACGCAGTTCCAGAGCAGATGATACCAACTTGATTCCGGATCCATCCCAGTTTCAAGATTTAGTACATGATGTTGCAGGTTCATCTGTTCAACATACAGAAACTCCGGCTGATATAGCTTCAAATCCTGAGTTGGGACCGTCTGAATTTTATGAGTTGTTGAAGTCTGCTGAGGATGCATTATATCCTGGCTGCAAGATGAGCAAATTAGAAGCAGTTGCAAAATTTATGGCTATCAAATCAGATAACGGAATGTCAAACACATGTTTTGACCAGATATTTTCTTTGCTGAAAACACTGTTACCTGAAGGAAATGTTTTACCTGCAAATTACTATGAAAGTAAGAGGTTGGTTCGAAATTTGGGACTTACTTGTCAGAAGATTCATGCATGTTCAAATGACTGCATTTTATATTCAGGGGAAAATGAGTCGTTGGATAGTTGTCCCACATGTGGGCAACAGAGATATAAAGAAGGACAACACGGGAAGTCTGGTTTGATTCCTGTAAAACAGTTGAGATATTTTCCGCTTACATCCAGACTTCAGCGTTTATTCATGTCTAAGAATACAGCGACAATGATGTCATGGCATAAAGAGAATATTTCAACCGATAAAAGCTTGAATCATCCAGCCGATGGTGATTCATGGAAACATTTTGATAGAGTGCATCCATCATTTTCCTTAGAAGCTAGAAATGTTCGACTGGGCCTTTCCACTGATGGTTTCTGTCCGTTTGGATCTTATGGTAGTCAATATTCATGTTGGCCTGTTTTTTTAACTCCGTATAATTTACCTCCATGGATGTTGATGAAGGAGCCATATATCTTTTTGACTTTACTAATTCCAGGACATCCGAAGAAAAATATTGATGTTTATTTGAAGCCATTGATTGCAGATTTGACACTTCCAGATGGCTGTGCTTCCAATTTGGGTAGATGTGTAAAGAATGGTCATATTACTGGATTGAAAAGTCATGATTGTCATGTTATAATGGAGAGACTTCTACCCATTGGATTAAGAGGTCTGTTGAATTCTGTGATTTGGGATTCCATAACAGACATGTCTCATTTTTTTCGGGAAATTTGTGCGGCTACGGCAGATTATGATGCTCTAGGCAAACTTGAAAAAGATGTTGTTGTAATTATATGTAAACTGTAAAAAATATTTCCGCCGTCTTTCTTCGACTCAATGGAACATTTGATGTTACATTTGCCATATGAAGCCAAATGTGGAGGTCCGGTACAGTTTCGATGGATGTACCCATTTGAAAGATGCATGCAAAAATTGAAAAGAAAAGTACGCAACAAATCATCTGTTGAAGGATCTATTGCAGAAGCTTATTTGCAAGAGGAAATATCTTTTTTCTGCTCCCATTATTTTGAATCTGAGTATCCTTCAAAACACAACCGAATGGGACGGAATGAGAGGAATATTGATGAAATCGACCATCAATTATCTGTTTTCAACCAGTCTGAGCTTGGTTTTGGTGGAGTTTCTGAACGCTGGCTTTCAGATGATGAACATCATAGAGCTCATACGTATGTTCTGCTCAACTGTGAAGAGATGACATCAGTTGTACTGTAAGTGTTTATATCACTTATTCTATCATTTATGTTACAGTAAATAACTTTGGTTTTTATAGGTTGTATGATAATCATATCAAGAAACAAATTCCACAAATTACAGCAGGTGCTCTCGAAGAACGGCGACTGAAAAATTTCTCTCAGTGGTTTCAAAAACTGGTAACATAAATTCTTTATCATTTAGCAACTCATTCAATGTATAGTTTACTATATTGATAATTATTTCACAAATCTTCAGGTGTCTCGACATGCTGATAAAATTGACAAACGGCTCTGTGTATTGAGTAACCCACCTTCCAAACTTGTTAAAACTTATAATGCATATGTGGTGAATGGATTTCGATTCCACACGCATGCATATGGGGAATCGAAAAAAACAATGAACAGTGGAGTTAGCTTGAGAGGATCTCATCATCGAGAAAATGAAGTTGACTTTTATGGCATACTTGATGAAATCATTGAACTCTGTTATCTTGGACAACATTACATAACCATGTTCAAATGTCGGTGGTTGGATACAGAGAGAGGCGTGTGTGTTCATCTGACTCATGGAATCATCGATATTAAATGTAAAAGTGTTCTCGCAGTAAATGAACCATTCTTATTGGCTCAACAGGCATATCAAGTTTATTATGCAAAGTACTGTGCAACATCAAGAGACTTGACTGATTGGTGGAGTGTAATAAAAATCAAAATTCGAGACAATCAGTTTAGTCAAAGTGAATGTGCTTTCACTGATGTGCAAAGAATTGAAGTTTTTCAAGAGAGTACTCAAAATCAATCTTTTTTACAAAGAGATATGAGTATCGATGACGACACCCCACATTTAAGAGTCGGTGATGACGATGATGTTAATGATGTCACACATGAATTTGAAATGGTAAGAGATGAAGCAACTGCAACTCGAATGGATATCGATGATGTTGAGGTGGAATATGAAGATGACATTGACATATATGAAGATGATGATGAAGATGAACACTTATAGAATTCCATGGTATTTATATACAATCATAATATGTATATATATGTATATATAATAGTAATTATCAATTATTTGCTAATATTAACATTTTCTGTTTCAGATGGACGAGGCCACATTTCGTGAGTTGGCGGAGGCTGACCTGCCTTTCGATGCGGATGAGTTGCTGGAAGATGACCCTCAGCCTGCAGGCGCTCCAGGGAGTACGCGGAGGGGGCGCGGTCTTGCACGATTGATGATTCCTGACCCCGTCCCCGAGCGACGTCCACGTCTTGGGTTTGATCCGCGCACCCGGAGGTGTGATAACCTGTGTAATAACCTGTGAATTTGACTAAGATTTCATTAATCTATTCACATAATAAATGTTTATTATTTTTTCAGTTTTTCGCATATAGCAGTCGGACAGGGCAGCGCTATTTTGCGCAACTATTTCTCTCAGCCGTGGACCACATGGGAGCAGATTCCCATTGATGTGCAGCAGGCCATGTTCGGCCATTGGTTGGTACGTACGTAAATAAATAATTTTTATTTTGAAAATTATTTCATTTCTAACTTGATATTTTGATTTATTTGTAGGGTTTATGGTATCCGATCGAGGATACCATGCGTGACGCCATCCACGAGGCATGGGAGGTGGCCATGCGTGATCGCCTTCGTCAGTTTTTGCACAATTTAAGAAAAGCTGCGATGAAGAAAGCAGGAGTGTCAGATTTTGAGGAGTCATGTAGAGCACACCGACCAGAGTACATTTCATCCCATGTATGGGATGGATTATGTGCGCACTGGTTGAGTGGTGCCTTTCAGAGGAGATCATCGGTGGGGAGGCAGAATCGGGGGAGGCAGGAGGTGACTCATCGAGCTGGGAGTCGTTCTTTCAGTACTCATAGACAGCATCTGGTACGTACATTATTTATAAATATTTTATATAACTATAAATATTAACAGTTTATTTTTTATTCTTATAGGCTGTCGAGCACCCCGATATTACAGAGTACGACGTATATCGGAGGATGTATAGTGATCCTGCTACTGGGGAGCTCAGAGGTGATCGTCAGCATCACATCGTGGTCAGTATTATTTGTTTTCAAGTTTAAAAATTAACTGCATATAATATATTCACAATTTTAATTTTAAATTGCAACTATAGGAGTCATATGAGGCCGCAGCGGCACAGGCCCGACCTGAGAGTCAGGCCGAGTCATCAGATCAGACCACTGCCCGTCAGTTTGATGAGGCGGCATGGATGCAGGCCACCCAGTATGCCTTCGAGAAGGGTCGGGTAGTTGGTATCGGCTCTCGACTGACTCCCGGAGATTATTATGGCAGTGCTGCGATGTCGGCGTCCAGCTCGAGGGGAGCTCGTACATCTTCTTCTACACAGTATGAGGAGCAGTTGCGATCTCAGACTGCACAGATAGAGAGTCTCCGACAGGAGCAGGAGCAGATACGTCAGCAGCATGAGGAGGAGCGTCGACGCCAGCAGCAGCTGTACGAGGAGCAGACGAGTCGGTGGCAGCAGCAGCATCAGGAGCAGATGGAGTACATGCGCCGACTCACTCATGCTTTAGGGATGGAGTTTCCTCCACCACCATCTGCAGATCCCCCACCTCCCCCCCTCCTACAGATTAGAGTTTGTATTTCTGTTATAAAATTTGTGAAATCAAAATATTTTTTTTTTCTATTCGTAGTTTCTGTCTCATTATAAAATATTAATAATATTATATTTTTAAATAACAATATTAATATGAATAATAATAATATTTATATTTTATAATATTAAATTTTATATATATATTAAAATTTTATATATATATTAAAATTTTATATATATATTAAAATTTTATATATATATTAAAATTTTATAATATTATAATTTAATTATTTTTTTGTAATACTTGAATTATTTTAATATTTGAATGTAAAATAATTCTATTATTTTTATATTAATTAAAATAACTTATTATTATTTTTTTTATTTATGAATTATAATTATAATATTATTATATTAATTAAATTATTTATTAATATTCTATTATTTTTATTTTTGAATTATAATTCTACTATTATTATAGTAATTAAAATAATTTATTATTTTCATTTGTAAATTATAATTCTATTATTATATTAATTAAAATAATTTAATAATAATTTATTTTTTTTATTTTTTTTATAGTATTTGCGACGGGATACTATGCCCGTCGCAAATACTAGTATTATTAATAATTTTTTATTTTTTTTTAAAAAAGAGTAATTGCGACGGGTCCCGTCGCAATTACTATGAATAGTATTTGCGACGGGTCCCGGTTCCCGTCGCAAATACTAGTATTATTAATTTTTTTATCTTTAAAAAAAACGTTATTGCGACGGTCCCGTCGCAAAAACAATTTGTGACGGGTACCGTCGCAAAAGGTATTTGCGACGGGCCCATCGCAATAACTATTTAAAAAGTTTTTCACAAAAAATACGAAATACTATTTGCGACGGGGAGAATGCCCGTCGCAAAAAAAGGCTTTAGCGACGGTACCGTCGCAAATAAGTTTAGTTGCGACGGCGTTTTCCGCAACGGGCTATTTGCGACGGGATCCCGTCGCAAATAGCCCTTCGCAAATACCTGTTTTTCCAGTAGTGATATATTAATATCGGTCAAATTATGTATAAAATTGTTTTCAATAAGATCGGACTCGACTGCTTCTTCCTCTCACAAGAGATGCCCTGGTCGTGGCATTTCATCATGGAATTCCAACACATCCATTGATGTTTCATTTGATGAGAGATTTCATCCTATGGGACAGACTGCCCTTACATTTTTCTGTTAGCCGGGTCATATCATACACGACCCAAATCAATTTCTATTGACCACATGTGACTAGGCTTTAATCCCTCAGTATACATTAGATTGGATTTGTATCGAAGTTCATGTATGAAGACTATTTTAGATTTTTTCCTATATTTAAAATATATTAACATGTATGAATTATTCTCTTAAATAAAATAATCTAAAATAATTCACATATGTGTTTCATTCGGTGTGCTTGGGAAATTTTTTAATATGTATAATTATTTTAAAGGTAAAATCAAGAGGGAGCACTGGGTACCAAACATGGATGCACCAAACATTCTAGAAAATTCCTGAGATGTGTTCTCTCATATCAGTGGCGCAACAAAGTTTCATATTGTTCTACTAATTCAATTTCAGTTAGTATATTTATTTTGGTATATATATTTTCAAGATTGTGTGACATTATATTTGTTTGAAATTTGAATTTATTGAATGTAGGATGTCTTAACACTCTATTCTGAGAATCGATCGTTGTAGGGACCACCTCAGAGGCTCAAGACACATCACCTGTCTCTGATCTGACATGATGTATTTTTTATTCATTTTTTAATTTATTATTTAATATGATTTTTTGTTGTATTTTGATATTTTATTGGTATATAGTAATGGGAGCAAGGTGCACCAACTAATAAAATGTCTGTGTGGATGAGAACATGTGATCAAAATGATCCAAAGGATGTAGCTCATATAGTATGTGATTCTACTCATTACCAATACTTACATGCATATGAATATAATCATATATATGTATATATATTTAAATATCACAGAATATAACTTTGATTCTGAGTAAGAACAACTGCCAAAGGACCAACGATAACTTCCCATGCGAAGGGATGAGATATTCCATCGCATTATTAGTCGTGACAGGCATGGATATAGTTTGACCTCTGTAAAAGGGATTACTAATTATTTAGTATCACCTGTTAAGGTTTTCAAGCCTTCTATTGCTCACATGACACTACATTTGTTTGATTTAGATTAATGGTTGCACACTTTTGAGGAGTTAATGGCACAATTGATCACTCAGGTTAGAAAACTACGAGAATATGGGCATCTGGGTGATAGTGCATGGGAACATACGACATATGTTTATACTGAATTTATTTATTTTCTTTATTTTATTTTTGTTAATAATATATTTATAATTTGTATTTTTTGTAGGCCCCTCAAACACTGGAAATAGGTAGATGGCATGACCACACATGACACATCATATTCACGAGGTGTGTTTCTTTTATATTTATTATTGAATTAATATTATATATTGATTTAGACATTAAATGTTGAATTATTTTGAGCATATAACTATTAATATTTTTTAAAAATCCATATTTTTTAATTTTATGTTTTTATCTGTAATTGGATACTTTCGTGTGGTAGATAATTTCGTAGAATCACCATTGGTGGATAAGAATTTGGATAGGTGGCCCAATGGCCCAATGGCCTTTTGTCCTAAGGGCCGAATGGCCTACTAAATCTCATAGAAAATTAAAATGGCTTGAACTTATCCTACATATGATTTCTCTAATATTGCAATTATTAGAGTTTATATTTGTCTTGGTCTTGTGAAAACCCTACTAGAGCTACCTCCATTACATTATTATAAAAATGATATTTATAACGAATACATGTATGAATGGTTCTATTTCATTTATTTTCACCAATGATTTTATTTTTCTTTACTTGAATTTATAATGATTTATTGTTTGTATGTTCTCCTGCCACTTCACTTACTACCAATCACGTTATGGTAGACCCCATCAATGTTTTTTATAAATTTATTTTTGGTGGTTTTTGGATGGTGTTGGTGGACACATTCAGTATATATTGTGGAACACTGTTGGCCTAGTTCACCACTATGATTTCTAGTTGTCTCAGTGTTGGCATGTGATGTGTTTTGGTGTCCATCCTCTTATGGATTTTTCCTTGTAAATATTATTTGATTGGATGGTGAGGGATTCCTCATGATCCATGTTATTTCTTAGTTTTGGTCTAGTAATACACATTTAATGGGTTTATTCTAAAAACATTGTGTTGAACTAGTGAGGTGATTGAAATAATATTTTATTTCCTGTCGGTTTGTTGTTCCCAATGGATATGTCCAGCTTCATGCCAAACCAGTGGTATGGGATGGATATTTTGACTAGATTTATAGTTTTTTGTTAGTTAGATAGTTTTATAGTGTTTTATTGTTGTATCAGTCATTGTTGATGGTTGAAGGGTGATACATCATTCCCAATTCTATTTGGTGAAGGTCATCCCACAAAAATGGTGTCATAATGGTCATTTATGGTGGTCTGTGGTAAACATATTTAGTGTGATTTTCTAGTCATATAAATTTTCTTTCTATAAGGATGGTGTTTTCTGTGGAGATATCACATGGGGATTCATTTCACATTCTGTATCATCATTCAGGAGTGGGATTTTAGTGGGCTGTCTGAGGTGAGTTAGGGGTTGTTTGTGGAACGTTCCTTTGGGGATGGGGGGGGGGGGGCTGTCTGAAGTGAGTGGGGTGTGTCTGGGGTGAGTGTAGGGGTGCTGTTGGGGGGGGGGGGGGCACATGGTTGGGGGATCTCTGGATGTGGGGGGATAGGGGGATGTGTGGGGTGTTGATGGTGGTGGGGGTTGTTCATGGTGGGGGTTGTCTAGGGGGAGTTGGGGTTGTACAAGGGAGGGGGTCGGGGGGGGGTCCCGAAGGAGTTTGGGGGGGTTCAAATAGTGGGGGATGACATGGGTGAGTGGGGGTGTCTAGGGTGATTGGGTGGGTGCTATTCGGGGGGGGGGGGGTGCTATCTAGTGGTGGGGGATTGGGAAGGGGGGGTTCTATTCAGGGTCGGGGCAGTCCGGGTGGAGTGGGGTGTATTCGGGGGAGGGGGGCTATCACGGGGGAGTTTTCTAGGGGGTGTCTGAGGGTGGGGGATGTTTGGGGTAAGTGGGGGGCTGTCTGGAGGTGAGGGGAATTCTGTAGGTAGGGGTGGGGGATGGGGGTGTAAACGGTGTGGTGGGGGGCTATGAAGTGTGGGGGATATTTGGGTGGGGGGGAGTGGAGAAAATCTAGGGGTGGGGGATGTCTTGGGGGAGTTTTTTTGGGGGGGTGATGTGTGGTGGGTGAATTGTTCACGGGGGGGGGGGGGGGGTTGTTCGGGGGGGGGGGGGGGGGGGGGGGTTGTCCGGGTTGAGTGGGGTGGGGGTTGTTCGGGGAAGAGTGAAGGATGTCCGGGGGTGGAGGACGTACCTAGGGGTGTTATTTGTGGGGGTGGGTTGTTCGGGGTTGGGGGTGTCTTAGGTGAGTGGGGAGGGGGGGTACTGTTCAGGGGGTGTCCGGAGGTGGGGGTTGTCCGGAGGAGGAAGATTGGGGTGCTATAGGGGGTGTGTGTTGGGGTGTTTAGAGTGGGGGTTGTCCGGGGGGTGTGGGGGAAGTCCATTGGTGTGGGGGGGGGGGGGGTTATGTCGAAACACATTATTCTCCTTCATTATCATACTTTACACTACGTCCTGACCCAGAATATAAGCCTCCCTAACATTCTTCTAGCATCATGTTGAACTACACGACCTCCCGTATAATGCATTGAATAGATCTATACCAATGGAAGAGTAATATCAATTATTTAAAGAAAAATTTACGAAGGGAAATTGTCACACCCGAGACCCACTAATGTCTAGAACACATGTCCATAACATGTTCTCCAACATCTGGACAGTCCACACTCTCAGTCCATCTAATTGAAGGTGGAAAGCAGTGTTGAGGCATAAATTAGTTCCAAAGGCATCTTGTAATCCCCTTCAAGATCGTGACATAGAACATGTAGCCTAATAATATTTAATGTAACTTGTAACTCCATGAAGCTGCACCACCTAATCCCCATGCCTCTATGCTAAGGCATCCACTATATTCGACTAATTGATCTCAAAGAAATGAGAAAATATCATCAACTGATCCCCTACTTCAAAAATAGAATCACATCCTCCCAAAGTCCTAGGAAATTATATGAAGAATAATAATATTATTTCATCCCATATAAAATTTGGAATGTCTAAGGGTAAAAACAGACCACCAGGAACATGGTGCTCATCCTTTACATATGGACACAGTATGCACCTTTATATAAACTCTACCACACCCCCATTCACCCCAATCCATCAAAATAATTCCATCAAGGATCAATAAATGTTATAAACACCTTGATTCCCTGATAGGGGTGAGCTATTAAACTCACAAAGAACTCCCTCACACACTTCCACTAGTGTAAAATCATCCCAATGAACAACATCTGATACTAACTACCCTTTGACCATCCCGTAAGACAATCACCCAAGACAGCATGGTCATACATCACTTCAGTTTCTGAGTCTCCTCATGTTGACTCCTCCAACTTCCATAAAATGGAATATTGCACTGTCATCTAAAATAGAGAGGCTCTTCTTCCACCCACTCTCACATTTAGACACAAAGTGGCCAGCACCATAATATCTGTAGAAGCATTTGTGGATTCCCGATCTACCACCTCCAGTGAATTCCTTCGTAAGGCATCAGCCACCATCTTCCAATTTCTGGAGGAGTAAGCTATCTCTAAGTCATACACCTATATAAACTCAATCCACCTTCATTTTCATAAGGTTAGGTCTTGCAGGGAGAAGATATATCTCAAGATATTTTGATCTATGAAGACAACCAAGTTCTCATCAATGTGGTAATGTTTCCCCAAAATCATCACGACTGTTACTGATACAATATCCAAATCATGGGTGAAATTGTTATATTCATGTGTAAATAACTTCCTAGACCCATAAGAGATCACTCCCCACTACTCCATTAAAATAAATTCAAAGAATAGACTAGAAGAATCATAGAACACCTTTAACATCACCCCGTCCTCTGGAAACCTAACCACTAGAGCACTTACCAGTAACCCCTTTAGGTAGCTAAAAGTATCTTGACACTGCTAACTCTATAAGAAATATGGGTCTAATCCAGTCAATGTTTTAAACAGATCTGAAACATGAGAGAATTTGGGATTCAACCTTCGGTAATAGTCTACTAGAACTAGGATATTCCAATCCTTTCCCACATTCGTGGGTTCTTCCCAATTAACAACCAACTCAACCTTTGAGGATTCCACTATTATCCATTGCTGAGACACCAAATGTAAAAGTAAGTGAAAATCTTATGTCCTGAAATTTCACATGCCCAACATCCCATAAATCTGGTTGTGCCGAAGAAACTCTATGACTGCCTTGAGGTGATCAATATGGTTCACCACTGACATTGAGTAAATTAGCATAGAGTCGATGAACACGATGAAGAACCAGTCCTAAAACATACAGAAGATAGATATCATGATCCTCATGAATATATCTAGTTTTTTTAAAGTTTGGGGCCGAAGCCTCAATTTATTATTTGAAAGCAACGGCCTCTTTAGACTAGGTAGAGGGAGACCCATTACATAGCCCGAAGGCCCAAGGCCAAGTGTCCTGAATACAAGGCATGAAAGCCCATTTTTTGGGCCCAAAGGACCCCTCGGTGAACAGTGCTGCTACAGTACACACACTGCTTCAGTACCTACTACAGTACCGCCACTGCAACAGTATCTGCTCCAGTCCCTCCACCGCTACAGTGCTTCCGCTGAAACAGTACCTGCTACAGTAATGCTACAGCCTGATACAGTACCTAGGAAATTCACCCCTTCCCGGATTTGATCCTGGGACTTTTGGATGCCAAGCAGGAGCCTGTACCTCAAGGGTACAGGCTCGTTGGCACATGGATATATCTAGTGAATTCATAACAATTAATGGAATGACCATGAACTCGAAGTGCCCATATATGAAACTGAATGCAGTCTTCGGTATGTCACCCTACTTCAACCTCAATCAGTGACATCCAGACCGCAGATTCATCATGGAGTACCAACTTTCAACTCTTAACCTGATGAAAAGATGGTCTATTCTGGGTAGAGGGTAACATTTCTTGACTGATACCTAGTTTTGTCTCTAGTAGTCTATGAACTGCCTCAGGAAAAAGTCATCCTTCTTCATGAACATGACTGGAGCACCCCACTACAACATGCCCACCTGGATAAGACACCTTTTCATCTAGTCAAGTCCCTAAATCTATAACTCCTGCAACATATATAGTTCCATCCAATAGGGATCCATAAAAATCAGGCAGGAACCTGCTTTCAAGTCTATTCTAAACTCAACATCATGTCAAGGGGGTAGAGTCACAACCTATTTGGGGAAAATATCATGGAAATCTACAAAAACTCTTGGAATCTCCACAATCTCAATATATGTCCATCCCTCTTACATCTTTTAAAACACAAAATGAAGAGTCCCTACATGCCAACTGACATCCTAAAGACTATTCTCACCCAAAAAAGAAACATTTCAGGCCATCCATATCGAATAATATTAAACTCTTCTAGAATAAGTCGATAACAGAATTCATAGAGAACAAAAAATCAACTTCGAGGATGACATCATACATAATCATCATTAGAGGTAGAATATACCCCTGGACTGTTGCGGCCCCAATATCAATATACTTCCCTGATAAACATAAAATAGAATGGTTTAACCTCCAACTGGAAGGCTCAACACCAAGGGATCAAAATGACTCTCTATGTCTATTCACGAGGTATGTGCTAGACTGGGAGAAACAAAGGAGATTGAATATCCTGAATAAAAAAACATGCAAGATTACTAAATAGATTGATCATACCTCTAAAAACATCTAGATCCTCTGGAATTTCAGCATTGGTAGTGTGCAACTACCCACACCCTGCTTCTCTAACCCTCTGATGTCTACCAACTCCCTGACCATGCCTTGGACAAGGTCCATAAGGTGAAACCTGATTCCATCCTCTTCCAGCACCGTATACCTTTGGTGGAATAGGATCCCACTTCCCTTACTGCTGGAATGGTCTATCTATAAACTGTTTTTGTTGAGGTGTGCATTGAAGCTTACCGCCCCCACCATACCGAGGTCAAACTAGGAACTAGCTCTAATGGTTTTCATGGATGCCATAGACAAATCACCTCGTTCATGGTCTCATGGGGAAAGGGCAAGGACTATGATATTAGAACTAGAACTATTGAGGACTACTTCCCGTTGGACGAAACCTAGAAGGCCCTGCTGCCAGTGACCGAATACTGACTGGATTACCCATCGACGAACTCAGTTGGCTCCCCTATCGTGGTATACATCCCTATGAGTGTATCTTATCCAGTACTTCATCCATCATCTGAACTTCTATGTATGTTAGTAGGTTAAAGAGAGAGACAACCTTCAAAATAGAATGTCAGAGTTCCACAACCAAGCATCTCACCCAAAACTCCTCATCCAGGATGAGATCTATAGAAAAATCATAATAGATCCTTGAAGTTTACCCTAGTTCCCTCACTAACATACTCCCCTACATGAGGTAGAGCATCTCCTACATCTAATTGTCCACCATCGTCTAGGAAAGAAACTATACCTGAATCTCCTTATAAAATTCTTCCCATGAGACATCAATATTATTCCTATCCATGAGGCGAATCACCCAACAATTATACATTACTCTTGACATATGGCTCATAGACTGAGGAACCTGGTACTCCCACAGAGCACAGATCATGTTAAATGTTACTTTCATCTCCCCTAGTTAACCCTCCATCTCTATGTCTGAAATGATTCATTCGTACTTCTGTAGGGTCAGCCACTAGAAAGCATGAAGGGAATTTTTCCACAATCAATCTTCCTTCTCTTAACTAGCCCTCTTCTAATCAACCTAGTAATCATGTTGGGCCTCAACTACTCATACCACATGTGGGCGATGTTCGGGTCCAGAGCTACAATTGTATGGAATGTATTCCTAAGCCCATGTAGTTTGGAATTTTCATTTTGCATTTATTTTAACCCTTTATTTAAATTTAAATCCAAAAACACCAAAGACACAAAATAACACATGTAATTGTTAAGAATGTACCTTTCTTAGGGTCTCTACTTGGTAACCAACATAGATTTATTTGGTCGTTCAGTATGGCCATAGACCTTGCATCTGGTCAGAGGGAGCCCTAAAATCTCATGTCTTAGATGGTCTTCCCTAGACTACATCACTAAACAAGATATCATAATACTATTCCACACCATCCCTTGAAATACTCACTATTCCTATCACCAAACTCCATACTATATCTCATATATTGCCTCTAATCTAATTTAGTCATGACCCAACTTTTTCATAATGAGGGAATGGATAGAAAAGTTACACTCCCTTCCTTCATTAAGGTGATAGAGATATAATGACCCCCCGAGTCCCACCTTCTAGAGGCCATGGATTGGAGACTAGCACCAAGGGTATGAAATCACACAAAAAATGCAAGGCATTAAAAATGTTAATTAAAAATGGATAAAGATATAATATGGTTAAAATTGCAAACAACGCAAAACCATTATATGGGGGAAACCAAAATCCAACCCATGCATTATTTAAACATAAACATCCACAACGGTACAACAAAACTCCAAAGAATGGGACAAAATTAAATAACATTGTTTCTACACATCAACCATCCCATGTCCCAAGATTGAAATGTCCAAAATGGTCCTCAATATCTTCTTAAAATCCTGAAAACAATTCCGAAAATAATAGGTGAGTATACAAGTGTTCCGAGTAGAAAAACTAAACCCTCCGGTGAAAAAGTGGGGGAAATATACTAATGCACATTTGAGAATATAGTATAACCTAAAAGCACAATCCAAGGAGTACTAACCATCCCATCCTCACTAAGGAACACTAACCAATATATTGCTAGTCACGTAAATTAGTAGTATATGAACAATAACATTTGGGTACCCTGCACCAATTTCACAGTAGATTGATACTCCTTCCTAATGGCTAACGTCTTGATGCTAATACTCATGAAAAAATTAGTCCAAGTAACCCAAATTTCCCACACACACCTGGGCCTCAAACCACACACAAATTCCACCCGCAAACACATGAGTCACAACCACCCCAAACATCTCACCAGTATAAACATGGTCCACAACAACCACGCCTCTAAAACAAAGACACCAAGGCCTTATCCTTAAGACACAAGGGAAAACAATCAAGGACCGTAAAAATTGGGGAGCCACATTCACAACAAAACCACACGAATGTCCTTGGACAATGGTAAACCTCAACCCATTACTTCCTTCCCAAACACGTTCGACCAATAACAACCCAGAAGAGGGTGTGAGGAAGAAACTCAGCAACCAGTCACCTATCCTCCCTCCAGGATGTTGGAAAAGACACCCTCCCCCATGAAATTGGGGTTCTCATTTTAGGGGGATCAACATGGCTGGAGTGCGTATAGAAATAACTAGGAACTAAAATTTATAAATATTGGTATCAAACATTCATCCCATCCTACGGGTTTCAATCAATCAAGTAGACCACATAAAACGAAATTTGATGTTACCCTTATATTAACAACCACACAAACAACAACAAAAGAACAAGTCAAACCACTTTCCATTTGACCACTTTCCATTCATTGATAAAGGGATTCACATTTATTTATTTTCACATTGCATAGGGATCCTCCAACTATATCCATACCCAACACAAACTGCTAAACCAAGCCATGGTCCCACTACAAAAACAACATATAATAACATAAGATCCCCACTTCACAATAATATTCGATGACAATAATATAAACCAATTGTATTCTCAATACCTATATGTTCATCCATTTCACAATCAATCAGTCTCTCAACCTATGATTCCCTCACACCTCTTGTACAACTCTATACACAATGCCCACAACAAAAAAACACCGAACAGTGGTGCCGCTGCAAAAACATGCCATCCCCAAACACAATTTCATTCTCTCTATCTACTTACCATAAAAGTACCAAGGTTACCGACAAAAACTTCACACAACATTCATAATGTAAAAAAAATAACATGAAATAGCACACATTCACACCATTAGTCCAAGAAAAATCATATTTACAAATATGTGTTATTTAATTCCACGTTAAATAATAGGTGTGACCAAAGAATAGGTTTTATCCTGAGGAATCCATTAATTTAACCATGCATATGTGATTAGGTAGAGTTTCTGTCACATCATTTTATCAAATAATGACAAAAAAATTATGAACACTACATGTTTTCATGAAAAGACCATCTATCAACATTATTTTTAGAAGGGTTTACGGACCATACTATTAAAAATAAGGTTCATGGAGAAAAATTAAAATATATTATGCATCATCATCAATTCCCTTCTGTTATTTCACTGACCAATGTTTTCTTTTGATAATCATATTACCTTCATGTCATTTATTACTTGTTATAGAGAAGGATTAAATTATTTATCATATAGAAACATTACCTCCCCAAACCAACATGATACACAAATAGAGGCATAAGAATCCCTACCTATGACAACATGTGACCAAAACGCCTATTTTCACAAAAACAGAGGGTTACACGAGAATAGGAAAACTCCATGGGAAAACTCTATGGAAATATCGATCGATGGATACTACACAACACACAATTCTATGAGAAGGTAGGGTTCTAGACACACCAATATGGAATATAAACCCACTGGGAAGGGAAGATCCTAGATTTCAAGAGCTAGATCCTATATTAAAGGAATAATGGTTTCCAATGTCATTAACATGAGATAATGGTCATGATCACATGGATTGGATATCCCAATGTCCCTAGAGCTTTACAATATTAATTTTATGCTTAAAATACATTGGAAACCCCTTAAAATAACAAAATATTGCATTAAACTATGTTTACATAAAATATAAGAGGCCAAAACTGAAAAAACTAGGAGAAATACGGAAAAAATAGAAATTTGGAAAAGGTTGAGATACAATTTGTCCGGAAACCATTTTAGGATTCACTCTTTCGGTGTAATTCCATTTTTGTGTGCCACTATTTAGGTCTTCCAATGTTTTGGTGTGGCACCATTTCAGTGTGCCTCTGTTACTGTTCCTCTATCATGGTGCCATCACCTTGCTATGCCACTATCATGGTACCACTGTTTTGGTGAATCTTGATTTTTGGAAAACTCCTGAAACAATCCAATGTTTCTCAAATAACACTAGTGGCACTTTTTTTTCACTAATATTCACTAGTGGAAATCTGGTTCATTACATTAAACATCATTACAAATACATTAAATTGTAATGTTGCTAAAATATAATGTGTTTTATGCTGATAATACAATCATTAAATAGATTTTAGTTAGGACATGGTAAAATTTTAAACCTTATCTTTATTAGTAAAAATTAGTTGACCTATTTTAGTTTTATGATTGTTAATAATGATTTAAATATCAAAAGGGTGATATTTTTATTTTTAAGGTGTAAATTGAATCCTAAATGGACACTTTACGATATTTTATAACATTTTTTAACTCCTTTTCCTTAATTAGTATTTTTAGTATCATTTAAATAATTTTATAAAATAATATTTTCATAAAATATCATTATGGTCAATTTTTATACTATTCATTACATTGACATTACGAAATTTTATCCAGAAAGATAACTTTGATCCAATTAATTTAAAACACCAAAAATATTTTATATTTACTTATAAAAATAATGGAGTGCATTAATTGAGTCAGACCATATTTATTATAATATGTATAATATTATTTAATTTATTGTTTCATTAATTAAATTATTACTGCATCATGACATTGTCACTATTTATGAAAATTATTTATTTTTTAAAATTTAAAAATAAATTTACATGATCTATAAAAACCTTTTATATTTCATAATGGTGTATATAATAGATAATATCAATTTTCTTACCCCCCATATAATAAAATAATATTCTTATTAAAAGTAATAATGTGAAATTTTGTCACACCCTTTAATCTTGATTATATATAATACAATTTCATGGAGATGGGTCCATTAAATTATTCAATTTTGAACATTATTTTTTAAGGGTAAAATTAACATCAATCAACATTTTTTTTCAAGTGATATGGTTGTTTTAAAATATTATTAATATTATTTTTTCCCTTAATTACCATATTTACCCTTAACTATGTTAACAAAAATTACAACAATTTTTATTCGTATATTCTGAAAATAAAATTTAACTAATTACAAGATTTTATAGTTATGAATAAAAAAATTAATTTTTTTTTAAATTCATTTCCCAGTTTTTTTTAAATTAAAAAAATCAATCCCTTATAAAAAACAAAACGGCGAGTTTTGAACTGAAAACATTCAACAATTGAAATGGTTTTTGATCCAAATTCAATGTAAAATAGATTCCAATGTCCTAGATTTTATAAAATGATAAAAATTTGTCTATTTATACTATAAACCAATCAAAATTATAGCATGACACTAAAATTTATTTTGTTGAAAAAACTATTATCAATTAAAATTGATTATATTTTACTATTCATGAAAACATGAAACGTACATGAAATATAACATAAGAAAACAAATTAAAATATTTTATCATTATTTCAAATAAAAAATATATTTTTTAATAATAATTTACATATATTTTCTAAAAAAATATTTAGAATAGGTTCCTTATCAAGAAGGCCTAAAAACTATCGTTAATGAATAATAAATATTCTATTATAGAATTTTGATTTGTTCTTATAATAGGTATTGAAAAACAAAATATGAATATGAATAATTATATTTAATATGATTTATATTTATATTTCCTTAATATAATATAATAATACTTATTTTTTATGTATAAAATAGTGCCTTTCATTGTTTTTTCAGTTAAAATTTCCATTTAGTTTATATTTTTTTACATTCATTATTAATTAATTTTTCAAAAATGTATATATTCTTGAGTAAAATATAATTACATAAATCAGTTAATCATATTCATACCCACCATTATTATTGATATGTTTTGATTTTCTTGTTTAAATAAATGTAATAATAAAATCTTCATGTATAGAAACTAAGTGTTGCATGTAAATAATGATAAGATGGTATTGCATGTAGTGCATAGTTAACATAGTGTGTCTTATAACACAGTGTCTCAATAGAATTAATTTTATTTAAATAAAAATATACCATAAAATATTATTTTGTAACAATAATTTCATAATAATTATTATTAATTTCAATAAATATTTTAAAATATAGTTTTAATTGTGAAAAAATTTTGTACATGTTTATCCAATAATCCAAATGTATTTAATCATTTTTTCAACATGGAAATTTTATTGGAAAATGATCAATAAAAAAACATCTCATATAAAATTATTCTCCAAAATACATATATGGGATTTCTATTCAATAGATAATAATATAAATTATTTTCTTTATAATAATATTGTGTCAAAAAAGGAGATAACAATGACCATATTAACAATTCACAAATAAAATATAATGTTAAATTAATTTCCAGATTCTATAAAGGATATTCAATGAAAGATATATCTTTTATATATCAATGTGAATGTTTTAGAAATAATTTAATTAATAAATTGCAGAAATCAATATTAAATTAGAATAGTTTGAAAATATACACTCTTTTGGTTCATTACAACTTTCATAATAACATTACAAAACCATGACATGTAAACCAACTTATAAAACACACACATTTTTTTAAAGTAGTCATATTTCCTCTAGCCTAATTATATATAATAAATAATTATTTCATAGGATAAACCAATTTTTATTATATTATATGAATGTGAGAAATTAATTAACCCCAAAACATATTTCGGAAAACATGATGAAGGAATGATAGGTATTCTAGATATTGATTAATCCATTAATTTAAAATTTTATATGTATAATTGTAATATTTGACCAAGATATATGAAATATGAAATAAATATATTATATTTTCTTGATATTAAATTCATTTAACCTCCGTATATTTATTAATTAGTTTTTTATGGAGTTTGGGAAATTAAAATTCAATTTATTATATTTTTTATGAATTTATTTTAATTTATTTAATTTTTAATTTAATAGAATTTTTTAAATCATAGAATGAAAAAAATATTTCTATTGATTAATCTATATGATAATTTTTGTGAAATTGAATTACATATTAGATTAAGTAGTGTTGTCTGACTATAGTGTATTCCAAAAAAGGAAAGTAATTCCATATGATTTTTGAATATGATAAGGGACCTCATATGTGAGAATTTTTTTAATGGAGTTAAATAAAAACATCATTAAAAGATCTCAAGGAATAATATGGACTATTGGTATATTGAGGAAGAATGGAAAAGAAATAATTAAAGAGTAAAATCTATGAACGTGTTAGCCCATATATAATAATGGTGGTTCATGATGCATACTATCATCTATTGATGGGTCAAATATGTAAAAATAACAAATTTTTAAGTGATATGAAATATCCTTTCGATGGTATTGGAATATTTTTTCTTTTATAAAAAATATAAGTGTAGAATCCATAATAAATTATAAAATAATACATTTTGGTTATTTATTACATTAGAGTCCTCAATATTGATACATAAGAATAACCCCAAGACCTATTAGCCACTTGTAGTATGAATTTTTTTAAAAAAAAAATCATGATTATAGTATCATTGTGAAACATAATATATTTTTTTATTCATGATATTTCAGAGTAGAAACATAATATTTTCCACTTGATACATTAGATATTTTATATTTCTACTAAGATGAGGTGTCGATCTCCCTATGATACAATCAATAATTGAACTGATAAGTGATTTTTCTTCTCATTTTGTTGGGAATGAAGCATTGTTGATACATAATATCCAATGAGGGATATGTGAGGTGTATTACGTATGATATATTTCACCAAAATCTCTCATAGAACATTTTATATTAATATGTAAATAATACTTTTCCTTTTACCACTGATAATATATAACATAAAATAAATCAATCGTAGATACTTCCAATGTTTCATGACTATTAAAATATTTCTCTATCTTTTCTCGACAACATTAAATATTCTATGTGAGATGAAGGTAAAAATATTGTTAATAATACTTAAAGGGATGTAAAATTATAAGATACAAATTTGTAGGAAGTCTGAGATATTGAGGGGAATATTATATATAAAAAAGTGACAATATGATGTTCTATTATTTTAATTATAGAAGTGGGGATGGAACTATTATATGAAGTCAGTGTCTAAGAAAAATGTGGATTTATACATTTAGTTTTATTTTATTCAGTATTGGTATCTTATGGATTTCCATTCCAAACTCATGTCACCTATTGTTTGGAGGGTTAAACCCTTTTACTGATTGCGACAAGATGAATGAGTAAACCATTTTAATTTATGATTCAATAATTTAGAGACTAAAATTTCACTTTTAATGATTGATTTTTTTATTCTAGGTTAGGGTATTATTCTGAAGGCAATTGCATTTAGTTTTCAATTCCTATGAGTTATTTACTTCCATGGTTGATAATCATAACTCTCCATATGCTTTTTTTTCTTATATATGAGGAAATATAACAAGATAAGTGGAAATAATATTGATATTTATGGTTATTAATTGACATAAATGAATTTTATTAGAAATAATTTAAAGTTACATAACCTAATTCGGATTGTCATGAGTATTTTAGGTGTAGTTTATGCTGAAAATGATGTTTTATTATACTAGGAAGAAGAGAACGCCCTAAATAGGTCTGAATGATCTCGGTGGTCTAAAATGATGAATTCCAAAGGCATCCCCTTGGATAAGCATATTACATTCATAGGTAAGTGAGCCAAAAAAAAGTGTAAATCAACAAGATATCCTCCAGTGTACCCCCTCTAGAGAGCGAATCTGCAGAAAAATTCGCTTCCCCTGGGATGTGCTGAACCAAACAGCCTATGGGAATCTTCAAGACGCAGCTATGAACCAGGTAAATCAAGGAACACAATCTGTGAGTGCCCGGGCCAGCACCTCGTAATTAGACTCCAATTTAGAGGAATCCAGTGAGAATTTGCTACACTTCGTCATTCATGTTAGTAGGTCATGAATCTCAGCTCCCAATGAGAATCCCAACTTGTGGTAGCTTCTATATGCTAGTAACACTGATCCCTTACCATAAAGTACTAACCCTCAGCCAAAAATAACACCTTTTTGGAGAGACCCGTCGACATTCTATTTCAGTCCGATCCCTGGAGGCTTCCAGCTAATCCAACATCCATGCAATCTTGGAGAAACCACCGGCCTGTTATGAATGGAGTAGAGATAATGGGATAATTGAACTTTCTTTAATAATTATCCATGCTCCAGGATTAGTATAAGGACCCTGCTTTAAAACATTACTTAATCTTGAATTAAATTGAATAATTCACATTGAGGATCTTTTCAGGTTTAGATTTTTAGAGAATTAGGACATAACTATTACATCTCAAAGATTACAAAGTAGACACATATACTCAGTTTCCATTTTTTCAAAATATAAAAACTCTTGAACAAAAGATTCATGTCAATTTCTTATTTTAGACAGCATGACATTTCCTTGACCCATCCTTGACCGTATTCCACTTTAAGTCATGTGGAAAACATTTCAAAAACATGGGATTAGCATAAAAAGCATATTAAGGATTATAAAAAAGGGAAAGAAAACATCAGTCCATGTATGAAATCATACTTTATGTAGAAAATATAAGCATTTTAACATACCTCATCAAATCATGAATAAATCATAGAAATCATAAGACATAAAGGTAACTAGAGGCATTCATAACATTCTTACGTAGAGAGTAACCCTCTTGGTTAAGTAATACCCATTATAGTATATTCCCTAAATATCTTAGGAGAAACCTTAACGTTTAACTCCTTCACATTACCCAATGCATTGGAGAGCTATATCGGGCTCACCCGCCCTTAGTTTATCACAGTACCACCTGATTTCATAAACCTTACCCAAGAACCACAACACATTCATAACACTTAAAACATGCATAAAAGAAACATAAAATTTCCACATTTCAATAGCAAGAGATCACATCATGATATTATCATAAATAAAAAAAACTAATAAAGTCATTAAAACTCTTTGAGATAAAAATCTCTTTATACTTTGAAAATATTAAAATAAGACATTTAAAAGAGATTTTAGAATCAAATTTTCCCATACCTCTTTGAAACTTTAGAAAGGGGTTTAAAACATTAATGTACCTATAAATAAATCCTTAAAACAATTTCTAAAACATGGACATGGATGATAAATTTTTAAAAGAATAAATCATTAAAACCATTTAAAACAATGTTTTAATAAAAGAGTCCTTTTCTATTTTGATCATTTAAATTATAAGCGACAAGAAAGTAGACCATTTTAAAAACATTTAAATGACATTAGTATAAACATAATATATAAAATTAATGTCAAAGGGTATGTATATACACTTTATAAAAGAATAAAAGTGCATATCATAAATAAATTTCTCAATGAGAAGAAATTGTGATGTAATCCCAATTGAGGATCATGCCATTAGGGCAAGGATAAAGAAATGACATAATTATGTGTGAAAAATATAAATACACTAAATATAAGTGGATACTCAGTGTAAATCAATAATATTTAATCCACACATATTCGTAGCACAACATAATCAGGATGTAGAGGTTTAACCCAAAGAATTGAAATTGGGTTAAGAAGTTTCCTTACAGAAATTCGACAGCCTAACGACGTCACTTTAAAATTCATAAAATGAGTTGATGGAAGAGAAAAGGTTATCTCATTACATGGAAATAATATTTATAGAAATAATTATATAGAAGAACATATCCCAACATAAAAATATGTAAATTAATGGACTTAACAAAAATAACTCTATTAAAAAAGAGGAGGGTGAAAGAATGCCTTACCCATTTGGCTAACTTTAAAAATGTACACCCAATGAAAGAAAAATGAAAAAAATCTGATTTAAATACCCATAAATGAGATTATATTACACAAATAGTATAATAATGGTCATTATATACACCAATTATTGGATATAGTGACATATATATCATGAATCTCACAGAAAAAAATTCAGATAACGTATCCCCTTACGAAAATTCGATAGCCTAACGACACCACTTAAAACATCCAAAAATGGATTGAAGATATAAATTAGGGTCTCTCATCATATGAACATAAAAATTATAGTATTTGGAATATAGAATAACATCCCCCAACATAATAAAGAGGATCTTAAAAGAAGTGACATAATAGAGAGTACTTAAAAAGAAAGAGAGAGGTTGGATCTCTTACCTAAAGTCCGACTTGTCTTGTTCATTCCATTATATTCCTGAATAATAAACATTTTTAGATTTATAATTTCTTAAGTACCTCCTTTAAAGTTTATTATTCAATTCATATCACATATTATAATGTTATAACATTTAGTTAATTATGTGAGTTCTTATCAGATGTTTTTGTCGATGTTTGGTACATGAGTAAAAAATGAACTTGTTTGAAAAGAATTATCCCTGTAGTTATAATTAAATCATCTCCAGAATAGTATTAAAGATTTAAATATCATATATATCCATTAAATATTAATTTTATACTATTCCATAACATTTGGAGATAAAAATAAATGAAATGCACTGTTCATCGAGACGGTAGGTCGTACGTACGCATGAACGCTACTTTCAATTCTTTTTCATATTAATGGAATTAAAAATAATCGAGAGATATATATATTATAATTATAGTATAATATATATTTTATATAGCTCACATAAGTTCATTAATTTCACTCTTTATGCATTCCATGTATCACATGAACGAGTCACATCACTTGAGTGGGCAGTAGTCCACACTTCCCCATATGAAATTATCGCATTTGCACAACATGAAAAGAATAAAAGTATGTTTTAAATATAAAATACAGAAGCATATAAAAAACATAAAAAACATATATATCATATACAAAATATAGTTACATTATAATGGCCACCTATAATGGTGTTAAATGAATATTGAACAATCATCGTTTCGTGAGGCAGTAATTCGCCATCCACAGAAATAGTGTGTTCATTAACATTAGACGGATATGTGTGTAAGTGTGGCTCTATTATTTCATATAAAAACATCCTAGTATATTGAATATACTGGTTTTGTAAAAAAATAAAGTAATTAAAAGAGTTTAGGGGGTTGGATAAGAAAAATAAAACAAAAGAACATAACAGAAGATATTACCTTTAAATCGGGTAACTCCCTTTGGTTTGAACCAAAAGGGTTTCTTGAAGAGCTTTCTGCCTAAGGTGAGGCTTCAATGATGAAGAGAGGGATGTGTAGAGATTAAATGGGCAGGGTTTGGCCGAGACAAAGTCTTGAGACGTGTTGGTATGTTTGTAGAGGTGGTGGGCTTTTATAAAAGGGAGGAGGGGCACTCTTGGAATGTCTTGAAAAGTTACTTTATTATAAAATGAGTTTCAGATTTTAAAGGTCCCAAATTGATATATATCAAGGATAAGGTGATAATGGTTTGAAATATACTCATCCAATAGTTTTTTTCGATGTGTAAGTCTTATAGTCTACATTATCAATCCATTTTATTTAAATCGTTCATTAATGAGGTAATCGCTGCATCATCATTGTGTCATAAATAAATTAATTTATTTAATGTCTAAATTTTTTTAAAAAATACTATTATGTAGGAATTATTTTTAGATTTCCGAATATTATTTATAGTCAGAACTATGACTTATATAATCCCAAGTAAAAATTGTTTTAGTAAAACAATACATGTTTGTGAGATTTTAATTTTTACTTTAAATAAAAATTTATTAATGTTATTTTCCTACCAAAGTGGCTCCATGGGGTCCCCAAGTTGACCCAAGATTTTTATTGGTCGTCCATGACTCATAAAATAAGGTTAGGACCTATTTCATGGTCATTTCAAATTATTATAACATAATCATTACATTTAATTACACTAATTACCTTTAATCGCGATTAATAAAACCTAAAAGTTACTATTCACGAAAATTTTATTTTAATCCCACTGAACCACATTATACATCCTAATGACAACCATGTATGTCATATTTTTAAAATTCATAACAAATAAGTGGTATAGTTTCATTTAAATGAAAAATTAGTTTTTTAACTACCACTTAGTGGTTTCATTATTCATCAAAAAATGATGTTTTTCCGAAAAACACCAAAAATTCACCCTAAGCTATATTTGATATTCCGAATTAAAAAAATGATGTCTATTTTAAAAAATTCAAACCATATAAGTTGCATTAATTAATTTAAGAATTAATTCCCGTTGTTAGAACAAATAGCGTATTTTTATGAAATAATATATTTCAAAATATTGACACTAGTTTAAGTCCAATTTCAATGTGAAATTAATTTCAATGACCACTATTGGATTAAATTGTAAAAATATATTATAATTGGAAATTAAATAAAATTCAAAAGATAATATAATCATATAAATAAATTAGATTAAAAAGTGTTTTTGAATTAAAATACAACATTTTTCACTATTCATTAAAAAATGAACTTTATTCGAAAAATACCAAAAATTTACACAAAGTAAATTTTGATGTCCTGATCCTAAAGAAGAATTTTATTTTCTCCAAGAGAATGTATAAGTGTGAATAAAACTATATTAAAGAGGTTTCACCATCAAATAGCGATAAATTGACCTTTTTGTGAATTTAAGAGCATTTATACTGAAAATTGAATTCTTTTCATATATTAAGACTTTATCTTTTATTGGATAAATGTAAAAACATTTAACAAACATATATAATAATATATTAGTTATTTATATTCATTCCAGCCAACTCAATGGCTGGGCATTAACTACAATTTAAAATAATATTATTTTATTATTAGAGTGTAACGTAAGATTTTATAGAAACTCGTTGTTACACATTGGGTATGACATCGAGCAAAGAGTTCCCTTTAAAGTCATATTAATATTTTATTCACAAATATTAGTAAATATAAAAATGTATATTTCTTTATTTACATGGGGTGTAACATCCTTCCCCCCTTTTGGGAATTCCATCCTCGCAATTTTAAAATTGGGCTCGGAAACTTCATTGAAAGTCCCACATCAGAACAAGAGTCGGTAAAACTATCACTTTAAAATATTGAAAGAGAAGTACAGAGGTCACCATAGTTAACCCATACTTGGATTCCATGTAAGAAAACATGTATATGGAAGATAAAACAAAGGGTCATGTTCTGAGGGAGAGTGATAGAAAACATGTTTAGGAAAATGTTAACCACCAGAAAATAACAAACTTGTGATGGGTTAAACTGTATTTAATTCCGCAGTTGGAAAAGTTAACAGACAAAATTTTTGTTTTAATATGCATTTCATTGAAGAATTTATTTTTGAGATTAACTAAATCATAAGGAAACATAATTACTTGTCATGTTGACTTTAAACATTTACTAGATTTCTTACACAAACTCATATTTTCTCCAAAAGACGAGTATTTATGAAGACTTGTTGACACTAAGAGTACTATAATCAACTTCTCGAGAATCACCTAATCCACAAAATAGAACTATATACTTCCCATGTCTTTAGACCTTAACCGAAACCCAAACCTAAAATATTAGTACAAGATCAGATAATACCCAAAAAGGTTAATCCTTTTAAATTAAATCTATTCTTAATCTCCAAAAATTTCCAACATATACCCAAAGGTCAACAAAGACCATTAAATAAAAAATTTGTCCATAAAATTGTTCAAAGTAATCCAAACTAAGATTGAAACCCAAATCTCTGAAGGATATTATCGAATAGTCTTCCAAGTTAAATCTTAGCATTTATCTCCAAATATCATCAGTTTCTCTTAAAGTATCATATTGAAAAGTAATCAACCTAATCCCATATTATCCAAGATAGTTTAATCATTTCCATAGATAACCCAAAATAAACTTATTCTAGATTCATAAGATCATCAAACTAAAAAAATTGGCATACTAACCAGGGACTTTATGTAGTCTAGTGGTAGACGATAAATACCAGTCGCACTTCGGTTGTGGGTTTGATTCCCGTACCTTCATCCGACATGACAGGTTGTCACACGGTCTATGTGTTGTCCTTTTTCCAAAACTACATAATTCTTATAACATTCCCCAAAAAGTGATAAAATCTTCAAAAATAACCATAACATAATTTAACCGCAAGTTTATCTTATGTCGTTCATATTCCATCATAACATATAGTAACTCATAATTACCTCAAAAGTAAGGATCATATAAACCCTAATGGTTACCTTTATAATTATTACCTGAACTTCCACATCGAGTTGGTTCTCTCGTACATGATGCATTAGAGAACTCACCAAGGTTCAAGTGGTTGATCATGACTCTTCGATAGTTGGTTTAGAATAACCATGTGATTTATCATTGAATCCCCCATTTCATCCAGTCTCTTAATTAGAGAACCACCAAAGTTTCCTTCAAACCCATTGTCACTTTGGTTCTTGCTAGTTCCATCCATTTACTAAAACCAAAAATGTCAGTGTGAGTATATCAATAAAATAATCATGTACTAAAGATAAAGATAAACACTAAGATATAATTATCCATGTTATCTCAAACTCATTACAACTATCACAAATAACAATGACTCTATCAAATATAATAACCATTGTGGTTATACACAACTTTTCACTTATGCTTAAACCACAGTATAACCTCTAAAGTTATCTAAACCGACCTATGATACCATATATAAGTACCCTGCCTTAAAATAATACTTAATCATGAATTAAATTGAATAATTTACATTGAGGATATTTTCAAGTTTAGAGTTTTAGAGAAGTCAGACAAAAATATTACATCACAAAGATTACAAAGTATACACATCTACTAAGTTTCCATTTTTCCACTAAATTAAAACTCTTGAACAAAACATTCATGTCTAGTTCTTATTTTATACTGCATGACATTTCCTTGATCCCATCCTTGACTGTATTCCACTTTAAGTCCTGTGGAAAACATTCCAAAAACATGGGATGAGCATAAAAAGTTCAGTAAGGGTTATAAAAAAATGGAAAGAAAACATCAATCCATGTAGGAAATCATACTTTCCTCATAAAACAAAACCATTTTAACATACCTCATCAAATCATAAATAATTCATAGAAATCATATGACATAAAGGTAACATGAGGCATTCATAAAATTCTTACGTAGGGAGTAACCCTCATGGTTACGTTTGGAATACCCATTACAGTATATACCCTAAATATCTTCAAAGAAACCATAGAGTTTAACTATTCATGTTACCCAATGCATTGGAGAGATATATTGGGCACACCCGCCCTTAGTTTATCATGGAACCACCATATTTCATAAACATTTCCCATGAACACTAACATAATCATAACACTTAAAACATGCATAAAAGAAACCTAAAATTTCTACATTTCAATCACAAGGGATCACATCAGGATATTATCATAAATAAAAACATCTAATAAAATCATGAAAACTATATGAGAGAAAAATCCCTTTATACTTTGAAAATATTAAAAGAAGACATTTAAAAGTGATTTTAGAATCAGAGTGTCCCATACCACTTCGAAACTTTTGAAAGGGTTTTAAAACATTCATGTACCTATAAATTAATACTTAAAACCATTTTTAAAACATGGACATGGATGAAAATTTTTAATAGAATAAATCATTAAAACCATTTAAAACAATGTTTAAATAAAAGAGTCCTTTTCCATTTTGAACATTTAAATTATAATCCACAAGAAAGTAAACCATTTTCAAAACATTTAAATGACTTTTGTATAGACATAATATATATAAGTAATGTCAAAGGGGCTATATAAACAGTTTATAAAAGAATAAAAGTTCATATCATTATGAAATGTCACAATGAAAAGAAATTGATATATAATCCCAATCAAGGATCATGCTATTACAGCAAGGATAACGAAATGACATAATTATGTGTAAAAAATATAAATACACCCAATATAAGTGGATACTCAGTGTAAAACAATATGATTTAATCCACACAAATTCATAGCATAACATAATCAAGAAGTAGTGGTTTAACCCAAGGAATTGAAATTGGGTTAAAAAGTTCCCTTACAAAAATTCGACAACCTAACGACGTCACTTTAAAATTCAGAAAATGAGTTGATGAGAGTGAAAAGGGTATCTCATTACTTGAACATAATATTTATAGAAATAAGGATATATAAGAATATATCACAACATAACAATATGTATATTAATAGACATAACAAAAATAACTCATTAAAAAAAAGATGAGGGTGAATGAATCCCTTACCGATTTGGGTAACTTTCGAAATGTACACCCCATGAAAGAAGGATGAAACAATGATGATGTAAATACCCATAAATGAGAGTATATTAAACAAATAGTAGAATCATGGTCATTACATACACCACTCAACAGATATAGTGACTAATATATTATGAATCTCATGGAAATAAAAAGTGAGATAACATATCCCCTTACAAAAATTCGGCAGCCTAATAACACCACATAAAACTTCCAAAAGATGATTGAAGATATAAATTAGGGTCACTAATCATAAGAACATAAAAATTACATTAAGTAGAATATATAATAACATACCCCAACATAAAAAAAAGTATCTTAAAAGAAGTGACATAAAGGAGAGTACTTGAAAAGAAAGAGAGAGGATGGATCCCTTTTCTCAAGTCCGACTTGTCTTGTTCATTCCGTTATATTCTTTAATAATAAACTTTTTTAAATTTATAATTTCTTAAGGAACTCCTATAATGTTTATTATTCAATTCATATCACATATTATAATGTTATAATAATTAGTTAATTATGTGAGTTCAAATCAGATGTTTTTGTCGATGTTTGGTACATGAGTCAAAAATGAACATGTTTAAAAAGAATTGTCCCTATAGTTATAATAACATCAACTCCATAAAAGTATTAAGGATTTAAATATCATATATATCCAGTACATATTCATTTTATTCTATTCCATAACATTTGGAGATAAAAAGAAATGAAATGCACTATTCATGGAGACGGTAGTTCGTACATACGCATGAATGCTACTTTCATTTCACTGTCATATTAATGGAATTAAAAATAATAGATAGATATATATATATATTATAATTACAGTATAATATATATTTTATAAGGGTCACATAATTTCGTTAATTTCACACATTATACATTCCATTTATTGCATGAATGAGTCACATCACTTGAGGTGGCGGTAGTCCACAGTTCCTCATACGAAATTATCGCATTTGCACAACATGCAAAGAATAAAGGTATGTTTTAAATTTAAAATAAAGAATCCGATAGAAAACATAAATACCATATCTATAATATATAAAATATAGTGGAATCATAATGGCCACCTTTAATGATGTTAAAATAATATTGAACAATCATTGTTTCGTGAGGTAGTAATTCGCTATCCACAGAAACAGTATGTTCGGTAACCATTAGACGGATGTATGTGTAAGTGTGGCTCAAATCCTTCTTATAACAACATCCTAGTATATTTACGATACTGGTTTTGTTACAAAATAAAGTAATAAAATGATTTTAGGTGGTTGGAGAAGCAAAATAAAACAGAAGAACATAAGAGAATACATTGCCTTTAAATCGGGTAACTCCTTTTGTTTTGAACCAAAAGGGTTTCTTGAAGATATTTCTGCCTAAGGTGAGTCTTAAATGATGAAGATAGTGATGTGGAGAGATTAAATGGGCTGTTTTTTTCCAAGTAAAAGGCTTGAAAGGTGTGGGTAATGTGGTAGAGGTGGGGGCCTTTTATAAAAGGGTGGAGGGGCACTTTGGGAATATATTGAAAAGTTACATTATTATAAAATGTGATTCGGATTTTAAGGGTCCCACATTGATATATTTCTAGGATAAGGTTATAAAGATTCTAAATATACTCCTACAATAGGTTTTTCCCAGGTTTATGTCTTAGTGTTTACATTATATTTTCATTTTGATTAAATCATTCATTGATGAGGTAATCGCTGCATCATCATGGTGTCATAAATAAATTAATTTATATAATGTTAAAAAATTATAAAAATATACTATGATGTAGGAAATATTTTTATCATTAAAATTAATATTTATGGTCAAAATTATTACTTGTATAACCCCATGTAAAAATTGGTTTAGTAAAACAATACATGTTTGTGACATTTTAATTTTTACCTTAAATAAAAAGTTATTAATGTCATTTTCCAACCAAATTGGCTCCATGGGGTCCCTAAGTTGACCCATGGATTTTTTTGGTCGTAAATGACTAATCCAATGAAGATAGGACATGTTTAAAGGTCATTTCATTTTTTTATAACATTATCTTTACCTTAAATTACAATAATTACCTTTAATCGCGATTAATAAAACTTAAAAGTTACTATTCAAAAAAATTATTTTAATCCCGTTGAACCAAATTTTACATCCTAATGAAAACCATGATTGTAGGATTTTTGAAATTAAAATCAAAGAATTGGTAAATTTTCATTTAAATGAAAAATCAGTTTTTTAACTACCACTTAGTGGGTTCACTATTCATCAAAAATTGATGTTTTTCAGAAAAATACCAAAAATTCACCCTAACCTATATTTGATATTCCGAATTAAAAAAGGATATATATTTTACAAAATTAAAAACATATATTTTGAATTAATTATTTTAATAATTAATTCCCGTTTTCAGAACAAATACCATATTTTTATGAAACAATATATTTCAAAATATTGACAGTACTTTAAGTCCAATTTCAATGTGAAATTAATTACAATGACCAATATTGGATTAAATGGTAAAAATATATTATAATTGGACTTTAAAACCAATTCCAAAGATATTCTAATCATATATATAAATTTGATTAAAAAGGGGGTTTTAATTAAAACACATCATTTTTCACTATTCATAAAAAAATGAATTTTATCGGTAAAATACAAAAAATTTAGACAAAGTCATTATTGATGTCCTGATTGTAAAGAAGAATTTTTTTGTCCAATAGAATCTATAAGAGTGACTAAAACTATATTAAATAGGGTTCACTATCAAATAGTGATAAATCGTCCTTTACGTGAATTTTAGAGTTTGTATGCTTAAAATTGAATTCTTTTCTTATTTTAAGCCTTTATATTTTATTGGATAAATGTAAAAACATTTAACAAACATATATAATCATATTTTAGTTATTTCTATTCATTCCCTCCAATACAAAGGCTAGGGATTAACTACCATTTAAAATAATATTATTTTATTATTAGAGTGCAGCGTAAGATTTCATAGAAACTCGTTGTTTCATTTTGGGTATTCCATCGAGCATGGAATTCACATTAAAGTAATATTATTATTTAATGAACCAATATGGATAAATATAAAAATACCATATTCTTTATTTACCTGGGGTTTTACAATTAGACTCTGCATCTTCAACTGATGCAGACATGGCGAAGGACAGTTCCCAGATCGAGCCTGGTTACGAGCTTCCCAAATGATCCAGATCACCGCCATGGAAATGATACACTGGATTTTTGACTCCATCTACTCAACCTCTGAACCTGAAAACCAGACCAAGAAGATATCCTGGAAACAATTATATGTCCCGAATGGAACTCCCCCTCTCTCCATGCTGGAACATAGCCCGTTATCCCAATCACTCTGAAAAAATAGGTGTGAAACCGTCTCCACCTGTTCAGTGACACAACATTGAAATTTCCAGGCAATTTGGAACCCCTTCTTCTAAATGTTGTCATCAGTAGGCAGTGCAACATTTTGGTCTCTCCAAACCATAATCCTAAACTTTTTTGAAATTTATATACACTATAAACACTCCCCCATCTAATCTCATTATATATCCTATTGAATCAATAAAAGAAAATCTCTCCCATTGAAACACCCTGACTTTGCCTCCGTAAAACAGATGTTATCCACCTCCTCCGAGAAGATGATTACCATGTAGGCCGGAAATTGATCTCTGTTCAGAATTGCTTCCATGAGACTGGGATAAGCGGAAGGCTTCTTCACAGAGAGGTCCAAAACTGGATAGTGAGGAAAATATAGCCTCTCCCTAATCCAATTATCCCTCCATAAGATGACCTTCCCTTATCCTAGAATCCACCTTCTAGAATCCTAAAGACTATCCAGCCGAGACCTGGCAATATTTCACAATATAGATTGATTTCTGACCTCCCACTCTTCCCAACTATTTCCATATTTCCTTCCGATAACCTGAACCCACATTTATTTTCCCTCCAAGAAGTCCCACTCAATACTAGATTACTTTCATTGAATGGCAGTAGATATATCCCTCAGGCCAACACCACCATCCTCCATTGGAATAACCATCCTAGACCAAGCATCCCAATGTGAAATTCCAACAAATTTAGCATCCCAAATGATATGATTCATCAATTTATCCATTGCAGTAATCATCCCATTAGGAGGACTGATAATAGATAACACGTGCATAGGAATAGAAGAGATCACACTGTTGATCAAAGTCACCCACTCCCTAATGTAAAGGAACCTATTTTTCCAATTCATGATTCTCACTATCATCTTGGTGAAATGATCCTTGAAGAATACCTTCTTCACCCATCCCTTGAAGATTGGTGCTCCGAGGTTTGTCATGGGAAACTTCTTCCTATTAATTCCCAAAATATCTTGGATAGCAAGAGCTCTTCTCCTTGAACACTTTCTAGAGATGAACACATTACATTTCCTGAAATTCACCTTCTGGCCACTAAGACTTCTGTAGATGAGAATGAGGTTCATAAAGTTAGACAAGGATGATCTTCAGCCATTAAAAAAGTTATGAATATCATTTGCAAACATAATTTGGGAGAAAATTTATTAATCTTTTGACCGATAAGTTCCTATCTTCTTATCCCTCAATAAAATATAGAAATTATGAGAAATCGCTTTTTTGGAAATAATGAAAAAGGTCTGGGAGAGTTGATCTCCTTGCCTGACTCCTCTCACACTTTCGAAGAATCCAAAACTCTTACACAATAGTGATATGGACAACCAAGGAGAAGAGACGAACCAGTTGCACAAGTCATAGTCCCCTTCTTGATAACCCATCTTCCTCAACACCCATAAAATGAATCTCCATTCCAAATCATCATAAGTTTTATCCATGTCCACCTGTATAATTATATTTTAACCAATCACCTTTTTATCCACATCCACTTGCAACTCCTGAGAGACTCACACTACTCCTTGGATTCCTCTTCCTTGAATTAATCCATGTTGTTCATGGGAAATGATCCTCGGAAGCATCTTGCTAAATATTCTAGAGATTATAGTCACCAAAATTTTATAACAGACATAACAATGACATATGGGTCAATACTGATTGATAGATAAAGGTTATTTCGCCTTAGGGGATCATCACCACTCTAGATGCACATGATCCCCTGTTTAGGGAACCCCCTTTAAAGAAATTAAGCACGACATCAATCACCAAAGGGCCCAAAAACTCCCAGTGTTTCAGATAAAAAACTATTAGGAATCCATCGGGCCATCGAGAACTATCTAAGGGAAAATTATGAACCACCACCCATATCTCCTTTTCGTATGGTAAGGAAATTAATCCTTCATTTTCCTTGGAGTCAACACTCCAATAAATGTTCTCCAAAAAGACACCTTGGTCTGCCAAAAGTTCCTCATCTCCAGTAGTACGTGGATTATCTCCTTTTAATAGACGCTAAATATGATTTAAGGCCAGTTTCCCTGAAAAATCGAAGTCAAAGGAGAAGGATCCATCATCTAACCGGATATTAATTTTAGAAATCTGCCTTTCTTTCAAATAGGTGTGGAAAAGCCAGTGTTTCTGCCCCCTTCCTTGAGCCATCTAACTCTGGCCCACTATTTGTAACCCTTCTTAACCTCTAATAATATTTGAGTTATGATTTCCAGTTTATCACATAATAATATGAAAGAATTATCCTCCCATATTTGTAAAAAAGAGACTTCCCAACCTTTAATATCCATTTGGAGCACTTCAATAGGGTCATCAGATGCAAGATGATCTATAAACCATTTGAAAATTCCATCCTTCAAACATTTGAGATGTCTGAAAAAACTGACCCAGACTCTTCCATCCAAATCCTGGGCCCAAGACTCTCACATCATTTGATTGAAACTGTCTTTTCTATTCCAATCCACCAAAAAACCCCCATGTTCTCCTGGTTCTCCCATTAGAGCTTCACAAGAATAAGACAATGGTCTGAAAGGACCTAGGAAAAATGGACCACCGAGGCCTCTAAAAAGGAATCCATCCCCTAGATATTAGAAAAGAATCTATCTAGTCTACACCAAATCTATCTTCCCCCTCTTCTGTAGTTTCATCAAGTAAATTTACTTCCACTGAATCCCAAATCTAATAATCCTTTTCCAGAAATAATGAAGTTGAAATCCATCATGTTGTTGTTAAACATTGGAGTCCCTACCCTCTTCTCTGAAATTTTCATGATAGTATTGAAGTCCCCACCCACAAACCATGGTAAATATTCTGCCTCAAAGGATCCTAGATAGTCCCATAGTTCCCTTCTGATAAGAACATCACAACTATCATAGACAAAGGAAAATAAAACAGAAGATCCTCGACACAATATTTTCATCGGGATACATCGCTCATTCACCTGCATCAACACCACCTGTAACTGACTCTTCCAAAAATTCAAGATATTTTTATTACTTGTACAAGATTTAAAAAAATTTCCAAAACCCATATTTTGGTGAAAAACCAAATCCGACAATGATTTTTCTTTGGCTCTAAAATTACCACCATAGGGATCCGGTTTCGGCACCACTCAGAAGCCGCAAAGGAATATTTATCTTGGCCCCCTAATACATGAGCATTCCAAATTAACACTGAAGACATTAACATAAGAAACTATTGGCTTTCTGACCCCGGTTACCTTCCTTTGGACTTATCAGCTATCATCACATATAAAAATCTATTTGATTTATGTTTATTAGTTATCTAAATCATTAATTTACTAAATCCCATTTTACTAATTAGGAAATTTCAAATTTCACCCCTCCTTAGAGAATATATATAGTCCCCACTATAATATAGTTGGACTTAAGGTAATTAATTTTTTTCCATACATCATTACATGTGAATAAAAAACAAGGAACACTTTTAAGGGATGTAGTGTCAAAATTTATTACGGCTATTTTAAATGACCCATTTGAGAATTTTATATATTTTATCTATAGTGATCCATTCAATATCAGACATATGTACTATATGTTTACATATATATATTCATTACATAACATTGTGATCTACAATAAAACCACAATGGTTTTGAGCATTTTGGAAACAAGAAACATGAATATATTATTCATGAAAAATATTCATCATTTTCCATAGATATATGATCACTTATAATTTCTTTATAGAAGTTCCCCATATAAAATATTTCTTAATAACCATGAGGAAATGAAACATAAGAAATGATTAGATTAAATTATTAGTAAGGGTAAAAAAGGGGGATATTAATGATCAATTGAGAATAACATCAAAATAAGTTTAAGGGAACATGATCATTACATTTGAAAAAAGTGAGCATATTGTAGACTATAATATTGAAACATTAAATAAATTCTGGAAGTTCATAAGAAAAAAATCATAATGGTGTTAAAAAAGGTGATATGAGGGAAAAACATTGGAATAATACATATTATTATTGAATACACATAACTATATAGATTTATATATTTAATAATTTTTAAATTATAATAATATCCTAGTTTATAATATTCACTCTCAATTCCATCGTATCCTTAGTGAAGGTTCACTCTAAAGATTATCAGTGTACAGGGTCCATTACAGGATTTGTATTATATGCCATTATGTTAATTTTTATCTGATTATGTATCCAAACTTCCAAATAAAATTGATGGTAATGATTAAAATAATACATATTTTTTCTAAAATATGATAAATCCTACATTAAATATGATAATATATGGAAATTAAATTAGTTTCATAAAAATTATAACAATTTCTCATATATTAAGCCATAAAAAATGTATGGTTTTAATAAACAACTCATCATCAAAATAATAAACCATCTCAAGAAATAATAAGTATGTTATCATTGGATCATATCCCCATTAAATCATAATTACCCTCAATGGATTGCATCTGTAGTTAAAATACCATTAAAAGATCACTTAGATCTTTTATAGTGGAAAATAACCTTTTCATTTTGAAATCACTTCACTAGAATTAAAATATATATTGTGGAAAAAATTATCTTCATAAATATAGATGTTAAATTACAAATAAATCATCAAATTACAATGGATCATAATGGGGAAAAATTATGTTTATTTCATGTGTCAAAATAAAATTTCCACTAACATTTTTGGTAAAAAGCTCAAAATTACATTACTAATTAATGAAAAGAAGATTCTTATAACTGTTATTTTGAAATGTAAAACATGGTTGAAGAAGTAGTTAAACAATTATTGTATAATTTTTAAAATAATATTGATTTTTTTTAGAAAACATAGACAAGGAATAAAAATCATTTTAGAGGGAAGAGAGAAATAAATTCTTATTTCTTATAAGATGTTCTTCCAATATATTGAGAACATAAAGAGAGGAAAATGAATGGAAAACATTTAATATTCTAAAATAAACCATGGATAGGAATCTTCAAGGGATTATACAGAGGTGTATTATTAATTTTATCATCACAAACCTAACTATTATCATATTTACCTAATGAAAATACCTTACGATTAACTTGCTTCAGAATCACTCAAACAACATGTATAAAAAATGAAAATTTTGAAAATTTTTATTACAGAATAATTTAATATTTATAATATAATATATCATTATATTAATACATTTAAAACAAAAAAATTGATAAATTTTTTAGGTTGTCATTTCCATGTGTTATAGTTTTTTTTCGTGGAAGTTTCGTTTCAAAATTTCATGTCCTTGAACATTGATCCCTGTTCCATAAAAAATGATATAAATAAAATATATATATTAATTATATATATATAGAGTTATCTATAAAATTTATTGATATAAATATGATGTACATCATGCCTGGATTCATTGGGGTGGGTATTAAATTTGCATGAACACTATTTTTACTTTTCGATGGATGGATAAAAAGTAAGGAGAATAACAATTTGAATTTAAATGATAATTACTATATTAATTAATATATTTATGAAATATATCCTTAGTAAAATCTATGTAAATTAGTATCCAAAATATCACATTACACCATGGAGGTGGTCATCCACATGTACTCTTGAGCAACATTATATTTTTCTAAAAGAAGTGAAAAAAACTTGATTACAATTTTTAATTAATATAACAAAAATTTAATATATTCAGGATAATAAATTATTATTTTTTTAAATATAACGTATGTTTATTTGATGTACATGATGAAATAAATTGAAAGAAGCTGATTAAGATGATTACATCTTCTTGGGTAAGCCTGCTTCAGAATCCTTCTTCTGAAAAATTAAAATGTTCATTGATGAATACAAGAACCTATAAATAGTGGATACCAATGTTTGTAAGTGAATTGGGTTTTTTTTCATTTTATATGTCCTAAAAGTTGTGAATTATAAAGGATATGAAGTTTCCTTTTGTAATTGTAGGAATGGGCACCCTTCAAATTACATAAAATACTAAATTTATAAATATTAATTTACTTAATAAAATTGGTTAAAATTGATATAATTACAATATAGGGGGAATATGACTTTAAATAATCATATCCCACTAAATTTTGATAAATTTTTCTTATATTTTTAACCTTATATCATAGGTTTATCTATTGTTAACCCAATTGAAAATAGCTGGGATAAAATTATTTTTCACTCTTTAGAGGTTAAGAAAGTTACAATAAAAGGAATCATGACTTTGAAATGGAACGTGATTTATATTTTAAACCATATAATATTAAATTTCCCAAATATAATATTTTGTTATCATTAAATCAATTTAAAAAATATTAACTATTATAAAATATCATTAATATCATTTATGGAGGGATTCAATTAATTTTACATTAAAACCAATATGTTATAAAATAATTAATATATAAACCTTTTACAAATACCTAATGTGTTATCTATATATTTTAAATTATTAGGTCAATATCAGTCACTAAAAAAATTAATTTTGATCATCTAAAATCATATAAATTAATTTTCTACTACATACACAACCACTATGTTGGGGTTATGTTAGTATTTAAGGTAATTATTTCATCCCTATTATTTAAAATTAAATATTCATTATAAAAAACCCTATTTTTTATAACCATTTATAACCAAACATTTCTTTTATTTTCCCAGACACAAATTTTTTTACGTATTAATGGAATGAAAAATAATTTTTTACTGTTTCATTTTCTTTAATATGATAATGGTCAAATTAAATGATAAATATAAAAAATGGCTATATTTAAAATTTTTAATGATTATTCCTCGAATGGGAGATTGTAATGAATAAATTAAATTGTTTTATTCAAATTTTAGACTATTATAAATTGTTTTAAACTAAATTTACTCATTTATCCTTTACTATGTTATCAAATATTTTATATTCTTACTATTCATTATATATAACAATAAAAGGGAGTTATTTAAAAAAAATACATCATGGTTCCAAATATGGAATCCATTATTAGGATAAAATTTACAGAAGGGTTGTACATTAATTTAAGATAAAATATAAAATGCAACAAATAAAGGGGTTTCATAAACAATGTCTATTATGTAAACATTTTTTTTACAAAATTCAACCATAAAAATGTTTCAAAAAAATTAATTTAATTATTAATAATATTGGTGAACTAATTTTACTTTAAATTTTTTTTGAAGCAATTAGATATTTGAAAATCCATTAAATTAATGAAACATTTCAATAGAAATCAGTATATTCCTATTTTAATAAAAAAATCAATTTGTTCAAAAAAACACCAATATTATATCTAATCTGATTTTGATATAATAATATAAAAATTGAAGTTAATTTCTTAAAATAAAATTTCTCAAAATTTCAAAATTTTATTATAATATTTTTTCAAAAAAGCAATAACAATATTTTTTATGGAAATGGTATTTTTGTGTGTTATAAACTCTTTAATAAAATATGAGTAATTATTTATTAATATATTTGATTTATATAAAAAAGTTATAAAATAATTTAACAATGTAGTTATTGATATTCATTGGACCAATTTAACGGTTTGGTTGTAATGATATACAATTTTATGTTAATTTAGACTACGGTTGGTGTGTATCCTATGAAATCGATGAAAAAAAAATCTGAAGAGAAATATATCATAAAATCTTAGGGTGTTTCATTATACCCCATTAAAAATAAATTATTCCCTAAAAAACACTAATATGATACAATAAAATAGCGATTTATTTTTTTGTCACATCATTGGGTTTCCATAAAACTTTTTAAAATATCTGAATCGACGAGATAACCTTGACTAGTTGAATAATAAACTTCCATTTAAATTTATCTCTATGATCCTAGATTTATATTTATTTTCCTTTTTATTAAAGAACATTCTCTATTGGTAAAACCTCTATGTTCAACATATGTGAATGATTTTCTATATACTGCAGGGTTCTAGTGTACTGAATGCATGTGATAGGTTATGCCCAACTGTTCTTTTTATCGTGATCAATGATACATACAAGTTTTATATAATGTAAAGATTATTTATCTATTGAATTGAATCAACAAAAAATGAAAATAGATAGAATTTCTGAACTATAGTAAGGCTCCTCACATATTATTTATAATCAATTTACATATTTAAAAAATAATGTTTTTTAAATTCATTCATCACTGATGGATCTGAAAAAATATCTCCAATGTACATTGATTTTGTTTGTAGGAATCAAAGATGATTTCCTCTAGTGGTGATCCACACATGTTCTACAAATCTATGATAGTCTTCTTATGAATGTTCGAGTTTTATTATGACAGATCCTATCATTTTTGTTGTCTTTCGTCGATTTAATTAATAATTACTTCCAAGGCATTCTCCTAGATCTCCCTTGACATAGTAGTGGGAGGTGTAGTAAAAACGTTCTCCATTAATGTGAGAGTTCATGGTAAAGGTTGGAATCTTGGTATTGAGAGGATTCTCCAAATCCATTGTGTATAATGAAAAAAATGAATTTGAACTTTTTAAAAATAATATAATTAAGTCTATATAATACTAGGGTGGAATTGTTTTCCCAAGTTCCCTATTTTTATTTAATTATACATGTTGAAGTACTTGTCAAATATTATAATTTTTGTTATTTATCTACATGTTCTTAAAATGTGATTTAAATTAAATATTATTTAATCAAATTATTATCAATTTTTATTATTTCTCATTAAACCATTAAACATGGTCTTCCATTCCTCTATAATATTTATCGGTCCTTGAATAATGATAATTTATTTATTAAATAACTATCACTACATTATTAACCAAATAATAAATAAATATTTTACTCACTGAATTTAAAATAAATTTTTATTAAATATTCAACACACATTATATTCTCTAGAGTAACTAGTGATGAAATAAATGAAAAATTATTAATTAGTTCAAAAAATGTTGGAATAGTATTAATTTAAATTGTTAAATAATAATATTTTTTATTAATTGACTATGATTTTGGGTAAATTCACTATGGGAACCTCTAGGAATCTTTCTTAGTGGTATTTGGATATTAAGCTTAAATTCCAATGTTTAGATCTAGAAACATGTCCAGAAACCCAAATAAAAAGAAGTAAATTCTGTAAAAACATAACACCTCTTATTAATGCTTAATGTGTAATATAATAACATTATCATGATGTCACTAGTCATGGAGGTTGCATATGAGTGGCTATAACCTATGTTCTTGATGTATCCTTCTTCATTATCATAAAAAATTTACATGCCTATAAAATGGAATGGCCATGGTATTATTTAGGATATATCATTTCAATCAATAGGACTGGGATATTAACTTACTTTAGAGAATATAATGTATAAATCTTTTCATTCATTATTAATTAATTGAATATTACTTATGATGCACGAAACATATCCTACCTTTTCATGAAAAAAGGTTCTCACCGTTTCTGCCAATACATAATTGTATGTGACTCATAATAATAATAAATAATATTATTAAAGTATAATGACCAAAACACATGTCCATAAATAGGAACATTTATAGAAATATATAAACATGGATTTCCTACTGGCGGGTATCGTTCTCATAAAATCATAGGTTGGAAATTTCCAAGGGAACGCTCAATGAAAAGGTTCCACAATGTCCTATGTGTCCCCACCCTTGGAATCCTATATCATTTGTTTCCATCAAGTTATTTCATCCAACTATAGAACATATATCTAAAAATAGTTTCATAGAACTTGTATATTCTCTTCAAATCAGGGAACTACTATGACCTTTTAGTGTGAAAACTAATCATGGTTCATTATGAGATACTATTTTATGTATTATAATAGTCATGATGTGTAATGTTAAAAAATATAAATTCACGTCATCATAATGTACACAAAAGATGGTTCGAGGGAACCAACATTAATAGACTCTCACATTCACTAAATCCAACTTCTAACGCCCTTCAGTATACTACTTGTCACATGATACTCACACTTGTTTTGAGATAGGGATTTAGTAAAGGGTCTACCATGTTACCTTCCATGGGTAATATTCTCACTAATACATAACCCCTTTGACAAAAATCAATCAAGAGTGTATACATCCAAAGTAGATGGTTCTTATTTTTATGTGACCTTGTCTCTTTTACAAGAGTTACCACTATAGTATCATAACAATATAATTTGATTTTGTATTTACTACTTGGTTCCTCATCATGCACCTTGAAAAAGTTCTGTATCCAAATAATTTACTTGGATACATTATAAGCCTCTTTATAATTTTATTGTACTCTAGAATCAGTGGAAATTGGAAACTATGAACATTTATATCTCACAGTTCCATTGTTGAGATAGAAAAAATATATTTATTGTGACATCAAATCATTTAGATCTATCTAAAAAATAGAATTAGTATAACCCATGATGAAAATCTCTTTGCCTCCTCCATACACATGGAACATATACATTGATATTCTCATATGCTTATGATTATCCTTAACCAAATACCAATGTTGTTCTTCTAGATCAGCTTAATATCTTCCTAATATATCATGCAATAGGAAACATCAATTATAGAACTTAATGTTCAACACATTGATGATCCTATCTCTGAAGATTCTGGGATCATATCAATTATCTATTTCTGAATTTGTGTTTGAGAACACTTTTTGTTAGAAATATGTAAACCATGTGACACTAGAACCAATCCCATAATTTATTTTTCCATTATAAATCTCAGTAGTATTTGGTCATCATATATTCATTAAATTAGTCAAATAAGACTCTTATATTTCTCATGAATAATTATGATCCATAGAACGTTGGTGGCTTCCCATATTTACTTTATAGAGAAAAACGTTTTTAACTAGTCCTTAACAGACTATATGATTAGTATGTAATCTCCAATAAGTAAAATATCATAAAAATTTACAACTATGATATAGACATCATTCCCTCTAATCCTCTTATAATCTCAAGTATCACATTCATTCTTAATGAGTCCAAATTCTTTTATGGATTCATTGAATAGAATGCTCCTTGACTAGGATTCTTTCTTAAATACATAAATGGATCTATGCTACTTGATAATACTTTTGGGATAACCTATATTCACAAAACCCTTTCATTCGATTATGTATACATATTACCAAAATTTCCTATTATGGAATGAAATTTTTACATCCATCTTTCAAATCTAAAATTCCTTTCAAGATATTATATCATTTAAAATTATAAAGGATTTAGGCATGGAAACTGGTAATGTGGATTCATCATCATCAATTACAGGTCACTTTTTAAAAAATTTATCAGCTATCATTCAAATATAATTATTTAATTTACCTTCCATTTCCTATTTTTTACATGAATACACATTTACACCAAACGAGCTTTACGTCAACAAGTCCATCGACCAAAACCCAAATATGGTTCTAATACATTAAATCCATTTCATAATTGATGGATTCTTACAATCTTCCAACTTTTTATAAATGTACTTCCTCTGTGTATGAGGGTAAATCATCATTATCAACAAATAATGATTGACCATATTTTGTGTCTATAATACCATATCACTCTTGTTATATTACCTCACTTACACTCCAAGAAGGTACTTCTGTTTCACGAACTACATCTTTCATGGGGACCTATGGAATCTATTCAGGATCCAAATCTTTTGTATCTTGAGCATCATTATTATCCAAGTTAATCATTCTCCCACTATTCTTTTAGAGGATATAGTCCATCTCAAGAAAAATAGTTTTTCTATCGATAGTCAATTTCTTATCTAAGGGGTTTTATAGGAAGTATCCTTTTGTTTCCTTGGGACACCATATAAAGATACACTTTATAACTTAGGTTTCTAGTTTTTTTTCATATAATGTTCATAAAACTCCTCACAACCACATATATGTGTGTGTGATTGAACATTTTTCTTTCCACTCCATAGCTCAATGAAAATAACATTTGCATCTTTACGCCTTACTTGTCTTAATGTGTATGTCGTAGTTTATAATTCATATCCCTAAAAGGATAACACAATATCTTCATGACACATTATCAACCTTACCATGTCTATCACATTATTTTCCATCCTTTTACTATCACTATTCTACTTTTTTGTATAAGGTGGAGTGGGTCGATATTGAATCACAAACATTCTTATATTATTGACAAACTCTTGGTTTAGATATTCACCACCTTGATCTGATCAACACTTCTTTATATTCATTTCATGTTTACTCTCTACTTCATTATTGAATTCCATGAATTTATCATTGACACAGACATATAACTCAAAATGTATAAAAATACATATCTCGTCATGTCATCAGTAAAAGTTAAGAATTAGGAGTATCCACGTATTGCTTCTATTGGAAATGGTTCACATGCACCAATATATACCAATCTAAAAATCTCAATGCCCCTTTCACCACTTCCACTAAATAAGGGTTTGGTCATTTTTCCTTGAAAAAAAACATGACATCTTTTATGTGGTATTATCTCAAATGAGTATAATCAACCATCTTAACCGATCTTTGGAAAAGGCTTCTCTTTTACATAATAAAGATAATTATTCCATAGTTTGGTGTTATATGATTCATGTGACCATGATTCATTATCAATTTCCAATATGTGGTTTTAATAATTTAATACATAAATACTATAATTTAAATAATCAATACCATAATATTTTTTTATTTGAAAAAGATACATCTTTTTTCCAAACATGAAAATAAACTCATATGCATATGGATATGTTGAAAAAATTATTTTTGTGGTGACCAAAGGTTCATAATATGAATAATTTAAATCTAAAATAACTCCTCTTCAAAATATATGGTGGTAGTCACATGGATGATAACATGAATCAATGAGAAATTCAAGATATTCTCATCTTACTTCAACAAGATCATTACACATGGATGATAACATGAATCATTGAACATTTTTTGAATAATTTAGATATTTCTCATAGGGAGACAACTCTTCATCAATTTCCACATTACCGGCACATCAGGAATAGCTTCCTCCATCTCATATAATTTCCATTCATGGGGAAGGATAATGTATAAGCCTCTTTGCAACACTCTGTAATTTTTGTCATAGAGGAGATTATCCTTCTCATGTATGGAACATAGTGATATGTTTGATGTAATTTAAATTATTACAATACAATTAATATTATAATAATTTTAGTAATTTATCTGATAAAATTTAGAAAAATAAATAAATAAATATTATATTATTCAATCTCCAACTATTTTATCAAATCCCAATTCCCCTCACCACTAGATTTAGAATATCATTTTGTTGTATCATTCTAGTGGAATTGAAAACATATTATAATTCTAATTACCGTAAATTAGGTTATTCAAGAAACATGAATGGTTTTATAAAGAAATTACAAATGAAAACTACATCAACTCACAGTTCCTTATCCTATTGTGTTGACTACCCAATCCTAATATCATTAAATTGGATTTTCTCAACCCTATTATACTCTTCCCTTATTTGGAAGTCCACCCATGATGTGAACGATGTTAATTCAACCCAGAAATTCATGTAATAATTAACCAATAATTAAAATCTTCACAACATTGTTTGGTCAATAACATTGAACAATGTTTTGACATTAACTGAATTAATGGAAGGCTATATCAAATAAACATATATAATTGAGGTATTTTATCCTTTATTTAATAATTTACAATTATTATCCTTTTCACATGATTCCAAATATAATGTGGATTTAATTAAGGTATTAACCATGTCATAGAAATTATATACACATAAAACAATTTATTTTAATTCTTTATTTCATGCTCATAAATTCATTAATTCATGTGATCCCAAAAAAAATCCATAATGGAATAATGGAGAAACATGATAGAAATAAAATAATGAGGTATGATCATGAACCATTAAAAAATTATGTTTATCCAGAGGTAGATAAAAGACCATTTTCTTAGGGTAAAACCATTTTTAACCCGTTGAGATATGTTTTACATCTTTCCACTGTTCCACCAATGTATCTCCAACGGTTTGGTCTATCCTCTACACCATACATGATCCGCCTCCACCATCATGGGATCTCCATCCATTAAATATGATTTTACATAGACGGAGGTGGGGGAAATAGTTTTTACATAAACAAAACCATGGATATGCAGGCCATTAAATAAAAAGAGGGGATAAGCCATGTTTTCCAATAATATAATTTAATAATATATTAAATCATACCGATAACATACAATGGTCTTATCTATGCTCATGTTCATCTAAAAGAATTAAATAAATTCAGAATTAAATAAAACCATCATTCAATTTTTAATCTATCTTATTTAAGATAAATCCCAGTCAAATAAATTTATTATCATCATTAATTAATATATTCTGTTATATTTAATATGATCTTAATTTCTATGATATTCTCATTTATCTTAATCAAAAACAAATTAAATGAATTTTTTCAAAATTCACCATATACATAAATATACCATAGGGTAATCAAGGTGAATACCCATCCAACTAATTTCAACGAGTATTTTACTTGTATAAAGATTAATTTTTTTTAACATATGTCATACTTGACATATCACATACATTCCACAAGTTAGTTACCAAATTAATGATTATATTAATTACATGATTTTTATGTAACATTTCATGCCTCTGTGCATGTAAAAAACAACCGTAATATAACTCATACATGATATTCATAAGTGAACATTATTTATATATTAATTAACATATATACATATATATATTTATATTAAAACCTCCCACATTGAGTTCCATATCTACCTAATGACCACACACACAAAAAATTTGATAATGTTTATATATTATAATAAATATATTTTCAATATGTGTAATTTCCAATTGGTACAAGGATTTTATAGCTGAGATACATGGCATGTACCTTTTTCAACATGTATCCAAGGAATGTGCATATGGATTCAGCCTGTAAATCAAGCCATGGAAATTTATAGAACATGGAATGTACAATATACTACATGGAATGTGGTCTCTATGTTACTTTGTTAGCATTCGGTTGGGATGTGTATCATATTTCATGGAGCACATATGAATCAAAGGGACTACACAACAAATATGGGGGATACATGATATCTCCCTTGGTTGATCGTGTGCCACTATGTCCATGTCATCATGCACTGTAACAAATAAAGACACCACATTTCATCAATTTACATGGGTAGAATTAATATTCAATTTAATTCCTAATGAATGGAACGTAAATAAACATCTGTATCTTTGGCTACACTACTTATACACCTATGTTATCTAGACTGTGTACATAGAACCACTAGATGGGTTCTCAAATTTTATTTTGTTTATAAAAATAATTAAATTAATTAGATCTATGAGAAATGAAGGAGGAAGAAGAAGATCTCACAATTTGGATTTAATAAATTATTAAACATCAATTGAAAATGAAATCAAATATGTTTAAATACATGAATGATCATAAAAAACTATATAAATATGTTAAAAACTATGATAAAACTAGTATGTTTCAGGCATAGTTTATGTTTCTGATGAATTGTTTCCATCATTTCATTCTGTTATGATCATGGATCAATCTCATATTTACACAATGATAAATTTCCTTTTTTACATAATAGAATAAAATGAAAAAGACAGGTGAAGTGACACTGGGACCATAGTGAGGATCATCACATATTATTTAAAATCAATTTAATTAATTAAAGGATTAACTTGTTGGAATTCCTTCTTCAATGATGGATCTAGAAATATATCTATATTGTATGGTCTATGATTTTGTGGGAATTAAAGAACAATCCCTCTTAAGATGATACACACATGTTCAAGACATATCTGAAAATCATCATTGGAATATTCATGTGCGAGAGTGAAATATACTATCACTTTCAACATCATACTTTTATTTTCTTAAGAACCACTTCTATATAAATCTCTCGTGGAATGAATGTGGGAGGTGGATTAAGATTTCACATTGTTCATGGGAGTGTGCTTGTTTAATGGAGCTCTCAATTTCTTGAGAAGAATCTTCAAATACATTGCTCAAAACCAAAAAATATGCTTTTGATTTTTAAAAATATAATTTAATGGGGTTTTTATACATTAAAAATCCAAATAAAATAATTTAAAAATTTACCTTTATTATTTTTTTTATTCCCTACAGAACCCCATGTCAAATAATAATATTATTATTAATTTTATTTCTCTATATGAGATTAAATTTTGAAATAAGTTAAATATTATTTAATCAAATAATATTTATTATTTATTATTTCTAACTGTACCTTTATACTTTTTCCACAATTCCGTCACAATATCTATTAGGACATGAAAATGATTGTTTATTTATTAAATAAATAGATCATTATTATTTTAAAATAATTAAATAAATATTATATTCACAAAATATAAAATAAATATTTTTAAAATATTGCACTTAGATTATATTATCTCAAATAAACGGTGAAAGAATAATTATGATCACAAAAACATGAATAATCGTTATTTTAAATGTTGGAGTAATATGTTGTATAATGTTTAAATAAATTATTATAATAATAATAATATTTATATATGATTATGGATAAACATTGTCTGTTCCATACAGGTTTATTTCCCCATAGCCTTATGTAAATAAACCAACTGTCTATGGATATCATGCACATGCACCCATAGAGAAAGAAGTTAATTCTGCAACAACATTATACCTTATACATAGGCTTATATTTTAATATAATCTTTATAACATGATATCTCTTGTCAAGTAGGTTGTAGGTCGGTGCCATCATCCTATGTGCATGATTTATCATTCTCTAACTTCCAAGAAATTTAAATTTCATTTATTACACCATGGATATGTTTTTATTTATGAAATATAATTTCTTTCAATATTCTTGAGATATCAACATTAATTAATGAGATAAGGTAAAATCATTTCTTGCATAATTCATTAACCCAATATTACTTATGATGCACCCATCATATCGTACTTCACGTCGAATAGTTTTCATCACAGTTATCTTCAATAAATAAATGTATAAAGATCATAATACTCATTAACTATAATATTATAGTCTAAAGACCAAAACACACTTCTATAAATAGGAGAGTCTAAGGACACATAAATATGGAATACAAACTAGAGGGTCTTGTTCTCATAATATGTTAAACATGATATTATAATGGGAGTACACCATGATATGGTCCCTCAAGGTCCTATAAGTGTCCACCCCAGATAACTTGTATAATTTATGTCCCTCAAATGATAACATCTAGTAGTAGATAATAAATTTTAAAATAGTTTCATTATAATTCTAGGTTCTTAAATTATAGGAAAACTTCTATGACTTTTTAGTGTTATTGCTACTCATGGGTCATTATCACATGTTATGTTACATAGATGAACTATAATGATGAGTTAATATGTCATTTAATATTCATTACTAATAATTCAGTTTATCATAATGTATACAATATTTAGTTCTAGGGAAACAAATCCAACACATTCCTCTTCAATGGAGTCACATAAAACACGTCATTAAGAATATAGTGGTCTAGTGGAAGTGTCATGAGATGATCTACCATCCCAAATCAATCTAGAATATAGAAGTGAAAATTATTACTTATGATCATATATCTATTTTTTAAAATATCAAATACTTCATCCATGAATAAATTTATTGAAATAATCTATTTCCAATATTTAATTCAATATTCCACTAAAAATTGTAAATATAACTACTCAATCAACATTCGGATAACGTGGTCGGTCGATGAATGGATATAACCTTATATTCAATTTCCTCATCTAACATGAGTCCCAATAACATTATTTCTCCATACTATGCCCATTATGTTCTATTTATACACTTGTATCCATAGAAAAATTCACAAAGATCCACATAAATGCTCTAGTAAAAGCTACAGTAGAATAAGAATTTGATTAGGAGTAGGATTTGATATATTTAAACTTTATAATCTGTAGACCAAGATCATCACATATACTCAAGATTTTGAATGGTCCTCTTAGACTACCAATCTTTCTAAGTATTATAAAATCTACATAATCATAAGTATGGATTTAGATATTTCTATAGACTTTTCTAGAACAATTAGTTAAAACTAATATCTTGATAAGATACTAAAGAATGTAGTGTCACATGAAACATTACAACTTATTTATTGTAAAATTTAGAATTTTTTTCAAGATATAAAAATTTACTAATATAAATAAAGAGTTATTATTTAATAAGGTGATTGAATATGACCAATAAATAATTATGAACCTTAAACATTTTGGGGTGTTATGTGAAAATCCATTATGATTTTTCCCATTTACATTCCAGAATGGGCGATGGTAGAAAAAACCCCATATAATTATATCTCTAATACTTACCATACTAAAAAATTAGGAATAAAAATATATATATTCTTAAATATCCTTGTTCATATTGTCTAACCACATATACTATTTCTAATCTCTATACATATTCAAACTTCCAATATGAATAGGAAATAATGAACTTTGTACTTTATCCAAAATCTAATTAAAATATATTATGGATGGGATAAATTTATGGTTCTTGAACCACATTATTCCATTATAATTAATGTTGATCTTAGGAAAATTTATTACATTATTTTTTAATTCTATATCTTCCTGATATTTGTTTTTAATAGTCACTTTCATAGATGATCAATAATCAATTGGTTAATTTATTATTTCTCTCCTTTCTTCAATATTTCCATATATATCCTTTTAAAATATATAAATAATTTATCTTTTTGTTATCCTCATCATAGATAATATAACATGATATTTTAGAATCTGAGAATTAGAAAACATTCTCCCTTTTATAGTGTTGTGATGCACTAAGTAAACATAATCATTAATCAACTCTAACAATATTTAATGGATCATATTCAACACTCTATGATTGAATTTATACCTTGAAATTATATGATTGGTATTTATGTCACCTATTTCTTCATTAATATAATTCATCCATATCATTAATGAGAAAATACCATAGCTGACTACAAACTTCATTTGGGTACTCATGAATAATCGGTTTTCATTAGGCTTATGTGATAACTATATCAATTTTTATTAGGATTTATCCCATTGACTTCTTAGATGGATCATTAAAGAACAAATACATTTCTACAGTACATGGTGGTGTCAGTACATGTGTGCTAAATGACCTATTATTTAGTTCCTTGAAATTATATTAACACTCATTTATCCAAATGTAATATGTTCCCCTATTATTTAACAAGCTATGTGAATTATAAATTCATTAATAATTATTCAACAAGTTTCAATAATATCTAGCGAAAACATGAAAACTAAAAATATAAGTCATAGTGGATTGTATGGTCTAATGTTCAATAATATTCATCTTTGGTGGATCCACTTATATAGTCTCATTGGATATTATTCAGTAAAAGTTGGGGATGAATCCTCATTTATAATTAGATAAATTAAAAATACATCTTTAACTGGGTAGAGGGAGACCCATTACATAGGTCGAAGGCCCAGTGGGAATTTAGGCCATTACATGGCCAGTATGCCCAATCTTTTGGCCCAAGGTCCATTCTATTAATAACACTGCTACAATAGCTTCCTGTTATAGTACCAAATAGTACCTGCCACTGCTATAGTGATCATTCGCCGCTTTAGTGCCCTACTGCTGCTACAATACCCGTCGTTGCTACAGTGCCATCACTGCTACAATAAACTATAGAGAAAATTCACATTCAGTAAATTTTTCAAAACAATTTCTCATTTCTATGGTTCTTTAGTACAATCCTCAAGTGAACTTCATAATATTCCTTTATTAATATATATATATATAAGAATAACATAAATAAATACAAAAAATGATTAAGATAATTTGGAATGAACGTATTCATATATTCCTTGAAGACATTGGGGTATTAGTAAGACCAAATGGAATCACTATAGATTTATAATTTTCATACATAATATATAAGGATGTATTGGGTATGTCATTACGTTTTACCCATTGCTGATAATATCGATTCCAACGATCAATCATTGAAAAAGCCTAAACTCCTCATAACTAATCAAATAGATCATCTGTATGGGGTAGATGATACTTATTATTGACTATACTACATATTAGTTCATTATAATCAATATAGAGTCTCATTGATCCATATTTCTTATTAATAAAAATAATAGGTTCTACCCAAGGTGACACACCTAGATGAATGAATTATATTTCAAGATTTTATTGGATTTACTTCTACAATTCCAACTAGTCAGTCACATGAATTATATACGGAATCTAAAAAATATGTGTAGTACTATGTATAAGTTTCATTTAAAACTAAAATTGTTGATAAAAAAGTATTGGAAAAACATATTGAAATACACCAAAAAACACTAGTACAATATGATTATTTTCAATGTGGAGTTTATCCCCAATAATCCACGATAAAAAAACTTTTGAATTGGAATCATGACACAAATAATGGTTGTAATTTATATTGGAAGCTCATATTTATCATCACAATAATATACAATCATAAGTTAATTTAGAATAAAATATATGACTTCCATTCACTGGAAAATAATTTTTAATTTTTCAAAACAAATGTAATCCATTCACAAAATAACATCAAATAACATTAGAAAATAAATAATGAAATTTTGGAGATGTTCATTAAAACAAAATAAAATTATAGAATAGTCATAGACATGGAATGCTATCAAAATTCCATTAGAGGATTTAATTGATATTTCAACATCTAATCATTGAGTTGGTACCACAATAAACTTATTAATTTCATTGAATATAAAATAGTGGGTCGATCTAAATTCAAATAAGAAATTTACTATTATAATGTTGATGATATGTTTACCATTCCCCATATAATTCTTTTAACCCACATCAACAATAATGATAACATGATTTTTCGCTCTCAATTTAGTGTTAAGTTGTTTTTTACACCAATAATAGTCAAGATCCTTCTTATTCATCCACTAGTCAGTGTAATGTTCATACTATTTAAACATAAAGCATTTGGTAATGTGAGATTCATTATATGGTGCACTATCTCAATCAGTAGCTAACATCATCTTCCTATATATTTGGTATTTTATTTCGAAATTATTTTTATTTAAAAAAATAAACAATTTACCTTTTTCCTTAATACAAATTCTTCAATGTTTCCTTCCACACATCGATAATATAATAAATACCATATTCTTTTATATATGGTTTTTTAGTTTATTTTCAATTAGAAATTTCAACTCCAATCTGATATATAATATTATTGGGAAATTCTATCTTTAATATCCATCATGATATCACATCACACAATTTCGTTATAACTAATGAATTTAATTATGGTAACACCCTTGAAAAACATGGTTTTAAGACACTAATAAATCGATCAATATTACATTCAGGTTAGATGATAATAAAAAATCCATACCTCATATGTCCAATATACTTTTCCTCATATTAACTAATTTATTCACCATCATTATAATTATTATGGAATTTTTTGTCTTTATATTGATAAAAAGAATATGAGGAATGTACTTATTGAGAAATAAAATCATAAACTCATCCCATTCCATGGATAAAATTTATCTATATTGCCTCATGTTTTTAATAGGTTTCCCCCTTTTGTCTATTTCCAATTCCAAATTATAAACCTCCGAAATAATATATTCATGTTCCAAACACAGGTGAATGTAAAATATATTTTTAGTGGTAGTAATCCATTTCGTAACAAAAAGTTGATAAGTAGACGCACTAAAATAATGTGGATGTCAAATCATAAAAATGAGTAAAATTTTATACAAACCTTTCATGATTTAGATGTTTGACAAGATTCTTAGATTGATAATGTTTTATGATCATTAAATAAATATTTTCACTCTATTTAAGATAACTATTGATTCCTAATGGGGAAAATCATTGCATTATCCATCACATCTAGAATTAACACGAATTCTATCGGTTCCATCCATGACTAAAATAAAAAAAAATCTGAGGAACAATAATCAGAGTGGGAAACCAAATAAACTCTATAATATCAATATAATATTATGTTATCCTATTCAATGGTGTATAACTAGTCTTGTGAATAATGTTTTATAATCCCAATCACCCTAAATTTACTAAACCATGATCTGGTACCAATTATATAGGACCATAATTTTCATAGATAGATATCTCATCTTTAAATATGAATATTCATTACATAACACTACTATCCATAAAAAAATACTAATGGTCTAGTAAATTTGGGGACAAGTAATTTAAATATCTTATTAATTAATGATCTTCAACATCTCACATAGAGATATTCTTACATTGAACACTCCTTATACCTACCCTACTAAAAATAGTTCTTAATGAACTAGGGAAAGGAAATATCACAAAGGTTGAGCTCAGATTCCCGACATGGGTATTAAATGGACATATCAATGGCCACCATAGTAAAAAATGAGAATAATTGAATGAAATCATAATATTGACATTTAAAACATATAACCATCATATCATATATACTAATTTTGAATCATGTCTGAAATTTTTATTTTTAATAAGAATGTAATCATAATGGAATCAAAGATCATGATCTTTGAGAGAATAACATTGAAAAAAAATAAATAGATTTATGAATTAAAAATAAAAAGATGACATTATTTATTTCATCACCGATCACTAATAAGAACATCAATGGGGATTTTTTTCACTACCCCATTTAATAATATCATTAGTCAAGGTTCATTCCCAATACAAACATATTATAAAATGTCTCTTACTGAACATGGTTCACTTCCCATTATAGCCGTCATTATCCCATGAGTAATTCATATTTTCACAATTAATTTTAGGGAAACATGAAAATCATATATATTTCTTACAAAATATCTGAAATCATTAATCATATACCATAATCCATTTAAATGGAAGAGGATTCATAATGATTTCACCAATTTATCACAGCATATCTCATGAAAAATAATTGTTATTCAATAAAATATCATCATTATATTCATAAAACATCCTAAAAAAGATATCATTGGATCATATCACAAGTAATGCATGAGTAAAATCAAATTAATTCTTCTTAGATAAAAATAAATTTATGATATCACGAGGAATAATTCAGGAGGATAACAACCCTTTTATTTTGAAATCACATATTTACTATTTAAAAATACAATTAGTAAGGAAAAATATTTATTTAAAATACAACATAGAATTATTTTAAATTAAACATCAATATGGTGAGCATTTATGATGTTGTAATATTTTATTCAAGTCATGTACATGAATATAAAATACATTTCGTATTTTTTTTTGGAAATTTCATAAGGGACTCGATTAGAAAAATACAATATAATTCCTATTAAAAATATTATTTTAAAAGTAAAAAACAGTTTAAAATTTTTGTAAAAAATATTTTATAATATTAATATCATTCATGAAAACATTTTTAGAAAATATGTACATTGAATAAAAAATATTTTTGACAGAAGAGAGAGATATAGTCAAAATTCCATATAAATATTACTTTGGTATATTTAGAACATAATATGATGGAAATGAAAGTTAAATTTCTAATATATAAAAATAAACATTTTATAAAAAACATTTATGGATTATCTATTATCATATCAAATAATTTCATCATTTTAGACTTAATCATATATAGTCTTGATATAAAATGAGATTGTAACCTAAAACTCTTACATCTCGTAAGACTTTTTTTAAAAGCACGATAACTTCATGAATAATAAATTTAAAAATATTATAACTATGTGAAATAATAATTTACATACATATAATATTATATATGATAATTTTATTGGATTTCAAAACTCATTTTTATATATTTATTTATTGGAATTATCCTTTCTTGGATTCAATTGTTTTGTTGTTCTTATGAGTTTCAGTTCAGTAGTTCTAGCCTCGAAATTTGATCATTGTTTCATAAAATCACAAATTATTATAATTAAATTAATATAATAAATATATTATTCACACATATATATATATATCGACTAAAACTAGAGATATAAAAATGATGTAATTTATTCAAAGAGGTGGTTGGTCATGAATTCACATGGACTTTGTTTTCTCTTTAGACGGGTAGAATGAAGGAAAGTAAAAAATTAATTTTCCGTTGTAGAATAATTTATATAAAATATTTTTCTTATATAGTAATTAAAAATTTGATTATTTCAATCCATGTAATTTGTACAAAAATATCTCTCACATTTCTATCTGGAGGTGGAAGTTCACACATACGCACGAGCTGCATTATCATTTTCCAATTGATGGGAAAAGGCGAATAATATTTCTTATATCATAATAATAAAAAAAATTTATAATTATTATTTTTAATTAATTATGATATAATATATACAATTGATTTATACAATGTACAAGAAAGAACAAATTTTAAAGAGGTTAGCTATGATTATTACCTCTTCTTTGATAAACACTATTTAGATTCATTCTTGAGGACCATTGGAATGGTATTTTAAGATAAAAAATAATATTTCAAGTATACAGATGTTTATAGAATAATTGGGTAGTATTTTCTCTATGAATAAGTCGTAAAATTTTTTATTAATGAATGATTAGAGGTGCCATTTAGAATTGAAGGGAGGGGCACTCTATGTATAATATAAAAAATTAATATAAATTAAATTTCACGGAAATATGAATCAAAATTTATTTAATTAGATTATAATATGATTATGATTCAAAATAATCACATATATATAAATTGGACAAATTTTAATTTTTTTCACCATTATCACATTGTGTTAACTCTTCTTAACCCTTTTGACAATAACTTCAATATTTTTTTTAATTAAAGTGATTTAGAAAGTTACTATAAAATGAAAATAGACTCATAAATTGAAAATGATGATATTTTACAATAATATAACTTTCACCTATGAAAATATAATATTTTTAGAAATTTTACGTAATTTAAAAAACATTTTTAACTATAAAATATCTGTAATGTTGTTTTTGGAAATACTAATTTAATTTGACATTGAAAATTACCTGAAAGATAATGATTTAAAATATAAAACATTTAAAAACCCCATATATTATTGATAGAGAAAATATTTTCAATTAATTTATATTGAATATCATTGTTTTAAACCCATAAAATTGTTCCTCTAAGATTAATTGTTTCATTTTTTTTGATAATGGTGTTATTTTGAGCTAAATAGTAAAAATTGGCCATTTTAGATTATTAAATGTTTTAAATTATTTCGGTAGTTTGGCCATAACATTATCTAAACTGATCCAAATTGAAAAATTATTTCTTTTCCAGATTCTAAACATCCAGGGCTTCATTTAATATATTTGGACTAAAATCTGAATCGGCCATATGGAAGCTCAAAAGAAGCTCACAGGTTGGCTCAAGAAAACTGTTTTCAGTTCTTCCTATATTTGATGTGGGATCCATAACTCATCCACTGTGAGCCCAAAGATTGTGAAATTATGTGGGTGGACGCGCAAGGAGTTTTGGGGAATCTTTTATGAAGGAAGCACCGAATGAATTGGCCGTTTATGGGGTCATTAAATCACCCGAATCCGGAGGATTTCATTTTGGAGAGTCTGACCGGACAGAATAAATGTTCATAATAAAACGGCCATAACTCTCGGTATGTATGTCCCAATACGCTGAGATTTTTAGGGGACACGACCAAGGGAATTATTAACAACATTCAAGAAGAGCTCAACACGTGAAGATGTCATTTAATTGGGCTACAACGCGTCGACATTCGGGGGAAACATTCTGGCTATAAAAGGAGGAGAGCTCCACCCTCTCAAAGCATCCATTCTCCATCCATTCTTTCAAGGCACCAAGGAGGAGATCTCCACCGAGGGAGGCTGACCAAAAATATTCCCCATTTCATTTCATTTCTTTATTTTCGTTTTATTTTTCAGTTTTAATTTAGATTTATAATAAAATTAATGAATTATTTTTGTGTCCACCCATCCACCCGGTTTTCATCTTCATCTTTTCTCCTTCTTTTCTTCTTTTATTCTTCTCATATTATCCACCATGACCTCTTACCCTCAAATATGAGGGGTTAACCCGAGACTTGGCCCGATGGAGGTATGTGGAAATTTCATTTATTTGGTGCTTAAATTCCTATGTTTTATTAAGATTATGATGAGTAAGAGTGATATGCACGGGTGTGGCGATCGTCCACCACGAAACTGATTTCAAACTCATTTCAATTCTTTTATTAAATATTTTCCCTCCCTTATATTGGATACAAGCTCTTCATACGATGGAGTTGAGCCATTCAGTGGTTGAAATGGCATAAGATGGAGCCAGGTCTTGGAAGATGACACACTCTCGATCGAGGTGTGCCATCAACCTTGATTATTGGAGGAGGTGAAGTTAAGATTGCAAAATGCATTCAAGATCTCACACCAATAAATAAAATAATATTAATTCATGAATGAGATCTAATAATTGAATTATCAAACTTAATTTCAATATCAATAAGTAGAATGATGAAACCAACATGCCAACCCATAAAGGCCAAGTTCTTTCTCAATTAATTTCATTTTTTCCTGGCATGTTAGTTTTGCATTTATTTTAATTTAATTGTTTTCCATTACTAGATAATATTAAAACACCAAAAAGAAGTAGTTTAGATAAATTAGATTAAGTATGTAAACGATTGAGAAACCTCCTTAAGTGAGATGACCCTGGTCAGCTTTTATGCTGCACTAGGAAAATTAAATTGCTTTTGCCACGCCGTACGACAGGCGTGCGTCAAAACATGGCATCGTTTCCTGGGAGCTAATCAGTTGTTTAATTTACTTTTTCTGTTTTTAAATTTTAGATATCTTTAATTATTATTATTATTATTATTTTAAAAGAAACTAAAAAAATTCAAATAAAAAACAAACATCAAATAAAAATCCTATACTACAAAGGTTCCCTCCCCCACACTTAAATGATGCAGTGTCCTCGATGCATTCAAGTTTATTTAACATGTAAGCCAATTTAAAAATGAATCACAACATCAAGAAAGTGTGTAGGAGAGGTACAACCTAATTTATTCGCAATGCAACATTGAGTTAACCTCCTATGTGTTGCACTTTGAAAACCTACAAATAAAAGAAAAAACATAAACATAAGATATTTATTAAAAGAAATGAAAATAGAAATAGGATGAGAATAGAAGGATAAATCTTGTTTTAATCCCCGAAGTGGGCCCTGGGTTTTGACTGCCTCCAGAGGGGCAGTTCTAATCAGTTATCCCCAATCTGACAAGCGTGCATCAAAACTGGTGTCGTTGCTGGGGAGCTAATGAGCTGTTTACTTTACTTTTTCTGTTTTTAAATTTTAGATAGCTTTCATTATTATTATTATTATTATTTTAAAAGAAACTGAAAAAAAACTTTTTTTCATGAACCATTCAAATTCAAATTATTCTGCATGGAACAATTACTCACAGGTGCAGGAGGAAGAAACATATTATACTGAGGAGGCCCTCCAAAGAAGAGTCGATGTACTGATGATAACAGTCAGGCAAGTGGAAAGAGGCATAACAACATGGATCTCATTGGAATATTTGATGGCCATGGTCGTTGAACTCCAATCTGAATTAAAAAGATTCAAGGCCCAGAAAGAAGTTCCACTAGTCTTTCCTGATTTCACTGAAGACATCCATGAAGTTGAATCCAAACCAGAGGTGGTGGAGCCCGACTACCTACCTCCATCCAGTGAAGATCGACTCCAAGAGGCACATTCAATTGAAGATGATAATAAAGTAGAACCGACTCATGGAGATGATACAATATTAAACTCAAACTCTTTTAATTTTATTTAAAATGATTTGAGTATCACCCCTAATAGTTTTGAATTTTCAGATTCGGCCATCTCACATTATGCCTTGGAGGATGATGAAGGAAAAGAAATTGCACCTATTGGGGAACATTTAAAGCTCCCTAAACGCACTGAATATTTACTAGGCGGAGCACAAGAAGGGAAAGGGAATGTTGCACAAGTAGCAACAAATGAAGAGGAGGTTCCCTACTTCTTCCAACCCCCTCCATGCAAGCTATAACAAATTGAGAAGGGGGAGGATCTTGTATACTCTGTTTATGGAGTCTTCCTCAACAAGAACAAAGATCTTCAAGCTGGGAAGAACGACATGTGGTGGTTCAAATAAATGGAACCTCATCCACCATCAGATTGGGGATAACCGATTAGAACTGCCCCTCTGGAAGCAGTCAAAACCCAGGGCCCACATGGTGGATTAAACCAATAATTATCCTTCTATTCTCATCCTATTTCTATTTTCATTTCTTTTAATAAATATCTTATGTTTACTTTTGTTCTTTTATTTGTAGGTTTTCAAAGTGCAACACATAGGAGGTTAACTCAATGTTGCATTGTGAATAAATCAGGTTGTACCACACCTTCACACTTTCTTGATGTTGTGATTCATTTTAAAATTGGCTTACATGTTAAATGAACTTGAATGCATCGAGGACACTGCATCATTTAAGTGTGGGGGAGGGATCCTTTGTAGTATAGGATTTTTATTTGATGTTTGCTTTCAAAAATAAAAATAAAATAAAAAATTGTGTGTTTTCAAATTTTTTTGTGTTTATTTTTCAATTTTTGGTGTGCTTCTAAAACTTTTGAGCTGAAAAGATTATCAATACCATTTTTGAAACCCATGTCAATGATTGATCCAATCTATTTCATGAAACCGAGCATAAATGAATGCTGAAATGAATTTGTTTCATGTTCAATATTTTTGGAAATTCATGAAAAGTACACTGATTATTGAATCTCATGACATATTTCACTGTCTATATCATTGAAATAACTTTCCTATGATGCTTCTGAACCATTTTTGTCAGATTATTTTCATTCACCTCATTTCTTGAGAGAACCAGACCATGCTTGCTTTAACCAGAATTTGATTTATTCCGATAAAAACATGAGGGTTGGGGTACGTGTGTTTTAAATGATTGAGGAATTTATTTTGTTTGAAGCCCCCTTTTCAAAATAATCATTTTCATTATGGCCCACCTTTACATTTATCCTTCATTTTAGCCCCTAGTAGCCATGAATTGCCTGTTAGGTTAGCCACGTTACAAGACAATTTTCCCTATCATACTTGCTCTTGAAGTAAAATTGCATGATCTAGTTGAACTTAAGTGTGGGGGAAGATGTATTGTGGTGTACCACCTCATTTGGTTATAATTTGGGTGGAAAATAAATTTTGGAAGAGATGTGTGTGATGCTGAAAAATTATTTTGTTGAAAGCTGTGCCTTTTCTGGAGCATTTATGAAAAGAGAAGATGTGCCTTTCTGGAGCTTCCAATGTAAAAAGAAAGTTGTGCCTATCTGGAGCTTTAAAAAAAATTATGTTTGAAAAGATCGAAATGTTTGCTGTTGAGCTGATTGAATGATGATGGTGCCTATTTTCAACAAAGCGGAAGTGAAGGAATCCATATTTGAGTGAAAACTAGAATCTTGCAATTTTGTTTCAATAAGAGCCAAGCCTTCCTTTTTCGGCCTCAGAACATTTAACATCTAAATCCTACCAACCGGAAGCCACATAACAACCCTAAAAAGTCCTCATGAGAAACAAATGTCCTTGACTCAATCGGGTGGAGAAGTAGGAATTTATCAAACCTATGGTGACTCTTGTGTGAGTTTGGATGAGAAAAGCCTTGTTCAGCCTTTACATTTGCGAGATGAGAGAAAATTCATGTGAGGTAGGTGTTTTGTGTGCATGGGATAAGAAATGAAGTGTAAATATATTAAAATCTTAAATTTATAACTTGAAATATCATTTTTGAGGAGGCATGATATATTTTTGTTGATTTGATTGATCTCATTGATATGTGTTTTGGATTTGATTTGATTTGATTTTTTTTGTCTAGGAGTCCAAGTTCTATGTGTGGGGGAATTGATAGAGAAAATATTCTCAATTTATTTATATTGAATATCAATGTTTTAAACCCATAAAATTGTTCCTCTAAGATTAATTGTTTCATTTTTTTTGATAATGGTGTTATTTTGAGCTGAATATTAAAAATTGTCCATTTTAGATTTTTAACAGTTTTAAATTATTTCGGTAGTTTGGGCATAACATTATCTACAATGATCCAAATTGAAAAATTATTTCTTTTCCAGATTCTAAACATCCAGGGAATCATTTACTATATTTTGACTAAAATCTGAATCGGCCATATGGAAGCTCAAAAGAAGCTCCCAAGTTGGCTCAAGAAAACTATTTTCAGTTCTTCCTAGCTTTGATGTGGGACCCATAACTCATCCGCTGTGGGCCCAAAGATTGTGAAATTCTGTGGGTGGACGCGCAAGGAGTTTTGGATAATCTTTTATGAAGGAAGCACCGAGTGAATTGGTCGTGTATGGGGTCATTAAATCGCCCTAATCCAGAGGATTTCGTTTTGGAGAGTCTGACTGGACCAAATAAATTCTCATAATAAAACAGCCATAACACTCGGAATGTATGTCCAAATCCACTGAGCTTTTGAGGGGACACGGCCAAAGGAATTATTAACAACATTAAAGAAGGTCTCATCGCGTGAAGATGTCATTTAATGGGGCTAAAATGCGTATTCATTCGGGGGAAACATTTTGGCTATAAAAGGAGGAGAGCTCCACCCTCTCAAAGAATCCATTCTCCATCCATTCCTTCAAGGAACCAAGGAGGAGATCTCCACTGAGGGAGGCTGACCAAAAATATTCCCCATTTCATTTCATTTCTTTATTATTGTTTTAGTTTTCAGTTGTAATTTAGATTTATAATAAAATTCATGAATTATTTTTGTGTCCACCCATCCACCCGGTTTTCTTCTTCATCTTTTCTTTTTATTTACTTCTTTTATTCTTCTCATATTATCCACCGTGACCTCTTACCCTCAAATATGAGGGGTTAACCCGAGACTTGGCTCGGGGGAGGTATGTAGAAATTTCATTTATTCCGTGCTTAAATTCCTATGTTTTATTCTGTTTGTGATGAGTAAGAGTGATGTGCACGGGTGTGGCGATCGTCCACCATGACACTGATCTCAAACTCATTTCTATTCGTTTATTAAATATTTTCCCTCCCTTCTACTAGATACAAGCTCTAAATGCGATGGAGTTGAGCCATTCAGTGGTTGAAATGGCATACGATGGAGCCAGGTCTTGGAAGACGACACACTCTCGATCGAGGTGTGACATCAACCTTGATTATAGGAGGAGGTGAAGTTAAGATTGAAAAATGCATTCAAGATCTCACAACAATAAATAAAAGAATAGTAATTCATGAATGAGATCTCATAATTGAATTATCAAACTTAATTTAAATATCAAAAAGGAGAATGATGAAACCTACATGCCAACCCATAAAGGCCAAGTTCTTTCTCAATTAATTGCATTTTTTTCTTGCATGTTAGTTTTGCATTTATTTTAATTTAATTGTTTTCCATTACTAGATAATATAAAAACACCAAAAATAAGTAGTTTAGCTAAATTATATTAAGTAAGTAAACGATTGAGAAATCTCCTTAAGTGAGAAGACCCTGGTCAGCTTCTATGCTGCACTAGGAAAATTAAATTGGTTTTGCCACGCTCTACGACAAGCGTGCGTCAATGATATACATATATATATAATTTATGGTAATGTATACATCGCTAAAAAAAATCAATTTTTTATTTTATGAAAATCTTTAATTGATATTTCTACTTCTTCGAAAATAATTGTGATGGTGTTAAACTAGAAATAAATGTAATTATATCATCTCAATTTTGATTAAAATAATATGAAAAAAATATTATTTAAAACTCAATTAACCATTTATACCTAAAATAATACATTTATAACCATGTCGAAAAATAGTATAGATATTAAAATCATGAAAGTGGAATTTTTTAGTTTATGATTTACTTAAATATTATAATGTTCAAAATAAAATTAATATGGAAACGTAACAATTTTGAATATTTTATTCTTATGGATGAAAAAAAATCATAAAATATAATAATGTAACATGTATCTGTGGATTTAAATCCTTATCACATTAGTTTTAATCATAACTAACTCATTTTACCTTTACAGTGGCAACAAAAATTATTTTTGATTAATACACATATAGGAAAATATAAGAAGGATATATAAAAAAAATTTATAACTCAAAAATAAAAAATTCAATTAAATTTTCATTATTCAATTTATAAATGTGGTAGAAATTAATTTATGATAAAATGAACAATCTAATTATGTATTATTTTTCGAAAAATACCATTTTATGTATAAATATATTTTCAGAAAAAATCCAAGAATAAAATTAAATCCAAAGATCTTAATAGGATTCTAAGAAATATAACTACATAATTTTCTTTTAATATAGTTAAAAAAATCAATCAAAAATTCAGTTTTTAGTAAATTTTAATATTCTCAAAATTTATTGAGAAATAGATCTTTGGAGAAAATTCTAAAAAATAATTATATGATAATTTTGACAAGATTATTTCAAAAATGAATTTTTTTTTCAATTAAATTTCATAAAAGTATCAAAAAATATTTATATATATTTCAAAAAACATAAATAAAAATATTTTTGATAGAAAATGTATATTTGTTGCATATAATGAAATTACTAATAAGTAAGTGGGTTTTTTATCAATATTATTGATTTGTATAAAACCTATATACATAAATTTATAAATTTAGTTATTCTTATTCATTCCACCAATTTAATTTCTTATTTGTAATAGTATGCTAAATTAATATACATGCATACTTTGGTTTTCATGAATCACAAGCTATAGAAAATAACATTTATTTATTGAGAAATATATCATAAAATATCGTAGTGTTTCATTCTATATTGATAAAAATAGTTATGAAACATCCCAAATAAACATAATCAATTAAATTTTAATATATATTTTAAATTAATTACATTATCATACTCTAATGAATCTTAACGATTTAATTTTGAATTTGGGAACATGACAGATCTACATAACCAATAAATAATATACTTTTGTATATGAAATTTTATTAATCAAAATAAAATGATTTATATGAGTATATTACAAGATTAAATTGAGATTAATTATAGTTTAATTCAATAATAATCAATATTTCATAAACATGTCACTGAAGACCCCCAAAAAATATCAAGGAATTAATCTTGGTATGTGGAACACTAAAGTCAAGAGGAGTAGTGAAAGAACCCGTAAAATAGATATCCTTTCTATTATTTTTGGAAGTATAACCATATAATGTTTATATAACCTATATCATAGATAAGTTAATGATTGGCATAACCTTCAATATAATTTCCTTCTAATATTGTTCCTAACATCAGCTATCAAGCCTATAGTAAATGTTATATATTACATAACATCAAAATTAGGAGATATAATCTATGAGTAATTGGAAATATTCAACAGGTTGTATTAATTATTTTATCACCATGAAATTTAGGAACATAATTTTCTAGTCTTAATTTATGAAGGAAATCATTATAGTGAAAAATATATTATTGAATCGTCATCAAAATGATCTTTGGTTGAATTGTACCCTTTAAAATCTCTAAGGTTTATTGACAAGATAAAATATAATTCACAATTATTTCTTACAAGTGGTATTGTTACAAGAGGATTAAATGTGATAATCATTATTAAATAACTATTACTAGAGACATAATCAAGGAAATAACCAATTTTATTAGTATATGGATCTTAATATACTAATTAAATAACTAAAAAATTTAAATTTTACGTGATATTTATTCTTATCCAACTAATTTCAATAATCATTGTTTTGAATTACGATATACAAAAAAGGTTTTATAGCTACTGAGGAACAAATGAAATTTTAGAAGCCTTTTGAATGACGGAGGGACACATCCCATGTATGATATATATTTGAGAGATAAAAAATTATACAAAAAACCTATCAAAACCAATATAATAAAACTAAAAAATTTCAACATCCCTAAGAGAAACCATGTACTCAACATGACTTTCAACACCAATCATTTTGGAAATGTATATGCTCTAAATATCCCCCTAAAATTCACATCCCAAAGTATAATATTAACCAAATCCAAAGATATAAATGTTATAAATGGAAATATTATTCTTGAGAATTAATAATTAAATATTTATTTAAATAATTAAAACATATCCTATGAAACTACGAACTCAACCCAATCATAATTCAAAATATAATATGATTATGTTGATAACAAGTACTGTTAATTAAATTCACAATATTCCCAAATCAATTATGAATCGAAATCAATAATAACCTAGGGCGAGAAATTAAAATGTGTAATATATTACTAATAATATTGAAAAAAAAGAAACACCTGTATAAAAATAACTGTGGAAATAAATTTCATTCACTCCAAGTTCACTGAATAATGTTAAAATAAAATAAGATACAACGGTAATATATCCAAATATGAATTTTAGAGACATTAAAAATATATTATATCCACATATATCTACATTACTCACTAAAACATATTACTTAATATGACATGTTCCATAAGGAACAATGCTACTAAAAGGATACTTCAATATAATCATTGGGTGAATATTGGAAGAAAAACATTATCATTGATCACAACACAAATTCCAACCAAATATCAAGATCGGGGAAAAATTTATATTCCCTGAACTATTAGATATATTCAAATCACACATGCAATGTGTGATTTAAAATAATATATTAATTTCATACATCATTTATTTACTTCATTGAAAATGGAATACTCTAATTCCATAATATTGTTGGTCTTACAAGCCAATATATCAATTATATTTCTAGTATGATATTTAGAATATGTCTTGTTCAGGGTGATGGATCTATATTAATTGTATTTTTTCTACATGATGACCATAGGAAAAGACAATACATCGATTTAGTTATAAATAATTTCGATAAGGCTCTTCTTGACTGAAAAAACAAATATAATCATAGTTGTCAATTAGGGAACCATAATAATGGATTGTGAGGAGGACACAACCCACTTTAATATTTTTTATTCTCAATAGAATCTTCAATAATAATGTTCCATATTTATACTTTACAAATTTTGAGAATCTAATACATATGTGTAATCTCAAATTTTATAATAATTTTTTTTTGGTAAAAATTTAATATTTGATAATTCATTTATTCTTTGGAGAAACATGAAATTCCTATGAAACCATATTATTATGAGGTATCAACTGATTTCATTGATGTCTTCTATTTCATATAAAATGAGTATGGATCCTGTACTTCATCTCTTTTAAAAGAAAATTAGGACATTTAGATAAAAAGTCAGAATCTGCATTCATCATTAGTTCATCCCAATGAATGAAAAATTATAACCATCATCATATAATTTAATTAATATATTTTAAATGAAATGAAATAATATTATGTTAATAATTTATAAAATCTTATCTTCAAGTAATTATATAACTTGATAAATATTTTAATACCAAATTTGAAAAAAATAGTATATAAGTTAAGATAAAATCCTAGAATAAATTCCAAAATATGTATTCTGAAAATTTAAGTAGAATGTGAGGGAAAATATCTAAGGTAGCCTCAGAGGATACTAAATCCAGTAATAACGAGAGTATTACCAAAAATTTAAAATTTTAATGAAAATATATACCGTTTACAAAAATTATGATTGACAAATTGTGAACAAAATTCGTATAGTTCCCCAAAAATATAAAATGGACATTGTCAAGATTAAACAAATGAAATAATTCATTTTAGAGAATAATTTTATTTATATTTTTCATTGTCTATCACTTGAATAGCCCAAAGGCATTCATTTTTGTTGATTTTGTTTAACCCCTCATTCAAAGGATGTGGGGGAACCCTTACAAGGCCCGTAGGCTCCTAGATTACAAGGCCCATAGGCTTAGGAGATTACATAACTAAAAGGTCTTAAAGAATTCAGCCAGGATATCTACAAGGAACTGGCCCTCCCCAGCATCAGCGTCATGATGGTAGCTATCCACCTTTGCATGGCCGATAGGCAAGGAATCCCATGAAAGCATAGGCTGGTCACGATGGTAAATCCATACTCTCTCTTTCTGATAAACCCATTTGGCTCTGCTCTGGTAAGTGCACCTGTTCTGAATCCTCTTCTGGGGCTGCTCCTTTTTTGTAGTGTGTCTGGGGCTACTGCATATGGCCCGAAGGCCATGAGGTGGCCCAAGGGCCTTAAAGGTGCCCCCAAATCCCTATTGGCCTAAAAGGACTGGTGGCCCGAAAGCCTTAATGACTCAAAACCCAAACTGGTGGCCCAAGGTGAATAGTTCTAGCAGCTACATTACCAAATAGTACCAACTACAGTAACTATTACAGTACCAAGGTAGTTTATAGTTCTGCTACAGTACATGTATAGCATACAGTTCTCCTACAGTACTGCACAATGTACATTACTACTATAGCGCATGCTACAGTAAAACTACAGTACCGCTGTAGTACCCCCAGAAATATGCCTCTACCTAGTTTTGAACATGGGCCTAGTGGATTCACTTAAGTATACCACACCAAATGGTCTGAGGCTCATGTGAAAAATGTGTGTTGCTATCATCGACTCCAATAGGGGGGCCCCACCAGCCCAAGTTTGCAACACATTCCCCAGCTAATAAATGGCTTTGAATCGCTCTATTCATAATAAAAATAGTGTTCGAGCCTTGTGGGACTCGATCCTTCACCAGTTCCAATGGAGAGCGAGGGGTACAACCAGCGGGTACCACTCGGATGACACCCCATGGGAATAAAACGTGTGTTGCTAACACCAACCCTAGAGGGGGCCCCAACCAGCCCAACTGCGCGCCACATTCCCAAGCTAGAAATGTCTTTGAATCACCCTGTTAATTATACAAACAGTGTTCGAACATGGTGGGACTCGATCCAGCACCACTTCCAATGGAGAGCAAGGGGTAAAACCTATGGGTACCACATGGCTAACACCCCATGGGCTTCAAAACGTGTGTTGCTAACACTGACTCCCAGAGGGGGTCCCCCACCATCCCAAGTGCGCACCACATTATCTTTCTATGAAATTTATTGGAGTCACCTTGTTCATAATACGAAAAAGTGGTTGAGCCTCGTGGGACTCAATCTTGTGCTAGTTCCCATGGAGAGCAAGGGGTAAAACCAGGAAGTACCACTCGGTTAACACCGCATGGGCTCAAAACATTCATTTATAATACAGACTCCCAGAGGGGTCCCCCACCATCCCATGTGCGCGCCATGTTCCAAAGCTATGTAATGACTTTGAATATCCATGTTCCTAATACGAACGTTGTTCAAGCCTGGTTGGACTTTATCATGTGCCAGTTACCATGGAGAGTGAGGGGTACAACTAGCGAGTACCACTCAGATAACACCCCATGTGATTCACATTCCTATTATTGATAAAATTATTCATAAAATATCGAAACAAAATACATTATTTCTTTGTAGATGTATTTTTATGATATTTATAGGTCCCCATTCCACTAACAGTATAAGAAAAATAATATTGACATGCACTTATTGAATCTTTTATTAGTGGATAACACCATTTTCACTATGAAATGAACTAGGTAAATTTCAAATATGCATGTTAATAATTTTAATTAATTTTATAGAGGAATTTATTTATGTAATTTTTAATTAATTCACCATTTTGGTAAATTATTTTAATCTCTGTTTTGAAGATTTAGACAAATTCTTGAGAAACTGTATTGGAAATAATATTATTTTGAATTTTGAAAGGTTATATAGTGTAGTTAAAAGATGAATAGGTCTTGGATATTTAATTTAACAAAATTGGATTTATGTTGAAAAATATGAGATCGATGTTATCAATTAATTACCATGCCCAACTTTTGTGAAAAAAATTATATTCATTTTAGGACATGTAGGATTATTAGAAGAATCAGTAAGGATTTTTTATTATTAAATTTCCATATTATAGAATATATTTAAATGTTTTTTATTTTACTTTTTATAAATAATACAATAAATCTTTTTCTAAGAAGAATTGTAAAATGAAAAACCAACAAGTCATCTGTCCACATGATAAGAAACACCCATTTCAAACACTATTTCACAAAAATGTGTGAAATATTTTTTATTCATTTTTGAAAATTCGGGATTTTATAGATGGTTAATCAAGGACTTCAGTAAGAATTATCTTCCAATTTTAATATTAATTTTAATATATTTTGATTTAAATTTTTATTTTCATTTAAAAATATATTTTAATGAAATGATGTTTCAACTAAATACACCAATATTCATGATGCCACATGATTTGAATAACATAATTTAGCTCTAGTGTGATGAATCAAAAAATAATTTTGGAGAAGTGTTTTCATTGTGAATTTAAGGACAACTATATGTCATTGATTATACATAAGAAATAATGGATGTAGCCCAAAAACATTATAAATCACTTGAAAATAATGTTTTTGTATTTTTTCAAACATATTAATTCGAGACATATATTCTTGTTACAAAAGTGACTATTTTCATTTATAATTTAACACATCACTTCCATATGAAGAATGTAAATCAAAATTCAAGGATGGTGAGATGGATGTTGATGATTAATTGGTTTTATTTTGACATAATAGAAAAGACTAGTGATAAAAATAAAGTTATATATCACTTGAGTAGGAAAGTACGTACAGTCGAGTTTGAAATTCCAGAGAAGGATCCATTTACTAACTTCATTAGAGATAAGTTGTTTTATTATATTAAAGGAGTCATGTTTTTATATTATGATATAGTAATTTATTTTTATCATCTCAGGTTGTGTATCATCTGAAAAAAAAAATTAGACTCAAAGATAATTCAGTGTTTTATATTTTAAGAAATTCTTACCAGTTGATGATTTTTAATGATCAAATGATTATTATATATTTTCTTAAGTGTGACATATAATATAAGATAATTTTTTTCCATACATAAGAATTTAACGGACAATTCCTATATCAAATAATATTAATGGAATTATTATAATTCTATATATACAATCATAAATGATTTAATTATAGTTATGAGTCCTATACTAAATTTTAGAAATACCAATTAATTGGGGATATATCAAAGGGACAATAAAATTAATCAAAGTGAAATTATTGTTTTTGAAATATTTGATATATATGGTTTAGATTTTGTGGGACCGTTTCCCATTTCATTTGGATATTCTTACATCTTGTTTTTGATGGAATATGGTTCAAAATTGGTTGAATGTAAATGAAAAACAACTGATGATGTTAATATTTTTTGTGCTATCTTAATATAACTATATATTATATATTTGGTATCCCATGAAAAATAATTTCATACCAAGGAACCCAATTTTGAAATTGGATAATGAAATATTTATTTTGGATATGAAATATTCCAAATAAGATATCAATAACCTATCATCATATAATAATGAACTTGATGATATTTATAATAAATATACAAAATTAATGAAACGAAACATTATCTATCAAAATAATAATAATTGGATCCAAATTTTGAAATATCTCTAGTGAATATATGTTGTAGATTAAAAAACAACAACTATAAAGATCCTATAATTCATGATCTATGGGAAAATCTTCTTATACCATAGAAGATACAACAAAAGGCCTATTGGGAAGATAATGAGCTGAATATGGATTTATAAATAGAAAAATTTGAAATTTGGAATTAGATTCAACAATTAGACGAAATAATGGGACAATAATTTTCATCTTCCATAATTTATATGGAGAGAACAAGATTGGAACATAAAAAATAGATTTGAAAATTTGAATCATATCAAGGAGAGTATGTGCCTTTTTACAACTCAACACTAAAATTCTGGTAATGTAAACATCAATTTTGATGTAACGTATAATTTATTATCACAATTTTGTATCTATTTTGTTTTTTAAATTACAAAATATGGAATTTAAAACCCTTCTATTATAATTGGACATACAAAAATGAAATATATTAACAATATTTCATGGGTACATGTAAAAGAGATCACACTCCATCAATTTTAGAATTAAACCCCCTCAGTTGTAACAATACATGATCATATTGATTGGTCTCATTATTTTCAATATTCAAAAACAAACATTGATTTTATAATTTATTTGAAAAAATATATTATTCATGTTTAGGTGATGTAAACCACTATAGGGATTAGGAATTTCTAATTTTTGTGTTTTCATTTTTTTATATTATGACATTATTTCTATTTTTTGTGTTTTTAAAAATTGATGTTGTCAAATTATATACCATTAAAAGTTTGAATCTATTTCTAATGGTAAAAAAATTATCTCCCCCATGTAACTCATAGGATATGGATACTGATGTGAAATAATTTTTATATTTAATTTTTTGTATATTCATGAAAAAGATCATTATTTTTTTATCCTATGACATAAATTAATACCAAATTTTGAAATCACATAATTGTGAGGGTTCTAATTTATTTAATCCTATTTATAATTCACTAATTTTTTGATATAACTAAGATGTACATAAATAACAAAATTTTTGGATTATTTTCATGTCCTTGTAGAATTGAGGAATTGTTTTTATAATTGACTAATTAAATGATTAAACTGGGAATGAATTTTTATAATAAAATAATATTTCAATATAAAATGACACATAACCATTTTTGCCTCCATAAATACATGAATAACCTTATTATAAATTCCCATATAATCTTGAAATCCTCAACTGAACACCTCTAGGTGTAAATTCATGATCATTGTTGAATATATTTATAGGGATTTTTTTTGTATGAGTGTATCTAAGAAAATGTTTTTTTGTTGGAAAAAGAGAGAGAGAGAGATCATATTTAGGGAATGTAGGAGGTAAAATATCCCTTAGAATGTGAGAAATGAGTTGGACACATATTTTATATAATTTATTATTCATTATTACCTAAAAAAAGAAAAGTCTTCATAGAATTGAAAAATAGTAAAATTTAAAAAAAATGAAAAATTGTTATAGGAATTATAGATAAGAAATGTTTTTTGGTGATTTGATTATTCTAAAAAAAGCAAAAAATTATATATAAGGAGTTGGTATAAGAATATATCTAAGGGAGGGTGATTTAGTATACAATAAATGACTATTAAATAAAAATAATGAATTTTTATTTAGTTATTTACAATTCACCTCATTTTTCATCAGAATATGAAACATAAAAACCATAAAAACATGATAGAGATAGAATTTTAGAAAATACTCATGATAATCCTAATTATAGGATTCATTTTTTAGATATTTAGAAACTCTATAAATATATTATGCACCTTTAATTTTATTAATGATGAAATCTTTTAATATATTTCATGTTTTATTTGAAGAGATAAATACTTCTATAAAGGTTTGTATAAATGAACAATAAATGATTAAAATAGTGTAAATGATTTGAATATATCTAATAGATAAAATTAAATAAATTTTTTTTAGAGGAATGATAAAATATTGTTACTAGGATGTTAAAAAATGGACACTGATTGCTTATTGTTTTCAATTTTCATTGAGTAATATTTTTGATGTTCACTTATCTAGTTTTCCATGTTTTCTGTTTTGGTAAATTCAAAGAGGGGATAAATGAATTAAATTTTTTAGATAGTAAATTTAATTTAATCTATAATTTTTACTGATTTATTTTTTAAGGTGTTTTGGAATTTAAGAATAAAATTGATTGTTTTTCAAAATATTTCATATTACAATTGGAATTTTGAATTTATTTGAAATATTTATTTTCTAGGATAATTATATTAAATTATTATTTATAAATCCAATAAATTTTTATTTTTTATGAATACAGTGTTTATTAATATATAAAATTATATAATAAATGGAATGAACGTTTGAATTTATATTGAATTTTATAAAGGACCTCATACATAAGAATTTTTATGTAGAAAATAAATATGATTATTTTGAAAAAATTTGAATCAATAGGATATACATCCATTTTATATGAGAAAAATTTATAAACTGGTTAAGTGGTAAACAATTTGTATGGATCTTCCAATATGTATTTAAATTAGTGCATGATACATAATATTTACTTGAGAATTAAGAAATTTGAAAAAGGACCTGAATTGAAAGTGATTTGTATCATTTATAAGAATATACAAGAAGGTTTTTCTTTTTCCTTAAAAGTTAATTTGATGATATGTTGGATATTTATATCCCTTATTATTCGGTAATTTTATACAGAATAATCCTCTATCGTAATATGTAATTGCATTACCATGGCCTAGTAGTGAAAGAAAATATATTATTCATTACAATTGGATGTGAAGTTCTCCGACTCACAATAATAAATAATGTGTTTTTATATACATAAGATTTTTTACACAAGATATATAATATTCTTAACATGGTAAATAAGATATTGGTCTTTTCCACTAACATAGTCCATTATCCTTTTTTTATATTATTTCATTGAGATTTTATTTTATGTATTGTTAATCATCATAAGGGATTAAATTCAAATGATATTTAATATCCAATCAAATATTTTGTATGTGGTATACGTAATATATATTTTGAAAAAATAACTCATGTATAATGTTTTACATATATGTAAGTATGATTTTTTCTATTTGCACTTATAATCCAAAACTCAATCAAAATCTCACACAAATGATTACCAAGATCCTTATACATTACGATAAATATATATCTTTTATTGAACACAAATGTTAATCGAAGGGATAATAAGGCATAATCATCATGAATATTATTTAAAGGGATTAAAAATTTAAAAATTCTGATTTATAGGAAGCTCAATAACTCAAAAATTATAATAAAAATAATATATGATAAAATATCCAAGTGATTTAATGGAATAAAATTAAGGGATAGATAATGTATGAATGTAACCCAAAATTCCAAATGAACAAGATTTTGATCTGATTGACACTATTTCAATTGGCATTCTTGATCACCATGGGATGAAGACTACTTCCTTATAATTATGAAAGATCAATTTTTAATTGTTTTACACATATAAGTTAGTTGTAATAATCAAATAATTCAATATAATAAAATAAATAAACCTAATAATGAGCCCATCTAGATATAGCAAATAGAAAATATATTACATCCTAGGGATATAAAATAAAATTTTACCATGATCACCCATCTCATAGGGCACCCCAACCACCCACCATGTAACAAGTCACCTACACTCATATAACTAATAAAGAACACAAAAAGTAAGAGTAAGAGAGTATTAGTTTCTGTTATTGAAATAAGAAGGATACGAACACGAAACGGTACAATATTGAGATTAGAAAACACATATTCAATGGACCCCACCATAAATCCTATGATATTTACCTAAAAGTAAATTCAAATATTATTTTTATAAAACATTAATAATTTTTTTTCCCTTTGTACAGAAATATGGAAGAACAATCCTTATCTTAAAAAGTGAATATATAGAAGAAAAAATGTTAAAATCCATTTTGAATAGAAGTATCCTTATTCATAAATAAAAACTATTCTATGAAATCATTGAACAACTTATCAATATACAAGGATAAATATTTATATTTATGTTATCATCTAGTACCATTTATATCAAAAAATTTCATTGTAATAAAGGAAAATACATAGTTAAAGAAACTGCCTGATAGCATTATATGGGTAATAAAGGAAGTCGAACATGGAAACTCCCATGTAGAGTAATAATCATTCAATTAATGTCCTATATCCAATATAAATATTATTTATCTATTTTACATATCATTGTAATTTTTTATATACATTAGTGAGTCTATTGAAGATAAGAAAATAATCCATGACCTACTACATTAAAATTTCAAATCTATCATGTTCACAAGCCTTCTAATTCCATGCACACCTACCTCCATAGAGTATGTCCTGGCTAGAATCCACATTCTCTAGGGATATACTTGTAACACCCCGAGATTTTATGAAAAATATTCTTTTAATTTCATTAATGTCTTATTCTACACCAAGATTACCTTGCGCTATACGCAACACCGTATTAGCTTGCAGTATACGCAACGCTATTCTTGGATCGTGTTACACACAATTTTGATAATAGTTATTCTACGCAACATTGAGTATATATATATATATTAAATGTATAAATGAAATATGGTTGGATTCTGTTATACGAAACAATGAAGGATTCTTTCACAACACGCAACCCTGACTTGGCTTGCATTACACGCAATCGCGACCTTCCTCGATAGCGTGTGTTGTACACAATATCGGGTTTTAATAAACAATGTTATATTATTATAATATTGTCATGAACTAGCCGTTATGAATAGTATTAACTAAATTTTGAATTTTATAACATTATTATTCATCTTACACATTTCTAGAACATGGTATAAGAACAAAATAATTTTTTCGGGTAAAATAAGTATTTTTCAAAAAATGCAGTTTTACCGCCTTTTGATGGCGCACCCACATTAAATATAGTTTTTGACATGTTTATATGTTCAATTTGACAAAATAATATTCCTCTTTTGAATCAGGATGTAAAAATTTACATTAGATAAATTTTTGATATTTTTCCGACAACTTTCATATTTTAATGAATAGTAAAAACACGCTATATTTTAATTAAAAACAACTTTTTCATCGTAATATATTATGTGGTTAAATTATAATATTGAATGGTTTTAAAGTATATTTATAATATATTTTTACCACTTAATATAATGTTGGTCATTGGACAGAATTTTACAATTAAACCGAACATAAACAAGTGTCAATCTTTTGATAGTTATTATCTCTTAAAAACACGCTTTTTGTTTTGACAGCGGGAATTAATTTTAAATTAATTTCTGCCACTTCTGTGTTTTGAATTTAGAAAAATGGATTCCATATTTGGAATCAGGATGTTCAAATTGTGTAAATAGGTAACTTTTATTTTTAGACATTTTGAATAATTACTGCGGTAAATATTTTATTTACCATGGTTAAGGGTAAATCCGGTAAATAAGGGTTAAACAATAATATTATAATAATATTAAATTACCTTAAAACGTGTCTTAACCCCATTGGTTGATACATGGTCGACCATGGGCATATTTGGGTAGATTTTGGGACCCCATGGATCCACTTGTAAGTGATAATGACACTTTATTTTAATTAAGTTAAAATGAATACAAAATTGACACAAGAATATATCTTTTAGCAAAACAATTGTTACATAGGGTTATATATGTTGGATATTAGAATATAAATATTCATTAGAAAGATAAAAAGATTTCCTACATAATGGTATTTTATTTGTAATTTTTAGACTTTAAATAATTTAATTTATTTATGACACAATGATGATGCAGTAATTATCTTATTAATGAAATATTGACATAATTGATGTTATAAACACCAAAATAAATGTAATTTGAGACTTTTTATGAATTCCACTAATTTTCTAGGTTACTATGATATCTTAATGTTGATTTAATCAACTTTTTTCGAACATTTAATTCTGTAATGACTTTCACAAAAATCATATATCAAATAGTGTCAAAATTGACACAAAATAGTTTTTAAATCAAATATTATATTATTAATTGTTATTGTATTCCTAAAAATCTAAGGTTCGGCCAAATGACTTAGATAAGGATATATATATTAATAATATACAATTTGGGGTTCGTTTGGCGTGTTATAGTAAGTTTATTAACCATATAGTGAAAGAAAACAAAAAGTCATGGTAAAAGTTAAATTATTTAACTTAGAGTTAAATCTAATTGATAAGGTTAAAATAATATCCTAAACTTGTCTAAATTCTATTGGTTGATAGGATTTCGACCCATCCCCACTTTAGCTTCGAAATAAGACCCTCTGGAACCATTATAAACCGATTTTGACTTTAATATAAAATAATATTTTGAGATATTCCTAAGGTGCCCCTCTCCTCCCCTATAAAAGGACACCTCCTCCCCCTCCTCCTCACACCAATTTGAGCACTCAAGCTCGGCCAAACCCTGCCAATTTCTCCTCTCCACTTCCCTAGCAACATCCTAGAGGTTCTGGTCTTTCTCAAAGACCAATTTTAGTGCCCTAAGAGGAGGTCTCAAAGAGGCATTTCAAAGAAGAGGTAATTACCGTTACCAATTCTTTCATCTTTATTTCTTCTTCCACTTCTTCTTCTTAGGTTGTTTCATTATGAAGTAATAACATCAGTATCACTCATATACTGATATGTTATTATAAGTATGAAACAACCCTATTTCACCATCTATCCATCCTACGGAAAAAGAAATCACCGCACGTGCGTACGTACGGAATACCGTCTCCACGCCGTAGTGTAATCTATTTTCCACCACCACCTTACATGGATTGGTATAATGGTGTAAAGAATAACTATACATAGTTATTACAACATCATATTGATTCTGATATATTGTATAATCCACTCCAATTCAATTCAATATTTATAGGAATGATATCATCGCTCGTGCGTACGTACGGACTACCGTCTCCACGACGCGATGAGATTCATTCTCCATGTTAACCATTTAAGAATGATTATAAAGTATATATAAGAAATAATAATGAAATATATGACATTATAAAGCTACTGGATTTATGTATATGTATACATATGTATGTCATCTACTTACTTCCATTTCAAGACAATAAGGAAAGGAAAACAGCGTTCATGCGTACGTACGGACTACCGTCTCCATGAACGGTGTTTTTCATTTTATTTATCTACCTATTATATATATATATATACTGAATATATATGATATATAAATCATATTTTATATTCTGGAAGTAAGTAAATCATGATATAAGTAATAATTATGTCAAGAACAACAAGTCAAAACACCTACGATAAATGAAACGATTTTACCCAAAACGCTTCTTTAACATGGAATTTACAAAAGAACGGATAATATAATGTCATAAGTGAACCATATATGATATCATAACAATGAATATGATTCTGTAATAAGTCAATAACATGATTTAAACCATTATACAGGAGCTTCGGACACGAACAAAGCAAATCGGACCTAAGGTAAGGGAAATATCACAATCTCATTTTTATCCGAGATTGTTTGTACTTTGAAAGTTACTGGGGTGTATTTTATCATCTAAATCCATGTTTCCTCAATATGTAATGTTATTTCCATCCACCTACAATTGTTTAAATCCAAATTTACCCTTCGGTGAGTTTTTAGTAAAAGATATGAAAGGAATCTTTTGTCGTTTTTTTGTACGAGGTACTTTTTGACTTTTCCGACAAAAGTACGAGAAGAATGTTTTTAACTTATACGGCACGGACGGATTTATACTGTTTTATAAAGCCTTATTTTCATGAAGCTTCCTCTAAAAGATTTCATGACTATTTTCAATAAAATCTCTTTCTTGCATGATGTTTTGTGAAAATAAATTGATTTTGAAGAAAAAAGGATATTTTCCTCAAGAATTCAATTCATGTGTTTTATCAAAATTATTTTTCATCAAAGATAATAAAGGGTTCTGTTTCTATCCATATTTTTACATTGATTTGACTATGTTTTGATGGAATTATGTTTATGAATTCCTTTATCTTATATGAATGGTTTTATGATGTCATGTGGTTTAAGAATCCCATTTTTATTACATGGGTTATGCAATGATGTATGATTTATGATTTGGTGGCACACATAAGAAAGGATTTATTAAGAGATTGGTGGGACCTATATCTCCCTCCAATGCATTGGGTAAAGATTTTATATCTCATGAGATAGACATGGCTGGAATGGTAGGTTATACCGTTTCAGTGAAACAGGACTGAAATGAGGATTACTCGATTCAGAAAGGGACTTTGTCCACTAAGATAGTATTGGCAATGAGTCTTGACTAACAAGAAATGATTCTCTATGATTATGTGTGTATGCCACAATGAGTAATGTTTAAGTTATGATTTCATTTTCACTTCTATGATTTATCCCATGTTATGATATTATGAGCTCTTTTGCAGGTTAAGATTTCCAAAAGCTATGTTCTTATGTATATGATGTGATTGATATTTCCTTTGTTTACCCTTAATGAGCATTTGAGCTCACCCTTTTATGTTTTCTTTTCCCCAGGATATAAAGAAAGGTTTTAGGTAAAAAAAAAGGAAGATCTTTATGGGAGATGTTGAAGATCTTTCACCACGATTAGAAGATTACGTTCCGAGTTTCCAAAGACACTAAACTATTACGATCCTTGCGTGTGTGTTTTTGTTATGTACTAAGTATTCCGAAAATGTAATGTAATGTCAATGTACGTCAAGCTACGGGTCTCTACAGTTGGTATCAGAGGAATGGTTTAGTCAACCATTGGAAACTACGATGCGAAAATGTTAGTGAGATCCCTAGAGATATTTCTAAGGTATGTCTAGGGATGTCCCTAAGGATAAGTATACGTATAAGATACAGTCCTAGAACTACGGTAACGATCATAGAATTTAACCTAAGAAGTTAGATATTGAGGATACTTCCCCTTTACTATGTTGTTTTCTCTAGCATGATTTTTGCCTCTCACAAAATTATTTTTGTGTTTTAGTTAATGGAGGGAACCAAAAGGAATTCGGTTAACAGTAAATCCAATGGACAAATTGGTGACTATGAGAAACAAAATTGTGTAATGCCTAGAGAGAAAGATGTTGTGATTATGCCGAATCAGTCATCGCGATATATGATTAACAAGGTGAAATTTAGTGGTATGCCTAATTCATCAAAGAAGATGAAGATAGACTATTATGCATGTTCGCATGTTGAGGAGTATAAAGAAAGGAAGATTGAGATTTCTATAGAAGGGAAGAAGAACCTTGAGGAATACCTCAAATGGAAGGACTGATGTTATCTGTGTGGAGAAAAGGGTTATAGAATGACAGACTGTTATGGAGTTCAATGTCTTATTTGTGGAGAACATGGGCATTACCCAACTCAATGCCCTGACCTAAAAAGATACTTCTAAATAAAGGAAGGACTTAATCCAGGACAGTCATTGATGTGGATGGACTGAAGTGTTTATGTATTGGTATTCAAGAATAATGTTGTTGAGGTACTTTTATGGTGTATTGGAATATTTCTGTATTGGTCTAATGTGGTATTCGAAGTGATTGAGATATTTTTGGAAATAAGATGATATGCGCATAATGAAGGGATAAGACGATAATGAGATGTTTGATTGTATTCATGAGCTCATGATTGATATAAGGACTAAATGATATCATGGTTTGAGTATATAGAATTTTGAGGATTTTGGTAACTTTTAACTGCATTCATGTTTTCACTAAGGTATTCAAGAGAATACATGATTAAGGACTTTGAATGTTTGGAATGTGACCAACAAGACATATCTTATGATATGTGGGGATCAACGATAGTATTAATTCTCTGGTAATCGTTGTCACTATATTATGAGAGAGGACTGCAGTATTATGTATAAGCCTAAAGATTAGACTGGATTACGTTGGACATAAGTTAGTATTGTTTAAGGATAGAAGATTTTCGATATTATTGATGGGATGTTATAGTAACGTAGTTTTAGAAAAAGGACAACCTGCAGGACGGGCGACAACCCATCGCTTCGGACAAGGCTGTAGGAATCGAACCCACAACCGAAGTGCGACTGGCCTTTATCGCCTACCACTGGCCTACAGGAAGTCCCTGTTTTAGTAGAAACTATTTTATTATATTAAGCAGTATGATATATGAAGTATAAGTCCATTTTAGGAACCATATATGATTAATCTCACTATAGAATGACTTATGTATATTTAATAACTTTTGCTTACCTTTTTTTTGGGACAGATGGAATGACCCGCCATTCTATCACATGATCAGCTAACACTTCACGAATAACAAATTCAACTTCATTTCTTTAAGGGATGAAGTGTAAATTGTTCAATTCACGAACAACAGTGAGATTATTCCAAAATCAAGTAAGTATTTCTTCTAATTAAAATTTTTCAACTTTAGGGAAATGATATTGAAAACCAAAAATGTTGTCCTAGTGATCTTATATCTGATGAATCAGATGGTACCTTAGATCGTCACAAATTTATGGCTTTGTGATTGCTAGCTTTTCCATAGCCATGTTCTCTACCACTCTCCATCAGAAAATGATTGTTAGATTTCTCTTCCATATCCATATTTTCACCTATGTGGAAACCCAGTGATTAGTTTATTTGGGTAACCGTTACGTTTCATACTTTTGTTTTTAAAGATAAGTATTGGTATTCCTTTTTACGATGTGGGTTTCTATCAAAGAAACTTTCGAATAGTAAACCATTTATAATCCCGATGAATTTCGAGGGCGAAATTCATTTTAAGGGGGGTAGAATGTAACACCCCGAGATTTTATGAAAAATATTCTTTTAATTTCATTAATGTCTTATTCTACACCAAGATTACCTTGCGCTATACGCAACACCGTATTAGCTTGCAGTATACGCAACGCTATTCTTGGATCGTGTTACACACAATTTTGATAATAGTTATTCTACGCAACATTGAGTATATATATATATATTAAATGTATAAATGAAATATGGTCGGATTCTGTTATACGAAACAATGAAGGATTCTTTCACAACACGCAACCCTGACTTGGCTTGCATTACACGAAATCGCGACCTTCCTCGATAGCGTGTGTTGTACTCAATACCGGGTTTTAATAAACAATGTTATATTATTATAATATTGTCATGAACTAGCCGTTATGAATAGTATTAACTAAATTTTGAATTTTATAACATTATTATTCATCTTACACATTTCTAGAACATGGTATAAGAACAAAATAAATTTTTCGGGTAAAATAAGTATTTTTCAAAAAATGCAGTTTTACCGCCTTTTGATGGCGCACCCACTTTAAATATAGTTTTTGACATGTTTATATGTTCAATTTTACAAAATAATATTCCTCTTTTGAATCAGGATGTAAAAATTTACATTAGATAAATTTTTTATATTTTTCTGACAACTTTCATATTTTAATGAATAGTAAAAACACGCTATATTTTAATTAAAAACAACTTTTTCATCGTAATATATTATGTGGTTAAATTATAATATTGAATGGTTTTAAAGTATATTTATAATATATTTTTACCACTTAATATAATGTTGGTCATTGGACAGAATTTTACAATTAAACCGAACATAAACAAGTGTCAATCTTTTGATAGTTATTATCTCTTAAAAACACGCTTTTTGTTTTGACAGCGGGAATTAATTTTAAATTAATTTCTGCCACTTCTGTGTTTTGAATTTAGAAAAATGGATTCCATATTTGGAATCAGGATGTTCAAATTGTGTAAATAGGTAACTTTTATTTTTAGACATTTTGAATAATTACTGCGGTAAATATTTTATTTACCATGGTTAAGGGTAAATCCGGTAAATAAGGGTTAAACAATAATATTATAATAATATTAAATTACCTTAAAACGTGTCTTAACCCCATTGGTTGATACATGGTCGACCATGGGCATATTTGGGTAGATTTTGGGACCCCATGGATCCACTTGTAAGTGATAATGACACTTTATTTTAATTAAGTTAAAATGAATACAAAATTGACACAAGCATATATCTTTTAGCAAAACAATTGTTACATAGGGTTATATATGTTGGATATTAGAATATAAATATTCATTAGAAATATAAAAAGATTTCCTACATAATGGTATTTTATTTGTAATTTTTAGACTTTAAATAATTTAATTTATTTATGACACAATGATGATGCAGTAATTATCTTATTAATGAAATATTGACATAATTGATGTTATAAACACCAAAATAAATGTAATTTGAGACTTTTTATGAATTCCACTAATTTTCTAGGTTACTATGATATCTTAATGTTGATTTAATCAACTTTTTTCGAACATTTAATTCTGTAATGACTTTCACAAAAATCATATATCAAATAGTGTCAAAATTGACACAAAATAGTTTTTAAATCAAATATTATATTATTAATTGTTATTGTATTCCTAAAAATCTAAGGTTCGGCCAAATGACTTAGATAAGGATATATATATTAATAATATACAATTTGGGGTTCGTTTGGCGTGTTATAGTAAGTTTATTAACCATATAGTGAAAGAAAACAAAAAGTCATGGTAAAAGTTAAATTATTTAACTTAGAGTTAAATCTAATTGATAAGGTTAAAATAATATCCTAAACTTGTCTAAATTCTATTGGTTGATAGGATTTCGACCCATCCCCACTTTAGCTTCGAAATAAGACCCTCTGGAACCATTATAAACCGATTTTGACTTTAATATAAAATAATATTTTGAGATATTCCTAAGGTGCCCCTCTCCTCCCCTATAAAAGGACACCTCCTCCCCCTCCTCCTCACACCAATTTGAGCACTCAAGCTCGGCCAAACCCTGCCAATTTCTCTTCTCCACTTCCCTAGCAACATCCTAGAGGTTCTGGTCTTTCTCAAAGACCAATTTTAGTGCCCTAAGAGGAGGTCTCAAAGAGGCATTTCAAAGAAGAGGTAATTACCGTTACCAATTCTTTCATCTTTATTTCTTCTTCCACTTCTTCTTCTTAGGTTGTTTCATTATGAAGTAATAACATCAGTATCACTCATATACTGATATGTTATTATAAGTATGAAACAACCCTATTTCACCATCTATCCATCCTACGGAAAAAGAAATCACCGCACGTGCGTACGTACGGAATACCGTCTCCACGCCGTAGTGTAATCTATTTTCCACCACCACCTTACATGGATTGGTATAATGGTGTAAAGAATAACTATACATAGTTATTAAAACATCATATTGATTCTGATATATTGTATAATCCACTCCAATTCAATTCAATATTTATAGGAATGATATCATCGCTCGTGCGTACGTACGGACTACCGTCTCCACGACGCGATGAGATTCATTCTCCATGTTAACCATTTAAGAATGATTATAAAGTATATATAAGAAATAATAATGAAATATATGACATTATAAAGCTACTGGATTTATGTATATGTATACATATGTATGTCATCTACTTACTTCCATTTCAAGACAATAAGGAAAGGAAAACAGCGTTCATGCGTACGTACGGACTACCGTCTCCATGAACGGTGTTTTTCATTTTATTTATCTACCTATTATATATATATATATACTGAATATATATGATATATAAATCATATTTTATATTCTGGAAGTAAGTAAATCATGATATAAGTAATAATTATGTCAAGAACAACAAGTCAAAACACCTACGATAAATGAAACGATTTTACCCAAAACGCTTCTTTAACATGGAATTTACAAAAGAACGGATAATATAATGTCATAAGTGAACCATATATGATATCATAACAATGAATATGATTCTGTAATAAGTCAATAACATGATTTAAACCATTATACAGGAGCTTCGGACACGAACAAAGCAAATCGGACCTAAGGTAAGGGAAATATCACAATCTCATTTTTATCCGAGATTGTTTGTACTTTGAAAGTTACTGGGGTGTATTTTATCATCTAAATCCATGTTTCCTCAATATGTAATGTTATTTCCATCCACCTACAATTGTTTAAATCCAAATTTACCCTTCGGTGAGTTTTTAGTAAAAGATATGAAAGAAATCTTTTGTCGTTTTTTTGTACGAGGTACTTTTTGACTTTTCCGACAAAAGTACGAGAAGAATGTTTTTAACTTATACGGCACGGACGGATTTATACTGTTTTATAAAGCCTTATTTTCATGAAGCTTCCTCTAAAAGATTTCATGACTATTTTCAATAAAATCTCTTTCTTGCATGATGTTTTGTGAAAATAAATTGATTTTGAAGAAAAAAGGATATTTTCCTCAAGAATTCAATTCATGTGTTTTATCAAAATTATTTTTCATCAATGATAATAAAGGGTTCTGTTTCTATCCATATTTTTACATTGATTTGACTATGTTTTGATGGAATTATGTTTATGAATTCCTTTATCTTATATGAATGGTTTTATGATGTCATGTGGTTTAAGAATCCCATTTTTATTACATGGGTTATGCAATGATGTATGATTTATGATTTGGTGGCACACATAAGAAAGGATTTATTAAGAGATTGGTGGGACCTATATCTCCCTCCAATGCATTGGGTAAAGATTTTATATCTCATGAGATAGACATGGCTGGAATGGTAGGTTATACCGGTTCAGTGAAACAGGACTGAAACGAGGATTACTCGATTCAGAAAGGGACTTTGTCCACTAAGATAGTCTTGGCAATGAGTCTTGACTAACAAGAAATGATTCTCTATGATTATGTGTGTATGCCACAATGAGTAATGTTTAAGTTATGATTTCATTTTCACTTCTATGATTTATCCCATGTTATGATATTATGAGCTCTTTTGCAGGTTAAGATTTCCAAAAGCTATGTTCTTATGTATATGATGTGATTGATATTTCCTTTGTTTACCCTTACTGAGCATTTGAGCTCACCCTTTTATGTTTTCTTTTCCCCAGGATATAAAGAAAGGTTTTAGGTAAAAAAAAGGAAGATCTTTATGGGAGATGTTGAAGATCTTTCACCACAATTAGAAGATTACGTTCCGAGTTTCCAAAGACACTAAACTATTACGATCCTTGCGTGTGTGTTTTTGTTATGTACTAAGTATTCCGCAAATGTAATGTAATGTCAATGTACGTCAAGCTACGTGTCTCTACAATACTAGCTAGTATATATGCCCAAAATAATATTATAAATATTGGATCTCAAATATTACTATGATGTTTTCCCATGACTAGTCAAATCGGCGAGTGAGACAATCAAACAATAAGGATCATAATGGGGATCTATCATGGTATCATCATCATCCACCATCATTACATCACATACATGGTTCACTTATCATCATCACCCTATTCTACCTCAATCATTATAACCTATGTGTCAACACTAGTCTCAATGATCTTCGAGTGATATTCATCAAGAAAGTGTATTCACATGTTGTTAATGTAGCATTCTCACAATAAGGGAATTTACTTCACAAATTTCCTAATACTATTTTATGTTAAATGAGATGAGTAAATCCACACATTATCAAATTAAAGAAATCATATTGAGCCATTAATTAGAAAAGGTCGATACATATCCGATTTCTATGAAAACCATTTTACGGTATCAATTAGGCCTTTAAATACAGAACAAGAAAAATACAATCAATTCATTCAGTTTTTTTATATACACAAACTATGAAAATTTTAAAAAAAATGCATTTAATGTTTTTATTTAAATCATTTAAAATTTAATTTTCAAGTAACAAGAAAACAAACCAAAACATTTATAATAAGTTTTAAATAATAAACATTTCTTCATTTCAAAGTATGCTTTTCATTTTAAAAAAGAAATCCAAAATGTTATAAAATATAGTCTAATTTATTTAAAAATAACAGATTATTTCAACATATGATAAAATATTTTATGAATACAGTTTACATAAAAAAGAATCATTTTATTAATCGAAATGACCAAACTATGTTGAACTAATTTCCAGTGGAAAAAATGAGAATTCAATAAACACATGAATCAAAAGAAGATGAAATTATCTATAACCACCAACTTGAAAAATCTCCATTAATACCAAAATGAATTTGAGATGAGTCTCCTCTATTAGAGAACATAAAATAAAGGATGACATATATCTTAATGGAAGGATGAATATATTTTGTAATCACTAATCCACAATACTAATTATATATCCAATTAATAAAAAATTCATCGAATTTGGGAAGAAAAAAATAAAAAGATCAATTGAGGATGAAGAATGAGAATTGAAAGATATGATAGAAGAGGACCATTTATATGATTTACACATATATCTACCAATACATGGTATTCAGAGAGACAAAATACACCATGAGATTCCCATGTTTTGAGTGGGTTGAGTTAGGTATAATGGAGGAGTGAAATTAAAAACAACTTGATTTATTCATGTTAAAATTACAATTATACACCAATTCAACGACGTTTAATGTGAAACCACTCAACAAACAACAATCTAGATTATGGACCTCATTGTCCTTCTAGTGGACCACCTACGACATCCCAATCTATAGATCTTGGTCTTCACCTTCATTAACGGATTGTGTCATCCTTTGACCACTCAAAACATCTAAAAAAACTATGACTGTTATATTATTGGGAGAAATACCAAGCTCTTACCATTCACCCCATTATAAAAGAAAAACTAGTAGAAACTAAAAAATAATTAAAAAAATCCCAATTTTCCATTAAATCATACCATTAAAGATCCCTAAATATCATTAGGTAATAAAATAACAATGTTGAAAATGATGACAACTATATTCCTAGATTAAGTATCCCGGCCAAATATAGATTCAAAAATATGGTGGAACATGAGAAAGAAATAATAAAATAACACATCCATCCTCCCAAATAATATATTAAAAAATCTCACCATAAAGAACAGTTGTGATCAATAATTAAAACCTCGATGTAAAAGGAAAACACAAAAATGAATCTCAATGATTCCAAAATAATATTGACCCCCAATATCCACCATAAATCCAAAAATCCATAAAAAAATCAAAAATCTAAAATGGATTTATAATAAGGGAATGTATTCAATGTAAGGAAAAATTTTCTATAAAGTTCATCGCACATTAATAAAATCAGAAAAATACACCATGAAAAACATGTTATTGGTTCATCATGACACCCCACAATAGTTAAATCTTTATTACTTACCCTAAGCCTTACCATGACCAACTAGAAAGTGATCAAACAACAAGTTATGTGTATATATTAGACACACAAATCTATAAAATAAATGATCACCCAACACATCGAGATTTAGATATGGACGAAAGTGAGAGAATTATAGGATACCATGATAAAAAAATTCACCCAAATGGTACCCAACACTCACCACATGAAAATTACCACGGATGGAAATAAATGGGATTTCAATAAATATAATCCCAAAATTAGTGCTTCTATAATATAATTCTACTCCATTCACCATATTGATAAAACCTCAAGGAGTGGAACACTTTTCAAATAATTGTTAATAATACAAGATATCACATTCATAAATGTTAAATTAATAAATCTTATGAATAAAGGAAGAATAAATATAAAAAATATCAAACAACACCATATAATATCCACAAGATGAAATAAAGAAAAACCTAAAAAATCCACAAGATATCTCTATAAAAATAAGGTCACCCAGAATAATCAAACTGAAATAAAGATGAATTAAACTATCTCTACACCAGCATCGATATTAACAAGATAGACTTACATAAAATTACACTATAAGATCCACCACATTGTAAAATTTATTTACCTCTAGTTCTTCAGATAAATTAATTTTTTCATTTTTCTTATACTACACCATAGATAGTATTTGATGATCAGCTTATAGAAGCATCATCCTTAATTAAAACAACTTAAAAAAACTCATAAAGTAAATCAAATTGTCCCAAAAATCACAAACACTCAATGATTTCATATAGGACCTCTTTGAATGATTGGTTAATCTACACTTGAAACACATGAGATACCAATTCATTTCCTAATAATAATCCATTTAATATTATATTTCAAAATAATCTTTAACTCACAATTATCTTTCAACAACTATTACATAAGGTGTACGGCACAACACTCATATGATTATCCCAAGGTCTAGGTAACGACATCTCCATTAATAGAGATCCTTATGTGATTCATCAGCAATATGATTTTGTAAAAATAGAACAGATTTGAAATTTTTAGAACACACCACAAATGAATTATCACCTTGAAATCGACCCATGAGATCAATAACATTCTCTTCCTTCACATACATGGTATATTTTCAATAAATGAACAATTCCTTGTTAAATTACAAGGACAATCATCCATGTGGGTGGCAGGGTATCACAACATCCCACCACTCTTGAATAGGTTCCACAAATAGAGATCTAAAAAAATGACCATCAATGTATCATGAATCCTGAGAGAAGAAAATATCCCTTCAACTTCTTCAAGCCCCATAATTATTTCATGTGAACCTTCCTGACCTTTATAAGATGGAAAAAATTACTACAAAAACCTAAATAGAATCCAAAAACTAGAAAGGCATCAACTTCACTTCTCAATTTAGATTTTGAGTAGAGACCTCTTCAAGAAATTATATAAATAAAATATTTTAAGGGATTTCATTTAGACCAGATCAACAAAAATTCAACTGATCCTTCTGGTAAAACATTATAGGATTCATCTGGGAACATCACATAACATTGAATCAAATAGTCATATAAAATACAAAAACAAATGTATAAAACACAAAAAAGGACTTTTAAAAATAATACCCAAACTACTTTAATAAAAAATTCATTATTACAATAATTATATATGAGTTACCAATTTATAAGATGTTAAAAACCGCTTCCAAAATGTAAAATCTTGATAAACATTCATCATATTTTTAAATATTTTTTGATATCATTTAATGTTTTCAATGGATTGAAAACACTAATTAAAAATAACGTGGTCTAAACCAAGTACATTTCAACATAATGGATTCACACTTTGAGAGATATCAGGGCTGACGTTGAGAAACAAATGTTGTTTATATTGGAATATTAGTTAGGCATGATGATGTCAGGATTTATCACTATTTTAATCCTTGTTTATTGATTATCTCACTCACTTATTTTACTAGTAATTAAAAAATTACACATACTCTCCCTGAAAACCCATCAAACTAGGATATTAAACAGACTATATAAAGGCATAAATGGTATTCCCAATCACCATGGGTTGGTGACTGGAACCCGATCAATCCAAAATAATGACGGGGTACAATTTTCCTCATCAAATAAAAGATACATGAAATATATATAAAAATAAATGCTTAAAATAAATATTCAACAATAGTGTGAGACAACTGAAGTGATACAACAAAATGAATGAATATAAAAAAATGTTATATATCCACAAAAACATTCAAAATAATGGACAACCAAAACATTCCACTTCCGCTCTATGTGATTCATCAATAGTATCCCACAATCTCACCCCCCAATTACCCAAACCCAAATAAACAAAAACCGGACCACCTAAATGAATTTTGATGCCAGTACCATATATCACAAAAATTTTCAACATAATATTCAAAAATACATAGATAAATTAATTACCTCATAGAAATAAATTGATTTAATATATGATGTCAAACAAGGAAATTCTAGTGATGAGAAATGATCATTAGATCAATGTCATTTATCTAGTATCAATCAAAGAATATAGGTCATTAGTCATTGGATGCTTCTTGATGCATTAATGAGAAAAAAAATAAATGAAAACAAATAATGACTCACTTCATGAGAATGTAAAATATACCAAGTAAAAAGACATACAAACTTGGTGTATACACACTACCTCATATACCATTAGTAGCATGAATATATATTCTCTAGGGAGACGCTACTTTGGGTGTGAGACTGTAAAATCATAGAAAAAACTCATGTCCTTCATCAATCTACCCTGGTTTCCAATAACTAGTGAAAAGGGTGAGCGATATAATTAATCTATATAAATAAAAACATGTAACCATTATAACATCATCATTTGAAACCAACATTACATCACATACAGGGTTCAAATATCACTCTCACCCCCAAGATCTAACAATGAGTGTCACCCATATATAAAAAAATAGCTTTTGATCATTGAATGTTTATTTTAAATTTTGAAACAATTGGGGATGTTCTATTAGCTAGTATAATTTCATATAATTATGTTGATTTTATATCAAAAATTAATCTTTTGATGGAAAATTTAATTTATTATAAATGGGGAATTTTTTTAAAATAATTATGTTTCAATGATTATTTTATGAAACCCATTTTTTTGGGCTTTAGCAAATTTAAAAATGATTGTTATAGAACTATTTTTGTAGAACATGTTAACCATGATTCTAATATATTGTTATGAAACCCATTTTGTTCATTAAAATTAACCATGTCCTGAAAATCATAATAGCAGACTCATTTATTTATAAAAAAATTAATTCTATATGTTCGTTATTAATAATTTAGATATTAGACAATATAATTGATGAGTGCACCCAAATAGTCCTAGTTGACCACATTATAGAATAAACAATGGGTGCTCCAAGATATCATTCTAACAGATTGGTTAAGGATTATATTCATCAAATAATTATATTAATTGTAATTTATATGTTTTTTCCAATTTTAAATGGTTCTATGAGGGTTTTTAGGGTTAAATGTGAATTGTTTCCATAATACCAATACGTTTTATCTATTCTGGATATGAGTTTATAATGATTCATCTGCTAAATACGGATATCAGAAGGAACATAATTATTTATTCTTATGAGATTTCATTTTAAAAATACTTATTTAATGTTTTCAGGTTTCATAATATAGGTATTTATATGTATGGATATTTATATGTTATACTCAAGCACTTTGATTATCTCGTCATACCCTTCTTCACTTCTTTTTCACATTGATGAATTTTTTTAATTCTTACTTTTTGTCTTAATGAGAATTTGAAATCACCCTTATTGTGTTTCCTTTTCAACTATTTAGAGTGAAATAGGTTGAATGAATTATGTGTATAAGGTATTTTATATGGATGATGATTACGATTTGAAGGTAAAAAAAGAATAGGTGGGTTATGCCTATAAAATTATCATTTAAATTCAGGTCAAATGTTTATATTGGCGATTTTCATAATTTTCAAAAACTCTAAACCTAAACTATCATCTGTGATGTCATTGATCAAAAATTTCCTTTTGATATTTTATTGTTCGGATGGGAAAAAACTGGTCCAAGCAAATCGTCATCAAATATGGATATTTAAGGTTCATGATTTCAGAATTGGATCCAAGTGTGTGAGTCCTAGGGTGGTTTATACTCAATGATAACATATGATTTCCAATAATGTTCCTCACCACTTGATTAGATCAATGAAACAAACACAATCACCTCTGGTTTCTAGGTATATTAAGAGACTATGTAGTCTTAGTAACCCATGTACATACCAAAATCCACTACATTCCCAACTTGAAAGAGCATGAATAATGATTTACTACAAAAATACATCACAAAAGTCTCCCAAAATAGGAGATCACTCAACACATAAAGATTGATCTATAACCAAATGTATAGAATGAGATGATACCAAGGGAAAATAACTAAACCAAATAGAACCTAATACCCACCATAAGAAAAATACCCAAAAAATGAAACATGTAGTATTTTCAAAGATAGTGACCCGAAACAGAATATGTTTCCAACACATTATTCCATTCCATCATCTTGAGCTCAATAAAAATCAATCATTATAAAACCATTATATTGAATGTTAACATACAAGAGGGAACAACCAAAAAGGGTAACTTAATATATCTCAATAAAATATGTCCACGTAAATAAGAAAACACTCGAACAAAATCATCCAAGAAAAATAATAGAGAAAGAAGAAAAGTATAAATCAATCCATTAGAGAACTCTATGAAAAATCAGTCACCAATAAATCTATAGAATAAAATAGGGAAAAATAAAATGTTTTCCATGTTAATAGCATGATCAACATGCTAGACCAATATTTATATCCAACAGATTATCCAGTTGTTTTGGAAAATGATTCACTATGATGACTATGGATGAAGTCTCATTTTTTTAATCTTCTAATACAACATTTTTTTGGATCTATTGATTCCTTTATAAAAACATACCCCTTAGATAAACTAGCATATAAAACATCTAGAGGATATTCAAATGGACATGCTGAAAAAAACTCCCAGAGCATTGAAATTTGACCCCTATGAAAGATCGGATTCTCTACCCTAGAATCAAATGACATGCAGACTAATTTCCCAAGAAAACTATCTTTGGTTATCCAAACACTATTGTCCAAAAAATGAGAATTATTCACTTAATCCAAATATGAATTAGGGACCCTCTATTTTCAATAACATTTCAATATTGGATTATACTCAAAATAGTTTATCATGTACATCTAGGTAAGATCTAAAATAGACCACTGATATTAAAATCCTATGTCCATGATGAATAACACCTCTAAAATGTATATAATTAAGAGAGTCTCCACCGATAATATAAGGTATTAAACTCACCAAAGTCGATAATTTATTAGTATACTTATTTATATGATCCAAATTTAATGTAAATTGGAATTACATTATTTTTGTGTAATATTTCATACATTACACAAAGCCCCTCCCAAATACCATATTAGTGTAGTTCCATTAGGAAAATAGAAAAATAATAAAATATTTAATAGCACATGTACTTCTTCAACAACCAATTTCTCAATAACTATAACCCTTTTTGACATAGCATACAAAGTAGATTTCATCGTATCTTAGGAAAATAAACATAATAAAGGGTGTGCTTATTGTCATAGTAATGGTAGATAATAGAAATATCAATCATAACGTAATCATAAAGAATAAATACAACAAAATAATAATCATATTATTTATATAAAATATTTTTATATCATTTCATGGAGAAGCTAATATAATTTTATAGTGAATAAAATAAAATATTCTATGAGAGCACAACCGAAGACCAGAAATTATGTCAAACACATAAGAGTAAAAAATGATTTCTTTAGTTTTCAAGGACTCACTGCCCACATCATCTTAGTTGAATTATTTATCCTCTAATACCAAATTGTTAGCCATGGTTCACTCCAATGAAAATATTAGTAGTCAAGAAACACTTCCAAGACAGTCTTAGCGTGGTGGGCCTTTACTGAAAAAAATTCACTCCACGTTCTATCCATGTCTATCTCATTAGATATAAATATATAACAAATGAATTAGTGGTCGATATAGGTCCCCAATGTCACATAATGAAAATCAATAATATTTTTTCAAAAATTAAATAAATCATTCATCATATCTTAATCCACGAAATGAAATAGGTTTCAAAAACATCATTCAATCGTAACATAACCATGAATAAGAATTCTATTTCATAAAGATCATTCTGTTATAAATATAAACCATTCATAGAAATAATAATAATGTTAAAATTCAATAATTTCTCATCTGGAACACATGTAACATCAAATAATGTCAACATAGAAGGAAAATATTTTTTAGTGATCACTTGAAAATAAATCCTGTGGAAAATAACATTTATTCATTGAAAATGTTTTATTTTGTTAAAATTTCACAATATTTTAGGAGAATCAATTTTATTTAAAAATCACAGTGTAAAATTTTATCGGAATATTTAAATAATTAATCAATAATTACATAATAAAATTATTTTCATGTTGAATAAGTTAAAAAACAGGCATTTCATAATTCTGCAAGAATGTCACAGAGTATCTCGTTTTGAAAATGAAAAAAATATTCCCTTTAAACCATGTAGTAAAAAGTAAAAAATGGTAAATATGACTTCAAGAAACCATATGATAATATTAAAATCCTTTTTCAATAAAATTAAAGAAAACATGGATATATATGTAAAATATAAGACAATAAGGACATAATAAAAAACAATACCTAATTGTGATGATATTGTTAGATTACTATTCATCAAGTTATAATTAGTAAATCGTATAAACCATGAAATAAATAAAAAATTATGAAAATTAAAATACCATTTTATTCGTTATAATTATCATAAATTACATACATGGGATTTATATACACAATATTTAATAAACAAGTAGTGTATAAGTCATGTGGTCCATGAAAACAAAAGTGAGGAAAAAATCCTCTTTCCTTCTGTTTTGACTGTCATCATACTAATGAAAAATCACTAAAAAATAAATATAAATTTATTAGACATTTATTAAATAACTTTATTAAATTAGATAATATAATATATGATTTACTTATAACCTTATATTACCTTTTTATTATCAATTCCACGTTAATTATATGTTTCAATTAATAGCTACATATGTTTTTTCCATGTGATTTGATTTGTTATATTTTATGTCCTCATAATTATTTCACAATTTCATAATTTGAATAATGATAAAAAATACATAAATATAAAATATATTCATTATATATTTATTTATAAATATCTATAAAATATTTAAATATAAAATGAAATACATTGTTCCTAGAGATGGTAGACTATACGTAGACATGAACATTCTTTCCATTTTCAAGTCATATTGAACGAAATAATGTAAATAAAATATATGTATATATAAAATATAATTTAATGTAATTATTATTTAATATATATCATATAAATTAACTAAACCCATCCATAATATATTCCATCAAAAGGGTGCATAAATCATATCGCATTGACAACACGTTAGTCTAGAGATCCACAAATAATGTTATCGTTTTTTCAAAAATAAGAATGAAGGAATATATATTTTATATAATAATTGAAGATGAATAAATATATCATAAATACCATATATAGAATTCAAATATAGGGTATCCATCATAGTTCCAAACCATGATTGGTGGTAAAGGAAAAATGAACAACATCACTTCGTGAAGTGGTAGTTTACGGAACATAAGAATGGTATGTCCATTACCCATTAAGAGGACGTGTATGTATGTCTTGCTATAACACATATAAAAAAAATATCTATGTATATTTATGATACTGATGTTGTTATATTAAAATGGAATAGTAATAATTGAGTTGTTTCAAGGAATAAATAAAACAAAATCTTTTGTTGATGATCATCATATCTTCTTTGGCTATTACTATTTAATTTTCACAAAAGGGATTCTTAGGATGGGATTATGAAAAATTTATTTCTAATTGGAAGAATTTAGGTAATTTGATTGATTATTTTGTTAGTTTTTGGCTGATCTAAATAGTTTTTGTTGTGCAACTAATAGAACAAAAGATATACATTTTTTAAGAGAGGGGATGTCACGTCTATAATTTCGAAAAAGATTAAATTATAAAAATATATCCATAATAATAGCTAAAATAGTCATTTAATAGAATATAAAATATTATATTATTTTAATCTAATAAATCAAGATATTTTAGACATTTTTTTTGTGTTATTTTAATCATTATCATTTTGATCAACCCTTAATCAACCAATTTAAATTTTAGCTATACTAACTAATTATTTTTTTAATGAGGGAATGTACCTTTTATAAATAATGTTTCCATTGGATATTAAATAGAAAATATATGATATTTTAGACCAAGTATAATATATTTTTTAGGTGTTGGATATTTTTATGATTTATTCATTATTTAATAAAATATTATTTTCAAAAAATACCATATGTGTTTCTTTTGACACTGTTCATTACATTGAGTTTAAAAAATAAATATAGTAATATAACATCAAAAAAATTGACATAATACACCCATAAAATGTCATTTTATCTTATAAATTTCATGGATCACATTAAGTATGTAAAATATTATTTATTTAAATATTTCTATGATCACCTAATTGATTGTTTCATTAATTGAATAATTAATACATCATTATTTTGTAGTTATTTATAAAACATATTGCTTCACTTAAAATTAAAAATAAATTTCAATGATGTATATAAATTATTTAACTTTCATAATAATATATATAGTTCATTATATGTTATATTTACCCCAATTTTAGAAAGATTATACTTATTAAAAGTAAGAGTGTGACACTTTTTCAGTGTCATTAATTTTAATAATATCCAAGTCATTTACATGAAATATTTTCCATTAAATTATTAAATAAAAATAATTATGTGATATGTATAGAGTTATATTCATAAATAAAGTATTTAAAATGTTTTATTATTATTTTATAGTCCTTGTCACTTTATTTTTAATATAAATTACCCTATTTTCGAATTATGATTTTAAAAAAACTATTAGAGTTATTATACATATTTGCCAGAATAAAATGGGACATAATTAATAAATTTGTTGATTATGGTTATAAATATGAATTAAATTATTAATAATTCATAACACTTAATTTTCAATAATTATTTTAAAATTAACCCAATTAACAGAATGAGAAAACAATGTTTTAATGTGAAAATGTTGAAAAGAGTGACTTGTTTTTATATCCAAATTAAATGTAAAATAGAATCAAATAAACTCAATTAGGTTAACTATAAAAATTTTGATATCAATATACATTAAAGAATATCAAATATTTAATTAATCAGTATTAAATATGTTGATAAAACAATCAGTTTACAATGGAAATTTTAGTATTTTTACTATTCATCAAAACTTGAAACTTATCAGAAATATACAAGATTAAAATTTATAAAGTAATTTATGATATTAAAAATTCATAAAAATACATTTAGGTTTTAATATTAAAATTCTAAAAATGAAAATAATTATATTTAAAATGGTTTCTCTGTTAAATGGTTGAAATTTGACTTTTTTAGAGAGATACATCTTTTATGTGTAAAATTAGATTTGTTCTTAATGTTTGTCTAAAAACCACATAATATGAATGTTAAATGTTATATTTAAATAAATATATATATTTATATGTTTATAATTAAAATAATTAAAAAACGTTAATTTTTTATTTTTTTATATAAAAAAACATGTGTATATTGAAATAATTTTTTTAAAAAACATTTAATTAAATTTCTTTTAAAAAATATACTTCCGTTTATAAAAAACGGGTCATATAATTATTCATAAACCATAATTTAATAATTAATTTTATAATGTTCTAACATTCAATTATAATTTCTAGTTTATAAGTGTCTTACTTAATTAAGTATAATAATAAAATGTTGTTTCCTTTTAAAAAGGGAAACTTGGAAATATAATGGTTCTTCACTATAACTTATATATAGGATTCCATGTTTCGGATCATAGGTGGGATATGAAAACATGGACTTGTAAGACAAATATAATAATCAATTTTTGAAGTAGAGTGATAGATAACATAGTCAAGAGGACGATAAAATTCACAGGATCATAAATCTATGACGATCTAAGGGACCATTTCATTTATCAAAAAAGAAGGTACTGGGATAATTTTTTTGTTTCAAGATCCTTTCCATATAGATTAATAATTTTCATGAGAATTATTAATTAAATGATTACAGAATATTTCATAATCATAATACATTCCTTTTATTGATCCTAGATTAATTTCAACTTCATCTCTTATTTCAATAAATAAAGGTGAAATTTTCATTCCATAAGATGTATCAAATCATTAAATCCATAGATTGATACAATATTCCATCATTATTAATATCACAAAAAAAATGTTAACAATTGTAATCCAATATGCAGAAATACTCTTTTGAAGTGATAATACAATAATCTCTAAAACATCATCAAAATTTCCATGTAAAAAATTTCATAAAAGGGTACCATTATGATATTTAAAAAATAATATAATCCAAAACTTTTTATAGATGGTTAATAACATTAAAAAATAAATGCATCCTTCATCCCCAAAAAATGATGTAGCTATTAATTTTCACACACTGAATATGTGAATATGATTATGATGTACTCTATTAAAAGAAAGTAATATATATAATTACTAATAAACCTTAGTGTAAATAGACATGATATAAAATATTAACTCATTCATCATACCATAAATCTATAAAAATCAATTATTAAAACACCATGTCATCATATTAGTAAATAGTTTTATTATCATCAATACTATACCATTTATCTTATCTAATAATGAAACATCTCTTTATCCTATTGCTATCCCAAAATCATGCACATATTAAGGGTAATCCTTCCCTTAATCTTGTGTTCTAAAAAAATTAGCACCTTAACACCTCATTTTATTTTAATGGTTTCTAATACCTTTCAACATAGGCTTTGAAATCCAAATGAAAAAACTAAAGTTTGTAAATCCTTAGATTTTTCATTATCTAGTAATACAAAAAAAAATATTTCTATAAAATTATTCATTAATTCGAATACATATACATTCAACCATTCTAAAACATCATTTATATACTCCAAATAACCAATAGTTATTGCATGATATTTACTTTTATCTAATGATTTAATAAGTTGTTGAGGTTGATCATCATCGTCAACCCTTATATTTTATTAATAGTTAGAATAATTCCCATTTTCCTTAAAGAAAAATCATTTAAGTGTGGTGGTTCCTTTTATATATCCTTATTTATATTCTAATTATTATATATATATATATATTTTCCCATAACATCTATAGTCAAATTTAGAATAAAAATATTCCCCACACTTAAAACATCTACTTGTCCCCATAAGACAATTTACATCGTGTTTCATTCCACACTTTGAACATAAAAGAAATATCATCTTCATTTCTCCATGGGTTTTAAAATTTTATTTTTTATAAATCATCCATTTCATTTAAAAACCATTATATTTATATGTAACTCCAACCCCAATTTCCACCACGATATCACCAACCACATTCTCTTCATAACTACAAATGTCTCTTATCGATAATGACCTCTGTAGACTTTGTTTTACGACACAGAATTATCTATCTACCATTCCTTCAGTTTAGATGCTAATAGAAGAAGTGTACCTTTCTATTATTTTAATATTATCCTCGTGGGTAGCAAAATACTCACAATACATTTTCTTTTACTGGAGGAACTATTTTTCTATCATTATGTGAATAACATGTGGAAATTATATATTAAAGAATTATCTCTTAAAGTCATCCAAATCAATGAATTTAACTTCATCTTGAAACCTCATATTCATTATTTAAGTCCATCAATAGTCCGCTTCACCTTATAAATTATTAATTGATAAAAAATAATTTTTCTTCTTTTCAAAACTGAATTATAAGAACTATATTTTTAGTGGAACTGATCAATTATTCAGCAACATGTAGATTTGAATACCCAAAAGAAGAAATTGGATGTTTCATCATGAAGGACTCAACAGAAATTTTTTTTCCTTCACATCTCATTTATAAATCCATAATGATTCATATCTTGTGTTATTATAGCAATAATATTTTTTATTCCATCTCCCATAACATTGGGTTACTTGTGAGGACATTCATTTCATTTATTATAAACATGATTTCTTAGAGTTAAATACATTCAATAAAACTATTTTATAATGTAAAGAACACTATTAATAGTTTAAAAACGACATAATCATTGGAAAATATATTTAATATATATAAATTATTTTTTTAATCATATTTTTTTCATAATAGTTACAAAAATGTAGGAATAAACCCTATACATATACTTATTCTTAGAGATATCAAGAGACATATACTTTGAAATATCTCTAGGGATATAACTAAATATTTCTTATCCTAGTTTCCAAATGATGACTAATCCTTTTCTCTAATACAATATATAATTATCCATTCTTAACAAAAATTTATATTATATATTTTATGTGGAATAATTCACACAAAACACAAACACATGCCTAAGGAAAATATTATTTTATTGAATTTGGAAACATCTAAAATTGAAAACTAGGTTCATAACACATATATTTATTCATCCACCTATTTATTCATATCTAGAATCCTTTTTGATATATAATACTTATTGAGTTCATCATATCCATGGGAAAAACCTAAGAAATGGTGATCTTAGATTCTTAGTAAGTGTAAAAAATGAAGATATAAATCATTAAATATTCATAAGGGAAACATATATACATTTTTAAAAAATAATATAATTTATTTAAAATATCATGAAATCATTTAATGGAGTAGATCATATATGTTCATAATGAATCAATGAACATATTTTATGAGAGAAAAACATAAGTCAAGGAAATGTGGCATACACATATGCATAGAAATTATTTCTATATTATTGAAGGCCTGAATTAAATGTTTATAATAGTAGTATGATTGCACTGCCCATACAATATTTGTATTTATGGTTCACTCCCCTAAAAATCTTAATAATCTAGGTTCACTCTCATTACTATCTTAGCGGACAATGTCCTTTACTAAACAGAGATGACTCCTCGTAAAAGCCCTATATATCTCTTAAGATATAAATATTTACCCCATGAATTGAAGAGATATATAGGTCCCAATAGTTATAAAATTAAATATATATATATATATTTTCTATAATAACATTAATCCTTAATCAAATAAGAACCCATGAAATTCAATTGGTTTCATAATCATCATTCAATCATAAAATAACCGTGGAAAAGAAATGAGTTTTTTAAATATCATTCGATCATAAAAATCTACCATTATTAGAAAGAATAATAATTTTAGAAATGAAACACATCCTATCTGAAACTCATGTATCATCAAATAATATTATCGTATATGGAAAATAGTTTTTAGTGATCGCTTGAAAATAATTCTTGAGGTAAATATTTTTTCTGGTTTAAAAATGTTTTTTATTAAAATGATGCACATTTTAAATAAAAAAGATTTCTATATAAATACTTATTAAAATTATAAGGAATGATTAAAATTATTAATTCATCATGGAAACATAAAATTTTGTACCTGCCTTATATGTTAAAAAACATTCCTTTTGTACTTTTGTTCGAAAACTGACAAAGTAACTCATTGGGAAATTTAAAAACAATATTCCTTTTGAAATACATATTAAAAAGACAGTAATAGGTAAATATTAAATTAATAACCCATATGTTTATATTAAAAACCTTTTTAACACTTTGATAGGAAAATTTTAAACATAATTGAAATACTCCCTAATGGAGAATTAAAACAAAACAACCCAGAATAGTGCTTAGATTCTGAAATAATCTTTCATCACATTATAATCTGTAGAATTGTATAGACCATGAAATAAAAAAATAATATTGGTATAAAAATAATATAGTAATACTTTTAAGACTCAAAAAATACATTCATGGAATGTATATAAACCATGTAAAAGAAACAAGTAGTGTATATGGCATGTGTCCCATTGAAATAAAAGCGAGACAAAAATCCCATACATTGTATATTAACTCACATTGTACTAAGGAAAAAATCCTATATAATAAATATAGATTTATTAAACATATATTAATAAACATTATTCTACTATATGATATTATATATGATTTACTTATAGACTTTTATTACACATTTTGCAACAATTTAATGTTAACGTCTCGTGTAATAACATCATTATTTTTCGCATATGTTTTGATATGTTATATTTTGGGTCGTCATAATTATATCATGATATAGTATGTTATATAATGATAAAAAAGAAATTAATATTTTATATATTATGTATATGTGTATTTATTATAATCTATAATATATAGAAAATAATATGAAAAACATTGTTCATGAAGACGGTAAGTTGTACATACGCATAAATGTTGATTCCATTTTATTAATATAATGAATGAAATAATGTTAATGAATTATATATATATAATATTAATCCATTATAAATATAATTTCATATATATAATATAACCTCAATAAAAATATCTATAATACATTTAATCAAATGTGTGAATGAATTGCATCACATTAGAATTTTTCAAAAGTTTAATTTATAATAAATTTAAATCACAATCAAAATACCATAAAATGTGAATTTATTATAATAAAAGATGATATATAATGTCAATATCATCATCCAATAGATCGTTGACAATTTTTGTTGTTATTTTAATCCAGATCATTTTTATTAACCCTAAATTAATCTATTTTAATTTTAACTATGGTACCATTGTTTCTGTACAATGGTTATGCAATTTTAACTAATAATGTTTCAATGGTACCATAAATGGGAATATTATGATATATTAGAAAATATATCATCCCTTTTATCCTTATTAAACATTTTTATGATTTATAAATAATTTATCAAAATATTATTTTCATAAAATATAAAAATTGTATATTTTGACATTATACATTACCTTGACATTATGAAAATAAATACTGAATGATATATTCAAACCAATTAATATAATATACCACTAAAATTTCATATTGATGAATAAAATTCATCGATCTCATTAATTTGGTGAAATTATAACTCATTTAATATTTATAATATGATTCGATTGATTTACTCTTTAATTGAATAGTTACTGCATCATTTCTTAATTATTTATGATACTTATTTTTTCCCTAAACATTAAAAATAAATTTTTCTGACAAATATAATCATTTTATATTTCAAAATAATATATATTTTCATTCATATATTCTTTTTAAACCCATATTAAAAATATTATACCTATTAAAATAAATATAGTGACATTTTTTCATTCTCATTGATTTTAATAATATCCAAGTCATTTTCATAGAAAATTATCCAATTTTATTATCCAATTTATATAATTATGTTTTAATGGTTTAATTAGATAAATTAAATAAATTTTTATAATTTTTTGGAGATAGTTTATAGTTCATACAACATTATTCTTAACATAAATTACTTGATTTTACCTTCATTATTGTAATTGTTTTACAACGATACTATTTATTGTGGAAAAAAATAAAAGGGACATATTTAATAAATTAGTTCATTCGGATTACAAATATGAAATTATATTTTCATAATTCAATACACATAATTTTATGAAATTGATTTAACATTAATCTAATATAAAGAATGAGAAAATGAATCATTAATGTGAAGAAGTCCAAAAGATTGACATGTTTTTATATGCAAATTAAATGTGTAATTGATTCCGATGACCAACATTGTATTAAATGAAAAAATTGTCTAATTATACAATTGAAATAATTAAATATATAATTAACCCCCAATAATTAATTTTATGAAAAAGTAGTGTTCAATAAATATTTTAGTACATTTTACTATTTATCAAAACATAAAAATCATCATAAATATGCTAAAAATTGTCCCAAATTAAATTTTGATATAACTATTTCAAAAAAGATGTTAAATTTTTCATATAAAAAATTTTAAATTGTAATCATTTATATTTAAAAGTTATTCTCTACTAAAATGTGATAGAATAACCTTTTTAGCAAAATAATTCTCTTATGCGTAAAATTGGATTTATTCTTATATCATTTCTGGGAAAAAAAAGAATCTAATTTTTAAAAAGTAAATTAAATAATATTTATATATATATATCATTACTATAATTTAATAATAGTGATTCTTTCTTATTTATTAGTATAAAACAATGTTGTTTTATTTCAATTATATTTCAAAAAAACATTACCATTTATTTATTAAAATAATCAAATTGATTTATTATTTTTTTGGATAATGAGTTATATGGAATCCATAATTTTTATAGTTAATTAAATCATATTCATACATACCGTTCAAATGGAAATTTTATAATTTAATTTTTTAAATAATTATAATAATAAAATGATTTTTCTTATAATCATTATGTTGTGTATATAACAAGCTAAACCAATGTTGAATGTAACAGAAGAAACCAATGAAGTCAGATTTTTTTTTAAAAAAAAATATCCATCATAAAAATGTCATGGGTTTTCACTACTCTATAATATTATAACCCTAAATGAAACTCCTAAACTCATATAGATTGTCCTCCTTCACTTCGATTGGCTATTTCTACTAAATGAAGGATAAATTGAATAATTACTAAGATATTATTAAATATTGGTAGGAAGGAACCAATAATTCCCTCCAATTTCACTTAGGTCCCATAAACAAGTATCAGGAAAACATGAAGGTTAGAGTGTTTGGAGTCTTGACTAAATCAAAGATCATGTTAACTTCTACGAACCAACACATTTTTTAAAAGATAACCCATACTCACCACAATATGATAGTGAATAATGATCAATGAAAACCAGGAAACAATCCGAAAGATAGATTGATATCTTCTGCACCACTCGATTTGGAGTCTAGGTTGTTTTATCAAATTGAAATAGCACTTATTTAAGATGTAATGGTCTATCACAAAGACTATACTACAAATTCATATTCTAATCCCTCATGGAAATAGTTATATGAGACATCCTTAGACTTCAAAAAACACAATATCAATAACTCATGCACAAGAAAAAACTAATGGCCTTTCACAAAAGTAAAAAATATATCTTTTAAAATTAATCCAGAAAACAATTTTTTCTAAACATCATTATTTTTAATGTAAAATAATATTTTCCCATTTATAAAACATTATAATTAATTTCAAAAACATGAATTCTTTATATAAATTAACAATAATATTTTAAAAATAATTACAATCCTGTGGAACTTCTCCAATTATTTCAAAATATTCATTTGTAATTATAATGTCAAAACCAATTACTTTTTAAATAGTAGTCACATTATTCTATGGATCATGGGGTGAGGGTGAGATTTGAACCTTCTACATTATATAATGTTGGTTTTACTTGATGATGTTTTTATGGATCTATGTTGTGATCTATGTTGCCTGATTATCTCACTAACCTATTTCACAATTCATGGGAAACTAAGGTAAATAGAAGTGTCACATTAGTTTTTTCTATTATTTTATACAATCAAACCCTCACTAGTATCATTGTAGAGAAAATAAATTCAGTATAGTTATGTTTTCCATGGGGTTTTGTTTTCACTGAGATAGTAAGATTGTGTTATTGATTGATTCAATATTTTCATATTGTCAGTCATAATTTTTTTTTATTTGTTAGACATGATAACATATCTAGAAATTTACCATGACTTATGACCTAGAAAGGTGACATTGATACTATATATATGAATCTAATTAGATGATCATAACTCAGTACAAGATTTTACATGTTTTAAATCTTTAATTAAATCCATTGATTACTATGGGCTATTTATATTGTAAAGGTATATTCCATTATTATGTTGAAATGTTTCATGATATTTGGTACTAGATCATTCATTACTTTAGGTATACATCTTTTTATTCCCTATGTTTCTAAAGATCGTGGTGTGATGGGTGGATGTTTCTGATGTATCACATTGTGTAGTAGTGGATAGTTTTTGGATTCATTTATTTTTATTTATTTTTGTGAACATATTACTTGGTTTTATCATTCTACCATTTCATTTATCAATACTATTTTTACATATTACATTATGGAATACTTATTTTATTGTTTTTCATCTCAATATTCCATGTATCTTTTTAATGGTTGGGATAATTTTTTCCCCTTTCTATTATTAGATGACTGGGTATTAGTCACTATCCTATGGTGATTGGGAATTCCATTAATTTCGGTTAAAGTTAATGTTAAGAGACAAGTAGGATGGGTTGTCTATGATAGGATGAGAATATTTTAAATTAGGATTCACATAGGTGTAAGAGATAATCATGAAACAATGATTACAATAGGGATTCGTCGCTACATCCTCATGCACTACCAATATTCCATCACATATATGGTTTATATCTCACCCTCTCCACCAATATCCATCATAGAATGAAACCCCTATGATAAAAATATATTGTTTAAGAAAATTTACTTTGAATTATTGTTTTGAAACCATTTAATATGTTCTATGGGGTAGTAAAATATTTTAAAATTGTGATAAATTTATATCAACATTTAACATTTTGTGAGGAAATTATAATTTATTATAAATTGGGAAATAATATATAATTGATGTAAAAATTATTATTGGATATTAGTTGTTGGGGGATTATTTTGGAAAATCAAGTTTTTATTATATCTTCTACCTTGAATTTTGGATTGTGTACAAGTTCTTGAGAATATGTTTTGTGACGTTAAAAAATGATTATAAACAATATTTTAAAAATGATAAGAAGCCCTTTTGTGGATCCATTTTTCATGATATACCTTAACATATTCTATTAGTTTCATTTAAAGTTGATAACTCTAACATAACTTTGAACTTAGTGGTGAAGCCTATGTCTTTCTTACATTTGGATTAAATCTATGATTTATTGTACGGCTGTCTACCTTATTAAAAAGGACAACTTGGTTCTCCTAAAGGAAAGAGTTGGAATCAATAATTTGGAGGGATATTTTATTCTACCAATACACTGGAAACTGTGAATTTCAGGTCAATCACCTACTTTATTTTAGTTCCTACTCAAGTGTTGTGGGAAGTAATGGTACCCACCCACTTTTATGAAATAATGGCTTTGAAATTTTTCAAGGAATCCATAATTTAGTGAAAATATCCCAAGGAAGTGAAGGATGAGACTGTTTTTGAGATCAAGGGTCTCATACAAGGTGATAATTTATTCTTGGAGTATAATTTGAAATATATATATGTTTTTTGTGTTTCTACCTATGATTATTGGTGTTGGATCTCCCAAGGTACTCCCTTATTGAAGAGGGAATTGCCTCAATAATGTGACTATCATATCTGTGGTCTATCTGACCTCTTATTAGATGATTTTTTAATGATCCTTTTGAGTGGAAGAGGACATATAAAAGTTATATGTAATGTAAAACACCTCATTTTTAATTATATTAAGTGAAGATTTCATGACAGGTGGATCATAGAGGTTTTTGAGTGGGAAATGTCTTTTTAAGGAAAGAATAAGTATCTCATGAGTTTCCAATCTGGAGAACCCAATCATTTAAAGAGGTCCTATGTGAATTCCTTGAATGTTTCTGATAGGTGTGTTCATTTGAGTTACCTTATGAGGTTCTTTATATTTTATTACTGAATTAGGATGTTTCAGTTAAGGTATTATCCACTCCTTTCTATTGTGTACTTGATGATTTAAGACTACATGAATTAATCTATAGGCCTAAAGGTATAGAATTTTCACATAGTGGAGGAGCTTCTAGTGGGTGTTGATGTAGGACTGTCTTGTCAATCCATATGTCAGTGTGGACATTGTTTAAGTCTTCCTTATTATAGTTTGATAGTTCAGAGCGACCTTACTTTTGTAAGGATTTATTTTGGATTTTTTTAGTCACTTTTGGTTTTCCTCTTCGGGATGATAGATGCTGTTGTTTGAGGTTTTTTATCTTGCGGTTCACGTTTTATATTAAGATCTCATAAGATTCCATTGATGTATGTTCTCTCTTTAATGGATAACCAATATTTTAAATGGTGTCCACTCCATGAGGTTTTCATTCACATTGGTCGATGGACTATAATCTTGTTCTAGAAACCACTATTATTTTGGGATGTTATTTTTTGAAATCCCATCCATTTCATTCCATTGGAATTTTACTATTGTTGGTGTTGGGCATCATTTGGATTATTTTTTCATCCTTAATATCCACTTATTCTCTCCCTTTTTGTTAGATCTAAATATTCAAGTTTTGGGTTATCTTCCCTTTTGAGTGATTTTTGTTCCCCATCTATGCCTAAACCTTTATTATTTATCTCTTTTGGTTTGGATATGTATAGAATTTATCTAATTACATGGGTAACTATGATTATGGGTTATCATGATGGATCTAGAACACAAAGGTTCTTGTGTATTTTTTTATTGATGGGTGATGTTCTTTATAAAAAATACTATTTTTTTATTGAGTACATTCCCAATGTACATATACTTTTTTGTTCTGGGAATTTATTGTGGATAGTTGTATTATTAGTAGATCATTGGGGTCTTGATTCTTTTGGAATCATTGAAATTATTTTTTGGGTTTACCTTTTCCATTGCGTTTTCAGTTTCATATATTGATGGTTCCTTATAGTGAGATCTAACAGTATATTATTTGGGTGAAGGGGTGTGTCCATGGATTATTTCCTTCTCGTGATCCATCATAATTGTGAATCATTAAATAGAGGCAAAAAAATTTATTGGTATCTAGTTTTCTTCATTATCCACATTGTTGGTTTTTTCTTTGAGATTTTTATTTTTCTAGAATAATAGTCTTTAATATATCTTTGGGATGTTTGGTTTTTTTATTCATGAACTGCTATTGGTGTTTACATTATAAATGAGGGAATTTTAATATCTTTTTATCTCTCTAAATAATATAACTGTCCTTTGAGTTTTTTAAGGTGTTTTGAGATGTGAGACGATGGCCCATACCTTTGAGGCATGTGAATACATAGACACTAGCTTGTGAATCTATTTTTAGTCCACTAGAAGGCCGATGAGGGCCATCAGATAGATGGTAAGTTGACCAACGGTTTCACTAGAGATGGATTTTCATTGGGGAAGAATGGTTATTACACCTTGAACCATCATTTAATTTATTTACACTTCTCCCTTAAACTTAACTCAACCCAGTCAAATTGTGGGAGACTCTTTGTAAATTTTGTATACCCCAATATCAACTCTTGGTAAATCAATATTCTAATCAATATAGTAATCCTAATCTAGTGTGTCTCTCACTTATCAATCATTTATCTCACTGTATAGTTTTATTTTTCTTCTTCTTAGAGGCTATAAAAATGTTTTTATCAATTTAATATTGAATTATTAGTATGGGTTAGTGATTATATGATCTCTTCTTGCTTCCCTTGGAATCTCTCTTCCTTGATTGGCTATTCTCCAATTAAGGTGACTTATTTCATATTCATTATAGTTTGAATCCATATTTTCAATGTAGGTGTTTCAATATCTTTTCTTCTTATTGTGATTTAGGTGTTTCTTGAATTCACTTTTTTTCGTTTGAAATTTATTATACATAGAGTTATAATTTTTAAGAATAAAATTTCACTTCTTTGAAAATAGAAATAGGAATGTATGGTATTATATTGTTAAATAATTATTTATTTTGAAAAACTAATATAGTATTTTTTTAACTATGGTGGATTTGGATTTTATGATGCAAAGCCTCATTTATAATTTACATAAATAGTTTATTTAAAGTTCAATAAAAATGGTTTTGAATTTCTTTTTTGTTCCTTGACAAATAATTTTTTAATTATTTGATTAATAAATTACAATGGATTGTTTGGAAATGTTTTATGGTGTACATATTACAAAAAATTGACTGGATTGTTTATATTTTTCTTGTTATTTGTTTATGGGATTGGCTAGGGATCTAAAATGGGTTTCAAATGATTCAAACATGATTGAACCTTTTGAAATGAATCGATCAACATGAAATTTAATTAAATTGATAATGGTTTGGTTTATCAATCTGGATTACAATAAATGACTATTTGGAATTTTAGGATATAAATCATGTTGTTGTGAAATTGCTTCATTAAAACCGTGTGTATACTATTACATGATAAATGGATTTAGAAGTAGGCGGTGACTGGTATTGAACCATGGGATATGCTCTTTGAGGGAGCTTAGAGGCGAGGATGATATTTGAACCTCATATGTGATGCAATGTTGGTTGGGAATGATGACACCATGATAGATAGCCATTTTGATCATTTTTCTTGATTATCTCACCCAAATACTTTAATAGGAAAGGGAAACATTGGTAGAAATAAATTTATACAATGATTATTTGTAATTTCACACTAACTAGTATCTACCTAGAGAATGTGGATTGATTCTAGGGAATACACTAAGGAAGTGGGTGTACATTGAATCATTATTCTTGTGTACATGATAGATTCAACATATGAATGCAGTCATCCTTGGTTTTTTTCCTAGCTTTGATAGACTCACTAATGTATATAGGACATTCCCATGATGTATTATAACATCTAAATTTTTACAAAGATAACAAAAAACCTATTGTAATAAAATGTTAATATCTTAAGTTGGAAAAAATTATTTATATGTGAAAAAACATAATAATGTGTTAAAAGTTTCACATAATATAGAAATCCTTGTTAATGATTTGAAATATTCAATGGAATATTTATGGATTTAAACATTGAGTTTGTGTGGGATTCTAAGACCCACAAAGCCTTGTCCACGACTGAATTTTAATATTAAATATGTTATTGGAAGATTGATTTTTTTCAAAAAAAAATTGTTTAACACCAAAATGGGGAGTTGTATAACAAATCTGAGACCACATATAGGTAATATAAATGGTGTTAATCCTAGGGGAGTTATTAAATTTTTATGCTACAATGGTTTGGATTCCTCTCCCATGAAAATACTTTATTTAATAATTTTTACAATAATACCTTTTGAAAAAAATTTAATATCTCCAAAATGGTGTCATGTTTTAGAAATTCAATTCCACAGATAGGTCTAGGATGTAGTGTTTATCTTTGTTGAATAATAAAATTGGTAACCATACAACATTTGGATGTATCTATTGTGGAAAAAAAATTTATATTTAATTAATAATTTAATATATTTTTTAAATGTTAAATTATTAGTAACTCCTAAACAGTGCATCATATGAGAAATTCACGAACACCATTGGGTTCATAACAGGGGGTTTACCATAATCTAGGTATACATTTTATATTAAATATTTTTTTGTTGCTTTATTTTTTATTTGACTAATATTTATTATTATTAATTTCATAATCCAAATATGGATAAAATTAATTGGAAATTTGTTTATTTAGCCTCTCTTTTTCAACACCCAGTTATCTACCATTAATACACAAGGGTAAATAAAAAATATATAATTTGAAACCATTTTAATCAGTAAAAATTTCAATTATATTAATGGGGAGAATTAAAACATTCCACAATCAATTTTCGATTGAATTAGAGGATTAATATGGGGTTTTGAATTTGTGGTTTTTCAAATACAATAGAAATATTGCGTGGGTTGTGTAATAGTTGAAAGACATCAGATAAGAAGATCCTATCAAGTTAGGTGACCCCAAATATACATTGAACAAGATCAGTAGACCTTGATTGAGGTAATTAAATCGAGATGAGGGGTCTACACTTCTTCATGAGAAATGCGTGAGTCCTCTTCCATCTTTTATTTATTTATTTATTTTAATAATTTTCCTTTTGATTAATTTTATTCTTTTGTATTAATTTCATCTCAAATTAAATGTATTGGTTAATTTTGAGGAAAATAATAAAACAACAATTATGAAAAAATAAATTCCATTGGATTACCAAGTATATATTGATTAAAAATATCAGAGGGGTAATTTATATTAAATTATGAAAAATTTTATTGAATTAAAATTGGATATTTTTTTATGTTCACTAAAGAATGATTATCTAAATTTTCAAATGAAATTCACATGGAATTACAAGTTATAATTATATATAATTATAAAATGATAATGATACAGGGTTATTCAATGAATAATCTATTAAAATAAGTGAAAGATAATTTCATTAAATTATCCAAAAAATTACAAGGATTTATCATGGAATAATGAAAATAAATTTTCAAGTGATAATTACAAAAAATTATCATAAGAATAATGAGAAATGATAATTTATAAGAAATAAAAAATATAATATAATTATTCATTTTATTATATAGATAATTATAAAGTAATAATATAGAATTATCATATAATTATTTATAATATATTATAATAAGAAACTATTAGTGGATAATTAAATTTCAATAATAATTATAAGAAATCATTATTTATTGTAATTGTTAATAATATTATCAAAATATATTTATAAATTATAATTCGTGAGAAATTTTCAAAATATAATAATAAAATGAAAATTTATGGGAAATTATTAAAATATACTTATAAAAGGATAATTTAATGGAATGTATCTAATATAGTTATAGCATGATAATTTGAGAAAAATTATCTAGAGATAATTATAAAGGTATAATTTGTATTAAATTATTAAAGGATGATTATAAAGGATAATTTATGATTTATTATCATGGTTTGATTATTTTTTTAAGGGGAATACTGAAAGCCCATGATTTGACCTAAATAATAGTTCATAAATTAACTAAAAGAAAGAATGTATCATTGAATGTGATATTTTGTTTCTTTTTGAAACAAAATATATGGTTTTGGCATTAGAACCTATTGACAAACATCAATCATTAGTGAGAAAATGATTACAATAATATTGTCATTATAAGGTATATCGACCAAGAAAGGGTGGTTTATACTTGACACTGACAACGACAACATTTAGGTAGGAGTTTCCTTACCATTATGGGCTATATATAAATATATATATTATATTATCATTAATTGATGTTTATGTTAAACTAATCCATGATTGTGATGAATTTCGTTGAGGGTGTGAGTAGTCATGGGTTTCTTTATTTCTGTGTGATTATTCTATAATTAATCTTCGTGTGACATATCATTAATTTCTACAAGCACAATTTTTTGTGTTTTATATAGCCTATGTAATTTTGTTTTGGGTACCAAGATACTTAGTTGGAGTCTTGATTTTGGTTGTTTGAGGTTACCCAACCTGACGTGAAACTTTCTGTAAAGGAGGGTGTGGATACCCATGTAGAGGGGAATGCATTTTGGCGAGCCAACTAATACTGAGATACATAAGTGGAGCATTGAGGGTTAGAGTTACGTGATCCAGTGGCCATTTTTCCGTATTAACCCAGCCGTATCGTCTTTATAGGTGGATGTGGGTAACCCTATAGAGGAGAAAGCATAGTGGATTGCTGGAAGAGTATAGTCATGGCTTCCTACAAAATTGTGTAGTTGGTGGTAAAAAGGATAAGTGGTACAAATAAAAACACAACAAAATTTATGAAATTCCTGTAACAACCACCAAATGGGTGGGGTGAGACATGTAATCTCAATGGAGGTACGTGTGTTCTTGAATTTCTTACTGGAAATGTGCCGAAGTAGGTGGGGTTGGGGGTTATGGGGGCATAGACCCTACTATATGACTCGACACATGTATGTTTATTGAGAATTTACTTATGTTAATATATAAACTATCATATATATTTTTTGCCCTTATTGTGAGGATTCAATAGTGGTTTCATAATTAGTCTTGTACTCACTACCTACTTAGGTATTTTTGTATGCTTATAGATGTCATGGCTAGAGATCCATTGAAGGGAGAGGTCTGTATGGAAGATAGTTGAGAAGTTGATCTTAGAGCTGGAGATGATGGTGGCAGACATCGATGTACCCCACATATGTTTGTTTATTTACATTTATCCAATATGATTCTAATTCTTTATACTATTAACTAGATTTCCACATTGGGATATCTTTTATATATGTCATTATTTTATTTCTATATTTACTAAAATTTTTATTAATTGGTTTATTGATTATTATTGATCCTATGAAATGATATAGACAGTATAGTCTCCCCAAGGTTATATATGGGACCCTCTCTACTAGTCGGAAAAATCTTGCATACGGGGAGGTGCTAATGAATTCATGTAGCATTCTAGCTTGAACTCGTTGACTCAGTTCTGGATGTTACATATATGACATCAACACTTGAAATTTATATTGGATATATTACTCTAGTAGAAATGTAATTATTCTACAAGGTAGTTTTCGTGTTTGACATCTGAGTTTATCCATTTTGTTCTATGAGGAATTTTTTAATCTTTGTATCTTCCTTTATTATGATGAAATGTTCAGTTATACTTGGCCCAATATCATAAATTCTTTATTTATTTATTTCCATATATTTTGAAAATATTTTCAATTCATTATATTAAAGGTCTATAGTTATGAATATTCTTATTTATATTAAAAACTTGATATTGAATGGTTTTCCCCTTAGTTTTCTATATTTAAAATATGTAATGTTTTTCAATCATTAATTATAATGGGCAACCATGTTTTCATATTCATGTTTTCAAACTATAATATTTGAATTTACCTGTTAATAAATTACATAGACTACATGGTGGGATCCTATTAACCATTTTTTTCTCATAACATGATGTTAAACTTTGGTTCTTGTAGTGTTCTTGTATAAATAACTAGTACTAATGATATAATAATTTTACATTGTGGGTTATTTCATAGTTGAATGAGAGTAGGTGAAGTGGTAAATGGTGGGTGGATGAGGACTAATAGGATATGGGTGATCACGCTTATTTTTTATTTTATGTTTCCAATTTGATTTATATTTACAATTAGTTGTATCTGGATGAAATGGTTGTTAATTATTTTTCTTTTTCTATTTTATTATTTGATTATCTCAACAAATTTATTTGGGGGAAACAACTCCCAATGTATTTTTCTTAATGAAGGGGATCTAGTCTCCATCCTTTAAGGATTGATAATGCCTTTTTATCTAGAGCAGATCGGCTCAAATTCTAGTTCATATGGAATTTTGGGTTGCATTGTCACATTATCCCTCCCCTTATTTAATTCTAATCAATCATTTGGGTATTCTATCTGCATTTATTTTTAATATACATTTTGAGAAATTCAACAACTTTTAAACATGATACTAGTAATTTTTAATCTCTTTGAATATTATTCCTTAGGATTATTCATTCTAATCTAATAGATTAAGCCATGACTTCAATAGAATACATACAAATATTCTAACTGATGAGGATCTTGGGAATCATGTTCACGATCATTGGTCTGTGTTTTGGATTATCTGTTCCAAAAGAAGAAATCATACATAACTATCAGTATAAAATGTTACATGAAATAACTTTCCAAAATATATCATATGTATAAAACCCCATTAAAATATGATTGTATTTTAAATATCAGTTTTGTTTAATCCATAATAATAAAAGACAGAACTTCGAATATTATCTCAATGTTTCTACTATATTAAAGGGGACTTCACAAATCATACTAGTGGAAAAGTCTACTTTATTTTTTACCAAGATTCGAATATTACATATCTTGTGTAAAAAACTTATTTATATACAATTATATAGCTTATTATTTTGGTTCCCCACTCTTCACTTCTAATAGTAATGAAATGTATACTACATTTCATGACTACTCTATGGGGTTACTCTTACAAGTCAGGATAGAGGAATCTTATGTAAAAACTAACCCAATAATAAGTTTTATGAATTTTCTATGTAGAAACCATTTATCTTCATCAAGAATTTAAAAATAAACATATATCTATCCCTGGATATTACATATCACTTTCAATGCAGGTCCTTCTCCATATTTCACTATTCTATAGTAAATATTATGTATCATGCACCACTAATCATATATATGGGTTAACCAATACAATATTTTTTAAACATATTTTTTTTAATTATTCCCAAATCCAATTTATGTTAATCCTCTTGAATCAAAATTTTTCTTAATAAGTCTCTTTAGTTTCATCAAAATAATTCTTATAAATGAGGTCCTTTATCAAATCAAATATACATTAAGGGATTTATTCACTTAATTATAAAATATTCTAAATTCATAAAAAATGTATTCATATTAAATAAAAATTTAAATGATTTATCAATAATTAGTAACTTTAGTAATCATAGAAATTAAATAAATCTATTAAATTAAAAATTTCATCCATTTAAAGAAATATTAAAAAAGATCCACTAATATGATCCATAAATTAAAAATATCCCTAAATCCCAATGAATAAATAAACATGAGAGATTAAAAATAATTACTTATCAAATTCATTAATACAATTATTACCTCATTAAATTTCCCAACCCTTAATACATGGAAACTAATACACTTGAAAAAAATTTGTAATCTTGAAAATTTGAAAACATTAGCCAATACGAGTCTATTTTTTCTCATGCTATTCATAAAAGATTATCAGTCCTCCAATATTTTCTCTATTTAATTTTATATATTAGATATATTCACCTAATTAAAAAAATCATCTTCTAATGGTATTTTATACCCACCTTTCTGGATGTATTTATCTCATCAAATAAAACACGAATTTTATGAAACGTTTTTCTCATTACGAAATCATTATTGAACCAATAGATGAATAAGGGGATTCTAAATATCTATAAAATGACTATAGTAATTTGGATTATCATGAGTTTTTTTTATATTACTATTTATATTCTTTATATGTTTTTTATGATAAATATTTTGATTAAAAATAAAGAGGTTTGTATATGATTAAATAAAAAATATTTATTTTTTATTTTATAATAATTCCTTGTATCCTCACAAACTATCCCTTATATAGATTATACCTTTAAATCAATATATATTATCATTCTATTTTTTATAAAATAATCACTTCACCATCAACAAGTTTTTCTTCTGTGCACTTTATATAAAAGCTCATTTCCATTCCTTGTTATTTTCACAATTTTTTCCATTCTATAAATACATTCCATTATTTTAGTAGAGAATAAAATTTTATCATATAACATATGTGTAAAAAAATTCCAAATTTATAAAAGATTTTTTATCTTCTATATACAAAAAAATTTATATATCCTTATATTTTTTCACACAAATTAACTTATTTTAAGATATTATAACATTATAATATCCCATATAATTATCTTCAAATATGATCAAGTTAGATTAGAATTTAATTTTATTAGAAAATTTTTTTTCAATTAAAATATTTCCTTTGTCAATTATAAAAAAACAATTCCTCAATACTCCATGGAATTGAAAATAATACCATATTTTGGTTATTTACCTCTGCATTAGTTCCCAAATGAAATGAGGTAATTTTATATTATATTTGAAAAAATATTATTGAATATTCACAATTATGTGATTTTAGAAAAGAATAATATTTTATGTAATGAGATTAAAAACGATCTTTTCATGAATGTCCAAAACCTTCAAGGTAAAAATAAGTTCAATTATGTATTAATCTATTTTTAGTTACTTATATAAAATACTAATCCAAAATTTTTAATTAGTTTCAATCATATAAAAGTACTCAAGTTGATCTCATCATGTTTCTAAAACACAATAATAATGAAAAATAAAGGCACAACAATAAAAAATAAAAAAAACAATAATTAAAATTCCTAAAATCTATAATGCTTTACCAACCCCAAACATTAATGATTTATTTTCCTAAATATATTATAATATAAATTTTAATTATAGAATATTTGAAATAATAGGACACTATAAACAAGGTTATGGAATGTTAAAACCTATGGGTTTTACTTCTAAAATTGATGGTTTAAATTTATCTCCCCCACTTGTACGTAAGGAATATTGATTATATATTTATTCATCCTATTTACATTGATTGAATATGGGTCTTTAGTTATATATTTAATTATGTAAAAATAAAATTAGATACAAAATAGTGATAATAAATTATCCATTTCAAAAAAATAGTTTAATTTTAGATGGAATTATATTCAGTTTTTGGTTGTAATGTAACAATTTCTCTCTTGGATAAAACTCCATTTTTGGAATCATCTTATTTTGTTCCACACATCATATCCCCTTTTAATTTATTGAACTAAAAAATTATTCTCCCCTTATTTCTTCTCATTATGGAATATAATGTATTATTTTTTATTTATCTATTTGTAAATCCATATTCATCTCATTAACTACATAAAATTCCATGGGTTCCATCTCATTATGTAGATCAAAAATTTTCCCATAGGTCAGGTACTATGGGTTCATTATAGTTGGTGTTTTGTAATATGTTCTATAATATCACAAGGTGTATTCCAACATTTTAATGTAATAATTATTATTTGTATTGATAATTTTTTTATTTTTTTATTCTATTCTAATTGTTATAAACAAAATATTGTTCACTAGTTTTTTGTTATATGTTGTTGATGTCTTATGGGGAATTTACAATTCCTAATGAAATATTTCATTATATTGTTTCAAAATTTATTTCATGGTTAATCATTATGTCTCTTTCGGTAACAGGTATATATAATAAAGGACCATGGAGCACCTCTAGAGGGGATGGTTGAATCAGGGTGTCATTTTATCTTCTCTTGCGACTATATTTTCCCCACATTGGTAAGCACTTGTTAAACCGGTCTAATGGTAATGTGATGTAACAAAAAAATTCACAACAAGTTTTAAAATAAAAAAATTAAACTTTTTTTTCACCACTAAGGTCTACCCAAAGAGCATACAGTAACAGTTTGTCGGTTATACCTAAAACCACTATTATTCACTATCAGTGGAATATAAATATTCAGTAATAGTCACTCAATTTCCGGAACACTACCTTTAAAATATTATAAGTATATCTCACTACATCATGAAGAACACTTCCATCAACTACCCCAAGCTCACTACATTGAAGGAAGTCTAACTCAGTTTAACGACATGAAGGTTTCTTCAATAAATTGACATCAATGTATTTATCCCTCTCTAGAACGAGACTATACTTGCACATTTTTTCAGACATGATTCACGCTAATATCCCTTATCACTAATAATCTGATATTCAAAACTAACATTCAAGAAGTTATTTCAAGAAACTCACTCCTACACAATGCATACACCTTTAAAAATCCCCTATGACTTCAGAGAACAATTTTCCTTCGTGAAACTGTAGCGTCAAGGTGGTAAACCCCATCATAGGGAAGCTCAACAAACACATAATAATTTTCATCATTAATAATAAAAAATTATTTTCAACTTTTAAAATATTTATTATAAACCCATATTTGTGGATATCCCCTTGGTTCGAGAAATGATATTAGTCTTAAGAAGGAACAAACAATAGTAACATCATCAGTTTTTATACCACTGCCTTCCAACCATTTTTAAGAATATTCAATATCTTACAATATATAATAATATCCAAATTACTTGGGATTGTGGCCCAAAAAACAGAAACCTATACATCAAATATTTTATAATAAATCACATCCCTTTTAAGAATTTATTATCCCTTTGAAACATATCCCATGAATTGGTAGTTCTCACATTTATTATAAGACTCATACATATCTAAAACTGTTGTTGGTTATTATATGACATATTCTAAGAATTCACGAGCAATTATTTGATGTAAAACGTTTCCTCAAAAACACAATGTGTGAAAAATATTTTGTATTCATTATATGTCACTTTTAAGAAAATATATGCAAATAATTTGGTCATTCAAAATCTTTTAATTATAAGGATTTCCCCACACAAAAAATAATGATTCATTATTGTGTGTAATTTTTTTCTATTCATAAGAATTGGACCTTGAGCGGTTACCAAACAAATTACAATATCAACATACACCAATGCCACTATAATAATAAAATAATTTTTTTATCTATAATGAACTCATTAAATTGTTACTTGTTTATAATTTCCGCCTCTGTTTTATGTGTTAGTATAATTATGTGATCAAAATCTTTATTTTTTTCTCTTATATTGTGTTTTTTTAACCATATAAAACTCATTAAGCATCCATATCTATCTCACCAGCCATGAATTTTTATTGACCTTCTTCATTAGCCACCTATGGTTTACATTATCATATAAAATAGTCACATTATTATGAATATGTTATGTATCAAATTAATATATGAGAAAAATACCAAAAAATACTTTTTATTGGTTGTATAATTGTTTTGGACTATATCAGTATTCAGGAAGCAGATTCATTAACATGGTGTCTTCTTTAAATTCTCACAGACAACCCTGCTCTAATATTATTGTTCAAATCATCACACCGTAGATCAATTGGGTTCTTTAAATCTTATGGAATCATTACTTTTGGTGTGTTTTGTTAAAAATTTATAGTGTCAAATTATTTTTTTCAATGATCATAAAAATTAACCTCAAAATATATTGAAATAAATAATGAAATTATAAAATATTTTTTTTCTAAAATTAATGAATAATACTCTATAAAGTCACACAATTCTAAAAAATAATAAAACAACTTTCATGCATGTTTTGTGAAATAGTATTTCAAATGTGTCTTTCTATTATTGAATTTTCAAGAATAGTGTTGTGTTCATCTAACACTTAAAGTCATCAAAAATATATTATAATATAATAAAAATAAAATAAAATAAACTAATTTTAAATTACTCCAGAATATGGAAAATAGTTATAGTAAAATACTAAATTAATATTTATTATTATCCGTCATGTATTAAATTGAATATAACATGTTTCACTGAAGTTCTATGAAGTAATTAATTGATAAAAACAATTTAATATTCTTAAATGTCCATCCCATTTTGTGAAATTAATGGTAAAATAACAACTCCTCTTTCAACAATACAATGATACATTTGAAAAGTCATGATAATTTTATTTTCATTACATGTATTCTAGACATTAACTAAATTTTCCAAAAAGGAATCAAAAGAATTTAAAAATATATTGAAATCATCCAAAATACCTAAAAAAATTAATCTACCTAATTTTAGAAAACTATTACCATGAAAATATGAAATATACATAGACTATTTCACAGAAGGAATTTTATTTACCTCTAATAAAAGGTACTATAATGACATGGGAAGGTTATTTTTATTTTCCCTTTAGTGAAATCATAAACGAGAATTATCATAATAATTAATCTAAAAATAATAAATAGATTTCTTATAGATTGTCTTCCAAGTAATTTTATAACAAATATTGTGTAATGATAACTTTATCCAAACAACTAATTCAGTTTTCTATAGTCTATAAAAAATCACTGTATGTTTTAGAATAAAAAATGAATTTGTTCATTTTTTTTATTCTTCATAATGGCCATTATAGATTTTTTGGAACTATATGAAATGGGTTAACCAGTTTTTAATCATAAATTTGGTTAATGATATATATTCTAAATAACATTTTGATGACTTATATAACTTATTCCATAATTATTAGGTTATTTCACTTATTTTATTTCCTTATATTTTTTCCCACTTTCAGTTGAATTTTATTTATGCATATTTTCGAATTGATTCTAAGATTTTCTCCAGAATTGAATCCTATATCACTCAAATTATAGTTTAAAATATTGATCATTTTTTTAACAATATATTTCAATAAATAATGGGAAAATATTACTTCCTTACTTTTAAAACACATATATTATTTTAGATGGTGATTATTTTATTTTTTGATTGATGGGGATGAACTATAGATAAAAGTGGATTGTGATTACATATCTCAATGACCTAAATTTATCATATAATATATTATGTGTTATCACTTTACTCATTTAATAATCAATAAAATCCATCATTTAAATAAAAAGATACCTCATCATAACATGGTAGCGTAGGATTTTAATGTTTCTTATAATAATTTTTCATTTAATTTTAAAATATTTAATGGTTACACAAACTAAATATTTTCAAATCATATGAGATTACTCTAATGTACTATTTTTATCAAAGTGTGTAAGAATTAAAATCAATCACACTTCTTTTAGGTTCATTACTGAATAAAATATATTAACATGGTTAGTGTTCTCATCAAAATCCAATATTATTGTTTCTTAATGTTCATTCATGCTTGGTTTCTTCCTTCATGAAGGGCCTACACAAATTTAATTGTAACTAATACAGTTCCATGTCATCCAAAATGTTCATCAAATAGAAATAATATAGATAAAATATATTCTTCACTCTGACCATGAAAAATTATAAAAAATCTATTGTGAATGTAATTTATATTTTTTATTTTTTTTAAAAAACTCTAATTGGTTAGAGATATCTCATTTAAAAAGAAGTAAAAAATTAGACATGAAATTAATATATTATCTAAAATTACACCCTGAATTTATGAAAGGAAAATATACCATTGAAAGGGTATAGAAAATGACCCTGGATTTTTAAATTATTTTATAATTTGTGGTATGATATGTGATTAAAAAGTTCTTCCAATATCCATGTTGTGATTCACTTGAAGTGCCATTTATTGGGACATAGTTCCTTGAGTAACATATCATAATTATGAATATTCATTAATAATTAATGTTGATATATTTAGATATAATAAATATTGACCCTTCCAAATTTCTTATTTTGATTTATTGCCCATGTATCTTCTTTGATTTTACTATTCTCAAGTGAAATGGGTCTGGAAGGCTTATTTTTCCAGTGTTATGTTTTATAGGGGATTATTATTTCTTTTACAAGATAAATAATCCTATATTAGTATATATTTTTGGTTTCCCAAGTATATTATTGATTTGTTTTGGTGACATATTTGGGAATAGGGTAAATCTAATTACAACTAATTGTTGCTATCATCCCCAAATTACCTTTAAAATTTAGAATGGGTTGATTTTGATGTTTCTTAGGTTTATTAATTCTTATTTAAATATGGAATAATTTATGATTCTTCCAATTTTCAATATAAATTTATAACTTTTCCACTTTTGGATTTGGTTGGTCTTATACTTGTGGTTTTGAATTGGTTAAGCGATATTTAAATTATTTTTATTTATGAAAGGATGTGGGTTGATAGTCTTATTAATTGCAAAGTTTCTATTCGGGTTTTTGGAATTGTGTAGTTTTATGATGTTTTTGTTGAAAGGTTTTTATATATTTTTTTGTTATAAAACTCATATAATACATTGTAAGTGACTCTACACCCGGGATCAATCTACTAAAATTTCAATTACTGATGGGAATCTATACAACATTTTTTGGTTCTCATAATTCAACACTTTTATTAGTAAAATTATTTCTAGATGATGTGAGACCCAAAAAAATTACTAGTTTGAGTTGTTTAATTTACATATTAAGATACATCTACCCAAAAAATTCATTTCTCCCAAGATTATTGACTCTAGTATGTGTGATTTAATAATGAATACCTCCTGAAATCCTCTTGTAAATGTACCCATTATGAGAAATAATTGGGAGTTCCAAGATACCTTATCAATAATTCCTATAGATTTTACTATGAAAATTTTAATAAAAAACATCCAAATGAGTATTTCATATTATTTTTATCACGAAAAAGGTTATGTTATTGAATAAGAGAATAAAACGGTGTTAAAAAATTCATGGTGATGAAATCATTCACACAGATTCTTGAATATTTCAATGTACTCATAGAGTGGCTCTCATAATTCCTATGTTATGGAATACAGAAATTTTATTATACCCATGATCCTTGAAGATATTAATATATTAAGAGGAAACTAGTTTAATGGTTATACTAATCATTATATTCTCTTAGATGTAGGCTATATAACAAAAATTTAGATTTGCCTTCCTAAAAAGAGTATAATGTATCTTTATTTGAGTATTTCATCAGCTTATCATATAAGCTTCAATGCTTCACATACCAGGGTTTGTTCCATTATATTGTTTTGGCGTAATTCACCTATAAGTTTATGAAAAAATGAAAAAAATTGATCTTTACAAGTTTTAAGCACAATGTCCGCTTGTAATATAGGCATATAAATTTTGTTATTTTCATTAATAAAATAGGTCATATAAAAATATCATAAAATTTGGTTATGTTGATTTGTCATGGTCATAGATTCACAATGAACTCTTTATGGTTAATTGGAGTATCATAATGTAGTGAATTTAAAATATATTTTTAAATTTAATTGATTATGTTTATTTAGGATGTTTTATCAATGGTTCCATAAATGAAGAATGTAACACAAAATGATTTTATGAAATAATTATCTTTAAATACATTTTTTAATAGATTTTGATACATGAAAACGTAAGTATAAATGAACTATATTTTAGTATATTGTTAATAACACGCCATAAAATTGGTGTAATTAATATGAATTACTGCTTTTATAAATTTATGTACAATGGTTTTATATAAATAAAATATATTCATTAATACTTAATCACTTTTTACTTATTCATTATCTTCTTTATAAATACTTCATTCATAATTTTTTTATTTATTTTATCAAAAATATAATATAAATATTTTGTCCTAATTTTAGGAAATCTATTTTTTTAAAAAAATATTTTTACAAATCACCTTATCAAATTTATCTTGTATTGAATTTTCAAGAATTTTTAAAAAAGTTGGATTTTTTTATTAATATTGCAATCCCAAAATTTTTCTTATACAATTTATATTTTATTAAAACATTTATAATTTAATTTTTATAAATTATCATAATGTAAATTTAGTTATTTTATAATTTGAATCATTGAATTAAGTTTATTGGAATTAATTTTATGCAAGGATTTGGTATAAAAACATTTTTGTACATAAAAATAAATTCTTTATCTAAAAAACAATTTTTTGTTGTACTATACAACTAATAATAAATAAAAAACCACCTATTATAAAATTTAAATTCTGAAAATTTGATTCTAATTTTGGGATGAAGAGGTATAATTTTTTTGAACAGGCCCAATTTTTTTGTCAATAATAATAATAACCAGAATACATTTTTTATACCACAGTAATGGTTATATGAGTTAGTTAAGGTTAATAATAATGTGATAAAGATTAAAATTCCAAAACAAATTAATTTATTTTATTTCATGATTTTATTTCATATATAATAATACAATTATCTAAAATTTATCATTCTTTCCTTCTAAATTTTATTTTGACATTTATAATATTTAAGTAAAAGATAAATTCAAAAATGTCACTTACATGATTTAAATATCTATTATATTTATTATAGGGTTAATGATATATGTTTTTTATTTATAAATGTTCATATGAAATATAAATTATTTATTTAACTTTTTTTTTATTTTTTAGTGATGAAATAATTATCTCCAATTCTAATACCACAGTAGCACAATTCATGTGCAAGTAGTCGAAATGTCCTGAAAATATTTTTAATAACAATAAATGTAATGTTTTCTGAAGGAATTATATTGTACCCTTAATTTTGAAGATAAATATAACATGTTAGGAATTTAGGAATGTTTTATATATGAATTCATTTTCTTTCATGATATTTTCAAATTCGAATGAGATCAATATTTCCAAAAATGACATTAATGATATTTTATAACAAAATATATTTTTTAAATGATTTAAAATTAATTAAAATAATATATTTTCATAGTGTAATTGAATATGGTTGAATCATATCATCTTTGTTTCTTGAATGAGTCACGTTTCATTTTACATAAGCTTTATAGACATCAAATTTTTAAAACACATTGTTATTGAGGTATTTTTCAAAAGGTTAAATAAGAGTAAAAACTAGAAGATATCGGTGATAAAAAACAAAAACCCTTCAAAAATTTATTATATGTAATTATTTTAAATAATAATCATATTATATCTTAATTATATCAATTTGTAACCACATTTTAGTAAAAATTATTGTATATTAAATTTTATACTTTAGGTTATTCCTAGAGTGCCCCTACCTTCAATTAGATAAGGGTAGCTCCTCTTCTTCTTTAGTCACAATTTTTTATCCTAATATATTGAGAAAACATACCCCATTATCTGATAAAATTATATATCCATTAATTATAAGTGATGGGAATCTTAAAAGACCATTCCAAGTGTCGTTCTGAATGAATCTAATGTAGGAAAACCGAAGAAGAGGTAATCATAATACACGACCTATTTCAATATATTACTTCTTATAACTAATATTAATATTTGGTATAATATTATAAAATAAAAAATTAATTATATTACATATATATAATTGTTATTATGATGTTTTAACAACAATTTTTCACATATTCCCTTCAGTTAAAAAATGGTAATGTGGTTTGAGCATATCTGTGAACTTTCACCTCCTTGTAGTAATGTGATTCATCAGTAGATTCCTCTATACATGTATCGTAATAATGGTATATTTAATGAATATATATGATATATATGATATAATAATGATTCAATAATTTGATATTAATTTTTACATTTATTTTGTTATATCGGTCAAAAAGAAAAATCAGTGGTCATCTGCACGTACGACCAACCGTCTCTAAATATATGTAATTTAGTTTTCAATATCTAACATTTATTGATTTATATACCTAAAAAATATTTATATTATATTTATTTCATTATTAATCTTATAGATTTTATGATTACATGATCAAATTTCAAGGATGGAATAGTTGAAATGAAACCCTAATGAAAAATGAAAAAGTTGACACCTAAAAATGATCAATTTACGAAATATTTATTTATAAATGTGTTATTAAAATTTATAAGAGGATAATATATAATATAATATTTAGTTAAATGATTCATGTTTATAATTATAAAATATTTAAATTTATTTTTCATTTGGATTGAGTTCTTTCAATGAATGTTATTCCTGATTTAAGAGATTTCTCTTACAATATCATTGTTTAATGGGACTATTTTTTATTATGTTTCTAATGAAAAAATTTCAGGATATAACTATCAATAATCACAATAAAATTTATTCTTATTTTTTTATATATAGGTAATAGAAATGTTACTTTCATTTCACCCACAATAATTACTAAGGATACCTATAGAATATTTTAAGGAAATCATATTTATATATCAATTCAGTCAATAATCATTTTTCATTGTTTTCCATATTTTCAAAAAAATTATTCCGGAATTTATTTAATATTATAAAATAATCATTAAAATTCAATTTCAACTATGGTTTTCATTTAAAAATACTAATAGTAATCTTAAGGAATTTTCTAATTGAAGCCCATTTTACATTTTCAATGAAAATTTGAATGGAATTTCATTTTAACATTAATGATAGGAATTGAATTTTACACCGTTATATATTCTCATTTATTGATGCTTCCTTTAAAATTATCCATGTTGTATTTTAAATAAAAAAAATTCATTATTATATGTCCTTTTTTAAAGTAATGATTTCAACATGAAAGGGGTATTTTCCTCATGAAATATTCCAACTGATATTTTAAAGTGATTTTCATCTTTGATGAAATACTTTGATGTTAATTATGATTTTCAGGGGATATGATCCAATGATACCATCATTAGTTTTTTTATATATGGGTTATTACTATAATGATTATATGTTTATGAAACCCATTTATTTTCAATAGGATAGGGTATGATAAATGTAAAAAATATTAATGAAATCCATTTTCCTTTCAATGGGATATGGTATATGAGGAATGATTTTTGAAATCATGGCACCAATATGTATGATTTTTATTTCTCTCTCCAATGATTTGGGTTAATATGCATACCTCATTATTGATTAAAAAAGTTTTCCTTAGTATTTTCCTATTAAGCTTTGTTCTGAAAATCACAAACGCATTATCCTATGGAAAATTATTTTTCCATCTGGATTATTTTCTTAAGAAAGATTTCCCTTCACTAGGTAAATTATTTATCCTTATCCTGGTTTTCATTATCTCATTGTAGGTTCCTTAAAAAACAAGTTCATTTTATTACTAAGTGAATAAATAGGATCCTTATTAAAAACATAGGAATCTTATAGTTTCTTGGATATATAGTCTTCTGAAACTAGGACTCCTAATTCTCTAAAATTAAGACTCTAAATTCATTGACATTTAGACTTCGAATACACTAATATTTAGACACTGAATTATAATAAATTAAAGCTCCAAATTATTTAAATTTTAGAATCCAAATTTATTAAAATTCGGGATCCTAATTCTCTAAAATTAATATATTGAATTCTATAATATTAGGACTCTTAATTCTCTGAAATTCAGACTTAGAGTTTTCTGAAATATAGACAAAAAAAATATCTAAAATTCAGAATCATAATTCCTCAGAATTCAACTCTAAATTACTATGAATTAAGACTCTGAATTCCTCATAATTCAGAATTCAGATTCCTCTGAATTAAGACCGAAAATTTATGGGAATTCAGACTCCAATATGTATTGAATATAGATTCTAAATTCTTAGAAAAATATTTTCTGAATATAAAAGTTTTCTAGAATGTAATTTTTTATTTTTTTAGATTCTGAATTCTATATTAACTTAGAATCTGGAAAATCATATTTTCATAGGCTAATTAATTTTCTTTAATCATGTTTTTATAATGAAATGATATCTTACAATTTTTATATAACTAACTATTGGTTGAGGGAAACATGTAAAGGTCCCTCCGAAATTCATGGAAAATATGACTATTGGTGGAGGGAGGCGACTGTTGAATTTTTTCACTATATATATGATCTCATTGGATTATCTCAATATAAAATAATCTATCATTTCATGATCATGGATTTTGAATTTTTTGATAATGTGAAGTGTATTCTAGAGAGGGGAAGACTCTAAAGCCTTATGGGTTTCATGAACATCATGTTAATCCACGAACATCTTGTTCAACTTCATTCATGCAACTCTGATTGTTGGTGAGTACAATTGAGGGCTTAGGGAGATAGGAATATAGAGGTGTTGACTACCATAATTTTTTAGGGATTGCAGGGATAGTAATACAAGGTTTGATATTCCTATCGATAACTTACCCGAGGATGGGTATGATAGACTTTCTTGAATGTATAAATCAAAGGACCTTTATCCAAGTTTGTTTGATACACTGATCATTGGGTGAAATGATTTCGTACTTGTTATTTTTATTATTAATGTTTTTATTTTCTCTATATTTAGATAAAGGAAGAAATTATAACTTTCTTGTTCTCTGCATACTCTAATAAATATGATTCTATACACTTTAAGGTAGAATATCCCATTAAGAAAGTTTTTCATTATGTTTCATTACTAGATCTATTTTTCCAGAACCTAAAAATATTTTATTTATAGAACTAAAATAGATTTTGTGAATTTAACTTGTTTATAATTGTTAAACATAGTTTTCCTTAAGGATAGAAACAATAATTTTTGAACATACAATTCACCACCTTGTAATTGAGGATCTACAAATATTATTTTGATTCGACACTGGTGAGATAATTAGGACTAGAATGTGGTGTGAACCATATTCAGGAAGAGAATTTTTCCACTGTGATAGTATTGGGAACAAACCTCGAATTTGTATATGATTAAATAAGGAGTGAACCCAATACATTATGATAGTATTAGAAGGGATCACTAACTTAATAAATGATTTCTCGTTCTTATTTGTATTCAATAAACATATGTTTTTATCCAATGTTATGCATTCATAGATCATTATTGATGATTCTTCTATGATTCATGTATTATGAGAAACCAAATTTTAGGACATGATTCAAGATTTTGATATCTGATATGATAGTTAAGGTAAAAAAAATTAATATTATATTCTCATTTTCACGTCTCTCTTATGTGATTGTTGATATCTCCATTTTTAACCTAACCGGTCATCTAAGAATGTCCATTCCTATATTTCCATTCTCTAGGTCAAAAAGAAATAATTTTTTATTTATTTATTTAGAGTTATCTATATTATAAGTTCTCTATTGGATATTTTGATGATATTTAATTAATAAAATTTTTATATATCTAGAATCCAAAAACACAAACCAATTATAGTTATGGAATGAATCCTGATGTTGTGTAATGAATATTTATCCATTAAGATGTAATATCTATGTATATGAAATCATGTCATTCTATAATTGGTATCAGGGTATGGTCTTGTTAATATTTATATATTTTTATTTTAAATAATTAGTGGAAACCCTAGGGATAATCCTATGAATAGTATACTATCATGTTTTTTTGATAATATAGATTATATGTTATTTCCACCTATGATTATTGTTCCTCAGAACGTTTTTGGTATTTATTCAATGGTTTGAACTGAATGGAATCAAGTTAAATCTAGATGTGAAAGACAATGCATTGATATTTCAATTTGGAGAAAACAAATGTTATGGGATATGGAATGAAATATATTTTTTCTCTTTTAATATAGCAATCTCAAGCTTTGAAACATATTGACCATTTAAAAAGAACTAGATAGAACTGAATTCTATTGAGTCCTACATGAGGTAACATCCACCCTCTTTTACTGGGTCTACTAATCAACTTGTTGCAGAAAAATAGATTAGTTCCACTAAAAGATATCTTATATTCTATAGAATTTAGATCATGAAAATGTAATTTTATATTTTTATATTTTGGAAGGGGAAGAAGATCAAAAGTGGACACCTGTAAAGAACCTGAGGCAACATGAATAATGTTTCTCAGTTGAATGGGATGACTTTAATATTTTATTTTCCAGTATGTAAATTCTTCATATTCTTTCTATTCCAATAGAGAATGAAATTATATATGTTAATTAGAAGTGCAATGAATCCATTATTTGATATCATGCCATGTATATTGGAATTTTGAGGTATGATTTTGGTACTATCATCTAACATGAATGTATTATTGATCGATTCTTTAGTGTCCCAATACTAAATAATTGAAAGGAATGACCATAGTAGAATTCAATATCTATAATGAATTTGTTCGATGTACTATCGATTTGGGTATTAGAGATATAGTTACCCATCAATATTATGTTTTATATAAGAGAAGAAATATGGAATACAAGGGAAATTAGAAAAAACCATGGATAAAAGAAGTTAATATTTACTTTATTCTCAATGTGTGGAGGGTAACATAGAGGAAATTGTATTAAGGGAACTGATAAATGTTTTATGCATGGAAAAGAAGGCCATTGGAAAATTGGATACTAAATATATGGGAAGGTTATGTTATCTAATAATGTAGGAGAAGCTAAATATAATGAACCACTCATTATATTATTCTTTAAGTGTAATGAGTATGAACATTATTCTAACCAGTGTAAGAAACAAAAGGTTCTTGATGATGACTTGTGTCGAAAACCTCTTAAACCTAAAGAGATTGGAAAATATCATGTAATTAAACAAAATTAACTGGTTTATGAGAATGATATATGGAATGGTAAACATATAATCTCCAATATGTATCACCCTATGCTTCCACGGTATGTTTCCCCTTGAATAAAGTAATATCGTTCATTGTATACAACTTCGAGATTTTAACACACTGCGACCAATCAAACATTCTGTTATGAATAGTAATACCCACATTTTGAAATTTTATAAATTTTATCATTCCAAATGGACTTCATTTTGGGATTCATAGTATCAAAATTAACTTAGGGTGAATTTTTTTATTTTTTTGAAAACATTCAATTTTTGATGAATAATAAAAAACACTGAGTTATAGTTTCAAACTAGATTTTTTATTTAAATAATTATTATTATTATTGAAATTTATTTTAGATTAAAATATATACCTAATACATATATATGTTCAATTTAATTCATTGGCATCAGTTTATAATTATATTAGATATATAATAATTTTATTGAACTTTTTACCATCTTTTACCCACCTCAAAGGACAATTTACAAATTCACATAAAACATAATTTTACCACTTCTGTTAGTGTAATTTCAAAAATATGAGTGAAACTATTGATATCAGTATGAAATATTTTGTTCAATAGGATGAATATAATTTTGGGTGAGTAGTAACTTTTTACTTTTATTTACCACGGTTAAAAGTAAATAGGGTGATAAGGGAAAAAATGATATTATTATTACCCAAACACATTTTCTAATTCTATTAGATATGTATAATTAGTCCAAAAACAACCATAGAATAAAATATGATCCACTTTGGTCCACTTGGATTAGATTAGGACACTTATTATTATTTTATTTAAAGAAGTGTTAAAAGAGTTAAAATCAATGTTTAATAACTAAAAGAATTTTAATATAGGGTTATACATTAGATAAATACGACAATAAAATATTAATTAACAAGATAAAAAGATATCCTATATAATGGTAATTTATTTATATTTTTGAGACAATAAATAAATAAATTTAGTTGTGACACAATGATGATGCAGTAATTACCTAAATATTGAAATATTAAAATAATTGATATTATAAATATCCAAATAAATGTAATTTGATACTTTTTATGAATTCAACTAATTTTATAGTTTACTATGACAGGTCAGGATTTTTTAGATGAATTTTATTCTAATTAATAATGCTTTTATGATTTTAATAAAAACAAAATATGATGTAGTGTCAAAATTGACATAAAATACTTTATAAAACAAATAATATTATTAATTGTTAATATATTCATAAAAATATATGTTTCTACCAAAATACTTACTTAATGATAGTTTAATCATTAATGAACCACTTGGGGTAGTCTTGGAGGTATATAGTATGTTTATTAACGATATAATATAAAAATACAAATAGATATGGTAAATACCATACTATTAAACTAAGAGTTAAATTAAAATGATAAAGATAATATAGTGAACCAAACCTCTCTAAAACCTATTGGTTGAGTGTTTTTCGACCCATCCCCACCTTATAATTTAAATAATTCATTTTGGAACCATTATAAACCAAAAATGATGATTTTATAAAATAATATTTCTTGTTTTTCCTAAGGTACCCCTCACCCCTTTTATAAATGGGCACTCCCGCATATCATAAATTCACACCTTCAAAGCCTTCTGTCTCAGAAAAACTCTTCCAAAATACCCTCTCAACTGTACTCCCTTCATCCTAGAGGCCATACTTTAGTCATAAAGCAAACCTATAGATCCTTTTTTATCAGATCAAAATAAAGAACATGAAGAAGATGTAAATATTTCATCACCTCTTTCAAGTTCCTTTCTTCATCCACTTCCTCTTTCTTTGTTGATTACATTATAAAATAATAACTCCAGTAAATTATAAATATTGTGATGTTATTATAAATATGGTACAATAGTATTAATTATTATATCCATTCTTTTAATGACATGTCACTATACATGCATACGTACGGCTTACAGTCTCCACATCACGGTGTAATTGTTATTCAAAACATTATTATATTTAGGGGTATAATAATGATTTTTTATTGATTTAAATAATAAATATAATATGATAATTATTTTTTATATATGATATACCATACAATTAAAAATTATTTTAATATCAAAAGAATGATATTGTCGCTCATGCATAATTACATATTACCATCTCCACGAACGTGATGTGATTCATTCCCCATCGTAATACATTGAAGACTAATTTTAATTAGATGATTAAAAATACTTTTTAAAGACTTAATATCACTCTGAATATAAATAAGATACTTCCTATCGATAACCAACATTACTTACGTAAAAAACATATAAAGGAAAATGAATCAGTTAACACCTAAAATGATGATAATACTAAGATATTATTAACAATGCAATATTAAATGATCATATATGATATCGTATTAATGTATATGTTTCTTGTATTATATAGTAACAATTGTTTCACAATTATACTTGAGGTTAACCTACCCTTGACCAAGGAAAAGTACAATGTAAGGGTTAATTCTACAATCTCTTCATTATCCGAGGTTGTATATACGTAATTATCTACAGGGACTTCATTATCATCCACATACATGATTCTTAAAAATGTATTTCAAAACATTTTTACCATTTACTAGATGATGGATTAAAGTCATTTATACCCTTTTTTGACTATTATATGATTTCTATAACGGAATATTTCGGTCGTTTTCCAAACAATGTCCTTTATAACCTTTTAGACAAAATTATGGTAAAAATGCCTTTTTTAACATATATGGCGGGTGCAGCTATTTTTCTCCATTACAACATCGTCGAAGCTTCCCGTACAAGCATATAAGAAAATTTTCAAAATAAATTAGTTATTTATAATTATGTAAAACTTAATTTATTTCAAAATAGAATAATATATTTCTCTTAAAAAGTATTTGATTTCATCTACGTCAACATCCTTTGATGGATTTTAATCTTATTTGAAGTTGATTTATTATAATACAATCTTCCCTATTGTATTGAATGAGTTATGAATTTTTTGACTGTGGGTGTTCTATTTTTATACTATTCATGTTTTATGGTTAATGAATTGACATTTCATATGCTTGTTTTAATAAGAATGTTTAAATTATGTTTCAACTTTTCATATGTGGACTGCAGTGGACTTAGTAAGTGACGGGTGGAGCCTGCTATAGCACCTCGATGCGTTGGTAGATTTCATGAGACAAATAAGTGTTTTGGCACAAGACCATGACAGAAATTCTATTTTTATTCCTGGTACAAGGCCATGACTATGTGGTAATGATGTCCGGTGTTAGGCATTCCCTCATTATGAAATTAGTTATTTCATGTGATTATTTGACCACTAGAATATCAATGTTCATGCTTATATGGTGATGTTAGATTTATATTTTCGATATTAATTTCATGATTATGTTAAAAAAGTCTTTTGTTTTTATTATACATCTTTTCATAAAAGATTTTATCTTCTGCTAAATTTTTTACCCTTAGTGAGCATCTGAGCTCACCCCTTTTTCATGTCTAATTTTTCCCAGGATCCCAAAAATTGTTTTATGTTTGAGATGCAGGGTTAATCTAAGGGAGAAATGGCATTGTCAACAAATTATTTTTTTGTTGTATGTTAGAAAGTGTTATGTAACATCCATGTATGTAACCTATTTTCCAAGACTGATAAACTGATTGGTCTTTCGGGTCATGATTCCTTGTAATCATAATAATGTATTTAAATAATGCATCGGATCTGGTTAATTGGTTAAAAGGCATTACAGTTGGTATCAAAAGAAGTTTAGTACAAACCTTGGAAACTTGATTTAGATAAACTCTGATTAGAGAACATTACCTTAAGATAGACATTGAGGATTAGTATAAAACAACTTCCTAAAATTTTGTTATTGTAGAGATTTATGAGTTTTGCAAGCAATACATCCATGTCTGGATACGAATAGGTAGAAGTGGTTCTCGAATCGATGTATGTAGGTTTAAAGACCCAGAAATTTCAATGAATTTTTTTCTTAAATACTTTGGAATTTTATGAGTACGTAGTTTTTGATGGCACCTAAATCTGAAGTTGGGTGTGCCTCGAATCAATTTTTGAAGTTTTGTTCGGGTACAATTTGTAAATGTACAAGTGAGTTTTGATATCATTTGAACCGGTGCTTGGAATTTAAATTTGAGGACACTGATGAACTCGTAGGGCCGGTATTCGCATAAGGGGACCATTACCACAATTGCGTTTTATACGGGTTGAATGTTAATTTTCGGGGATTTATAATAAAATAAATAAAATATTTTTACACAATTTCATTTATTATTGGTTTTTATAACCTACAAGTGGAAGTTAAGGATGGGACCACACCACACATAATCTCCACAGAGAGGATTTTGTGTCGTGGGACCCACAGGAACCCGAACCCTTCTACCTCACTTCAACTGCCCATTATTTCCCTACTGTTTGTTTTGACAACTCCTCATTAATGGTGGAGCATCTCCACCTCCCACTTCTCATCAATTGTGACAACTCAAATAAATATTGTTACATTAATTATTCGGAAACAATTTTGAATCAAATTGAATTGAATGTCAGTTTTATTAATTTAAGATCCTTTTTATTTCTTTAGCGTTGTAAAATCACTTTTGAGGTGGCTCTGGAGAATTAGAAGAGAGGTGATCCTTCTTCGACGAATAACATCGTTCTGGAATGGAGAACATCCCCATCTAAGAACACGAATGTCATATTCCAATGACGAATCTTTCTCGGACACACTTTGATGTCAAGGAGTCTACATCGCCTACGACAATGGCCCTTCCTACAATGTTGACGGGATGACACCGATCTTCTATGACCCCTAACTACCACGATGCTCATCTTTCGCGGCTCGACAACGTGTGACGTCAATTACGAGTAAGGGGTTTGTACAATTATAAATGAATAATTTGTACCCCATTCTTTGTTGAATTGTTTAAATTGTCCATGGTGGATTGTTATCGCATAACACGGAGGGCGCATGCCGAACAAAAACTACCTGACGACCCTCCTTCATTTCTTGTTTATTTAATTCGCAAAGGGAGGCAGTGGCGAATGGAGGAAGTGGCGAGCGAAGGCGGCAGCCGCACGCTGGCCGTGTACAGATGTACGACGGCCCACAACCATGGGATGCCCGGCTGATGAAGAATAGGCCGACTAAATCTGGCCGGACCAAAGAGACTATGGTGCGAGAAGTGACGCCGCACTACGGAGAACCACAACTTACACTATGCAGGCCGCTCATCGGCGAAACTACCAGCTTGTTAGCCGGTATGGATGAAGGAGCGACGACACAAAGAGGGTGCCACGCTGAAGTGACTGCAGACCGCCAGTGCGGGCCCCACACACCAGGATGGCTGGCCCACTTAGGCCGGCCAATTGGGAGGGCGGCTCTACTCGGTGATCCGGTTTGGGAATGCGTTCCCCCCTCGGATTGGTTGGACATCCGGGCCACGCCCTTCTGGGCCAGGCCGTTCCGTGACGGACCGCGCCCCACCGAGTCGGTCCACACCGCGCTGGGCAGAGCTGCACCCCCATAGGCTGGGATTTTCCCCCCAAGCCAGTCTATGCGCCTCATCAGGCTGGTCCGACTCTCTACTGGGTCGAACTCGCCAAAACCGGGTTGACCCGAACCACCCGCCCACTAGGCTTAATGAGCTGAGCTCGTTTTCTCTTAAACGTGAATAAATATAAGAACACATGTACAATAGACATTCCATCTACGGCCCTAAGAACCTCAGGAAATATTGGTCCTTTTGCGACACTATATGTGAGTTTTGGACGACTTTGGAAAATGGACAGATTTGGAATGACTGTAATTCCAACCATGCCACTAGAACGGAAAAGCCAATAACTCTCAGTCTGGGTGTCATATTGACGGTCCATCTATCACGTTAGGTTTCTTTTGAAGAGACAGAACATTGGGATACATCAAATCTGGACATCATGATAGTTGATGTATCAATACATTGCTCGATTAGAGTACCCTCCTATAATCGAGGGTGTTGTGTACGAGAACCCTAGATCAGGTTGCGACTGCGTTGACTACTGTACTAGAATCATCTGTGGGTTTGACAGTGATGAATACTGTGCTGGAATCCTATGTGGGTTTGGAAGTGACTATGACCCTACTAGAATCAACTGTGGGATTGATTATGATTACTACTGTTCTTTTATCATGTGTTGTTCTGGCAGTTTGACCTATGTACTCGTATCCTGTGTGGTTCTGGTAGAGTAACTGGTCTGGTATCCAGTGTGGGTCTAACAGCTTAGCTGGTCTTGTATCTTGTGTTGGGCCGACATCTTAGATGAATCATTGACTATATCTGATCATCTCTAGCGCTATACGAAATATGTATACCTGTGTGGGCTGAGTTTTGATTTTTTAATCATTATCATCGATCTGATTGACTTATTCCAGTCCGGACTGGGTTTTATTTGGGCTCAATATTTGGTGTTGTAATGTGGTTGATAACTTAGGTACATGTATGGTAATATACTTACGTAGGGATGGAAGATACTTCGTGTTTCTATCTTTCTACTGTGGTTTATCCTTTGTGGATTTTGGGAGACCTTAGGGGGTCTCGGGGTCCCTACTGAATATCGTATACTCACCCCTGCACGGGCTTTTCCCGCACTACATTGTGTTGGATGCAGACAATGGACAACATTGATCGAGGTAGAGACTTGTAAAGCTGGACGGTATCCAGAGGTGCACCACTTGGCGAGACATACATGGAGTGGACGGACAGACTTGAGGTGCTGAGGAGGCCATCTATAACCACCCTTCAGGTGAAATTCCCGGGGGACGACTCAGTGGTTGTTATTTTACTTTACTAGAGTTTTGATAGCATTCAGATGTACTGTACTTTAAGTTGAGATTGTATACTAGCCCATTTACTTATCAACACTTACTTTTGTACTATGTTTACATAGTGCTTACTTCAATTGTGATCTCTATTTTGTTGTTTATTTTTATAAAGGCCATTCCTTCCCTTTTTATCGGGATTTACACCTTCGGTGCTAGTCGCTAGCCCCTAGTCTATGGAAGGTGGGATTGGATTAGTCACGTCATGGGCCCTGAGGACGGGTCGTGACAAATTGGTATCAGAGGAGTCGGTTATACAACAGAACTTAGGACTCTGATCTATATTACTATAAAGCAATAGTGTTATAATTATTGAGAGTGTTTTTCAGTCCAGTGAGTCCAGTGTTGTTATGGCGGCCGATGTATCCATACACCAGGACCCTGACCTTTGATTTTTGACTCAGTGCACAAAAACACTGATTGCTGGTGTATTTCCTTTGAAATGATTTTTTTTTATTACTTTGTGTCATCTCACCAGGTATACAATTTGACCGTGAAACACCTGTTTATTTTTAGGATGTCCCCACAAAGGCATCTAGCTAGGGTTTTGAGTTATGTACGGGATGGTAGCCCACCAAGCAACGAGGCCTCAGTGCAGGGCCCCATCACAGCGAAGACACCAAAGGTACCACTACCCGCTTGGCCACCGATACTACCAGCCGCAATAGCAAAGAGTGCACACTACCTGAGTGTGTTGCACGAGTTCCAGCAATAGAGGCCTCCTAGGATCTGTGGAGAGAAGGAACCAAAAGAAAATGAGAATTGGATGGAGGCTATCTTCAGAGTTTTTAGATTGGTAGGGACACCAATAGACCCTATGGTGATCCTTCCCGTGAGTCTTTTGCAAACAGCAGCAAGTAGATGGTGGAGTCTGATTCTCCAGATTCATGATGAGGCATCTTTACTATGTAAAGACTTTGAGAGTCTCTCCAACTCGGAGTTTGTTCTATCAACCCTTAGTGTGGTGTGGTTTCAAGAGATACTACATCTATAGTAGGGCATCATGACAGTAGCTCAGTACTCAGTGAGGCATACTGACCTCTCACACTACTCCATGGATATGGTACATGACCCATTTTTCAGGGCCTATACCTTCAATCAGGGACTGAGTCACAAGATTAGGGCTTCGATGATTCGCCTCAGCATCCTGATGCAGGCGGGGGTGCTGGAGTGAGCCCTTCTAGTGGAGAGCTTTCTCGCTCTGTTATAACCAGTGGAGAGACCCATAGTAGGGCGGCACATAGAGATTTTTTCTACATCGGGAAGTAGACATATGTCGCATGGGTCCATGAATACTAGGCCATAAGGTTGGATTCCTCAGGATACAGGTTCGGTTTTGTGGGGAACACGAAACAGATCCAGCCTTACGAGGAGTAGGCAATGCTAATCTGGCAGAGGGAAGGACCACATGACTCGTGATTTCCCGACCCATCATGCAGATGAGCACCAGGCAGTAGAGGGACCTCCTAGGATGAGGCAGAGGTTTGAGGGTGGTGGTCCACTGGGAGGGGGCGGACGAGGTAGATGAGCTGGCCGAGCAGCGATTGGTGGACATCCTTTCGATGATCTACCACCACCACCACCAGGAGATCAACCCCGACCAAAGGGAGATGGCAGACAGAGGCGGGCACAACTCCAGGTAGTTAAGGCCTATGACCACGACGTACATGAGAAGATTTGAGGTATTATCTGTGTCTAATACACCCTTTATATAGTTATTATAGACACATGTGTGAGTCATTATTTTATTTCCGCATCCCTTGTCAGGAGCTCGGAGATTCCGACAGAGCCGTTGGCTTGATCCTTTCGGCTGGAAACTCTTATGGGAGTATATTAGATGATTATGCACTAGTGTAGGTTGTGTGAGCTTACTCTAGGAGGCGAGAGCATTGGCTGGGATCTTCTTGTAGCAGTGTCGAGGCCTCAAGATGCCAACTTTGGTATGGACTAGTTGTCTACAGTCCATGCTCATATCGAGTGTATTATGCACAATGTGTGGTTTATCTGCACGGATGGGACCAGGTTCACATTCACCTACAAGAAGGGAGCCTTTGAAGCACATGATAGACTTATATAGAGGAGAGGGTAGCCGATCACATATCAGTTGACTAGTCTCATCCACGAATTGGTCGATGTGCGGAGTCAGAGTTTTCCTGATGTGGTGGATCAGTATGCAGACGTTTTTCATGACAATGTTTCAGGACTACCTCCTCTTAGAGCAATAGAGTTCTACATTGACCTATACCCCGAGATAGCATCGATATCTTCTCTATCATATCAGATGGATCCCACCGAGATTCATGAGCTATGAGTACATCTAGAGGACTTGTAGGGAAATGGATTTATCTGGCCTAGTGTTTCACCCTGGGCTTCTCCGATTTTGTTCTCCAAGAAAGAGTATGGGATCTTATGACTATGTGAAAACTACCATCACCTGAATCAGGTGACCGTAAAGAACAAGTACCCACTTCTGAGGATTTATGACCTCTTCGACCAGATCAAGGTAACACGATGGTTCTCGAAGATAGACCTCAGGTCAGGCTATCACCATCTCCAAGTTCGAGACAAGGATGTTCCGAATATGTTCTTAAGGTGTCGGTATGGTCACTATGAGTTCTTGGTTATGCCATTTAGCATAGCCTATGCTCCAACAGTGTTCATGAGTCTCATGAATAGGATATTCTAGCCTTACCTCGATCGTTTTGTTGTAGTCTTCATGTACGAAATACTGATTTACTTGACTACTGAGGAGAAGCACACCTACCACTTACAGGTTGTACTGGATACACTTCAAGAGAACCAAATTTATGGTAAGCTCTCGAAGTTCCAGTTATGGATTCGAGAGGTTCACTTCTTGTTACATGTCATCTCGGTGGTGGGGGTAGCAGTGGATCCAGTGAAGATCGAAGTAGTGCTTTCTTTGGAGCCACCCAGGAGTGTGATGGAGGTTCGAAGTTTCCGGGGCCTAGATGGATACTATTTGAGGTTTGTGCCAGACTTCTCCAGAGTTTCTGCACCACTTTCAACATTGACAAAGAAGGAGAAACCCTTCGTGTGGTCAGATAGATGGTAGTAGATCTTTCAGGAGCTGACGCGAAGATTGACCAATGCACCCATCATGAGGCTACTAGAGGAGGGTGTTGGGTACATAGTTTACTACGACGCATCAGGGACCAGACTTGGGTGTGTCCTAATGCAGGATCAAGCGGTGATCACATATGGTTCATGGTAGTTGAGACATCATGAGCAGAACTATGCTACCCACGACCTGGATTTTGTAGGAGTGGTCTTCACCTTGATGATGTGACGACACTATCTGATGGGCGAGCACTTTATAGTCTAATATGACCACCATAGTCTCAGGTACATCTTCTCGTTTAAGGACCTGAAGTTGAGACATCGAATATGGCTCGAGTTCCTCCGGGACATTGACTTTGACATTTTCTATACTCATAGGAAGGGTAATGTCATAGCTGGTTCTCTTAGCAGGAGATCGGGCATTCTGCTGCTAGGAGAGGCGACAGAGAAGCTCGCTGCATTGCATATATCCTTTGTGGATATAGATGAAGCAGCCTTTCCTCAGTCTCTCACAATCACTCCTCCACTTCTTCAGCGAGTCAGAGAGGCAAAGAATGGAGACGTTGAATGCGAGGCGCAACGATCTCAGATATCCATAGGGCACGCGCCTGATGGATTTTCTGAAGGAGGGGAGCACATCATCATCTTCAGGGGACGTACCATGGTACAAGTTTCACTACTGGAGGAGGTGATGAGGGAGTTAAACACATCCCCTCTAGTGGTACATTCAATAGTGGAGAAGATGTATCAGGACCATAGACGACATCACAAGTGGCCGAGTATGATGAAAGTTGTAGCAGAGTTCGTTTCATGATGCCTCACTTGTCACCAAGTGAGGGCGGAGCATCAGGTACCAGCAGGCTTGGTATAGTCCTTAGAGGTCCTAGAGTTTATTTGGGATGGGATCTACATGGATTTAGTGATGGGGCTTCCACACACATCTAGAGGACACAACCCTATCTGGGTGATCGTAGACAGACTCACCAAGTCGGCCCACTTCCTATCGATCCGAGAGCTGGGCTCTGTAGAGAGATTGGGACGCCACTATGTACAGAAGATCGTATGGCTTCATGGTGTGCCATATACAATTGTCTCTAATCGAGATTCTCATTTCACTTCCCGGATATGGAATAGGTTGTAGTAGGATTTTAGCACACAACATCGTCTGAGCACCGCCTTCCATCATCAGATGGAACGCCAGACTGAGAGGACCAATCAGACACTCGAGGGCATGCCTTGTGCATGTGTACATGACTTCGGTCGTAGCTAGGAGGATCACTTACCCTTGGTGGAGATTTTTTACAACATCATCTATCACTCCACCATCGGGATGACACATTACGAGGAATTGTATGATCGACCATATAGATCACCTTTGTGCTGGACTGACCTAGGGGAGTCAGCACTTATAGGACCAGAGATGGTGCATGCTATGACGAAGAAGGGGAAAATCATCCAGGAGCGGATGAAGACTGCATAAAGAAGACAGATGTCCCATGCTGATAGGAGATGGAGACCACTGGAGTTCAAGGATGGAAACCATTTTTTCCTACGGTTCTCTTCGCGATGAAGTCTATGATGATTTGGGATGGGTGGCAAGTTATATCCACGATTCATCGGACCTTTCCAAGTCCTTTGCAGAGTAGGCGTGGTGTCGTACCACCTGGCCCTTCCACATCAGTTGCATCGGGTGCACGACACCGTCCACGTATCTCAGCTGAGGAGAAATTTTCATGACACGACCCATATCATCAATCATGGGGATCTGGACATTGATTATGGGGACACATTCACGGAGGTCCCGGTGGGGATCGAGGATCGATAGGAGCGGGTCCCACATGGAAGGTCGATTCCTATGGTGCGTGTTTACTGGCAGCACATGAACCTCTAGGAGAGCACTTTTGAGCGGGAGGCTCAGATGCATGCTCATTACCCCCATTTGTTCCCCTAGTGTGTGTTGTAGCTGTACAGGGACATAAATCCCTGTGGTGGGGGTAATGAAAAGACCTGAGAATTTCATTGAATTTTTTTAGTAAATACTTTGTAATTTTATGAGTACGTAGTTTCTGACGGCACCTGAATCTGAGGCCCAGTGTGACCAGAATAAATTTTTGAAGTTTTGTTTGGGCACGTTAAGTAAACGTACGAGCGGGTTTTTATTTATTTTAAACTAGTGCCCGGAATTGAAATCTGAGGACAACGATGAACTCACAGCACCGATATTCACTTAAGGGGAACTTTAACGCAGTTGCATTTTATAAAGGTTGAATGTTATTTTTTGGGGATTTAAAATATATTAAATAAAATTGTTGTACACAATTTTATTTATTTCAGGTAGTTATAACCTACAAGAGGAAGTTATGGGTGGTCCCACACCCCACAAAACCCCACCATAGAGGATTTAGTGTGGTGGGGCCCACACAAACCCGAACCCTTCCCCCTCCCCTCAAATCCCCATTCTTTCCTTACTATTTATTTTAACAACTCCTCATTAATGGTGGACCCTCTCAACCTCCCTCTTCCCATCAATTGGGCCAACACATATTATTAATTTCTACATTATTTATTCCGCACCTCTTTTGAATCAAATTAAATTTCATGGAAATTATATTAATTTGAGAGCCTTTTTATTTCTTTAGCATTGGCTAAACACTTTTGGGGAGGCTCTGTAGAATTAGAAGAGAGGTGATCCTTCTTTAACGAAGAACACCGTTCTTCAACGAAGAACATCCCTGATGAATAACGCGATGGAATTCTTCCAATGATGCATCTTCCTCGGACGCACCTCGACGACAAGGAATCTATGTCACCAACGACATTGTCTCTTCCTTCATCGTTGACGGGACAACACCGATCTTCCGTGATACCCGACTACCGTGATGCTCGTCTTCTGTAGCTCGACGACATGCAATGTCAATTACGGGGTAGAGGATTTTAAAATTTTAAATGAATATTTTGAACCCTGTTGTTTTTTGAAATTTCTGAATTGTCTATGGACGATTGTTACCGCCTATCACGGAGTGTATGGGCCAAACAAACTCGAGACGATGACCCTTAGTTGTTTCCTGTTTATTTAATTCACAAAGGGAGGCGTTGGCCAATAGAGGTGGAGGTGAGTGAAGGAGGCATCCATGCGCTGGACGCATGTGGAAGAACCACGACCCGCAACCACGGGCCACTCGACCAATGAAGAACAGTCTGGATAAATCTGGATGGATGGAAGAGACCGCGAAGCAACAAGGGACACCGCACTGCAGAGAACTGCGGCCCGTGCTCTGCGGGCCGCTCGGCGGCGAACCGACAGGCTCGTCAGTCGACTGGGATGAAGGAGTCGTGGTACCAGGATGGCATCGAGATGAAGGGACTATGGCCTGCCCATGCAGGCTCTCACGCCAGGAAGGCCGTACAGCTTGTTGGGAGAGCGGCGCCGCTCTGCGCCATAGATTCCAAAAAGTGGGGGGCCACGCCCCATCCCCCCCAGACCGCTCGTCCACCCGGGCCGCACCGCACTGGTCCGGGCCGCGGGAATCATCAGGCTGGTCCGACCCTCTACTGTGTCAAACTCTCCAAAACCGGTTTGACCCAACCCACAAGCACCCTGGGCTTAATGTGTCGGGCCCATTTTCACTTAAATGTGAATAACTATAAGACCGCTTGTCTGATCGATGCACCGTCTACGGCACTGCGACCCTCATGAAAAAGCAGTCCTTTTTCGATACTGTAATTGAGTTTTGGATGACGTTGGAAAATGGACGGGTTTGAAACAAAAGTAATTCCAATCAGGCCCATGGAATGGAAAAGCTAATAACTCTCAGACAGGGCGTCTGATTGACGCGTCATCTGTCGCGTAGGGTTTCTTTAATGAGACAGAACATTGGGATACATCAACACTGAACTGCGTGACAGTTGATGTATCGACCCCATTTCTTGAGGAGCGGACCCTCTCAGAATCTAGAGTGTTGTGTACAAGAACCCAATAGATGGATGCGACTACGTCGACTACTATTCTGGAATCCTCCGTGGGTTCGACAGAGACGACAACTATGCTGGAATCCTCCGTGGGTTTGATAGTGACGACTACCATACTGGAATACTCTATGGGATCGACGACGATGATTACTATTCATGTATCTTATGTGGGTCCGGAATTTTGACCTCTGAACTTGTATCCTATGTGGGTCCGGCAGAGTAGTTGGTCGTGTATCCTGTGTGGGTCCAATATCATGCTGGTCTTGTATCCTGTGTGGGTCTGATAGCTAAGATGACTCAGTGACTACATCTAATCATCTCTATCTCTATACTAAAGATTTATACTTGTGTTAGTTGAGCCATGATTTTTCAATCATTACCATCGATGTGATTGACTTCTTCCTGTGTGGACTGGGTCGTATTTAGTCTTGAGATTTGGAGCCGTAATGTGGTTGATAACATAGGTATATGTATTGTAATATACCCAAGAAGGGTTGGTTGGTACTTTGTGTTTGTATCTCTCTTCTGTGGTTTATCCTTTTTGGATTTTGGGAGATCTTTAGGGGTCTCAGATTCCATATTGAGTATCTTATAATCACTCCCACACTACATTGTATTGGTCACAGATGACAGACAACACAAATCGAGGTAGAGACTTGTAGAGCTAGATAGTACCCGAAGGTGGACCACATGGCGAGATGTACATGGAGCAGACAGACGCACTTGAGGTGATGAGGAGGCCATATGTACCCACCCTTCAGGTGGGATTCATGGGGGATGACTCAGTGGTTGGTATTTTACTTTTCTGAAGATATGATAGATTTCAATTGTACTGTACATTTAGTTGGGTTTTTATACTGCCCCATTCAATATTAAGCCTTTACTTTTGTATTCAGTTTACATAGTGCATTCTTTAGTTGTGTAGTTTTTGTGTTGCTTACTTTTATAAAGGCAGTGCCTTCACTTTTTATCAGGATTTATGAATTTGGTTCTAGTCCCCAGCCCCTGGCCTATAGAAGGAGGTACTGGGGCAGTCATGACACGGGCCCCGAGGATGGGTCGTGACGCTAGGGGTAAAGGCCGAAAACATAGCTTTGAGATAGAGTCAAATGGGATCTAGTTCCCGACAAAATTCCTTGCTTCACCCTTAGTTATGACACTCCTGGGGGATATGATTTGGATAATTTACATTTTCCTTACAAACTGATTTAAAGGATTTTAATATCAGATGAGAATCAAAGACCATGATTAATCATATGGAGTTTCAAATTGAAAATATGGTGTCATGATATTTTGTAAATGATTTTATTACTACTATTACTCACATAATGCTTTCTGGTTTTAGTCAATGGCTAGATTCCAAGGAAGCCATAGAAACATTGAGCATGAGGTATGAGTTAGGAACAATTGTGGAAATAATAAAAAAATGGAATGTGGATAGGCATAGAAGAAATTGTGTTCATACCCAATAGTTTTTCAAAAAATATGATAAAAAACCTATATATTAACCAACACCTGGACTAAACAAAGAAGAGAAATGTGGTGAATGAAAAGATCTCCACAATGAAGACCATGGAGAAAAGAAAGATCATTTTCCATCATGTCAAAAATGTGGAAGGAGACACATAAGAAGATGTATTAATGGAGCAAATAAATTATTTATGTTTGGGAATGAATGTTATAAAGTAAATAATTACAATGTAAAAATGAAGAGAACTATGGAAGAAAATAAAATTGATCCTAAGAATCCAATAACGGTCATTTGTTGTAAATGTATGGGAACAGGGCATCACCCATGACTACGCCCCGTTTTCTAAGATATCATCTTGGTAAAGGAAGAACCTATGTGGAAATACATGGATGGAAAAATGTTTAAAGTAATTAGTGCTCTTTGTTGATGAGATTACATTGGAATTCTTTTCTCTTTTATGTGTAACCCTGTTGTTTGTTTTGTGAAAATTCTATTCGTGCAATATTTATCTTTTTTTTTGTTGGATATAGTTATAAATAACAATTTGGGATTATATGAATCTTGAATTTGAGGCAATTATAGGTTATAAATTATGGGATGAAAATGTGATGTATGAGATAACATTGGTGGTTAATTTATGTTATGATTATTTTGTGGAATCTATCTCATTTAGGAAATGTAATAAAATATTATATTTGAAAAAGGAAAACACATAGACCGTATGACAACCCATCACGTTGGACAAAGCTATGGGAATCGAACCCACAACCAGAGTGCGATTGGGATTTATTGCCTACCACTGGACTATGTGAAGTCCCTAGTTAGTGTGACTAATTATTTTTAGTTAAATGATTTTATTTATCAATAATAAGATGATTTGGGATCTTATGTCTTATCAAATGAATACCATTTGTATAAGAAAATGATTTAGTTATTATGTGATAAATGTTATTTTGGAAGACGATCAATCTATTGGGAACACTATATGCCTAAGGAAAATAGAGTATTGTTGAATTTAATTTGAGGTGGAATGGTGGATTTTTATCTATGTTTTCATATTGGATTTATTGTGATTTGTGTTATTTATGGAAATGATTAACCTATAATAGAGAATGTGTGATTAGGTTAATTACTTTTATGTATGTGACATTAAGATTAGTCGATGTCATTTGGAGATACAAATTAATGTGGAAGACAAATAACCAAATTATTCTATGTTTTGGGTTTCAATATTAGATTGAATTATATTGAAGGATTTTAAGGACAATTGTTTATTGAATGATATTTATTTAACTCTGGGCTACTGTTGGTTTAATTTAAAAAATTAAGATTAGTATATCTTTCTGTAATGGAATATCCATTTGGGGAATCATTTGATCATGTACTAACCATTTTGTTTTTGATTAATCTCTAAAGACAGGGTAAATATATAGTTTATCCTTTGTGGATCATGTGATTCTCTAGAAGTTTATTCTAGCTCTCCCGGTGTGACCAAGTCATCTTGAATAATCATCCTTTGAAAAAAATTAGTTAGTGGTAGATATTTATTAAATATTGAAACTCTACATAAAAATTAAGTATATATCTTTATGTTCATAGTCAATCTCATAAATAAATTTCTCATATTTATGAAATGTAACTTTAAAAAACATTGTCCATTTACTTTTCCTTCGGGGAAAGTAATAACGGTTTGTCCCATCAACAGTTTGTGGTTTTCTTGTTGTTTACATTATCCTGATCATGTTTACTATATCTCTCCATCAAAACATGACACTTATTTTATCTTCCATATCCATGTTTTCCAACAACAAATCCTAGTATGGGTTATCCCGGGTGAACTTTGTACCTCTATTTCTTTCTTTTAAAATGATAGTTTTTCTGACTATTTTTTTGATGTGGGACTTTAAATTATGTTCCCAGACCCAATTTAAAAAATTTCTAGGATGAACATTCCAAAAGGGGGGAATAATGTTACACCCCAAGATTCCACTGTACATTTCAATTTGAATAGAGTAATATCTTGCATTGTAAGTAAATTCGAGATTCTATCACACAGTGACAAATCAAACATGACGTTATGAATATTAATAAAAACGTTTTGAAATTTTATAAATTTTACATTCAAAATAGACTTCATTTTTGGATTCGGAATATTGAAATTAGCTTTGGTTGAATTTTTGGTACTTTTCAGAAAACATTCTATTTTTGATGAATAGTTAAAAACATTAAGTTATAGTTTAAAACTAAATTTTTTATTTAAATAAATATTTATTTTATTTAAATTTATTTTAGGTCAAAATAGATACATAATACCTATATAAGTTTAATTTAATTTATATGAGTCAGTTTATAATAATTTTAGATATATAAACATTTTATTGAACTTTTCGCCATCTTTTAACCACCTCCTAGGAGAATTTTCAAGTTCACATAAAACATAATTTAACCAATTATGTGAATAGAATTTAAAAATCCGAAAGACATGTTTGATATTAGTAGGAAAAATTTTGTTCAATGAGATGAAAATAATTTTATATCAATAGAAACTTTTTATTTTTATTTACCACTCTTAAAAGTAAATAGGTTAATTAAGGGGAAAGATGATATTATTATTACCCTAACACATGTCCAAATTCTATTGGATAAGTATAATTATACCTAAAAAATCCTTAAATATAATATAAGTACCTCTTTGGACCACTTGGATTAGATTAGGACACATATTATTATTTTATTTAAAGAAGAGTTAAAAGTGTTAAAACCGATATTTAATAACTAAAAAATTTTTAATATAGGATTATACATAAGATAAATTCGACCATAAATATTCATTATAAAGGCAAATTTATTTCACACATAATGGTATTTTATTTATAATTTTTTTACTTGATATAATTTAATTTATTTATGACACAATGAGGATATAGTAGTTACCTAATTAATGAAATATAAAAATAATTGATATTATAAATATACAAAAAAAATGTAATTTGAGAATTTTTATGAATTAAACTAATTTTATAAGTTGATGTGACATGTTATAGTTAGTTAGATGAATTTTTTTCTAAATTAATATTTCTGTTATGAATTTAGAAAAAACAAAATACCAAATTGTGTCATATTTGACATAAAAGGGTTTTTTTAAAAAATATTATATTATTAATTGATATTATATTCCTAAAAATATAAGGATCTTCCAAGGGTCTTCTATAGTTATAGTTCTAATATTAATAAACAAATTGGGGTTCTTTTGGAATAATATAGTATGTTTATTAACCATATAATATAAAAATACAAAGAGACATGGTAAATGTCAAACTATTTAATTAAGAGTTAAATCTAAAAGATAAAGTAAATATAATGACCCAAACCTATTTAAAACCTATTGGATGAGTGGTTTTAGACTAATATCCTCTTTGTACATTAAATAATTCATTTTGGATCCATTTGAAATAGAAAATGATTTTATTATAAAATAATATTTCAAGTTTTTCCTAAGGTTCCCCTCACCACTCTTAAAAAAGGGAACTAACCATTCTCTCTAATTAAAACTTTAAAAACATTTTAAACCAGACACTCTCTACCCAAATAACCTCTAAACATTCCTAGATTCATCTTACATGCCCTTATTTATTCAGAAATAAATCTTAAAGAGCCCTTTTGATCAAATCAAAAGGAAGAACACTAAGAAGAGTTAAATATTTTATCACCTCTTTGAAGTTCCTTTCTTCTTCCACATCTTCATTATTTATTTTTTCCATTATAAATTAATAAATACAGTATATTATATATAGAGTCATGTTATTATAAATATGTGACAACCATATTCATTATTTTATCCATCATTTGAATTACATTTCACCATTAGTGCGTACGTACAGATTACCGTCTCCACGTCATCATGTAATTGTTATTCCATAAATAATTTTATGGAGGGGTATAATATTTATGTTAAATTGATTTAAATAATAAATATAACATTATAATGATTATATATATATGATATACTATAAAATTATATATTATTTTAATATCAAAATAATGATATTGTTGCTTGTGCATACGTTCACATTACCATCTCCACGAACGCGATGAGATTCATTCCCCATCGTAATATATTAGAGAATAATTTTCATTAGATGGTTAAAAAAAGTATGAATACATAATATAATTATTAATATGAATAAGATACATCCATTCATAATAAAAAATACTTATTTAACAAATCATAAAAAGGAAAACGAATCAGTTAACACCTGAAATGATGATAATACTAAGATAATATTAACAAAAAAATATTAAAATATCATATATGATATCATATTAATTTATATTATTAATATATAATTTAGTAACAATTATTTCACCATTATATTAGAGGTTAACCTCCCCGCGTCCAAGGGGAAGTACAAGGTAAGGGTTAATTCTATAATCTCTTAATTATTCGAGGTTGTTTATACGCAATTATCTACTGGGACCTCTTTATCATCCACATCCATGTTTCTTAAAAATGTATTTCAAAACATTTTTACTATTTTCTAGACTATTTTTTATATTAATTTATACCTTTTTTTCCTATATAATGTGTTTATAAAGTAATTTTTTTATTGTTTTCCAAACAAGGCCCTTTATATCCTTGTTGACAAAATTAAGGTAAGAATGTCTTTTTTTTATATTATACAATGGGTGTGACTATTTTCCACCATTATAACAACCTCAATGATTACCATACATGCATTGAAAAATATTTTCAAAATAATTGACTTCTTAATAATTATGTGACTCTTAAATGATTTCAAAATAGAAAGATATATTTATCTAAAAATGGTTTTTATTTCCTCTATGTCAACATCCTTTGATGGATTTTAATCTTATTTGAAGTTGATTTATTATAATACAATCATACATATTGTATTGAATGATTTATGATACATTTTACTATGGATGTTATCTTTTTATACAATTCATGGTTTATAGTTAACGTATTGACATTTTGTATGCTAGTTTTAATACGAATGTTTATGTTATGTTTCAAATTTTCATATGAGGAATGCATTGGACTTAGTAAGTGACTGGTGGAGCCCTCAATAGCTCCTCGATGCATCGGTATATCTCATGAGACAAACTAGTTTCTTGGCACAAGGCCTTGACAAAAATTTTATTTGTAGTCTTGGCATAGGGCCTATACTATGTGGTAATGATGTTGGGCATTAGGAATTCCCTCATTATAAAATTAGTTATAACATGTGATTATTCGACTAGTAGAATATTCATGTGCTTTTTTATATGGTGATGTTTGATTTATTTTTTCCATATTATATTCATGATTATTTTCAAAAAGTTTTTTTATTAAACATCTTTCCTTAAAAGTTTATATCTTTCGCTACATTATTTACCCTTACTAAGAATCTGATCTCACCCCTTTATTATGTTTTATTTTCCTAGGATCCCAAGAAGTGTATTATGTTTGAGATTCAGGGTTAAGCTAAGGGAGAAATGGAATTGTCAAATGATTTTTTTGTGTTGTATGTTAGAAAGTGTAATGTAACATCCATTTTTTATAACATATTTTTTAGAGACTTATAAACAGATCGTTATTTTGGGATTGATTCCTTCTAATCATGCCAATGTATTAAAATAATGCAACAACTCTGAGAAACTGTAGATGGGGCATTACACTGTAGAGTAACTAATATCTTATTTTATTCTTGATCCACACACTATATAATTTTTAATGAATTTGATAAGGGTATTATAGTACCAAGTAAATAAGTATATATTGAAAGAGAAATGAAACCCCTAACGGTATTATGATCACATCCTATATCTATGATTATTCTATGATTTTAATTTGTGGTAATTCACTCCTTGAAAATTTCATTATTCCACCTCTAATTTAATTTGATGTTATTTTTATAATGGATTATATTTCATTAAGAAGTATAATTTTAATTTCCAATGAATGGAATTAATATTTTGAATTATGATTCAAAATATTATTTTTTACCTCTATAATGACTAATAAGACCTTTCAATGGATATTTCATTCATTATATGGGTCTCTATTAATATTAAATATTTATTTTTTCCTCTGATTATTGTCAAGTTAGCCAACATCAAATATATGCCTTTTGTACTTGATTTTGTTTAAGTACTTTGAGATGTGTTTCTTTCAAATTCTATGAATCAATAAGTTCTTTTTTTAATACAACTCAACCATCGTACAACACATAATTTACAGACTCAATATAGTTTGGCCTCAACTAGGTTGTTGATATTGTAGAAGAGACTACCTGAGAATCTTGATAAAGAAATAATTCAGCTAATTGGATCACATTTGGTTGAAACTATTCTTTTTAATAATAAGAATGATTTTCAATGAGACTATATAATGATTATTAGTAAAGGAAATATATCATAATTAAAAATATGCATCCTCTACCCTATATTGAGGATCTATTTGATCGGTAGTGACGAGGTCAATATTTTTGAAGATTGATCATTTCTTTGGATATTAATAGCTAAGGGACAATGTTATTTCATACCTATGATAACCATCTATATAATTTATGGACACTATTAATCTATATTGATTCCATTTTTTCATACTAATATCCTACTAACTTTAAGGATTTAATGAATAATGTCTTTACAGATTACCTTAATTAGTTTGATTTATTATTTTTTGATGATATTCCTATATATTCCAAGAGAAATTTAGAACAAGATGATCCCTTGTGTATTGTACAGACGATCCAAAAAAAGAGGAAGTTGAAATAAAAATTTAGAAAGTGTTAATTTTAGATATGGAATGTTTCATTTTTGGTTCATATAATCACCAAAGACGGTATATCACTGGATCTATCAAATATTAATGTTATTGAAAATTATCCCAAGAAAATAAAATTAGTAATAACTATTGTTTTGTTGGTTTTTATCGATATAATTGAAACTATGTGAGTAATTTCTCATGAATTTATCATCTACTCACCACATTATCCCACATGGGAACCAATTACCATTGGATAAATGAGTTTGAAGAGAATTTCGAAGAACTAAATTGATTGTTAGTTAGAATAACTGTACTAACACTATCATATAGTGGATACAAGTTTCTTATTATTAGATATGCATCGAAAAATGAACTATGCTGAATCCAAGTATAAATAATATGGTGATAGCTTATGCCCCATCAAAATTTAATATTCATGAAAAAAATTACCCATTTCATTATTTGGTGTTAGCTATGGTTATTATTCTTTTAATACATTGAGGCATTATGTTTAGGAATACAAATTTGACAAATATTCCGATTATAAAATTTTAATGTATATATTCAATTGAAAAGAGTTGAATATACACTATAGAATATGGCTGGAGTTGATTAGTGATTATGATTGATCAGTACATTAAAACCATGGGAAATAGAAAAAGGTTGCAGATGCTATGGCTCTAGAAGATCATGTGAGGATTTCAATGGAAATGATAGAAAATGATAAAATAATTCTTTATCTACAAAGGATGAATATGTAAATCTTGAAGAAATGGGACAAATAACATTTTGATCAAATGAGAACTGACCATCAAACCATGTGATAAATAAAAATTAATATAAAAAATATTTATAATTAAAAAAATAAGGTAAAACATTTACCTGATTTCAACATTAATTATGATGGAATGATGAGGTCCAAGAACTATGTATGTGTCCCATCCATATTATATTTAAAGGATCTTTTGGGTGAATCTTAATGTTCATTATTATCAATTTATGTTTGATGTATGATGTTATATAATGATATGAAAGAGTATTTATGGTTGGAAAACATGAAAAGGGATATTGAATATTATATACATTGATACCTATATTGTTACTAATTTATGGATAAGAGAAATAATTCATAAAGTATTATTCAAACGTTACCCTTACAAGAATGTAAATGGGAAAACATGAGAATGTGTTTTCTCATCCGACTCCCAGTAATTCCTAAATGCCATAATTCTATTTGGTTTATTTGAAATCTCCATATAATGTATGAACACATAATTGATATCATGGAATATTTATATTTTTATAACAATTCTAGAATATAGAATAAATAAGTCATTTGGTGGCATAAAAATCTATTTTTTGTTGTACATGATAGAGATCTATGTATTACCTCAAATTATAATAAAAGTGTCCAAAAAAATCTAAATTCAATGTTATGTTTCTGAACATTTTATATTCCTTGGAGAGATGATCAGTCTAAAAGGATCATTAAAATACTAGAGGATATGTTTTTATCGTGTTCAATGAATTATAACGGATAAATAGATCAAAACCATATTCCAATATAGTTCTGATACCAAAATAGATTTCATTAGGAAATTTAGATTCATCTATATGAATTTTTCTATGAAAAAATGTGTAGAGATACAATGTTATGGGATGAATTTGGTGAATTAAATTTATTGGTACACGAGTTAGAAGAGGAAATCGAATAAAATGTTTGAGTAATTCAGAAGCACATAAGTGAAGTTCAATGTTGATAGAAAAGTTATATGTTCATTTTATTGTGAAATATATAATTAAATGATGGTTAGAAATTGTTTTTGAGGAATTTTTCCATGGAAAATGGATTTGATATATAAAAATAATGGAATGATGATCCCAAGGTATATTTTCCACATCGAAATTATTGATCGAGTAAGGATGGTAGCTTATCGCTTAGTGCTTCTTCTAAAGCTCTATAAATATAACAATGTGTTTTATGTGTCTCTCATGAGGATTTATAAATTGGTGTTGGTTCCCTAGAACTGACTTCCCTGTACGTTTTAAAAACATGTATTCATATTTTTGAATATTAACATACTTCTTTGACATTACGATTGTTCATCAACCAAACATAGTATGTGATAATGTATGAACAATATGTTTCACATTAAAAGAACAAATTAGTTCCTATATATGTTGATAAATAAGAAGTTCTATGAATTTATTCTTAAATATATGTTCTATTTCTGGATGATATCATTTGAGGGAAACAAATGAAACAATCTATCAATTTTGGATACATATATGACTTTGAGGTAGCTTCTAATGGTGTACACCATTGGTATTATCTAGCAGAAGTTATTATGAGTACAAGACCTCCCAATAGGAAATCCAAATTTTCATTTGTCCTTACATGATTCTATCCATGGATGAGTGTTTTAATCCTTATTATTTAAGATTATTTTTATTGATTTTTATGAATCTGTATATTGACGTATTGAAGAAAAACGTGATAGAAATATTCACAGTGAGGTAAGATACATTGGTTGCATCACAGGTAATATTGATTTAATTAAAAAATACTAGAAATGATTTTTCCCTTAAATTATTTAATATATGTAGATATCTTTGTCCTAATGATATAAATGACACATACAAGCCAAATCCATGTCAATGGTGTTCTACAGGAATTTTCAATTTCTGGGATTTCATTGAAAGAGACATTGAGTACATAGGATGGTGGTAGTGGAACACAACCTACTTTATTAGAGATATCATTATAAAGGGATTATATTACACAGTTACCATATGTGTGGGGTACTTGGTCTTTTTAGATTTAACATCTTTCTCTATGGGTGACTTGGCGTGTTGGTATATTTTAACCTTAGACTTTAGGCAGATTGTCCTAATTCCACTGAGAATGAGGCATAGAGGATCAAACATGAATTGTATATAAAATCTATGTGATATATAAATAATAATATAATATTTAACATGTTGAAAAAATATTATTCTCACATGTGGTTTAATAATTATTAAATTTTTATTGATCAAATTTATTTTATCACTAGTTATTCAAAATCATATAATGCGAGGGGATTATTTAATAAATATTTATTTTCTATTTGGTGAATAAAATAATTTTTATTTATTAGTGAAAAATGTAGTGAAATTTATTTACTAAGTAAATAGTAATTATTCAAGGCCTTATAAATATTGTGGAGGAATAGTTGATCATGTTTAATAGTCTACTGAGAAATAATAAATATTGAATATCTTTTATTAAATAATATTTAATTTAATTTTCAATTTATGCTAATGTTGAGAAATATTATTATTATTATTATTATTATTTAGAATGAGATTCAATATGGATTAAATAAAAAAAGGGCACTTGTTTAATTATAATATTTTTACTAAATCAGTATATAAATAAAATTATATTATTTTATAAAAGAGCCAATTCATTGGTTTTTGTTGGGAAAAATGGATTGCGAGAATTTTTTCATGAACTGGAGTGGTCCTGTCTCTAAGAATGATCCCAACAACAGAGAGTGATCTTACTCCACCTCCCACTCTCATTTCAATTGAGATTCAAAATAATGCTTTAGAAGTGGTAATCCAAACAATCAAAGTTGGAAAAATCAAGTGATTTGTTCTTCTATGCTAGCACACAATGAATCCTAGAGATACCATTAGAAATTTATGGAACAAATGTGGATCACAATTTGAGAAAATTTTCATCGAATCCTAAAAATTCAACAACAGTAAAACACATATATGTTTTCTGATCCATCAATGAACAACGAATTCCAAAAATGTAATTCATAAATTAATTAAATTAATTATAAATATTATGTGGTGATCCTATCTCTAGTTCTAGTGTTTTTTCATTTTTATATTTTCTTTGATTAAATTCATAGATCGTGATTTTTATCATTGTATAAATCTCAAACTGACCATCAATCATGAGAAAATTAAAAGATGGTCGTGACCTAGCCCATGCTTCCACTATTCCTGAATCTTACTTATGGTATCAGAGAAGTAAGTTAACTTTTTATAATTATTAAAATATAATTTATTTATTTATTCATTTTTTATTTAGTTTTCAATTAATGTTTAATTTTTCTTTATATCATACTTTTGAGATATGCATTGTCCACCTTTTTTTAGCACATATATAATCAATATGATTTATTTTATGAATAAAATAATATCCAATAACTAATTTGGAGGTTCTATGAATTCTATCTGGATAATGTAGGAGTACACACAATGTAAATGGAGTTACACGAGGTGTACTTCTGTTCAATGCAGTAGGAATTAATTCGGAAATTAATTTAATTGTGTGCATTTATAACACATGATGTATTTATTTCCTACACCACATGTTGACTGGGACAGGTGATATATGATCAACCAAAGTACACACCATGTATCTCATTTACATGTCATGTCGTACATTTTAGTCATATATTGGTCATGTATTATCTTTCACAGCCTACCTGACTAATGTATTTATAACAAGGATACCACATGTCCTGTTGTCTATTGTACATGCTATGTTCTTCATTTTTTTTGAGGCATGGTTTACATTCATTGTCCCTAGAAAGATGCCACAGATGCATGGGGATATAAGTACATGTTTTGTAGCTTAGTTGTACACACCATTCACCTACACCAAATTACATATATTTAAAATTTATTTATTAAACTATGTAATCCTTATCAATATGCGCTTGTGTGTGGTCATAAAGTTGACAGTACAATCCATGGGAGAGGCGTTAATATATATGTATATATATGCATGTGTTTAATAAATATCATCATAATTTTATTATCTTAATATCATGTATTATTTTTATTGTTGTTGTTTGTCTACATGTATTGAATCATAAAACATTATCGAATAATCATCCAATTCACGAAATAATTAATTTGGTTCTATATATCATAAAAGTATATCACATGTCATGTATAATATATCTCACAAATAATAAATGTATATAGGTATAATACATGTTGGGATGATTTAAAAAGTTATTCATGGTGCTATACTGAATGAACATTTATGTATACAGCTAATTTTAAATTTTTTTTTAATTTTTATAAAATAATGCTAGATAAGAATCTCATAGAAATTATAATGATATTTAAGATAACATAATTTGTTAGTTAAATATTTTAATTAAAAAATTTGAGCAAGACATGTTATAAATAATAATTATTCCAACATTAATGTCGGTTTTATATAATTTGTAATTCCTTTCATGCTTGTGGATCCTCGGGAACATAGACAAAACCATTTTATGTGATTGGGTTAATTTAATTTATTTTTAAATTAAATTTTGGAATGCGTTCCTTCTATCCATTTGTTATATAATGACATGTGGGTCTATTTATTATTTTATGTGAACTGTTTTCCACTCAACTCGGTGTGAGTAAAATCATGTGTAATTGAAGGAGCTCCCAATCTAGTAGAGCCTATTCAATTTTGGAGTTGAGTTGAAACCAATCCAAGTGAGATACATAAGTGGACTATTGCAAATCTATAACAACAACCTAAATAGGTTCAATGTGTTTTCGCCTACGATAATTGTAAATTTATCATCCCAAAGAATATTAACTATCTGTAAAGCCTCAGGATGAATCCCCTTTATTATTTTATTTCTATCAAGATTCATGGTTATTTCATTATAACTATTTTTCATGATCACATTACTTAAGAAATTAATGAGAATACATGATAGAACTATAATAAATTATTTTATGAGTAAATATTATCTATGTCATGGTTAATCACTTAAGTAAATCCAATAAATGTTAATAAGTTTCTGATAAATATAATAATATTAAATATAATCATTGAGGATAAAATCCAACAATTATATATACTAATTAAATATAGAATCTGTTACTTCAACTCAAATCTAAACAGTTTTCATTGTGTATAACCAGCCAAAGTTGGGGTGCTTTTAATTACCGAGTAATTTTAACATGAATTTTTGGGTTGACATAACATAGTTCACCAGAAGGATTGACTACCAAATCATAACATTGTATAATTACGAGCCATTGGTTGAGTAAATACCATTAAGGATTTCTAGATTGGGGTGTCCACTAGATAGATCAAGGAACCATGATTTAATGTTGTTAGAATTTGGAATATATTCCTAGAACAATTCATGTTTCTTGACCAAAACAATTTTCTAAAATGAGAAGTGGAATATGCATCCTTTCCACAATAATATCCAAGAATCATGTTAATCTCGATCCAAGATTGTGGGGTATTAGGTTTTGATAAAATAATGGGAGACTAATAAATATAATATTCATTAATTGATTTGTTTAAATTTTCTAGATAATGTAATAAAATTACAATCATATTTTTTTTATAAACATTAATAATGTAGACTCTGATATATCACTATGATCCATTCCTGAGAACGATAGACTTCTCATTTGAACGAATTTATAGTAGTGGAAAAGGTTCTTATGCATTATCCTTGTCCATGAAAGAAAATTATATGTTCTCATAGAAAATATTCATAATGCGTATGGAAATGAGCCAAGCGATGAAGAGTTTTATATATATGACAAAACTCTGAATTATTCTACAGATGTTCAATTTTTCATTTTATCATAAATTTACAATGATCTTTTGAAGAAACATGATGAAATGGATGTGTATATCATGATGTATAACCTTTAGGATCACTATCATGGGGATCAGAGTGAAGATAGGTATGAGATCTATAATTCATTTTTTAAAGCAACATATAGAGAGTGGGAACAAGCTGGGTCTCATATAGTGAATCGTATTGAATACATTGAATTATCATACATTCTAGGTATTAAATTCCTATATTAGATGGGCACAAATATCATACTTTCATCACATATTATGGACATTTCTTTTTTTATTATTAATTAAAATATGATAAAATAATGATAGTATTCTTTTGGAACATCTTACAATGATTCACTATGTGGATATGGACATGGGAAAGGATAAACCCATTAACATTATAGTTATCAAAAAATGGAAGAACAAGGAATATAGGCCTAATACTCAATGCATGTTTAAATCTCTACAGAACTGTCCTTCCAAGTAGATAATGATATAGAGGATTGGAAAAGAAAAGGATGTAGTATGATTTTCTTGTTGAAAGTATGGAAAATAAAATATTACTTGAAATGAAAAAAAGGGGAAGTTAAAGGTGTATTCTTTATCTATTGAAGTCATTCAATGACTAAAAATTAGGTATTAGATATTTATTTTGGTGCTCGCATCAGTGTTCAAAAGATTGAACAATAAATATTTCGAATGATTTTTTAGGAGAGGTGGATATTAAAGCTAATAAATGTGCAAGGATAGCTTCCCTTGGAATTTTGGACTACCCCCATTCATTTATAATTGTAATTGTTTAGGTTTTAAAAGATTTTTATTATTTTTCTATGGTTCCAAAAAAACATAATATGTGGATATTCTATGATGTAGATGGGTTTATTTGCATGTTTTAGAATAAAAGTTGTTTCATTTAAAAATAAAACATGTGTAATGGTATGAAACATTTATATAATAGTATTTATGTATTAAATTATGGATACCAAGTATTATAAATTGATAATGAATCATGGTCACAAGAATCATATAACACTTAACTATGGAATCACCATCACAGTCATATAAATGAGAAGCACTTGAAAAAATTCTATCAAGTTGGTTATTTTGACACAAATGATCTAAAACCACTTGAAGGATTCCATGATTATTATCAAGGTAAAATGAGCAAACCAAATATTGGTGGACAAGGTGAAAGGGCCATGGATCTTCTAGTATTGGTACATATTGATGTATGTGTAACATTTACAATAGAAGTTATAGGTGGATACTCTTACTTTATAACATTTAACAATGACTTGATAAGATATGTATATGTTTATATGATGTGGTATAAATATGAGTCCATTACGAAATTCAAGGAATTAAAGAATGATGTAGACATAGAAAATGGAAAGAAGAAAAATAAGAATTGATCTGATCATAGTGTTTAATATCTTATCCAAGAGTTTATTGAATTCTTATGGGAGTTTGGGATTGTATCTCAACTCACTCCATCTTATACTCCATTATATAATGGTGTTAGAGAATGTCTGAAAAATACATTTTTTGACATGGTAAGGTCGATAATGAGTCAAGAAGAAATTCCATTATAAGTTTTTGGGATATTCATTCAAAATTTTGACATAAACATTAAATCAAGTATGATGTAATGTAGAAAATCGAATTCCCCTCAAGCTATGGAGTGGAAAGAAACAAGTTTTCTCTCACAAACTCATTCGGCATAATTTTGCCACTTGTAGGGTTTCTAGGAAGCATCTGGACCCTCCAGTTAAAAATGATTGGAAAGAGGTTAAACATGAAAAAAAATGGAAAAATGCTATGGATAAATATGATCCCCCTACAAAAAATAATGAAATTTGGGTCAAGAAAATAAATGCCCCCTCAACCTTGGAAGGAAAATCTTGGGCTGTTTTGGTTGAGGAGGATGATTCTCAAAACAATGATAAACCCATTGATTTAAAAAGTGCTATTGTTGACTGTAACAAAATTTGTTCTGATAAAATCACTTCTAATCCGATTCCAAATCCTGTTAACACTACCTATACTTCTGATACTTCATGTCTAAATAAGAATAGATGTAGGAACATGGATGACTCAGTAGCTTATCTGAAGGAGAATGTTGTTTCTTCCAACATGATTCATAGTGATAATGTTAACTCTGCAGATTCAGGTAACACTGTTTCTTCTAGTTATGATACTATAAATGTTCATATTGATGCTGCAGTTTCTTTAATTAAGTCCCATTCTGTTACTGGAATTACTAGAATCTCTGCTGATCACAACTTATCACACACTCCTGATCCTACCCTTAATTTACATGCTGAATCTCTTCCTGCTGAGAAGGAAGAGTCTAAACTCTTGAATGACATGGAAACTTCTTCTGCTTTGCAGAAACAATTGGATATTACTAGTACTGTTCTTTCTGAAAAGGATTATAGTTTTAATATTAACACTATCACTCCTATTGATAATGCTTCTCTTGAACATTCTCAATTCACTTGAAACTCTCCACACACTTAACTGACTCCTGAATCTATCCCAGATCATGATCACTGCTTGGTCAACAGGATGGTTCCCTATTTTACTTCTGTCAATCAGAATTGGGACCATGAATCTTTTCTTGGATCTAATCACTCAAACCCTTCTGAACATGAAACTGTACAGAATGTGACTGAGACCCATATTAATTTTTTACAATATCCTAATCATGAAGTTATCCTTGTGAAGAATAGATCTATTCTTCCCCTTGTCCCTAAAAAAGACACTGCTCATAGGGCTGACCATCACCACACACTATACAGTTCTGCTCCAATATGTTCCCCTGATTCTGTTCTCATTCTGGATGATGATCCGAATGCTAATCTCTCTCACAGTTCGGACTCTGATGAGAGTCAACATAATTCTTCTTCTACCTCAATGGTTACGAGATCCCAAAAAAAGAAGGGCTCTGGTAAATAAAAAAAGAATAAGGGTACTAACCTAAGACACAATCAAAAATGAATGTCCTTTTCTGGAACTGTCAAGGGGTAGCCAACAATGACAACTCCTCTACTCTTAGGAGGTTTTTAAATACTCATAAACCACACCTGTTTGCCATTGCTGAACCTAATGTCAATTTCAAAACGACCTTTTTGAGATTTGGAGCTCGTAATTACAGTTTTCTGGGTTCATGCAATAACAGTCCTCATGTTGACTCTATGTGTATTTTTTTCCATTATACTATAAATAATGTTAACATTTTTAGAACATCTGATCAAAAATTTACTTGTTAATTTTTATAGAATGGTCAGCACATATTTTGTACTATGGTTTATGCCAAAAATAGGTATCAGGATAGGAGATCCTTATGGCTTGAACTCCTTGATATTTCTAATCATATTCATGATTCTTGGATTGTTTTGGGAGATTTTAATTCTATTTTCTCCCCTTCTGAAAAAATTAGTCCTTCTCATCTCCCCATTTCTACTAGAGAGTATAAATCTATTATTGATGATTGTAATCTATTTTAGGTCAACCTTATTGGTTCTAAATACACCTGGTACAGAAAACATTATAATAGGACTGTTTCTAGTAAACATGATAGAGCCTTTGTCAATATGAAGGCTCTAGATATTTGGGATAAAATATCTAGTGTAACTCTCTCCAGAATCAATTCTGATCATCATCCTATCCTTGTTAATCTCCTCATGAATGATCGAAAACCTTTCTTTCCTTTTAAATTTAACAATTCTTGGTCTTCGAATCCTGATTGTGTCACTTTTATTTCTAACACTTGGAACTCCATGAAGCATCATAAAGATTCTATTTCTTGTTTACGTAAATTGAATGTTCTTAAACAAGCTCTCAAAGGTTGGTGTAAGAACTATAACTCTCAAATAGATCTTGACATCTCTTGCCATGAAAATGAAGTTAGTCGCTTCCAAACTCAGAACACTAATTCTGATTTTATTTTGGATCCTCATTTGGAAGCGAATATCTCTTCTAAACTCAATTCTTTACTTACTTTCAAATACAATATTCGTAAACGGATGTTTAGAACTAAATGGTTTACTGATGGAGATCACAATACTAAATTTTATAATTGTCTGCAAAGAATTCGAAAGGCTAGTCGTCCTCTATCTATGCTCATCCATAATGACATGGTCATTGATTCTAAAGGAGCCATCACGGATCAAGTTACCTCTCATTTTTATAATACTTTCAATGGTCCGGATAGAAATGTTGACCATAAACCTGACATCATTCCTTTGTTAGTTGATGAAGTAGATAATAAGACTCTTTTAAGCATTCCTCTAGATCACAAAATTAAAGACATTGTTTTTGGTTTAAACTCAGACAGTGCTCCTGGCCCGGATGGTTTCAATAATGGTTTTTTCCAAAACCATTGGGACATCATCCAAAATGATGTTTGTAATCTCGTCAAGATCATCTTCATTCATGGAACTCTTCCTCATGGAATCAATGCTCAATTTCTAACATTAATTCATAAAGTTGAGAATGCAGCTGAGATACATCAATTTAGACCTATAGCATTGATTAACACTATTTATAAAAAAATCACTAAAATTATTGCAAATAGACTTTCTCCTATATGCAATAGAATTGTTTCTTGGAACCAATTTGGTTTTTTCAAGGGAAGATCCGTCCAGGATTGCATTTTCCTTGCTTCTGAATGTACAAACACTTTAAATAAAAAATCTAGAGGTGGTTGTGTGGCCATCAAACTGGATATTAGAAAATCTTTCGATACCATTGAATGGAATTTTATATATGAAGTTCTTAGAAGCATTGGTTTTAATGATTCCTTCATTGGTAGAATCAAGACTCCCTTTCACTCGGCTCATATCTCTATCTTGATTAATGGTACCCCTCGTGGTTTCTTTAAATTCTCTAAAGGTGTCAGGCAGGGAGACCCTCTTTTTGCCATCCCCTTTGTCATTACTGAAGATTATCTTAGCAGGCTCATTAATCACCAGGTTGTGCAACATTTGATTAAACCGATTCAGGTGGCCAGGAACTTAAATGTCCCCACCCACCTTTTATATGATGATGATATTATCTTATTCATAAAAGGATACTAGAGAAATCCGCATGCTCTTAAGTAAACTATAACTCATTATGAGGATATCTATGGTCATGCAATCTCCTTGAACAAATCTTACATCTATTTTGGAAAACATTTTCTTGTAAGAAGGAAAACGGGTATTATAAATTACCTGGGTATTAAAGAGGGTAATTTACCAATCAATTATTTGGGTGTTCCTCTTTTCTGGGGTCGACCCAAAGCTATCTATTTTTCTAACATCATTTCTCATATCACTAATCAACTTGCTAATTGGAAAGGGAAGTCACTCTCCATGGATGAAAGAATCTATTTGGTTAAATCGACCATTGTTTCTAAAATGGTCTATTCCCTTATGGTCTATAAATGGCCAGTTGGTATTTTTTAAAAAATTAATACTTATCTTAAAAACTTCATTTGGTCTGGAAGCATTTTTGGAAAGAAGCTTGTCACTATTCCTTGGAATTCTTGTTGTAAACCCATTTCTAATGGTGGAATTGGCATTAAAAATTTAATGTTGTTTAAGGATGCTCTTCAGGCCTGACTTACTTGGCGTATCATTAATTCTTCTTCTAAAGCTACTGAATTTCTTAAACATAGGTTTTTCTCTAAACTTTTCAAAGGTAATCTGACCTTCATTAACTCTTCCATCTGGCCTTCCATCTGGGACTCCTATCATAAAATCATGCGAAATTCTAGATGGATTTTCAGTACTGATTATTCCATCATTTTTGGGTGTGTAAAATGGTGTGGCAGCCCTTTGATCTCTTTGTTACCCCAAGTAATCTTCCTGTAGACACTAATCAGACTATAAAGGAGGTCTTACAATCTCCTGATTGTGATCTCCCAGATCTGATTATGAAAGCTATTTATAATTATACTTTTTCATCTGTTGGTGATTTCCTTGTTTGGGAACCTTCTTCCAATTGTATTCTAGACTTTAAAATCTATTATAAACATAATTTTTCAGACCATGATTCTAATTTTTCTTGGGTGAATCAATTTAACAAACCATGGATTAAACCTTCAAGGCATACCCATATATGGCGCATTGTGCACAATATATTACCTTTGGAAACAAGTCTTCAAACCTTTGGCATCTCTCTTTGTTCCATGTGTTGTCTGTGTAACCAACATAGGGAAGATGCCAATCATCTGTTTTTATCTTGTGCAACGGCCTCTTCTCTTTGGAATTACATCTTCGGTCTTTTTAATTTTATAAAGCCCCTTAATGATTCAATTTCTTTGTTTCTAAATAATTTCACTAGACATGATGCTTCCCTACAGGTCAAAAACTTGTTTCTTGTGGCAGTGGTGGAACTCGTGCATGATATTTGGTATGTTAGAAATGATATCATTCACAATAATCACTCTTTTAATCTTAATTCAGGGATGTCTCGTATTATTCATTAGATTCATGAAGCATCCTCCATTCAAAAGGACTGTTGCAACCACTCTGTTGGTGATTTTATGATCCTTCGTCATCTTCATATTCCTGGCATTTTCCCAAATCCTAAACACTCCTTAGATGTTTTCTTTCAATCTCCAATGCCATGATGGATCAATGTGAACGTCGATGGCAGTTATAAAGGAAACCTTGGCCCTGCCAGTTGTGGTGGTATCTTTAGAGACTTATCTGGTCAATGTCAGGGTTGTTTCTTTGCTGGATGTGGTCACTCTTCATCTCTGGAGGCAGAAATGCTTAGCGTTTTTCATGCTGTTGATTTTAACCTTCAAATAGGCTGGAGAAATATTTGGATTGAAAGTGATTCAACCACTATTATACATTCCATCTGGAATGGAAACATCCACCTAGCCTGGTCCCTCACAGCTCGTTGGATGAACTGTCTTAATTTGCTCCATGGGATTGATTTTATCACTACTCATGCCTATCGTGAAACAAATGTCGTTGTTGATGCCCTAGCCAACAAAGGTGTCCATCAATGCATGACATGGATGGATTCTATTCCTTCCGAATTATTATATCTTTTTTATAGAGATTGTAAATAAATCCCCTCCTTTATCATTTTGTAATCTGTTTTTGATTATCAATAAATTATGCTTTGGTCTTTGACCAAAGCATTACCTTTTAAAAAAACACAAGAATGTAAATGTCTCCAAACAAAGCTGCATTCATGAAAGATAGTAAATATTCAAAAAGGATGGTCGAAGAAAGATTGACTTTGATGAAGTTGATGCTCAAGGGGAACATGATTTGGAATATGAGCAGAATCTATAGGTCAACATGGATATAATAGTTCCTTAAATATAAATACTATGTAAGAGGCTACGTGGGGTAAGATAACTATAGAGATTTGATTTTATAGACCCCAATTTTGGTGGATCGTTATTGGTTGAAAATTATGAGCCTCTCACATTCAAAGAGGAAGTGTAGATCACATAATATACATGATGGAAATAATCCATGAATTCTATAAAGGATTCCTTGTATCAAAAAAATATTTGGGTTCTGGTCGATGCACCAGTTCATGTGAAGCCTGTTGGGTGAAAATGGATATTCAAGAGAAAACATGATATTAAAGGTAAAATAAATACAAAAAAATTAAGACTAACGGATAATTGTTTTAAACAATGTTAAGGAATTGACTAAGATGAAACCACTTCACCAGTTCCCATGTTTAAATCAATTATAATTCTAAATACCATAAAATAAAACCATGAATATTAGACTTGGAAGATGGATTTCAAAATATCATTACATACTGGGAACCTTTAGGAAGATGTATATATGACACAAAAAAGAAGGGTTTATGACTCTATGTGATACCAATATGATTGGAATGGTGCATATATCTGTTTATGAATTAAATGAAGCATAAAGGTCTTGGAAATTTGTATTCAAGCGATCCATAAAAAAAATCATTAAGAATGAATGTGATACATGGGTTTAAAAGAGGTTTAGTGGAAATTTGGTTGTTATCCTAGTAGTATATGTTGATGGAAAATTACTTTTTATAGTTGACACAGTAGTGATACAGTCTAACAAGGATGATTTAATCAAGTGTTTCTCTATTAAGGAAATAGGTAATTCTGCTTATATTCTAGGGATCAATATTATTCATGATTTATCAAAGAGGCCTCTTGGACTAAGTATATTTAAATATGTTAACCATATAGAAAATAGAATTATTGTTGAATAATATAGGAGAGGATTTGTTCTAGTTTCTCATTGATTGCATATTTCTTACAAATTTTTTCCTCATACACAACATGAGAAATATATAATGAGTATGATAACATATGATTTTGATATATGATCAATCAAGTATTCCGTGTTTTTTACCAGACATGATATTGATATAGCATTATTAAAAGTTGTTAGATATCAATTTGATCTAGGAGAACAACATTGTCCCACTGTTAAGGCTATCCATTATAATTTGAGAGGAATAATGGATATGTTCTTGGTGTTTGGAGGAGACAAGATCTGGTCATTAGGGGTCATAATGATGCAATTTTTTAGAACTATTATAATTATCTGATGTTGGAATTAGGAAATGTTTTCTATCTCAATAGAAGAGTTGTGAGATGGAAGAGTTCCAAGAATCTAATAGTCACTTATTCTATAGTAATTTCCAATTATATATCATCTTCTAATATAGACAAGGATATTATTTGGAAATGGAATATGCTCCATGATCTTGATGTGTTAACTAGTAGTAAAGACCTTGTCAGATTGGACTGTTACAATACTATAGTGGTTCCACTTGTAAAAGAACCAATCTCACACACAAAAAACAATGAATATACTCTAGAAGTATCACCTCTTGATGGATTTTTATCAGTGGGTTAAGTTTTAGGGAGATGATTACCCTTGGAAGAGAACCCGATAGTCCCCTTAAATAAAGCCCTATCTCAGCAGAAGCATGAGTATCATGTGAATGAAAATAGAATCAAAGTTGTTAGAAATTAGGTTTAGTGGATGTGGGATATGGTTTGAGTTAGTTATCTAGAACCAAATTCAATATACTTTATGATAACATATATATATATATATATATATATATATATATATATTCCAATGTTATGAAACATCTTATCACATCATAATTTTTTTCTGCACAAAATTGTATGTGATATTGTCCCAAGAGTAGTTGTCATAATAAAAGGTCATAGCAGTTACCCTATATGATCATAACCTAGAAGTGTTATGATATTATTCTTAAAAATATTTTCTAAAAAATGATTATATCATTTTGGGGACTCAAATGATTCATTAAATCGAGGGTGGAGACTCATATTCCATTATGTAATATGGTCCTAGTATACACCATTGGTAATATCTGTTATAGGATATTATGATAATGAAACCTACTAGTGTAAAATTGAAAATTTGATTTGTCATTATATATTCATATGTACTGGCATGTGTTTTCCCCTAATAATTCATTGATATTATTAATTAGTATTATGAGTCACGTACTTTTATGTGTTGTCAAAAATGTGATGATTGATATTCACGATGAGGAAGGATATGTTGGGTGTGTCACAAGTAATATTGCATTAAAGAATAATATAAGAAATTTATTATCCATTATGTTCTTTAATAGAAGTTTATATCATAGTCCCTTTTATAGAAATTATATACATTAAATAAATCCACTATCGTGGTGTTCTATAGGAATGTTCAATTTCTATGAAGTCAATGAAAGAGACATCAAAAAATAGGTTAATGGCACTGAAATGAAACCTTCTTGATTAGACAAATCAAGATAAAGGGATTATAGTACCTATTAAGAATCGGTATGGTGTATTATATCATTATGGAATTAAATTCATTATCTATGGATGTCTGGGAATGTTTCTATATGTTTACCATGGACCTTAGGCAGCTTCACCCAATGACACTAAGAAAGAGGCCAAGAGGTTAACACATTAATAATATACATAATATTAGACAAATAATATTATTAATTATTATTTAACAATTTGAATAAATATTATTTCTATATTTGTTTAATAATTTTTCATTTATTCGTAATAATATTTATTCCTTCACCCATCACTCAAGAAATGTAATTTGTGTAGAATATTTAATAAATCATTATTTTCTATTTATTTAAAATAATATTTAGTTATTTATTATAGAATAATGTTGAAATATTTAATTAATATTTAAATATTCATTATTCAAGGACAAATAAATATTGTAGAGTAATGGAGAACCATGTTTAATGGTGTAGTGTGAAATAATAAATATTTAATATTTTTTGCTAAAATTATATTCAATTTATGTTTCATGTCATGAACATGTCAACAAATTTTAATAATAATATTGTTATTATTTCATATGGGGTTTTATTAGGATTAAGTAAATGATAAATTGAACTTGCACAATTATTTTATTTTGACCCTTGTTGTATGAAAACCCAATTATATTATTTTCTAAAAGATCGAATTCGTTTGTTTTTTTTTCAGGAAAATGGATTTGGATCATCCTCTCAAGACCTAGAGAGGCCCCTTATCTAAGAGAGATCCTAATAATTGAGAGTGATCTTCCTCCAACACCCACTCTCATGTAAGGATAGATTTAGGTGAACACTTTGGAAGTAGTTCTCAAGGGAATCGAAGGTGAGTGACATAATTGATAGTATCTGTTATGCTAGCTCATTGAGATTCCTATAATGACATACATGGATTTTTGGAGCTCTTGTGGTTCACTGCTGGAGTGAATATATATTGATTCCTACTCACACAATGGATTTACAATGCATATCTATTTTCAGATCCATCAACAAAGGAATGAATTCCAAAGAAGTAATTATTTATTTAAATAAATTTATTTTAAATTATAAGTGATGATCCCCTATCTGGTTATTATATTCTATCCTGTTTCAGTTTTCATTGATTCAATTCTTCAGATCATGATGATTACCATTGTGTAAATCTCATATTGATCATCGATACTGAAAAAAGCATTGTTGGGAACGTCCCATCAAATGCTTCTGTTCCACCCAAAATCTATAGACTGTACTAGATCATTCACATATATAGAACTTAGAGGTTATAGTACTATATATAAATCATTAATATGATGAAAAATCAGTATTAATCATGGATTATAGTGATAAATATATATGTAATTGGACTACTCGCCTTGTTAAATTTCTCTTGTGGATTCTAATATTAGAAGAAGCTACTATGGAAACCATGAATGCGATAAAAAGAGATATCCTCAATTGAGTGTATCGGAGTAATGAATGTTTTAGTGAAAAAATCGTTTTTTGGGGTATAATTTAACAAAATATGATTTTATGAAATATTTCTCTTCTAATAAATTTTATTTTTTGATTTCTTATGAAAAATAAAATCACAAGTCTAAATAATCCATAAAATAATATATCATCACAAAAAGCTCATAAATTGGAAGAACTAATATTAATATCAAAATTATTTAAATTTGGTACAAATATTTTATATAAATCAAATATATTGATTAATAATGGCTCAATATTTATTAAAGACGTTATATGCCATAAAAATACCTTTTGTTTAAAAATATTTTTCTTACATTCAATGAACAAATAATATAACAAAATTAATAAATTCAGATAAATATTATTTTACAATATTAAATTCATTTTTTTATTATTATATCAAAATCAAATTTGAATAATTTTTTAATTTTTTTTAAATATTTATTTTTTTATAAATATTGAAAAATACTGATTTGTATTTTAAACATTCGTTTCATTTAAAGAATTTTCAAAGATCTATTTTTAAGATTATTTAATGTAAAATTAGTTCTCAAATATTATAAATAATCCAATTAATTTCCCATAACTCCTTTTATAGTTTCATTTCCATTAAATACATTTTTATACTAAAAAGTAATTTTTTTTAAAAAAAATCATTAGTTCTTACGTTTTCTATTTTGTCTTAAAATAAATTACACCCTTTGTAGAAATTATATAATGAAAATGGATTACATATTTTCCATAATGAGCTCCAATTTTTTTTTAATATGACCCTTTTATTTATTTTTAATTAATTGGAATCATAATTAATTTTTGTTAACACAGTAAATTAAAATTGTGTTAGTTTAGGATAAAAAAAATGTTATAATGCTTCCTATTCCTTAAAGAAATAATATTTTATTCAATGTAAGTGTCTATTTCAACCTTAATCATTTCAAATTAAAATCTATGGCATTTTTTCAATTTCCCAAGGATTTTTAACCTTAAAACATTTTAGTAAAATACTGATAAAATGTCGCATTCATTATTTTAATACCTATTTTTTCAGGGATAATAACTATATATGTTTTTTTAATAAATTTATATTTTAAATAAAAAATTATTTTTAATCATTAGAATTTATTTTTATATTTTAGTGGTGAAATAGTTATCTTAAATGAAAACATAATACAAACAGAGTTCTTTTACAAGTGGTAGAAAATTCAAGTATATAATTTTAGAGACTAAAAAAATTACATTTCATTTATGTAAAATGATCTAGAAATTTTATATATAAATATAACATATTATGGAATTGTTAAATATTTAAATTTTAATCCTTTCTCTATCATTTTGTTATCAAATTTTTTTTACTGAATAGTTCCAAATATTATATTAATGATATTTTTTAATACATACTATTTTATTAAATGATTTAACATTCATATAAATAGTATATTTTGTAAGGGGAATTTCATATGGTTTAAAATATAAAAAATGTTCTCTTTAGGAGTCAAATTTCATTTTATAGTAACTTTCTTTACCCCAAAATAGTAAAAATGTTGCCTGTCATATTAACTATAAAAAGAGGTAACAAGAGTTAAAACTAATATATAAGGGTGAAAACATAACCAAACATTATCTAAACATTAATAGATGGTATTTTTTACAATCAAAGTCATAGTATATTATAATTAAATAATTTTTAATCATTTTTAACATGTCAATTCATTTTTATTAATTTAATGATTTATGTAATTCCAAGAGTGGCACTCACTTAAATTACAAAAGGTCACCTCATATCCTTCAATATTCAAAATTTTTAGACTTATATAATGAAAAAAACCTGCCCAATTATGTTTTAAACAAACATATACACTATTTATAGGTACTTAGATTCTTAAAGGAATAATTAAACGGTTCTTTAGAACTATTCTAATGGATGATTTCCCAAGAAGGGGTAATCATCTTACAAATCCTATTTCTGTTTATTTATTCATTTTACTCAAAAAATATATGGTATAGAATTAAAAATAATGAATTATGTATCCAAAATATATTTTATGTTTATTATATTAGTGAATAGGCATTATAAAATCTCTTCTTATCTATTAGAAAACTATAATGTCTCTCGTCCGTACAAGTGGATGGCCACTTCCACAGAACGAGGTGATTCACTTTGTATTCTAAATTTTATGGATGTTAATAACGATATATTTAATGGATATAGTTTTTATATATATTATATAAAAAATATTGTTTGATTGAAAATTACTTTTTACCATTATTTTGATCTATCCATCGAAAATTGAAAATGGTGTTCACGCATATGTACAACATACACCACTGACTCTATGAATTGTGTACATCATTTTCCAATTTATAAAGTTGATGGAAAGCTATATATATATATATATTATTTATATAAAATTTATGTCATTACTAAATTTCTTTATTTTATGCAACCATGATCAGTGTTCAAGGACTAGTACATTAAAACAGAGATTCCTAAAAACAACGAAAAAGTAAACACCTGAGAACAATAATTTTTAGATGTAATTATTTATAACTGTGTGTTTAAATGTTATAATTGATAATATATGATATTATAATAATATTATTTATTATGTTATATAATTATAATAAAAAATATATTTTATAAATGTTTTTATAGTGATTTTGAGGAAATTCAAACTTAATGTATAAGGTTAATGTTATAATGTTTATGGTTATGTTTTTATGATAAAATTCTGAATATACCAATATATAATAACTTGAATATTCTTATTTTTCGGTTTCTTATGGAAATATCATGTTTTCTATCCATTTTCCTTTATTTATGTTTGTAATATATTGGAAGAATAGGTTTTTAGAAATATAACATTATTTCTCACTTCAATAAAAAAACATTTTTCTACCATGTCCTTGTATTCTAAAAGTGTTTTTACGAATATTTTTACTATTATAAAGTAATTTTTTAACATAAATTTCACCCATTTTTTACTTTTTTTTAATAAAATAAAAGAAATATACTTTTCCTTTATTAAATTAGCTTAATTTTGATATTTTTACCAAATATGTGAATGAAATCATTATTTTAACACATATGAAATAAACAAAATTTCTCACCATTGTGAACCAATGATGATTTTTAGATTTATTAAAAATATTATATGTTTATATTATTTAAAAAACTTTCAATAATATTTTAATTTTTTTATATTTTAATTAAGTTGTTTTAAAATGAAATGGTAATTTTCTTCTAGAAATTTTCAATTTTATCTATTAAATAAATTTTCATATATGATTACATCCTTTGAGGTTATTTATGATTTTATATAGATATTATGCAATGATACCATCCTTATTATTGATATATATGGTTTATCGTTATGATGATGAGATGTTTATTGAACGCTTTTATTTTTCATGGCTTATTCTACAATGAGTTGTTGAAATGTATATAAAACCCAAATTATTGCAACAGATTAATATATTTGATGAATGATTCAAGATTTTATGAAAAAATAGTTATTATTTCCATCATTTACTCCAATTATTTTTGAAAAAATTGATATTTAATGAGATAGTAATTAATATAATGGGGAGTAAACCATGTTATGTAATGGACCTTGTTTACTATGATTGTCTTGGTAGAGTCCCTTTACTATGGATATTATGGAATTGGGAGTGAATATTACCCAAAATTATTTGTCAGATAGATCCTTATATAAATTAATAAATCATTATGATTATATGTGTACAATAATCAAATTAATTATTATAATTTTATGCTCTCACGACTCGTGTTCTTTGATTCCTTTATGATTTTTCTTTAATCAACTGCCTTGATTTATTCTTTGTTTTAATATTATGATATATGATGTATTATGTTTTTGCCAAATTTTAAGATCATGTTCTTGTATCGTTATTTTGTTTTTTTTCGAATGTGATCATTGATAGGTCCCTGATTTACCGATACTATGAATCTAATATCACTCTATTTAATGTTTCTTTTCCCCAAGGTTATGAAGAAATATTTTATGTTGGTAATATATTTGAAGCTTTCTATGTGAGATGATCTACATGGGTTATGATGATGTTTTTTCATGGATAATATGTATATATCTATTAACCAAAGACACAAAACCATTATGGTTTTACTATGGATCAAAATGTTAGGTAATTAATATTCATCTATTAAGATATAATATCTATTTATGTAAAACTATGGTTCTCCATAGAGAAAATATATCCAATTCTACAATTGTTCATTTAAAATAATAGATAATAATTTGAAACAACTTTCATTGAAAGAGTGCCATGTTTTTACCTCACATGTCACGAGGTGGTGGAAAAGGATTTTAATTATGTAATGTTAAACTATATTATAGTGTAGACCATATATATTCTACAAGGAGGGGTGAAATTTTAATTTTCATGAATATTTAAAGGCGATTTAGAAGAATTGTTTTTTGAGATAACCAATAAAATTATATCATGTAGATTTTATCTAATTGATTATAAATTATTGGTTTAAATGTTGAATTTCCTATTTTAATGTTATCATTTTCCGGAGAATGTTTTAATCTTCATTATATAAACTTATAAGTGAAATAATTGATAATAGATTTATCCATTACCATTTGATGATAGATATAGTGGGGTTTAATAAAACTATAATCACAATTGAATAAACAATTTTAATAGGTGTATGGGAATATATCCGGTGAATAAAGAATAATAAAATAGTCCTAAAATTCACATGAAAATATTAAATAGGTTCTGTTACACCAATGTAATTCCGAGATAATTCATTAAATTAAATAAAAATTCCATAAATCTCAATATTCTTAAAAATTAATCATTTATACTCCATCATTTTTAAGATAATTTAATCTTAGGGAGACTAATTATTATCCACCCATGAATTAAATAACTCATATTAATAGAAAAAAAAACACAATTTCATTAAGAATAATACAATACCTAGGAATACATAAATCAATCAATAAATGATAAATTTTATTATTTGAATAACCTACTCAAGAATTAAAAAAGTGTTATCCATCCCCTAGTTCCAATAATTAAAATAGTTTACCCCTCTATATAATAGGTGTCATGAAGTAGAAAAGGTAATAAAAATACACAACAAAATAATGAAACAAAGCACAATTTTTAAATCCCCATTATTATTAGACTCTAATATCATATAATAGTTCCATACACCCTTTTATAATTCTATTAAAGAAGTATAATATTATCACTTATTTGATTGTTAATATTCTATATGATATCATATACTTCCTACAAATATGTATCATGGAATTTTTCATCCCATAAAATATTTATCACAATCCTTTTATCTTCTACTGCCTTAGATTAAAGAATTTTCTCAACTAATGATATTTAATAATATTAATGGTCGTGGATCATGGGAATAATGTATGTCTTATTTATTTTAACTTCTATTATATCATTGGAAAAGGGAGAAATACTATTTAAATATTAATATAGTATCTTATGTTAGAGATTTAGATAAAATGTATCTTATTTATAAAACAACACATATCCTTGATTAGATATAATGTATCAAATGTGATTCATCCTTAACAAAAAGGTAAGAAAAATCTCCATTTAATTCTATGTTTCTATATATCATAGTGGGTAAACATCTTAGCTTAGTATAAAAGTAAAATTTCTTATGTATCGAGAGGAAAATATTATGTGTCCTCTATGAAATATCATACCAAAAAATAATATTATGTTTCACTATGAAAACTGACAATTTAGAGTTAAAAAACTAAATATATATTAAAGTCCCTAATGGGTCATGGGGATACTATTATGTATCAATATGGTCGAATAACATGTATAAACTATCCAAAAAGGATTATTTTTTAATTTATTTGGTACAATCCATTTATATTTTCTATAAAATGAAAAATATTTACATATCATCCATAGGATATTACATATCTCGTAAAAAGATGGGTTTTTTCAAATTTCACCAATTTATATATTATATTCTCTATCATGAAAAACTTTCTTATGTATGGGATAACACATAGATATGTTTTTCAGATAACTGGATCTTTTTTCAATTCTTCCTCAATCCACCAAAATTCAATATTTCTACATGTGACCTTTTAAAAATATTCTTCCTTCTCTAATTTAGTGCAATTCTTTTGTATGAGGACTATTTATTTAAATAAATTTATTTTAAATTATAAGTGATGATCCCCTATCTGGTTATTATATTCTATCCTGTTTCAGTTTTCATTGATTCAATTCTTCAGATCATGATGATTACCATTGTGTAAATCTCATATTGATCATCGATACTGAAAAAAGCATTGTTGGGAACGTCCCATCAAATGCTTCTGTTCCACCCAAAATCTATAGACTGTACTAGATCATTCACATATATAGAACTTAGAGGTTATAGTACTATATATAAATCATTAATATGATGAAAAATCAGTATTAATCATGGATTATAGTGATAAATATATATGTAATTGGACTACTCGCCTTGTTAAATTTCTCTTGTGGATTCTAATATTAGAAGAAGCTACTATGGAAACCATGAATGCGATAAAAAGAGATATCCTCAATTGAGTGTATCGGAGTAATGAATGTTTTAGTGAAAAAATCGTTTTTTGGGGTATAATTTAACAAAATATGATTTTATGAAATATTTCTCTTCTAATAAATTTTATTTTTTGATTTCTTATGAAAAATAAAATCACAAGTCTAAATAATCCATAAAATAATATATCATCACAAAAAGCTCATAAATTGGAAGAACTAATATTAATATCAAAATTATTTAAATTTGGTACAAATATTTTATATAAATCAAATATATTGATTAATAATGGCTCAATATTTATTAAAGACGTTATATGCCATAAAAATACCTTTTGTTTAAAAATATTTTTCTTACATTCAATGAACAAATAATATAACAAAATTAATAAATTCAGATAAATATTATTTTACAATATTAACTTCATTTTTTTATTATTATATCAAAATCAAATTTGAATAATTTTTTAATTTTTTTTAAATATTTATTTTTTTATAAATATTGAAAAATACTGATTTGTATTTTAAACATTCGTTTCATTTAAAGAATTTTCAAAGATCTATTTTTAAGATTATTTAATGTAAAATTAGTTCTCAAATATTATAAATAATCCAATTAATTTCCCATAAATCCTTTTATAGTTTCATTTCCATTAAATACATTTTTATACTAAAAAGTAATTTTTTTTAAAAAAAATCATTAGTTCTTACGTTTTCTATTTTGTCTTAAAATAAATTACACCCTTTGTAGAAATTATATAATGAAAATGGATTACATATTTTCCATAATGAGCTCCAATTTTTTTTTAATATGACCCTTTTATTTATTTTTAATTAATTGGAATCATAATTAATTTTTGTTAACACAGTAAATTAAAATTGTGTTAGTTTAGGATAAAAAAAATGTTATAATGCTTCCTATTCCTTAAAGAAATAATATTTTATTCAATGTAAGTGTCTATTTCAACCTTAATCATTTCAAATTAAAATCTATGGCATTTTTTCAATTTCCCAAGGATTTTTAACCTTAAAACATTTTAGTAAAATACTGATAAAATGTCGCATTCATTATTTTAATACCTATTTTTTCAGGGATAATAACTATATATGTTTTTTTAATAAATTTATATTTTAAATAAAAAATTATTTTTAATCATTAGAATTTATTTTTATATTTTAGTGGTGAAATAGTTATCTTAAATGAAAACATAATACAAACAGAGTTCTTTTACAAGTGGTAGAAAATTCAAGTATATAATTTTAGAGACTAAAAAAATTACATTTCATTTATGTAAAATGATCTAGAAATTTTATATATAAATATAACATATTATGGAATTGTTAAATATTTAAATTTTAATCCTTTCTCTATCATTTTGTTATCAAATTTTTTTTACTGAATAGTTCCAAATATTATATTAATGATATTTTTTAATACATACTATTTTATTAAATGATTTAACATTCATATAAATAGTATATTTTGTAAGGGGAATTTCATATGGTTTAAAATATAAAAAATGTTCTCTTTAGGAGTCAAATTTCATTTTATAGTAACTTTCTTTACCCCAAAATAGTAAAAATGTTGCCTGTCATATTAACTATAAAAAGAGGTAACAAGAGTTAAAACTAATATATAAGGGTGAAAACATAACCAAACATTATCTAAACATTAATAGATGGTATTTTTTACAATCAAAGTCATAGTATATTATAATTAAATAATTTTTAATCATTTTTAACATGTCAATTCATTTTTATTAATTTAATGATTTATGTAATTCCAAGAGTGGCACTCACTTAAATTACAAAAGGTCACCTCATATCCTTCAATATTCAAAATTTTTAGACTTATATAATGAAAAAAACCTGCCCAATTATGTTTTAAACAAACATATACACTATTTATAGGTACTTAGATTCTTAAAGGAATAATTAAACGGTTCTTTAGAACTATTCTAATGGATGATTTCCCAAGAAGGGGTAATCATCTTACAAATCCTATTTCTGTTTATTTATTCATTTTACTCAAAAAATATATGGTATAGAATTAAAAATAATGAATTATGTATCCAAAATATATTTTATGTTTATTATATTAGTGAATAGGCATTATAAAATCTCTTCTTATCTATTAGAAAACTATAATGTCTCTCGTCCGTACAAGTGGATGGCCACTTCCACAGAACGAGGTGATTCACTTTGTATTCTAAATTTCATGGATGTTAATAACGATATATTTAATGGATATAGTTTTTATATATATTATATAAAAAATATTGTTTGATTGAAAATTACTTTTTACCATTATTTTGATCTATCCATCGAAAATTGAAAATGGTGTTCACGCATATGTACAACATACACCACTGACTCTATGAATTGTGTACATCATTTTCCAATTTATAAAGTTGATGGAAAGCTATATATATATATATATATTATTTATATAAAATTTATGTCATTACTAAATTTCTTTATTTTATGCAACCATGATCAGTGTTCAAGGACTAGTACATTAAAACAGAGATTCCTAAAAACAACGAAAAAGTAAACACCTGAGAACAATAATTTTTAGATGTAATTATTTATAACTGTGTGTTTAAATGTTATAATTGATAATATATGATATTATAATAATATTATTTATTATGTTATATAATTATAATAAAAAATATATTTTATAAATGTTTTTATAGTGATTTTGAGGAAATTCAAACTTAATGTATAAGGTTAATGTTATAATGTTTATGGTTATGTTTTTATGATAAAATTCTGAATATACCAATATATAATAACTTGAATATTCTTATTTTTCGGTTTCTTATGGAAATATCATGTTTTCTATCCATTTTCCTTTATTTATGTTTGTAATATATTGGAAGAATAGGTTTTTAGAAATATAACATTATTTCTCACTTCAATAAAAAAACATTTTTCTACCATGTCCTTGTATTCTAAAAATGTTTTTACGAATATTTTTACTATTATAAAGTAATTTTTTAACATAAATTTCACCCATTTTTTACTTTTTTTTAATAAAATAAAAGAAATATACTTTTCCTTTATTAAATTAGCTTAATTTTGATATTTTTACCAAATATGTGAATGAAATCATTATTTTAACACATATGAAATAAACAAAATTTCTCACCATTGTGAACCAATGATGATTTTTAGATTTATTAAAAATATTATATGTTTATATTATTTAAAAAACTTTCAATAATATTTTAATTTTTTTATATTTTAATTAAGTTGTTTTAAAATGAAATGGTAATTTTCTTCTAGAAATTTTCAATTTTATCTATTAAATAAATTTTCATATATGATTACATCCTTTGAGGTTATTTATGATTTTATATAGATATTATGCAATGATACCATCCTTATTATTGATATATATGGTTTATCGTTATGATGATGAGATGTTTATTGAACGCTTTTATTTTTCATGGCTTATTCTACAATGAGTTGTTGAAATGTATATAAAACCCAAATTATTGCAACAGATTAATATATTTGATGAATGATTCAAGATTTTATGAAAAAATAGTTATTATTTCCATCATTTACTCCAATTATTTTTGAAAAAATTGATATTTAATGAGATAGTAATTAATATAATGGGGAGTAAACCATGTTATGTAATGGACCTTGTTTACTATGATTGTCTTGGTAGAGTCCCTTTACTATGGATATTATGGAATTGGGAGTGAATATTACCCAAAATTATTTGTCAGATAGATCCTTATATAAATTAATAAATCATTATGATTATATGTGTACAATAATCAAATTAATTATTATAATTTTATGCTCTCACGACTCGTGTTCTTTGATTCCTTTATGATTTTTCTTTAATCAACTGCCTTGATTTATTCTTTGTTTTAATATTATGATATATGATGTATTATGTTTTTGCCAAATTTTAAGATCATGTTCTTGTATCGTTATTTTGTTTTTTTTCGAATGTGATCATTGATAGGTCCCTGATTTACCGATACTATGAATCTAATATCACTCTATTTAATGTTTCTTTTCCCCAAGGTTATGAAGAAATATTTTATGTTGGTAATATATTTGAAGCTTTCTATGTGAGATGATCTACATGGGTTATGATGATGTTTTTTCATGGATAATATGTATATATCTATTAACCAAAGACACAAAACCATTATGGTTTTACTATGGATCAAAATGTTAGGTAATTAATATTCATCTATTAAGATATAATATCTATTTATGTAAAACTATGGTTCTCCATAGAGAAAATATATCCAATTCTACAATTGTTCATTTAAAATAATAGATAATAATTTGAAACAACTTTCATTGAAAGAGTGCCATGTTTTTACCTCACATGTCACGAGGTGGTGGAAAAGGATTTTAATTATGTAATGTTAAACTATATTATAGTGTAGACCATATATATTCTACAAGGAGGGGTGAAATTTTAATTTTCATGAATATTTAAAGGCGATTTAGAAGAATTGTTTTTTGAGATAACCAATAAAATTATATCATGTAGATTTTATCTAATTGATTATAAATTATTGGTTTAAATGTTGAATTTCCTATTTTAATGTTATCATTTTCCGGAGAATGTTTTAATCTTCATTATATAAACTTATAAGTGAAATAATTGATAATAGATTTATCCATTACCATTTGATGATAGATATAGTGGGGTTTAATAAAACTATAATCACAATTGAATAAACAATTTTAATAGGTGTATGGGAATATATCCGGTGAATAAAGAATAATAAAATAGTCCTAAAATTCACATGAAAATATTAAATAGGTTCTGTTACACCAATGTAATTCCGAGATAATTCATTAAATTAAATAAAAATTCCATAAATCTCAATATTCTTAAAAATTAATCATTTATACTCCATCATTTTTAAGATAATTTAATCTTAGGGAGACTAATTATTATCCACCCATGAATTAAATAACTCATATTAATAGAAAACAAAACACAATTTCATTAAGAATAATACAATACCTAGGAATACATAAATCAATCAATAAATGATAAATTTTATTATTTGAATAACCTACTCAAGAATTAAAAAAGTGTTATCCATCCCCTAGTTCCAATAATTAAAATAGTTTACCCCTCTATATAATAGGTGTCATGAAGTAGAAAAGGTAATAAAAATACACAACAAAATAATGAAACAAAGCACAATTTTTAAATCCCCATTATTATTAGACTCTAATATCATATAATAGTTCCATACACCCTTTTATAATTCTATTAAAGAAGTATAATATTATCACTTATTTGATTGTTAATATTCTATATGATATCATATACTTCCTACAAATATGTATCATGGAATTTTTCATCCCATAAAATATTTATCACAATCCTTTTATCTTCTACTGCCTTAGATTAAAGAATTTTCTCAACTAATGATATTTAATAATATTAATGGTCGTGGATCATGGGAATAATGTATGTCTTATTTATTTTAACTTCTATTATATCATTGGAAAAGGGAGAAATACTATTTAAATATTAATATAGTATCTTATGTTAGAGATTTAGATAAAATGTATCTTATTTATAAAACAACACATATCCTTGATTAGATATAATGTATCAAATGTGATTCATCCTTAACAAAAAGGTAAGAAAAATCTCCATTTAATTCTATGTTTCTATATATCATAGTGGGTAAACATCTTAGCTTAGTATAAAAGTAAAATTTCTTATGTATCGAGAGGAAAATATTATGTGTCCTCTATGAAATATCATACCAAAAAATAATATTATGTTTCACTATGAAAACTGACAATTTAGAGTTAAAAAACTAAATATATATTAAAGTCCCTAATGGGTCATGGGGATACTATTATGTATCAATATGGTCGAATAACATGTATAAACTATCCAAAAAGGATTATTTTTTAATTTATTTGGTACAATCCATTTATATTTTCTATAAAATGAAAAATATTTACATATCATCCATAGGATATTACATATCTCGTAAAAAGATGGGTTTTTTCAAATTTCACCAATTTATATATTATATTATCTATCATGAAAAACTTTCTTATGTATGGGATAACACATAGATATGTTTTTCAGATAACTGGATCTTTTTTCAATTCTTCCTCAATCCACCAAAATTCAATATTTCTACATGTGACCTTTTAAAAATATTCTTCCTTCTCTAATTTAGTGCAATTCTTTTGTATGAGGACTATTTATTTAAATAAATTTATTTTAAATTATAAGTGATGATCCCCTATCTGGTTATTATATTCTATCCTGTTTCAGTTTTCATTGATTCAATTCTTCAGATCATGATGATTACCATTGTGTAAATCTCATATTGATCATCGATACTGAAAAAAGCATTGTTGGGAACGTCCCATCAAATGCTTCTGTTCCACCCAAAATCTATAGACTGTACTAGATCATTCACATATATAGAACTTAGAGGTTATAGTACTATATATAAATCATTAATATGATGAAAAATCAGTATTAATCATGGATTATAGTGATAAATATATATGTAATTGGACTACTCGCCTTGTTAAATTTCTCTTGTGGATTCTAATATTAGAAGAAGCTACTATGGAAACCATGAATGCGATAAAAAGAGATATCCTCAATTGAGTGTATCGGAGTAATGAATGTTTTAGTGAAAAAATCGTTTTTTGGGGTATAATTTAACAAAATATGATTTTATGAAATATTTCTCTTCTAATAAATTTTATTTTTTGATTTCTTATGAAAAATAAAATCACAAGTCTAAATAATCCATAAAATAATATATCATCACAAAAAGCTCATAAATTGGAAGAACTAATATTAATATCAAAATTATTTAAATTTGGTACAAATATTTTATATAAATCAAATATATTGATTAATAATGGCTCAATATTTATTAAAGACGTTATATGCCATAAAAATACCTTTTGTTTAAAAATATTTTTCTTACATTCAATGAACAAATAATATAACAAAATTAATAAATTCAGATAAATATTATTTTACAATATTAACTTCATTTTTTTATTATTATATCAAAATCAAATTTGAATAATTTTTTAATTTTTTTTAAATATTTATTTTTTTATAAATATTGAAAAATACTGATTTGTATTTTAAACATTCGTTTCATTTAAAGAATTTTCAAAGATCTATTTTTAAGATTATTTAATGTAAAATTAGTTCTCAAATATTATAAATAATCCAATTAATTTCCCATAAATCCTTTTATAGTTTCATTTCCATTAAATACATTTTTATACTAAAAAGTAATTTTTTTTAAAAAAAATCATTAGTTCTTACGTTTTCTATTTTGTCTTAAAATAAATTACACCCTTTGTAGAAATTATATAATTAAAATGGATTACATATTTTCCATAATGAGCTCCAATTTTTTTTTAATATGACCCTTTTATTTATTTTTAATTAATTGGAATCATAATTAATTTTTGTTAACACAGTAAATTAAAATTGTGTTAGTTTAGGATAAAAAAAATGTTATAATGCTTCCTATTCCTTAAAGAAATAATATTTTATTCAATGTAAGTGTCTATTTCAACCTTAATCATTTCAAATTAAAATCTATGGCATTTTTTCAATTTCCCAAGGATTTTTAACCTTAAAACATTTTAGTAAAATACTGATAAAATGTCGCATTCATTATTTTAATACCTATTTTTTCAGGGATAATAACTATATATGTTTTTTTAATAAATTTATATTTTAAATAAAAAATTATTTTTAATCATTAGAATTTATTTTTATATTTTAGTGGTGAAATAGTTATCTTAAATGAAAACATAATACAAACAGAGTTCTTTTACAAGTGGTAGAAAATTCAAGTATATAATTTTAGAGACTAAAAAAATTACATTTCATTTATGTAAAATGATCTAGAAATTTTATATATAAATATAACATATTATGGAATTGTTAAATATTTAAATTTTAATCCTTTCTCTATCATTTTGTTATCAAATTTTTTTTACTGAATAGTTCCAAATATTATATTAATGATATTTTTTAATACATACTATTTTATTAAATGATTTAACATTCATATAAATAGTATATTTTGTAAGGGGAATTTCATATGGTTTAAAATATAAAAAATGTTCTCTTTAGGAGTCAAATTTCATTTTATAGTAACTTTCTTTACCCCAAAATAGTAAAAATGTTGCCTGTCATATTAACTATAAAAAGAGGTAACAAGAGTTAAAACTAATATATAAGGGTGAAAACATAACCAAACATTATCTAAACATTAATAGATGGTATTTTTTACAATCAAAGTCATAGTATATTATAATTAAATAATTTTTAATCATTTTTAACATGTCAATTCATTTTTATTAATTTAATGATTTATGTAATTCCAAGAGTGGCACTCACTTAAATTACAAAAGGTCACCTCATATCCTTCAATATTCAAAATTTTTAGACTTATATAATGAAAAAAACCTGCCCAATTATGTTTTAAACAAACATATACACTATTTATAGGTACTTAGATTCTTAAAGGAATAATTAAACGGTTCTTTAGAACTATTCTAATGGATGATTTCCCAAGAAGGGGTAATCATCTTACAAATCCTATTTCTGTTTATTTATTCATTTTACTCAAAAAATATATGGTATAGAATTAAAAATAATGAATTATGTATCCAAAATATATTTTATGTTTATTATATTAGTGAATAGGCATTATAAAATCTCTTCTTATCTATTAGAAAACTATAATGTCTCTCGTCCGTACAAGTGGATGGCCACTTCCACAGAACGAGGTGATTCACTTTGTATTCTAAATTTCATGGATGTTAATAACGATATATTTAATGGATATAGTTTTTATATATATTATATAAAAAATATTGTTTGATTGAAAATTACTTTTTACCATTATTTTGATCTATCCATCGAAAATTGAAAATGGTGTTCACGCATATGTACAACATACACCACTGACTCTATGAATTGTGTACATCATTTTCCAATTTATAAAGTTGATGGAAAGCTATATATATATATATATATATTATTTATATAAAATTTATGTCATTACTAAATTTCTTTATTTTATGCAACCATGATCAGTGTTCAAGGACTAGTACATTAAAACAGAGATTCCTAAAAACAACGAAAAAGTAAACACCTGAGAACAATAATTTTTAGATGTAATTATTTATAACTGTGTGTTTAAATGTTATAATTGATAATATATGATATTATAATAATATTATTTATTATGTTATATAATTATAATAAAAAATATATTTTATAAATGTTTTTATAGTGATTTTGAGGAAATTCAAACTTAATGTATAAGGTTAATGTTATAATGTTTATGGTTATGTTTTTATGATAAAATTCTGAATATACCAATATATAATAACTTGAATATTCTTATTTTTCGGTTTCTTATGGAAATATCATGTTTTCTATCCATTTTCCTTTATTTATGTTTGTAATATATTGGAAGAATAGGTTTTTAGAAATATAACATTATTTCTCACTTCAATAAAAAAACATTTTTTCTACCATGTCCTTGTATTCTAAAAGTGTTTTTACGAATATTTTTACTATTATAAAGTAATTTTTTAACATAAATTTCACCCATTTTTTACTTTTTTTTAATAAAATAAAAGAAATATACTTTTCCTTTATTAAATTAGCTTAATTTTGATATTTTTACCAAATATGTGAATGAAATCATTATTTTAACACATATGAAATAAACAAAATTTCTCACCATTGTGAACCAATGATGATTTTTAGATTTATTAAAAATATTATATGTTTATATTATTTAAAAAACTTTCAATAATATTTTAATTTTTTTATATTTTAATTAAGTTGTTTTAAAATGAAATGGTAATTTTCTTCTAGAAATTTTCAATTTTATCTATTAAATAAATTTTCATATATGATTACATCCTTTGAGGTTATTTATGATTTTATATAGATATTATGCAATGATACCATCCTTATTATTGATATATATGGTTTATCGTTATGATGATGAGATGTTTATTGAACGCTTTTATTTTTCATGGCTTATTCTACAATGAGTTGTTGAAATGTATATAAAACCCAAATTATTGCAACAGATTAATATATTTGATGAATGATTCAAGATTTTATGAAAAAATAGTTATTATTTCCATCATTTACTCCAATTATTTTTGAAAAAATTGATATTTAATGAGATAGTAATTAATATAATGGGGAGTAAACCATGTTATGTAATGGACCTTGTTTACTATGATTGTCTTGGTAGAGTCCCTTTACTATGGATATTATGGAATTGGGAGTGAATATTACCCAAAATTATTTGTCAGATAGATCCTTATATAAATTAATAAATCATTATGATTATATGTGTACAATAATCAAATTAATTATTATAATTTTATGCTCTCACGACTCCTGTTCTTTGATTCCTTTATGATTTTTCTTTAATCAACTGCCTTGATTTATTCTTTGTTTTAATATTATGATATATGATGTATTATGTTTTTGCCAAATTTTAAGATCATGTTCTTGTATCGTTATTTTGTTTTTTTTCGAATGTGATCATTGATAGGTCCCTGATTTACCGATACTATGAATCTAATATCACTCTATTTAATGTTTCTTTTCCCCAAGGTTATGAAGAAATATTTTATGTTGGTAATATATTTGAAGCTTTCTATGTGAGATGATCTACATGGGTTATGATGATGTTTTTTCATGGATAATATGTATATATCTATTAACCAAAGACACAAAACCATTATGGTTTTACTATGGATCAAAATGTTAGGTAATTAATATTCATCTATTAAGATATAATATCTATTTATGTAAAACTATGGTTCTCCATAGAGAAAATATATCCAATTCTACAATTGTTCATTTAAAATAATAGATAATAATTTGAAACAACTTTCATTGAAAGAGTGCCATGTTTTTACCTCACATGTCACGAGGTGGTGGAAAAGGATTTTAATTATGTAATGTTAAACTATATTATAGTGTAGACCATATATATTCTACAAGGAGGGGTGAAATTTTAATTTTCATGAATATTTAAAGGCGATTTAGAAGAATTGTTTTTTGAGATAACCAATAAAATTATATCATGTAGATTTTATCTAATTGATTATAAATTATTGGTTTAAATGTTGAATTTCCTATTTTAATGTTATCATTTTCCGGAGAATGTTTTAATCTTCATTATATAAACTTATAAGTGAAATAATTGATAATAGATTTATCCATTACCATTTGATGATAGATATAGTGGGGTTTAATAAAACTATAATCACAATTGAATAAACAATTTTAATAGGTGTATGGGAATATATCCGGTGAATAAAGAATAATAAAATAGTCCTAAAATTCACATGAAAATATTAAATAGGTTCTGTTACACCAATGTAATTCCGAGATAATTCATTAAATTAAATAAAAATTCCATAAATCTCAATATTCTTAAAAATTAATCATTTATACTCCATCATTTTTAAGATAATTTAATCTTAGGGAGACTAATTATTATCCACCCATGAATTAAATAACTCATATTAATAGAAAACAAAACACAATTTCATTAAGAATAATACAATACCTAGGAATACATAAATCAATCAATAAATGATAAATTTTATTATTTGAATAACCTACTCAAGAATTAAAAAAGTGTTATCCATCCCCTAGTTCCAATAATTAAAATAGTTTACCCCTCTATATAATAGGTGTCATGAAGTAGAAAAGGTAATAAAAATACACAACAAAATAATGAAACAAAGCACAATTTTTAAATCCCCATTATTATTAGACTCTAATATCATATAATAGTTCCATACACCCTTTTATAATTCTATTAAAGAAGTATAATATTATCACTTATTTGATTGTTAATATTCTATATGATATCATATACTTCCTACAAATATGTATCATGGAATTTTTCATCCCATAAAATATTTATCACAATCCTTTTATCTTCTACTGCCTTAGATTAAAGAATTTTCTCAACTAATGATATTTAATAATATTAATGGTCGTGGATCATGGGAATAATGTATGTCTTATTTATTTTAACTTCTATTATATCATTGGAAAAGGGAGAAATACTATTTAAATATTAATATAGTATCTTATGTTAGAGATTTAGATAAAATGTATCTTATTTATAAAACAACACATATCCTTGATTAGATATAATGTATCAAATGTGATTCATCCTTAACAAAAAGGTAAGAAAAATCTCCATTTAATTCTATGTTTCTATATATCATAGTGGGTAAACATCTTAGCTTAGTATAAAAGTAAAATTTCTTATGTATCGAGAGGAAAATATTATGTGTCCTCTATGAAATATCATACCAAAAAATAATATTATGTTTCACTATGAAAACTGACAATTTAGAGTTAAAAAACTAAATATATATTAAAGTCCCTAATGGGTCATGGGGATACTATTATGTATCAATATGGTCGAATAACATGTATAAACTATCCAAAAAGGATTATTTTTTAATTTATTTGGTACAATCCATTTATATTTTCAATAAAATGAAAAATATTTACATATCATCCATAGGATATTACATATCTCGTAAAAAGATGGGTTTTTTCAAATTTCACCAATTTATATATTATATTCTCTATCATGAAAAACTTTCTTATGTATGGGATAACACATAGATATGTTTTTCAGATAACTGGATCTTTTTTCAATTCTTCCTCAATCCACCAAAATTCAATATTTCTACATGTGACCTTTTAAAAATATTCTTCCTTCTCTAATTTAGTGCAATTCTTTTGTATGAGGACTATTTATTTAAATAAATTTATTTTAAATTATAAGTGATGATCCCCTATCTGGTTATTATATTCTATCCTGTTTCAGTTTTCATTGATTCAATTCTTCAGATCATGATGATTACCATTGTGTAAATCTCATATTGATCATCGATACTGAAAAAAGCATTGTTGGGAACGTCCCATCAAATGCTTCTGTTCCACCCAAAATCTATAGACTGTACTAGATCATTCACATATATAGAACTTAGAGGTTATAGTACTATATATAAATCATTAATATGATGAAAAATCAGTATTAATCATGGATTATAGTGATAAATATATATGTAATTGGACTACTCGCCTTGTTAAATTTCTCTTGTGGATTCTAATATTAGAAGAAGCTACTATGGAAACCATGAATGCGATAAAAAGAGATATCCTCAATTGAGTGTATCGGAGTAATGAATGTTTTAGTGAAAAAATCGTTTTTTGGGGTATAATTTAACAAAATATGATTTTATGAAATATTTCTCTTCTAATAAATTTTATTTTTTGATTTCTTATGAAAAATAAAATCACAAGTCTAAATAATCCATAAAATAATATATCATCACAAAAAGCTCATAAATTGGAAGAACTAATATTAATATCAAAATTATTTAAATTTGGTACAAATATTTTATATAAATCAAATATATTGATTAATAATGGCTCAATATTTATTAAAGACGTTATATGCCATAAAAATACCTTTTGTTTAAAAATATTTTTCTTACATTCAATGAACAAATAATATAACAAAATTAATAAATTCAGATAAATATTATTTTACAATATTAACTTCATTTTTTTATTATTATATCAAAATCAAATTTGAATAATTTTTTAATTTTTTTTAAATATTTATTTTTTTATAAATATTGAAAAATACTGATTTGTATTTTAAACATTCGTTTCATTTAAAGAATTTTCAAAGATCTATTTTTAAGATTATTTAATGTAAAATTAGTTCTCAAATATTATAAATAATCCAATTAATTTCCCATAAATCCTTTTATAGTTTCATTTCCATTAAATACATTTTTATACTAAAAAGTAATTTTTTTTAAAAAAAATCATTAGTTCTTACGTTTTCTATTTTGTCTTAAAATAAATTACACCCTTTGTAGAAATTATATAATGAAAATGGATTACATATTTTCCATAATGAGCTCCAATTTTTTTTTAATATGACCCTTTTATTTATTTTTAATTAATTGGAATCATAATTAATTTTTGTTAACACAGTAAATTAAAATTGTGTTAGTTTAGGATAAAAAAAATGTTATAATGCTTCCTATTCCTTAAAGAAATAATATTTTATTCAATGTAAGTGTCTATTTCAACCTTAATCATTTCAAATTAAAATCTATGGCATTTTTTCAATTTCCCAAGGATTTTTAACCTTAAAACATTTTAGTAAAATACTGATAAAATGTCGCATTCATTATTTTAATACCTATTTTTTCAGGGATAATAACTATATATGTTTTTTTAATAAATTTATATTTTAAATAAAAAATTATTTTTAATCATTAGAATTTATTTTTATATTTTAGTGGTGAAATAGTTATCTTAAATGAAAACATAATACAAACAGAGTTCTTTTACAAGTGGTAGAAAATTCAAGTATATAATTTTAGAGACTAAAAAAATTACATTTCATTTATGTAAAATGATCTAGAAATTTTATATATAAATATAACATATTATGGAATTGTTAAATATTTAAATTTTAATCCTTTCTCTATCATTTTGTTATCAAATTTTTTTTACTGAATAGTTCCAAATATTATATTAATGATATTTTTTAATACATACTATTTTATTAAATGATTTAACATTCATATAAATAGTATATTTTGTAAGGGGAATTTCATATGGTTTAAAATATAAAAAATGTTCTCTTTAGGAGTCAAATTTCATTTTATAGTAACTTTCTTTACCCCAAAATAGTAAAAATGTTGCCTGTCATATTAACTATAAAAAGAGGTAACAAGAGTTAAAACTAATATATAAGGGTGAAAACATAACCAAACATTATCTAAACATTAATAGATGGTATTTTTTACAATCAAAGTCATAGTATATTATAATTAAATAATTTTTAATCATTTTTAACATGTCAATTCATTTTTATTAATTTAATGATTTATGTAATTCCAAGAGTGGCACTCACTTAAATTACAAAAGGTCACCTCATATCCTTCAATATTCAAAATTTTTAGACTTATATAATGAAAAAAACCTGCCCAATTATGTTTTAAACAAACATATACACTATTTATAGGTACTTAGATTCTTAAAGGAATAATTAAACGGTTCTTTAGAACTATTCTAATGGATGATTTCCCAAGAAGGGGTAATCATCTTACAAATCCTATTTCTGTTTATTTATTCATTTTACTCAAAAAATATATGGTATAGAATTAAAAATAATGAATTATGTATCCAAAATATATTTTATGTTTATTATATTAGTGAATAGGCATTATAAAATCTCTTCTTATCTATTAGAAAACTATAATGTCTCTCGTCCGTACAAGTGGATGGCCACTTCCACAGAACGAGGTGATTCACTTTGTATTCTAAATTTCATGGATGTTAATAACGATATATTTAATGGATATAGTTTTTATATATATTATATAAAAAATATTGTTTGATTGAAAATTACTTTTTACCATTATTTTGATCTATCCATCGAAAATTGAAAATGGTGTTCACGCATATGTACAACATACACCACTGACTCTATGAATTGTGTACATCATTTTCCAATTTATAAAGTTGATGGAAAGCTATATATATATATATATATTATTTATATAAAATTTATGTCATTACTAAATTTCTTTATTTTATGCAACCATGATCAGTGTTCAAGGACTAGTACATTAAAACAGAGATTCCTAAAAACAACGAAAAAGTAAACACCTGAGAACAATAATTTTTAGATGTAATTATTTATAAGTGTGTGTTTAAATGTTATAATTGATAATATATGATATTATAATAATATTATTTATTATGTTATATAATTATAATAAAAAATATATTTTATAAATGTTTTTATAGTGATTTTGAGGAAATTCAAACTTAATGTATAAGGTTAATGTTATAATGTTTATGGTTATGTTTTTATGATAAAATTCTGAATATACCAATATATAATAACTTGAATATTCTTATTTTTCGGTTTCTTATGGAAATATCATGTTTTCTATCCATTTTCCTTTATTTATGTTTGTAATATATTGGAAGAATAGGTTTTTAGAAATATAACATTATTTCTCACTTCAATAACAAAACATTTTTCTACCATGTCCTTGTATTCTAAAAGTGTTTTTACGAATATTTTTACTATTATAAAGTAATTTTTTAACATAAATTTCACCCATTTTTTACTTTTTTTTAATAAAATAAAAGAAATATACTTTTCCTTTATTAAATTAGCTTAATTTTGATATTTTTACCAAATATGTGAATGAAATCATTATTTTAACACATATGAAATAAACAAAATTTCTCACCATTGTGAACCAATGATGATTTTTAGATTTATTAAAAATATTATATGTTTATATTATTTAAAAAACTTTCAATAATATTTTAATTTTTTTATATTTTAATTAAGTTGTTTTAAAATGAAATGGTAATTTTCTTCTAGAAATTTTCAATTTTATCTATTAAATAAATTTTCATATATGATTACATCCTTTGAGGTTATTTATGATTTTATATAGATATTATGCAATGATACCATCCTTATTATTGATATATATGGTTTATCGTTATGATGATGAGATGTTTATTGAACGCTTTTATTTTTCATGGCTTATTCTACAATGAGTTGTTGAAATGTATATAAAACCCAAATTATTGCAACAGATTAATATATTTGATGAATGATTCAAGATTTTATGAAAAAATAGTTATTATTTCCATCATTTACTCCAATTATTTTTGAAAAAATTGATATTTAATGAGATAGTAATTAATATAATGGGGAGTAAACCATGTTATGTAATGGACCTTGTTTACTATGATTGTCTTGGTAGAGTCCCTTTACTATGGATATTATGGAATTGGGAGTGAATATTACCCAAAATTATTTGTCAGATAGATCCTTATATAAATTAATAAATCATTATGATTATATGTGTACAATAATCAAATTAATTATTATAATTTTATGCTCTCACGACTCGTGTTCTTTGATTCCTTTATGATTTTTCTTTAATCAACTGCCTTGATTTATTCTTTGTTTTAATATTATGATATATGATGTATTATGTTTTTGCCAAATTTTAAGATCATGTTCTTGTATCGTTATTTTGTTTTTTTTCGAATGTGATCATTGATAGGTCCCTGATTTACCGATACTATGAATCTAATATCACTCTATTTAATGTTTATTTTCCCCAAGGTTATGAAGAAATATTTTATGTTGGTAATATATTTGAAGCTTTCTATGTGAGATGATCTACATGGGTTATGATGATGTTTTTTCATGGATAATATGTATATATCTATTAACCAAAGACACAAAACCATTATGGTTTTACTATGGATCAAAATGTTAGGTAATTAATATTCATCTATTAAGATATAATATCTATTTATGTAAAACTATGGTTCTCCATAGAGAAAATATATCCAATTCTACAATTGTTCATTTAAAATAATAGATAATAATTTGAAACAACTTTCATTGAAAGAGTGCCATGTTTTTACCTCACATGTCACGAGGTGGTGGAAAAGGATTTTAATTATGTAATGTTAAACTATATTATAGTGTAGACCATATATATTCTACAAGGAGGGGTGAAATTTTAATTTTCATGAATATTTAAAGGCGATTTAGAAGAATTGTTTTTTGAGATAACCAATAAAATTATATCATGTAGATTTTATCTAATTGATTATAAATTATTGGTTTAAATGTTGAATTTCCTAGTTTAATGTTATCATTTTCCGGAGAATGTTTTAATCTTCATTATATAAACTTATAAGTGAAATAATTGATAATAGATTTATCCATTACCATTTGATGATAGATATAGTGGGGTTTAATAAAACTATAATCACAATTGAATAAACAATTTTAATAGGTGTATGGGAATATATCCGGTGAATAAAGAATAATAAAATAGTCCTAAAATTCACATGAAAATATTAAATAGGTTCTGTTACACCAATGTAATTCCGAGATAATTCATTAAATTAAATAAAAATTCCATAAATCTCAATATTCTTAAAAATTAATCATTTATACTCCATCATTTTTAAGATAATTTAATCTTAGGGAGACTAATTATTATCCACCCATGAATTAAATAACTCATATTAATAGAAAACAAAACACAATTTCATTAAGAATAATACAATACCTAGGAATACATAAATCAATCAATAAATGATAAATTTTATTATTTGAATAACCTACTCAAGAATTAAAAAAGTGTTATCCATCCCCTAGTTCCAATAATTAAAATAGTTTACCCCTCTATATAATAGGTGTCATGAAGTAGAAAAGGTAATAAAAATACACAACAAAATAATGAAACAAAGCACAATTTTTAAATCCCCATTATTATTAGACTCTAATATCATATAATAGTTCCATACACCCTTTTATAATTCTATTAAAGAAGTATAATATTATCACTTATTTGATTGTTAATATTCTATATGATATCATATACTTCCTACAAATATGTATCATGGAATTTTTCATCCCATAAAATATTTATCACAATCCTTTTATCTTCTACTGCCTTAGATTAAAGAATTTTCTCAACTAATGATATTTAATAATATTAATGGTCGTGGATCATGGGAATAATGTATGTCTTATTTATTTTAACTTCTATTATATCATTGGAAAAGGGAGAAATACTATTTAAATATTAATATAGTATCTTATGTTAGAGATTTAGATAAAATGTATCTTATTTATAAAACAACACATATCCTTGATTAGATATAATGTATCAAATGTGATTCATCCTTAACAAAAAGGTAAGAAAAATCTCCATTTAATTCTATGTTTCTATATATCATAGTGGGTAAACATCTTAGCTTAGTATAAAAGTAAAATTTCTTATGTATCGAGAGGAAAATATTATGTGTCCTCTATGAAATATCATACCAAAAAATAATATTATGTTTCACTATGAAAACTGACAATTTAGAGTTAAAAAACTAAATATATATTAAAGTCCCTAATGGGTCATGGGGATACTATTATGTATCAATATGGTCGAATAACATGTATAAACTATCCAAAAAGGATTATTTTTTAATTTATTTGGTACAATCCATTTATATTTTCTATAAAATGAAAAATATTTACATATCATCCATAGGATATTACATATCTCGTAAAAAGATGGGTTTTTTCAAATTTCACCAATTTATATATTATATTCTCTATCATGAAAAACTTTCTTATGTATGGGATAACACATAGATATGTTTTTCAGATAACTGGATCTTTTTTCAATTCTTCCTCAATCCACCAAAATTCAATATTTCTACATGTGACCTTTTAAAAATATTCTTCCTTCTCTAATTTAGTGCAATTCTTTTGTATGAGGACTATTTTAAAATTCAACAAACTTATGGAATTACATTACCTTTCATTTGGACTATGAAAATTTTATTAAAAAATACTTCTTCTAACTTCTTATTCACCTTAAAAATAACTATTTAATTTATTTATCAATAATTATCCAATCCATTTATTTTATAAATTTATTAAAAATTATTAATTCATAATTACATACATTTAAATAAATATCTAAAACATCTAATAAAATTATCCTTATCTTACAAAACTCTTCAAAATATAAATAATTGATAAATATTATGGGGTAAAATTAATTGAATATCATGAAAATATAATTTATTTCTTTCGTTTATTCTATATCATGGTCAAAAATCACAATTATTCTTTTCGAATTTAAAAATAATGGATTTATCAATGACTAGAATACCTATCATTATTTTATCATTTCTTCTTGAAAAAAATTTGGGGTGTAATTAATTTACCACCTTCGTGTGAGATAAAAAATTAGGCTAGAGCCTAAAACTTAATTAATTATTAAATATTATCGAGCTGAAGTAAATTTGACATCTATTTAAAAAAACAACTAATAATAAGTTCTTTTACAAGTCATGGTTGTTTAGAATTATAACGAAAACTGTAATGAACCATAAGAGTGTAATTTTTCTAATTTTTTAATTTATTTTTGATGTAAGTAGTTAATCTATAAAATTTTTTGTGACACATTCACATTGAGATATCAATGATATATATTTCATTGAAACTCCTTTATATAAAGTGATGATTAATTTACAATGTTATTTTATTTTTAAATTGTTAATTAGGTTATTGTGATATGATTTTTTGACAAAATAATATTATTTTGAAAATAATATATATAAATATCTATTTAAATATTTTAGATATGTAAAATAATTTCTTAAATAATAATGCAATTTCTTTTAATTTCGTTATATAGTTAGGAAAACATTTATCCTCAAAAATTGTTTTTATTTCATATTGTGATAAGATAATGTAAATAATATCTACAAATTATATTAAATGTATTAGAAAATTTTAATTTAATTTTTTTTAAATCGTGAATTTAATATTATCTTATAGTGAATGTTTAAGAGTCTTTTAAAAATAGTGATTCTCACAAAATAATGAAAAATAATAATTTTTACTAAATAATTCATTTTTGATTCCATAATTTTAAACGTTTATTTTCTATCTAATGGATTGAAAATTAAAATAATTTATTTTATTTTATTATTAATAATATTAATTCCAAAATAATTAATTCTTCTATTTGTCATAAGAACTGTTTATATTTATGAAAATATTTTTTCTTGAAAACTAATTTTTCACATTGTGCATGTATGATTTTAAATTAAATTATTCAACAGTTATGCATTATTTCTTATAGAATAGATTGAATATTTATAATAATTATATCATATTTTTTCAATAAGAAAGTTTATTTTTTGTTATAATGAATATTAAAATTCTTAATTATTTGTGATTGCGGTAAATGTAAAACTGAGTTTACAAGGGGGGGAGGTAAACCAAGAGATAATGGTATTTTTCTAATTAAAAATGAATAAATAATATTTTATGGATATAATTAGACATCATACTATCTCATATTTAAATATATATACATTTAGAATCATTTTTCTTTTGTATGACATTATTACGCTATAATAATTTATGAAATTAAATTTATGTCCTCTAACCGACTTACAAAAGGACACCCATACATTCCCTAATCTAAAAAAACATGAGAAATATTTATAATAAAAAAGTTTAACTATTATCTTTTAAACCCCACTATCCATGATATATAGGTTCTATTATTTATAAAATAGCATAGTAAGGGACCTTAAAATTGGTATAAAGTCGGATAACCAAAAGATACATAATCATCCAACCCAAACACTTATTATTTTTTCATCATCAACCTCTGTTCACAATATGGTATTTTTTATAAAATAATAAATTTAGTATTTCCAATATACTAAAAATTTATAATGGTTAAATAATAAAATTTATTCACTCGATTTCCCATGAAATTTGAAGTGAAAGTATCACTAATTTGTATGTGTGGGAAACCACCGCCATATTGTGATACAATTCATTTCATATAAAAAATCATTAATGGTTATTATGATTGATTTAATTTATTTATATGATATTTATGAAATAATTGAAATTCAATAAAAATACCATATGAATTATATTTTTAATTTCAATATCTCTGAATTATAGTCTATATTATTTTAAATATACCATTCAAGGTCACTTTTTTAATCAATGTAAAAGAGGCCAATTGAAGGAGAATATATCATCCAACCAACCGCCTCCAAATTATTTATTATTTTAAAACCTAAACATATTTGTAACTATTCATAAAATAATAAATTATGTTCCAGAAATATAATTAATTGTTATTATTATTATAGAACCACCATTACTCACTACCTTTTCTCTCAAATGGGATGTAAAAGTTTCGCATTTGCGTGTGTATGGACATTCACCACCACATAGTGATACAATTTATTATCCATCATTATTTCCAATGGATGGTAATTATGACCAGTTTATAGTTTATATAAGATATTGATTAATTAATTAGTATTAATTAATTATAATATCATATCAAACTTTTTACCTTCCAACCCTTTGGTGGATGATAATGTCACACGTGATTACATGCAGACAAACCACCTCCACGAAGTGATGTGCATCATTTTTCAATTACACATAACATGTATGGAAATAATGTTATATTTAATCTGTATATATATATATATGTTATCTATGATATGATTATGTTTCTATAATGTTAAAATATATTTTATAATTATTTTCCCTCTTTTCTTTAGAAAAAGAGAACAACGTTTATGGGAACATATGATATATTGTCTCCATGAATGATGTAAATATTTTTTTTCTATATCTACCTTTATAGATGAAATAAAATATATTTATAGTAAATATATATTATATTTATTCCATGATTAATATTATTGAGGTGATTTTACAATTATTAAATTAAAAATACCAGAACATCAAAATTGAAACTCTCATGAAAAATGTAACTGTTAACACCCAGAAACAAAAATTTAAATAAGGAATTATTAATTAATGGTTTTCAAAATGTTATAATTATATTGAATATTAAATTATTAGTATATTTTCAACATAACAAATAATCAAATAATAATACATTTTCATAATTATTAATATTTGTGAATTAAATATTAATTTTACTTTAAAGGGGTTGCTATGTCCGATGGAGTACCCGATACCCAATAACGGGTTTCATTGAAATATTACTTTGCACAAAAGGATGAGTCATACTAAAAAAATGATTGTATAATATTATTATTTTAAATGGTAGATAAGACCTAGCCGTTGAAATTATGGGATGAACAAAACTAATTACAATATGATTATACATGTTTGTTAAATGTTATTACATTTATCCAATAATATTAAGTGGATTAAAATGTGTATTAATCTTATTTTAAGCATAAATACTCTAATATTATTTAAAATGTCAATTTATCTCATTCTGATGGAGAACCCCATTTAAATCTTGTTTTGGTGACACTTATATGTACTCTTTTACAAAATAAAATACTTCTTTAGAATCGGGACATCAAAATTTACTTTGGGTATTTTTTTTTGTATTTTTCGGATAAAATCCATTTTTAATGAATAGTGAGAATACATTATTTTAAATCAAAACTTCCTTTTAATATAATTTCTTTATATGGTTAGATTTTGTTTTTTATTGTCTCTAAGTTGTAATAAGACTATATTTTTACCATTTAATCCAATATTTGTCATTAGAAGTAATTTCATTTTTAAATTCGACATAAACAAGTGTTAATCTTTTGATAGTTATTATTTCAAAAAAACACAATTTGTGCATGAAAATTAGATTGAATTTTAAATTAATTAACTCAACATCAATTTATTTATTTCGGTAAATTATGCATCATTATTTAATTCAGAATATCAAATATATCTTAGGCTGAATTTTGTTTATTTTTCAGAAAAACAACAATTTTTTTATTAATAGTGGAAACACTAAGTAGTAGTTAAAAAGATGTCTCTTTCATTTACAGTAAAGATAACAACTTATGTGTATTGAATTTCTAAAATCTAATATAAATTTATGTTATTAGTATGTAAATTGTGGTTCAATAAGATGAAAATATTTTTTGGTGAATAGTAAATTTTTACTTTTATTTACCGCGGTTAATGGTTAATAGTGCAATTTAAGGTAAAAACAATATTATAATAAAATAAATTTACCATAAAAATTATCTTAACCTTATAGGATTTTTAATTTCAGACCAATATAGTCTTTTGTGAGAATTTTATATTTTTAAATCCACTTGGGTAAGATAATGATATTAATAACTTTTTATTTAATGTAAAAAATAAAAATATCATAAATATGTATTGTTTTGAGATAACAATTTATATGTGGGGTTATGTAATACTTATTTTTGAATATAAATATTCATTATAAATCTAAAATTATTTCCCACATTATTGTATTTTTTTTATTTTTATACATTATATAAATTAATTTATTAATGATACAGTAATGATGTAATATTTACCTCGTTAATAATCGATTTAAATAAATAAGATATTAAAGATTAAAATAATATCAAAAACCATTCCAATTCTTATTGGATGATTTTAAATGGACCATGAGTCTTCGTATCATTGACTTTAATAGGTTTTGGACATTTAGAAACCAAAAATCATTATATAATAAATAATATTTTCACACTTTCCTAAAGTGCCCATCCTCCCCCTAAAAAAATCCATCACCTCTAACCCACCACTCACACCTCTCAAGCCCATTGGCTCATCCATCGTATGCCAAAATAAGATCTCAAGAACCCTCCCTTCCTCCATAAACCCTTACCTTAGGCAGAAGGCACTTCATGAAACTCATTTGTTTCAAACCAAATGGAGTTATTAGATTTAAAGGTAAAGACTTATCTTAAGTTCTGTTGTTTTATTTTACTTCTCCAACCCCTAAAATATTTTTATTAATTCCGTTTATAAAAACACCAATATGCTCAATATAATTTTTTGTTTTTAGGAGATGAATTCAAACTACACTTTCACACACCTCCATCTATTGGGTAAAGAACAGATTGTTCAAGTAGACGTCAAACTAACACCTCGCGAAACGACAATTGTTCAATCTTCTACAACAACCTCTTATGGTGTACATTATGAAGGAAATGAATTTATATATAATAAATATTTTATTTATATTATTTCTATTCTTCTATATTTTTCATTTATAAAATACCTTTATGGTTTTCATAGTGGGTAAATACGATAATCTCATTTGAGGATGTGCGGACTACCGCCCCCTCAAAGTGATATGACTCGTTAATTCCATACGTGTAACATATAAAATATAGAGTTACTAGGATTATTTATTTGATTTTATACTGGAATTATAATATACTTATGTATCATTATGTTTTCATTCCATTAAATATGAAATAGAAATGAAATTAGTGTTCATGCGTACGTATGGATTACCATCTCTAGGAATGGTGCATTTAATTTCTTACCTCCAAATGTTATGTACTATAATAAATACATTTAAATACTATATATATTTGATATATATGACATATAAATCATGAATATAACTCTATATAAAATAAAATTTTGACCACATGAACAACTTCTAATTATAAGAAGTCTCTTTTTGACTCAAGTAGCAAATATCGACAAAATGACCATTAGTGACATAAAATATTACATAACGTTTTTAACATGGTAATAATTTTTTTAAGGGAATGATAATCGTGAAAATGTTTCTTCATAAAGTAGAAATTTACTAATGTTTTTTATTCAGGAGATTAAACAACGAACTGGTCATGTCGGACATGATGAAAGGGACTTCTTCTCAATCTCCTTGCATTGAGTTATATTTTGTTTTATACATGAAATTATTTTACATGTTGTATAAACCCCAATTAATTTTCATTTAATTCAATGGGAATATTGTTCTACTAGGCGTTTTACTAAATAGAAAAAAATAATTTTTCTTTTAATGTAAGTGGTTACAACGACCTTTTCTACTACCATGAGTATTATTTGATATTTTGGCTTATCAATAAGTAGTAGTGTTTTTAAAAGGAAAATAAATACCATATACGTCGTTACTGATTTCAGTATTGAAATTTCTTTTGATAATGGATTTGTTATGTCATATATTTTTAAATTATATATACTGATGGAAATAGGGAAATTTTATCTTTCCTTAATATTTGTTTTATATGTTATGAATATGTTATTGTTCTTGGGCATAGTTACATATACTAGTGGTTTCATGACAATCCTAGGGTGGGTGAGCCCGAGAAAGCTCTCCAATGCATTGGGTAACATGACGGAATTAAAATTGAATGTTTATCCAAAAATATTTATGGAATATTCTGTGATGGGTATTCAAAATGTATTTATGTAGCTGTGAAGTCTACAACGTAAGTATGTTGTGAATGCCACAAGTTACCTTTATGATTTTTGTTTACTACATAAATCTTATGATTTCATGAAGTATGTTTATGAGCTTATGTTTTGTATGTATTGATGAAATAATGTTTTCAATATTTGATTTATAACCCATACTGAGAATTTTATGCTCATCCCTAGATTTGAAATGATTTTCATAGGAAACAAAAATAAATAGGTTCATGGATGGGATCAAAGAAAAGTTATTATGTCTAAAAAATGGGACTAGACATGATACTTTTTTCAAGAGTTTTTATTTTTTGAAAAAAAATGAAAGCTGAGTGTAAGTGACTACCCTGGAATTTTTGAGTTGTAATGTAATTTTTATGACGTAATTTTCAAAAACTCTAAACCTAAAAATACCCTCAATATTAATTATTCATTTAATTCAAGATTATGTGATTTTTAAGGTTGGGTCCTTAAAGTTGTCATCAATGGTCAGTTTAGAAAACTTTAGATGTAAGGATATTATTAAATTAACGTACACAAATTAATTTATGGTTCAATTGATGTGACATAGAATTTATATATAACCATTTTTCTTCACCTAAGATTTTGTTTACTTCAGAATGGTTTTCTGTAGAGGGAACCGGGTATCTATGATGGGACGACATCAGCAGGAAGACAACCTTCCAAATCAGTATCATGAGATTGTCATAATCAGAACTGAACTATTTGTTGCTGTGATAGAAAAATTGAATCGAGCTATAAATGGTGGTGGTATCCATGCATGAGATTATCCAGATCAATTGCAGAGGAACATGCCAGCAGTGGACCATTTCATGAAGAAAAATCCCCCATAATTCATAGGATCACCTAACCCTGTGCTAGCTGAATGGTGGATTAAATAACTGGAGAATATTATTTATGTCATGGGGTTTTCAGAACATCAATAGGTTAGTTTCACTGTTTACCATTTTTATGGTGAAGATAATCAGTGGTGTTCGATGGTGAAAAATATAAGGGATAGTGAAGAAATTGATTCTCTTGATTGCGATTAATTTAATGGAATGTTTCATGAGAAGTGTTTTGATAAGGTGGTTTTTATTTGGAAGAAAAAAAATTCCAAGAATTTTGGCAGGAGGATGACTTAGGGGCAGATTATGAATCAAAATTCACTTGGCTGGCAAGGTATGCTCCAAATTTGCTTCATGATTTTGATTGTAAAATCCTTTGTTTTTACTCAGGATTAAAGCCAAATTATCAAATGTATTTATCTTCTTGTGAGTTAAAATTTAATTAAAAACTTGATCAATGTATGGAAAATGTGGAAATAGAGTATTTCGATGATTAGGTATTCATTGAAAAACAACAGAATAAGAGGTCGAGGTGGCAGGTGAAAGGGAATAAATCATCAATAAAATTTTACGGTTTGAAACTTACGTTTACAGTTTTTGAAAATTGGGTTAAAAAGCATGCGAGGGAATGAATTTTGAATTCTGGTAAGTCCTACTGATGTGTTAAAATCGGACATAAAGCTCGTAATTTCACTGAAAATGGGCAAGTTAATGGTAAGAAAAAATCTGATTTACAATCAGTAAAATCTTTTAAGTGCCAAGAAATGGGTCATTATGAAATTGAGTATCCAATTAAGAACACAACTAAGGGGATGAAACTATATTACAAGCAGAAAGGGGTGGTGAAGTCCTTTGCAACTACTTTCATAGATGTTGGGCCATCAAATTATGTAGTACCATGTACACTATTTGTTTGTTTGGAATATGTTAATGTTTTTTTTATGTCGAGGTCTAAATATTTGTTAAAATCTGTGAAGGATTCTAGAAAATAGGTAATTCCATATCATGATATGAATCCTGAACATATGGTAGAAACACTCAAGGGAAATGTTGAGAAAAAAATGAATTATAAGAACCTTCTTATCCTTGTGTGTGGAAGGAATCTACCTAAAAACCTTATTGTTTTTCCTCTAAAAGAGTTTGATTTATTTTGGGTATAAATTGGATTTATATTTATTTTTCTATGATTGACTCTAATGCTAAAAAGGTTTATTTTCAAAAATATTTTCAGTTCCTGCACATGAATGAACCATTACTTTTGATAACCTATCAGGAAGATGAGAAGCTAGAAAAATATGGAAATGAATGTTACCTTACCCATATTGTTGAAAAGAATGTAACTGCATAGATTAATGATGTTATAGTGGTTAATGAGTATAATGATGTTTTTTCTATTGATTTTTCTTGTATAATACCTGATCAGGAAGTTAAATTTATTGTTGACTTATTTTTGATGTTAAGCTAATTTCAAAAACCCCCATATCGAATGGCTCAAATTAAACGTTTAGAGTTAAATAAGAAATTGTAGGATTTTTCAAATAAAGTTTTCATTCGACATAACACATCACCATGGGGTGATTCTGTCTTATTTGTTAAAAAGAAATATGATTCAATGAAACTTTTCAATGATTATTGAGCATTGATTAATATTACTGTTAAGAACAAGTATGTTTTGCCTCATATTTATGATTTATTTGATCAGATCTCAGGGGATAAGTTGTTTTAGAATATTGATTTGATGTTGGGGTACAATTATTTGAAAGTAAAGAATGAAGAAATTCTGAAGACTATGTTTCTTACTAGATATGCCCATTATGAATTTGTAGTTATTCATTTTGAGTTAACCAATGCACCTGCTATATTCATGGATCTTATGAATAGGGTTTTCCATGAGTTCTTCGATATGATTGTGGTTGGGGTCATTGATGATATTTTGGTTTATTCTAAAATGTAAAGCGGAGCATGAATGTCATTTAAGGGTTGTATTGAAAAATGTAAAAGAAAAGAAACAGTATGGGAAATTCTGCATGTGTGATTTTTGGTTACAACACATTTCTTTTCTTGGTCAGATTGTTCAAAAAATGGAATAACTATTGATCCTGTTAAAATAAATGTTGTTGGGGAATGGCCAAGACCCAAAAATATTACATGATTCTATTGTTTTCATGGATAGGAAAATTATTATCAAAGGTTTGATGAAAATATTTCAATGTTATCTAGTACAATGAATAAGATATCTTTAAATGGCGTTATGTTCATCTCGACAACAGAATGTGATGATTGTTTTTAGGGGCTGAAATGAATATTGGTGAATGCTCCAATTTTGGAACTACTTTATAAAAATGGTAAGTATGTTATCTATAATTATTCTTCATTGAAAGACATGGTTGTGTCCTGATATAGAATGATCAATAGTTACTTATAATTCATGTCAGTTGAAACCTGAGTAGTTAAATTACCTACACGTTATTTGGAATTAACTATTGATTTTTTTATTTAAAAATTTGAAGGCATCGTTTGTATAGAGTAAAATGGAAAATATATACTTACTAAAAATATTTATTATATAATCACTATGAAAAATTGAACATGAGTCAGAGGAGATGGTTGGGATTAATCAAGTATTGTGATTTCACAATCCATTACAATCTGAAAAAATAATATAAAGTGAATGATGCTTTGAGTCGAAAAAGTAATGATTTATTAACCTTGCTATGTTTGGAATAAGATCCTTTGGTTTTGGATTTGATTAAAATTGGCATAAAATCTATTGGTGCAGGAAATTCCATTGCTTTGTTTCATGTGTCATTGAGAACATCTCTATCTGACAGAATTATGCAAATGAATAAGGAAGAGAGTGAGTTACATAAAAAGGTAGAGTTGGATTAGAAGGTAATGATGCAGGATTTTAACACTGATAATGATTTTATTTTGAGATTTGGGAAGGGAATATGCATGCCTTGTGATTCAAAGTTGACGAAGGAGTTGTAATGTGAAGCTCATTGTTCTCTGTTTGCAGTTCATCCTGGCAGTAAAAGGATGTACAAAGATCTTCGAGAGTATTACTGGTGGGATGGAATGAAAAGATATAATGATGACTTTTCTGTGAGGTGTTTGATTTGTTAGCAGGTTAATACAGAGTGGTAGTTACTAAAAGGGATGCTTCTATCATTACTGGTGCCAGAGTGGAAATGGGAAAATATATCCATGAACATTATAGTGGGATTAACGAAGACATCTTGAGGTAATAATTCAATCTGTGTTATTTTTGATCAGATGGCTAAATCTTCTCATTTCCCTCCAATTCGAGATACTTTTTCTCTAAATCAATGTTTTCTCTTATATGTTAAAGAGATAGTCAGGTTGAATGGATTTCCCCTATCCATTGTATCTGATCATGATCCCAAGTTTACATCTATATTTTGGATTGGACTTCAAAATTTTTTGGGTAATGAATTAAATATTAGCATAGATTTTCAGCCTCAATCAGATGGGCAGTCAGAATGAACAATTCAGACCTTAGAGGATGTGTTATGTGCTTGTTGACTAGATTACCCGGGAAGTTCAGACCAATATATTTCTTTGGTTGAAATTTCTTATAATTTTTTTCATTCTAGTATAATGATAGCTCCATTTGAGGCATTTTTTGGGAAGTTATGTAAAAGTCAATATTTTTGGGATGAAGTATGTTAAAAGAAGTTTAAAGGACTAGAATTGGTAGAAGATATAGCAGAAAAAGTTTAGTTGAATCAGAAGCAATGGGAACAGCTCAGACTAGGCAGGAATGTTATGCGGATAATCGAAGGAATGATCGTTCTTTTGTGGTAGTTGATTATTTCTTTCTCAATGTTTCCACATGGAAGACAGTGATTCATTTTGGAATGAAGGGAATATGGAGTCAATGGTTCATTTGACCTTACGAAATCCTTGATAAAGTTGAGTTATTTTCTATAAGATTGGCTCTACCTCCATGTTTATCCCAGGTACAAGATTTTTTTCATGTATTAATGTCAAGAATGTATATGCCAGATCCATGTCATGTTTTGAGCCCATAGATAGTTCTGTTGGATGATAATATATCTTATGAGGGACAACATATATAGACTCTAAAATGAAGAGAGAATGTGTTGCGGAATAAATAAATCACGATGTAATGGTTTTCTGGAAAAAAACCATATGGTTGAAGAAGAAACATTGGAATCTGAAAATGCTATGAGGGATAAATACCCCCACTTAATTGATAAGTGAATAAAAATTGTTCAGATGAAATTTCCAATAGGGGGAAGGATGTAACATCCCAAGTAAATAATGAATAATACATTTTCATAATTATTAATATTTGTGAATTAAATATTAATTTTACTTTACAGGGGTTTCTATGTTCGATGGAATACCCAATATGCAACAACGAGTTTCTTTGAAATCTTATGTTCCACACAAGGCTGAGTCATACATAAAAAATAATAATAGAATATTATTATATTAAATTATAGTTAATGCCTAGCCATTGTAATGGCAAGAATGAACAAAAATAACTATAATATGATTATACATGTTTGTTAAATGTTTTTATATGTATCTAATAAAAGTTAGAGGCATAGAATGTAAATTTATCTAATTCTAAGAAAAAATACTCTAATATTATATAAAATGTCAATTTTTCTCTTTTTAATGGAAAAATCTCATTAAATCTAGTTCTAGTCACTTTTATATATTTTTTTTACAAAATAAAATTATTATTTAGAATTGGCACATGAAATATTACATTGGGTAAATATTTTGTATTTTTCGGATTAAATTCATTTTTAATAAATAGTGAAAAATACTGTATTTTAATTCAAAACTACCTTTTAATATAATTTATTTATATGGTTAGACTACCTTTTTAGTTGTTTTTAATGAGTAATTAGATTATAGTTTTACCATTTAATCCAATTTTTTTCATTGGTTGTAATTTCACTTTCAAATAGCACATAAATAAATGTCAATAATTTGATAGTTATTATTTCATAAAGACACAGTTTTTGTTTTGAGATGGAGAATATATTTTAAATTAATTAATGAAAATATTATGTAATTATTTTTGGTAAAATAGAAATCATTTTTTAATTTGTAATATCAAATACCGCTTCGGATGAATTTTTAGAATTTTACTGAAAACATCAATTTTTGATGAATAGTGAAAACACTAAGTAGTAGTTAAAAAGATGAATATTTCATTTAAATGAAATTTTACAACATATGTTAATTGACTTCATAAAATACGGAATACGCTGTTATTATTAATAAGTAAAATGTGGTTTGATATGATAAAAATATTTTTTGTGAATTGTATCTTTTGACTTTTATTTACCACGGTTAAAGTTAAATAGGGAAATTCAGGGTAAAAAAATATTATAACAACTTGAAATCCCCATAACACTTGTCCTAAAATTATTGGATGAGTAATGGACAACCATAAAAATCATTGGGTATGGCGTTTGGCCTCTGAAAGCCACTTCGGTACGATAATGATATTAATAATTTTTATTTAATGTAAAAAATGAAAATATCATAAACATGTATTGTATTGTGATAAAAAATTAATGTGGGATTATATAAAATATATATTTTACTATAAATATTCATTAAAAAGATATATATATTTCATACATTGTGGTATTCTTTTATAATTTTTATACATTAAATAAATTAAATTATTTATGAAACAATAATGATGTAGTGTTTACCTCATTTGTAAATGATTTAAATAATTATGATTATATGGATTAACATAATATCCCAAACATGTCCAATTATTATTTGATAATTTTATTTTGATCATGAGTCCTCTTATATTTAACATTAATATGTTTTGAACATTTTTAAATAGAAAATCATTATATAATAATATAATTTTTTCACACTTTCCAAAAGAGCCCCTCCTCCACCTTATAAAAATATCTCAACTATTACCCATTACTCACAACCATCAAGCCCAATGTTAATCCAACCTCTACCCAAAAAACCTCTCAATATCCCTCTCTTCCACCTAGAATCCTTATCATTGAAATAAGGGACATCAACAATCCTTTTTGGTTCAATCCAAAGGGACTTAACTGATTTAATGGTAACATCTTCTCTTATGTTATTTTGTTTTATTCTACTTCTCCAACCCCCTAAAATATTTTTATTCATATATATTATTACATCACCATTATCCTCAATATAATATTTTTTTGTTATGATAATGATTATAACTACACTTATACACACCTTTATCAAATGGATAAAGAACTTATTATTTCTATGGACGGAAAACAAACGCTTCAAGAAACATTGATTGTTCAATCCTCTCCGACCACCTCTTATGTTGTCTATTATGATGGAAATATATTTATATATGATATATATTATATTTATATTGTTTCTATTCTTATGTATTCTTTATTTATAGAATACCTCTTTGGTTTCCGTAGTGGGTAAATAAGATATTCTCATTTGAGGAAGTGCGGACTACCGCCCCCTCAAATTGATATGACTCATTCTTTCCATATGTGGAAAGTATAAAGGATGGAGTTACTGAGATTATATATATTATATTATACTAAAATTATAATATACATATGTAACATTATTTTTTCATTCAATTAAAAATTAAATAGAAATGAAAGTAGTTCTCGTGTGTATCTACAGCTTACCGTCTCCATGTATGGTGCATTTCTTTTCTTACCTCAAAATGTTATGTAATATTTTAAATACATGTATATACTGGATATATATGATATATATGATTTCTAAATAATGAATATAATTCTTGATGTACTATGTCTTTGACCATGTGAACAACTTGTAATTATAAGAAGTCTATTTATGTCTAAAGTACCAAATATCTACAAAAATACCATTACCGACATAAATGATTACATATTTTTATAACATGGTAATAAGTGATTTAAAAGGAATGATAAACATGAAAAAGGTTCTTAATAAATTAGAAATTATCTTTAGTTTATTATTGAAGAGATTAAATAATGAACGGGTCTAGTCAGAACGAAGGTAAGGGAATTCATCTCAATCTCCTTTCATTGAGACATATTTTTTTTTATATAAAAAATTCTATTACACGCTATATAAACACCATTCACTATTCATTTCATTCAAAGAGAATTTTTTCTACGTGACATTTTACTGAATGACAAAAAAAAAGAATTTTACTTTTAACGTAAGTGGTGATAATGGACTTTTCCACCGCCTCATGTATTCTTTGATATTTGGGAATCCTTAAAAATATGTAATGTTTTTAAAAAAAATTATTACCATATACTCTATTACGTATTTTGGTATTTAAAATGATTTTGATAATGTATTTGTTATGTCAATATACTTAAATGTTATATTGCGATAGAAATGTGGAAATTTTATCTTCCCTTTATATTTGTTTTATGTGTTACGAATATGTTATGGTTCTGGAGAATTGTTACATATACATATGGTCCATGATAAACCTTGGGTCGGTGAGCCCGAGATAGCTCTCCAATGCATTGGGTAACATGACGGAGGTAAATGTGAATATATCTCCTAAGATATTTATGGAATATATTGTGATGTTTATTCCACATGTAACTCCCTAAGTAGCTATGAAGGGTACAATGTATGTAAATTATGGATGCCACAAGTTAACATTATGATTTGTGTTTACTATTTAAATCTTATGATTTCATGAGGTATGATAAATAGATTATGTTATGTATGTATTGATGAACTAATGATTTATTTCTTTTGTTATAAACCTTACTGATGTTTTTATGCTAATCCCATGTTTTGAAATGTTTTTCATAGGACATTAAGATGAATAGGGTCAAGGATGGAATCAAAGAAAAGTCATGCTGGTAAAAACATGGGAATAAAAAAGACTCTTTTTTTATTTTTTATTTTATGAAAAAAATGAAACTTAGTAGAAGTGTCTATCTTGTAGTTTTTGAGATTTAATGTAATAGTTATGGCCTAATTCTCTAAATCTCTAAACCTGAAAAGATCCTCAATGTAAATTATTCATTTAATTCAAAATTATGTTATGTTTAATGCTGGGTCCTTATAACATTCATTATTCCTTTATAGATTTATAAAAAAATAAAATTTGTTATACAATTTTTTATAGTTATTTTTAAGTAAATTTAACTTGAGCAATGTGTTTTGTGTTACAAAATCATTGTTTATCGAGAGTATTTATAATTATGATTTATATGATGAAATTTCATGGCATACCTGTCAATAACATCATCAATTTTCTTATACACTTGAAATACATATAATTTTCATGTAATGTTATCATTTTCACTCTTTTGTACATAAAATGATGGAGAAATGTTTTGAATAAAACATACTTTATTTCCAATTTGGTTGGGAATAATTTTATTCAATGACCCTGTTTTAATTAAAACGTTTTCAATAATGTTTACTATTATTATTATATTATTTTCTTAAAATTCATTTTTCCCATGTATAATGTAATGAACTAACCCAGGTTCCACAAAATGGTGCCTCAATATAGTGGGTCACATGGCCTTAAGAATGCCTCATCATATGCTTGAGGATACTAGCGACCAACGAGGGCCTATAGTGTGTCTGTAGGGTGAATATTACCTCATGTAAGAGTGAAATTCAGTAGCGTAATCATATTATTAAATAGTGGAAGCATAATATAAATCACTGAGCATAAGATATAATATTAATATCTAGAATTCTATAATAATAAAAATTCAACAACAGTCATATACAATATTATTATAATATCATGTATCTATAAAAATAGCTAGTAAATACCATGGAACGAGAAACCAATACAAAAATTGTATTAAAATAAAAAAATCAATTAAATATTATATCTAGCTTTCTTCATCGGAATTTTTCTATCATAAGCCCCATTCTCTTATGAAATAAACTTTTCAAGTATCATATAGTGGGTTCTTGCATGAGTCTCTTCCAGCATCCATGATTTTTGTTCGGGTACCCAATGACTACCCTAATAGTTTGTGAGATAACACTCAGTAGGACACAACAAAAGCTATCTATAACATGTCTAGTTTGTGTAAGATAAATAGAGGCAGTTTTGACTATATATTTCAATGCTATAATATTATTTAAACAATAGTGTGATCATGTCCATCCAAACACATCTCAATATAAAAAATATTCATGATCATATAAACAAGGGTAGTGGAAAATCATAAATAAAATAGTGAAATATATTTCCAATATAACAACTATAATATAATACTCATACATGGGTTATATTTAAATCATAGAATAAATATACACAGTGCCCATGTCATGCAATTATGTTTATAACATCCACAAGAGTTGTGCCATGTAATCCAATGTCAGACCATGAAGGGTCAGATCCAAGGTATAGAAGACTAAGGTATCCTCATCAAGTCACTTGTGTATCTCAATGTAAATTCATCAAAGTCCTAGGTGTAGTCTGAGGATAATGTCAACAAATTGTGTCTAATGTGAGTCCATGAAATATGGATCCAACTGGTAGAAAATCCTTTAACATTTTATGGAACCAAGAACCAATAAGTAAACATGTCCAAGGAATCCAATACCATAATCAATATCCCAGGAGGGGAATCTTCCATAGAAATTAATGGAATTAAGACCCCAAGATCCCATTCGAGTCATCCACAATGATTATTAATTCATCAATTAGTATCAATGACAACCAAGGAGTTCTTCCAACTGATTAAATGTTTCCATACAAATCATTTATCCATTTTAGTAATATAAAATCACATAAAATCAGGAAAAACTATCTTCTATAAATCAAATTAAATTAAATCCTTTAAATTTAAAAATTATAGGTAAAACATGGTTTTAAAAACCTTAAACAATTCAATAAATTCCCATTTAGGCTCCCACTGAAATTGGAAAGTTCACATGCACCAAATGGGGTGTTATAACATCGAAAAAATAAATGGTCACACCACAAGGGTTTCCTAGGTAAGAGATAAAATCATCAAATAATATCAGAGGTACTAATGGGAACCTGAACAGGTTCCTAACAACATATCAAGGTATTTAATTAATTTTAGAGGCAACGACATATGGTTTTCATGTAGCACAATATGAATACAAATTATAAACATCAAAATGTATGGGGAATTTGTATTCCACCTAAGAAATATATGTGGTTGAACACTTTTCCAATGTTCATCTATGATTTGTTACAGATCAATAGAGACAATATGAAAGGATAAAAATATTGGTAATAGAGAATATTATTTTCCACATCAATAAATGTGTTTATTTGAAGAAAAAGGATGAAAATCATAAGATAGATAAATAACATACTAGTGAGGATCCAATGAGATCAATGGTGTTCGAATCCAAGTCTGAACTGTGAATTTAGAGTTATTATTTGTAATTGAGTATTAATGAAGACACCAATATTAAAGGTACTATCTGGTGGAATCAGGAGAAAAAATAAATTTATTTTTATGATATTTTAATGAAAATTAATCATTTCTGACATTTTAATTAGGTCACATGGTTAGGATGAATAGTTTGAAAAAACATTCACCAACAAAACATCTATCTAATACTTAATAAGGAAAACACAAAGTTTGGGTGAATGATTTGAAAAACCATTCAAAAACCATGTAATATGGTTCTATCCTCTATCACCCCTCACATGGTCACAATGTCTGTTAAGAAAACTATTTACCGACCATGTGTTATGCCTTCGATAAAACTGTTAATCAGTCGTATATATTTGATCAACATGTTGCATGTATTCATCAAACCATGAAATCTCATACAACTCTCTATATTTCCTCACAAAATTTATTTAAACTATAGGGACTATATCACACGGTTAATTATAATAGGGTGGCCTAGTTTACCTTTTGAAAAACTATTCCTCTAGGCTCTGAACAAGATATATAACCCCCAACCCCACAAACATCTATGGTATCATTACACACTCAAATTATATAAAAAAATGAGTAAAAGATAATTTAAAAATTTACATACCTAATAGGAAAACTCATGATCTTATAATCTACACCATTAAACTAATTCATCCTTCAATTTTACACACAAGGGTGGTTAAGATTCACTTTAGAATAAATTTGGCCACTGACCATGTACGTCGACCATGCTCCCCCAAGTCTCAACCTATAATCAGTCATACTTCCATAGAAACTGTACTATATGAATGGATTGCCCTCGATGAAAAATAATTATTATATACCTGATATGATTACAATTATCCTCTAAGGATACATATTCCAATAAATCAACCTCATATGACTATAGAGTGTGAGATGGGTCTAAGTGATAATGAAAAAAATGAGACACCTGGATGATATAGTGCATGGCTCTGTATCTCTAAGGTAATTGTAATCGATAAGCTACTGGTATGAGTCTCCCCAGAATCACTAATAGCCTAAAATATCATGGTAAACTATTACCATGTCTTCTAATACAAATGTGTTCTTGCCTCAGTGGGATATGGGAAAAGACCCAATATCTGAACTCAAACTCTAGAGGAAAATGAGGGTGATCAAAAGAAAATTATAACAACACTATGATGTTTCTATCCAATTCCTAATCAGCTGGACCTTCTCTAATGTCTCTTGTATGAGATGTGGATTGATTAAATATCCCCTTTGACACTAACCAACCAATAGGTGATCAACATGGAAAATAATAAAAATACTCATATGGTTCCATGTGTATAGTCTCGAGATAGATATTGTTGCTGGTGATCTTAACTGGGGGTATAGGCCACTCCTAAGAGCCCCCAAAATCAAGGATGCAATCTTTAATCATTCCCTCCAGAACATGTATATTGATATATTATTGGCCTTTTATTTGAGGATGGTATGTAGTATTCAGAAGAACATATGTTCTGAATTCCATCTATAAACTCTGAAAAAAAAACGAGATGTAAACTATATATACATATCTAATACCATGGTTGATGAGCCCCATGAAGGAACAAAATATCATTGAATAAGGTCTCCGATGATCATTTACTGAGAATTTTTAACTAATCTATATGAAATGAGTGATCTAAATGTGTCAATACACCACAACCATACATTATAACTACATCTAGGTGAACCTAAAATTATAGTCCTGAAATCAATCTCAAAATCATCCCACATGACTTAAATATGGTTAACTTCTATAAAATACTAGTTGGTCACCAGTATTTTATCATTACCTACTAGCAAGTGGAAGACCTCATGAAAAAATCAATAACCTTTCATTTCATTCCTAGCCACCAGTATTAATGGAACATGTCCTTATATATCTTAGTATTCCTAGGATGTACAACCCAAAATTATGTATGAAAATCCTACTTCAGTGACTCACGTATGTCTTAAAGTACCCAAAGGAATCCATGAATATAAAGAATTTCATCCTAGCCAATGTTCTAAACATGATCTGAGTACTAAGATTACACACTATCCCATAGGTCATGGCCCTCAGCAGTAGATAACTTTGGCATAATCACTATATCTAGATGTATGTATTTTATGCCTATTGATAGAAAATATTATATCCTTGGTGATGTTGCACATCCATTGCTTCTCTGAGAAGATGTCTATAAGTTGTCACTCACTACTAGCCTCTTGAAATTCTTCTATAAGATGCATCCTTCTCATTTAATTGATAAATACATTTCACTCCATTGGAAAATAGGTAATCTCAATGTAAAATGAATCTATCTAATCCACACACATTCATTTCTGAAAATTCAAATCACAATATTTAAATATAATCATGATTATTTTCTTGTTTCTGAACACCACAATGTTCCCTCCCATTAAATAAAGCCTCCATCAATGGATGGAATGTACATAAAAAACATTCACTTGCTTGTGTTTTGGGTAGTTACTCTCACGTGGCCTTAACTAATGAGACCCACACACCACCACTCTATTATCCTACATAAAAACATCTATAATATCAGTACCTAATGCATCACAGAACACATTCCAGTGTCTTCTCAGATCTAGAAAAATCAGTATTGGGGATGAATTCAATATCCCTTTTAGATCTTGAAAGGATATCTCACATGTATATGACCAAAAAACATGAAAAACTTCTTAGTCAAGCCCAGAAAATGTACTACTAGAGATGATAAGTCCTATATGAAATGAACTTACTATCCACCTATCCCATAGAAGCTCTAAAAATCAAACACATTCATGGGATTCTACTAATAAACTAAATATCTCAAGTTCTCTGGGAAAACCGGTACTTATTTCAATGAGATAATATGACCACTAAGTGAATCTTATCTCACTATAAGAAAATTTTTTGAGTATAACATATAATTTATGATCCCTCAGTGTATCTAGAATTATATCAAATTTTTTTTGGTTATGTTGGTTGTGGGAATAGACAATGATATCGCCCACGAATAACCCCAAAAAATGAAAATACATATAGAAAACACAGTACAATAAATCCATGAAAACTACTAGAAGATTCATTATACTGAACATCATTCCTAGATAATTGTATAGAACATACCATCTACAAAGTTCTCTATGAGGTATGTATTAATGCCAAACACATACCTGGTGTAAACCAACTCTAAAAACAAATTTCTTAAACACCAAATATACTTAGATATGGTCTAATATATCATCTATCCATAGAAGAGGATATTAGTTCATTAATATTAAATGGTATAATTTTTGGTAATCCACAAAAATACTAATGGTTATAAATAATCATGTAATGTGTGATATCAGTATTTTTCAAATTAAAATTAATAAACACAATGTAGAAATAAATCAAACATATTGGTCTCTTAGAACATCATCTCATAGAACACTTACATATTTGTTTGGAAACCCTTATATAAACCTTATAATTTGAAATAACAATATTCCCAACTTCCAATAGAATTATCCAAATAACGTAATCATTAAACATTGCATTAGATCAAAATCTGGGCACACCCATTATATATGATATAATAGGTTCCCTAGAACTATCTGGACACACACATTATTTATAATGTCTATAAAACACAACATGAATAAATACACACAGAACTAATTTGATCATAACTAATTGAAGAAACCTTTATTTCTTTCAGAACATGATGAACTCATGGAAATGAAATTGGTTCCACAAAAATTTCATTGAAACCTTATTAACCAATGGAAAATAAATGGGTTACATAAAAATCTCATTGAATCTTGATTAACATGTGGAAATGTAATGGTTTGATGATAATATCTTTTAATCACGATTAATCCATGTAAAAGAAGTAGATTATATAACAATATCATTATATAATGATTAAATAATAGAAAACAAAAAGGCTCCTAATAATCTCATTGAATGAATCTTAGCCCATCCATAGAAATAATAAGGATAGTATGATTAAAAAAATCCCCATTAAATGATAATTAAAAAAGAAGTGGTTATACATTGATTAATTGAAATGCCATTAAAATATCATTATAACATTATTAAAGAAAATTTTCTTTTTCATTTTGAAAATCACTTTTTAAAACATGAGTCATTGAAAAACAAAATTTACCTGAAAAAAACCTTGGAAAAATACAAAGTATGTTATAAAAATAATAGAAATCATTTAATAAGAATAACATGGGTTTTTATTTGAAAAAAAATTAAAACACTTTTGAATTGTTTTTAAAATCCATCAGTTTGGAGGAAAAATTTATTTCGTTCAAAAAGATGATATTTCACAAAAACAATATTTTTTAAATGTTGATTATATAAAGAGAGGAAAATTAAGGTCAAAGTTTATTCTCATTGAATAAATAGGGAATAATAAGATTCATTAGTTTATTGGGTTATAGATGATAATATTTCATCATTGGAAGCATAATAAAGAACAATCAAGATAAATGATGAGATTATTACAAAAGATTCTTACCACATGTGTAACGTTGAACCATAATAACCAAGAATGAATAAAATTTAATGGAATCTATAAATTCATTAAAATAAGTATATTCATGTCATAACTTTTCATGGGACAATATATACAACTCATAAAGGAAGATAGGTGTATAAAATCCCATAGGCCCCAAAGATGGAAAATTTAGAACAAATCACTTTTTAATTTGGTAATATGGAGACCATAATCAAGTGAAAAAGGGGACATAAAATATGTAAATCCCCATAAATTTATTTATAATAATATTAAAATACATTCATATGATCTACATAAAAAACACAACAACAATAAATTTTGAATATGGGATATATCTCACATAAATACAAATGAGATGAGAGAAACCCTAACCTCATGGTTTATTTTGGTCAAATATGATTTGAAATCATGTATAGTGGTTTTATATATTTTATTCAACTATTAAATATCAAATTTAATGTTTTAAATTATATAAATTATATTATTATGTCCTTTTATTAAACCGTTATTAATAATTCCATGTTAAACTTACGTTTTGAGTAATAACCCCATTGTTATCCATTTATGTTTTCACTTTTAATTTTTTTCCTCTTACATAATAATAGTTTCATAATATAAATAATTTAAACCGTGAAATATATCTAATAATTTTTAGTATATTTTTTTACGATTATTCTAAAATATTTAGTGATATGAATTGAAATAAACAATTCATTGAGATGGTAGACTGTATGTACGCATTAATGTTACTTCCATTTTTATATACTATTGAAATAATGCAATTCAAATGAGATATATATATATATATATATATATATATATATATTATCATCCCATAAAATTTATTATGCCATATATATCATTGTTTTATCATAAACTCATCCTTAATAAATTTAGTGTAAACCATGAACAAATCACATAACATCATGTAGCGGTAGTATTTTGTACACACCAGTGATACTATCATATTACTAGATATTGGAACGCATGAAGGTATATATAACAGTAAAATTGAAAATTCATAAGAATAATATAAATAAAATTTATAATCATTATTTACATCAATATTATCAATCATGAATGGTGGTATTGGATAAACGAACGACATAGGTTGGCGAGGTGGTAGTCCACCATACATGAAAATGATGATTTACTAACCCATTTTTTGAAAATGTTAGTTTATATGGGTCATAAACATAAAATAACAACATATAATAATATTTAATATACTCATGTCATTGTATAATAATGATAGAAAAATAATTAAAGTAGGTGGAGAATGATATAATATACAAATGATTTTAGAAGAACATTACCTCTTCTTCGTGTGTCCTCTTTATAATTAGACTAAAACATTCAAAGAATAATTTATCCTCAATTTAAGGAATAAAGTATGAGGGAGTGAATTTGGGGAGTGATTTTGGAAGGTTTTGTATGATACAATTGGCTTGATAGGTGTGAATAAGTGGGGATAGTGAGTGCTTTTTGTATTTGAAAACTGGAATTCTTATAAATAGTAAAAAGTAATAACAATTGGGAGGTTAATCATACCTCAGGTGGACAAAATTGATAATTAATCGATTTTAGAGATTCTATGGTTGATCCAAACTTCCATAAAACATTATAAATATTGTTTAAAACAATTTTAACCTTATGTAATAAATTTTCAAAACTGTTACCACTTCATGTTTTCATTTTAAAACTATTTTTCTAACCTAAATAATTTATCCATTATGGATAAATTTGATTGAGAATTATAATTTAATTTATACCAAAATATTATAAATTTAAATCCAAATTTATCTAATTATACAATTTTTTTAATGTTTTTTAAATTTAAACAGAGGTTCATGTAACATGTGAAAACACTGCTTTAACATTAACCACACCAAATATATTTTTAACTAATTTGTGGTCAATATATTGAATATTAATGAAAAATTGTTCTATTAATGGAAAATATTTTATATTTCGTAATATTTAAAAATAAATTGATTGAAAACAGGGTTTTTCATAATTTAAAATTAATTAATAAAATATCATTTATTATAAAATATCATTAATGTAAATTTTATCATTATAAATTTATTTCTATTTAAAAAATATCAAGAAAATAATGAAATTAAAATATAATAATTTTCAATCTATGAATAATGATATATTAGTTTAAAAAATCTAACTCAATAATTATTTCAATTTACATCACTTCTAATATTATTATTAAAATTTATTTAATTTTATTATAAAATAAATAACCCATGACTCCTCATTAATTATGAACTTAATGTAATTATATCATCTCAAAAAATTATTTAAATTATTTTTAATACCAATAAATCATTAATCTATGAAAAAATAATATTTTTAAATGAACCTATATTGTTTTTCCCAATCTCTAAAATATTATAGATATTAAAATTAGAGGAAGATATTTTTTTATTTTCTTTATTTGACTCAATATTTGTGTCTATTTCTGGGAAAAGTGGCCCAAAAACATATATTTCCAGAATGTTTTCATAAGGGTCTATATTTTAAATAAAATTGATATTTGGAATGTTTTGGGTCATTTTTACACCTTATATTCTATGTTTACCATCATCGGAAACTAGTTTTTAACAGAGTCGATGCAATTAAAAATAATTATATTCACTAATCACTTTGGTCTAAAATTATGTTGGACATAGCAGATAAAATAAATTATGATGATTCCAATTATGGAATCCATTTTTCTAAATTAAACTCACATAATTTGCAGAATATATTTTAAAATTAATATTTCAGATGTGAAGAGAGATTTTGTTTTTTAAAGGAAAATGTTTTAATGTTTTCTATGTTTTATATATAAATTTAATATGAAGAACATTACAATGACCTAAATTAGATTAATTTATAAAAATTAATCAAATTTTAATTTATTAACAGTTATATATATAATTTAAATTTGTCAATAATTTTAATGAAAGGGAAATTTTAAATTAAAATTCATGTTTTTTCACTATTCATCAAAAAATGAAACTTTTTGGAAATATTTCAAAAACTCTCCCAAATATAATTTTGATATAGTTATTTCAAATAATAATTTTATTTTTTAAATAATAATTATATGATTTTAAATAATTAGTTTAAAAATAAGTGAAAAATAAAATGGTGAAAACCCGTTTTTTGAAACATTATGGGGTTTGAGGTATAAAATTGGATTGACTTTAATCTATTCTCTAAAAAATAAATTGGTTGAATGTTAAATAGTATATTGAATATATTAATTATAAATTTAATTAATATAATCTTACAAGAGTTATTTTTCTATTTTGTTAGTATAAAACAAAATTGGGTTCATTTAAATAATTTTTCTGAAAATGATATCATTTTATTTTCAAAAGTGTTTTAAATTCATTTCTGAATTAATTGGTCACACAATGCATCATTTTATATACATGTGCAAATAATATCTTTATAATTCTAATAATAATTTCCATAACCTCTATTCTATTATCTTGGTGATAACATCATGTTATATAATATTAATAATATAATATATTTATTTAGTAAAACTAGGTCCTGTGTGAAATTCAAGCTATTTAAAAAACTTTTTTCATTGTATCATAAGATAAATTTATTATTTGCAGTAACCCAATATAAAATTCCTTTTTCATTATATTTTGGTAATTATATATAATTATAATCTTTTAAAATATCATTGTGATTCATCCCTCCAACCATTACAACATTGGGTCCTCCAAAATTGAACATTATCCTTGTAATATAAGGTTGAAAATTTTAAAATAATTTTCTATAATCCCACAATTAAATTGGCTAACTAAAAATATTCCTGCTAAAATTGAATATTTGGTAGGAGGTTCTTCTGTAATAACACATAACTAATTTTCCATATAGGAGATAATAGGTGGAAACTGATGATATGGGCATGTAAGACAACTGTAAATCATATATAAGGATATTGAGTGGATGATATCATTGGATACTATGAATTGAATGATCAAGAGAAATCTAACAATCAGAAAACTATAAAATATGGAGCTTTGAAAAAGTTCATTGATATCATCAGATAAGATGGTAATAAGATGACATTTTTTTCATGTCTTTATTCCTTGAGTCGATGATTTCTCTTAGCATATTTATAAAGAGAATATGTAAATATACTTACATGAATATTATATTTAACTATATAATATATTTCCACACATTCTCATCATTTTCTCCATAAGATGTGTATTCTTGATGATTTTTTCATGACCAAATCACTGAAAAAAATTAAAGACCACTTAACCATAAAGTGATAAAAATCTATTCATCGAATCCTTAATCATTAACCAAACCCAAAATGGTTTTAAAATTGTATGGTAATTAAAAATAATAATAAACCTTCATATGATAAAATATTATTCAAATTTATTAGTAATACCCAAGTGTAATACTAAATAATTCCATAAATAACAATCCTGAAAATTTTTCAAACTTTTCCTGAATAATCATGAAACTTAAAGTTTAAAACTTAGTTATCACATATTCCACCAACATAATACAAAAATTATTTATTAAATAAAATCACATATGTTTATTAAATAAAAATTATATTTGTATAAAGTAATTTCATGCTATATAGTACATTGGGTATGCGAGTTGTAGGCATGAACCCCTAATCATACTTCGGTCATGCGATTTAGCCCCACTGCATTTCTATATGAGATTTCGTGCAACCTAGTATGTTTTTTTTATTTTTAAACATTAAAAATAATTCCTCCCTAAATATTACATCATCTTGTTCCCTGGGGTTAAAATTTCCCCAACCTAATAAAAATATCTACCAACTTATAATTAATAACCTCTAAAGGATTTTTACATAAAATCCCCAAATGGAGTTTATATGAATTTTAAAATTCGATCAACCTAATCTTATAGACCTATGATGGTATCCATAACACTCAATATAACTTCACAAGAAATCAATTAAATCTATAATGATCTCTATACTGATCTTTGATACTAATTATAATATTACAATACCCACAATCCTAGATCATGTGCTATAATAATAAAATATAAATTTCTGGATTTTATGATTATGTTGGTGAGCCAATTATTTTAATTGAATCCTTAAAACAAAAAAATAAAAAATGCATCACTTACATACCAGATGACCTTTTAGGTTTATAGTTTATAGAATTAGGAATTACTCATAGATAAAAAATTCACATGACTTTAAATGATCATTTCTATGACAAAACCCATCATTCCTTTTTAACATTAATACATCATAATCTTCCATGAAAGTAACAAATAAACATAGTTCATTAAAAATATTTCTTTAAATAATTGGGAATAGAAAACATAATAGTTGTGTGATCAAATGCTCAAAAAGTGAAAAGTGTGATTTAAGAAATGGATTTCATCAATATGCATAAGAGAATAATGGTATAATATCATAACCCTAGTTTATGAGTATGACATATTAATATTCATAACCATTACCATCTCAATCATAAAATATGATAATATGGAATAAGGAATTTTTAGTTGATTAGTTATAAGAATAAATAACCATGGACCATGTGATATCAATATTGATCAAATAAATCATCAAAATCCCATATCAAGCATAGATAAAACATATTGATATATTTTAACATCATCTCATATAGTCCATATATATCTATTATTAAACCCTTAAAAATTTTATTAACCATACAATTGACATCTAATATAAATATATGGAGAACATAATCAATAGATAATGAATTGGAGTGCTATCTGGGAACACCCAATTTAGAAGTTATACCTGCATCACCCTACAGTATTTGGGCACAACCATTATTTTTAATTTCAAAAATAAAATAAATGAATAATGGAATTAGGGAATTAATTTGATCCTGACTCATTGAAACAAACATTATTCCTTTCGAAACATGATTAATCGATGAAAAAGAAATGGGTTCTATAATAATAAATTTGAAACACGATTATCCTCTATAAATAAAATATTTTCTATAGAAATATCATTGAAACATGAATAACACATGCATAAAAATTGGTTCCATAAAAATATCATTGAAACATGATTAACACATGTAAAATAAATTAATCCCAAAATAATATCATTGAAACCAGATTTAACAATAGAAAAGAAACAGGTTCTATAACAATCTTACTAAAGAAATCATATTCCATCCAGTTAAAGAATATAGATGTCACCATTAAAAAACTACCCCATTTTAGTATAAGTAACAATATGGGTTTTTTAATTTTATGAATGTAATTACCATTAAAATATTAACGAAATATTCATTGTGTAAATATCATTTTCATTTAACACATAAAACATTTTGAAAATCCTATTTTTTGAAAAAAAACTAATCAAAATAATTAATGTATGATTTGAATATAATTTAAAATATTTTAAAAGAAAAATACCCTTTTTAATTTGAAAAAACAATTTAATTTTTTTTTTAATTTTTTTAAATGAAATTGTTTGGAATGAAAATGTGTTCTCGACTAGAAAATTATTTTTCCTAAAAATTATATTTTAAAATATTGTACGCATAAAAATAATAACATGAAGGGGACTGGTGAAATAAAAATATAGTAATAAGATTCATAAGTTTCATTAGTGAAATAAAATAATATTTTATCTTTGGAATCATGATCATGAACAATCTCGATAAATGATCCGATTGTAACAAATGAATCTTACCACTTTTTTTACTTTAATCTATAATTCATATATAAAATAAATCTAAAAATACTTTTTTATTATCATTTAAATAATTAAATTAATGAAATAATGATTCTAGGGTAATTATATATACCTCATAAATGATGATAGGTGTATGACATAACATACATCTCAAATAATTTAAATTGAGACTAAAATCACATACCACATTGGTTAATTTGAAACCGTAAATCCCATGAAATTTAGATCATAAAATAGATATGTAAATCAAAATAAATACATGTAAAATAATCATACAAAACATTAATGGGATTTATATACACCAAACAAAAGAAATAAGTTTTGAATATGGAATATATCTCATATAAATAAATGCGAGACAACAAAAAACCATACCTTACACTTCTTTTTTGTTGAACATTTTTAAACTACAATATAGTGGTTTTGAAAAATTAATTGAATTACTATAAAATAATATTAATATTTTTAAAATCTAATATTTTTCCTTTTTATATTTTATTTATATTTTTTTTTACAATTTAATATTGATGTTACATTTCAAGTAATATCAATTTTTTTTTCATATCTATTTTGACATTCAATTTTTTGGCCTCATTACCTAAAATATAGTTTCTAGATATGAATAATTTATCCCATGATATAAATATAAAATATATTCAATATATTTTTATTTTTTTATTCATTATATTTGGTGGTGTGAAATGAAATACAACATTCCCAGAGAAAGTAGGTAGTAGGTACACATGAACATTATTTCCATTTTCATGTCATATTAAAAAAATGATATATAAATGATATTAATATATATATATATATTCATTATATGATAATTTTTATATCATATATATCACTTATTTTATTAAAACCTATCTCTTATACATTATGTGTAACATGTGAATGAATTACAACACTTCCCTAGGAGTTTGTCCACCGTACACACAAACGATGATATCAAATTCCTAAAAAATGTAAAGCATGAATTTTTTGTGTTATAAAATAATTAAATAATAATAATAATATCATAAATATCAAAAATATATTATATAAATTTTATGTAAACTATTATTCCCAATATTAAAATTTGGTAATGGATAAATGAACGTCATCAGTTCGTGTGTTAGTAGTCAGCTGCACACATGAATGATAATTTTATAAACCATTTGATGGAAGAGTGTGTTTTTGAAGTTAGTAACCATTATCTAAAAACATATCAGTATATAGAAGATATTGAGTTCATTATGTAAGATATTTTATTGACTCAAATTTCCCCCGACCATTCCATTGTGAAAATCCAGTGCTTGTGGAGTTATTAGAGGATATGGTGGCTTCTTTTGAGTGTTTTCCAAAAATCCAACTACACCAAATGGTTTCACCAAAATGGTGGCACTGTGAAGGCGACATCGTAATTGTGGAAACCAAATAGTGTCACACCAAAATAGTGGATCAAGAATGGTGTCACTGTAATTGTGGCACCATGATGGTGTAACACATGAACAGTTTCTCGCCCTTTTCCAAATTTAATGTTTTCTAGTGTTTTCTAGTTTCACCCCGATTAAATTTTATTTTATGTAAAACCAGTTTAATGATTTTATTGGGAATTTTTAAGGGATTTTCAAAGGTTATAATTTATATCCTTTATATATTAATGCTCCCTGGAATTTGAGATATTGAAATCGCGTGATCATGGCCATGAGCGCATGTTAATGGTTTTTGAAATCATCTACATATTTTTTAGGATCTCACCATTTCCTAAAATAATATATCTTAATATATTATTAATTTTTGTTCCCCATGGTTCAAATAAATATTCCCACTCTAGATGAGTCATGCGCCAATGCTAGAGCCCTTTTATGTCTAGTTTTCTTTATGTTTCCTTCTGCTCGTAGGACACTTATTTTGATGGAAAGAGGATTTTTGGTCACCTGTTGTTTCATGTTGGGATTCTTCAACATCTCATTAATTGTGCATCGTGAGGGATGGGTATAATAACACCCTTTTATGAGAATGGATGAGTAAAACTTTAAATACGATGATAATAAGTTATTAATGGGAGACATGGGAGGTGTTATTGTTGTGTTGTTTGTTTTGATTGATATCTTTAACGATGTCACATCTCGTAGTTGTATGGAACATAAAAATAGTTGTCATATTTGGTCCTGGATTCATCACTGGTGATGTTTAGTTTTTTGTTCTGATGCATTGATAAATTGATATAACATAAAATCAACTTAATAACATATATTTGGTTAAATAGAAAGATTTTTAAAGATCAAACCTGCTGTGTGATCATCCCCCTTTATCAAAGTGTAATTAAATAATAATGGATGGCTAAATCTAAATATTCTTAGATTGAGGGTGTGTTTGTGTACTATTTTCTATTGGGTTCGAACCTTGTGTGGGTTGTGTGGTGCTATTGTGAGAGGCACGATTATGGGTACCATGGGTGGACAGATTGGTTTGTCTTAAGAATGGGGAAGGGTATGTCTATGAATCAGGGCTGTTGTTTAGTTGTGTTTTGATGTGGTGTTATTTTATTGGGTGTTATTGGAGGCGTGGATGCAAAATCAGGTAAAGTGTTTGAATTATTTGGAATTTATGGAATTTTTATAAACTGGAACTCCTGGGATTGGCTTGGTTACCATGACTGATGGACTACATTTTGTCGGGACTTCATGTTTATGGGTGTGACGGGTGTGTTTTTGCTATGTAATGGGGCTACAGGTTTTAGTTGGGAGAGGATGATTGAGTGGTATGACTTTGAATAATGATAGTTTGAAGTTGTTATATAGGTATCTTGGAATAATGGTGTGTGTAGTGGGAGATTATATTGGTTTTTCTTTATTGTTTTTATGATTTCTTTTTAAAAAGGAGTTCCTTACGTTGGCCCCTACTTCCTTGTTTCTGTCTACTAGGTTTAGTGGCCTTCATCCTTTTGAAAAATGTTTCAAATGTTGTGCTGGCTAGTTTCCATGGTAGGGATAGAGTAAATAAATGAATAATTGGTAAATTTATATTGACGTTTTGTTAAATGGAATGGATGGGGGTATACATCCACTTGTAGATGCGGCCATTGTTCGTTGTGATATGTGTATTTAGGGGTAGCAATAATGGTCGTTTGAGTGGGATGGTTGCTGGTTTGGAAACCCATAGGTTGGATTAAGTGTTTTTTCCTATATTTATAAACATGTATTTCCATGTTATTTTCAATAATAACCCCACCCATGTTGAGAAATATGTTACAAACACCCCTCTTAATCTTCTTATCGCTCGAGCATATCTAGGATGGCTATAATGGCTTGAGGTTTACAATAGCCCAAGAACCTTCAGGCAAGTTCTAGTGTGGGTGAGATCATTATGTGCTTATGGAATAAGTATGTTTCCCAGGTGTCTTCGGGATGAGGCCCATGTGTTTTCAGTCGAGAGGCATATTTTTTTTTGGAAAATTATATGTGGGAATGATGTGTGGTGTGGTTGTGGCCATGGTGCCTGCGGGTGAGATTTGTGTGTGGTTGGAGGCCCAAGTTAGTGCGGGTGGGTTGTTGCTGTGGGACATAATTTTTTGAAGAGTGTTAGCATCCATACATTATACATTATGAATGAGCATATAACCTTGGGGAATGTGGTGTGGGTTACCCAAATGTCGATGTGCTTATACTACTACTTTACTTAACTTTCATTTTATGGGGAGTGTGCCTTGGTGAGATTGGGCTGGATAGGCATCCAAGTTAGGTAATGTTGGATTCTTCTTGTCTTCATGGGGGTATTAGTATGCTTCTCACACTTGTGAATGAGTGAATTTGGTTTCCCTACTGAGTATACACATATGCCCACCCTATGATATAAAACTGTTTTCAGTTTTGTAGGAGGAGTTTGATGAGTGTTCTAGACTTTACATGCATGAAGAATTGAGAAAGATATTGTGGTACTTCTTAGTCTCTCTCTTTTGTTATTTTAGGTGGTTCCCTAGTTTCCCTTTTATTGATGTTTACATTTAAATTATTCATGGGATGGATTTTTTCCATTATATAAATTTTTGGAGTGGTTTATGATTTTTACCGTCTTATATCCCAATCATGTTTTCATAAAAAGGTCAATGCCTTTAATTTTGGGTGATATTCTATACCCTTGGGGATATTTTCCACTCGTATGCCAATTGAATAGGTAATTTTTGGTCATTTTCTATATTTCATCTTAATGATGGAAGGGCATGTAACGTTGTTGTCCCTTTCATCATCTTGAAGATTTTGGGTCCTGACACAATGGTATTAGAGGTGATGGTTGAGGGATAGGATGTTGATCAGATTTAGGAATAGCTTGGATTTCAATGTATGGTAGGGAAACAGGTTTAGGAAATCATTATGTGTGAGATAGGGTAGGGAAGATTGGCTAGGACACTAGATTTTATGTCCCCATATGATCTAATGCAAGGACTCTGAGTATACCAAACCACCATGTGAGGCTGCACAGATTGCAGGGTAGGGACCCTAGGAAAGTTACATGCATCATATTGACTTTTGTTTTTGTGTTTCTTGGGTCTTTTGGAAATTTAATTTAAATAAATAGTTAAAATAAATCATTAAAAAAATTATTCTACCTTGGATTCAGATTTACTTTTTTACCTTTACAACTATGGATCTCGGATGTTTCCCACATATGGTAGGAGCAATTGAATCCCAACAGAAAGACTTGGTTGATTAGTGGTGGTCCAATCTAGTAGAGGAATATGACTTCTGGTTGAAGACCCTTCGTACTCTCTAGAAGCAGACCCTGGGACGTACGTAGGTAGAATTTCATATTTAGATATGGGGACTAGCTTGAGGATCTGACAATCACATTCACCATGATCCATGATCTGCGGGGGGGGACTGGGTAACTATGGTAGTGATTCAATTGTGAGGAGAATCATGTCAGTGTTGTATGATTTAACTTGGAGAGAGTTAGGAGACCAATTTTTCATGGGTAGACTATGGGAAGGAGTTATTGGTAGAGTTGCTATCCTCAAAGATGAAGGCCGAGAATAGGCAGGAGATGCTCTCCCTAAAGTAGTTCAATATATCAGTGAGGAAACTATGGAACAAGTTCAAGGATCTCATGTTATTTTCTCTGGATCACTTTCTCTATGAGGATTCACGGGCGAGATGCATGGATGAGGCACTCTAACCTTCTCTTTAGTATAATGTCTCTCCATTTACACTATCGACATACATAAATGATCATAAGAACGCCGACGAAGTGGAGAGGACGCAGTTGGAGGGAGGTGTTCCACGATAGAGGATCCAGATGAGTTTGTTTAAGCATCTGGTCGTAAATAGTAGGTATCTAGAATCAAGGACCGAGATCAAGGTGTGGTTGGGGAGGTGGTCATCATCAGAGGGATAATAGAGATGGGTGTGGGAAATTACATGCTGCCGAGGTAGTAGTTCCAGCAGGGCTAGGGGTTGTTCAAGGTCTAATTAGTCTATTTAGTACACATGAGTGTGCTTTTTTTGATTCTGGTGCTTCAAAATCTATTTTTGAACCAAGTATAGCCCATGCCATTGGAGTAGAAATAGATAGACATTCGGTACCATTGATGTTAAGTAAGATAGTATGAGTTCAGACATGTCTGGTTAGTGTTCAATGGGGATGAAGACTGATGTTGGGGTCGCATTAGTCCAGTGTGGATTTTTTAATTCAACATATTCATCCCTATGATGTAATCCTTGGATCTAATTGGGTTTTCTCTATGCATTTTTTCATCGAATACCTCCAGAGGAGAGACACGTTTTCAGATATGGATGGATAGTGTTTGGATTTTGTTAGATAACATAGTCATCATGAAGGAAGTTAGCGTCTGGATTCTCTTCTTACATTCATTATTGAGCTATCCGAGGGGTCAATAGATGCTAATATAATGGATCTTTCATTAGTATTCAGGGAGTTCCTGGATTTTATCCCTAATGAGGTTGTGAATCTGCCCCATCAACATGATGTTGTGTTTGGGATAGACTTGCGACCTGGTTCTCATCCAGTTTTTATGGATCCTTATCAGTTGGAACCTTTTGAGTTGCAGGAGTTGCAGATTTAGGTTGATGACTTACTGAAAAAGAGTTTTATCTGGATGAGTGTGTCATCGTGGGATACTCTTGTTTTGTTCACCATGAAGGCTGAGGTTTTCTGTAATTCCCCGACCCCTGAAGCTCAACGGCAGTGCATTATTTTAACACATTGGTATGATTACAAAGAATCACGTCCCGAAGGACCGACCAGTTTAGCAGTCTTGGAAAATAAATTACAATCATGAACGTTACATTACACATTTGAAAAATAAGACACAACATAAATGAACCTTTGAGAATTCCATTAATTCCCTAGAATAACCCTTCTTATCAATAATAATTCACTTATAGGAATCCTAGGAAAATAAAACATAAGAAAGGAGGGAGCTCAGACCCTCATTAAGGCTATGAAATACAGTGGAAGATAACATAAACATTAGGCATGGTGAATAATTTAAAACACATGACTTTACAAATAATAAACATGTACACATTATGGAAGGAATATTAGATGATTAAATAATGACATAATAAAATATAGTCACTGGTATTCTACTAGTCAAATAACCACTTGCACCATCAATTATATTTTCATAATGAGGGAATGTATAATTCCAAACATTCTGAAACATTTTGTCAAATCCATAGTCAAGACCTCCAAAAATGATTAAGGACTTTCCCATAACCATATATTAAATTGGGAACAGAATCGACCAGTTCCACATCTAATTGTCACATGAGACCCACAGATGCACTGAAAAGATATAGCGGGATCCACCCATCACATATTAAGTCAAATACATTTCACATAAAAAAGGTGGAAACATAGCATAAACATTCATATTAAAACAAAAATATGAAATGTCAATAATTTAACCATAAACCATGAATTGTATAAAAATAACACATAAAAAGTGAAATATATCACAAAAATTTCATTAAAATATGAATTATTTGTATCATAATAAATCAACATCAAACAATTTTAAAATCCATCAAAGGATGTTGACAAAAATGAAAATGATTTGTAAAATAGTTCGAAATAAATATCCCATATTCATGAAAAAATTTAATGTAATACATTTATAAAGGATGTAATTTAAAATATAATTTATAATTGTTGTGTCCCATACCACTTTGAAATTTTTCAAAATAATTATCATTTAATAACATTCGTGTCCATATAAATAAATCCTCAAAATCATATTGAAAACATTGACATTATTTAAAAGGATCTAGAAAAATAAATTTCTAAAACATTTAAAATAATGATCTTTTTAAATACACCCTCCCATAAAACCTTAAAATATTCCATTTTAAAATATTTATATGTAATATAGGTATCAATGATAAATAAATCCAAGTAAATACATACAGATAAACAATCGTGGATAAAAATGAGATTGAGGAAATATCCCTTACCTATAACTTTCCTTTGGTCGAGGGTACGTTTAATATACTATATAATAAACATAGTATGTTATTAAATTATAAAATAACTATATTAAAATTTATTATATCATACTTTATCCATTTATGACTATATACTTCCAATTTTATAATGATTTTCATGTTAAATTAACATTTCGGTTAATAATCGCTTTCATTATCGTATGTGTTTTAACTTGTTACTCTTGATCATATCATTTAGACAATGATTTAAATAATTCAATAAAATAACACATGATTTATATATCATATAAATTTAGAATATAAATATGTATAGTAGAAAAATATATGAAATTAAAACACCGTTTATGGAGATGGTAGGCCGTACGTACGTAGAAACGTTCTTTCTATTTTCATATCATATTGAATTGAAATAAGAGAATAATATATATGTAAGAACATACATACATACATATATATATATATCAATTAATTAGAATCATTATTTCATATATTACATAATTAATAATAATATAAATTTTTTAATCATCATTGAATGGTGAATGTGCAAGCGAATCTCATCGTGTCGTGGAGACAACATGTCGTACGTACACACGAGTGACGATGTCATTTATTTAATGATTAAAAGGTGTGGAATTGGATGGTTTATTAATTTGATAGAGTCATTAGATTTTTGTTTTCATTATTTATAAACATATTACTCATAATTATATCCATCCAAATAACATAGTCTTGAATAAAAAATTACACCACGTTATGGAGAAGGTAAGCCATACGTATGCACGCATAGTGACATTATCATTCATTGAATTGATAGAATAATGAATATGGTTGTACCATATTTATAATAACATCAAAGTATGTAGAAGGTACCAGATTTAATATTTCGGTATGGAAACAACATAGAAAGGGGAATACATATAAGAAAGGAACTACAAAGAGGGCGGTGAAATTATTACATCTTCTTCTGGTGTTTCCTTTTGAGTTGATCAAAAGGGTTCCATAGGATGGATTTATGATCAAATTAATGACTCTAGATTATTTGAGGGATTTTGGGAGGATATTTGGGTAGGGTTTGGCTGAGCCAAATAGATTTGGAGGTTTGATTTTGAGAGAAGGGAAAGATCCCTTTTATAAGAGAGGTGAGGGTCACTTTAGGAAAAGCTTGAAATATTATTTTATAATAAAATAATTTTCGGTTTATAATGGCTCCAAAAATGATTTATTTTTAGCATATAGTGTGTATGGGTCTAAAATAGCTCAACCAAAAGGTTTTATAATGGTTTATGATACCATATTAATCTTATCTTTTAGATTTAACTCTTAGTTAAATAGTATAACTTTCACCGGGTCTTCTAGTATTCTTACACTATATGGTTAATAAACATACTATAAACATACTATAGAACCACAAGTGCTTCATTAGTGAAATATATAATATTATATAATCCATTTTTCCAGAATATTGTTTTAGGAATATTATATTATTTAATAATATAATATTTGTTTTAAAAACTCATTTTTGTCAATTTTGACACTATTTAGTATTTTGTTTATGTGAAAGTCATCAAAACTTGATTTTTTTTTCGACAAAGATACATTTCATCAATCTTAAAATATCATATTTACTAGGAAAATTTGAATATGTCCTAAAAACATTTATATTATATTTATTTTAACATTTATAATGCCATTTATTTGATTCTTTCATTAATAAGGTAATTGTTGCATCATCATTGTGTCATAAATAATTTTAATTATTTAATGTCCAAAATTTATATATAAAATACTATTATTTATGAAATATTTTAATCTTTATAATTAATATTTATAGTCTACGAGATCAATTATATAACCACATATAAAAAAGATTTACTAAAAGATAAATGCTTTTGTTATTTTGGTCTTTACTTTAGATTAATTAATATAAAATGTTATTATCACTCTCAAGTAGCTCCACGTGGTCCCAAAATCGACCCAAGGATGCAAATGGTCGGAAATGTATCAAAAAATAAGAGTAGGACACATGTTAGGGTAATTGAATAATATTATAATAAAACTTATTTACCCTTTTACCAGATTTACCCTTTAACCATGTTAAATAAAATATTCACTGAAGTAAATATTCATAATTTCTAAAAATAAAAGGTAACTATTTAGAAAATTTAGACCCCTTGATTCCAATTATTGTATCCATTTTTCCAAATTGAAAACAAATAAGTGGAATAAATTATTTTAAAATTAATTAACGTTGTAAAAATAAAAAGCATGTTTTGATGAAATAATAACTATCAAAAGATTTACACTTTTTTATGTCCAATTTAAATGTTAAATTACATGAAAAGAGATAAATTATATTAAATTATAAAAATATAATCTATTTATAATTTAAAAACATTCAAATATATAATTTAACACTATAAATTATTCAGATTATTAAAGACGTTTTTAATTAAAATTTAGTGTTTTCTACTATTTATCAAAATATGAAAGTTATCAGAAAAGTACAAAAATTTATCCAAACTAAATTTTTATGCCCCTATTATAATGAATAATTTAATTTCATTAAATTGAATATATAAAAGTGACAACTATTTTTTTTAAATTGTTCTCCAATAAAAAAAGGTAAAATTTCATTTTTTTAAAAAATACTCTTTTATCTAAAAAAATAATATGTTCTTATATTATGTCTAATGAAAAGATAATATGGATTTTAAAATTATTTTCTGTAAATAAAATTAAATATTTTTTTAATATTATTCATAACTACTTTTTGGACAACCAGTTTGTTATGTCTTGGTGTGCTCGAAATCAGTGTTGTGTGTAGCGCAGGTAATTGAATTTCTATGAAGAGATAACTTACTAAGAATCCATGGGGTGTTATAGTTTCCTTAAGGAGAGTACGTGGGTTCTAGAGGCAGAGATGTGTGCCCAGTACCTAGATTTTTTATAAGCATTTCTCTTTTGTTTTGTTTTGTGCTTTTCTTGTTATATAATGCATGACCTTATTTGTTGTGATATTAGTTATTTCCATGTTCTCTAAAAGTATGTGAAAAGTCCTAACTATGGGTAGTGGAGGAGTTGATCCAAAATCAATATGCATTAATGTAGATGTGATTGAACCCATACAGGAGAGTCAGTTCCGCCTAAGGAGGATAATATCTTGACATGGAGGAAGGATCTCCCTAATGGATGTGCATAGATGGTATTAACTTTGATGATTTTGTGGTTGATTAGGGAAATAGAGTTCGGTGAGGTGTTCTTGGATATCAAGGTTTTCACTCCATTTTTTTAACAACATAGGGTGGTTTTTCCATGAGAGGCATCTTCTAGAGTTTTCCAAAAATCTAGTTTTATGAAACGGTTACAAAATAACTGTGGCACATTGGCTATGGAACACAGAGATAGTGGCACTCAAATGGTGGCACACTGAAAAGGTGGCACAATTTTCGTGGCACACCAAAACAATGTCTCTCCATTTTTTAAATTTCAAATGTCCTAATTTATTTCACGTTTCACCCCTCTTACATTTTATTTGATGTAAACTGAGTTTAAAGTATTATTTAAGAGTTTTAAGGATGTTTTAAAGGATAATAAGTATATCTTTTATATCCTAATGCCCCCTAAGGGGTTGAGATACAAAAAACATGAGATCTTTACCATGATCCCACACTAATAAATTTTGAAATTGTGTCTTTAATTTTTATTCTCTCACCATTTATTATACTAATTTGTCTTCTTCCTTTAATCTTTCTTGTTCCCCGTGGTGAATTTAATGACTTCTTATCTAAATGAGTCATGCACCAATGCTTGAGCCCTTTCCTGTACAGTTTTCTTGAGGTTTCCTAGTACTCACATGGCCCTCTATTTTGGCACAAAGTGGATTTTTGTTCTCCTGTTATTTCAATTTTGGATTCTATTTCCACTCTTTAATTGTTCATAATGTGGGGTGGGTATAATTACACCTCTTTTTTAGAATGGATGAAACCAAATGTAACAAAGATAATGATAATTATAAATGGTGGAAGAGGGAGATTTTTATGATGTGTTTGATTAATTGTTATCTTTGAGGATGTGACATGTTGTTATTGTATGCCTTCTAAAAATCATGGTTTTTGGTGGTCTTTTCTTGCACATTGGTGATGTTATGTTTCAATTGTGAGGCTTTGATAAATGCATGTAAAATGGAATATCCTTAATCATGTATATTTAGTTAAATAAATGGATTCCCCAAGATCAAACATGTTGTGTGATCACCCATGTTTATCAAAGTGGAATTAAGGAAACCTGTTCGGCTACATCTAAAATGTTTTTCCTGATGGTATGGTTGTGTGTTGTGTTATTTTGGGTTCGAGCCTTGTTTGGGTTATGTGGTGCTATTGTGGGAGGAAAATTTTTTAGAATAGGGGTTGAACAGAGTTGTTGGTCTTGTGAATGGGGAGAGGTATGATTGTGCATCATGGTTGTTATTTGGTGGTGTTGTTAAGTGGGGATTAAGTACGGGTTGTTATGGGACGTGCGGCTAGGAACTCAAGTAATGTGATTGATTGAATGTAGAATGGATGGACACGATGTGTAGTGGGAGTACTTTTGGGAAATGGTTGGGTAGTGAGGCTACAGGACTGGGTTGTGTCGTGACTGCATGTTTATGGGTGTGATGCGTGTGGTGTTGTTGTGCATCAAGGATATCAGTTCTAGTTGAGAGAGGATGATTGTGTGGGTAAAAATTGAAAAATGTTAGTTGGTAGTGGTTGGATAGGTTCCATTGAAAAAGGGGGTGTGCAGGGGGACTATAGGTTGGTTGTTGTCTCTTTCTTTTATGAATGGGTATTAAATATATTTCCTTACCCTGGTCCATACTTCCTTGTTTTCCATGGCATCATTTAGTGGTCTTCAGCCTTTTGAAAATCATTACAGATTGTGCGCTTGTTAATTTCCCATGTAGCGATGGAATGAATAAATGAATCATTTAGAGATATAGTATGAATTTTAGTTAAATGGATTATATGATATTTTAATTCCACTTACGGAAATGACCATCAGTCATGGTAATATATGAATTTAGGGGTACCAGCAAATGAGGTTTTTGTATGTTTGTTTCTTGTGTGTAAAAACATAGTTTGGGATAACTATTTGATTATATATATGTATAAATTTTATGTTCCTAGTGATTTTAAATATGTATCCCACCCATGTTGTGCATTATGAGATGAACACCACCATTTCCTTGGTATTTGTTTCTTTCCCAATATCATAATCGGAGGATGGATAGATGGTTACTCACTTTCTTCCTCGAACCCTCTTCTTTATCTTATTTCTTGAGCATATCTAGGTAGGATGTAATGGATTGATGTTTACTATAGCCTAAGATCATTATAGAAAGGCGTGGTGTGGTTGAGAAGCGTTGGGGGTTGTAGTCTGGGTTTGTTTCTTAGAAGCCTTTAGGATGAGGCCTAGGAGTTTTTTGGTGAGAGGCATGATTGTTGTGGCCCAGGTGTATGTGGGTGGTATGTGTGGTGTGGTTGTGAACCAGGTGTTTGTGGGCGGGATTATTTTGTGATTGTAGGCCCAGGTGTGTATGGGTAGGTTGTGGCAGTGAGACTACATTTTGGATGATTGGTAGCATCAAGACACTACCCATTAGGAATAAGTAGATAACCCATGGTAATGTGGTGCAGGGTACCAAAAGGTTGATGTTCGGATACTACTAATTTACATGACTTTCATTATTAGGGGAGTGTTCCTTGGTGAGGCTTGTATGGTTATATTTCCTTGTTAGGAGTTGTTGGTTTCTTCTATTTTAATAGGGGATTAGTATGCTTCTCCCACTTGTGCACAAGTGACTTTGGATTCACTACTGAGTATACTTGTTTGCTCATCAAATGATATAAATCTATGTTTAGGTTTCAATGAGGACTTTGAGGACTGTTCTAGAATATAATATCTTAGGAATCAGGATAGTTGTTGTGGTACATCATAGTCTCTTTCATTTGGTAAATTCATTTCTAATATGGTAGTACTTATGACATAGTTTACATTCAAATCATTCATGGGTTAGATTTCAATTTAATTATATAAATGTTTGGTGTTGTTTGGTTTTTTTACCATATTATCTCAGGATCATGTTTTCAAAAAATGGCTATTGTCTTCCATTTATTGTGAGACTTTATACCCATAGTGTTAGTTTCCATTTCGAGGCCTATAAAATGTGGGACTCAAGGGTCATTATCTCTCCAACATCATGAATAAATAAGGGAATGTCAATTTTTTATCCATTTCCTCATATTGAAGAAGGCTGGTCATGATAGATATAAATGCAGAAAAAGTAGGTATATAAGGAAATAAAATAAAAAAATTTAATAGAGCATTCTTAATTTTTCAGGTATCGAGCTTATGTTCTCACTAAAACATTGAATGGATATATTTGGCCCAAAAATATGGAATATGATATATAGGTTGGGAATCTGGGAAGGGATTTTGGAAGTGTTTGGGTGATCTAAATGGATTTTGATTTTTGATTAAGTGGGGAGAGTGAGTTCCTTTTAATAGATAAGTAGGAGTATAATTCCTACAAATACAAAAATGTATTCACTATTGGGATGTCAATATTACTTAAAGTGGATTCCTGATTAATAATTAATCGGTTTAGGGATTATATGTTCATTAAAAACCAATAAAACACATTGGAACAAATGTTTTATACATTTCTTTCCATAAATTTTATGTTCCCCATTTTTCCATTTTAGTTTTTTATCATAACTACTTTATTAACCTATGTAATTAATCCATTGACACTAATTAGAGCGATAATTATTTGATAATTATTACCCATTTCTTCTAAAAATTAAATCCAAATTTCTAAAATGAAAATATTAGGTTTTTCTAAATTTAATTTTTAACACAATCACATATAACCTGAAAAGATATCACTTTAACCGTAACATTGCTGACATAGTTTATTACTATTTATAGGTCATTATTTTTATTAAAATGGAAAATTGGTCTATAAATGGACCATACATATTATGTTTTCATAATTTCCTAACCACTTCTCATAAGATATCATCTTTATTAATTTTAAATTAATTAATAAAATATCAATTTTTATAAAATAACACTAATTTCAATTTTGATGTTATTCAATTAATTAGAATATATATATATAATGACAATATTGGGAATAAAATATAATAAATATAAATACAGCATTAATTATATATAAATTTTAAAATATAATGGAACACTAATTCATTCTATTTATATCACATTTAATGTTTTTAGTATCATTTCATTTATTTAATTATTAACCAGACAATCCCTGCATTGGTGTTTCATTAGAAATGAATGTTTTTATCTCATTGCTAAAAATTAGGGATAAAAATGTATTAGAAAAATAACATATTTATCTTTAAAAATAATACTTATAAATGAAACTATTTCATTTTACCTAATCCCAATGCTTTATAGAAATGAAATGGGGGAAGTAAATAATTTTGACTTTTTCTTTATTTAACGTTTTATACGGGTCACAATCATGGAAAAGTGTCTCATGAAAAAATACATTTCGATAAAAATTTAATAATAGTTGAACTATTTCCGTAAAATAGGTGTTGTAAATGTTTTGGATCATTTTTGAACTTTATATTATATTTTTAACCACTACATAAGATCATTTTTACCATATCACCGTAATTTATTTTAATTAATTTCACTAATTAATTGGTAAATAATTAAGTTTACCCAATTAGATAATATAAATTATTATTATTTAAAATATGGAATAAATATTTTATACATCAACACACAAAATATGAATAATTTAATTTAAAATTTATCTTGCAGACTTGATGAGAGAGCATGTTTTTATGTAAAAATGATAAAAAGATTAATAAGTTATTATATCAAAATTTAATTTGAATTTTTTTTCAATAAATTGAATTGGACTAATTTATATTCAATTTATCTTATTTTAAATTAAAATCATTCAGAATTCTATTTATCTCTCTTAATTATTCCAGTGAAAAGATAGTTTTCAATTATAATTTAGTATTTTGCACTAACCATAAAAAATTAAAGAATTTTTGAAAAAATACGACAAATTAAAAAAAATATAATATCGGTATTCCAATTTAAAAAACTATATTTAATTTTTGAAATAAAAAATAAGGAAATTTTATGAAATTATTGATAAAATAAGTTCACCAAAAAATCATTAGAAAACTATATTTTAGAAAAAGAACTATTAGTAAGAATAAAACAAGAATTTTTTATCTATTTCCTAGAAAAATTTTGGATGAATGTTGAGAAATATATTGAATATATTACATATACAATTAATTAATATAATCCAATTATATTGTTTTTTATTGTAATAAAACACACTTGGGCACATTTATATAGTTGTTCAGAGAGAGATTTCCATTTATTTTTAGAAGTGTTTTCATATCATTTATAATTAAATTTTCACCAAAGAATTAATTATATATAAATTTTAAAAATATATTTTCAAAATTAAGTGAATATTGTACATACCCTCAATTCCAATGATTATTTAATAACTAACATTTCAAATAATAACATAAATAGTACATCACTGTTCAGTAAAATTCAGTATTGTGTGTAATGAACTCTATTAAAAAACCCATTGTTATGGGTATTTTAAGATAATCTCGGTGTTATATGTAACTTAATATAAACTCAGTGTTTCATATCATATTTGATTTATAAATTATTTTTTATAATTTAAAATATGAGGTTGTTATCGGCATCCAATAGGGGATTCCCTAAGTTTGTATGTAAGGAGACGAATCACATATGGGACTATCTAAAAAAACATCAAGGTACATGCATCCAACATTAGATCCTATATTTTATGATATAATATGGACTCTTGAACCAAAATAAATAGTATATGAACATCATACTAGATAGATGTATCATAGCCTATCTTAGATCAAGGCTCTCATTGTAGGTTGGTTTTAACACCCACACAATCTTGTTCACTATCATGAGATAACCAAAAATAATTATTATATAAAACACTTATCAATGATATCTCATTCACCCCAAAACAACTTATATATATCCTTGAATAAACCAATGGGTTATACCATCATGATCTATGTGAATTTTTTTTCAATAAATATTACTCATTTGAGCAATTATATCTCTAATGCATAAAAACACAAAACCCATAAAATATGTAGTAATGGAGGAGTTCATAGTCTGGACCCTCAAAGACCCATGGAATTGAAATTCAACCATACATGGTGTGTAAAACCCATGATCATGATTTTTATACCATTAAAACTGAATGTACCAAACATGGGGTACATTTTTATGTACATCAAATTGTCTTGTCTTGTATATTTTAATTTGTGAACATATAATTTATGAGTGGCCCATCCAGTGTATAGTTGTATACTTTAAATGACCATGTTCCCCTACACAAGCTCTCTATCCAGGTACTCAATTTCATTGCTGATTATTAGTACATGGCTTGTATTCCTTTTACATTTCATGTACATATAAAATGGTAGTCTTCCCCGAATGGGAAGAATAATCTATCTATGTTCTTGAACTACACTCTGTGTAGTATGGATTCTCAAAAGGGAAACACCTCAAATTATCTCAAACCATTATTTCCACCCCCAAATGATATATATCGATATTAAAGGATTACTAATGAGTGATAAAATGTATCTAAAACTATAAATTGGTAAATATATTTGGATTTATAGAAAAATAAAAAGAAAAAATACTACCTTTGGGTGGAATCTTCCGACACACTCTAGGACTAGTATGACTTAATGTGTGTGTTTTATGATTAAAATGACATTTTAGTAAAAACCATAAGTGAAATACTATATAATAATAAAATTAATTCATATTTTTTAATAATTTTAGAAAATTGCCTATAAGTCATTTTGGGAATTTAGGAATTATCATCACCTCAGTCTAACACACTATGTGATGAATATGACTCATAGTTCATGTCTTTATTTTAAACTGACCTTAATTTTAGTAATAAAAGAGAACTAACATAATCAAAACTAAGAAAACACATTTTATTTGTTCTCGTAATTTATTAAAATTATCTATTTGTTGTTTTTCAAAAATGGTAATCATCCATACCTCAATTTGAATGATGGTGTTCCTAGTCTGATTCAAAGTGTCTATTATCAGCTTAAAAATGATTTTTTTTTCAAATTGTTTCTCTATTTGAAAACCAAGAAAACATGATTATATTTTTTTAATATTGTAGTAAAATATTTTATATTTCATTTGTGACATGAATAAATTAGTCTCATGTCAAACACTTTTAAGGGGTGACAATTATTACTCATTGTGCGTGTTTCCTTTTAAAAAAATGTTTTATTTAAAAAGGTGACATACTCAAAACCAGTCATACACATTGAGATTATATTCATATTTTAATAAAATGACCCATAATTCATTTTTGATGTGTAATAATCATATTCACAATAATTAGTTGAACAGTGTGACCAATATGACTCCATGTGTGCATTTCCATTTACAATTGATAATAATTTTTCTAAAAAAGTCAATTTACATAATCAAAAATGAAAAAACATATTTTAATTTAGTTTATAATTTAATAAAATCATCTATGACTCAAATTTTATGGGTAGAAACAATACTCACATCAATATGATACTGAATGAGCTCATTATGATACAAAAGGTTAGTTATCATTTAAAAATAGACATTCTAGTTCACCAAATTTCACTCACTAAAACCCATTAAAATTTTATTTAATTTTATTTATAATTTCTGAAAATAATTAATAAGACATTATTTATGTTTAGGAACTATTTTCATGTCAAACTAACACATTACATGAATGGTTGACTCAATGTGGTGTTTTCTAGTTTAAAATAACATTTTAGTAAAAAAAAAGTGGCATACTCATAAATGAGAAAAAACTTATTGTTATAATATATTAAGGAAAAAAATCTATAAATTATTTGGGATATGTAAGAATTATCCTAACCTCATTATAATGTACGGCGTGATTGATATGACTCAAAGTGTGTCTTTCTTTTGAATAATGGAAGGAATATTTCTATAAAAGACAACTAAAATACAAAAAAATGATAAAAAAAACATTATGATTGTTTTGATACTTTAGAAAAAAGATCATTATGCCATTTTTTGAAGTGTACGAATTTTCATAACCTCAATATAATACCTAATGTTCCCAGTATGACTCTAAATATATGGTATCAGTTAAAATTTTAAATTTTAGTTCAAAAACTCTCCCTCAATGAAACCACGAAAAATGCACTTGATTTGTCACGATAATTTAGGGAAACATTTCATAAGACATTTTTTATGTTTAGGAATAAATATCCTAAAAAAAATGAAACACGATGTGATTATTATGGCTCAAATTTCATGTTTTTATATTAGAATTATGTTTTAATATAAAAACAAGTGACATGCTCATAAAATGTGAAAAAGAAATCATATTGTAATGAAATTATAATAAAATGGTGAATAAGTCATTTTGGATGAGTAGGGATCATCCAAACCTCAATGTGATGTATGTTGTGATAGGTATGACACAAAGTGCATGATTTCAACATATGAGTTACATTTTATATTAACACAATCGTCACATCACCATAATAGAGAAAATGAGCTTAGATTACTTTCAAATAATATTATCTGATATTACATAATTAATTCCATTATCATTTTTATCATATACTTTTTTAGTTATTTTTCACAATGATAATTCCTGAATATGAACAACAATGAGGATATGTACATGAATCGACCATAACTCAATCAAATAACCCATGATCAGAGTATGACTCGTATATTTGATTAAAATTAAATCATTATATATAATTTGTTTATTTATTTTATTAATATCATAATAAATTTTTTATATAATTTTTTTATTTTTCTCGATTTGGGATGGTTTGTTAGTCAATAGAAAATTTGGTGTTCTGGGGAAAAATATAAAGGAATTTTTTTTGAATGTCTCTAAAATTTTTTATTTACTCTTGTAATTGTGAATATCATTTATGAAAATTTATATAAAATATATTTTTTGTATTTGTGATACAAATTTTATTTAATTTATAATCTATGTTGTACATGATAGTTGTTTATGGGGAAATCTATATTGTATCGATGTTATATCTAGTTCTATAGTGTGTGGTTAATTTAATAACACACTAAATTATACCCCTTTATATGTTCCTAAAAAAGTTATAATAATGGGTAAATTTATCACTTGTTTTAAAATCATTGATAAAATGAAAGATTTATTAAATATTTTCTACCATTATTAAAAGCCTACGGTTTTTAATAACACTCCAATATCCATCGATTTTTTCACTTAAAATGATAAATTTAAAGACCTTATATGTATGTTTTTTAGTGGAGATTATCTAATTCTTATTGAGCTCCATAATAACACCTATATTCCACTCTCCACCTTCTTCTTCTTCCCTATCCATCTTCTATATCTTTCGTGGTGAAGGAAGCCCGTAGAGGTTTACTTGAGAATCCATGGGGAGAAGAGGAAAAAATTGGAAATGATAAGGATGAAATGAAATGAAAAATGGTCCCAAAACCAACCGATGTGCCCAATAAACTTTTATTCCATTCATAGGAAAAATTTACAATAAAAGAATCATTTATGGAGACTGAATCGAATTCCAATGCTCTCTTCAAAACATTTAGCTGATCAAATGGGACACACGGTTTTTCAAAAAAATATTTGTAAAAAATTTAAAATATATTAAATATATTTACAATTTTAATTATCAAGAAATTAAATATTTCATGAAAACATGAGAAATTGGAACTAAAGAATTAAATTTCCCTTAAATGATGGTTTGAAATGATTTATTTTAATTAAGATAATTTGGAGGAATTACATGCTTGATTTCAATGGTATTTCTTATAAAATTAAGGACCGACGCGGTATTCCCTCAAACTAAGGGTTGTATTCCATACAGGTATCCCATGTGGTGAAACTCGACCATAGAAGCCAAAGGGAGAGAGAACACAGGGGGAAAGGAAGAACATGGGATAAGTCCTATGTAGACATGTGTCCAACGGGGAGTAAAGCATGTGTGGATTATGGTTAGGAAATGGTCCACTCGGGCGTCATAATGTTCGTGACATATTTTCATGTACATGTGAAGATAAGTGGAAACCCATATGAATGCTTCTAGCTAGTGGAAAGAATATAATTCATTTAATGTTTGTGCCTCCTCCACCAACACTATTTTTGTGGGAAACAACATTACTGGTCACTATTTTGGATAAATAATAGGTAATTTGTTTTGTTCAAATACTAGAAACCCCTTACCTCAGACATTTCTTGTCATTATCCCCAACTACATGTTGTCAGCCCACCATCCCAACATCACTGTATAGCCTCTTTATCCTCCCATGGAATTACCATTTTTTAGATCACCCACACTACAAAATCCCGACATCACCTTTAATCATCCTGGGGGCCATGTATGACCCCAATAAATCCCATATCGATGCATAATCTGGACACCTGGAATGCTAGATATAGGAGGAGATCATGCATACATGACACCATGCATGTTCACCAATACAATGTTGGGCCCATAAAGAAACACAATCCCTTGTAAATGAGTATCTCATGCCACAATTGGAATCCACACCAATAGTCCATTATAACACGATTTCCTCATGTGTGTCCAACACATCCCAAGTGTCATAGATGGTTGCTTGATTTTATAATATTCAAACATTTATGATTTAGAAATACTTGACTATTGGAGGAGGAGGAAACTATGGAGCCTTGAAAAATATCCCACATCCATTATGGAGATGTTGAGGAGGATACCCTTTGGAGAAAGGAAAATGTGCCGGCTCCCCTAAAACATCATTCTTTTTAAGATTCTTTTATTTTCATTTAGTTTATTTTTCTTCTTTGATAATTATTATTTTATTAATTAATATAATCCATCCAAGAATTAATATTTTAACCAATTGTGATTCTTCCACTCAAAATTATTATTACTACTATTATTTTTATTATACATCTTAATCTTATTCTAATACTATTTATTTAATATTCGTTAATTGTTTTAAATTATTCAATTTTTATCACACTCTATTTCTTTTTCTTTTTCTTTTTATATTCACATGTTTTTTCAATTCATGATGTGAATCCATTTGACTTTGTGAATCCTTTGATTGTGACGTATTATAGTCATGGTAATGAGTAACTGAACTGATGAATATCATGGAGTAGTAATCAAATTTGTGAACATGAAGTAATTTTTTAATTATAATTTGGGTTAATTTAAGAATGATTTATCATGGGTGTAATCCTTACTATGGTTATATAAGGGTTATCTTAATATTATAAAACCTATATCCCTTTGGTGAAGAGGTGTTTGTAGATTTTGATTGGAGGTTTCTATGTCCACTTTTCATTCAATGTTGTGGTACATTGTGGTGTGAACACATACTGTAGAGTTTGTTCCCAATGAATATTTGAAATGTGTCAATGAATGCTCTATCTAGAAATTTCTACCGGGATAACATCCATTGTTTTCAAATATCATTATCTTTTCATTTAATGGTAATTTAGAAATTCTTTTTAGTTTCATTTATGTTGTTCATTTCATTTATTTTCAAAAAATCCCAAGATTAATATTTCATTTCATTCACAAATGATTATAAAAACATAAAAAACATATTATTAATTATAATAATGATGTAAACAATTGTGATAGTCCCCATGCGAGATGAACCTAGTTAGCTACTTTGATTCACTAAGAAAAATATATAAGTTTTCTTTCTTCCCTTGCTCCAGGACATGTGTGAAAAAATATCAATGTTTCTTATTATCTAGTTAATAGATTCCCATGTTTTTAAAATATCAGACCTATTATATCATATTATGTAGGGTATATTCCACTTATTTTATAATTGAAAATGTGAGTATAAATCGCATCGTTCAAAAATTAGATGAAATGTCAATTTAACGAAAAAAATAACATTTAAATTTTTTTTACCAAAATATTTCATCTCTTAAGGGTCATTTTAACCTAATAATGTTAGAGGATTATTCTTATGAAATGCCTTATCTCAATCTCTATCACATATTGTGATTGAATAGGGTCCTCTTCCCCATTAATGGTTATAAAAACCAGAATTTTTAATTTATTTTTACCAATATAATTGTTAAACGATAGAATATTTTCGAGAACTCCAACCTTAAGATTCACTATAGATCTTATAAAAGTTTTTTTATATAAATTTCAAATAATAAAAAATAAAATCAAACCATGTTTAAAATGTGAACTAAAAAACATTAAAATAACATAAATCAACTCAAAAATTACAAAAATAACAACATCACCAAAAGAATATTACTAAAAATATCTTAAATATATCATAATAAATGATGGTGGCTATTTAATTTTTTAAGTGAATAATATTTAAAATAAAATTTTTTAAAAACACACTATTTGTTATCACGGAGTATTTTTCTATGTGTCAATCCTTGGGGAACCCACTGGATTCCACTTCGTGGATTATATGATCCACCCATACAGACTAATACCTATGGATATAATCCATTCAACCAAGATTCTTATTTCAATTTTTAATCTGGAAATTAAAATTTTTCAAAAATAAAAATGTGACTTGTAAAATAAAGTAAATTAGAATATCTCATAAATCATTGATAAAATAAATCTTAATCCATAATACTCATATGTTTCTACAATGGTAACTCATATACATTTGATAAAATATTTTTCCAATAACGTCATTGAAATATATTCTTTGAGTTTTAAACATTGCATCACATATCTACGAGAACTCCCAAAAAAAGATTCCAAATGGGAATTGATACCATTTTTTAATGAACCAACATGCAATTTCCTATCTACACAAAAAATCCAGTACACCATATATCATAACTAAAATTGTTAATTACAATAATGAATAAAATTTTATAATGTAATAAAATATATATTATATAAATGAGACCAAAAAATTAAATTGTTTATAATAATACGGAATTTAGGTTTTAATCACATTATTTAAAAAATATTGGTTAATTATAATTTTATTTCAGTAGAAATAAAATCATACATATAACAATAGAAATATAAAAATTCATAAATTCAGTCTTTTTCACATTTTAAATTACCTTATATACATTATATTAATATTTATTGAAAAATAAAATCATACATATTTTAATTGAATATCATTTGCTACATAAAATTATATATGTATGGATGAAGTATAATCCATGTAAGGTGAAGATATGGATTCTATATACTAAATATTAATTAGCAATCTAGTATAATAGTTAATAAATGAGAATATTAAAACTATTAAAATTTTATAACATTTAATATTTTGAATAAAAATGGTGACTTAACCCAAAAACATGTTATTATATATTGTGCATCCAGAATCCTTTTAGTATCCATGATAATAAATTAAAAATAAATCACAACGTTTTATAATGAAACAACATGAAAATATAAACATTGTGGGTTAATCAATTCTAGTATCCATATCTATAATCCTTTTAAATGTAACCACCCAACAAGAGGATATGATGTCTTACCATCTCAATTGACTCAAAAAAATATAGCCATGATTTGGGGCTCATAATTATAATACACAATATAGTATTAACCCAGAGAAAATTTATATATAAGGATCCCTTTATTCCTTTCCATCCCATGATGTTTCAAATCATATAACCTAAAATACCCATTATGTTAATCATGAATCTCACCCCCCCAAAATTCATTAATTGGAACAATAATGTATTCAAGAAACATAATCAATTTTAATTCCAAACAATATGAAAATTCACATATTTTTTAATTAATAAATAATGGGGAGTTCATTGATACCATCAATTTTTTAAATATTATTAATCAAAATAAATAAAATTCTTTAATGTAAATAATAAATTTTTTACAATTAAAAAAATTCACTCTAAAATCAAATAATGGTCTATAGAATAATAAACAAGGTATAATAAACACCAAAATTTCTTACCATACACAATATAACCATAAATCACAAGTCAGTTTTTTTATACATAAAAAATATATAATTAGTATAAATACATGTATTTAAATTTTAACAGTTGAACATTATTAAAAAATAGATTATTTAAATTAAATTGATCTTAAATCACTAAAAAAATGATTTGATGTTGAAAAAACAATGATTTATGGAAAAACAGTTGTATAATATAATCAAATATTGGAAACAAAGTAATCAAATATATCCATCTTTCAAATATTTAATCATGACTTTAGAAGATGTCCACACCCCCTAAAATCTACCGACCCACCCCCCAATTATATTAATCCTAATAAAATAAAAATTCAATAACGGATAAATCATAAAATTAGAGGGATGGATATGTTTTATTGAAGATAATGGAGCAATATATAAGATTTTTCTTTATGTAATCATAAAGGATGAGGATGATTAACCATATGAGATAAGTAGGAGGATGGGTTCTAATATATGAATCATCCTATGTTAAAATTTAGTGAGGTGAAATAGGATGTGCATTGGAATGTACTTTTAAATTAAAATATATTAAATGGATGGAACCCTTGTTATGAAATATGAAAATAATAGAGTTAATGATGACTAATGGTGTTGGTTGATGAGATATGGTAAAGGTTTATTTTGTTTTTTCAGTTTAATATTATGTATGAAATATTACATGGTTTGAATCTTGATGGAGTATTGGGATGTTGTAGTGATGTTTTAATATGTTATTATGGATTTCAAAAAATCCATTCCTAAATTAATTAAACTATATTTCCAAACCACCATATTTATGAGGTGTCATTTTTTCATGTCTTGGATGAAAACATAATTTATAATAAAATAATTATTTTTTATTGTCTTGGGATGAGGATTAATACAGGGTCTATGTATATGGTTGGAAAAATATATATTTCATTAAAACCATTATATCATTATGTGAGTTTCAAATAACCAATATTTAAGAATTACATGATCAAAATAGAGAGTAAATAAAAAAGGTACATCTTTCATGTTTTTTCAGAAAAAACATGAATGATCATAGTATATTCCATTAAGATAGGGATTTCACTGTATTTTTTTTATATATGATACTATAATTTTATGAGGACAAAACAATTCCATTTTTATTGAAAATTTGTATCATGATGTTGTTTAGATATATTGTTTCAATGAAATAAATGCTTATATTTTAGGTAGATATTGATTTCAATGATGGTGGTTTTTGTATTAAAATATTTTACCAAGAAACCATGTCAACATGGACATGGCCACACTATTTTTATAGATATTTACTATTTGATATATTTTATTGAATTTAATATTTTTGAATGATATTTTTAATTATAGAGAAACAATCAATGACCAAGAATGAATTTTTTAGAATATTTGATACTGAAGGCATGTAGAATACAAAGAGGGATAATTTTTCAATAAGTTATTAGATATATTGAGGAGAAATATTATATAAATTTGAATGATTAAAAATAGAGTCGAAGAACCTATTTAAAACAAGAATTGTAGATATATTTATATTTTTTCATGAGTATTCCCTTGATTTTTAAGAACTATATTCATTAATAAAAATAATGATGAAATGAAATACCTGTTATATATTATAATGTTAAACAATATGAAACATTCATTTCAAATTTCCAATGTGTAATTTCTTTTAATGAATCTATCCAGAAGTAATATGTGGATTGGTATAAAGAGGGGAAAACCATGGTATTATCATTTAACATAACTAAAAACTTTTTAATCATAGTAGTGAACTAATTATCTCTTTGGTACATCGATACATCATTTTTATATTCTCCCTGGATGTTTATTATTTGGGAGAAATATGTAAAATCATCATGTAATCATAATTAATATTCAAATTTTATTATTGTAAATGTTTTTTGGTATTGACAGAATCTATTTATTGTATTTAATATCAGGTAAAATAACTATTTGAAAAAAAAATCAATTTTACATCATAATTTATCTCTATATTAGGGGTTTTGGCATTACGATCACAATAACTGGTATCCACATTGAATGTTTATTTTCTATAAATATTTTACAACTTGTGCTTTTCCATAAAAAATGTTGTCATTGTTTATGTAGTTACAGTTTCTTATGTTTTTAAATATTAGATCTAAAAAAATATTATGTGATATCATATATGATCTATTATAATTTATTTTGTTCCATCAAAAATTAATTAAGTAAAACAACATGATCTTGTAATAATTTTCTTGAAATAATCATAAAAAACTATCCATGTTGTGGAAATAGGAAATTATTCATTATAATTTTCTCTATAAAATCAAACTTAAATGAATCTTATGAGTTCAAATCCACCAAATATTTTTAGAACATGATTGATAATATCTATGTAGGGTAAAACAAATCACTGAATAAATGTTTCAATTATTAAACAACCAATATTATGATTTTATGTAAGTATACTTATTGAAATATTAATATTTTCATAATATAAATTAATATGGTTTTTATACCAATACATAAAAATTATTTGGAGAAAAAGGATATTAATATTGTCAAAAAGATCATAATGATATTACTAACATGGAAAAATCACAATTTGTTGGAAAATTGTTTCATTCTTGTTTTTTTATCCTCGAAATGCCCAACAGCTCTGTATCCATTGATTGATGGACCTTCTTTCCAAAGGAAGGCTTTCGCCGAATAGTCTGACCAGCAACTCTTAAGAAATTAGATTGGTCGAGAGGATGGGAAGTCGGCTCATCACACCCTTTTTGGGGGGAATTATTTCTTGTTCTGGTACTCTCGTATAGATTTAAAACGTATTCATATGTTCGTGAATCTTCGTTTTGTACCCAAACATAATATCCACAGATTTAACCTTTGTGGGAAATGGTCAACTGGCTGCAGTGGTTCAGAATCATTTATGCCTGGGGTTTACCATCCATCATTGGATTAATGACCCCGTGGAGCATGGACTCATTGTGACGGTGCTAGGATCACCTCAATGAACCAATGTGAAGACAGTCAGATCGACCGGTTGTGGCACTTGAACCTCAGGGAGGCTTCCTACACACTCTGCCTTGGGGACAGGGATCAATGTTCAAATAGTTTGTATGGAGAGCGTCGGAGATCCAATGTGAAGGTGCACCTAGGGTTCTGTTGGTGGTCGGGCTTGAACCGCTTGGAGGATTCCTATGTACCCGGCCTAGGGGTTAGGGATAAAAGTCCACGTAGTTTGTATTGGCTTGGGACTTACGCTCTGAAGTAGCCCAAGATGTGGATTGGGTCTTACACTTTGAGGAGGCCCAAGATAATTTCATGTTTTATGCTTACTCTAATCCCACGTGAGTCATGATCAGTGTGAGAAACAAGAGGTAGAAGGGACCAGCGGATCACGTTGCGAGAGGTGCGTCCGTGATAATTGGAGTGGGGATTACGCATGAAGGCGGCCCATGAGGTTGGGGCTTACTCCTAGATGGATGCCTGGAAGGTCGGGGCATACTCCGAGATGGGCGCCCAAAAGGTCGGGGCTTACTCTGAGATGGACGCCCGGGGAGACTTCCTCATGTCTGGACATGAGGGAACCCCAACCCATTGGTGGGTTGAAAGATATAATTGGGACCAACAACCATGGACAAGTGCATAAGCGGGATAACGCAAAGGGTATTGGAATCATTCCAAACAGAGAGAGATGAAAAATGTGAGTTATATGCCCAACATTTGGAACACAATGAGGGTGGCATGGTGACGGAGGATAACTATTGACCATGTTCGAAACACATCATTCATATCACGTTAGCCTGAAATGGGTATGAACAAATAAGGGTCGACACTTGACCATGTTCGAAACGTAGGACCTATCTCGAAGTGTTGTCCAATGTCGTCCGGGGCGTTGGCCTAGGACGGTAGGTGAGCCGAGGTGGCATGGGACTAGGCCATTAGGGGTTCCCTTCAGACATATAAGAGTATGAAGATCTGAATGAAGGACACACAACGCATGGTGTGGAGTGATGGAATGTTTGAATGGATTCCAACGCTTTTGATGTTATTCCACTGTGATCATGGCATTAGGCATCTTATGCTTGGCGCACAAGGCATATCTTTCATGGATCAAGAGGCATCCAATTATTGAATGGAAGGTAATTCTACGATTTATACTCTTATAGATAGGACTGTTTCCATACAGTTTAACATCATGTCGTTAGGACAAGGGCCGTACAATTTAACATCTCGTGGTCAGGAAGAGGGTCGTATAGTTTAACTTCATGTGGTCAAGACGATGGCCTTACAGTTTAGTGTCATGTGGTCAGGATGATGTCCATACAGTTTAACGTCATGTGGTCAGGATGACATCGTATTGCTGCATCTATAACAGAAGAAGGTCCCCACTAGATATATGTGGTCCCAACGTCAGCCCACATCCCCGAAAAACACAAGATACGCTGGTATGGCCTCTAACTGGTGTACTCAGTACCAGTGGTAAAGAAAGTCTCTCTACATCTAATCCAAAAGCATGGTCTAGACTAGGTGAAACAAAGGAGTGTGAGGCTCCTGAATCGAACAAAGCAGAAACAAGAGTGTTGAACAAAAAAATCGTACCTCGTACCACCTCTGGTCCCGCTGGAGCTGCCAACTCTGTTGCGTGCAACTGTCCACGCCCAGCTCATCTGCCTCTCTGATGTCATCCACCTCCCCGACTACGCCCTCGTTGAGGTCCATTAGGAGCACCCTAAGGTCAGCCTTCTCCCGCAATGTTTGTCCTCAGAGGGGCATGGTCCTGCTGCTGCTAGAAGGGCCTCACTGGCAACTGGTGCTGCTGAGGGGGGCGCTGAACCGGCCCACCTCCACCATACTGAGCTCGGGTCGGGCACCGAATCTGAACGTGACCGAAACCACCACACGAAAAACACCTTGGTCCCAGGCTCTTGGAAAAGGGGCGAGGGCCTGAAGATGTAAACTGGAACTGCTGGGGCCTGCTCCCCACTGGCCAGAACCTAGAAGGTCCCGTCGTAGGAGCCCTGCTGCTGACTACCTTCCCCTTCAATGAGCTTGGATGGATCCCCTCTCGGGGTGCACCTCCCAGTGAGTGCATCCTCTCAACAACCTCGGCCTTCTTATGTACTACCAAGTACGTCGGAAGGGTGAAGGGGGTGACAACATACTGGAGCAAAGGACGAAGCGCCTCCTCCAAACGTCTTGCCCGACACTCCTCATCCGGAAAGAGATCCGGAGCAAAGCGCATGAGATCCTTGAACTTGATCCCCAGGTCTCGTACCGACATACTCCACTGTTGAAGGGAGAGTAACTCATGCAGATTCTTTGCATTGATCATGGAAGAAAGGAATTCCTCTTGGAATTCCTTCTCAATGACATCCCATGGAACCTCTTCCTCTATCCTCCCTCTAAGGTAGAGCGTCCACCATTGTCGCGCCGCACCTCTCAGCTGACTGACTGTTAGGGGAACCTAGTACTCCCTCAGAGCATGGATCAAGGTAAAAGCGATCTCTATCTCCTCAAGCCACCCCTCTGTCTCCGTATCCGTTGTATTACCCTCGTACTTCTTGAGGGTCTGCCACTGGAAAGAATGGAGAGTCTTCTTCCACTGGCTATCATCCTCCTCTCGGTCAATCCTCAACTGATCGACCGCATGGATCTACTGGGCCTCGGCCGTCTGAGCCACCCGAGGACGACGTCCTGGTGCCATTATTGTATGGTAAACAAGGATTTCCTATGCCCAAGTAGTTAAGTAAAAACTCAAGGTTTCATTTTATCATTTTATTTCAATTTCTTTCCCAGAACACCCAAATCAAGTAAAACAAAATCATGATGATGCATGTACCGTCCCTAGGGTCTCTACAATAAAATCAGTGTAGTCTCACATGGTCGTTCGGTAGGCTCAGAGTCCTTGCGTCGGATCCAGGGGGGCCCTAAAATCTCGTGTCCTAGCCGGTCTTCCCTAGCCTATGTCACGCACCAAGATTAACTAACATTGTTTCCCTACCATCCCATGCAATCCTCAGGGTGCCTAACTCCAGACATCATCCTATCTCTCAACCATCATCTCTGATACCATTCTGTCATGACCCCCTCCCACCATAGTTGCCCCTCCTGAGCTGGAAATGGTGAAAGGGAGATAATGACCCCCGAGTCTCGCCTCTAGTAGGCCCTGAGGTGGCGACTAGAACCAAGGGTATGAGTTTTTCACAAATATGGGAGGCAATACCCTTTTTATTTTTAGAGATCGGGAAATAGGACAAGTCAACCACCAAAAAGGAAAAAGGGCAAGTGTATAGAAATAAACCCAAACAATTCCCAGATGCATCTTTAAACAATTTTATAACAAGGTACAAGTACAAGAAAACTCAAAGTACAATACCAAAATAAAACAAAGGTACAGAAACAGCAACAACTACAACTTTCAGACTAGTAGGGTCTCGCATGGCCCCGGTAGTCCTCATGGAAACCTGAAAGTAAATGTAGGGTGATCATACAAGTATACTCAGTAGGGAAACCTAAATCCCTCATGCACAAGTGGGGAGACATCCTAATGTCCCATGAGAACAACAGAAGAAACCTAGTAAGGAATTATATCCACCCAACCTCACCAGCCACACTCAACAAAACAGAAGAACAACAGGTAGTAGTATATAAGAAACAAAAGTATTGGGTACCCCGCACCATTTCCCTTTAGTTAGATGCTCTTCCTAACAATGAACGTCCTGACGCTGCCACACTCTCCCCGCCCGCACACACCTCGGCCTCACAACCATGTATCCCTCCCGCAAACACATGGGCCTAACAACCACATATCCCGCCCACACACACCTGGGCCTCACAACCACGTATCCCGCCTACACACACCTGGGCCTCACAACCACCTATCCTGCCCGCACACATCTGGGCTTCACAACCACGAATCCCGCCCGCACACACCTGGGCCTCATCCCAACGATTCTTGGGAAAACATAGAACCTATCCAAAGAGTCTTGGGCCTAAGCCACCCCAATCGAAACCTACCCGAAGAGTCTGATGTGTAAGGTCGCCTCAAGCCATCACAGCCTATGGGAGAAGGAGCAAGAAGGAGCCAGTAACTAAGGGAAATACACCCTCTCCCATGAAATGGGAGTGTTTGTAACTAAGTCTTCAACATGGGTGGGGTGCGATAAAACACAAAAGATACAGATATATATATATATATATATATATATATATACCAACCTCACAGCCCAACCTATGGCTTCTAAAAAGAGAAACTGAGCACGTGCCTCAGCACTGCTACTATGAAGCATGCATACAACAAACAAAACCAACCCCTTTAGGTTTTCACATTTTATTAGAAATAGTTATTTAGTTCCTTAACTACTTGGAAACTATCCACAACTAACCACACCAATATTTCGTAAAACATATCCCTGCCATCCACAAAACAAGTTAGGAAAAAACATAAGTAGCACATAAAAGTCCCTCTTATCAACCAACCAACCCCATTGATTATTATTTCTGTTTCATTACCACGCCCCACCATTAATTAATTCTTCCACTTTTATTTATTAATCACAACCCATAACCCATTCACATTAAAACCCTTCCCTGCCGCCCTGCTGCCAACCGCCATAACGACAACCGCGCCAAAACCCAAACATCAATATCCCTTTAATACCATTTATTACAGCCCTGCTGCCCATCAACGACATAGCATTTACACCAACCCACAACCAAGTCAACTGTAGCCCCGCTGCTCACCTGATCCACAACAACCCACAAAACACCCCCATCACATGTCACATAACTAAGCCAATACCCACATGTTCATTATTCCATTTTGTTTAATTGGGGTAATCACACAAGGGTCCCAGATTTTAACATCCAACTTTACATGATTAACCAATTCCACATTCCACAAAATTTCCATCCATAAAAAAATACAGAAGAAGAGGGAAACATTTATTTGTGTATGAAAAGGCCCCCAATGACCATGATTTTCAGTAGGTAGAAGCTGATACAATTCACTACATAATATCACAGGATATAAAGTAACAACATTCACAACATCCCATCCCCATTCATTAACCAGTTATTATGTTTATTAAACTGGTTCAGAATTGTTTCACGTAACCAATAGAAAACCCACCCCGCATGATGCACAAATTAGGGAGATGAAGGTAAGATCCCAACTTCAACAGGTTCTTGATGTAAATGCTCCCCCGGATCAACCTCAGAAGTCGTTCGTCGGCATCTGTCACCTCTTTCGGGTGGATGTCGGAAAGCAAAGGCTGAAGGAAAGACAATGGACCTAGGCTTGGAAGCTCCGCGTCGTCGTAATGATACCATGGCTGCTGAGGGATCATAAATCGGAGCTCAGACGAAGAATTTATGGTTGGAAGATCTTTCGAGTCTCTTGAGAGAGCTCTGCTCAGAGGAGAGAGGAGGAGAGGTGTGAGTTGAAAGGAGGAGTAGACCCCTCGTTTTATAGGTGTGAAATGAAAAGGTACAAGGCATGTACTTTATGGTACATGATGTGTACTCGGTTCTTTCACACGGTCTCCACGCGGCTTCCAACACGGCTCTGCGGCCGTTGACTGGTCAACACACGGTTTGAGGGTAATTCATACATGTGGAAGGACTATACGGCATGTAGTTTAGAGGCACGGTGTGTAATCATTTATTTCACATGGCAAGGACACAGCTCCAACATGGTACATGACCGTTGACTGGTAACATGTACACGGGGAAGGACTACACGGTGTGTAGAACTGGACACATGTCATGCACCCATTATTCCACACATCAATGACACGGTCTGCAACATGGGGTATACCCGGGAAGGGGGTACACGGCGTGTGCTCAAACTACGAGGCATGTAGATTCAAAATTTTGTATAGTGTGGGAAAAGTCCATTTTACCCTCTAGAACACTTCTTGGCCTTCTTTTTGACAAATGAATGGGCCGGAGAGGTCCGGGCCATTACAGAGGATCTAAGAATCCCTGCATATATCAGTTTAAATGACAAACAATGTCTATTTAGTTCAAGAAACATAATAAATTTATTGTTTTGTAGAGAGGAAATCATCCATATAGTGTAACATCATGCAGTAATGATGCATGTGATTAAATATGAAAGAAGTGGTATCATGGGGATCCATGTAGTTTTACATCACGTGGTAAGGACATCTACAATGTAGTTTAACATCATTAAGTAAGTATGTGGGTCACCCAATTGGGAATAAATGAAATTTCATTGATGGTCCCATGAATTGGGGTCTTGGAATCATTGTGTATCAGGTAATGGTAGGAATAAAGCCACATGATGTTGTTGAATTATGAGATTCCCAAGGTGGATCAAACTATAGCATAGGGACAGGGTCATGTCATCTTTATTATGTAGAGATCTATCTCATTTGTGGTGAATTTTTTGAGAGATAATCTTCGTGTTAATTTTAACATCATGTGGTGAGGTCATATTATATTTAGTTTAACAAAAAAAATTAGGTTTGTTCCAAATAGTTTAACATCATGTGATCAGAATGTGAGACATTTTGTAGTTTAAAGTCTTCTTGCAATGAATTGTTTAATTTGATTTAGCTACATGGGTTCAGGATGAGAGAAACTGATCAGTATGAAGACATTATTCTATTACCAATTAAAAGTAGTTTTACATAATTTGTTCCAGATAAGATTGTCCTATATTTGGATAAATCCTTCTAAAAAACATTCCCAATTAATTAGAGAGTTCTCCTGATTTAAAATACATTCCATATGAATTTGTTAATATATTTATATTTTTGGTGTTGAGTTATAGAAGACACGAACAATCCTTATTGAAGAATTAATGTATTAACAATTTGGAGGTGACTCTCATATCCCTGATTAGTGAGGTTTATATCCTCCAATATATGAATAATTATCCAACATATTTGGGAGAATTTAAACCATGCACTCACTTTTTGACCAATTTGGGAACTTGTAACTGGAATAGGAAGTGCATATGGACATTACTAGTTGGTGATTTTCAAATAAAAATATCTATTTCTATATTTCATCTACCTATTAATCCGATATATTTGTATTTACTTTATCAGACCATGTAGGTTACAACTCTAGGGTGCCTTCTGACCGAAGCGAAGGCTTGTTAATGGTTGAGGGGCCATAATATATGGTTAACTTCTGTTTTTTGAGAACCTATAAATTTGAAGGTGTATAATTTCATAGCACCTCTATAAACAATGGTGTCTAAGAAAGGGAAGGATTTCTTATTCATCATGAGATATCACCATGTGGAGGTTGACCATAACAGATGTCTAAAGTATATTCCATACAATACATCTCCATTATACCACAAGGAGGAATAACATGCTAATGATCACCATCTACATCAGTTAAAGAGTTCAATGACCCTTGGAGTATTGAGAATGTGTCTCAAAAAACCATAAGGACAATTGTCATTGAATAGGATGGGGTATGAGAATCATTATTCATCGTGGCCAGAATGAGTTTTCATGCCTTTTGTGGTTGAGTAGGGATATAATCCTTCTATATAACAACTACTAGAATATATTGATAATATTCAGGTCCTACAAAATTAAGATCCTACTACTGAGAAGTTATTGAAGTACTCCAATGAGCTAATTTGGTAGGGATATGATTATATACCAAGGCATGTTCTTCTCTCACATGTTGCTCATTATCTTAAATGGGGATATCTGTCCAATCCCAGTACATTGGACTATGTAGCTAGTATATTTTCATAATATTTTAAGTATATCCCATTGAATTTTCGACTCTCACTTGGTGAAACAAATATGGATTGGGGATATGGGGCCAATTCATATATGAATTCCACATCAAAATATGTCAACATAATGCCAAAATGGGGGAAGCGGTATGAGACTCATCATATATGTTACTAGAGTAATTTGAGTAGCTTTGTTCACATGAATCTGAGATTGTACATAGGCATGTTCAGTTCTCACATGGTGATCCTTGGTTATAACATTGGTATGATCCTGGTCATGAACCATTGAAGTATTTCACTGACCATTTTTCGACAACAATATGATCTTTTCCTAAGGTATGTTCCACACTAACTTGGTGAGCCCTGGATGGAAAATGTATATGACCCTGGTCTTTGTTCCATAATCTTTACTAGAATATGCTGATAATCCCCATGAAAAGAATCAATAACATGTGATTTATTTAGATTATCCACTTATTCATATTGATCATATTGTTGTGCTTCCATAGTCATCACTATAGTAATATGCTCTTATTCCTACATCTTCACCATAATATACCGGTAGAGATGACATGATTTTTGGTCACTATCATTGATTGATGTCGGGATATATTTTCACTCATAACCTACTCATTCCACCAAAATATCCTGATGGAATTTATAAACGAGTGTTTGGATTTATAGTTTCCCAACACTTTCTGCTCGGAAATGATAATAGACATTGTATGAACTAAAGGGGATATGAGACTGCTCTATTTGTTCCGTAACATCCCATATTTTACAAGGTTCCCTTGGTACCCTAATTATAGTGTATGGGGAGGGTACATGTTAGGTAATTCCCTTAGCTGATTTCTAAGGGGTAATGGTGATTTTTGTGATATAGTTGTGATCTATATTGTACAATATCGGTAGTACTTCATGAAACTATAATTTCCAACTGATGTTGAAAATATCATCCAAGATATTGAGATGTTTTAGAGTTTACAATCCTATGTCTAAGATGTATTTCATGCATTTTAATGTCATGTGGTAAAGATGTGAGAAACTGTGAATATTCACATCTTGTTTACAAGATGATATACATACTATTTAATAACATGTGGTAAGTATGTGATCCATGAAGTTTAACATAATGATGTAAGGACATAGTAAACCATGAAATTATAATGTCATTTTTTAAGGGTGTTGTCCATGCAGTTTGACATCTCTTGGTAAGTAAATCATCCATGATGTTTAACATATTTCGGAAGGGACTTTGGCATTAATGATTAATGTATTAATTTAAGGAAATCGTCCACATAGTCTTATATATTGCATTATGGATATAATATATAATGTTTGTAATTTTATAGTATGTTTGTGGACAAGTAGATTAATGTTTTAAAATAAGGATGTCATCCATGAATTTTAACATCTTTCAGTATGGATGTCAAAAACAGTTCAGATTAGTTTCCATTGTAAATTACATCAACAATGAAGATTAATGAATTGTAGTATAGATGGAAATAATGTACATTTAACATCATGTAGTAAGGACATTGGAAACTATGTAGTTTAGTATCTTTTGGAAAGGATATAAGACTTATAGTTTAACGTTTTGAGGTAAAGATGAGGGTTCATAAACATTTATTTGGGTGGGTCTTATGATGAGTCTGGGATGAATCATATGTATATTTCAGAGTTCCATGATCCTTCCACTCTATTATTCCTACACATACCAATCTCCCCAACCAATCATTGAAGAAAAAGTAATTGTATAATATGTTCTAGAGACATCAATTGTATGGTATATGGTTATCATGTCTTGTCATCCCTACCCCATTTGACTTATTTATTTTTTTGAGCTTCACAAACAGGTATTCTATGGTGTAGACAAAAGACCTTTGGCAAATATTTATTCTGTTGGAATGATATTTGTTAAATCTTGTATTGATTGATGGTAACATATCCCTATGAGGTATGTGGCTCAATATCATCTTCACAACATGTGTGTTATATTGAATGTTCGTATATGACAGAATTGGGGATTCAGTTGTTAGTGGTTCCAAGATCCATATTCCCATTTGTACAAGAATCACGTATTTAAAGGAAATTAAAAATTCAATTGTGTTAATGAGATGTCGTTGGTTTTGGAAACGGGTTTCATATAATATCATCTTTATCTCCCATAGTTATATTAGTTTCTAGATCTATATCAAACCATATTCCACAACATAATTAATGTTCCTAAGGATATGTCATTATTTGAAGGAATATACATTTCACTATCTCTCTTCTAGTGGTTGATGAGCATGTCGATTCTCTAATGTGACGAGTATACTTCAGTTGGAATGAGTGTAAATTTTTTTTCTGAATGTATGGTTTATATTTCCATTCATTATTAGTATTGGGGATTATTTTGAATCATTTGGTGTCTTGGATGTTATAGACGATTCCCAGTGATTAAAATAACCCAAATCTCATAGAGGATTTTTGGAAACAGTTGAAGTAAGATTGTCTATGTAGTACCCTTTAGAGAGATGTTATAAATAGTGATTACCCCATTTCTAAAAGCATGGTAGAGATGGAATAAAGTATATATTTCACCAAATGGGGTATAAGAATATAAAAATCCCCCCAAACCAGTGGGATGCAGAACATCACTACAAGGTGGGATCCCAAATGAAATATATGGAATATCATTTTGTGGGAGATTTTCTAGAATCATTACCATTATTATTTCTCAAAGATCCCTATTAACCCATTGGAGTTAATAAATTTCTTCCTCTATACAAACTTCTTTTTCATAATCAAGGGTTAGATTAGCATGATCTATGCCAACACACTCTCCTCTGTCGGTGGTAGGGTGAGTGGATGATGATGGGAGTCTTGATGTGGAACCCAAAGAATAAATCAATTCCTTACAATTTCTGTAATCTACACTTTCATTACCATTTTAAATTACAAAATGGTTAGTAACTCCTTCTACAGATTCCTAAAAGATAATACATGGCACCTCTTTTTATGTTCCAGAGGATGATGGTTTCCGAACATGTTGTGACTTATATGACTGCAGATGGATATGCATGTACTCTTCATGATTTTTCTCATCAATATCTTATGAGGATTCGTCATATCCAAATTTTATAATAATTATTGATACATAGGAATGTTGGTTCTCCTCCTCAATAGAGTATCTCATTTGGTTGGTCGGTTCTAATTATGTTGTATTAGGGTTTGGTTCCCACTACATCGATTGATGGGTCTATTCACATGATACTATTTGAGGGATTGGTGCACATGGTACCATTTGAGGGGTTAGATCCAATTTTTAATATTATACTATTGTAAAATATTATAATAATGACCCTGTATTTGTTTACTAGGGTACTACAAGGGGTTTTACAATCATGAAGGCTAGCTATGATGAATCCAAAAACTCATGGATAATTATTAGATGGGATTCACTATAGTTCAATGTTAGGATACACATTTGGATATCATATATATTAGTTATATAAAGGATATAATATTGTCTTATAGATTTACTATTTGTATGCCTCTTGAATGCTCTCTTGTTGGATTACCCATCTTGGTTTGTTTAGGTAGGAACCACTTCCTCTATATCTTCTTATGTAACAATGTCCACATTTTGAAGATGTGGATAAAAATGGGTGTGGAATCGTATAGGAATCTCATGAGTTATTTTTTTACAAGGTTATTATCCTCATCCACATCTAATAGATATTTAAATCATTCATTTCAATGCTATATGGATAGGCTTATGAAGAGGTTGAATGTGGAAACAAATACAACATTCTATCTTGAAGCCTGTCATGGGAAATACATAGAGTGGTAATTAATCCATTAGAATATTTCATTTTCTGATTCCAAGGTCGGTATGGATCCATTGAAGTTTAAATGACAGTCCAAGATATTCACTAACTAGCACTTGAAGTGGTGCATTGGTAATAGTGTATGTCGGGACCTTGGAAAAAATGTAGCTTTCCCAGAAATATTAGAATCCTTTGACACATATGATGAATTCATTTTAATTATAAGGAATCTAGGATATCTTGAGGAATAAAAAACAAACCATATCATGAATCATCATATATAATAGTACTTGTTTTATCAAAAAATTTAACAGTTAAAGGATAAATAGGTGTCTCTTTCTTTTATGCAAGGTTAAATGTAGTTAAAAGAAACATGATGGGTGTAACATTTAATTCATTAAATGTAGAAAAAAATTGGTTCAATGAGTACTAGATAGTATATCAATTTTTACCCATTAAATGGATGAAATAGTTAAAATATTTAACATTGGGTTCACAATTTTGGTTTTCTGGAAAAGACCTAGATGGGCATGATATAGTGCATTGATTGTGGAAATGGGTGGGGAGGTCAATGAATTTCTCAATCACTCTCATCATGTTTCCCATTTGTATAATATTCTTTAAAAACTAGAAATAGTTACCATATCCATAATTGAGTATTAACATTCTTTCCAAAGAAAATTGGTCTGTTTAGGTTTCAGTCCCAATTATGCTTAGGAACTCACATCTTCCAAGAGGATGGGTGGTTAGGCTCATCACACCCTCTTGGGGGGAATTTTGGATATCGTGAGACTTTTTTATAGATTTATATATGTTCATGAAATATTTCTTAGGCCAATATTTGAGAATGGTTCACCCATTATCAATAACATTATTTGGATAAGGAATTTATATGAACAAATGTTTGGACATTTCTATTCTCCTAATATTTTCTTATTTATTTACGATGATTTAGTATATAACTCTATTTGTGAACTCTAGAGTTTATTTTCAAATTTATAGGATGTTTGTCTCTTGGATATTGGATTTAACCTATAATAGGAATCCTATATATCCTATGACAATAATAATCATATCCCACATAGTTCATTTGACATTGTTCACAGTCGTATGACTAGTCTGATTCATGTAGTTTAACAACATGCTGTAAGGATGTAAGTATTGGTCTTGATCCATAAAGAGGTATCATATATATCATATTTATATAGGAAAAAGAGTTTTTTTAGTTCTTATATGGTAATATATTTAATGATATATGTGATAATAGAGGCACTGTGTGAGACTTACGCATAAAAGTCCTCCCTAGATAATCTCTTCAAGGTTATGGAGAATTCGGGGAAGTAGATATGTAATCAGACATAACTCCCAATGGAAATCCTATATTAGGGGAATTTTCACCCTAATATTGATAAAATCCTCTATGGTCTCTATGACCATGTAATCAATACTCAGTTTGAGAAACAATATTCATCGACACATCGGACACATTGCATGGTGGGACTTTTGTACGAATCTTACATATTAAAGTTTCCATTTGAGAGGTATGATTTCCCACCTCTTGGAGGATATGGTATTAACCTTATGAATTAATAAGTATTACTATTTATCATATTTTCTAAATGGAATCATAGACACCATTGTTTGATACATCCCTAACCCGCTGATGGTTTTGAGGTACTTGAGTGCATAGTCGAGGCATACACTTAAAATAATGCATGTGTATGAGAAACATTCTCATGTGATGATAGATGTGGAAGGATGGTAGACTATAGAAAATATTTCAATCCCATAATTGAGGTATATTTTTGATATAAAGGTACTTATATCAGGGGAGATGTATGTTTGTTCTCATACCATATTAAGTCATCCTATATATCCTATTTGGGTTGAATCAGAGTTCTCATAGGTTAGTTATCCCCAAACCACTGAAGGGATAATTTTTGTCATCACCCTTATAGATATTGTTGTTATCATCAATTTTATATTCATTCTACAAGATTTCACTGGGATGGTTTCCCATTTCATTATGATTTTCTATCTCTAGAATGATAGATAAAGATGGAGACCAGGAATGATCTATTGGTAAAGTCTGGTATGGCATGGAAGGGTCGTCTGAGATCATGGGACAAATAGGGTCCCAGGAGTGATAAAACCTAACCCATTAAGATAAATCCCCATTAATGGTGTATGAGGTTTAGTTTTATTTTTTTGGTGTTTTTATGGAATAATTATGAGTGTGCCCGCCAGACAGAGTAGACATGTCATAAGGGATATTCCAAACATGACATGTTTACTATGTCTTTATGACATGGGATACCAATCCATGGAAGTATTCCTAACATATCAAATCTACTTCATGTGATCGAAATTGATGTTCCTAATATATTTATCATGATCAAGATGAAGGGTTCACTATCATTCGCATGATTACTGTCTTATCATGGATGTTATCTTTGGGCTGCCACCCGACAATGTCGGCATGCCATTAGGAAATCACATTAAAATGATGACATGTCAGTAATATTTTTTGAGATCAACCCATATTATCCTTATTATATTTCCTTAAAATGAAAAAATTTCAATTCGAAATTGTTTAACAATGTCATCATGTAAATAGGTTGTCGTACGAAAATGCAAGCATGTTAGAAATTTTTCAATAGATCAACCTAAACTACTAAATTCATTCCTTGATATCAAATTACACTTCTATAGAAACCTAAGGACATACTGATTTTAATACCCCAATCTTCCACGGAATGGTTATCTTGGAATAATATAGTAGCGTGTGTTGTACACAACTTCGAGATTCTAACACACTACGACTAATCAAAGTAGCCTTTATGAATAGTAATACCCACTTTTTGAAATTTTATACATTTTAACTCTCAAAATGGACTTCATTTTTGGATTAATAATATCATAATTATCCTAGGGTGAAATTTTGGTACTTTTCGGATATCTCTTATATTTTGATGAATAGTGAAAATTACTAAATATTAATTAAAAACAACTTTTTTAATCGAAATAATTAATAGTGATAAATTAAGAATTTTATTGGTTTTAAAGTATATTTAGAATATATTTTTACCATTTAATACAATTCTGGTCATTGGACATAATTTCACAATTAAACCAGACATAAAAACTTGTCAATCTTTTGATAGTTATTATCTCTTAAAAACACACTTTTTGTTTTAACAACGGAAATTAATTTTAAATTAATTTCTGCAACTTCTGTGTTTTGAATTTGTAAAAATGGATTCTATATTTGGAAAAAGGATGTCCAAATTATGTAAATAGGTAACTTTTATTTTTATACATTTTGAATAATTACTTTGGCACATATTTTATTTTTCATGGTTAAAGGGTAAATCCGGTAAATAAAGGTAAAAAATATTAAATTACCCTAAAAGGTTTCAAAACCTTATTTTTTGATACATGTCCGACCATGGGAATCTTTGGGTCGATTTTGGGAGCCCATCGATCCACTTGTAGGTGATAAGGACACTTTATATTAATTAAGTTAAAATAAATACAAAAATGACAAAAGCATAAAACTTTTAGAAAAACAATTTTTACATAGGTTTATATATGTTTGATTTTAAACTATAAATATTCATTATAAAGATAAAAATATTTCCTAAATAATGTTATTTTATTTATAATTTTTGGACATTTAATAATTAAATTTATTTATGACACAATAATGATGCAGTATTTTCCTTATTAATGAAAGAATCAAATAACTTGTATTATATATGATAAAATAAATATAATTTGAACACTTTGATGACATACATGAATTTTATTGCTAAAAATTACATGATAGGATTTCTTAAATGAATTTGGTTAGAATTAATAATTTTTTTAAGGCTTTAACAAAAATCAATTATTGAATAGTTTCAAAATTTACATAAATGTGTGTTTTTTAAAAAATTATATAATTAATCGATATTCAATTTCTAAAAGCCTATGGTTCTTACAAAGGACTTATATAATGATATTTTTATTATTAATGAACCACTTTTGTGTCTCTTGTATGTATATAGTTTGTTTATTACATATATAATATAAAAATAAAAGTGACATGGTAAATGTCAAACTAATTAACTAAGAGTTAAAACTAAAAGATAAAGTTAATATAATGACCCAAACCTATCTAAATTATATTTTATGAAAGTATTTCGACCGCTCACCACCTTAGACTTTTAATAATTCACTTTTGAGCCATTAGAAACCGAATATGAATTTATTATAAAATATTATTTCTTGTTATTCCAAAGGTGCCCCTCACCCCTCTTATAAAAGGGAACTCCCTATTCTCACTAATTCTCACATTCAATGCCTTTTGGCTAGGACAAAACCTAAATAAAATACTCTCTCAACATCCATAAATTCAATCTAGAGTCCTTATTTTGAATATAAATCCAACCTACGAGCCTTTTAGATCAAATCAAATGGAAGAACCCGAAGAAGAGGTAATGTTTTCACCACCTTCTTTCAAGTTAATTTCTTCTTCAACTTCTTCATTATTTTTTATTCAAATTCTAAAATAATAACTCCAGTATATTTTATATATTATGATTTTATTATAATTATGGTAAAACCATATTCATAATTTTGTCCATCCTTTGAATGACATGTCACCATAAATGCGTACTTAAGGCTTACCGTCTCCACGTCTTGGTGTAATTGTTATTCAAAACATTATTATTTTGATGGGTATAATAATGATGTGTAATTCACGTAAATAATAAATATTACAATATAATTATTATTTATATATGATATACCATCCAATTATATATTATTTTAATATCAAAATAATAATATAGTCACTCATGCTTACGTATGGACTATCGTCTCCACGAACGCGATGAGATCCATTCTCCATCGTATCCATTCAAAACTAATTCTCATTTGATTATTAAATGTAATGTTTAAGAACATTATATAAATCTGGATATGAATAAGAAACAAACTATCCATAACAAACACGGCTTATGTAACAAAACATATAAAAGAAAACAAGTAAGTTAGCAACCAAAACAATGATAATACTAAAATATTATTAACAAAGTATTATTAGAAGATAATATATGATATCATAATTATGTATATGGTACTTCTATAATTTAATAACAATGTTTTAACTATTATAAAAGAGTTTAACATTCCATAGACTAAGGAAAAGTACAATTTAATGGTTTATTTCACAATTTCTTCATTATCCGAGGTTGTTTATACATAATTATCTATTGGGTTCTCTTTTTCATCCACATACATGATTCTTAAAAAATAGAATTTCAAATCATTCTAAATATATTATTGACTATGTTTTATTGACATTTTTAACCTTTTTGACTTTTTATAATAAGTTTATTGAGGAATATTTCTGTCATTTTCCAAACAACGTCCTCTTTAACCTTTTCGACAGAGTTAATGTAAGAATGTGTTTTTTAAATTATACGGAGGGTGCGGCTATTTTTTGCCATTATAAAATCTTAAAAGCTTACCTTACAAGGTAATAAGGATATTTTCAATTTAAATGTTTTATTTTATGATTATGTTACTTTTAAATGATTTTAAAAAAGAGATATTTCTCTCAAATAGTTTTGATTTCATCTATGTCAACATCCTTTGAAAAAAATTTCACTTATTGGAAGTTGATTTATTATGATACAAATCATCCATATTGTATGTAAGGTTTTGCGATATTATTGACTATGGATGAGTTGTTTTTAGGTCATTAATGGTTTATGATTAATGTTTAGGGATTTCATATGCTAGTTTTAATACGAATTTTTATGTAATATTTCATCATCTTCTTAAGATGAATGTGTTGGACTAGTATGTTCCGGGTTGGGGACTGGTAAATGTAATCCCTCTTGGTTGGGGTCCAGTTATAGCTGACCCTCCAGGTTGGTGTCTGGATATTAGAGGCACTCTAGGTTGGTGTCCGGTTATTAGAGGCACTCTGGGTTGCTGTCCGGTTATTAGAGGCACTCTGGGTTGGTGTCCGGTTATTAGAGGCATTCCGGGTTGGAGTCCAGTTATAGAGGCTCTCTGGGTTGGGTTTTGGTTATAGTTATCCATTAGGTCATGGAACAAGGCCTTGACACACAAAATAATGTTCGGCATTATGCATTCCATCATTATGAAAGTGGTTATTTATATTGCATGTGATTATTCAACAAGTAGAATATCCATGTGAATATGTAAATGGAATTATTTCATTTTATCTTTTCCATATTATTCTGACATTCATGTTTTAAAGTCTTTTGTTTTAGTTATACATTGCCTCAAATGTTTATGCTTATTTATGAATGCTTCCACTATTTTGTTATCCTTACTGAACATTTGAGCTCACACCATTCTATGTTTTATTTTTCCTAGGATGTGAAGAGATATATTATGACTGACATGTAGGGATAGTATAAAGGGGACATGACTGTGGACTATAGAGACTATATTATTTTATATTTTCACATTATTATGTATCTTAAACCTTATGAATGTAAATAGTGATTCCAAGTCTACTAAACTAATCTTTCTTCTGATACATGATCATTTGTGATCATGCTAATGTTATGTAATAATTCACCAACTCTAGGTAACTGGGTTTGGGGTGTTACAATGATACCAATGAAGAATATCAATATTTCATGACAAAAAATAACCATGCATTAGGGTCTCATGAACATGTTTATGGTATTATGATTTTCTGTATATGAAGTTACATGTCCAATGGGATCATGACTCAAGGATGCATGGAAAATAATTTTCATAGGTTATGGGGTGGATGTATAATAGTTTTTTATAATGGAACCTCCTTGGGATTGTATGGTGATGGAAAGGACTTCCCATTAGTTCTTTTTTGGTTCATGGAAATATAAATGTAGAGGGGTGCCCTCATGAGGGAACCACATGAATCCACACTATTATACGATTCAATGAACCTTAATTTCATCTTCTAAGTGTTTCTTTGTATATATAAAGTCATAGTACATATGTCTAATGGTATGTACATGAGTTTATTAGCATAAACAAAATACACTTTTATGTTGACGGGTGTCCGTATAATGACACTGGATGATACCTAAGCTCATATGATCTAAATGACCTTAATAAGTTCTTGTGATGAGTTGTTTTAGGTGCATGGGATGAATAACCAATCATCCACATAAATGGATGAAGGAGCACACTATATGGTGATGAGGTGTTTATGGAATATGTGGACACATGTCTATGATCTTACACAATAAGGGCATGAGATAAGAATTGAGATACCGTGGGTGATTCTTCTTAACTCTACATGACAAGGAGGTGTTCGTCTAGGATTCACACATACACTGCATGAAAGTCATTGCATGATCACCATTTGACCACATGGTCTCTTAGGGACAATGTGAGGGACTCTATGTACATATTCTTGGGAAACCTGTAGGTGCTTTATAAATAGATAAGGCCCTCAATCGAGGGCTTTCATCCAACTTTCAGGCATGGGTGTCTTTTTCACATGACCAGGGTCCATTGGAGTGTTGTGTACAATATCCATCACTTTCAAGGCTGAAATTGAGATTCATGATACCAAGGGTTAATGTAATTTAATGAAACATTCCCACTGGTGTGTTCCTACTAACACAAATAAGAGTGTTCGGTATGGTCAAAGAACATTCTAACCACATCACATGATGTTCTATTAGTCATGAGATCACGGGACCTAAGGGGAGGTCTTATAGGAGATCATGTGAATGATTTCCAGGTGCTCATGGACAAAGAGAGATGCAATTTTATTGGATGGGTTCTCTAGATTCCATTATTTTATATGATCACATGATATTATGATCACATGACATGTTCTTCATTCCCACGGTCTGTTCTCAAATTGAGATCCCCATATTTACACAGAGATGGTCTTTGATGGCTATTGTGATCTTCTCATATTTCAAAACATCCCTAAATATTATTTCACACATGTGTTTTTTTTGGAATTATATTTTATATAGGTTGAAGAGGCTACAGGTTTTGATGAAATTACATAGGGGGGAATTCACATGCATCCGATTTAGGCAGTGGATGATTCGAATGAAAATAATCACATGATTGCAAGATGGTTTCTCATGATGGCATGCTAGAATGCTTCTTGAACCATAAAGTGATCATTACTTGGTAATTGAACCATTTTTGGACATCCTATTACAAACATTTATTTTTTCTTATGATAAATTATGCAGAATAAGTGATATTCAAATAGACATAAAATTCATGAGATAATTTCAGTGGGTTTCTTCGCTAAATCACATAATATAAATATAATTTCATGATGAATTTATACACTGGTGGTAGATCTTCTGAAATTTCACTAGCTATTGGGAAGAGATTAATTCAACAGACTGATTAGTAGATAGATGGTGGGTGTCAATGGTATGAACCTTCAAACTAGTTTCATTGGCCAAATTAGGTGGATATAGCTAGCCAGATTTATCATCGAGTGATCAGGAATGAAACATCTAGTTCCCTCATTTTGATGAACGGGTGGTACATGATTACGATTGAATAATGAATGAGAAAAATGATAAAGATGATGGTTTTTCAATATGCGGGGCCTGCTTATTTTGAATAAGTATCACACATGATCTAGTCATTTCAAATGTGTATTGGGCGGGACTTCAATCTACAGTCGAGATCAGATGATTGAGTGATGGTTGTTTTGTCAGACTTATAAGTGATGGAAGAAAAATACCTCTATCTACGTTTCCCTCATAAAAAACAAGATCTTTCGTCCCATAACATATATAAAAGGAAGACTCAATAGAAACTAGAAGCGAGTTATGGGGTCTGCTCCTATCCTCTTCTATCACTACCTTGTTTCGGCCCACTCTACCACTATATTGGTTCCCTACATTACAGATCTACCACTCTGTCACTGGCTCATTCCTGTACACCCTCTTCTGATACTGCAAGATATCTAGGATATTTTAATGGGCATGGTTGAGTCCACTCCAACAAGCTCCTTGGTTTAACTAGCATGGTTTTAGTGCTAGTTTGCTCTTTTCTTTTGAAATTTGTTCTATCATAAGTACATATAAACTAATTATGTTAAATGGTTATGGAAAAAATCAATATTCCATGAATAAATAAAATATGAAACCATATATCCACGCTTATATTAATTTATTCAAATCATTCAACTACTTTTTAATAATCTTCAAACTTTTGATATCTTTGATGGAAAAGTGAATCTCCCACAATTATGGGTGTCAACAGTACTAAATTTTCTTTATCATTATGAATAACATAACTATGTTAATATATTAATTTCTTATGAAAATTTTCCAATTTTAATATTTCCTTTATTTAATACCTTTTTATATTCAATTATATAATCATTTATGTTCTAGTTAGGCATTCTGAAACTTTTTTTCTCATAGGTCTGAAATGAATTCAATATTTAATCTATAGTCAAAGTTGAATTTGTTCCATAAAATTAAAAATAATAATCATAACTAAATTATATTATTAATAAATTATATTATTAAAAAATTATATTATTTATAACCTCCCATGAATGGAATATAATAGAAAGAAACACATCATCTAAGGAGGTGGTAATCCACACATACAAATGAAAAACATTATAATTTTCTAATGGATGGAATGGTAAGAGACTATTTAAAATTTTATCGTTAAATGATTATAAAATTTTAATAAAAATCATATATAACAATAAAATCTATCATTTTAAAAATATGTGAGAGGTGGCGATGGAAAATGAATTACATCATTTCATAATGTTGATTTCTTCCATACAAATGAACACTAGTTTTATTTCACGTTTAATGGACGAATAATACTTTTTATGCCGAATAATGTAAAATAATATCAACTAACTATATGGGTTATACTGAATTTATAATATTATATTGGTCAAATAGTTTTTATGCATGTTGAAGAAGAAATAAAACAAAAACAATCGTTTCAATGATACAAATACTCTTAGGAAAACCTCATTTTCATTACACCTTATTCCCTATATGATTGATATTATTCAAAACCAAATACCTCGATGATGATGGGAGGAATTATAGAAAGAAATTTGGTTATTAATTTGAGGAACAAAATTTCTTAAAAGGTACGGGAAAGGGAGGAAAAGAGGTTCCCTTTTATTAGTGAGGGATGGGAACTCTTGAAATTAATTAAATCATTAAATTAATATAAATTAATTTTCATAATTAAATGGTTCCAAATTGATATAACAAATATAGAATAACCATGTATTTTGGTACCCAAATACACAATATATAAAGTTATTGAAAAAGTTAAATATTACAAGGTATAAACAATATAAATGATATTAATACCCAAAAAAATGATTTCATATAGGCCACATTGAGACACATCAAATTCAATTCAAATTTAGAGCCCCTCAAGGCCCACGAATCACCAACCTGAAGACCACTTCATTATGGACCATAGTTACATGATTTGTCCCAAATGCATCTCGACCATGACAAATCCATTATTAAAAATTTCAATCCCTCTCGGCATAGTGTCCAAACCATATTTCGAGGCCATCATATAAAAGGTAATCACTAGCTATCACAAGCCTACCTCCCACATCATATCATGGTTTCCACACACCCCGATTCATAAGGTTTCATGCCATTTCATGAGGTTATTACCAATATTCAGTTGAGGATTTTTCCAGCTTATAACCTACCTAAGCCCAAGTGCATCCTGAGGTTATCATCATCATCTGCCTTCATATTGAGGTCTAATCACCATCCATCTATCCACATCCCTATAATATCATATTTAAATAATATTTATGAGATCATAAAAAAATAAACTCTTGTAGTCACCAATTTACAACCATACACCTGAGGTCATCATTATCTTTCTCCACAACCTCTCATCCCTAGGTCACTATCTTCCATCACCCATATGCCAAATATGATGGTCCTACTTATACATTGACACATGAAACTATCCAAACCCCAAACCAATGAAAATTTCCATTTCTATATAATCAATTATAATGATTCATTGTTAATGGACACATATATAGACTTCATATACAACATCATTGCTACTGAGGTTTAATACCCCATCTTATGGTCATTGTTGGATCCTCATCCCAGTGCCCATCACTACCTATTGGGTCATATACCCCGATAATGTTATAACCATCACAAATAATCTCGAATCCGTGATTTCATAGAACTATTGAGATCAAAACCTATGTCACTTTATTCTTGATGTCATCATCCCACTACTAGGGACGATGCCCCCCAAGGCTTCATATCTAGTACATAACATAAAAACCCCAAAATGGTATATGTAATCCACTTGAGGACATTAATGACCATGGTTGTTCCCATTTTTGGAGTATAAGACCATTTTTCCATAGAATGAACAAAAGGGGGGAAAAGAATGAATCATTACGAAAAAATGAATTGGTTTCCATCATGCTCAACATTGATGGATTTCAAATGATCTCCTAGAAAATCATTATACCACCCATTTCGAAAAAAAGTCCATAGATTATTAATTTTTCATGGTAAACAATGTTGAAATAAATATGTGTACGCTAAAACATTAAATTAAATTCATTCATCCTCACATATGAGTGATTTTGAGTAGACCATAGATAAATTTCTATTAGAGATTATTGAGAGAAGATACCACTTGATACATGATCCATATCTAATAATAATATTAAAAATTTATATAATTATAATATAAAATAAGGATGAACCTAAATCCATTAATCCTTTAAAATTTGAAGAATTTTGGGTGATGTATTTACCATAATTTCATTGTTCTGATCACTTCTATCCTTTTGATTATTTTCACAGAATCAATGTTTTTAAACAATATGAGTCACAAAAGCTAATATAAAAGATAAAACGACCCATAAATTGTCCATTATTGATAATTTCAATAATATAAAACCTAATTTTTATAATATATAAATTTTATGAACTTTAAAACATTTAATAAAATATATTTTATTATAAAATACCATTAATGTCATTTTAGGATGTGATTATTTAATTAGAAATTTAATTCATCCGTATAATATTTAACTATGAATATAACATTTGAAAAATTATCTAATTATATATATATATATATAATGAATGGGAAACTATAAATAACCCAAAAAAGTATCATTTAGAGTAGCTAAAATCATTTACATGATTTTTCAACTACATTCACATGCAGAGTGTTGGAATTGTATAAACATTTAATGAAATAATTTCTTCACTAAAAATTTATAACAAATTTAAATGATAAAAAATTCCCTCATATTTCAAATAACTATTTATAATATATTGTTTCCTATTTTTAACTATTCTAAAAAGAGATATATTTAAACCAAGATATTGAAATTTTTATTTTTATTAATTATTTAAGATTATATTAAGGTCATTATAAAAGGAAAGAGGATTTAATTTTTCTAGTTATTCAAAACATTTATGTTAATGATAGAAATAAACTTACAAAATAAAATAAAAAGATTATTTAGGGAGATATTTAAAAATTATCTCCATATCCATTTCTTCCACAAATTATTTTCATTATAAAGACAATCTTCTTCAATGAAGTTAATTTACATATTTGGATCACAAAATTTATGAACATTTTTACTCATCCTTAAGACTTGTGTAAAATAATTTTATAATGTGGTGTGAGAAAAAAAATCTCAATAAATGATATAAAATATAAAATTATTTTAGTATTCTGAAATCATAAAAACACAAAAAATTGTTAGATTTTTTATTTTATTCTTTAGTTGTATGGTATAAATATTTTCAACCTTGAAAACATTCTTTTTGGTCAAATAAAATCCTTAAAAATAAAAAACATTAACTAGAAAACCTTTTAAGAAACATAGAGAATCATATTTATAACTCATGATCACTAATGTAAAAAATAACTAGATCTATTTAAATATTTAAAATAAACAACCTTGTAACATCCCCCATCATTAATTTCATGGAAATAACATTACCCAATGCATTGGTGAGCTATATCTAGCTCACCATCCATAAAATCATTATCAATATCACATGTTTGTTTAAGAAATATTGGTGTCACCCAGTAATATATGATGAATTGGTCTCACCCATCATCATTTTTAGTTATCATTTACTCTATCATGGATATATATCAATATTATTGCAATTTTTTATTGTAAACCCCTTAAAATACTTTTGAACTATGATGAAAAAATGTTTTGTATATGAAATTACCCTTTATTTTTAAAATCCATTTTTAAAAAATAAAATTACAATAAAAAAGTAAGAAATTTTTTTATTTTAAGAAAATATTGTATTATTTGATTGAATAAAAAAAAGATAACAGATGTGGTTATAGGAAAATCAATTTTTTCTATATACGATAAAATTAAACATTGCCTTTTCCTTTTGTAACAAAATAAAAAAAGTTATGTATAAAATAATTTAAAATATTCCTTTTGAAAAATATTGTATGAAATTAAAAAGTGACAATTAATTTCTTTATAATACATTTATGTAAGAATAAAAACATCCACAAAATAATTTTAATAATATTTACATGGAAGAATTATTTTCATAAAATAAATACTTAAAGCATTGAAAACAATTGTTTATGATAAAGTTCATCTTTACATTAGCCTAACTCAGCACATAAATTGTGCATATTCTAGAATAGTAAACTAATTTAAATTACATAAATTCTTAATATCCATTATAATTTAGATGATTTATTTTATTTTATTTACTATAATGTTATATTCAATAAATTAACCATTTAAATTCTTGTGAAACGTTTTTATGATATTAGTCTCATATATACAAAATGAATTCAATTGGTTGACTATGGTCAAAGATTAATTTTTTCCAAAAATCATAAAAATAATATTCATAAGGAGATTATCATTTTCATACCCAATTTTCCAACCATCCATCAATGTTTTATGGGAAATAAATCACATCACTTCATAGATGTTGTAATCCACATATATACTCAAGTGACATTATCATTTTCAAATGGATGTAGAGGTAAGAAATTATATGAAATATTATATTTATAAAATTATAATAAATTCATTAATAATATATATATATATTAAATGAATTGTTATAAATAGTTTTTGGAGGTGGTGATGGAAAATAAATTACCTGGGACTGTGGCGTAGTGGTCAATCATACCCACAAACAATGGATAGAAATTTCATTTTATAGATAATATATATTTATTCCTGTTAAAAAATATAAAAATAATATACATTATATTTTATAAACTAATGTTATTATAAATAAATGGTTAGATGAGTTTTGAAAGAGGTATAAGAAGAAATAGAACTACAACATTCGGTTCAAATCTATACCTCTTCTTTTGACAACATCATTTTCATTGCACTTGATTATATATAAGGAAGTTATTATATAAAATATTTTACCTATGTAATGTTCGTAGGGATGTTAAACATTGATTTTGGTAGTGATTTTATGAAATATATTTCCCAAACATTTCGAGGATGATATTAGAAAATGTGACCTTTTATAAGTGAAGGGTGGGACACCCTTGGAATATTTAAAGTATTAAATTAATGTAAATAAATTTTATTATTAAATTGGAAAAACATTTAATAATAAGAATATAATAAGATTATTAATCTATATAATTTCATTAAATAACATTTTTACAAGATTATGAGATTTCTATCCTTTGTATCTTTATTTTAACGTCCACTAACTATTTTAACAATTGCACTAGTAAAAATTGTTTTAAAAATATAAGATTCAAGAAAGGTACTATTAAAGTAATGGTGATACACAAATGTTATTTTGTTGATATTTTTAAAAATATACTTTTGAATTTTCGAAATATGGCCTTTTTATGAATTTTAAATCATTTAATAAAATATTGTTTATTCTAAAAAACCATTAATGTCATCTTAGAACTATTCATTTAATTTGACATTAATCTCATCATCATAATAATTGATTTTGAATATAATATTATAAAACCTCTATAATATTTTATATATACCTATAAAATTTTTGTAAAATTATTAATTTCTCAAAAAATATTACTTTTAGTTTTTTTAAATCATTTACATTGTTTTTCTACTACATACTGAAGTTCTATTTTGGTAATGCATGATAATTTCTTGTTTTTGTTTTATAAATAAATAATAAAAATAAATTATCATGATAAAATATCATTTATATATAAAATAATAATTTATATTTTTAGAAAACATATTTTTTATTAATATAAAAAAATTATAGATACTAATTCATGAGTGAAATTTTGATTTAATTTATTATTTGAAATTATATTAAGGTAACTATTAAAGGATATTTGAAAACATATTATGATAATTGAATAATTTAATTTTCATGTTCTAAAATAATTTATAAATAACATAAATACAACTCTTAGGTATATTATGAGGCCTTATCACAACATTTTTATCTTTAATTGCCTAATTTACCTAATCGAGGTGATAAATATTCACCATATTTACTATACATGATGAAAAAATAAAAAGAATATATTTACCAATTTTGGACCAACTAAATCTAAATATGGAATAAATTATTATAATTTTTTTTCTATAATTAGTATAATTTAATTTCATAAAAAAATGCAAAACACAATTAAAAATAGTTTTTATAAAAATTAGTTATTAAGCCCAAAAAAATACTTACACCAAAATAAGGTATAATAATTATTACTATGTAATTAATTATATTATTTAATATAAAGGTTACTTCTTTAAAATTTTCATTAATTTAAAAAATATTGTGAAATTTAAATGGAAGGAAATGGCTATTTTAGAATAATTCATTTATCGTAATTTGATGAAAAATATATCATTTTATAATGTTCCTAAAATTTCACGATATGAAAAATTTTATATTAATATTTCAGAAATGATATCATTTAAAAAATAATAATTTAGAAAACATGAATAAAATAGTTTTAATATTTTCTCAAAAAAATCAATAAAAATTTTTATTGGAGGAAAAAAATATTGATGCATAAAATGAAATTACTAAAAATTTAGTTCTTATTTCTTAATAATTAACTGTGATAGTATTATTGAGCAGGGACTATATATATAATAATAATTTGGTTAATACAAATCATACCCATAGATTTATTGGCTAGGTTATAATATTCATATAATATTTTATGGATTATTTAAGCATTGTTTTGTGTGTCTTGTATGTTGTCAAACATAATATTCTTTTAAAATATTGGGATATTTCAAAAAAAAGTCGATTCAATAATTCAAATCATATAATTATTCTCATATAAATGTGGATAGATTTACTCTTTATGGGGATTTTTTAGTCCATAAAGAAAATTAATTTAAAATCTATTTGGATTTATCATAAAGGTTATAATTTATATCTAATTAAGTGGTTAACATGTCGTAAAATTGAGAAAGTGATTAATGATAATAATATACTTTTAATGTAAAATATTATATTATACACAAAGATTTTATCTTTAAATACTAAAGTGATAGATTTTCTTGTCTTATTACCATTTAAATTTTCTAGAGTATGAGGAATCTAGAATTTCAGATAGTAATACTAAAATCCCTAATGAAGGGAATGTTGGAACCCTTGAAATTTAGGAAAAAATAGATTGAGTAAATGTTCACAAAATGATGTCGTAGATGATCATATATATTTTAAATTGTGATTGTTTCTATTGAATCTTAAATATGAAATATGAAATATTTTTATGCATAGAGAAGTGTAGATATGTTTTGATAAAGATTTATTATTTTATTATTGTAAAAAAGAAAACAACATAACGATAAAGTAAATAATGTTATGGTAATCAAAACACCATAATATCTGAGATTAATATTACATGTCATGGTCAGCTAAGTGGATTGACTGATGAATAATATATGTTAATGAATATCATGAATATAAAATATATAATGGTTTATAAAAAAATGTCACTTTTATGTAATTCTCCATCATTATGTTTTTCGAATTTTTGTATTTTTTTGAAAAATCCTTATATTCCATAGTTATTTAAACACTATCATGGATTATATCATTGTGAAAAATAAAATGATGGATGATCCTGGTCATGAAAGTAGTTTTTTTCATATATCATTCTTATTATTTTAAAATTGGGAAGGAATCTATGGCATTCTATGGTGGTGGGTGTTTCAGAAATATGAGATTTTTATGTTCTTAATCAAAAGATTGAGTGAAAAAAACTATGTGGTTTTTTAACTATTTCACAATATAATTTTTAACTTGATCATGGTGAATTATATTGATCAAGGTGTTTTATTTTATATTTTTTTTAATTCTTTTATAATTTAGGAGGCTATAAGTATGTCATAGTATATTGAACACCATATCATGGTGTGGTATCAATTTGAAAATTAAGATGGGGAAATAAATATTATTTTGGGAGATATAGATTTAAATGTTCCTGGATTTAACATTCAATGAATTCACTATGAATATAAATCACAATGTATATAAACACAATTAATTTTTTATGGATCAAAAATATTTGATAAATATTAAACAATTTCAACCTATAAAGATAAATTCTCAATTTTTGGGGTACTTGAATTGAAAAATGATATAAAATTTTGAATGTTAATAAAGTGGAGACATGCAGGAAACAAAGTATTTTTTGGAAAATGATATGGGAGATATTAAATAGGATAATAATAAGAATTTTAAAAAAAATTGAAAGGGGTAACTTTTTCATCCTATAATTTTTTAGAGAGTATTTTGATTTTTCTTTAGTATTTATACAATATTGACTATGTGATTTCAATTACAAATATATGATTCGAGATAAATACCTATTTTATATTGTTTTATTAATTTCATTAATAATTTCCCTATAAATAATCCATTTTTTGTATCTTTTTATGAATGTATATTTACTTTGTGATTGGATAAGATGAAAGAAGGAGTGATTCTTGTTATTGGTTGAGATATAAACCAAAAAACATGTAACCATAATAATTAATTCATGATTTCCTGGGTATATCAACAAATTATTGATATATAGTGCTTGAAAATTTCCAATTTTGGTTAATAATGTATAATAATTGAGTAAATTTATTTAATTTTGACATTCTAATTCATTGGATATATGATTGGAGTCAATAAATTTCAATTGCTTATCCCAATACAATAGAAATTTTTATTTTATGGAAATGAAATTATACAGCATAATTCAACCCATGCATATGGATGTTTTGAAATATTAGTTGACAAATAAATTATTAATTGATTAATGGCCTAACATAAAATTCCCCTGGTCCATGGGAGAGAACATGAAAAGCTAACCTGAACCATATATATAGCTCACATGCTTCCCTAGCATGATTCATTCAGCAATATTGAATCTCAAGGTCATGAATCCTCCTCAGTCACTCTTGTAATATTTATAATATTTTAAATCATTTTTCCATACTCTGAAAAAATTAATATAATAAAAAAATAATAAATAAACACCTATTAGTAACATAGTGGGTGCATATTCTTTGTATCCTATATAATGATTTTTATAGACATCAACCATTTCATAAACATCACATAAAAAATGTTCTATTAATAATATATATTAGTCTATGTTCAAAATATATTATTTTATTGAATAACATTAGTATTTTTACTTGTTTTCATATTTAGATAAAGATTAATCTATAGAATTTTTTATAAAGTTCCCTATGAAATAACCAGAGGAATCATTCCTCAATTGGTAAACATTTAACTTTTTGAATCACATATTAAATCCTCAAGAGTACTCATTTACCCATGTTCTATTCAAAAATATTAAATATTAATTGAAAAAGATATATTAACTCATTTATATGGTTATTTTTTGTTTATTGATCATAATTTCATAGTATTTAATTATTAAACGAAGCCAGATTCATAGAGAATGAGAAGTTCAAAAATTATAAACACGTTATAATTTTATTTAAATTCACTAATAACATACATTTTAATAACATTATTCATCATTTATTATAAATATGTTCAATGATTAATGTATCACATTTAAACTCCATTTTTTGACATCATCATATGATTTCATTTTCTTATTAATGATATAGTTGTAGGAGAATAAAAATATATAAAATTATTTTTATACATCTCATTTCATATTGTATATAATTATAATTTCCAATATGATATGTTTCATATAATATGACGAACCATATATAATATAGTATTAAATTAATTTTTAGGGAATATACCTTTTAATATCCTACATGTAATATATTTTATCCATAATTCACAATACATTTAAAACAATTTCTAAACTCTTGTGGGTAAATCTATAATATAAGATCAATAAGATTTTATAGAAATAATTTATTTTTAAATTTGATCATATTAATATAGTTTTATTATGAACATATGAGACTTCATAAAATTTAAAATTATTATATTTATAATTTTAATTTATATCCATAGAAAATATTAGTATAATAAAATATTCCAATTCTACTAAACTATTAAGAAATATGACTTTTAAATATATGTTTTTATTCCCATTTAGTGTGGGTATTATTGAAATAGAATTTGTTTTATAAATCATAATCATTTAATAGATAAATAAAATAATTAATTTTAGTACATTGTATGGTTACAAAGGTGCGATAACAATGGAAAATAGGGGTTTAATTTTCATTCTATAATATATTAATAACAATTTAAACATAAAGTGCGGATAATGAAAATAATAAAATTTAAATATTTAAACCGAAATTATATAATAGATGAGAGTGAAATTAAAATGAAACAATGAAACATGTATGACCCATAAATTTTATAGTAGTTTTAATCTAAATGATCTTACATCTACCCTTGACACACAAACTTGATGTATGGAAACCAGTATGTTAAATCACTTTTGATATAGGGTAAAAATTCTATACATCCTTTTTTCATTACACCAACTAGCACTATCATGACCTGCCACCTGAGTCAATGTAGTGACAACCCCAATCAATCCATCCATAGGCCTGGTTCAGGCTTCAAGCACGGAGAAGGGATATTAAAAAAAGGGAATTCATTTCCCTTAAACCTTTACACATCCTCACAACACAAACTGTGGAAAGCTAAACACAAATTAAACCACAATTTCCATTGAGAAAACCACTGAATGTGCCGTACTGACTGAAAATTAAAAAGATGCCAAGATACAATCCCAAAACCACAATAGAATGTGTAGCTCACCAGGTCCATCTACTCAAACCCTACCTAATGGGCTGGCAGAGGGTTGCTATCTATACTTGTAGAAGTACATCCCATATGTTCTATCTCACCGGGAACCACCTAGTCCTAGACAAACAAGGTCTCTTTAGAAGCATCAATCACCTTCACAAGACAAGATAAGTGTGGGTGAATCCCGTACATGAGTGAATAACCTAATACACAGAAGAGACTACAAACCACAATGGAAATTCCAAAAATAAAGGCCACATACGAAGATCACACAATAAGATTACAATGAAAATTCAAATCTAATCAGGTATAACTCAAAGTATAAAATGTATTATTAATCATTAGTCAAGATGAATCATCATGTACTACTGAAGGACTCATCCCGAATGAGACACTACGTTTTGGTCAACTACTGGACCAATGAGGTCTGCTCATCTACTGGACCACAGAGGTCCGATGGTCTGATGCACTAATAAGGTCTACTCAGCTGCTTGACCAATAAATTTCACTCTCCCACTGTACCACTAAGGTCCAATCATCTTCTAGACCACTAAGGTCCACTCATATATTGGACCACAAAGGTCCTCTCATCATATCCTCCAGTTCATTGTAAGTTATAGCATTCTCTCTCTCTGATGTGCCTGACTTGGGAAGTTCTACTGCAAATGCCATCATCCATATTTCAAATACAATGAAAAATCACATATTTTATACTCAAAGTACCGTATAATCTCAAGGGTCTCAACATTGAATACATCATGTAAATCAGACGCCCACTCTAAAAGATATTGTCTTTTCCATAAATAGGGGACGGTTGCATCCTGGCCTGGTCTGACTGACCCGACCCAGTTTGGATGACCCGACCTGACCTAGTTTATTTTATGTCGACCCGGTCTACCTGGCCTAGTGGCCAAGCCCATTAGGGATTACTAGACCTAGCTCGGTTCTGCTGTCGGTCCAGTGAACTGGTTCTCATCTTGTCCGACCTGCATCAGTCTCCAGGTTCTCCTCTTGCCCGGGCTTCCTCATGGCCACATTTGTTTTTGGTTAGCTCAGCCTGAATCGATGGTCCAATTCAAATCCATTCCAGACATCGTGGGGTGTCCGTTTCGTGCAGACACATTGTGCTATGGTGGTATCACCTCCTCGGCCAGCAGGTCTTCTAATGTGGACTTGTCCTTTGAGTGAACTGCAGTAAGCCACATGGTGCCCCCAATGCGGCCAGGTAGCGGCTTCTTCCAGCCTCCCGTAGCCGGCCTCCATGCCAGCAGCCCCTATCACCACTAAGGTCTACAATTCATTTCCTCTTATCGATTCTTTGACCCACTAGGCTATGACACTTTAGAACAGAATTCACCATCTCCTACAGCATCCTGTCATGGGACGATGCGCTGGTGAACCCCTTTGGTCCCATCTGGACCACTGAAAAGTTCACCGCCAAATTCAGTGTTCTACAATGGATAATATCAACACAAGAAGAGGAGAGGTGAATAAGTTGTACATAATAACAACTAAATAATTATATGGGTCTTTGTTTTTGTTGATAAAGATATGTTCTTTATAGAAGGATCATGAAGAACAAAAAAGGTTAAATAATATATACTATATATATCCCCTTTATCCCTCATCATTAATCATTGCACATGAATGATCGTTCTGTGGGTTAATTGTTTTGTGAGTTAACATGAGTTTGTCATTTAAAAAATGAACATGGAAATGAATACCAGGAAAGTTCAGTCAGAGGAAAAACCTCTGACCATTCATCAAATCCTTACAAGGAAAGGGTATTTCTCAAGAATGATCATCTGTCACCGTCTGTAGATCTACAGTCATGAATTATCGCTCCAATGGTGTTTTCATTGTCAACCAATTCTCTAATGTTCGTCATTGAAGATGTTTCCTTCTTCATTCATCAGAGGAATTACAAGGTTGTTTGACAGCCCTGAATTCGCAATTTAATTAATGAAGGATGATGTGTCTGTGTTGAAGGGTCTCCAACCCTCTCCATTAATGAGGTTCATTAATGGGATTTAGCGTCGCCTCATCATTTCAACACAACGATGACAAGTCTTTGCAAACAGAAAAATGAAAATATAATAAAATAAATTTTAAATTCTTTTAATTTCCTTATAAAAATTCTAAAAATTAACTTTCACCGTCAACCGCAGTGGTTGATGATATGTTCTACCTAATAGAATCATTCCCTCAATTTCTCAACAGTACTCTCAGTTTTCCAATCCGAGTTACCATTTATGAGATATATGAATTTGAAAATAAATTTATCATAACTCAATTATTTTATTTATGGCCAAAAACTACATTCCACTATTGGTCCATGTCATCCAATGTTAGTCCCTCAATTGGAAATTCTTGATGCTCTGATTTCAATAGTTCCCGTGGATTTTTGATTCGGGTATAGGTTTAAAGGTTATAAAAACCTGCTCACATGATAATTTAATTTACTTTAAAAATAGTTAAAAAATACCTTTCGGCCACTACTTTCCTTGGAATTACATTACATCTCAGATCCTAGTCTCAAAATAATTTCACTTATTATTATGAATATTTATATTTAATTATGGCATGTTAAATTACTCCCCCATAATTCTTTAAGACCGCTTAATCCAAAAAAAGTATAAATAAACAAATGAGGGTACTGAGAATGAATCTGAGCCTCATGCTCCAGTGTACTCTCATAGAGATTAATGTGTGGGCAATGAACATGAACTAGAGAAATCAACCATCCCTAAAGGATCCTCTCATGTTTATCCTCTATCTCCACCAAATACTCCACAAATCGCACCTCATCATCAATCTCTAGCTCGATGTGGTTGAGGACATCAGATGGGTCATGAAAGTATAGCCTCAGTTGGGATACATGGAAGATGTCTTTCACCCTCTCTAATTGTGGGGGTAGAGACAATCAATACACCACCTCCCCCACTCTACATAGTATCTGTATGGTCTTATGAACCTCAGAGATAACTTGTCACCCGGAAAAAATCTATGTATCCCTTATCGCGTAGAAAACCATAGGAATATGTGGTCCACCTCTTCGAACTCCATAGGTCTTCATCACTTATCAACATATGACATCTCTCAACTCTTTGCAGTCATTATCTACTCTCAAATAATGTGATCCTTCTTAGTGGTATCCTGTAGCATCTCTAGACCCATGAGTGACGACTCCCCTAGGTCTGTCCAGCATAATGGTGACCTGCATGGTCAACCATATAGTTCCTCGAATAGTGTCATACCAATGGTGGAGTGGTATTTATTATTTTATGAAAACACCACCAATGGTATGTGGTCATCCCAACCGCAAAAAAAATCAAGAACTCGGGAATGTATAATTTCCTCAAGGTTTGTATGGTCCGCTCCGTCTGGCCATATGGTTGGCGGTGAAAGGATGTGCACAAATTTAAGTAAGTCCAAAACCCTCTTGAAATCTCTTCCACAATGGGGATGTAAATCCTGCATCACGATTTGATACTGTCATATATGGGACTCTATGGAGTCTAAATATGTCCTGCACATAGTGGTGACCTATGTTTTCAACTGAACCATTTCCTCGAATGAGTAGGAAGTGGGTTGACTTGGTGAGTTGGTCTATGATCACCAAGATGATATCATGCCCATGGACATATGTGGTAATCCAAAATCAATGTACATCGATATCCCATCCCAGTTCGACTCGAGTACCTTAAGGGGTCATGTAAAACAAACTATAACCTAGTGACCAGTCTTCACATGCTTACATGTGAGGCATCTTGAGACAAACTCTTCCAATGCCATCTTCATCCCCGACCACCAGTACTGAAGTTAGAGGTCCTTGTACATCTTCCACACTTGGATATACCTTAAAAGGGAATGTATGGAACTCCATCAACACTTTCTCTTGTAACTGCACTAGTATGAAATTGGATACTCCAAAAAGGATGATGTGCTCCCCACCTTTCAAATATCCATCAAGGGCAGGCCATGTGGACATCTAGGCATGTTTTGTCTCATAGTGGGAATCTATGAGTTGATACTCCTTGACTCACTATAATATTGGAGGGGAAACCACCATAAACTGAAGATAAGATGCCTCATCTCTATCCACAAAGGATATCTGAAGCGATGAAATCTACTCTGAGGCCATGTTCGGTAGATGTGAACATGATCTTCTGCTAATAGAATCTACCATCATGTTCCCCTTACTAGGAGTATAGAATATCACTATGTTATAGTCTTAGTGTTACTCTAGTCAAGGCCTCTATCTCAGGTTCATATCCATATGAGAAATGATATAATAGAGACTCTTGTGGTTTGAGTAGATGTTAAAATATTCACTTATAAGGTAGAGTGTCCACATCATTAATGTGAAGACTACTACAGCCAAATCAAGGTCATGAGTCGCATAGTTCTGCTCCAGCAATCTCAACTATCATGATCCTTAAGAAACTACTTCGTTCCCCTATATAAGAAAACAACCAAGCCTGGTTCCGGATGTGTTACAGTAAAACAAGTAGTTGGATCCTACCTATGGAACCCTCAAGATGGGAGCAATCTTCAACCTCTGCCTTAGCTACTAAAAACTCTACTAGAATCCATATATAGATATGAAGGGTTTTCCCTAATTCATTAATATTGTCATGGGTGTGGTTACTCTAGAGAATTAGAGTACAAACCTCTGATAGTATCTAGCCAACCCATAGATCCTTTGAACAACAGTAATGCTCCTGGTTGGCTCCCAATATAGCACCCACTCGATCTTCGCTAGATATACCACAACACCATCTTATGAGATGATATGTTCATAGAAGTGGAACTATCATATCTAGAATAGACACTTTAGGTGCTTTCTAAAAATGTGTTTCTCATGGAGTGTGTCCAAAACCATCATCAGATGTATCATGTGCTCCACCTTAGACGTTGAATACACTAAGATGACATTAATAAAGGCCTCTACAAACTAGAATATATACGACTGGATTATCCTATTCATGAGTCCCATGAAAACTACTTGGGCATTCGTCACACCAAATAGCATCACTATGTACTCGTATTGGCCTTCGCAACATCTGAAATCTATCTTTGATAGTTCCTCATCTCGTACTCAAAGCCAGTGATAACCTATTCTGAGGTCTATCTTTGAGAACCATCTCACTCCCTTTAGCTGGTCGAAGAGGTAATAAATCCTTAATAGAGGATACATATTTTTCACTTTCACATAGTTCAGGCACCAATATTCCATGCATATCCACAAGCTTTTGACTTCCTTCATAAGCAAACAACACATGGCCTACACATGGTGAAATTATGGGCCTTGGAACAACTTCCTCTACATGTCCACCAACTGTACCCTCAGCTCCCAGATCACTACAAGATCCATCCCGTGTTCTGGTGTAGATATTGATTTCATCTCATGGTATAGATGAATTCATAAGACTTCCATTATGCGAGAAGGTAGTCCTTGAACATCTGATGGAATGACCTCCACATAATCCCTCACCAATATAGGAAACTGTGGACTCATCTAATCCATTTCATCAAGGGTCATGCTATCCATCTTGTGAGTTATTGGATTCCCCTTCCTATGTGTGAGTCCATCCTGCATTGCAAGATCTCCCTTCTCCCATTAAAAAAAAGGGTCCCATCTCTATGGACACACCGCACACTATGCCTAAAACATTCAATTTTTTCATGGGAAATGGATAACAAGTTCAAATCCAGAATGAAAACGTAAGTCTTAGACACCGCTACTAGGAGATCACAGCCCAAGTTCGTGCCTCCTAAAGTAAGCCCACACTTTCATCACTAGTGTGTGATTATTGAATCCTTTCCCTATAGGAGTCTCTAATCATAATGATCGAGGCAATAGCTCTATCAGAATCTCCAACATCAAACATTGTCCATGGCAAGAAAAGAGTGATTGGAATATTTTTAAATAAGATGTAAAACTAATATGAATAATACATAGATCATACCTCAAATAATTTATGGGACATGGGGACCATAGGCCTCAACTGCCTGAAGATGATCCCACCCCTGTCCACATACTCTGGGAGCACATGGAGGACCACCTAGGGAGGTGGTTGTAATACCTTGTACCTAAAACCACCTCTTACTACTTGTCCTCCACATATGCCATGTCTGCCACCTGCTGGACTGCCTTGTTGTTGTCTCTGCCACTACCTCGGAGGTCCCTTTACCATCTGTCAGTCCTCTGCACAACGAGTCCGGAAATCCCAAGCAATGTGCCCCTAACATCCACATGCATTGTATAATCTACTCCCCATATGGCACCGTCTATCATGGGAGCCATGTACCACTAACCCTGATTCCTGGGGTCATCCTTCGTGTGGTCTATATTGTTTGGGTATATTTTTCATCTATCAGCTACCCACTACAGATGACTCAACCACCCTTCTCCTTGTGATAGATCCCACCATCAGTGCCTTCTCAATGAGGAATATATCAACTAGTACAGCTCATTCCAACACCCAAGACTACATATGGATGCTAAGGGAAATAATTAATGCCCTAAGCTCCCATTAGAGTCCCTCCTGAAAGGTTTAGATCCTAGAAAAATTTCCCCACACCATATCCGTGGAGTAACAAGAGAGGTCTATGAACCATTCAGATTACACATCCACTCTCAGGATGCCCAACTATAAGTGAAGAAGCTCATGTATGAGAATTCAGTGAAAATTCCTAGGGAAGAACACCTCCTTAAAAAGTCACTCAGTGATAGACCAACTGAGGGTCACCTCTATATGATTCTATATGTTCAAACTCCATTGTATCCACACTATCACTTGTAAAAGGATCATGATAGAACCACAATTTAGTCTAGTGGAATCTTCCCTAACTGGAAGACTCATGATACCACCTCTATCCAATCCTCAATGACCTGAGGATATGCCTCTCCCATGAACCTAGGAGGTCACTATATCTAGAACTCATGTAAGCCACTAATCATAAATTCATCCTATAATGGTATCACTAGTAGTAAATACTAACCAATGGGTGGTGGTATCTATAGGACACCGCCTGAAGGGTCCACCTCGGGCAACGACCCCTATACTGAAGCCTCCCCGCTCTGTGGACCATCCTCATGGTCATTCAATGGAATCCTAGTAGGTTGTCTATGTTGAGTAATACTGAAAGAGATCCAGATGAACCAAGGACTATAGATTATACCATGAGAGATGAATCTATTTAAACAAGATCTTTTGAAAACACAAAAAGTCACATGTAACCCATTTTTTATCTATAGAGTCGAAAAGTAGAATTTAGGGCCCTAGTGTATGGATATGTCGGTCAGCGCACCAACACAGGACTCCCTGGACTGAAATCTGAACTTGAGATACATAATACTATTTCCCCATAAAAATATTAAGTCTCTCAGTTCTTATGGTATTACCGACCTCCACTAATACCACTTTTTCATGAATTTCCCCCCCAAGGTCCATGTTGTGACTACCCCAAGCCCACCTTCTATTGGTATGGGGATGGTGACTAGCACCAAGAATTCATATCCCAAAAATGAAAGGAAGTGACATTAAACCTGTACACACAGAGAACAAAAACTGTGGAAAGGTAAACACTAAGAAAATAACAATTTCCGTTCAGAAAACTACTTGAAGTACAGTACAAACTGAAAAAGTAAAAATGGACCAAAATACTAACCCAAGACACAATAGAATGTATAGCTACCATGTTCCATATGCTCAAACCCTTCCTAAATGGTAGGTGGAGGGTATCTCTCTATAGTCATAGATGTACATCCCATCTCACTGGGAAACACCTGGTCCCAGATCACCAAGGTCTTCATCGAAGTGTTGATCACCTTCATGGGACACAACACATGTTGGTGAAGCCTGTAAAGGGGTGAGTAACACAATACTCAATAAGGACCCCAAACCGCAATGAAAAAACAACAAAGTAAGATCACTAATCAAGATCATAAAGTAAGACCAAAAGGATAAGATATCTCATACTAGTTATAACTCAAATTATAAAAATTAGGATTTATTAATTTTAAAACTAAATCATCTTGTAATGCTGATGGACTCATCCCTAATGAGACCATCAGGTCTGCTCGGCTACGGGACCCCTGAGGTACGCAAGACTATTGGACCACTGAGGTTTGCCATATACTAGACTACTCAGGTCCACTCAACTACTAGACCAATGATGTCCTCTTGTATTCTATACCACTGAGTTCCACTCATCTCCTAGACCACTGAGGACTGCTTGTCTCCCAGAAAATAGAGGTTCGCTCATCAGTTGGACAACTAAGGTCAGCTCAGTTGCTGGACCACTAAGGTCCACTAGTCTCCCAGAACATGGTGGTCCTCTCATCTACTAATAGTCTATGGTTCTCATATCATCTAGACCACTGAGATCTTCTCGTCTCTCGGAGAACAGAGGTATTCTTGTCATATCCTTCATGTCACATCTAGATATATGATTCCTACTCTCTACACTACTTGACTCCGAGAGATTCTACTCCTCAATCCATCAACTATATTTCATATTTGATGAAATTTCACTTAGAGTATACTAAAGTATTGTCTCGTCCAAAGGGTCCCAGGGCCATAAGCAGCGTGTCCATCAGACACCCAGTCATAATGATATTAGTTTTTTATTAAAGAGGGACATGTTGTATTCGGGCCCAGTCCAACTTGGTCGGACCATCCAGACCAACCATCCTAGGGGACCTAGTTCTCATCCAGCCTAATAGGTCTCCCAATTACCTAGTTCTCATACTGTACGACCCACATTGGTGGCTATTTATCCTCCAGGATGAGCCACATAATGGCCCACTAAATTTTGGTGGGCCGGTTTTTCTCCATCTTGGATGTCGTGCGACGTCCGGTTCGCGTAGACATGCGGTGCCAGGGTGGCCCCACCTCGTCGTCCATCTAGTCCACTCATGTGGACCGGTCTTCCATGTGACCCGCTATAAGTTTAAGGTCTCCCCCCACCCTATTGCAGTTCGTAGATAGATGTTATGCCTTATGTGGCGCCACCGATGTGGCTGGGTGGTCATGTCCACCTGCCGCCAAACCCCCAACCTCTCATTCGGCGGCCCCAATCAATTGTGGCACACTACCAGTGCGCCTCCTCCCTCCTACTATCCCAACCTAGGTTCCACGGCCTGGTTCCCCCCTATGTCCAAGTTTTATAGCCTTGATCCACCCCTGTAGCTTGGTGCAATGGCCGGGTGTTGCGAGCTTGTGATGAAACTGTTATTGGGTGATGCGGCCTCTTGTGGATGACAGGACCTGCCTTGCCATCGTCCTTCTAACCTAATTTTTCCATCTCTTACAGCCTCCTACCATGGCCTGATGATCCACTTTGTTACCATATATACCGTGAATACCAACACCTCCAAATTCATTATTTCACAGAGAAGGGGAAGAATGATAGAAGAGAGAGGGGAAGTAGTTACACATAAGAACTCCCAATGAATGATCTGAGGCATTATCCATGTTTACCCAAATATGCTCTAGATATAAGGATAACTAATAACCAATAATGGGATGAATAATCACTATGATTGATATCCCCTTTATCCCACATCAGTAACGTTCCCACATGAATGATCGATATGCTGGATACCTTGTTTGTGAGTTAACCCAATTCTTCATTTAAAAGAAATAATGGGGAAAAGAAATTCCCACTTAAAAGCATCAGAAACCTATCTGGGAAGATAGATTTCTCAAGGATGATCAGTTATCATCATCCTTCGACTTATTCTCCTGAATATTCTCTCCAATAGTGTCATATTTGTCATCCGATTTTCCATCAGTCGTCATTGGAGATGTTTCGTTCTTCGTTCATCATATAAAATCCAGGGTTGTTCATTGTAATGACCCAATTTTTTTCAATGGAAATTCCATTCTTATATTTCTATCAGAAAATAACATTAAAACACAACATAATGAACTACTAAGTTATAAGTGACCTTTAAACATAATTTTTTCACTTTTGTGTTTGGAATTTTATTAATCTGACATACACGGTTGTTCTCAAGATGATTTTTAGAGTCTAATAAAAAAATTTGGTTAATAGTTACCTGCCCTTATGAATAGTAACATACCCTTATTAATAGTAATATGACCCTTATGAATACTATGTCATCCAACATAAGAGTAACTTAACCTATTAATAATTAAAAAAAATATATAAAAATCTTAGAAAGTGACAATTTGACCATAGTAAATGTTTTGGTATTTTGTAAGTCATAAATAATTATTTATAATTAATTAATTAAATTAAAAGAAAAAATATTTCCATAAAATCTATTCATAAATTATTGAATCAACATCTTATAGTTTTTTGATAATTTAATAAGTCTCTACATAATTTCTGAAAGCACTATAAAATCAGTTTTAATCTTAAAAACTGTTTTTTAAGTAAATTATGATTTTAATTAAATATTAAATTAATAATATTTATAAAATTATTTTTTAAAAATGGAATTCATTTTTGGATTCCGCATGTCGAAAAATTTTTGGGGTAAATATTTGGGATTTTTCTGAGATACTTAAATTTTTGATGAATAGTTGAATCTGATAATTTACAATAAATCCTAAATAATGGAATAATTGAGTCATCGATGATGCATTGATGATGTAAGCCCACTTTTTTCGGTATCACAAAATAATATTACTATTCTTAGTCATTCAATACTAATTATTCCTTGTCTTGTGAAGAAATAATAAACTAATGAATTTTATATTACAGAAACCCCACTCCCCTCCGCTATAAACGCCCCCCTTCACACCCTCATTTCCTCACACCTCTCAAGCTCCAAGCCATCTCTAAAATCTGCCCAAACATCTAAACTATCCCCTCCCCCACGTCCAAGATCTTATGGTATCATAAAAATACCATGCTTAGGCCCTTAATGAGGTTCTCAAGAAGAGGATTCAAGAGGTAATTTCTCTCCCTCTTCAACTTTAATTTCCTTTCATGTCAAAGTTCATTTATTGATATCTCCCCATAAATCTGAACTAAAATGGTATTTTAACTCTAGAATTATATATATAATTTAATTTTATGATTCTAATGGTATATTATATCATTCATCCTCCTTCCGCTCTTCCTTTTATTTTATTAAAGAGAACGTTGTTCGTGAGGTGTTAATTCAACACCTTAAAAATGACATGTTTTATTCATCGATTTAAACCTTAAAATCTGGTCATGAAACCATTTTTATGGTTGAACCAGAATATTTTATATGTTTTATATCCTATTTAATGTTATGGAACTAATATATGACCTTATTTCTAGTGATAAAAGAAAAAAATATCGTTGTGTTCGAAAAACCACCCAAATTAACCCAAACAATATTAATTTAATTCTTATATAATGATTCATCCCATTAGATCTAATATAATTCATTATAAGATCATTAAAACTCTTGTAATATCATTAATAACCTGTAATATCATTTATATACATTTACTCATGTTCTACCCGAACTTCAATTTAAGAATACAAGTTAACCACTCAACAAAACCATGAAAACAAACATTCTTGAACACTTATTTAAAAATATATAACTCATCCAAAGGAAAATAAAATCAGTTAATGGAACCAAAATTAACTATATTAATATATTCAAGGTTATGGATTTCTAATTAATGAATATATTTTCATTATACAGGACATTAAAGAGAAGGAAGCATTTGGATAGAAGCTAAGGGGAAATCTTGAACCCAAATTTTCTTCCATCGGGTTCTCCCTCTTTTACTTCATTTTTGATATGGTTACTCCTTAAAAATAATTTGTTCATAATTGTATTTAATTTTCTGGGATATAAAAAGTTTTTTCACTGGTTTTTATGTCAAACAAAAGTTTTTCCAAGAGAACTCATCTTTTAAGAACACCCCTTTTACTAGTCACGCAATGTGGACGGTTCTTGTGACATGTATGTTATTACCTCATTCATTTGGGAACCCAATGCATATGAATGTGTTATTATGAGATGAATCAAATTCCATTCCATGGGTATGTTATTTAAATTTCAGGAAATTTTTTCTATGTGGAAAGCATGATGATGATAATGTTATGATGTGACGGGTGCGCCCGGAATTATATACCGCAATATGAATGTTTCAATGTGACGGGTGCGCCCAGAATTATACAGTGCTCCAATGCATTGTTTAAAGTGATGAATCTCATGAGTAAAAGTGAAATGATGTCTGAAAAATATTATATCTTGGTTCACAAGTATATGTGGTAGTTAACCACTATGACATGATGTTTCATTTTTATGCATTGCCACATTTCTAGTCTTATATTTATGATTCCTCTCATGTTAATGATCTTTTTCCCAGGTTATTATTATTCTCACCCCATTATATATTGTTCTTATCTATCCTCTTATTGGTCTTCTATATCACCCATTTTTATGTATATCCTCAGGTGGATACATGTATTAAGGAGAGGACAATTTCCAATAAGAAGCTAGAGAAGAAGAAATTAAATAAATGTTTATGCTTGATGTTGTAGTTGTTATTAATCGTCCTAGTTTGCCCAGGAAACTATAAATTTTGATCCTCTATTTGTAATACTATTATGTTGTTTATCTTTAAAATGATGTAATAGTAATGTATGAAAAGTCTTGGGTCTCTATATTTGTTATCAGAGGAAAGGTTTTGTTAATTTCAAAATTAGGATTAGTGAACCCTAGTGAAAACTTCTAGTATGAGACTAATTAAAAATATGGAACAGAAGAATATTTACATAGGGTTACCATATGGTATTATTTTAGTATAAATTGTTCAAATGAATAATCTATTTATTCATTACTTGTTTACTTATTTTTTGATCTAACCATTTCTATTTTAGAAAATGGTGGGAACCAGGAGAAATAAGGCCAATAACTCATGTGAGGGCCAATGCAAAAATTGCCCGATCAACATCCCCAATGATTTGGGAGGTGGAATTAAAAACAGCATGCCGATGATTACCCAATTATATCAGGTTATGAACAATAACAATAATAATTTGTAGAGTCCTCCTTCACAAAAGATGGAGAAACTTGCTATATAATGTTTTATGCGGCAACGACCACCACAGATTAGTGGATCTTCTGATCCAATAGTTGTAGAACAATGGGTCAACTCCATGGAGAAAATATTTCATATTCATCAATGTTTGAGATGGAGAAGGTGACCATATACATTAATCACCTAGATGGAGAAGCAAATGAATGGTGGGATTTGATTATAAACACCACGCCAATGGAGTAAATTGAATAGATGGAATGGGAAGACATTAAGATAATGTTTCTTAATAAGTACATCCCATGAACTCATTGCACAAAGATGGAGAAAGAATGTATAGATCTAATGAAAAAATAAGGAGAATATTTCACAACCTATGAAGTAAATTTCACAAGTCTTTCAAGGTATTTTTTAGTTTTTTATCAACAATGATAGAAAACATGATAGATTCTTTAGTGGATTAAAACCACATCTTCGAAAGGCTCATGAAATTCATGAATTTCAGAGTTATGAAGAAGTTTTTTGGTGTTTTCTCAAAGTGGAGATGGAGTTTGGAGAATGGTCCCATGGCTATGGTGATAATAAATGAAATATGGTGTTTCTAGTTTGTGGCACTATTGAAAAAGGCGGGAAGAAAAATCAACAACCCACATGCCAAAAATGTGGGAAGTTGCACCATGGGAACTGCCTTAATGGGATGGGGAAATGCTTAAAGTGTGGGAAAGAAGGAAACCATGCTGAAGACTGTCGAAAAGACATGAAAATGAAGGAGAATGTAGCCGATGAATGGAGAGAACCACTCATGGTTCAATTCTACAACTGTAAGGAGCTAGGGCACTCTGCAAACCAGTGCACTAAACCTCATGCTCTCAAGGGTAATCATTGTCAGCAACCACCAATGCTAAAGGAACAAGGGAAGGAATATTCCATCACTAATGTGGAGGTGGAGCATGATAATGAATTCGTACAAGGTACAATTCATATTCACTCAAGAATGGAAAAATTCTTATTTGATTATGGTTATACGTGTTCCTATATATCTTTCACATTTTATAGAACTATAGAATCGAAGCCTCGATACCTTGAAATAGAGATATTTGTAAAAACACTAAGTGGTGCAATCATTGCAACCAAAGTGTTTAAATCATCTCCAGTTGGCATATATTGGATGATTCTTCTGGAAAATCCCACAATACTTCCCCTGGTGGAATTCGACCCTATAATGGGAATAGATTGGATCTCTTTATATAGAGCACATATCAACTGTTTGGAAACGAAAATATCTTTTCATATTGTGAACCATCTCATTCTCCACTAAATATTCATGGAAGATCATGAATATCCATTGAAAAATACTTCAATGGATTGGGTGTTGTATCCCTATGAAGAAGCATACCTCACCCAAATGGATGAGTCCAAGGAAAGTGACAACCATGAGGAAACACCCATCGTGAGGGAATACGAAGATGTATTTCCCGAAGAGTTACCCAGAATTTCCCCAGATCATGAGGTAGAGTTCTCAATTTATCTCATTCCATGAGCTACTCCAATATCAAAGTGTCCCTATTGGATGGCTCCTATCGAACTGGAGGAGTTAAATAAGTAACTGCAAGAGCATATTTATAGAGAGTTCATATTCCCTAGTGCATCGCCTTGGGGTACACCGGTGCTCTTTGTGAAGAAGAAGGATGGAACAATGTGGCTGTGTATCGATTATTGAGAACTCATCAAGATCACCATAATGAACAAGTATCCTCTCCCAAGAATTTATGACTTGTTCGATAAGTTAAGTGAAGATAAATACTTCTCAAATGTGGATATTCGTTTTGGATATCATCAGGAAAAGATGAAGAAGTAATATATTCAGAATACTGCCTTCCGAACAATGTATGGGCACTACGGGGTTTTGGTGATTCCCTTAGGACATACTAATGCCCCTGTATTCTTCATGGATTTGAAGAATAGAGTCTTTAGACATTACTTTGAATAATTTGTGGTATTGTTTATAGATGATATTATCATCTACTCCAAGAGAAAGGAGGAACATGAAGAACATCTATTACTGGTTTTGTCGAGATTAAGAAAGGATAAGTTGTATGCCATGTTTTGAAAGTGTGAATTTTGGATGAATCAAGTCACATTCTTGGGACATGTGATCAAAACTGAGGGAATTTCTGTGGATCCTTCAAAGACAAAGGCGGTTGATGAATGGTCTAGGCCCTCTAGAGTCATAGTAATCCGATGTATTCAGGGATTAGCTGGGTACTACTGACGTTTTGTGGAAACTTCTGATGATTTTTAAACTCGCTAACTAAGTTCACAAGGAAATGGGTAAAGTATGTCTGAACAGAAGAATGTGAGGGAAGCATCAAGGAGCTAAATAGAAGGCTGATCCCCACACTTGAACTCATACAACCAAAAAGTGGATAATTTTTTTGATATACAATGATGCTTCAAATAATGTCTTGGGTTGTGTTCTCATGAAAAATGACAATGTGATAGCATATTCCTCACCACAGTTAAAAATCCATAAGAAGAACTACCCAACGTAGGATCTAGAGCTATCGACCATGACTTTTTCCTTGAAAATCTGACAGCACAACCTTTATGGTGAGAAGTGTGACATATACACCAACCACAAGATCCTAAAGTATATATTCACTAAAAAGGTGCTCAACACGCGTCAAAGGAAATGGTTAGAGCTACATTAGGATTATGATTGCTCTATTTAATATCATCCGAGAAAGGCGAACATGGTAGCTGATGCTCTAACTAGAAAAGAACCTGCTATTATTTCCATGTTGCGGATTGAGAAAGACCCTATATTCATGGATATGCAAAGAATGGATTTTGAAATCCTAAGGGAAGGGGATACATCCAACCTTTCCCAAATGATTTTGCAACAATCTATCCAAGAGAATATTAAGGAAGCAAAAATGGATGATGTAGAGATACAAAAGAGGGTGAATTATGTAAAGAAAGGGAAGCTGCAAGGGTTCCATATCGACAATGATGGTGTGATTTGGTTTGGAATGCGGCTTTGTGTGCCTTAATTGCCCGAGATAAATAAGGGGATTTTGGATAATTCACATAGATCAACATTCTCTATCCATACTGGGAGTACCAAGATGTACCATCATCTCCGAGAACACTTTTGGTGGGATAACATGAATAAGGATATTGTAGAATATATATCAAGGTGCTTGGTATGTCATCAGGTTAAAGCTGAGGGAAAAAAATCCAAAGGTATGAAGCAAAAATTGCCTATACCCATGAGGAAATGGGAAAATGTTACTATGGACTTTGTCACGGGTCTCCCAAAGACGTCAAAGGGAAATAATTCGATATGGGCTGTGGTTGATCTACTCACCATGATTGCCCATTTTATCGCTATATGGGATGATCTCTCGCTTGAACAAGTTGCAACGATATATGGGAAGGTAGTGGTGAGACTGTGAGATGATCCACGATCGATTGTCTCTGACTGTGATCTAAGGTTCACATCTATATTATTGAGGATCCTTCAATATGCTTTGAGTACTAAATTAAATTTTAGCATGACCTATCACCCCTATACTGATGGCCAGTCTAAAAGAACTATTCAGACACTTGAAGATATCCTAATAGCATTCAATCATGAATTAAAAGGTGGTTGGGATCAGCATCTCCCATTGTTTGAGTTCTCATACAACAATATATTCCACTCGAGTATTCAGATGGCTCTGTATGATTCCCTTTAGAGGAAGCGGTGTAGAACCCGAACCTGTTGGGATGAAGTTGGAGAAAGAAAGATACATGGACTTGATATTGTGTATGAAATGATATAGAAGGTTCAAGTCATCTAGAAACACACCAAATCTGTACAAATTCGGCAAAAGAGCTATGCTGACAACCTTCGAAGAGACTTGGAGTTCGACATTGGGGATAATGTCTTCCTTCGAATATCTCCATGGAAGAGAGTCATGTGATTCGGGAAGAAAGGGAAGCTAAGCCCAAGGTATATTGGACCCTTTGAGATCCTTGCCCAAATAGGATTCTTTGCCTCTCATCTTGAACTTCAAACAAATATGGCTCAGGTTCATGATGTGTTTCACGTATCACTACTGAGGAATTATATACCAGACCCCTCACATGTAATAATCTCAGAGGTGGTGCAGTTGGAAGATGATCTCTCATATAAGGAGCAGCCATTAAAGATTCTAGATCAGAGTGATATGCTTCTACACAACAATACAACCCAACTTGTCAAACTTTTGTGGAGGAACCATAAATTTGATGAAGCAACATGGGAACAAGAAGAGGCAGTGAAGGAGAAACACCCTCACCTGTTTGTGTGAAGTGGAATTTCGGGGGTGAAATTTCATAAGGGGGGAAGAATGTAACGACCCAATGTTTTTAAATGGAAATTCCCTTATTATATTTATGTTATAAAATAACATGAAAACACAACATAATGAAATAATAAGTGATAATTTACCTCTAAACATAAGTTTTTCAATTTTGTGTTTGGAATTTTAAAAATTCGACATACAAAATTGTGCTCAAGTTGATTTTTGGAGTCTAATAAAACAAAAATAATTTTTGGTGAAGAGTAACCTACCCTTATGAATAGAAACATACCCATCTCTATAGTATTATAAACCTTATGAATAGTTTTTCATCCAACATAAGAGTAACATTACCTATGAATAACTAAATTAAATTTAGATTTCTAAGAAAATGATAATTTGACCGTAGTAAATGTTTTGGTATTTTGTAAGTCATAAATAATTAATTATAATTAATTATTTAATTTAAAAGAAATTTTATTTCCCTAAAATTTATTCATAAATTATTTAATCAATGTCTTATATTTTTTAGATAATTTTTTAAGACCCTACATAATTTTTGAAAGCACTATAAAATCAGTTTTAATCTTAAAAACTGTTTTTACAGCAAATTATAATTTTAATTAAATATTAAATTAATAATATTTAGAAACTTATTTTTGAAAAATGGGATTCATTTTTGGATTATACACGTCGAAAAATGTTTGGGGTAAATTTTTGGGATTTTTCTTAGTTACTTGAATTTTTGATATATAATAGAATCCGATAATTTACAATAAATGATAAATAATGGATTAACCGATTCATCGATGATGCACGGCTGATTTAAGCCCACTTGGTTCGGCATCACATGATAAAATTACTATTACTGGTCATTCAAGACTCACTATTTCTTGTCTTGTGAAGAAATAATAAACTAATGTATTTTATATTATGGAAACCCCACTCCCCTCCACTATAATAGCCACCCATCACACCCTCATTTCATTACATCTCTCAAGCTCCAAGACATCTCTAAAATCTGGCCAAGCATCATTCCTAGACCATCCCCCACGTCCAAGAGCTTCTAGTCTCATCAAAATACCATTCTTATGCCCTTAAGGAGGTTATCAAGAAGAGGATTCAAGAAGTAATTTCTCTCCCACTTCTCCATTAATTTCCTTTGAAGTTCTAGTTCGTTTCTTGATCTCTCCCCACCTATCTTCATCCAAATGGTATTGTAACTCCATTATTATACATTTCATGTAATTTCATTGTTATAACGGGATATTATATCATCCAACCCCCTTTACCTCTTCCTTTTACTTTATTAAAGAGAACATTGTTCGGGAGGTGTTAATTCATCACCTTCAAGAACGACATGCTTTCTTCATCCATTTCTACTTTATGATCTGGTAATGAAACCATTTTTAGGGTTGAACCAGAATATGTTATATTTATTATCTCTAATTTCATGTTCTGTAACTATTTTATGCCCATATTTCTAGTGATAAAATAAAACAAGTTCATTATGATCGAAAAAACGACCACATTAACCCAAACAATATTCATTTAATTATTATCTAATGATTAATCCCCATGGATATAATATAATTTATTATAAGTTCATTAAAACACCTATAATAACATTAATAACATGTAATATCACTTCTAAATGTTTACTCATGTTCTTCTCGAACTTCAATTTATGAATTAAAGTGAACCACTCATGAAAACCATGAAAACAAACATTCTCAAACAGTGATTTAAAACTATATACCTCATCCAAAGGAAAATAAAATCAGTTAATGAAACCATAATGAACCATATTAATATATTAAAGGTTCTTTATTTCTAATTAATGAATATATTGTCATTATATAGGACATTAAAAAGAAGGAAGCATTCAGATACAAGGTAAGCGGAAATCTCAAACCCTAATTTACTTCCTTCGGGTTCTCCTTAATTTACTCCATTTTTGATTTGGTTACTCCTTAAAAATCAATTTTTCATCATTTACATACATTTATTGGATATACATGTTTTTATGTCAAAAAAAAATTTCCAAAAGAAATGCTCTTTTAAGAACACCCCTTTTACTTCTCACTCAAAGTGGACGGTTCTTGTGACATGTATGTTATTCCCTCTTTCATTTGGGAACCCAAATATTATGAATGTGTTATTATGATATGAGTACCATTCCATTCCATGGGTTAGTTATGTACATTTCTTGAAATGTGTTCTATTTTGAAAGCATGTTGATGATAATGTTATGATGTGACAGGTGTGCCCAGAATTATACAGAGCACCACTACATTGGGTAAAGTGATGAATATCATGAGTGAATGTGAAATTATGTGGTAAAAAGATGCTATCTTTGTTCACAAGTATGTGTGGTAGTTAAAAAATAATACAAGATGTTTCATTTTTATGCATTTCCACATTTCAAGTCTTATATTTATTATTCCTCTCATGTTCATGATCTTTTTCCCATGTTATGATTATGATCACCCCATGCTATATTGTTTATATCTATCCTCTTTATGGGATTCTATCTCACCCCTTTTGATGTATAACTTCAGGTGAATACATATATTAATGATAGGACAAGTTCCAATAAGAATCTAGAGAAGAAGAAATTAAATAAATGATAATGCTTGATGTTGTAATTGTTATGGATGGTCCTAGTTTTCCCAAGAAACTAAAACATTGGATCCTCTATGTGTAATACTATTATGTTTTGTATCATTAAAATGATGTAATATTAATGTAAGAAAAGTCTTTTTTCACTATAGTTGGTATCAGAGGAAAGGTTTAGTTAAATTGGGAATTAGGATTAGTGAACCCCAGAGAAAACCTCTAGTATGAGACTAAGTACAAATTTGCACACATGAATATTTACATAGGGATCCCAAATGATATTATTTTAGTATAAATTCTTCAAATGAATAATTTATGTATTCTAGACATGTTTACTTATGTATTGTTCTATCATTTTCTATTTTAAAAAATGATGTGAACCAGGAGAAATCAGGCCAACAACTACTGTGAGGTCCAATGCAACGATTTCCCAAATGACATCCCCAATGATTTGGGAGGTGGAGTTAAAAACATCATGGTGATGCTTACCCAATTATCTCAGTTTATGAATAATAACCATAATAATGGGGAGTTTCCTCCTTCACCAAATCAGGAGCAACTAGCTATCAAATTTTTTATGCGGAAACGATCACCGATGTTAGTGGATCTTTTGACCCACTAGTTGCGGAACAGTGGGTCAACTCCATGGAGAAGATATTTTTTGTTCTTCACTGGTTTGAGATGGAGAAAGTGACCCTAGACATTTATCGTATAGATGGAGATGCTGATAAGTGGTGGGCATTGATTATGAACACCAATCCAAGGGAGGGAAATGAGGAGATGGAATGGGAAGACTTTAAGATAATTTTTCTTAATAAGTACTTCCCATGAACTCTTCACACGAAGATGGAGAGAGAATTTATAGAGCTCAATAAAAAAATAAGGAGAATTTCTCACAACCAATAAAGAGAATTTTACTAGGCATGCAAGGTACACTATAGGTTTTTTATAAACAATGATAGAAAACTTGATAGAATCGTTAGTGGATTAAAACCAAATATTCAAAAGTATCTTGAAATTTGATACTTTGGGAGTTATGATGAAGTTTTGTTGTGTGCTCTCGATGTGGAGATGGAGTTTGGGGAATGGTGCCATGGCTATGTTGATAAGAAAACAATGATTGATTTTCAATCTGGTGGATCTAATGAAAAATGTGGGAAGAAAAATCAACGACCCACATGCCAAAATTGTGGTAAGTTGCACCATGGGAACTACCTCAAAGGGATGGGGAAATGCTTCAAGTGTGGGAATGAAGGTCACCATGCTAAAGAGTTTCAAAAAGACATGAAAAGGAAGGCGAATATAGCCTATGAATGGAGAGAACCACTCATAGATCAAATCTACAACTATAAGGAACTAGGGCACTATGGAAACCAGTGCACTAATCCTCAAGCTCTAGATGGTAATCAACGTTAGCAGCCTCCAAATCCAATGGAACAAGAGAAGGCTAATGCCATCACTACTACCGAGGTTGGGCATGATAATGAGGTCGTACAAGGTAAACTTACTATTCCCTCAAGAATGGAAAATGTATTATTTGATTATGGTTCTAGGCATTCCTTTATATCATTCAAGTTTTCTAGAACTATAGAATCGAAGCCCCGAAACCTTGAAGTAGAGATATCGGTAAAAAAATTGAGTGGTGAAATCATTGCAACCCATGTGTTTGACTCTTCTCCTGTTGACGTATACGGGATGATTCTTCTATAAAATCTCATAATACATCCCTTGGTTGAATTCGACACTATAATGGGAATGGATTGGCACTTATTATATATAGAACATATCAATTATCGGTAAAATGAAATATCTTTTCATATTATGAACCATCCCATTCTCCAATACAAATTCAAGGAAGATCAGGAATCTACTTTGAATAATCCTTCAAGGGTGTGGGTGTTGATTCCCTATGAAGAAGTATACCTGACACAAATGGTTGTGTCGAAGGAATGTGCCATTCTTGAGGAAGCACCAATCATGAGGGAATACATTGATGTATTTCTCGAAGAGTTACCAAGAATTTCCCTGGATCGTGAGGTAGAGTTTTCAATTGAACTCATGCCCAGGGCTACTCCAATCTCAAAGTGTCCCTATTGGATGGCTCCTATCGAACTGGAGGAGTTAAATAAGCAGCTACAATATCATCTAGATAGAGGGTTCATACTCCCTAGTGTATCACCATGGGGTTTACATGTTCTCTTTGTGTATAAGAATGATGGAACAAAGCACCTATGTATCTATTATCAGGAACACAACAAGATCACCATAAAGAACAAGTACCCTCTCCCAAGTATTGATGGATTTTTAGATCAGTTAAGCGGAGCTTAATACTTCTCAAAGGTGGATCTTAATTTTGTATATCATCAGGTAATGGTGAAGAAGGAAGATATTCCGAATACTGCCTTCCAAACAAGGTATGGGCACTATGAGTTTTTGGTAATTCCCTTCGGATTACTAATGACCTCTGAAATATTCATGGATTTGATAAATAGAGTCTTTAGAAATTGCCTCAAAAATATGTGGTGGTGTTTATCGATGATATTCTCATCTAAACCAAGAGTAATGAGAAACATGAAGAACATATAAGACTTGTGTTGGCGACATTAATAAAGGTGAAGTTGTACGCCATGATCTGAAAGTGTGATTTTTGGATGAAGCAAGTCACGTTCTAAGGACATGTGATCCCAAGTGAGGGAATTTATGTGGATCTTTAATAGACAAAGGTGATTCATGAATGTACCTTTTCCTATAGTGTCACACAAATCCATAGTTTTCTTAAATTACCTAGGAACTATTGATATTTTGTGAAAAACTTATCATGATTGTCAAACCCTCTAACTAAGTTAACAAGGAATGGGGTAAAGTATGTCTGGAAGGAAGAATGTGAGAGAAGCATCATGGAGAAAAAGAGAATATTGATCACTGCACCAGTACTCACACTAATGAAAATAGGAGAATTTTTTGTGATATACCGTGATGCTTCAGAGAAAGGATTTGGTTGTGTAGTCATGAAACATGACAATGTGATAGCCTATGCCTCATGACAGTTAATGATCCATGATCAGAACTACCCAACACATGTTCTAGAGCTAGAAGTCGTGATTTTTGCCATGAAAATCTGACGGCACTACCTTTATAGTGAGATGTGTGGCATATACACCGACTACAAGATCCTAATGTATATATTAACTCAAAAGGAGCTCAACATGAGTCAAAGGAGATGTTTATAGATAATCAAGGATTATGATTTCTCTATTCACTATCATCCTGGAAGGGTGAACAAGGTAGCTGATGCTCTAGGAAGAAAAGAACCTGCTACTCTATCCATGCTGCAGATTGAGAAAGACCCTATCATCATGGATATGAAAAAAATGGATTTGGAAATCATAAGGACATGGGATACATCCTAACATTCCCAAATGATTGCTCAACCATACATCCAATAGAAGATTAAGGAAGCACATAGTGATGATGTGGAGATACCAAATAGGGTGAATGCAGTAAAATAAGGGTGGCTTCAAGAGTTCCATATTGACGATGATGGTGTGATTCGGTTTGCAACGCGTCTTTGTGTGCCTTCATCACCTGGGATAAAGAAGGAGTTTTTCGATAATGCACATAGATCAACTTTCTCTATCCATATTTGGAGTACCTAGATGTATTGTGATCTCCGAGAACACTTCTGGTGGGATAACATGAAGAAGGAGATTGTAGAATGTTTATCAAGGTACATGGTATGTCAGCAAGTTAATGTTGAGCGACAAAAGTCCAAAGGTATGATGCAACCATTGCCTATACCCATGTGGAAATGGGAAAATGTTACTATGGTCTTTGTCTTGGGTCTCCTGAAGATGTCAAAGGGATATAATGCAATATGGGTTGTGGTTGATCAACTCACCAAGACTTCACATTTTATCATTATTCGGGAAGATCTATCACTTGAAAAAACATGCAGAGATATATGTGATGGATGTGGTGAGACTGCACGATGTTGCATGATCGATTATCTCTGACCATGTTCCAAGTTTCACATCTAAATTTTGGAGGATCCTTCAATATGTTTTTAGTAATGAATTAAATTTCCGCACGGCGTATCACCCCCAAACTGATGGCCAGTCGTAATGAAATATTTCGACGCTTGAACAAATTCTAAGAGCATGCTCTCTTGAATTCAATGTATTCGGGGATTAACATCTCTCATTGGTTGAGTTCTAATACAACAATAGCTTCCACTCGAGTATTCATAGGGCTCTGAATGAATATCATTATGGGAAGTGGTGTAGAAGTCCAACATGTTGGGATGAAGATGGAGAAAGAAATCTATTGGACCTGATCTTGTGCAAGAAATGATAGAGAAGGTTCATGTCATCCAGTAACACATCAAAGCTACTCAAAGTTGGAAAAACAGAAATGCTGACAACAGTCAATGAGATTTGGAGTTTGACATTGGGGATAAAGTTTTCCATCGAATATCTCCATGGAAGAGAGTCATGCGATTCGGGAAGAAAGGGATGCTAAGCCCAAGATATACTGGCCCCTTTGAGATCCTTGACCATATAGGAGTTGTGGCCTATCATCTTACACTTCAATCGAATACGGATCATGTTTATGATGTGTTTCATGTATCACTACTGGGGATGTACATACCAGACCCCTCACATGTTCTAAACTCAGAGGTGGTGCAGCTGAAAGATGATCTCTCATATGAGGAGCAGCCATTAAATATTATGGATCAGAGAGATAAGGTTCTACGAAACAAGACAACCCATCTTGTCAAAGTGTTGTGGAGAAACCATAAATTTGAGGAAGTATCTTGGGAACCATAATAGGAAATGAAGGAGAAACACTCTCATCTGTTTGTGTGAAGTGAAATTTCGGGGGAGAAATTTCATAAGGGGGGAAGAATGTAATGACCTAATGTCTTTCAATGGAAACTCCCTTCTTATATTTATGTCATAAAATAACATGAAAACACAACCAAATGAACTAATATGTGATAAGGGACCTTTAAACATATGGTTGTCACTTTTTTGTTTGGAATTTTAAAAATATGACATACACGGTTGTGCTCAAGATTATTTTTGGAGTCTAATAAAACTAAAATATGTTTTGGTGAATAGTAACCTACCCTTATGAATAGTAACATACCATTATGAATAGTTATATGATGCTTATTAATAGTATTTTATGTAGAATAAGAGTAACATTACCTATGAATAATTAAATAAAATTTAGACATCTTAGAAAATGACAATTTGACCATAGTAAACGTTTTGGTATGTTGTAAGTCATAAATAATTAATTATAATTAATTAATTAATATTAAAGGAAGTTTATTTCCCTAAAATGTAGTAATAAATTATTAAATCAATGTCTTATAGTTTTTAGATATATTTATAAGTCCCTGCGTTATTTCAAAAAGCACAATAAAATCAGTTTTAATCATAAAAAAAAAATTTAAAGTAAATTATGATTTTAATTAAATATTAAATTAATAATATTTAGAAACTTATATTTGAAAAATGGAATTCATATTTGGATTCTACATATTGGAAAATGGTTTGGGAATTTTTTTTAGATTTTTTTGAGATACATGACCTTTTGATGAATGGTAGAATCCGATAATTTACAATAAATGCTTAATAATGGATTAATTGAGTCATCAATGACGCTCTATTGATGTAATCCCACTTGTTTAGGGATCACATGATAAAATTACTATTATTGGGAATTCTATATTCACTATTCCTTGTTTTGTGACTAAATAATAAACTAATGAATTTTATATTAAGGAAACCCCACTCCACTTACTATAAAAGCCACCCTTCACATCCTCATTTACTCGCACCTCTCAAGATCAAATCCATCTCTAAACTATAACCAAACATCTTCCCTATCCGCTCCCCCACGTCCATGAGCTTATGGTCTCATAAAAAGACCACGATTAGGCCCTTAAGAAGGTTCTCAAGAAGAGGATTCAAGAGGTAATTTCTCTCCCTCTTCCCCTTTAATTTCCTTTCATGTTCAAGTTCATTTCTTGATCTCTCCCCACCCATCATCGTCCAAATAGTATTGTAACTATATTATTATACATATACTATAATTTTATGACTCTAAATAGATATTATATCATCCATCCCCCTTCTCTATTCATTTTATTTTATTAAATAGAATGTTGTTTGTGAGGAGTTAATTCATCACCTTGAAGAAAGACATGCATTCTCCTTCCATTTATACCATCATATATGGACATGAAACCATTTTTATGGTTGAATGCGAATATTTTATATGTATAATCTCCTATTTCATGTTCTTGAAAAAACTTATGACCATATTTCTACTGTTTAAAATAAAAAAAATATCATTGTGATCGAAAAACCTCCCAAATTAACCCAAACAATATTCATTTAATTCTTATCTAATGATTCATCACCATGGATATAATATAATTAATAATAAGATCATTAAAACTCCTGTAATATCATTAATAACATGTAATATCATTTCTGGATGTTTACTAATGTTCAACATGAACTTCAATTTATGAATACAAGTGACCCACACAAGAAAACCATGAAAACTAACATTCTCGAACAATGAATTAAAACTATATAACTCATCCAAAGGAATATAAAATAAGTTAATGAAAACATAATGAACAATATTAATATATTCAAGGTTCTAGAGTTCTAATTAATGAATATAATATCATTATACAGGACATTAAATAGAATGAAGCATTCAGATACAAGGTATGGGGAAATCTCGAACCCAAATTTTCTTCCTTCAGGTTCTACCTCTTTTAGTCTATTTTTGATATGGTAACTACTTAAAGATCATTTTTTCATCATTTTATTTAGTTTTTTGGGATATACATATTTTTCACTGGTTTTTATTTAAAACAAAATGTTTTCCAAAAGAACATCTCTTTTAGGAACACCCCTTTTACTTCTCACTCAAAGTGGACGGTTCTTGTGACATGTATGTTATTCCATCATTCTTTTGGGAACCAAAAGCTTATTGATGTGTTATTATGAGTTGAAGCCCATTAAATTCACTGGGTTAGTTATGTACATTTCTTGAAATGTGTTCTATTTGGAAATAAGGATGATGATAATGTTATGATGTGACGGGTGTTCCCACAATTAAATAGCGCAATATGAATGTTTCAATGTGACGGGTGCACCTGGAATTATAAAGCTCTCCAATGCATTGGGTACGGTGATTAATCTCATGACTAAATGTGAGATGATGTGTGAACAAGATTATATCTTGGTTCACAAGTATGTGTGGTAGTTAACCACTAAGACATGATGTTTCATTTTTATGCATTGCCACATTTCAAGTCTTATAATTATGATCCCTCTCATTTTCATGATATTTTTCCCATGTTATGATTATGCTCACCCCGTGATATATTTTTCTTATCTATCATATTACTGGGATTATAGATCACCCCTTTTATGTATATCCTCAGGTGGCTTCATGTATTAAGGACAGGACAATTTCCAATAAGAAGCTAGAGAAGATGAAATTAAATAAATGTATATGCTTGATTTTGTTATTGTTATAGATGGTCCTAGTTTTCCCAAGACACTAAACCTTTGGATCCCCTATGTGTAATACTATTATGTTTTTTATCTTTAAAATGATTTAATATTAATGTTAGAAAAGGCTCGGGTCGCTATATTCATCAACCCTGAATTAACAATTTAATTAAAGAAAGATAAATCATGTGTGTAGTAGCTTTTCCACACAACTCCAATAAAGGGGTTCATTAATGGTTTTCAACATCTTCTCATCATTGAATTGTAGTGATGATGAGTCTTTGTGTAAATAAGAAGAAAAAATTAATCAAATAAATTTTTCTAATATTTTATTTTCCTTCAGAATAGTCTGAAAATTAACTTTCACTATCGACCCATGTCGGTCAAGGGTAGGCTCTGACCGAGGGAGGCATGCTACAACGATCTAAATGGTACTCATAGTTTTCCAAACTGAGTTAACGTTTAGGATTAATAAATATTTTAAAATAAAATAATTTTTAGTCAATTATTTTATTTACACCAAAAACTATTTTCCATTGTTGTCCCTGTCTAGCCAATGTCAGGCTCTTTCTGTGAGAATCACGATTCCTTGAGTTCAATGGTGCCCTCAGATTTTTTAACCCAACACATGTTAAAAATCGATAAAACCCTGATCATAATATTATTTACTGAATTTTAAAAATAGTTCAAAAATATGTTTTGGCCAATCTGGGCTTCAGAATTACATTTTTTCTCGGAGCCTAGTCTCCAAAAAAATGACATTTAATTTTAAAGAAAAATCATTGAATTCTGAGGTATTACAGGTTTTACCCAATTCCCAATCATTTTATCAGTTTAGAAGGAACCCAAACATTTACCATATATGATCGAACATGAATTTTATAGGCTCAATCCTAACCTGTTGCCTTTTTCTAATTTATATGGAACCAAATATTTCATGGCTGGAAACCGAACCCATTATTTTATAGGTACATACCCAAAATATAATTTTAAAGAGGATAATTCCTAGCATCTTTTATGTTATGGATCAAGTGGAACCCGATATTTTAAGGGGATTGAAAAAACCCATAATCTTTAAAAAGAAGTTCTTTTCTATATTGATTAATAGTTTAATTAGTTCTCAATTTTCTTAGGGGATATTCTAAAAAATATATTTTAATAGTATAGTCCAAAACTAGTATTCTAGGGAGAAAAATAATGCCTGATATACATTTTTTAGGGTATTATAACCGTGTGAAATACTCATTATATTTGTTCTATACATCAAAAACAATTGCAAATCAAATAATGGATATAAAACATTTACTCAATGAATGATTAAAAATATAGATGATTGATTTTGGACCTGGTAGTTCTCATGCCCTTAGAGATATTAAAATAATAAAGGTCATGAAACTAGTAGTTTATTTCAATAAGTAGTTTAATGATGAAGCTCTGATACTTTGTTGAAATATATATAGAATATTAGACATAAAATATCAGATCTATTCATTTCAGGAAATTATATAGTATTTTTATATAAAAAATAACAATTAATAGTTTATTCAATTTAAAATCCATGATTCTCCAACAATAAAATACTAATGTTGACGAATATTTTAATTAGAATTGATATAGTATAAAAATGAATACCATGGTATAAAAAAATTGAACAAAAAAATACTCCAAAAGGGTTAGGATCAGTATGATCATGATCGTAAATTTTTAATAAATAAAATAAAAAATGTAATTATATGTAATACCTTACATTTTTTAAAGGCGAGAATGGATATCACCCCTCATATTTACATCAAAAAAGTGATGTAAAAAATAATTCGATCCAAAAGGAAAACATAAATAACAAATCCATAAATGATCTCTTTGACAAAGAATACACAATTTCTTTGAGTTCTATTCATTCTTATGAGACAACCAATTTGATATGACTAGTGTATTTAAGGAATTCAATCCACTGGGATAACATTCTCTATTGAAAATTCCTAGTTCAGATTTCAAGGAGTAAACATCTTGTTGCGAGTCTTAATCAATCCAAAGTGATTTATAATGATATTGGAAAACATGGTTATTCTCATGTATAATGGAACATGACTAAGACTCATACAAAATTCAAATTCAAATGTAATATTATAAAAATCCAATAACAAAACCATTGTGGGTGTGAGAGGTAAATATCATTCCAAATCATTGTCTCATAAGGTTTTTAATTTGAACTAAGTAGTTTTTCACAACAATGTATTTGTTGACACAAACTATAAAATGTAGTGGAAACCATGCTAAATAGAAGGATGATCAACCATAAAGGAATATGATGAATTTTTTCACTTTTATAACAAAAAATCCACTAGCATTCCATAGATATTTTAATCTATATGTAGAAGATTTAGGGATAAATTCACTATAAAATGTATTAGAAGACATGGGATGCTAACAAAATCAAAATTTACACTTTACATTTATTGCTTTCAGGGTGAGGCAGATCAGTGGTGGTATTTTTTATATAATACCAAATAAGGATTTGATACTAATTCCATGGAAATGGAAAATATTAATAATATTTTTATATATAAATATACACCTAAAAAATTTCTACTATTAATTGATAAAGATTCCTTTAAATTAAAACAAATCAGTTTTTTTATTTATATATGAATAAAATTTTACAAAATTGTCCGGGTATGTACCGAATTTTATTTGAGAAATTGTTAGTAATGTTAATTGGTTTTAATGATAGTTAAAACCAAGAAATTGAAGGGCGTCTGATTCCAATGAATTAAAATGTTATGAAAAACATGAATCACTGTTCATGAAGGTGGAAATAGAGTTCAATAATAATAATTTATTCTATGAAAATAAGAATAAAAGAGGATTGGATGGTATGTAATAGGGATTCATTGATCAAATAAATCTATCAATAAGATATCAAGTTTCAATTATGGAAAAAAACATGGGTATTTTAATTTAAATTATATTAAGTGTTAGTAATGTGGAAGGTTTGGATATGTGGGTTGTGACGGTATGGAAAATGATCAGACAAATAATGAGATGACAATAGTGATATGATTTTATTTTTAAGAGTTTAATCATTATGCTTATTTTTTTTGAAGTTAAAAACACAATATGAAAATCATCATGATCAAAAATATTTTATCAAGGAATACTCAATTTCAACTACAATGGCTAATGTTGGTATTTCGTATATATTGGTGGTAGTTTGGTTACATGTTTATTAAAATTATTATAATTCCATGTTTAAATTTGGGAGCTCATATTCTTTAATTTTTTGGGAAATTTTCTATTAAAAGGAAATAATTATACAATTTATTGAAGATATTTCTTTTGGAGAAAACCTATATTGTAAGTCTTAAAGTAACCAAGATTTATATTAATATTCATACTATTAATAATGGGATGGTTATCCACAAAAATCGTGAAAGGATTCCTAAAATTGAGCTTCATAATATTTCAACGTATGTGTTGGATTTTAGTTTATTATGATATGAAATATTATAGATCCAAGAATGTTTTATTCAATGATTTCATACCTCTAATAACATTTCAAGGTACAGTAAAATTAATTAGAGATGAACTTAAATGTTCAAAACCCAGTTTTTTGGAAAAGAATGAATCTATTCAAATTAGTTATGTTCCAATAGTAAATGAATATATGGTAGTTTTTTATAATGATTTACCTTGTTTAATTTCTGATTAAGAAGATTAGTCTTTTATTTACCTAGTTTATAATGTTACACCTATTTGAAAACCTACATATCAAATAGATAAATTAGAAAATATAGAATTGTAAAATAAATTAAAGGAGTTTATAGATAATGTTAATATTTCACTTCACCATGGGGTGATCCTATTTTATTCAAAAACTAAAAATGGTTCCATGAGTATTTTCATTTATTATTGATATTTGTGTAAAATAATTGTTATGAAAAGTAAAAGTTTTCTCACATAGATGATTTTTTATATACTCTAGAAGGAATAATAGTTTTTCAATAATGAAATTATTTTAATATACTATCAATTGAATGTGAAGGAGGCATATATTATAAATAATATGTTTCATACTTTATATAGGAATTATGATTTTTTAGTTATAAACTTTGGGATAACTAATACACTAGTTGTATTTAAAGATATTAGGAATTGATATTTTGAAGACTTATTAGACATATTTATGGTTATTTATACTTAGTAAAAACTGGTTTATTCTAAATTTCATGAAAAACATGATAGACACATAAGGATTTATTATTCTAAAACCATAAAAGAAAATAAATTATTTGAAAATTTTAATATCTGAGAATTTTTTGAAAAAAATAATATTTCCATTGATATATTTTGTCTAAATATATCATAATTGGTTACCCTTATAAAAATGTTTGGTATAAATGGTAAAGACCCAAAAATATAATAGAGATTTATACTTTCTGTGGATTAGTGGGTTACTATTATAGCATTTTTTGAAATATTTTTCTGTTATCTAGCCCACTATCTTTGTTAACTTGATGTAGAGTAAACTTTATTTTAAAATATTAATTGAATGTTTTTTTATGAATTGAAAAATAATTTTAGTGAATTCCCTAGTTTCTTCCCTACACTTTGGTAATTTATTATTTTTTATTCTAATTTTATGGGACATAATTATATTTTACTAAAGAATAAAAAGGTTGTTTCTCATGACATATCTCAACTGAAATCTCAAGACATATATTATCCTATACATGATTTTGAATTAAATTTTATTATTCCTAATTTAATATTTTGAAATATCATTTACATAATGTAAAGTGTGATATAGATAAAAATAAAAAAAGTTTGATGTATACATTAACTTATAAATAATTGAACATGAGAAATAGAAGATGGTTAGAACTAATGAAGGATTTGGATTAAATGATTAATATCCTCATAGAAACGAAAACATTTATCTAATACCTTGATTTAGAAAAATTATGCTATATTAACATTGTTACAATTGATATATTGAGAATTTGTTAATTATTTGATGATTTTTTATTGATATTTTGGATATAGAAATATCATCTATTTTATTTTAGGATTCATTATAATAATCTTAATTATAATAAATTAAAAATGATAATAAAGAGCATAATGTTTTATAAAAATATGTAGATCTGGACAAGAAAGATATTTTTGCAATATTTAATATCATCATTGAATGTTTTTGGATATTTAGAAATAGATTCTTGTGTGCCTTGTGATTCCCATTGGAATAGTAAATATTTGAGTGAAGTTCATAGTTCCCCATTTTTCACGTATAATATCATTACTATGACGTAAATAGACCCTATGAAGTATTACTGGTGGGATTGAATGAAATGGGATAAATATTATTTTACCATTAAATGTTTGATTTGTCTTCAATTTAAGGCGTAATGTCAATTATCGAATGGAATGCTTCATTGTTTTCCAATAATGAAGTGGAAATGGGAAAATATATCAATGTATTTCATGGTGGGAATAAGAGGATATCACAAGGTGGAAATGTTATTTGGGATGTATATACACCACATAACAAAAATTGGTGGTGATTATTGCACGTTTCTTATAGAAGTAAAAGGACGGATGAATATTTTATACCTTATGTTTCAAATTCCATCATACAAGTTTGAACCTCCAATATAAAACACTTATTATTATTATAAATATATTAAAGAACAATATATAAATATATATATAATACCATATATCACATTATTAATACTTTTATAATTACTTTTTTATAAATTTACTATTAATGTCACGTTCCGATCAATAATTGCATTGTTTTTCATGAATGTTTTGATTGGATATTTTTGGTCCAAAAATATAGATAGTGGTTCCATAATATACATATTTTAATACATGATATAAATATCATATATATTCATTATATATATATATTTATTTATATTAACCAAAAATATATATAGATACAACATGAAATGCATTGTACATGGAGATGGTAGGTCGTACAGTCGCATGAACACTATTGCCATTATCTCCACATATTGAATGAAATGCAGGTAAATGATATATTACCATTAAATATAAATTTTTATGTAATATATATAACATATTTTATTAAATATGTCCTTATTAAATAGCATGTAATGTGTAAACGAATCGCATCACTTCGTGAGGTGGTGATACTCCTTACACACGCGTGACACTATCATATTCCCAAAAAATGGAAATCATTAATGTATGTGTGACATAATAATTATAGATTAATAATAATATAATAAATATAATACATAAAAAATAAATACATCACTATATAAAACCATGATAGTTGGTAATACAAAAATTCCTGACATCAGGTCCCAAAGCAGAAGTTCGCCATACACAAGAATGGTGATTTTGTATCCATTTTGAATGTAATGAAAATGTTTGTAGGCCATGATCTTAAAATAATCACATATTAGTATATTTATGTTATTAAGGTAATTATATCATCATGTTATAAGAATTATTGAAGGATGTTTTTGAGTACAGAATAAAAAATGCTCATTGATGAACGTTACCTATTCTTCGAGTATCCTCCTTATGATTGGAAAAATATCATCATAGGTTGGATTTATATCAAACATATTTGTTCTAGGTTTATATTAGGAAATTCGTTAAGTAATTTTATATTCTATTTTATAAAAAAATAGATTTTAATGTGTTAGGAGTAGAGGATAAGGTGTGGCTTTTTATATGTGTGGTGAGTGGCATAATTGTAATTTTTTGAAAAGAAAAAGGTGTGCCAAAGTATTACTCAAGAAAAAGGTCAAAAAAAATTATTATTATCAATAATTGACTGTATAAGGTCTAAGTAAAACCATTCAATGTATTTTGGAAAACTTATCACTCATTTTTCATCCTTATCATATTATTTTAACCCATTAGTACACACATTTTCACCAAAACCGTGACTACTAATCTTTACTATTTTTATTTATCATTTTTTAGATATTAAGTTGAAAATATTAGGTAATATAAATTATTTTCATTAAAAATATGGATTCTATTATTTCTAATTCCATTCAAAAAAGTGGAAAAATAAATATAAAGTCAATCTCACACATGTGATTATAAATCTTGTTCTAAATGATTAAATGATCAAAATGATACAATGTTTTTATATGAAAATTTATATTAAAATTATTAAAATGAAAAAATAATAATATATATTATTGTTATAATAATAGCTTAAAACCAATTTAAAATATAATTTATCTTCTTAAATAAATTAATTTAGAAGGTAGTTTTTAATAAAAATTCTTTTATTTTTCATTATTCACCAAAAAACGAGAATTTTCAAAAAATAATAATATATTTTTAACCTAAGATAAATTTTACATTCCAATTTTAAAAATGAAGTTTATTTTTTAGAATAATATTTCTAAAATTGGTAAAAAAAATTAAATATGTTTTCCAAAGGCATCGAAAATTCTTTTATGAAAATTTAGTTTTTAGCATAAAATTGTATTAATTCATATCTCTTGTTTATAAAACAAATAATAGGAATTTTATACATTCTAATGAATATATTATATATAAATTTTAAAAATATAAATCATGAAATTGTATCATTTAGTTTATTAAGTTAAAATATCTTTGTGTACATAAAAATAGTTTTTTAGAAAATGATTTCCATTATTTTTAAAAAAAATATTATAATTTCAAATTGATTGGTCACCAAATAATTAATTATATATGCATGTTTAAACCATTTATTTATATTATTTAGTTAATACTAATCATAATAGCAATTTTTCTGGATAGGAGGTAACTAACATTTTAAATAATAACCGTAGGACATTATTTATTTAAAATCAGTGTTGTGGGTAATTCCTGACAAACTAAACATTACATATAATAGAAAAATATTAATAATATAAAATTTCATTGAAAAAAATTATTTTAAATAATCAATTTTTTTTATGTTATACCCGTTATAAAATAAATTTATCCATTAAAATTCATCACTTTGGTTACAAAAAATGTGGATTAATTTTCCTTAGTATATCCTCAAGTTCCTAATATCTTTCTTAATATAGTTGTTTTACCACAAATAATTAAATAGGTGAGTAGTATTAGTTTCATAAAACCTTTTCTATTTAATCAGAAAATATCCATTGATTATCCTTCATCTTGAATATAATTTTCCAGCGATAAGACCTATAACTTATGTACATGTGATTGATTATGTATTTACATTCTAAAGATAGATACAAGTAGCACATATTAAACATGGGAGAGGTTTGATGGGAGAACCAATCAATAGGACACCATCACAATATGAACAATAATTTCAAAGGGGCCTCCATAACTATGGCTTAGCTTTCATTTTCCATTGAAGAAAAATTTCCTCCTTTAGTTGTGCTTCTAACAATTTTCACATAATTTCTGAATCAAGAAAATGTAGATAATGTTTTTATTCCTATATAACTAACATATCACAAGATCCAAAATATAATTATAGGTTATTCATTCTATATCTTTTATTAAATGGTTAGCATTGGTTATACAATATGTATAAATCATCATATGGTGAATTAATGTTTTAATCTATAAAACCTCATCTAATGATCAAAATAAATTATTCCATTATTGGTAATCTTTAAAAAAATTAAATAATTCACATTTTATATATGATGTTTCTAAATTTTTTCAAATAAAAATAATATTACACTCTTATATATCAAAAAGTATCTCTTTATTGTCACATACCAAAAATGTTAATACCTTTATCATATTATATACAGAAACATGGATATAATCATAGTTACCATAAAACCATTTTAAAAACATACACTCTTACTTATTTATTATATGAAAGATAGATTATTTGATATATTACATAAATCCAAAAATGTGGTAAACTCCATCAATTATAAAATAAACGACTTTTTCAAAAAATACATTATCTGTTATGAGGTAATCAATAAAATCCAATTTATATTATCCATAACAAACATATATTTATCCTAAATAAACACAATTTTATCGTCCTTAGGAAAATATACAAAGTTATATTCAATTAATCATGTGTTTTCCATAAAATATTACCTTTCCGTTAAATATATTTTCATGGTCATCATTACTATACATAATATTCTTTGATATAACTAACAAAAAAATTATACTAAAAAATAATTATATGTTTCATGATTTATGTAATATAATCCTTATATTTAAATAAAATCATACTCTAATCATTTAACCTCATACTTCTCCCATTTACTAGGATTTATCATCTTATTCCTTAAAACCACATTCCTTTCATATGTCATTCCAAGTCTATTCATCATCAACATCAATACCATTACTCTCATAAAATTTGTTATTCTCACCATTATATTTCCACTGAGGGAATCTATTTTCATATTTCCAATACATTCCACATTTGAAACATTCAATACTAATTAATACATTAAGGATACCATTATTATCATACTATGCATTAACAAAACATTTTATTTTTCATTGTAGTTAATTAATTTGTGTCCGTCATTTACACCCCACAAAAATATCATCATCCATCCAATACATTCCATAGAGTGTTTCTTCACAAATTCTCAACAAATAGGACACTAAATATACTGTCATCCATTGTATCCATTAAATGATATATTAGCGAACTCTATAATTCCCATCATTGGTGAGTCCAAGAGTTGGTTACGGGGTGCATAATTAATCAGATATCATGATAATTTATTATCCATAATGACCATATACATCACATAATTCATCAGCTCATATTTATCCTCATCAAAAAAATCCTACACATTCATGGTAACCAAGTTCCTTCGTATTCCATCCATTAAATAAAACCAATAATCATTGTGTGATAATCCCTATTCATATTGGAAAACAACATAGTATGGAAAATTTACTTATATTAGTTCTAAATCATGTCATATTATTTTAAATATATGAATAATTAGGATTAAACTAGTTTATCCATGGTTATCATCTATTAAATCCTTCTCGATGGTTCATAATGAGTTTTGTGAATTTGAAAAGCTTATCCTCAAGGAGGGTCAAACCAACTATGTAGTAAAGCCCATTTTCATGCACCATGTGAAGATAGAGACTAGTACAATGTTATATTTTAATAGTTATTACCCCTATGTACCTATTTTATCGATCCACATCCACTAATAGCATACATGAAATGATGTAATTGTTTAGTCAATGAACGCTCCATCTTTTATAAAAATTCCAGGATATCTTCCTATATAATGAATCATCCTTAGACTTATCCTTATACTTATCCTTAGACATGTACCTATGGATATCAAAATGTTTTTATCATATTTGTTTCCAATTTTTAACTAAACACGTCCTTTGAGAAAAAAAAAATACACCCATGCTTTTAATACATGGATATTACATCTTTTTATATGAATATTCAATACATTACATAAAATCATTCATGATGACCATAATAGTTTTGTTCCCTTTGAGACTAGGATTGTTATAATATTATTTGGTGAATGATCAGAAACATCTCATCAAAATATCTTCTCACATAGTAACACTCTTAGGCATACCATTCCTAATCATTTCTCCATAGTCCGAGGAAGGAAGCATAAGAAAGGCTGAGCTCAGATGCCCCATATGGGTTTATATATGAGATATTAATCTATGATAATATGAAATAAGAAGTTAAGAATAATTTTATGTGGTCAATGAAATAACTTAAAATGTTCATTCCTAACCATTTATAAATCAAAAACAAGATTCATGACATAAAACATTATCATTTCAGACAACATGAAACATAAGGGTGATAAATCAACATGAAAAACCATGAACCATATGCTCATGTCATAATAGTGTGGAACTTATATTAATATTTAAAACCATTTCATATTTCATTTTTAACAACCAATACCACTAGAATATAGGATCACGAATTTTTCCATTATAGATCCGGATGCTCCTGTTTTCCATTGTGGATTAGGATACACCTCCTTCCCATAGTGGATACATACACAATTGTTTCCCATTATGGATTAGAAAAAACCTATTCCACCTATTGGATCATTATCATCAGCTCGTTTCCCATTTTTATGAAACAATATAGAATTTTATACCCATTTAATTGGAATGATATATAAGTCTTGCTCATCTCATAATGAAAATCATATATATGTGGGCCGCATGAACATAAAACATTCATAATATTATAAAATGTAAAATTAAAAGGGTTTAATAATCATTTTAACAAATCATAACATATACGAAATAGTAATATTGAAATAGAATATTGTAACAATTATTCGTAATAATTTATATAGGTCCCAAAACCGTTGGTATAGGCTATATTGATGGTTAGGGTGGTCTTTCTCTTGTATGGAATCGGTATAAACCTATAGAAATAATTTTGGGGAACCATTCGTATAAGTGTGCCATAAAAATAGTTTACAAACCACGTGTATATATAATAAGAATTACATATCACAATGACTAAAAAACATTCATTTGTTTTGATCCCTGAACCTTTGATTTATATCTCAACGACCAAACCACTAAGCTAAAATGTTTTTTTGAAACATTATATGATGATTATGTAAATGTATATTTAGAAGTAAATTAATTCTTTATTTATTCAATTTTATTTGATAAAATAATTCTTTAAAATTAAAAATACCAATACTAATGGATTTCCAAAATTTTCAAATAGGCATTTTCAATTTTGGTACCTATAAAAATAGTTTTTGAAAACCAATTGGTAGTGGTTCATTAAATTGAGGATATACCATTGTTTTTATCCAAACTGTTGGTATAGGATCATATTATGTTACCTAAATGAATGTTTTATTCCAAACCATTGTTATAGGGTCTTTTTATGGTATCTATACCAACTATTTGGCCAGAACTATTGGTATAGTTCAAGTTTCTAATAGTGGGATATGTTTTATAATCATTTCATCATTTCATGTATGTGGATAAAGAAGTGGGTTTCATAATAATTTTATCATGGAATGACCCATGGATAAGAAATTTGTTTCTTAAACATCATTCCATCATAAATATAAACAATTCATAGAAAGAATAATAATGGTATTCTTCACTCATATCCCTAAAATTTAAAAGCTACCTCAATGGTTTTCATCTTATAGGGAAAATTATTTTGATTGATAAATCAGTTGGAATGTTTCATAAGGAAGATAAATTTTCCTTGAAAATTAATTTTTAAAACTAAAATTTCATATAATATTTTTTAATTCATTTTACTTGACAATAACCTTGAAAAAATATAGATGAATATTTAAAAACAAATCAAAAAAATTCATGAAGAAAAAATCCATTCCTATCACGACCCCCTCCCCACAATGTGTACCCCTCCCGGATCGGAAATTTGATATGGGAGATAGTGACCCATGAGTCCTGCCACTAAAAGGCCTTGGGTTAGGGACTAGCACCAAGGGTACAATATACACATAAATTGGAGGAATTACCCTATAAGATAACACTTGTGAAAGAGAGAGATAAGACACAAACCAACTAACTCCAACTTAGAATCTAATATATAATTAATCCTAAGTACATATATCTAATTTCATCTAAGAACTACTACTACTGAAAGGGAAAACATCTTGTACCAAATGAATGTAAAATAGCAGCAACCACGAATACTGAATAGCTCTAGTAACCCCGAGATATTAGTAACCATATGAATCTCAAACCATCTCCATGTGTCCTAAAAAATAGTTTATATATACCTTTGGTGAGTATAACTATATGCTCAATATGATTTTCCCTAGATCATCTCATGAAAGAGTAAAGAAATCATCTTAAAGCACAGTAAACAACAAGTGAAACTAACTCATCACCTAAATAGGTATACTATGCTCCCATCATCACCATAGCTACTCTCACCAAGTATAGTAAACACGATTATATAATATAATAAATAACATCATGGGTACCACACTACCAGTTCCCTATTTGATTTTAACTTCTCCCCAACGTCACACGTCCTAAGCATCTCTCTCCAAAATGACTTTCCCATAGACACCTAGATGAAGCACCCCCCAAACACACCTCGTGAAACACAACCATCATGCCCACATAACCATGGTAAATAGGATGTTTCTAAGATCCACCACAACATTCATATCATGTATCATATGATAAGTATTATACCTCAATCCATTATATCTTATACACTGAGTAAGGATCCTCAAACCCTAACAGCCTATACACGTTACACCTATAGTAATCTATTCGAAACTATATCCAAAATATATGTGTGTTAATTAAGAAAATCTATTACATCCCTCAACACACATATATGAGGAAAACTAACTATTGGGAATACCAGCACAAGAAAATACCAAGAGAAGAGAGAAGGGCCATATGGGGTAATCAGTCATCCATCCACCCATCAAAATGATGGGGAAATCACCCCCAAAGGTTCAAAATTCAGGGGGTGTTAGTTTCCCTATCCAACATGTAGAGGCAGCTTGTGGAAACACAAAAATTACATGTTATAATATAGCTCACAACCACTCTATGGTCATAAACAAGTCCTAGAATCAACTATAGCTAATGTCTATCAGACTCCTGGATTCCACTACAAAGACTAGGTATCATATAAAAAAAACTATTTAAATAGACACATTACATTACTACATCACTTTTTATCTATTTCACTTTACATTAATTAATTATATAACCATTAATTAACCATTATGAATTAAAAATTACATTTCATTATCATCACACCAAACTTCCATGCCCTCCAGGTATAACCAAATCTTTTCTATAGTTCGTCATATATGTAACCTTTGCATTGTATCCACAGAAGCTCCAACCCCGTGGAATGAATTTAATTTATTCAAATATTTTTTAATAGCATTAACAAATTCCTATATTCCAAAAAAATCTATGAAAAAACACTATATTACAAAACATGAGTGGCTCAACATGGTGAGTAGGTGAACTATCTATTTAGTCTTCTCTACCTATAGAAAGAGTGTAGAGAAATCCATACCTAAGAAGATAAACACAAAATGGACATGGAAAACCTTGTGTGTGTTTGCCTATTTTGGAAGGAGGGTAAACAAAACTAGCTACCTTAAGCAGTGGAGAATGTAAAGTAGACAAACAACCAATAAGATTAAATATGCATTCAACATTCACATGCATCATTTTTCATCATCTCTCGTGTCCTTCCCGACACCCACATGCATAAACTAATGCATCTCACCAATCTAGGAATTATCTACTTCCACAACCATTAGGCCTCCCTACACCCACATTTCACAACAGCCATCCAGGCTCACAACATATCACAGGCAGTATGAAGCAATAATGAAACGGGGATTCTGGCACTAAATAAGGCATTCTTCCCTCACTAGAAATGAGCTCTCATGGCTCAAAATTACAAAGAATATTGTATTACATGAAAAAGGGTAAATCAGAACCCTATTAGGCATTATATTTTTTCATAAGACCCACTCTTTATTCCATATTGAATCAACAGATTCATTTTTCAGTGGTTCCAACTATGGGAAACATAAATAGAAAGAGATCATGCCTACCATAAATTAATTAAACAATTAAATATAACATAAATTTAATCAACAATATTCAACATAATTCGTCTTTATTAGTCAATCCCGTTAAACATTCTTACTGCATCAAATTAGCCATTATCAAATTACATCAACAACAAGATTAATTTGCATGTGTCTTTATCATTCGCCCATTTGATTCACAATTAAACATAATTTATCTTCTTTGCTAATTTCCATTATGAAAAACATGTCAAACACTCAAAGTATAGATATCACACTATCTGTAAAATTACGAGTCAAAAAATCATGAAGCAATTGATTCAACTTATTTAATCCGGTTCAATTATTTATTATTTCAATTCTATTATGATCCAGTGGTCTAAACCCTACAAAAAATTTGATTTAAGATATATAAAAGATGAGTAAACAAATCCCTTACCTCAAAAGGACCAAAATGTTATGTTCATGAGAACATTCCATGAAACAGATCATGATATCTACCCACTGCGACAACTTCATCCATACGAGGGGGCCGCAGGACAACCGAACCAACCAACAATCATGACGACACCATTAGAACCAAATCGATCAAGTGTCATCAGATGGAAATGGGAAAAGAGAGAAATATGATTGAAGAAAATCACAAGAATAGAGGTAGATATTAACAGGGATTGAATATGGTTCGAAGAAGGAGGTGGGGAAGCGATTTGTGTTGATGGAATCCCCAAACAGTAAAGAGGGAGGCGTCTGGGTCAGCATGAGTCTAGAGGGGGTGTGATAAAGATAAAGTGTTTGGAAAACTTGAGTGTTTGGCTGTGTTTAAAACACCCAATAATGGTGTTGTACATAATGTGTACTTCCCCTTAAAATCTTGTACTACATCAAGGTAGAGTTACACTGAAAAACTCTTCAACTCAATGCTTTATTTTATTTTTTAATACCTAATTCAGAACACTTAGTGTACCTCTTGGTTATGTCATGTAGTCCCTATTCCATGTTTCTCACAAACAATCTCCTCCATACATCCTATGAGCCTTCTCCGAGAAACCTAGTCTTTGAAAACACAAAAAGGACCAATCCTTGTGGATCCATACCCTTACGTTAGATTCCTTTCAAAGCATTCTCATCCTTTATAACCCAAAACTAACCCAAAGGGAATGATAGAAAAAAATGAAAGGTGTGGCCCAAATACCCACCCCATGAGATAACTCTCTGAGACTTCTCAATCACAATATCCCACTTGCTTTAGAAAATTATTAATGTAAAACAACGTGACAACCACAACCATATCCCAAACAATCTCCCAAGGAATATACCTCTCAAAAGAGAGAAACCCAAAACAACCAACATGAGTAATCCATATCATAAAAAAGAAAAGTATACAAAAACAAAATGAACATTGACACACGAAAAGAGCTAAATATGAAACAAATAAGGGTAATGAGAACGTATATGAAACTCAAGTTCTGAAGTACTATCCTCCACGCCACCGTTCATCCACAATACAGAATCCAATTGAATAGAACATCCGTACAACACCTTCACCTTGCAGTCCTGGGGTTCTACAAGTTACTCCTCAAAGGTCACATCATCGTCAACGTCGATCTCTCCATAATCAATGATGTTAGATTCATCATGAGGATAATGATAGAGCTAAAACACATGAAAACATCATTTATCTGGCTCATCTACAGGGGAAGGGCTACCTGATATTCCATGGATTCAATATTTGCCATCACCTTGAATATCCCAAAAAATTAGGGAGAAAGCTTAATCCCACAAGGAAACCATAGCTTCCCATGACTGGGAGTCACCTATAAGAAAACATTTTCCCCAATATCAAACTCATGAGATCTCCTCCGATGATCAGCATAAGTCTTCTAACATTCATGTGCTACCTTGATCCTCTCACAAATCACTTGAACTATCACTATCATATTTTGTACCAGTTTTGGCCTATGAATTGCTGACTCTCTGACCCCAGTCCAACATAATAGAGAATGGAATGGTCATCTATACAAGGCTTCAACCTTTGGTATAATGATTATGGAGTGAAAACTATTGTTTCATGAAAACACTACAAAGGGATAGCGCCTCATCAGAAAACATCCAAAATCTAGTACATGAGACCACAAAATGTATTTAAGAGTCCGGATATTCCACTCTATCTGACCATCAGTTTGTTGATGGAAAGTAGTGCTAAGGCATAGCTGAGAACCGAAGTCAAGCTGGAGACTTATACACTCCCTAGAGGTAAAATGAGGTTCTTTATCAGAAATGACCATCCTAGAGATTCCATGGAGTCTCACCACCTCCTCCAAATACATCCTCAACAAAACCTCTATTGATCTTGAGTCCGTGATTTAAATATAGTATTTTGATTTCATCAAATGACCCACTATAAACCATAGATAATCATAGCCCCTTGAGATCAAGGAAACTCTATAACAATGTCCATAGAGTGGTCCTAAAACTTCCATTGAGGAACATATAATGGAAGGAGTAAACCACAAGGGACACGGTTCTCATTCTTCACCTTCTAGAAGACCAAACATTGAGACACAAACTTTTAATTACACACATCAGAATAGGCCACCAAACGTGTCTTCTCAAGGGTAGGTACATATTTTCCATTCCATGTTGCACTGGTAATGGTGAATTGTTACTCTCTTAGAATCATCGCATGAATTGACAAATGAATTAAAAGCCTTCCCTGATACAACCCTCAGTTTTTTCATCCTCAGACCAACCTTTAGGGTCCTCTCCACAAAAAGCTCGGTCTCTCAAGACCTCCACCTCATGATGCCCAAACTAGGACTCTTCTACCTATTGCCCCATAGATGACTGCACCATCTCCTAGAAAAGATAACATATTCCCCCATATTCTCCCATATCCAAATGTAATTCTGAATTTTCGTCCATCACTCTCTATGAATAACCTGATTCACACAATGTATCTCTACGTGACATCATACTCAGTGAACCGGTTAAAACATTCTCATTTCCAGTTTTATATGAGATTTAAAAGTCCTAATACTATAAAAACTCTATCCACCGATGCTACCATATGTTCTAGTCCACTGAGAGAATATGTACCTCAGGCACTTATGATCGGTGAAAACCACAAAGAACTCTACAATGAGGTAATGTCTCCAAAACATCAGTGAAAACTCCACTACTGCCAACTTAAGATCGTTGGTGTCATAGTTATGTTCTTGGGGGAGAAATAGATGAGACCCATATTAAATGACCAATCTCTGCTACATTATAACACAACAAAACCACATATGTGAAACATCATTGAAAACATCAAACTGAACTCCATCTACTTGATGAAAAAGAACTAGAGCATTGACCCACATCTCCCTCAAATTCTCAAAACCTATGTGACACTAATCATTCCATATGAACTTCTGATCCTTCCTAGTCAGTTAAGGAGGAGGATTCACAACTTGAGAGAAATCACCTTCGAAATTTATGTAATAGCCTATGAGACCATCGAAACATTTCAGCTCTACTACTGTCTTCAAGGTTTCCCATGAAACAAATGCTGTCGATGAAGAACTCCCAAAACGGAATGTAGAAGCTCCACATGCTCCTCCTCAGGCATAATGTACAATGATATTTCATCGATGAAGGCCTCCAAAAACTTATCTAGGAACTAATGTAACATAGAATTAATCAAATTCATGAACACATCTAGAGAATTCATTATAGTGAACCGCATCACGATGAAGCCATAGTGACCATGACGATAATAGAAAGTAGTCCTTTGAATGTCCTCATCATTCACATGTTAGGGATGATATCCTGAACACAAGTAGATCTTCGAGAACTAACATTCACCACTTAGTTGAATGAATAAATCATAAATATGTGGAAGTGGAGAGAGGTTCTTCACTGTCAGTTTGATTAAGAGATGATAATTGATACACAAACTTAAACAAACATCAGCATTATTCACGAATATAACTGGTTCACCCCACGGGGCACACTTAGCCTAACAAAACAACATTATATCATACGATCACGTTGTATACGCATCTCCCGTAACATAGAAGGGAGCATTAAATATGGATAAATTGAGATAAAAAACACTCCCATATGTAGCTTGATCCCATACTTGATCTCTCATCAAGTGGGTAAGGCTACAACCACTTTTGGGATGAAATCAGATTATTCTTCATTGAACCTCGGAAACATTGACTTCTGAACTTCTAATGAACAAAACATCAGCTACTCCATCAAGGATGACAAATAATGAACATTCCTCTAACCCATCTAAGGGTCTTGTTGGCCAAAAAGCCCCACAAAATCTCCATTCTAATCAAAGAACACCACATGCCTCCCGAATCAATCTATGATACCATGCACCGAATACAACCAATACTCCCCATGGATTACATCGTATGGTTGTATCTGTATACATAGGAAATCTCCCAAGTCATTTTTTTACAAGAACATTCTCAAAGTATCTTTATACATCAATCGATTCAGCTCATCCTCCAACTGGAATAGTTAACACAAAAGGCACTGGAAGCCTATCTTCCTTGTGTCCCAACAAATGGAAAAGGGAAGGTGATATGAAGTAGTACATTTATCCAAAGTCAAACAAGGAAAAAAATGATGTAGAAAAGAATAATAAGGTCCCTCTAATGACATCTAGCTCACCTAGAACTGGCAATGCTATAGCATAATGCTGACAAAAACATACAACACGACCTCTTTGACCCAGATGATGACCACCAGGTTGGATGTTCTCTACTCTCTAAGGGTGGGGAGCTTCATGTGGCTAACCTCTACCTATCCCATATTCTCTCTTCGAATCCAATTCCAGTTCAACCAACTGCTACAGCCTCAGCTAAAACTTCCTCAATATAGGAACTTGATGTGGAACAACTGGCACAAGCTAACTTCTATGGAAGGTTGGGAACTCTTACTTCTGATGATCTCAGCCTCCAAAAGAAAAAAATAGGCATCTCATCCCTTGGCATAGGTCTAAGATCTATTACCCCTAGAAAAACTAGATAATGACAGTTGAAACCTACCCTCATCCAGACGAAAAATATTATTCCATGAAAACTTGGAACCCCTTACCAGAGCTATGCTTCATGAGGAATCCTAAAGACTCTGTTATCATGATGATATGATTGTGGCTAACATTCTCTCAATGAACACTTCCGTTGATAGGATCTCAAGATATGTTATCAGCATATACATGGTAACTTGGCACTAGATCTCTAGATGAAAAGCCTCCTCAAAATGACTCTCCCTAGCCTCCTCATCTGGCGTCTATTCAAAAGAATATCTTAAAAGGATCTTGAAAACGATTCAAAACTCTCCCACACTGGGTCTCCACTATCTAAGGGTAAGAAACTCCTAGTGTCTGTCCACCTTCAAGGTCAATGAAAGAAACTCCACTCTTAACTTTTCTCAGAAATCCTCCCATGAATCTATCAACCCCTCGTTATCCCTAAAGAACAGGAAACACCACTACCTTTATGCCCCATGCATCATCATTAGAACTATCAATACCCAGTGTTATATTTGAGGATGGATCAAACTTAAGGCTATCTAAACCACTTCCAACCAGTCTTTTATGACTTCATCTGAAATGGAGCCTTCATAATTATACATACTCAAGCACTTAAACTCTTAATGTTTCCTACTTCAATTATCATCGTCGTCAAACTATACACTTAAATGATCTGTGGGTTTATCTTGATGGACATATTATGTGAGCACCTGGTGAGAACATCAACCTAGATCCACACCTACAAAAGGAAGAACAATTATAGATCCTAATCCAAAAATATGGAAGTCATTAACTTTAATTAATCATTTTCTTTCATTCACTTTATGTTAATCTATCCCGAGGAATGCCAAATTCAAACACATGCATAGAGAATAATGATTGATGATCCATTCCTTGGTGTCTACCCTGCAAAATTATCAATTAATTTACTAGCAACTATTAAATTAAATGTCTATGTGCCATACCACATGGGGCAATAAAAACTTGTGTCTCAGCTAGTCTCTAGTGGATACAACAATTTCTGAACATGAATTAAACTATATCCCTACTAACCCATGCAACCTCGCCTATGCCAATATCCAAACTACATCATATCCCTTAACCTAGATCTGATTTCTCTAATTTACAAGACCCTCCACATAATGTGTACCCATCTAAGGCCTAAAATATGTGAAGGTAGATAGTGACCCCCCATGTCCAGCCTCCAGTAGGCCTCGGGTTGGTGACTAGCTCCGTGGGTATAGTAGACAAATAAATTGGAGGCATTACCCTCTAAGAGAACACCTGTGAAAGAGATAGACAAGTCAGACACCAACCAACTCCAACTAAGATTTCAATATATAATAAATCCCTAGTACAAATATCTAATGTCATGCATGAAATGAAAAAACTAGAAGGGAAAAATAAAAGTACCAAAATAACATTAAACAGTAGAAACCCCGAAGCCCGAAAAAATCTTGAAACCCCATTCTAGTACAAACTATCTTAATCTCCATGCTTCTATAAGTGACCGGAAAAATAGTTTAGATATACAAAAGATGAGTATAATATTTAACGCCCCGACCCCAGTTACCCAGAGTCATTGCATTATTTCGTAACATTGACATGATCACAAAAGATCAAGTCTCGAAAGACCGATTAGTTTAGTAGCCTTAGAAACACTATATACATTCATAAGTATTACATTACATCATAATGTAAAACAAAACTACAACAAAATCTTGTCTTCATATCCCCTCATACTATCCCTGCATGTCATTCATAATATACTTCTTCACATCCTGGAAAAATTAAAACATTGGAAGGGGTAAGCTCAGATGATCAGTAAGGATAACAATATAGCGGAAGCTATCATAAATAAACATAAACATTTAAGGCAATGTATGACTTAAACAAAAGCCTTTTAAACATGAACTTCAACATAATATGGAAAAAATAAAATGAAATAATTCCATTTACTTATTCACATGGATATTCTACTGGTCGAATATTCACATGCAATATCAATAACCACTTTCATAATGATGTAATGCATAATGCCAGACTATCATAACCACGTAGCCAAGGCCTCGTGTCAAGACTACAAATAAAATTTTTTCAAGGCCTCGTTCCAAGACAATAGTTTGTCTCATTAGACCTTCTGATGCATTGAGGAGCTATAGCGGGCTCTACCCGTCACTTATTAACTCCAATGCATTCCTCATATGAACAGGTTTAAACATATCATAAACTATAACATAATCATATCACATAAAACATGAATAAAATAAAACACAACATTTCCACATCACAATATATCAATACAACACATTTATATAATAAAAAAATTATCAAAACCATTTTCAATACCAAAATAATAGAAAATTAAAACTTTGTAATTATTTTTCATTTAAAAAAAGTTAAGGCTTATAGAGGAAGCCAAAACTCAAATAATAGTCACAGTGGAGGAGAATTTGTTGTCGCCGCATATTTAAGAAAAACATTACTTTTTTCATTTAGTAAAAATGCTTCATATATAAATATTCCTTTTGAATAAAATTGAAAGTCAAAGGGGTTTATACACCGTATAAAAGAAAGTGGTGTATAAAATATGCCTCAATGAAAGGAGATTGAGACGAAGTTCCTTACAATGAATAGTTATTAAATAAAATAGATCTATTATGTGTATCCACTATAAGTAAACATAAATAAATTAAAAATACAAGATAGGACCTAATAATATCATGACATAATTTGAAAGTAGGGGATTAACCCAAAGAATGGAAATTGGGTTAAGAAGTTCCCTTACCTCGTGCCCGACTTGACTTGATCATTCTTTAATCTCCTAAATAATAAGCTAGAGTTAATTTCTACTTGCTTAAAAACCTTTTTCATGTCAATTATTAATTTTATATCACTTCTTACCATGTTATTAACATTATGTAATTATTTAATTAAATAACGGTCATTTTCTCGATCTTTGGTACTTGAGTCAAAAATAACCTTCTTATAATTACACGTTGTTCATGTGGTGGAATATCCATTATATCTATAATTATATTCCTAATGGAAATATCATATATATCATATATATCCAGTATATACATGAATTTATAATATTACATAACATTTAGAGGTAAGAAGTGAAATGCACCGTTCATGGAGACGGTAAGCCGTACGTACGCATGAATGCTACTTTCATTTCTATTTCTTATTTAATGAAATCAAGTTATAATTATATAAATTCATAATATAATTCCAGTATAATATAATGTATAATACCATTTACTCCATCCTTTATACATCCCACATATGGCATTAACGATTCAAATCACTTTGAGGATGCGGTAGTCCGCACTTCCTAAAATGAAAATATCGCGTTTACCCATAATGGAAACCATAAAGGTATTCCATAAATGAAATATACAGAAGCTTAAGGAAAACATAAACATATTATATATCATAGATAAATATATTGACATCTTAATGGCCACCATTGAAGGTGTTATAAGAGTGTTGAACAATCATCGTTTCGTGAGGCAGAAATTCGCCATCCACAAAAACATTATGTTCTTTAACCATTAGATGAAGGTGTGTGTAAGTGTATCTCGAATCCTTATTATAAAAACATCCTAGTATATTTATGATAGTATTGTTTTTACAAAAGAAATGAATAAAAAGAGTTTAGTGGGTTGGAGAAGCAAAATAAAACATAAGAACTCAAGAGAAAACACTACCTATAATACGGGTAACTCTTTTTGATTTGAGATCAAGGCATCCTTGGGAAGAATTATGCCCATATTGAGTCTTATATGAGTAAGAGAGAGAATTTGAGAGAATATTTGGGCAGAGTTTGGCCAAGAAAAAAGGCTTTGAAGGTGTGAGTAAGTTGGTAGTGGTGGGGGCCTTGTATAAGAGGAGAGAAGGGGCACTCTTGGAAGGATTGAAATGTTACTTTATTATGAAATGATTTACAAATTATAAAGGTCCCTAAATGATATATTTCTAGTTTAAGGTGGTAAGTGTTCTAAATACATCCATCTAATAGGCTTTGGACAAGTTTAAGTCTTAGATTTTACATTATCCTTCCATTTTATTAAAATCATTAATTAATGAGGTAATCGCTACATCATCATGGTGTCATAAATAATTTAATTATTTAATGTTTAAAAATTATAAAAAAATATAATGATGTAGGAAATCGTTTTATCTTTCCAATAAATTTTTATAGTCAAAAATCTGACTTGTATAACCACATTTAAAAATTGTTTTTGTAAAACAACTAATGTTTGTGACATTTTTATTTTAACATTAAATAAAATGTTATTAATGTCATTTTCCTACCAAAGTGGCTCCATGGGGTCCCCAAGTTGACCCATGGATTTTCTTGGTCGGCCATGCCTCATCCAATAGGGTTAGGACAAGTGTAAAGGTATTTTCATATTTTTATAATATCATTTTTTCCTTAAATTTCACTAATTACCTTTAATCGCGATTAATTAAACATAAAAGTTACTCTTCACCCAAAAATTATTTTAATCCCATTGAACCACATTTTACTTCCTAATGAAAACCATGAATGTTGGATTTTTGAAAATCAAATCACAGATGTGGTAATGTTTCATTTAAATGAAAAATCAGTTTTTTAACTACCACTTAGTGGTTTCACAATTCATCAAAAATTTATGCTTTTCAGAACAACGCCAAAATTTCACACTCAGCTATAATTAATATTCCGAATTCAAAAATTATGTCTATTTTAAAAATTTTCAATCATATAAGTTTCATTAATTAATTTTATAATTAATTCCCGTTGTCACAATAAATAGCGTGTTTTTATGAAACAATATATTTCAAAAGATTGACAATTTTTTATATCCAATTTCAATGTTAAATTAATTCTAATGACCACCATTGGATAAAATGGTAAAAATATATTCTAATTATACTTTAAAATCACTCAATATTATAATTTATCACTATAAAATATTTTGATTAAAAAAGTTGTTTTAAGTATTTTTCACTATTCATAGAAAATTGGAAGCTCTCAGAAAATTTAAAAAAATTCAACATAGGGTAATTTCGATATTACGAATACAAATATGAAGTCCATTTTGAATTATAAAATTAATATAATTTCCAAAAGTGGGTATTACTATTCATAAAGGCTATTTTGATTGGTCGAAGTGTGTTAGAATCTCGAACTTGCGTACAATGCAAGCTATTGCATTATTGAAAGTGAAGCGGATCGTGAAAGCTCGGGGTGTTACATTCTACCCTCCTTCAATAAATTTCTTCCTCGCAATTTTTAGATTTTTATTTGAAAATAAATGGTTAAAAATATAAAATACTTTTGTGGAAAACCCACATCGGAAATAAGGTTAATAAAAGTATAACTTTAAAAGAAATAAAGATAAGTACAATGGTCACCCGAGATAGCCCATACTGGGATTCTATGAAAAAATGGATATGAAAGGAAAACAAACCATCAAGGTTTTATGGTGAGTTGTAGAAAACTGGATTAGGAGAAAGTTAACCATAATAAAATCACAAACTTGTGATTGGTTAAACAGTCATTGAATCCCCTGTTGGAAAAGTTAACCGACAACGTTTTTGTTTTAAGTTACCTTTTATAAAGTTGGGGAATTTATTTAGGAGATTTACTAAGAACGTATGGGAATATACATAAATTTCTTGTAGACTTTAATTCTTTAATAAATTTTTACCACAAACCCATCTTTCACACTAAAAGGTAAGAGAACTGAAAAATATTCTATTTATCATAAATGTATAAGGTTCCAAATATTAACACATACCACTTAGATTAGGAAAACTCTTTTGTAATAACCAAGGAAATCCTGTAGGCTAGTGGTATGTAATAAAGGCCTGTTTCACTATGGTTGCGGGTTTGATTCCTACAGCTTTATCTGCCGTGATGGGTTATGCCCCACCCAGCAGGATGACCATTTCCTAAAACTATAGTATTATAATATTCCAAAAATAATATTCAGAAATGTTTTAACCTTAAACAATATTATCCAAAGATCAAATTAATCCATTCCAACCGTTATAGTTATCCAAAATACCTCCATCCAGACTTTCTCTAAAATGTCCTTAAATTACAAAATCAATTGCAACATTAGATTCCCCAAACAAAGTATGGTTTCTCTTATTGTCACATCCATAAAATATGATTACCTTCATCATATTAAAACCTTAATGAAAACATCAAGTACTATAGTACAATCCTTATATATATCACATTATTCTTATAACCATAATCTAGTTCCTGAGTCCAAAAACACAAATACAATAATTATTCAACTTCAACTGTAGTAACAACATAATATTGTCCTTGATCCCTTGGCCTTTTCTGAGGTAAGTTTCCCTGATTATTAGGACATTCATTTGAATAATGCCCCATTTCCATACAATTGTAGCATTCAACATTGATAGCCCCTTTCTTTCCCTTGCAATCACGAGCCTGGTGACCTTTTTCTCCACATTTATAACAAACTCCCAATCCTTTTAGGCAAGCACCGGGGTGATTCTTCCCACAATTATCACATAATGGAAAATCCTTCTTTCCCTTTTTCCCTTTATCTGTCTCTTTTTCCACCGTTCTCTTCTTCTCTTACTTTACTTTGTTGTCATAAGACTTAGAGAATTCCTTTTCTGTCTTGATAGCACATGAGACAATATCTCCGTACGATGAGAGGGATTGTGATACTAATGCTCGATGGAGAAATGGTTTTAACCCATCAAAGAAACGATCAATCTTACTTCTTGGGTTACGTATATAATCTGCATCATACCTCGCTAACCTTGTAAAGTTGGCCTCATACTTTGCGAAATTCTCATCCTCCTTTTGTCTCAGACTCAGAAATTGCCTTTCCATATCTGCTCGATGGTCACGAGGAAAGTATTTTTCTAAGAAAATTTATTTAAACTCCCTCCATTCCATACTTGATACTTATTCATCTTCCTTTGTGTTTTGAATCAACGACCACCATTGATCGGAATCTCCAGTGAGCCGGTAAACTGCCATGACAACCTTCTCCCTTTCATAACCTGAGTGAGTTGTCCCAGTATGGTAATAAGTTGATCAGCACCAGTTGTATCTCCAGATCCAAAATAATTATATTGATCCGGAGGGAAATCCCTACACGGATTGCGTGCATTGATATGGTTTCCATTCCTCCCACTAGGCGCCATTTCTAAACAATGGCATAAACTAGATTAGTTTATGAATTAAAATAAATAATTCCAAACTTGTAAAAAACATAACATAAATTGAACTATTTATGGATATAATCCATACTCATAAACCCTTCATAATGGTTTGTAAACAAAATGATAATTATCTTAAGCATATCCCCCAGGAGTTTCGTAACCAAGAGTGCAGCAAGGCCCGTTGTCTTGCACCAGTTCCCGTTCGAGTCTAGCTCAAAGTGGTTTTTTTGGGTTTTACCCCTAGGTACATCTATGCCAGAGCCGCCTCTACCTACTCGTTTCCAGACAGGGATGTATTTCTCGGAAAACTCACAAAATCTCTATAATACCAAAATTCTAAGACGTTATTCTATACTAAACCTCAAAGTCTATCTTCGGGTTATGTGCTCTAATCAGAGTTTATCTAAATCTATCTTCCAAGGTTAGTACTAAACTGCCTCTGATACCAACTGTAATGCCCCGACCCCAGTTACCCAGAGTCGGTTCATTATTGCATAACATTGGCATGATCACAAAAGATCAAGTCTCAAAAGACTTATTAGTTAAGTAGCCTTGGAAATACTAGATACATTCATAAGTCTTATATTACATCATAAAGTAAAAAAAAACTACAACAACATCTTTTCTTCATATCCCCTCATACTATCCCAGAATTTCATTCATAGTATACTTATTCATATCCTTTAAAAATTAAAACATTGGAAGGGGTGAGATCAGATGCTCAGTAAGGATAACAATATAGCGGAAGGTTTTAAAAATAAACATAAACATTTAAGAAAATGTATGACTTAAACAAAATCCTTTTAAACTTGAACTTCGACATAATATGGCATAAATAAAATGAAATAATTCCATTTACTTATTCACATGGATATTCTACTGGTCGAATATCCACATGCAATATCAATAACCACTTTCATAATGATGGAATACATAATGCCAGACTATCAAAACCACGTAGCCAAGGCCTCGTGCCAAGACTAGAAATAAGATTTTTTCAAGGCCTTGTGCCAAGACACTATTTTGTCTCATGACACCTGCCGATGCATCGAGGAGCTATAGCGGGCTCCACCTGTCACATATTAAGTCCAATGCATTCCTCATATAAACAGGTTTAAACATATCATAAACTATAACATAATTGTATCACATAAAACATTCATAAAGGAAACATAACGTTTCCACATAACATGATATCAATACAACACATTGATATAATAAAAAAATTATCAAAACCATTTTCAATACCAAAATAAAAGAAAATTAAAACTTCGTAATTATTTTTCATTTAAAAAAATTTAAGGCTTATAGAGGAAGCCGAAACTCAAATAATAGTCATGGCGGTGGAGAATTCATTTTCGCCGCATACGTAAGAAAAAAATTCCTTTTGTCATTTAGTAATCATGCTTCGTATATAAAGATTTCTTTTGAATAAAAGTAAAATTCAAAGGGGTTTATACACAGTATAAAAGAAAGTTGTGTATAAAATATGACTCAATGAAAAGAGATTGAGACGAAGTTTCATACAATTTTTTTTAATAAAATAGATCTATTATGTGTATTTACAATAATTACACATAAATAAAGTACAAATACAAGATAGGACATACTAATATTATGACGTAATTTGAAAGTAGGAGATTAACCCAAAGAATGGAAATTGGGTTAAGAAGTTCCCTTACCTCGTGTCTGACTTGACTCGATCATTCTTTAATCTCCTAAATAATACGCTAGAGTTAATTTATACTTTCTTAAGAACCTATTTCATGTTCATTATTAATTTTATATCACTTATTACCATTTTATGAACATTATGTAATTATTTAAGTTAATAACGGTTATTTTGTCGATCTTTGGTACTTGAGTCAAAAATAACCTTCTTATAATTACAAGTTGTTTATATGGTGGAATATCCATTATATGCAGAATTATATTCCTAATATAGATATCATATATATCATATATATCCAGTATATACATGTATTAATAATATTACATAACATTTATAGGTAAGAAGTGAAATGCACCGTTCATGGAGACGGTAAGCCGTACGTACGCATGAACACTACTTTCATTTCTATTTCTTATTTAATGGAATGAATTTATAATTATATAAAGGTATAATATAATTCCTGTATAATATAATTTATAATACCATTTACTCCATCCTTTATACATCCCACATATGGCATTAACCATTCAAATCTCTTTGAGGGGGCGGTAGTCCGCACATCCTAAAATAAAAATATCGTGTTTACCCATAATGGAAACCATAAAGGTATTCCATAAATGAAAAATACAGACACTTAAGGAAAACATAAACATGTTATATATCATATATAAATATATTTTCATCTTAATGGCCACATTTGAAGGTGTTATATGAGTGTTGAACAATCATCATTTCGTGAGGCAGAAATTCCCCATCAACAGAAAAAGTATATTTTTTAACCATTAGATGTAGGTGTTTGTAAGTGCAGCTCGAATCCTTCTTATAACAACATCCTAGTATATTGAGGATACGTGTGTTGTTACAAAAAAATGAATAAAAATAGTTTAGGGGGTTGGAGAAGAAAAATAAAACATAAGAACACAAGAGAAAACACGACCTTTAAAACGGGTAACTCTTTTTGATTTGAGCTCAAGGATTCCTTGGGAATAATTCATCCCAAAGTGAGGCTTCTAGGAGTAAGAGAGGGATGTTGAGAGATTATTGTGGCAGATTTGTTCTGAGAAAAAAAGGCTTTGATGGTGTGAGTAAGGTGGTAGTGGTGGGGGCCTTTTATAAGAGTAGAGAAGGGGCACTCTTGGAAGGATTGAATTGTTACTTTATTATGAAATGATTTTCGGATTCTAAAGGTCCCACAATGATATATTTCTAGGGTAAGGTGATAAGGGTTCGAAATCCACCAATCCAATAGGCTTTGGACAAGTGTAAGTCTTAGATTTTACATTATCCTTCCATTTTATTAAAATTGTTAATTAGTGAGGTAATCGCTGCATCATCATGGTGTCATAAATAATTGAATTTATTTAATGTCTAAAAATTATAAAAAAATATCATTATGTATGAAATATTTTATCTTTACAATGAATTTTTATAGTAAAAAATATTACTTGTATAACCCCATTTAAAAATTGTTTTCGGAAAACAACTCATGTTTGTGACATTTTTATATTAATATTAAATAAAAAGTTTTTATTGTCATTTTCCTACCAAAGTGTATCCATGGGGTCCCCAAGTTGACCAATGGATTGTCTTGGTCGGCCATGAATCATCCATTTGGGGTAGGACAAGTTTGAAGGTATTTTCATATTTTTATAATATCATTTTTACCTTAAATTTCACTAATTACCTTTAATCGCGATTAATTAATCTTAAAAGTTACTATTCACCAAAAAATTATTTTAATCCCATTGAACCACATTTTACTTCCTAATGACAACCATGAATGTCGGATTTTTGAAAATCAAATCACAGAAGTGGTAATGTTTCATTTAAATGAAAAATTAGTTTTTTAACTACCACTTAGTGGTTTCACTATTCATCAAAAATTGAAGTTTTTCAGAACAATGCCAAAATTTCACCCTAATCTATAATTGATATTCCGAATTAAAAAATGATTTCTATTTTAAAAAATTGCAATCATATAAGTTGCATTAATTAATTTTATAATTAATTCCCGTTGTCACAACAAATAGCGTGTTTTTAAGAAACAATATATATCCAAAGATTGACAATTGTTTATGTCCAATTTCAATGTTAAATTAAGTATAATGACCACAATTGGATAAAATGGTAAAAATATATTCTAATTATACTTTAAAACCACTCAATTGTATAATTTATCTCTATAAAATATTTTTATTAAAAATTTTGTTTTATGTATTTTTCACTATTCATAAAAAATTGGAAGTTCTCAGAAAATTAAAAAAAATTCAACATACGGTAATTTCGATATTATGAATACAAAAAATGAAGTCCATTTTGAAATATAAAATTAATATAATTTCAAAAGGTGGGCATTACTATTGATAATGGATATTTTGATTGGTCGGGGTGTGTTATAATCTTGAACTTGCGTACAATGCAAGCTATTGCATTATTAAAGACAAGTGTATCGTGAAAGCTCGGGGTGTTACATAATAGTATACTCATTAGGATCCTTCCTTGAGCCTCTCGTTTAAACATAATGAAATCATGTTAAAGTACAATGGATAACTAGTGAGAATAACTCATCACCTAAACATGTATAATTTGATCCCAACCATTCCATGGATACTCTCTCCATGTATGTCATACAAGAGTATATATTATAGTAAGGAATATTTATTGTACCCCACTACCTCTTCCCCATTTGGTTTCCACTTTTCCTCAACGTTGCAAATTCTAATATTCTCTTCTAAAAAAGGATCGCCTATAGACACTAGGGCGAGGAACATAAACATGAACCTCATCCAACAAAACCACCATTTCCATGTAAACAGGGTCACTAGATAGTTTTCCGGAACCACCACAACTTTCATAATTTATATCATATGTTTTGTATTATACCATAAGCCATTAGAACCCATACATTAAGAAAGGATCCTCATGACATTACAACATATTCACATTACACATATAGTAGTCTATAAGATACTATTTCCAGAATATATGTGTGTGAATAACCAAAATCCATTACATCCCTTTATAAACAAATATGTGGAAAACTAGCCATCATGCATACCAGTAAATGTAACTACCAAGAGATAATAGTGGAGAGAAAGGGGTTAGTCATCCATCTATCTTCTTATTAGGATGATGGTGATGACATACCCCCTAGCACTCAAAATAAATAGGGTGCAAATTTATCTAACCCAAATGGTGGATTAGCCTATGGAATCACAAAAATTATAGGATATAATGTATCTCACAATCAAACAATGTGAAAAACCTAGTCTTAAAATCAACTGCATCTTATATCTCTTGGACTCCCAACTACCACTGCTAATACTAGGTATCCTATAATCACACAACAATTTAGAGATCTACATTAGATTACTCTATACTTTTTTTATTAGTTTCAAATAATGTTAATTTATTATTTAACCATTATTTAATCATTTTCAATTTCACATTACATTTCATTATCATCACAATAATGTTCCTTGCACTCCATGAATAAACAAATAAACTCCACAATTCCCCATATTTATAACATCAACATTGCATCCCATAAAGATCCAACCCTATGGATTCGACATCATTTATTGAATAATTTATTAACATCACTGTTACTTTTCCATATTCATAGGCTTTGTAGAAAAAAATTCTAAGCTACCTAACATGAGGGGCTCAACACTATGAGTAGGTGAGCTACCTTTCAAGTATTTTACACCTATAACAAGAGTGTATCCCCATAAATCCTAGAGAATTTAGACACCTAAATCATGTGTCATACCTTATGAATCATCACTTCTTTTAGAAGGAGGGTATGAAAGACTACATGCCTTATGTAGTGGGGAAAGATAAGTAGATAGAAAACCAAAAAGGTTCAACAAGAATCCAACATTTTCATCCATATTGTTTCATCATCTCAGGTGTCCTCCCCGACACCCAAATGCATAAATTGATGCATCTCACCACTCTATTTATTAACTACTATCAAAACCCTTGGTCCTCCCTTCCCCCACATTTCACAATAGCCTTAGAGGCTCAGAACACATTACACATAGCATGAAGCAATAAGGAAAATGGGCTCTTGGACCTAAATAAGGCATTGTTCCATCACAAGAAATGATCTATCATGCATACAATATATGAGGTACTTGACCATACATGAATGAGGGTAACTCAAAACCATACCACGAATTATATTTTATCAAACAACATGTTCTTTAATTCATCTTGATGTAACATATTCATTATTCATTAGTTCCAGCTATGGTAAACCTAAACAGCATTCTATCATAACTATAACAAAGTAATTAAATAATTAAATATAACATTTCATTAATAAATAACCACCAAAATGTATTAGTTTTATCAATAAATCCAATTAAAAATTCTTAATGCATCAATTTGGTCAACATCAAATATCCCCAAACAACCAGATTCATATACATGACTCTTTATCTTTGTCCCATTTGATTCAACAATAACCATTGTTTTCATTCTTTTACAGTTTCTATTAAGAACAACTTGATAATTAAAAAATCATAGATATCACACTATCTATCAAATCAAGAGGCAAAATCATCATAAAGCAATTGATTCCAATTCTTTAATTCTATTGAAATAATTATGATATAAATTCAATTGTTATCCAGTGGTGTAAATCATGATATCACTATGAATGCATGTAAATAAAAGAGATGTAAATTATATCCTACCTCAAAAGGTTCCCAATGTTCTTTTCATGTGAATGTTCCATTCATGGATCAACATCACCTCCCCCTATGAAAACTAAATCAACTTGAGGAAGCCACAACATAACCGAACAAACCGACAACCATAAAGACTCCATTAGAAACTTGGAGATCACATTCCATTACATATCAAGGAGAAACATGAGAAAGAGGATTGAAGAAACCCACAATAATAGAGGTAGATATTACCTAGGATCAATGATAGATTAAAGAAAGATGCAGGGAACCAATCTAGGAAGAAGAAATCCTCAAAAGTGAAATAGGTAGGAATCCATGTCTTCTGGAGTCGAGAGGGGATGCACTAAAGACATAGGGATTTTAAAACCCTGGAAGCCAGGTGTCTTTAAAACACCCAGTGATGGGGCAGTACATGACTTGTACTTCCCCTTCACATCATGTATATCCTCGAGGCCAGGTTACACAAAAATATGCATCACCTCAATGCTTTATTTTATTTTTCAAAACCCGAATTATTAGACCTCATGTACCACTTGGTCACATCATGAACCCCCCTTATTCCCTGACTCTGTGATCGAAATCCTCTAGAATCCATATGAGCCTTCTATAAGCACATGATTCATTGAAAACATGAAAAGGGTTAATCCACACAGATTTATGCCCTTACATTTCCAATTTGAAAAATGCATTTTAAAACATAATTTTTTCATTGAAAAACATTCTTTTTAAAATAAACGTCTATTATTATAATTTAATAATCAAATAATATAATTATCATTGTTATATGATGATTTATTAATTTAGTACATTTTGAAATAATGATTCCTTTCAAATTTTTAAAAATATCCAAATGGAAATTATTTGGAAATTGACATGAAGACTCCATTAAAAAATTATAATGAAAAACATATGTAACAAATGGATTTTAAACTTCATAGGATAATATTAAATCACTTTTGAAAAAAAAAATATAAAACTTTTTTTTGGATGAAAATGAATATTCGTCTGAAGAGTTAAATAAACACATATTTTCATAAAAATGATCAATTATTTTTCGAAAAAAAGAGCAAAAACTTTTTAGTATTAATATTATGAATAAAAATATGGGAATATAATATATGAGTTTCATGGTATATTGATAATAAAATTTTATTATTTAAAATATAATAATAAATAATCTTGGTAAATTATTAGATAGAAAAATAAAATCATTACCACTTTAAAAACATTAAAATATAAGCGCTATGAAGGGGAATCATTAAATGAAACATAAAATATCATAAGGGAAAAATAAATTCATGATATTAATTTTTATAGGGGTTCTATATATAAATGGTAAATGATGATAGCTAATTACATAATATATATCCCAATGATGTAAAATTGAGACAAAAATATCTTACAAATTTTTTAACTTTAAAACCATAAACCGCTTGTAATATATATCCTCAAATTGACATGTAAGCACTGATATTATTGAATAGAATAATAATAATATAAATACATTGGTAGAATATATGTCACATAAAATAAATATTAATATAATATAGCATGTGTCTCATAGATGTAAAACGTGAGAAGAAAATCACTTACCTAAAGTATCAACGTCCTTCATTCACATTCAACCCTAATGTATAGTAAATATATGTTTATAGTATATATATATATCTTTATATTAATTGACCATACATATATATATATATCATACCATATGTTATTTACTTATGCCATTTTATTTCTAATTTATTAAAAATTAAATGTTTAAGTCATGTTTTATGAAATTACTTCATTGTTCTTCTTGTATGTTTTGATTGGTTACTATTGGTCATATAACATTGATTACGGTTCCATGATATATAAAATTTTAAAAATCTTATAAAAATCATATATATTCAGTATATATTTATTTATAGTAATGTATAACATATAATGAAATATCATGAAATACACCATTCCAGGATTCGGTAGGTAGTATGTACCCAAGAATGTTGTTTCAATTTTATTAACAAATGGAAATGAATTTTGGTAAATTATATATTATAATAATAGAATCATTTTTATTACATATATATAACATATGTTCATTATAAATATCTTTATTACCTTACATGTAATGTTTGAATGAATCACATTACTTCGTGAGGTAGTAGTCCACCGTACACCTGAGTGACGTAATCATATTCCATAAAATAACAATAATAATGTTCTGTGTGCTATAGTAATTAAATAGTCATAAAATCATCATATTTATCATATATTAATAATAAATCTATCATTATTAAAATTCTTGACTGGTGGTAATGGAAATTGAATTACATCCTTACACGAGGCAGTAGTCCTTTGTACACATGATAGCTGGATTTCATAAACCATTTGATGAAAGTGGATATAGTTTTAATTAATTATCATTACATAAAAACATCTATGAATATGATAGAAACTAAGGTTATAATTTCATAATGGTATAATAATAATTTAGTTTTCTTAATAATGAATATAAACAAAAACACTCACTAATGAACGTTACATATTCTTTGGGTATCCTCCATAGTTTAGCACCATAAACCATATTATGATGGATTTTTGACATAAATAAAAAAATATTTATAGATGATGGATTTGGGGTGGTATTTGGGAACATATGTGATGATCCAATTGGATTTTAAGGTGTTAATATTAGATGTTAAGGGGTGGCCTTTTATATGTGAGGTGAGTGGAATATTTATAATTATTTTGTAAAAAGATATAGCCATGTTTTTATGATGGAAAAAGGATCCCAAGTGTATTATTTTAGATAAAAACAAGTATATGATCAAAATATGACCATAAAATAGGTTTTTGTCAAGTTTTAATTCATTTTGGACCCTTATATTTTTAGATTAACCACTCGGTAGGCCCATTATCACCTTAACCACTATAAATAATTTTTTTATTGTGTCTACTATTCATTTTGGTAAAAAATAAATTTCAAATTATTATAGAATATATTTTTTGGTGATTAAAAATATGGAATCGGTTTTTCCAAATTCCCTTCATTTAAGGTAAAAAAGATAATTTATATTTAATCATGAAAACATGATGAGAAAGAGTGGTTTTAAAGATAAAATGTTCCAAAGTATATAAAATAATGTATGAAATTTCTACATGAAAATGATTAAAATGAATTAAATTGGATTATTGTATATATAATTTATCTAATTATATTTTAAAAATTTTTAAATATGATTTATCTTTATAGGTAATTTAATTAGAGAATATGTTTTTAATTAAAAGTGAGTATATTTAACTCTTTAGAAACAAATTAATGTTTTCCAGAAAAATCCCAAAATAATACCATGAGAAAATTTAGGTATTATAAATTAAAAATGATTTTTATATTTCAAATATATTTTATATATTTTTTAAAAATTAATTTTATAATAATTTCACCAATGTCGGAAAAACTGCATTTTGGAAAAGATATTTTTAATCGTAGAATTTTATTTATTCTTATATCTTGTATTGAAAACTCTTTTGATGAATGTAAAACAATTTATTGAATATATAATATAAAAATTTCATTAAATTGAATAAAAAAAGTGATTTATTAATTTATTGAGGTAAATTTCATTTATGTTCATAAAAATAGTTTTTTTATAAAATTAATTTCTTTATTTTGAAAATGGTTTTAGATTCATTTATTATTAATTAGTAATAAAAAAAATATTTTTATATTCTTGTGTAAAAAATCATAATTTAGATAATACTATTTATACCCAAAATTTCAATGGCACGTATATAACGTTCAATTTAAATAATAATAGTATGATGTGTTTCCTTTAATGTTTGTGTTGCATTCAAAAAAAGATAAAATCCATGTTGCGTGAAATGAAAAAATATTGAAAATAATAAATTTATTTTAAAAATATATATTTCAAAAAATCACCAAGTTTTATCAAATTAATAATGTTTCATCAAATTAATAGATGTCCTTTAAGATCTTTGTGTTGAGAATACAACAAAATGTATATTTTCTCCATGGTTGCCAATATTTTAAAACTCCCAAAGCATCACTATAGTTTATCATATTATTTACAAATCCTATGTAATTCCAAAATGATATTTAAAACCAAAATATAATATTATTTATTTTTCTATTATCTTTTATAACCACCAGATCATTTATATTTATCATATATTATTAGATAATCAAATTTTGTAGAATATTGATTTTGAAATCAATATTTGTTGGTGATATCCCCAATAAGACTATCAAAAAGTGAATTACATAAATTTTTATCTGGTTCCTCAAAAGATAGTGATTCATCATTATTTACATGAATTATAAGAATAGATAAAATATATAAATATCAATCGAATATGGTGTACCATCTTATTCCTTAGTGTGAACAATAACATATGTTTTTTTCTCGACCGTGTTGATCCATTTCCTCAACTCTTCATGATTTTACATCTGAACATTCATTATGATTTATCATCATGAAACACAAATCTCATCACTTATTAAACTCCTTTGTATGGGGTTCAGGTGTTATTATTAGCATTCGTGCTGAATGAATTACATATTCTTCTTAAGGGACCTTTTTTCAGAAAAAAATAGTTAAATTAACCTTTCTCTTTCTATGATGTTTTATTTTATCTCTCACAAATTCATTCATTTACACAATATTTTTATTTTATTTATAAGATCTCATTATATTAATAATATTAATGTAGATTCATCTATTTTCCTTTCATAGCATCCCTTTCTTGTGTGTCTTCTATTTTATTTCCATTCCTTAAATCTGATGGCTAGATTATTTGGAAATCATTTGAAACATTGATACCCTTCATTGAGTCACCACATGATATGTTAGGTGTAACATACCATGTAAATAAAGAATAAGAGATTTTCATTTTTATTAATATTTTTGAATTAAATATTAATTTTACTTTTAAAGGGTTTCTATGTTCGATAGCACACCCTATACGCAACAATGAGTTTTATTGAAATCATAAGTTGCATAGAAATAATAATATATTATTATTTTAAATTGAAGTTATCTCCAAGCCATTATATTGGCGAGAATGAAAAAAACTAACTACAATATTATTATACAAGTTTCTTAAATTTATTTTCCTTTATCCAATGAAAAGTTAGAGTATTAAAATATGAATGAATCTAATTTTAAGCATAATTTACATTAAATTGTCGATTTACCACCTTTTAATGGAGAACACTCTATAAATCTAGTTTTGGTCACATTAATACATTCTATTTGCCAAATAAAATCCTTCTTCATAATTGGAGAATTAGAATTTACATTTTTTAAATTTGTGGAATATTTCAAATAAAGATCATTTTTAATGAATAGTGAAACATATTGTATTTTAATTCAAAACTATGTTTTAATATAATGTTTTATATGGTTAGATTATCTATTTAATTGGTTTCCAATTGTAATTAGTATATATTTTTACCATTTAATCCAATGTTGGTCATTGGAATTAATTTCACATTGAATTTGACATAAACAAGTGTCAATCTTTTGATAGTTGTTGTTTCATAAAAACACGTTAATTATTTTAACAACGGGAATTCATTTTAAATTAATTATTGAAACTTCTATGTTTTGAATTTGGTAAAATAGAAATCATTTTTCAATTCGGAATATCAAATATATCTTAGGCTGAATTTTTGGTTTTTTTCAAAAAAAAACAACAATTTTTTTAGAATAGTGAATCCAATCAGTCGTAGTTAAAAAACTCACATTTTCATTTAAATAAAATTTTCCGCTTTTGTGTATTTAATTTGGAAAATCTTACATTCGCATTTTTTATTAGTAAGTAAAATGTGGTTCAATAATTTAAAATATGTTTTGGTGAATAGTAACTTTTGACTTTTATTTACATCGGTAAAGGTAAAAAGGAAATTCAAGGTAAAAAGAGTATTGTAATAATTAAAAATAACCATAAAACTTTTCCTAACCTTATTGGATGAGTAATGGAAGACCATGGGCATCCATGGGTCTATTTTGGGATTCCATGGAACCACATATGAATGATAATGACACTTTAGATTAACTTATTTAATTTAAAGGCAAAACTGAAATAAAAAAAATCTTGTAGTAAATTAATTATTATATGGTGATATATAAGTACTCATTTTCTCTATAAATATTCATTGAAAATATAAAAATATTTCCTACATCATGATATTATTTATATATTTTGTAGACTTCAAATTATTTAAATTATTTATGACATAATTATGGTGCAGTATTTACCTCTTTAATAAATCATTTAATTAAATAAGATTATAAATATTAAAATAACTTACAAAACCTGTCCAATTATTATTGGATGAGACTGCTGTAATGTCCCGGACCTCTCTGGCCCATTACATTGTAAAAAAGAGGGTCTTGAAGTGTTCTGGAGGGTAAAATGGACTTTTCCCACACTTTCCAGAATTTTGTAAGTACACGTCGTGTGGTGTGAGTAGACGCCATGTACCACCTTGTCGAGTATACCCCTTATTCAAAGCCATGTCCTTGTCGTGTGAATGTAATGAGTACACGCCATGTACCCAAAACTACATGTTGTGTACTCCCTCTCCAGGTGTACCCCTTGTGGAAGGATGTGTCTTTGTCGTGTGATGTAAATGGGTACACGCCGTGTACCCTAAACTACACACTGTGTAGTCCCTCCCCACGTACGTGTTACCAGTCAATGGTTCTGTGCCATGTTGAATCCGTGTACATACCATGTGAAAACAATGGGTACACGTCGTGTTGTCCTTCCCCACGTATGTGTTACCATCAAACCATGTGTTGACTAGTCAATGGCCGCGAAGCCGTGTTGGAAGCCGTGTGGATACCCTGTGAAATAACCAAGTACACGCCATGTAACATAAATTACACGGCGTGTACTTTTTCTTTTCTCACCAATAAAATAAGGGAGGCCCTCCTCCTTTTCAACACACCCCTCTCCTCTGAGAAGTTCTCTCCCTAGAGACTCGAAGGCTCCTTTTTTATTCCATAACTTCTTCGTCTGTGCTCTAATTTATGATCAGTCAGCGGCCATGGGATTGTAACGACGAGGTGGAACTTCTAATCTTAGATCTGTTGTCCTTCCTTCGGCCATTCCTTTCCAACTTCCACCTGAGGAGGTTTTTCTGGGTTTCGACAGATGTGACAGACGCCGATGAACGTCTTCTAAAGTTGTTCTGGGGAAGCATTGTGATCAGAAGATGTTGAGGTAGGGATCTTACCTTCGTCTCTCTAAATTGTGCATCATGCGGCGTGGGTGTCCTCTTGTTTACGTGAAACACATTTGAACCCGTGTAATAAAGATAATAATTGGCTTATACAATGGGGATGGGAAGTTTGTGATGTTAGTTACTTTTATTTATATTTTGTGATATTATATTTTGAATTGAATAGGCTTATGCCTACGAAAAATCACTGTCGTTGGGGGCATTTTCTTGCGCAATTAAATGTTTCCCTATGTTCTGGACCATTTTTGTGAATGGAAACTTTGTGGAATATGGAAATTGGTTAATCACGTAAATTTTACTAATTAAATGAAAATCTGGAACCCTTGTGTGATCACCCCAGTTGAACAAAATAGAATAATGAACATGTGGGTGTTGGCTTGGTTACGTGGTGTGTGAAGGGGGGGGGGGGGTGAACCCTAGGTTGTTACGAATAGAATGGTCAGTGGGGCTGTGATAAATGGTGTTAAAGGGGTAATGATGTACGTGTTTCAGTGTGGTTGTGGTGGTTGGCAGTGGGGCTGCTGGGATGGGCTTGAATGTGAATGGACTATGGGTCGTGAATAATAAATAAAAGTGGGAGAGTTAATGAATGGTGGGTCATGGTAATGGAACGAGATTAATAATCTATGGGTTGGTTGGTTGTTATTAAGGGACTTGGTTGTGTTTCTTGTGTTTTCCTAACTTGATTTGTCGATGGCAGGGATATGTTTTACAAACAATCGATATGGTTGGTTGTGGATAGTTTCCCAGTAGTTAAGGAACTAATAAACTAATTCTGGTGAAACGTGAAAACCTAAATGGGGTTGGGGTTGTTTGTTGTATGCATGCTACGTAGTAGTAGTGCCGAGGGACAAGCTCAGTTTCTATGTTTAGAATCCATAGGTAGGGCTTTGTGTTTGGTATACATATATATATATATATCTGTATCTTTTCTGTTTTAGCTCACCCCACCCATGTTGAGATCTTAGTGACGAACACTCCCATTTCATGGGAGAGGGTGTTCTCCCCTTAGTTACTAGCTTCTTCCATCTCCTTCTTCCCTAGGCAGAGATGGCTTGAGGTGACCTTACACCTAAGACTCTTTGGGTAGGTTCAGATTGGAGTGGATTGGCCCAAAACTCTTCGGGCATGCTTACTTTTTCCCAAGAATCTTTGAGATGAGACCTAGGTGTGTGCGAGCGGGATACATGGTTGTGAGGCCCAGGTCTGTGCGGGTGGGATACATGGTGGTGAGGTCCAGGTGTGTGCGGGAAGGATACGTGGTTTTGAGGCCCAGGTGTGTGTGTGCGTGATACGTGGTTGTGAGGCCCAGGTGTGTGTTGGCGGGATATGTGGTTGTGAGGCCGAGGTGTGTGCGGGCTGTATACATGGTTGTGAGGCCAAGGTGTGTGTGGGCGGGAAGAGTGCGGTAGCATCAGGACATTCTCCATTAGGAAGAGAAGCTAACTAGTGGGGGAAAATGGTGCAGGGTACCCAATACTCTTATTCTTATATAATACTACTTGTTATGATTGTGTTTTTGGTGAGTGTGGCTAGTGAGGTTGGGTGGATATAATTTCTTGCTAGGTTTCTTCTGTTGTTCTCACGGGACATTAGGATATCTCCCCACTTGTACACAATAGATTTAGGTTTCCCTACTGAGTATACCCGTATGCTCACCCTACGTTTACTTTCAGGTTTCCAGGAGGACTACCAGGGTCATGCAGGACCCTACTAGTCAGGACAGTTGGAGTTTCTGCAGTTTGTTGTACTTGTTTCTTTTGGTACTGTACTTTTGAGCTTTCCTGTACTTGTACCTTGTTTCATAACCATTTAAACATGCATGTGGGATTGGATTTGGTGTATTTCTATACACTTGTTCTTTTTATTTTTGGGGGCTGACTTGTCCTATTTCCTGATCTTAAATACTAAAAAGGGTAATGCCTCCCATATTTGTGAAAACTCATACCCTTGGTGCTAGTCGCCACCCCGGGGCCTACTAGAGGTAGGACTCAGGGGTCATTATTTCCCTTTCACCATTGCCAGCTCTGGAGGGGCATCATTGGTGGGAGGGGTCATGAAATTTACTTCGACCATGATTCATCTTATCTAATACATTAATGATTTTTATACCTTTATAAACAAAATATAATAGTATAATAAAATAATATTTTCACACCTTCCAAAAGTGCCCCTCCTCCCCCTTATAAAAGGAGACCGTTTCTGTCCAATTCCTCACACCTCTCAAGCCTTTCTGCTCATCCAAACTCTACCCAATTAAGCTCACTAAATCCATCTCCTCATCCTAGAAGCCTTACTATAGGAAGAAGGCACTTCAAGAAGTCCTTTTGGTATAAACCAAATGAAGTTAACCAAATTAATGGTAACAGTTTCTCCTAAATGTTTTTCATTTATATTACTTCTCTAACCCCCTAAACTATTTTTATTCCATTATTTTATAGAAACACTAGTATAATGAATATTATATAATGTTGTTATGAGAAGTATTATAACTACACTTACACACACCTCCATCTAATGGGTGATGAACATAATGTTTCTATGGATGGAAAAATAACGCCTCACGAAACGATGATTGTTCAATTACCTCCAATAAACTATAATGGTGGCCATTTTGATGGAAATGTATTTTTATATGATATATATTATAATTATTATATCTTTTTGCTTCTGTATTTCCATTTATATCATACCTTTATGGTTTCCACTAAGGATAAACATGATAATTTCTTTTGGGGAAGTGCGGACTACCGTCCCCTCAAAACGATATGACTCATTAATGCCATATGTGGGATGTATAAATGATGAGGATAATGATATAATATATGCTATTATACTATAATTATAATATACATTGGTATCATTATGTTTTATTTCCATTAAAATAACAAATAGAAATGAATGTAGTATTCATGCGTACATACGAATTACCGTCTCTATGAACGATGCATTTCATTTCTTACCTCCAAATGATATGTAATATTATATATATATATATAATGGATATATATGATATATATGTTAATTAAATATTGAATGTATATCTAGATAAAAGGTACTATCGACCACATGGACAACATGCAAATTTAAGGTGTTCATTTTTGACCCAAGTATCAAATATCGATAAAATGAACATTACTAACATATATGATTACATAACGATTAGAACATGTTAATAAGTGATATAAAAGGAATAATAATCATGAAAAATTCTCTTAATGAAGTATAAATTAATCGTAGTTTATTATTCAAGAGAATAAAGAACGATCCAGTCAAGTGAGACACGAGGTAAGGGATTTCGTCTCAATCTCTTATCATTGAGGAATATTTTGTTTTAATACATGAAATTCTTTTATACGTTGTATAAAACCCTTTTACTTTTACTTTTATTTAAGAGGAATATTTTTCTATAAGTAGTTTTACTAAATGACAAATAGAATGTTCCTTTAAACGTAAGAGGTGACAATGAAATTTTTCACCAGCATGAGTATTATTTAATCTTTGGATTCCTCCACAATCCGTAATGTTATTAAAAGAAAATAAATACCATATACTCATTTGCATATTTTGGTACTGAAAATGGTTTTGATAAAGGATTAATTTCTATCAATTTATTTAAATCATATTTTGTGATTGAAATGTAGAAATTTTATCATTATTTTATATTTCTTTTATGAGTAATGATTTTATAATGGTATGTTGACATTTGATGGGTGGGTACGTGATAAACAAAATAAGGGGTGGTGTCGTGAATACCAAGATGAGTGGTAACATTATAACCTCCAATGAATTAGGTATAGATGTCGGATGAATGGCTATTCCATTTAGTGATATACGTTGAAGTCGACCATAGGTTTATTCCATTAAAGTATGTTTATGTACCAAGTTACCATTATATGCTATATGTTCTTTTTATGGGTTTTATGGTAATATTATGGTTACAAAATGTTAATTAGTGGTATTTTATTTCAGTGAGGAGTATTTACTACTTCATAAAGGTGAAACGAATTACTTATGTTAAAGTATTCATTGTTTACATGTTGTTTTGAAAAACTAATAGTTTTCCTTCTTTGTGAATCCATAACTGAGCTTTTTATGCTTATTCCATGTTTTTTAAATGTTTTTCATAGGACTTAAAGAAGATTAGTGTCAGGTATGGGATCAAAGAAAATCCATGCTATCTTAAACATGGAACTAGACAGGACTATTTTTTTAAAGATTTTTTGTTTTGAGAAAAAAAATGGAAACTGTGTAGAAGTTTCTACTATTTAATTTTTGAAAATTATTTAATAGTTATGACCTAATTCTCTAAAACTCTAAACCTAAAAAGATCCTCAATGTGAATTATTAACATAATTCAATAGTATGTATGTTTTATGGTTGAGTCCTTATAGTTGGTATTAGAGGTTGGGTTAGACAACATTATGAGTAAGGGTATTTTTAATAAAATGTCCATTAATTAATTTATGGTAATAATGAGAAGATATAGAATTTGCATATTACCATGTTGCTTCTTCTAAGATATATCTGTTTCAGTAATAGTTTTTCATAGAGGAAATATAGTGGCTTTTCTGGGATGACATACAGAGGGAAATAAACTTTCAAATCAGATTCCTAAGATGGTCAGAATCAGAACTGAACAGTTTTTTGGAGATATAGCTCAATTGAATCATGTGAAAAATATTGATTCTATTCATTGAGGATATTTCGGTTTATTCTAAAACTAAAGAGGATCATGAATTCCATTTAGGGGTCATCTTGAAAACCTTAAAAGAAAAGAAACATTATGGTAAATTCATCAAGTGTGAGTTCTTGTTACAACAAATTTCATTCCATGGTCACATTGTTTCAAAAAATAGAATAAATATTTATCCCACAAAACCAAAAGTTTTTGAAGAATAGCCAAGACCAACAAATATAATTGAGATTCATAGTTTTCTTTGTTTGGAAGGTTATTACCGGAGGTTTGTTGAGAATTTTTCACGGTTATCTAGTCCAATAACTATGTTAACTAAAAAAGGTGTTATGTTCATTTGGACAAAAGAATGTGATGATTAGTATCAGGAGTTGAAAAGATTATTGGTGAATGGTCCAGTTTTAGCACTGAATTCTAGAGATGGTGAATTTGTTATCTAAAATGATGCTTCATCAAAATGACTTGGTTATGTCCTTATGCAGAATGATCAATGAATTTCTTATGCTTCATGCAAGTTGAAACTCATGAGTAAAATTACCCTACATAGGATTTGGAAGTAGCAAATGCTGTTTTTTCATTAAGAATATAGAGACATATTTTTTATGGAGTAAAATGTGAAATATATACTGAACAAAAAAATTTAATGTATATATTCACTTAGAAAGAATTTTACATGAGACAGAGGAGATGATTGAAATTAATAAAGGATTTTGATTGCACGATCCATTAACATCTAGGAAAAGTAAATAAAGTAGATGATTCTTTGAGTCGAAAAAGTAATTCTTCATTAATAATGATATGTTTGTAATGAGATCCTTTGGTTTTTGATTTGATAAACGTGGGCATAGATGTCGTTGGTGGAGAAACTTCTTCTGTTTTTCATGAGTTTTCAGTGAGATAATATTTATAAAACAGAATAATAAAAGCCCAAAAACAAGACAGAGAGTTGCAGTAAAAGGTTGAGTGGGTTTATAAGGGTATGTTTCCTGATTTTAACATTTATAATGATTGTGTTTTGTGGTTTTGGAAGAGATTATGTGTGCCTTGTGATTCACAACTGAAAAATGAGTTGTTATTTGAAGCTCATAGTTCTCTATTTATAGTTCATCCTGGTAGTACTATGATGTTCAGAGATATTTGGGAGTATTACTTGAGAGATGGAATGAAAAGAGATATTGTTGATTTTACTGTGAAGTGTTTTACTTGTCAGTAGGTTAAAGCAGAGAGGCAGTTACTGAAAGGGATTCTGTAGTCCTTATCAGTGCTAGAGTGGATATGGGAAAATATATCATTGGACTTTGTTGTTAAATTACCAAATACATCTCAAGTTAATAATGCAATATGGGTTATAGTTGATCGATTAACTAAATATTCCCATTTTCTTCCTATTCAAGATACTTTGTATGTAAATCAACATGCTCGGTTGTATATAAAGGAGATAGTCAGGGTGCATGGAGTTCCCCTATCCATTGAATCGGATCATTATCCCATGTTTACTTATAACTTTTGGAAATGCCTTCAATAGTCGTTGGTACTGAATTAAATTTTATTACATCATTTCATCCACAATCAGATGGGTAGTCAGAATGAACAATTCAGACCTTAGAGGGTATGCTACGTGCATGTTCACTAGATTACCAGGGAATTTGGGACCAACAACCTTCATTAGTTTAATTTTTTTATAATAACAGTATTCATTCTAGTATACAGATGGCTCCATTTGAATAATTATATGGAATGTGTTGTTGAACTCCAGCTTTTTGTGATGAAGTAGGTGAAAGGAAGCTGATAGGACCGAAATTGGTAAAAGAGACGACATAGAAAGTTCAATTGATTCAGAATCACATTAGAATATCTTAGTGCAGACAGAAAATTAATGCGAATAACCAGATGAAGAATCTTTTTTAAGGTAGGTGATCTTGTCTTTCTCAATGTTTCTCCATGGAAATGTGTGATGCGTTTTTTTAGGAAGGGAAAGATGATTTCGAAGTTCATTTCACCAAAAAAAATCATAGAGAAAGATGGATTAGTTGCATACATAGTGGATTTACCTCCATGTTTATCCCAGGTACACAATGTCTTTCTTGTTTCGATGTTGAGAAATTATATACCAGATCCATCGCATGTTTTGAGCCAAGGGGTAGTTCAGTTCGAAGAAAATCTCTCATAGGAGGAAAAACATGTCTAGATTCTTGACTGAAGAGAGGAAGTGTTGTGGAATATATTAATTCCCCTGGTAAAGTTTTTGTGAAAAAACCATATGGTTGAAGAGGCAACATGGATATCTGAAAATTCTATGAGGGACAAATATCCCCAATTATTTTTATAAGTGAATAAAAATTGCGAGGACGAAATTTCCAAAAGGGGGGAAGGATGTAACAACCCTGGTAAATGAAGAATAATATATTTTCATTTTTATTAATATTTTTGAATTAAATATTAATTTTACTTTAAAATGGATTCTATGTTCGATAGTGTACCAGATACGCAACAACGGGTTTCATTGAAATCCAAAGTTGCACACTAATACTATAATAGTATTATTTTAAATGGACGTTATCTCCTAGACATTGTATTGGATGGAATGAAAAAACCTAGCTATAATATTATTATACTTGTTTGTTAAATGTATTTACATTTATCCAATAAATAGTTTGAGGCTTAAAATACGAATGAATCTAATTTTAATAGTAATTGACATTAAAAGGTCAATTTCCATCATTTTAATGGAGAACCCTAATTAAAAATAGTTTTGGTCACTTTAATAAATTATATTTGACCAAATAAAATCATTCATTAAAATTGGGACATCAAGATTTACTTTTTGTAAACATTTTGAATTTTTTCGATAAATTTAATTTTTTAATGAATAGTGAAAAATATTGTATATTAATTCAAAATTGTGTTTTAATATAATTTATTTATATTATTAGATTATCTTTTTAATTGTTTTTAATGTTTAATTAGAATATATTTTTACCAGTAAATTCAATGTTTGTCATTTGAATTAATTTCACGTTGAATTTGGACATAAACAAGTGTCAACCTTTTGATAATAATTGTTTCTTAAAAACATGCTCTTTGTTTTCAAAACGGGAATTGATTTTAAATTAATTAATCCAAATTATGTTTTTATAATTTGGTAAAATATACATCATTTTTGAATTCAGAATATAATATATATCTTAGGCTGATTTTTTTGTATTTTGCTGAAAAACATCAATTTTTGATGAATTGTGAATCCACTAAGTCGTAGTTAAAAAACTGACTTCTTCATCTAAATGAAATTTTACCATGTATATGAATTTAATTTCCAAAATATAACATACTTATATGTTATTAGTCAGTAAAATGTGGTCCAATAAGCTGAAAATAATATTTTGTGAATAGTAACTTTTGACTTTTATTTACCGCAGTTAAAGGTTAATAGGGTAAATTATGGAAAAAAAGAATATTTTAATAATTAAAAATTACCTTAACACTTTTTCTAACATTTTTGGATGATTAATGGTCGACCATGGCCATCCTTGTGTCTATTTTGGGACCCCATGGTGCAACTTATGAATTATAATGACATTTTAGATTAATTAATTTAATGTAAAGACAAAAATGACATAAAAAATATCTTATTGTAAAATATTTTTTATATGGAATTATATATAATAATATTTTTTACTATAAAAATTCATTGAAAATATAATAATATTTCTTTCTTCATGGTATTTTCATTATAAATTTTAGGATAAAATAATTTATATTATTTATGGAAAAACAATGATGTAGTATTTACCTCATTAATAAATAACTTTGATAAATATGATTATAAATAGTAAAATAACAGAAAAAATATATCTAATCATTTTGGGAAGACATTATATCAACCATGAGGAATCGTATCTTTTATAGTAATGATTTTTGGACCTTTAGAAACCAAATATCATTATATTTTAAAATAATATTTTCACACTTTCTAAAAGTTCCCCTACTCCCCCTTATAAAAGGAATCCATTTCTAACCAATTACTCACACATCTCAAGACTTTAGACTCGTCCAAATTCTGAAAAATTAAACTCCCTATATCCCGCTCCTCCTCCTAGAAGCCTTACTTTAGGAAAAAGGCACTTCCAAAAGTCCTTTTGGTTCAATCCAAAGGAAGTTACACAAATTAAATGTAATAGTTTCTCCAAAAAAAATTTCTTTTATTTTAATTATCCAACCCCTAAACACACTTTATTGATTTATGTTATAGAAAACATAGTACCATAAACATACTAAGATGTTTTTAGTAGAATTATTCCAACTAAAGTTACATACACATCCATCTAATGTGGGAAGAACATAATGTTTCTCTGGATGGAAAACTAACACCTCACGAAATGATGATTGTTCAATTACCTCCTACCACCTCTCATGGTGGCCATTATAATGGAACTATATTTATATGTGATATATATTATGTTTATGTTTTCTTTATTATTATTTATCTTCCATTTATATCATACCATTATGGTTTCCATTATGGATAAAACCAATAATTTCATTTGAGGATGTGCGGAAAACCTCCCCCTCAATGTGATATGAAACGTTAATTCCATATGTGGGACGAATAAAAAATGGAGTTAATGATATTATATATGATTTTATATATTATTTTACACTGGAATTATAATATACCTATGTATATTTAAGGTTAAATTCCATTAAAATAAGGAATAGAAATGAAAGTAGCATTCATGCGTTCGTACGGCTTACCGTCTCCATGAACGGTGCATTTCATTCCATAACTCCAAATGATTTATATGTCATATATATATATATACTAGTTATATATTATATATATGATATCTAAACTATGAATTTCATTTTGTATATAATGGACTATTAACTACATGGAAAACATGTAAATATAAGATGTTCATTTTTGACTCAAGTACCAAATATCGACAAAATGAACGTTATTAACATAAATGATTACAAAATTTTTATAACATTATAATAAGTGATATAAAAGGAATAATAAACTTGAAAAAGGTTCTTAAGAAATTATAAATTCACTTTAGTTTATTATTCAGGAGATTAACGAATGATCTAGTCAAGTCGGACACGAGGTAAGGGATTTCATCTAGATATCTTTTCAATGAGGAATATTTTGTTTTAATACATGACTTTTTTTATGTGGTGTATAAAACCCTTTTAATTTTACTTTTATTCAAACGGAATATTTTTCTACAAATAGTTTTACTAAAATACAAAAATAATGTTCCTTTTAAAATAAACAGTGACAATGACCTTTTCTACTGTCGTGAGTATTATTTGATCTTTGGCTTCCTCAACAGGCAATAATGTTTTTAAATGAAAATAAATACCTGATACACTATTGCATATTTTTATATTGAAAATGGTTTTGATAATGTATTCTTTTATAACAATATATTTAAAATATTTTTTGTGATTGAAATGTGGAAATGTTATCATTACATCATATAGGTTTTATGTGTTATGATTTTATAATGGTACTTGGACATTTGACGGGTGGTTGCATGATAAACCAAATGACTGGTGGTGCCATGAAAACCAGGATGGGTGGTTACATTATAACCTCCAATGCATTGGGTATGGAATTCAGCCGAATGGCTATTCCATTTAGTGATATGTGTGGATTTCGACCGTATGGTTATTCCATTTAAGTTTGTTTATGTCATATGTTACCTTTATATGTTATGTGTTCTTTATATGGGTTTTATGGTAATCTTTTGGTTTCAAAAGGGTAAGTAGTGATCATTTATTTCATTGAAGAGTATTTACTACTTCATAAATGTGAAAAGTATTACTTATGTTAATTAATTCATTGTTTACTTGTTGTTTTGAAAAACTAATAGTTTTCCTTCTTTGTGTATCCCTTTTTGAGCTTTTTATGCTCATCCCATGTTTTTGAAAAGTTTTTCACAGGACATATAGAAGATTAGGGTCAAGGATGCGATCAAGGAAAAGTCCTATTATCTTAAACATTGAACTAGACAAGACTATTTTTTTCAAGAGTTTTTTTTTGTGAAAAAAATGAAACTGAGTAAAAGTTTCTACTTTGTAATTTTTGAACTGTAATGTAATGTTATGACCTAATTCTATTAAACTACAAACCTAAAAAGATTCTCAATGTGAATTATTAACTTAATTCAAGATAATGTATGTTTTAAGGTCAGGTCCTAATATTAGGTGTGTTATTCTTCCCATTAATATACATATATGTCACACTACTAGAAGTATTATATGACTTTCTATCCATAGATAAACCATTTTCTTTTACTGATATTTTCATTTATGTAATCTAATTTGATGCATCCACTATCTTCTTTCGAATGGATGAAGCTTCAATATTAAACTTATACTATGGAATTTATTTAGGATTATGATTTTATACATGTTGAGATAACTGTGAAAAACATATGTGACAACTTATTCAGTAAACATCATATATATTTCTAAGCATTTTAATTATATTTGAAGAATAAATATTTTAGAATATATGGATATTTCATCTTTATCTCTAGCTTACTCCCCCATGAAATTGGACTCCTTTATGATTTATTATTTATATGATTGTACCAATGATATAATGAAAAATTATTGAACCTATTATAGTTTCAGTAGTGATCCCAAATCATTGTTCATTTTTCCTGTATTTCGTGTTGTCTAGATTCGCAAGCAAGTTTTTTTCCCAATAGTAGGTCTCTTCTTGGGAAATCAGCTTTCACACTCCTACAATTACCCACTATGTAAATTGTTGTCATATTAACCTCATTGTTTATCCATACCAATAGAGATATTATTTTAAATCATTTACTATTCACGAAAACATATTTAGATAACTTATTACAAAAAGGTAACAACTGCACCGCTTAATTAAAATACACTTGAGAATAATAATTTGATGATGTAATTAAATTATTTCATTATTAGGGAGATATTGTTTTATTATACTATTTAATGGGAAATGTTATTATAGTAACTACTTTATCCATGTTTTAGGAATAATAAATATATGTCTTTTCATGTTGGATAGTTAAATTTATAATTATAAACAATTCATATTGGGCGTATTATAATGTTCTATAGTCAATATCACCATATATTCACATTCCATTTTCATCCATGAAACTTACCCTTCTTAAATTTTATTGATTCTTTGTGACAAAGTGTCAGGATTCACGGTCTTCTTATATTTAATATCCAATTCTACATTCTTGACATTAATGAATTTTCTTATTTTTCTATAATGAATAAATATTTTCATCCAAATATTGAGTGGGTAAATCCTTTTAATTGATTTTATTGATCCAAAAATATTCATAAAGAGAGAAATTTCTTTAAGGAACGCATTTGTGGATCTGTAGGTATAACATTCATAGAGGGAATTTTATATGTTTTAATATTATCCTTTATGGCCTTATCCAATTTTTCTGAAATCTCCTCAAGCTGTAGGATGTCATCCTATATGGTTTCAAATATCCCATAGATAATATAGAATAATTATATAGTAAAAACATGCATCATATCCATTGATGAATAAAATTAAAAATCAACTAACATGTTATCAATCACACTATTGTTTGGTTCCTGGTGAGAACATTTTTTAGAAGAATATACACAAAACATTTGATCACATACATATATTAATTAAATTGAGATATATATACTTTCAATTATCTTAGTGGTATATTGAACAAAATTTTATTATTATTTTAGTTATGAACGTACTTTTGTATTGTGATTGATTTGATATACAAAACATTCTTCTACATATATTAAGAGTGACATTTTCATAACATTTCCTTACAGTACTTTTTCTATTCACTATAATCAAGGCAGAAATATAATGATTTTTAAACAAAAAGAATCTCCATAAAAATTGTACTTCATTGTAATCACATGAATGAAACCAAAATCATCAAAAGATAAAAATTTATAATATAAATAATTGAAATGAGGTAGGCCTCCATTAATAGAAATTGTTTGGACAACATCAGATAAATAAAACATCAATGGGGGTAAATAACATTTGGTGAAATTTTATCCTATTTAGAAAAGTTATCCCATTACCTCCTATGTTTATTAAGATCAATATTGTGGATTTATATTACCTTTCCACTGTTTACAAGCACACACATATTGTTGATATGATATTTAAAAATTTAATGTTCTAATAATAATGGTTATTCCATATTGAAACCAAGAAATTATCCTCCATCATAAATGATACAATAATTAGATGATTGTTATAATGGTTAACATTGAAAAGAATCTTGAAAATTAAATGTGGTATAATAAATTAAATATGGGGGATAAAAAGTAATCCCGAGTCCTTGGATCTGTTATAGCATAGTCCAACTTCAAATCCTTACATGATCTTTATATGGAATATTTAGAAGGAATTAAGCATCATAATGTTCTCACTGTGAAGAGAGTCCTAAAATAGATATAACTTCTGTTGATTTTCACATTGCTATAATTTTTTACATATATTTTTCTTTTACTTTCACATTAGTGAGAATGAAACTCCTCCTATCCTTCTCTTGAATTCACACCAGTTCATACACTCCTCACAATATAATTCTCAAGTTATACTCCTTAATTTTATTATTCCTATTGAAATTGATATATAAAAAACCTCTTCATTATCTTCCCTTCTAATTTTTATATTATTTTTTTATGTGATAAATTTTCACAACACCTTTTTCTCTACCCCATTTTTCATTAGTCCACATGAATTTCACTCATTCTCGATTAATTCCTATATTATTATATCTTACTTCATTTGTGAAAAATAAATTTCACTATATCAAATATAAATTCATTGGCTCTTCAAGATGTATATGAGTGATTAATGTTGGGTCACTCTTTTATTCATTTAAACTAGAAAATAATATATTCAGTTTCTGTATCAGATTATCAACATAAAAATCATCTTTGACAACCAGTAATATCTATATAATAATAACAAATATTGAATAAATTATTTTCTCTCCTCTCTGTTATTCATTCCAATATTTTTAAAACAAGGTAATTAAGTGACTATAATTACTAATTTCTCTAGTAATTCAAATACATATAAATATTCGGTATCTTACATTGACATCATCCATAATCCCTAACCACATATTATTCTTATATGAACTATAGGTTCCAAAATTATATAAATCTACCTATACATGTGTCCACTAATGAAATTATTTACTTTACGATATTTTTACATGATTACATTTACAAAACCATATGAATTTGAAAATAAAAAACTCATTTAAAAAAACAAAATATCATCGAATCATCTTCTTCAGTCCACACATTAAATATATATTAATCATCATGAAATGTCTCTCTGCCTAGAGTCACTCTTCATAATTCAATCATCAATAAAAATATGAAAATACTTATATTCTAAAATTTATGAATTGTATTACTAGAATAAACATAAGTAAATAACCAATAGGATAAAGTCTTCTTCATTCATCCATGGGGTTAATATATAAAACTAAAACACAACTTCATGTTAATTTGAAACACTCCACTATTATAATTGAAGCATTAAACTAATCCCACACCTGGTTTCCCTACAAGTTCACATATAAAAATATGCATAAGAATTACATGATTGGAATTAATGAATGGTTCCTTGTCGATGTTATAGAACTATGTTGGATGCAAATGCCTTTACTGATCTGATTCGAATATCATGCGTGAAAGTAAAACCACATGATTGAATATCCATATCAATCAAACCCATGTAATTCCATGGAATTATCAGTAAAGAATACTAGATCAATCTATTATTTATATGTATGTTAGTACATAATTATTGTGTTTTTTAAGATATTCTCACAAAATCTCATCCTCGATACTTCCGTAGACATTATTGATAGATTTCATAAAATTGATAAACATGAAAACAGTCTTTATCTCATGCATGAAATGTCACTTTTTGGGTATTATATTTTTCATTCATGTGGTATCATTATTGGATTCTTTCATTTATAATCCATTTTACATCAAAAAATTTGTTCATTTACCATTAAGACATGGTATCTCGTTCTTAACTCAGGCTTGATGGTCCTTTTTAAAATGAAGATGGATCATCTTACCTCATGAAATCTATGTAGATTTTTCTGGGAAGATCTTATACACACCATAGATCCACCTTCCATATAACCCCTCATGGTTGATCTCAATTTTTGGTGATGCTAATCAAAGCACCTCTATCCACACAATAATCAAAAATGATTTTTTTCATAGATTCTATTTTTCTACCTTTTGAAATTTCATAATGCTTATAATAACTTTCTTTATTGAATATTCATTCATTATTTATGTGTTTGTGTGGACGGTTCATTAAAAGGAATCCATTCCATAATAACTCAATACATGTGGATGATCTTTGGATAGAATGTGTTATATACCATTCTATGATCCTATTCAAATGGATGATTTAAAGGCCGGAGGGAGAAGATGTCTCATATGATATATTGAATCGATAAAATCTTCCAAATCAGAGAGAACTAGTTATATTCATATTCTCGTAGTGGAAGAATAATACCACACTTTTCTATATCCCACATCACATTGATTTTCTACATGTCGATCATTTGTATGTAAACTCATTACAAAAGTTAGGTAATTGTGAGTAACTGGCTATAATTTAGGCTTCCTCGGAATCTACCACCAAGCCACACAACACAAAGGTGCTCCACTTCCCGTCAATATAATTAATGTGTGTAATCATTCCTACCCATTCACATTCTCTACCTCTACTATACTCATATCCCACCTCGTCTTGTCCATGTTGTGATAGTTATTGTGTAGTGATCCATTTACCCATATCTACGGGTAACATATCCTCTTTCATTTATTGGGGTCTGTAACATTTCTACTAAACTCTTACAAATAGATTTAGGTAAAATATTCATATATCACAATTCCATCTCTCATTTCCTCATAGAACATTTTTCCATGGAACTCCTTAAATTTTCATCCTAATCTGTATTGTTAATGTATCATAAAAAAATTGATTGAACTACCCAAATATTCAAACCACTTATTCCACGAATCCATTTGAAAGTTATATATACATAATCAATCTTAAAAAATCATGGGATCATATTTTTTAATAAAATTTTTATGAACACCTATAATCATCCAAACATATTTTTTCAAAAATATTTATATCATACATTAATGAAACTCAATATATATTAAAAAAATATAATGATAATCAAATTAGGGCTCCAAAGTCTTGCTCAAGAACCCACACTCTAAAAACATTTTTTATTTAATGTCAACCTACACCAAAAAAATCCATTTAGAGATAGTTTAAACCATGGGTAAATGGATTCTTAATGTTTTTACAAAACCACAATGTGGTGCGGGGTCAATGAATATTCTGCTTCACTTTTGAAAAAGCATAACAGATCCATCTCTAGTGATTTTTTTATGTTTCGAAATAGTTTAAACAACCATTAATCACTTATCACGTTTTTTTAATTTCTAAAAAAAATTATTGTCATTATTTATTATTCATTTATTATGTAGTTTTTATTAATTTTTAGGCCTTGTATAAAGTTAGCATCTATGTGTGTGTGTGTTAGTCGATATTTGAACCTCTTAACTTTTAATAAATTTGTAACGACTTTTTCAGTCAAGAAATATTTTCATGTGGGGACTAAATAGACAGTAATATACAAATATATAGAAATCTAAATATAGGTAAATATATATTTGCATACATATATTTATTTATTATAATTGTTTTTGTTATTGTTGTTGTTGTTATTATTATAATTATTATTGTTATTAAAATTATTTTATAGTCCATTTATGGCCAATGACATAGCAAATGATATTGAATGGGGATGTAGGTAGTGATAAAGACAAGGGTGCAGAACTAGATACATGTTGATGCAGGGCACATTGTACGTAGTGGCCCTTTGGGCCATGAAGATAGGATTTCTTATCATAGTGGATTTGGTTTGTTTAATTGTAATGCATGGATTATAGAGAGTGTAAAACCTAAGAGGGGGTGTGTCCTATCTTTGTAGGCTTAGAGGTATGTATGTTGTTTCCTTCTCTTATAACCTTGATAACAATAAATAAATTAATATTATTGATTATGGGTACATATAAATAACATATAACCAATATCAAAATTAAATGATAAATAAAAAAAATAAATTATTATTTACAATTAATAATTAATTATACATAAAAAATAAGTAAAAATAGAATAAAAAATTACAGAGAATTAATAAATAAATAAATAAATATAATTACAAAAAAATATAATACAATATATATATATATATAAGTTAATAAATGAATAAATAAATTATAAATTAATAAATAATAAATAGGAAATTCGTAAAAAATAAATTATAAGTATATTAATAAGAAAATAGTAAAAGAGTAATTAAATAATTAAATTATAATACATAAATATATAATAAATATATAACAAATAAATATTTGATAAATATATAAATAAAATATTAAATACTAAATATTAAATATTAAATATTAAATATTAAATAATATATAATAAGTAATATATAAATAGATAATTAAAATAAAAAATAATATATAACAAAATAATAAAAATAAATAAATAAATAATAAACAAAAAAAACAATACAAAATTAAACAAAATAAAAAAATAAAATATAAATAAATGATAAATAGTAATTTTTTAATTAATAATTAATAAATTAATGAAATAATTAATAAATAATAAATAAATAATAAAGGGATAATAATAAATAAATACATAATAAATGAATCATAAATAATAAAAAAATAATAACAATTAAATAGATAACAAATAATATATAAATAATTAATAACAATAATTAATCATAAATGAAAAATAAATAATATATTTTTGTATATAAATATATATTTATTTAGTTACAATTTATGAATATATACATATATAGAAAATATAATTACATCCCATCTAATTTTAATACCATTATATATAAGTTCATTAATATATGATCATATTAATAAATATATTATATCTATAAATAATTTTACATAAATTAATAAAAAACACATAGTGATATAAATACATATTTGTATACACACACACATATAAAAACATAATATTTATAAATATATATATATAAATATATAAAATTGTATATAAATATAAATAAATATAAATAAATATATTTTCATGGTATCGAATTTATAAAAATACTTATAAAAACACACATATATAAAATTAAATATATTTTTATATATCTATAAACACATGTAATTATCTATATATATACCCATATAACACATATATATGTGTGTTTGTTTGTTTGTTTATACATATTTATTTAAATTATATTTTAGATATATATATTCAATATATATATATATCAATATATAAATAAATATTTATTTGTAAACATAAATATATATATATATATATATATCTATAAATTTCTATAAATTTCTATAAAAATATTTAATTATATATAATTATAATTAAATATAGATAAATATATTTAATTTATAAATATATACATAGTAAATAATAAATATCCCAAAGAGGGAATTCCCAAATAAAATTGAGACACTGTTATATTAAAAGTAATGTATAAAACATGAAATAAACTAATAGAAGATCCATAAATTATAAGAAGATAATCTTAAATGAAGCTGAAATTTTTGTGAATGTTCAATGTTAGGGCATCCAATATAGAAACTCAATTCTGTGATCCTTACACGAATTTATTACTATAAAAATGAGGATCAATGTTTTCATGATCTTAATGATTTATATATCGTCACATGATTGAATTTGACATGTCTCAGAGACCAAACATTTGCCTGGATCAAAACTTATGGTTTTTTGATGTTGATGTTCAATTTTCAACATCTATTATGAATGAAATGAATTTTATATTATGAATAATTATAAACTAATTATATAATGTAATTGTATTTATTCATATATGAATCCATTTGATAGTTCATGAACTATAAATTGATACGAGTATATAAAATTTATCCTCATTATATTCTAAAGTCTGATTTACAACTACTATTAGAACATTAGTTAGTGGAAGATGTTTTTAACAACATTTTCACATATATAACTGTGTGGGGGTCTAAATATTTTTCTGAGTGTTTATATGTAAATATATACATATTTAAATAATTAATAATTACCCATTAATAATTTGTAATTAATACAGTTATCATGTAATTTCTAACTAATAATTATAAATAATTTATAATTTATAATTAACACTTAGTAATTAATTAAAATTTGAAATAATTAATAATCCATTATTATAAATAATATATAACAATTTATAATAACAAATTATAAAAGATAAATTTTTAAATAATTAATAATTGTTAAATAATAAAGTATTATAAATAAAAAATAATTAACATTTAATTGAAAATAAAAAAATATTTATTAAAAATTTATTATTTTGTTCATAAATTTTGCAGAAAATTATAAAAAACCCATTTCTAATTAGTAATGATTTTCTAAAACAATTATTAAATGTAAATAAAATTTAAAAATAAAATACAATTTTTTATTTGGGAATCATTTAAACTATTACAAAAAAAATTAGGAATGAAAAATATTGAGGTGGTTTTTAAAAACGATGCTAAATTCCAATTTCATTAGAGTGAAGATATGATTCCATCCACATGGAACCCAAAACATCTCAACATAATGTTATAATGGTGTTCATGATCCCCAAATAATTAAAAATAGTATCTTGAAATCATAGGTTAGAAATTTGGAAATGATTTCTCCCTTCCTTAGAGTAAAGGCACTTGAAAATTACTAATGTCTATTATGGATCATCAATGCATTAGATGTCCAAGAATCATTAATCATATATGAAAGTATAAATAAAAAATATTTCAAATGGTTTATTGCCAAAATCATTGATAGAACCAATTTGAATAAATACAAATCATCTCCCATAAAAAAGATACAATATTGGTCAAAAAATAATATATTAAAATAGGAAAAACATATATCTAAGTAAATATAGCCTTTAACATCTCAAAATTTGTAAATATAAAAATCATGTTCAATACTATGTATAACTTGAAACAAAAAACATAAAAAGGAATATGATATCGTGATACATTATTAAATATTTACTATTTTAAATAACTTTAATTCATCTATCGCATGAAAAGCATGAAACACTAATTGTACCTTATGTTATGTTTAAAAAAAATATCATCAATTGCTTCTGTGACACGCATGACCTTGTTTTACTAAATAATAATACAATATTAGTATTATTATTTAATATGATAGTCATTCCATTGAGCCCTCTAGTACACCATTGTGAGATATTAACAGATCTCGGTAGTGAATGTCTGACCATAGAACTACTAATTTTGGTTTGGGAGAGCATTATTCTGTTATATATAATATTAATAGCTTTTAAGCTAATGGTTATTCTGCTACCACTATTGTGGAACCTGTACAAGGTGTTTCAGAATCTGTTTCTACAACCATTGTGTAGACTGCCTCTTCTGGGTTGGGGTGACGCAGGATTCTACTACTACACCTTCCATTGTGCATAATGTTCCTAGAATGGGAGAGAAGCTAGTTTCATGTTCTATATCGGTTATTATTCAAGATTTCTCATCTAGTTTGGGTGAGGCACAAGCTGCCTCTGTTACCCAATATTATTGTATGACCTATCATGTTATATGGGAAGATCATCTAGATGGTGTTACTTCTTAGGGGATTACCTTTCATCCCTTAGATATCATTAACCTATTCTTACTCCTCGGAAGAACAATATCTTCAGTGTGTTGGAATCAGTAGATTGTCCTGAATTGGATGCGATTTAAGAGTACATCCATGAGAGTAATGATATAGAAAACCATGCATCTCCTTTATCTAATGTCTCTTCATTGGTGATCAAAAAGGTTGAGGAAAATGAGTATTAGACTGATAAATAATTAATTAATGATATTATCGATGGAATGGATGGCATGGATAGCAAAGGTGATGAATAAATGGATGATGGTGAAGGAGATACGGTAGCTAATAACATTTTCAATAATGTGAAAGGAGATGATTGGCAGACCCCAAAGCAGTGGAGGTGGGGGGGTCATCCTAGTGTCCGTGGTGGATTTCATGGGGGGTGGTAGAACCAAAGGATCAGTTATGATATCTTATTTTATGTGGCCCCTTTTCCACTATTACCATGCATCTCTCTTTTTCTGATTTCATACTTTTATTTAATAAATTAATGGGATCATGGAGTTTTCCATGATCTGCACAGTTTGGTAATATTATAGTCATTTCATAGCCATTGGACTAGTGGGTATGAATGTGAATAAATAACTTATTAAAATATACATTTTACACACATATATTGGTTATCAATTTATTATAAATAAAAATAAGACTTATTTAAAAGAAAAATAAATGTTTTCTGAGAAACTATATTTCCAAAAAAGATAGTTTACTTGTTCATAGCACAAATATATTCAAATGAATTTTTAACACATATAGAAAATTTATTTTAGAAAATAAAAATAATTTTTTAAATTGGGACACCAACATTATCATACGATTATTTTTTTATATATTTCTGAAAAGTGTAATTTTTATATGAATCGTGAAATATAATGGATTATAAATGAAAACCACATTATCATATCAAATAATTTATAATTTTGAATTATATTTTAAATATGTCTTATAGTATAAATATATATAATATAAATCTATTAATCCAATTTACATCATTTTAATAATTTTCATATTGAACTTTGATATAAAAAATTTGTAAAAAGTTTACCATTCCCAATTTAAAACCCTTCTTTCTCATCACATCTATGGTGTTAATTTTAAATTAAATTCAGAAACATATATGAAAAGGTTTTTTAAATATGGATTCTATATTTAGAGCCATAATAATTTATATTATCTAATATCTTAAGCAATTTGTTAACAAAATTTTTATTGAAAATAATAAAAATTAATTATATTGACAAAGGTAAAAAAATGAGTTTACATAGTTGCTAAATGTACAATATAAGATATAAAAAATACCCAAAACTAGTTATAAAACAATTTTCTAACAATTTAGAGACCACATAACTTTTATAATAAATAATTTACAATTATTGTATCCTTGATACAAGAACAAACATGGGGGGAATTCGCTATTACAAAAAAATTACAATTCTTCCACTCACCCCACTTATAAAAGGCCACCCCTTATCCTCTCCACTTCACAACATAAAAATAATTTGGGTCAGAAAATAAGTGGAAAATTAACATATCAAATTACCTATACTTATTCTATAATCCAAATTTTGTGTATAAGGACAACATTGTAAGGCTTTTGTGAAAACCAACAGGGGATACATGAAGAAGAGGTAATGTTATTCAACAAGGGTCTTTATTTTAAATCTTTCTAAACATCCTACAATTTTTTTATACCACAATGATATAATAAATAAATATATTCAATATGATATTTATTTTTTAATAGTAATTTAACGACCTATAACCTTCTCCATTTACATAAAATGGGTTAAAAAATCTTCTTTTGTGTGTACGGTGGACGACCGCTTTTCAAAACAAGGTGGTTAATTTTTTCATTTCCACCTCTCTTGGATGGGTATGATGATGGATCTAAATAATATAAATGATATTTTTAAAATAATTATACCTATATATTCATTATATTATATATATATATATATATCTATATATTACATTCCATTTCTTTTTGTTGTAGATACGATAACATCCCTCGTGTGTCAGGCTTACTATCGCCTCATGAAGGGATGTGATTCATCTATCACAAGTGCTTCACATGAAAGGTGATAAAGATAATATTAATTATAATATTTGATATATATGTAATAATTATTATATTAATTTAATATTTATCATTATTTAAATAAAATATATATCATTCTATTCCTTTTTTCACATAAATAATGAAGATAAAAATGTTTGTGTATGTCTGGACTACCGCCTTCGTTAGGTGATGTAACTATATTTTCATAACCACATCACATGGATGAAATATATTTGTTCATAATATAGTATTAATTTTAATACTATAAAAATATAAATGTAAAATTTTACTTATTTTATATGATGATCTGTGTAAAAGGGAAACTTTACACATGCATATGTGTGACCCATCATCTCCATGATTGTAACATACCACATTTTTTATAACCATCATCATGATTGGTTTTAAAAAGTATAATTAATTTTTTAAAAAGAAAATTATGTCATTATTATTATTTAATTATTTAACTACATAACATGTTCATCTGCTAGATCATTCATGGATAAATTCGCATGAGAAATAATGGTAATTGACACCCAAAATTAGTACAAATAATCAAAGATCATTAACAAAAAACTGATATTATATAATAAAAGGATCATATATGATATGATAAATATTAATATGGTTCTTTTTTAATTTATTTATCTGTCTAAAATAAATATAATAGTTTTTATATAATGTTCAACCCAAACTAAACAAAAGGTAAAACATTTTATCCCAATTTACATTCTATGGAGACTTATTTGTTTTTATATAGAAATTCACATTTATGTGGTGTATATAATACACACATTGACATTTAATACCATAAATAATTTATTTTTAATATTATTTTAATATTAAATTTGTATTATTTAATCTATGGGGATTTTTCTTATGGGTTACTATGTTTTAATGGAATTTTTAACTCAATTACCACTCATTTGGTTAAAAAAATAATTTTTTATTATGACATTAAAAGACTATGAGTCGGAAATTTTTTTATTATCGTATATTGTATTTTCACTTGTTTTTTGTGTACATTTGATAAAAATTGTATATCTGTTAATTAATTATCACTTCAACATTACAATCATTTGAAGGGTTTATATCTCAGTAACATTCTAATCAAGATTACATATTATTTAATATCATTTGAAGAAAATTACATGATCATTTCCCATTAAAGACTTGAATTTTATTCTACTATATTTATTCATATTCATTTCATATAATATTACAATTTCTCAATATTTGTTTCTTAATTTTTTAGAAAAAAATTCATGAAACTATCATTCTTTTACCCCTTTCAACAAAAATATGTTTTATTTCAAAACCTTGTTTTCTAAATCGGGTTTAATTAATTTTAAACCATTTTAATTTTTTTATTTATTTAATATTAAACCATTTTTCTAACTACATCTTTTTTTAAATGATTATTATTTAATGTTCAAAAAAATATCCTTTTGTATTTTACTAAAAATATGAATTTTTTCTTGTAATATATGGAACAAGGCATTTTCCTATTATTTTTAAACTAATAATGGAATGTTATTTTTTTATTTTATTTATTATTTAGAATTACCATTTATCATGATATTCATTTCATTAATGCTTCATTTGGATTTTTATGTTCATATTTTTGATGAAAACGTTTTTAAAAGTGATTTTAATGTAATATTATTTTCAAAATATAATTCAAAATGAAATTGATATTTTACTCAAGATTATTTTTAATGATTTTTTTAAGTTATTTCAAATCATAAATGAAAAAACAATTTCTTCATACTCCAATTATTATATATATTGTATAAATACCATCATTACTCTTTTTATAAATGGTATAGGATCATTTTTACCCTGGAAAGTATAAACATTCACTTTTTTGATTCATTTTTTAGTCATTAAATTTTTCATCAGTTATTAACCTATTTATAGACATTTAATTTCCTATAAAATGTTTATATTATTTTTTTCATTGATATTTTTTTCTTTTTAAACCGCGCTCTACTTTTAAAATTGTGTTTAATTTGAGATTAATTTGATTAACTTGGGAAATATTCGTAAATTTGCATCCTTTAATCAATATAGATATCTAATGATAAGGTCTTCATTTCATGAGATAAAAAGAGTATTCAATATATGTGTAATTCATTGAAAATTAAATACACAAGTGAGGACTGATTATTGCAAATCCCTCGATGTATAAGTAGTCTCATGAGATGAATCATTTAGATAGCCTCAAATAAGTTGTTTTTTATCCTATGTGTTTTAAACAATATTGTGGATAGTTATTTTTTACATACATAGTTTTTAAAATGAATCATTGTGTTCGATAGCGTACATGATATTCCACATCGAACATGAACAAACAATTAAATAATATAATTTTAATGCTACTATTATAACCAAGTAGATTGAATGGGGGAATGAAATTTATTAACTAAACTAACAAAATCTAGGTTTAAAGTACATATATAATTAATTATTTTGTTATCAAGGAATTATTAATAAAAATAAAACCATATTTTAAATAAAATGAAATGTTTTTCCAAAAAAAATTATTTAAATGTGCACAAGTGTGTTTTAGATTAGAAAATTATTAAATCACTTTTTTTGGATTATATTCATGATGTATATATATATATTATATTAAATTCCATATTTATAATTCTTGTGATGTGTTTTATATACAAGATATAATAAAACTCAATTTTATGGATAAAAATGTATTATTATAAAAAGGCATATTTGCCTTCTTTTGATGGGACACTTGTTTTAGACATAATTTTTTACCCATTTATACATTCAATTTGAAAAAATAAAATTCATATTCTATAGTGGAGTATAAAAATTTACTTTTTTATAATTTTTTGTATTTTTTTGATGGGTAACATTTTTTGAAAAATAGTGAAAAAATATTATATTTTAATTGAAAACTGATTTCTCGTCTAATTTACTTATATTGTTATATAACATTGTGGACTAGTTTTAAGTTATATTTTGATTAATATTTTTTCATTTAATCCAATTAAGGAATTTTTAATAAATTTAACTTTGAAATATTATATAATAAATTTGTGAATATTGTAATGTTTTTACTAGAAAAACAAGTTCTCTCATTCCCTCAACGAGATTACATTTTAATTAATTTATACAATTTTTGTGTTTTGAATTTTGAAAAATATATTCTTTATTGGGAACTATAATTTCAAAATTTAAGAAAATTTTCCATTTTATTTTTTGAAAAATATGAAAAGTAACATTAGTATTTTTTTTATTACCACGGTTAAAGGTAAACCATGTAATTAACGGAATAAATAATGTTATAAATACTATAAACATACCATAAAAATTATATTAATTTTTTGGATGAGTATTTTTCATCCCTAATAATTAATTTTTCTATTATTATACCATTTATCTTTTTTTGGATAAAAATATATCCTTTACTTTATAATATTCAAAGGAAAGTCAATTTTGTCATAATTTGGTTTTTACCCGGAGAAATATTTTTTATCCTTGGATAAATATTGGATATGATCAAATATAAATTTTATTTTAAAACATAAAATTTTTATCTATATCATGGTAATTTATTTATAATTTTTATGGTCCAAATAATTACCATAAATGGTGACATAATGATAATTCATTAATTGTTTAGTCAATAGAAATATCAAATAAATGATATAAAAAATACTAAAATAAATATAATGTGAGTTTATAATTTAATTAAATAAATTTTTATATTATTTTGAGATATTTGTGATAATTTATAAGTATTTTTTACTTTATATTTTTAATGATATTTTTAAAAAGTTAAGTAATTAATATTGTCAAAATTGTCATATTTTATATATTAAAATCTATAATATTTTATTAAATTATATAAAATTGTTATATATATTAGTTTCATAAAAATTATTTATATAAGACTTATAATTTCATCAATTACTCCTTCATTTGTATTTTTTCTTTTTATTGTAATTATATGTACCCTTATAGTGTAAATTACATGATAGCCTGGTAAGGGTTTAAATGGATTAATAATGGTTAAAATAAAAAATATAAGGATTATAAAAATAACAAAAACATTTATAATTTGAATTGTATGAATGTATTTATACCCAAATTAATTGTTTATAATAAATAACTTTCATTGGAGCCTTTTCTAAATGAAAAATAATATATATTAATTTAATATTTGGACAATTCCAAGAGTGCCCCTCCCCTATCCAAAAAGGGAACCCATTATTATATTTTCCTCAAAATTAAAAAAAATTGGAAAATATTTACCAAAAGAACATCTCATAATCCCTACCAAAAATTTATATAACTTACTTTAGGTAATAAACCCTCCTTAGAGGTGCTAAGGTTTTAATCAAGCATATTGTTTGATGAAGTGGTATCCGTTTTAATTAATTATTTCTATTTTTTCTTCTTCATCTTCCATAAAATCATCTTATACGATGAAAAAATAATATATTCATTGTAAAAAATATATTAATAAGTTATTATGATAATATGATCTCCTAAATACATATACACTACCATAAAATGGGAGATGAATTATCATCCATCTATATGGAGAAATACTGCACAACCAGCCTACATAATTAATTTTCCATCACCATCTATAATGAATAATAATAAAAATTAAATTAATGTTTATAAATGATATTAATTAAATATTTATCATTATTAAATAAAAATATATCATTTAAATTCATACCATTCTATGAACATAAACATGATAATGTCGTTCGTGTGTAAATGAGTATGTGTTAACTATCACCTCCACGAAGTGATGTGATTCATTTTTCATCACCACATCACTTGGATTATATATATAAGTATATTTAAATGATTAATAATATAATTATGGTTTTATTATCATTATTGACAAATAAATTAATAATTACCTACTCTTAATAATAATCATTGAAAAATGGAAGTGTTATTCTTGTGTACTTACGTTCAACCATCTCCATGATTATAACATTGTTAATTTTTCATAACCACAAATAAATGGATTTCATTAAAAGTATAATTTATCTATAAAATTAATTATTATTTCATTAATATTTTATTGGTGATAATGAACTTATAACCACTTTGACTATTGACAACTTGTCAAATTCATTTGGGACTCATTTACCGAATCTCAACAAAACGTCTGACATGAAATTAAATAGTTAAGTAACAGATATAACATGATAATAAGTAATATAAAAGGAATAATACATATAGATAATGTTATAAATAATGTAAATAATTAACCTAGGATTATTATTCATGAAGATAAATATTTTTTATGACAAGTCGGACTCAAGGTAAGTTACTTTTACGTAAAAACCTCTTTAAAAGTTACTCATTCAACTACTTTTATAAAATCCAAAGTGAATAATATTTTGACCTATACTACATGAAAATAATTAACAACATATATGTGACATTAATTTTTTTATTATTCTTTATTGGTTTAAAATTATATTTGAAAATAAGTTATTTTTATTTATGAGTGCATGACTTCTTAAAAATGAAAAGTGATTCCAAATTCGAAAAGTTGTTTTTCTTTTATGGATTTTTATGTGTTATTCTTATTATTTGGTTAATAGGGATTATTTATTTGTAATGGTGGTTCTGTTATAAATTGTGGTTTGGTGATCCTGTTATAGCTCTCAAATGTAAAGGGTAGTGAGACATAGTTAATCGATATGGCTACTCCTAAGAGAATAACGGAATATAATACGGTTTGTAATCAAAATGCAACCATAAAGGTCAATCCCTCTGTATCCATGATAGAAATAGAAAATATAAGAGTGAAATGGAATTGATTAAGTAATTTACCTTTAGGATTTATTTTTTCTATGATATATTATAAGAATCATATGATTTACTATGGTAATATATAATTGCTTAAATTTTATTGGTGAAAATTATATTCTTGTAAAAATATTTTAATGGTTTAAAATTATTTAGGGACTAAAAGTTTTCTTCCATTATTTTATGTCATATAATGATATTTTTTTGATAATCTTATGCTTTAAATGAATTTCATAGGGTATAATTATGGGTAAGTAAAAGGAGGAATTCAATTTTAATGTTATGAATATTTTTTAATGCAAGTGTATAATGTTTTATTTTGAAATTATTATATTTTAAAAAATGGATGTTGTTTTAGTAGTATCAATTTTTTTAATTTGGGATGTTATGTAAGAATAATGTCCTAATAATCTAAAACTCTAAAACTAAAAGGATCCACAATGTTAAACAAATGACTAAAACACACAATATTTCAATACTTAAGTACGGGTATATAAAATTTTGAAAATAAATGTATCATATTCCAAGGGAAATTATGTATAATAATTAATAATTTCATTATATCTAGTTATTATTATTATCCATGATATTTTCCCAATTATATTATCTCTTGATTCATTACAGTTTTATGTTATTTATTAAATGTAATATTTTTTCAAATACTAATGTTGTTATATTGATCAAGTCATATCTAGATAATTATATTGCATGTGTGCTCATTTAATTAACTGGACATCTTTATTATTCCTTATCATATTATTTAAATGGAATTTGTGCTCAACTATTAAGCTTAACAATTTTATTATTCCTTATAATGATATTTAAATGGAATGTGTACATAGTTATTTACCATTATAAATGTATTATGCCTCATCTAGATATTAAAATGGCATGTGTTCTATGTTATACACCATTCCATGTCGATAATTATTGTTGATTCAGGATATATTTCACTTTAATTAACCCTTATAATTTGATCTCTCCTCTATTTAGATTATATTCCATATGATTGCATAATGTTTACTATGATTAATATGTAAGGATATGCTACATGGAATAATTTTATTCTCAATTCAAAACAAATTTGTAATTTTTTATATCAAATTAATGTAAGAATCATGTATGTATATATTTTACCAAGACTACTAAAATAATAGGTCTATCGGGATGTGATTATTTTTATTTTATGCCAATTTAATGTTAGCTTGAACTGGATATGAGCAATTGGGGTCATGGTTTCTATAGTTAGTACCAACTAATGTTTAGTAGAAACAGGAGGAACTAGATTTAAGAAATCATAGATTTTGTTACATCATCCTAATATAGAGTTTTGGGATATGTACATAAGAACATCCTAATGTTTTATAAATGTAGGAATTTTGTGTTTATTCATTGAAATATATCATTTTCTTGTTATTAGAAGTGTATGGGATTATAGAATAGATGTTACTAGGGGTTATAAAATAAAAATATGTGTATTGGTCTTGAAAATATTGTCACTTTTTGTACACTAATGTGCCTTACTATAGACAAGGTTTAAACTCTGCAAAGATATTATTAGGACAAATCAAATTTTTGTTACAATTTTTTTTGAAATATTTGAATAGATATTGAAAATTATTGACCTAGGTTAAACATATGGTTTCGTAAATTCAATTTATTTATCAATATTAATATATATTAAAATGTATTATATTATTTTCCCACTAGGACTATTGTAACTCACATTGTGATTTTTTGTTTTAGTCAGTGGATGAAACAAAAATAAACCATGTTAATATTGAGTATGAATAATGTTTTTTACAATGAGGAATGAAATGAGATGAATATTGGTGTGAATGATATTTTTATTATTCTTAATAAATTTTTCCAAATTATTATTAACGACTTATAAGTAATCCATCTATTAGACTCAACAATTAAGATAATGGTAAAGATTCCTAAGTGCTCGGGTAGAGGAGACCATTGAGATAGGAATGGTTAATTTCTATCATGTAATAAATTTATAAGTAAAAAAAATGGAATGTGTCTCAATGGAATGTGGAATGATTTATGTTTGGAAAAAAAATCATATTGAAAACAACTGACAAGAAAAAAATTTAGAGTATAATTGATGGAAATAAATATTATCATAAGTATACATTTGTAGTTTAGTATCTTCAATGTAGGGAAAATTAGAATTTCCCAATTCAATTACCTCTTATAAAGGATAGTCCCAGACCATGGGAGGTCATAAGTGAAGAAAAGGATGATTTTTTTTTCATATTTCTATTAAAGAAATAATTTTTTGAAGAATTTTACCAATAGTATTTTAGTTATGAGAATAATGAAACAACTATGATTTCTGTAAAATTTTAGAATAAATTTTTTATTTAATAACCAAATAGGAATGAATTCAAAAATGGGTTAATAAGTTTAATATTCAACCTGATAAAAAATTATGAAACAACTCATTTTTTATAAAGGGGGTACAAATTTTGAAAAGATTAAGTATATTTTGGGAGAAATTTATAGAATGAATATATTTTATTGGAAAAGGTATTCGAGGAATAATACCATTACATTTTATATAAATATGTTTAAAGGTATCAGTAACCATTAGGGGTGATTTGATCATTAAAGAAAACATAATAATAATAAATGAAACTAATTATAATTTGAGAAAACATGTTGTTGAAAACAATAGTAAATAAGTTATTTAATGGATCAATTTATTTCAAGGATGTTGGTCAAGTATGTCTGAAAATATAATGAAATTATATTAATATATTCTATAAAAAGGGAAACCTAGAGTGGGGATGAAAACCCATTGCATATTGAATGGTGGTGGGTATTTAACCCATGAATGTAATACGAGAAGGGTTTCAAACCTAGCATTGGCCTACGTGATTTCCAAAATAATATGTCATTGTTTTTAAATAAATAGTTAGAAAAATAAATATTAATAATGAACTAGTATTCTTACTTTTTATGTTTAGGGAGTAATTTATTATATTGGATAGATTGTTCTAAAGAAATCATTTTTGGATAATATTTAGAGATAAAATGATCAAAATTTTCAACTATATTTATATTATTACCTTTTCAAATTGAATTTTAGTACTTCTGGATAAAAAATTATTCTTTTGAGTAATCATTTATTAAAGGAATTATTTGGAAATTGATTAATGTAAAATAAATGGATAAAATTATGTTTATAAAATTAAAATATTACAAGTATGTATATTTTTTTATATTATTACAAAGAAAAACAATTAGTCAACACTTGGAAAATGATCTTGAAAAGAAAATATTAACCAAATACCATCATTTATATTAAAATTATGGTCTTTTATGTCATCATATATTTATGGATTTGAAGCCCTCATATTTCCATTGATAATAAAAATTCTATGATTAATTAAAAAACCACTCTCTATAAATATTTATCCTTTTAGTCCATGTCTATATCTTCAATTTCCACCAATTTTCTTCTTCATATGAACCTAGATATTTGTTAGTTCATTGACATTTTACATAAAAATATTCCGTATTAAGAGGATATATTATTATCGTTTTTTATATGGTTTTTTTCAATAATTGTATATCCAAATGTAAAACCCTTGATAACTTAGATCATGTTTAAATTGCAAAGAACCAATTTTTTTTCGGGATAATGTAACACAAAATAATTTTATAATATCAAAAACATATTCAATAGAATGTATAACGCATGACACTATGATGATAATAGAGTATAATAATGTAACAACTAATAATTTATGTAATATTTTAGAAAAATTCAATAATTTTTTTTGCTTTAAATACACTCAATATAGTGATTAGCTTCTATTTAATGCAATAACCAATTTCATTGATATATTGCATTACATAGAAGACCATGTTTTATGGAAAAATAATATACTATTAATTTTATTATATAATATGATATTTATCATGTTTCCATTGGAATTATGGGTATGAATAGGATCATCTAAATTATGTAAATATATGTTTTATAAAATATTTTTTATTATTTATAGATTATAAATAATAATAATAATCATTTAGAATAATTTTATTTTTAGAGAAACTGTCTAAAAGACAATTTTATCATTCATTGAAAAAAAATTTATTTTAAATAGTTTAGTAATATATATTTGAAAAAAATAAACTAAATTTTATGAAATTGTAAAACCATAACTATTTTATTTTATTTTTTTGGTATTTTTCTAAGATAATTTATTTTTGTTGAATAATTGAAAATACTAGTTTTTAATAGAAAATTGGATTTTGATATAAATTATTTGTATTATTAAGTTATATAGATGATATGTTTCATTGTAAAAAATAGTTAAATTATACATAAATTCTTGATATTTATTTCATTGGAATCATTTTTAAATTGAATTTTGATATAAACACATTGAAAATTTTTAAACATTTTCACTTTAAAAATCCCACTTTCTTATCATGTATTTCAGGTAAATTTTAAATTAAATTCTGTATCTTATGTGAGTTGAATTTGGAAAACGGTATTAAATATTTTTTAATAATAATAATTTATATTATATAATATTCTAAACATATTTTTTTACAAAAATTAATAGTGAAAACTGTAAAACATAATTACATTGATTAAGGTAAAAAGAAGTTTACAAAGTGGGTAAATTTAGAATTAAAGGTGTGTGAATGACTCAAAACATGTAATAAATACATATTATGGATATATTTATACCACAAAACTTATATTATCAATAATGGACCATTATTTGGACCATGATATAGGAAATAAGCATGGTTTAAATTCACACTTTCAAAAACATTACATGTGTTCCACTAACCCCACTTATAAATGGCCACCCCTATACTCTCTAGTTCAAACCATAAATACTCATTGGTTAATAAAATAAGTAAAAAAATAAATAACATAAATCACCAACTCCCTTCATTTTTAAATCCTTGTTTGTGGAATTAATATATCATAGAAATAATATAGTGTAAACCTGTGGTGGATACCCTAAGAAGAGGTATTATTCTTCGACAAGCATCATTATTTTACTTCTTTCCAAAAATTAATTAATTTTTTTTATAAAATGATGATATAATAACCTAATCGACATAAATTTTATATTATTTTTTATAATAAATTAAATAACTAAATTTTTTTCACTACCATCAAAATTTTTTCAAAATATTTGTTTGTGTGTATGGTGGACTATAGGATTCCAAACGAAAGTAATTCATATCTCAAATTGGACCTCTAAGGTCTGGGTATGATGATATATATGAAGATTATATATGATATTTACACCATATTTGTTCAAAATTTTCATTATATTTTATATATGTATATATATTTACCCTACATTCTGTAAGAGATTTGATAACATCGCTTGTGTGTAAGATAGATTATTGCCTCTTGAAGTGACGTGATTCACCATTAATGAACACATTGCATGGAAGGTGGTAAAGAGAAATTTAATCACTATATATGATATAAAATAAATATTTTTTAAATTAATAACATATTTATAGTTTTTTTAAATAAAATATATCAATATACTTCTTCTTTCACTCATGTAAACAAGATATCATCATTCATGTACATGTGGACTACCCCCTTCACAAAGTTATATGACTTCTTTTCCATAACAAGACAATATTTATAAAATATATAACTCTTTAATATTGTTTTAATCATATTATGATCATAATTTATTGTTAAAATAATATATAACATTTTTGATTAATGATCACGGATAAATGGAATCATTACTCATGCGTTTATATGGATCACCATCTCCATGATCATAAAATACCTCATTTTTCATAACCATCATTGATGATTGGTTTTAAAAGTATAATTTATTTTAAAATATGATAATTATTTAATGAATACTATTTTGGATATGATAAAAATATATAATATGATTAATAATATGATCTTTCTTGATGAAACATGAATGAGAAAACAAGTAAACACCTGAAACACTAAAAATAATTAAAGATCATTAATTAATATAAGATAATATATTCTAAATGGATTATATATGATATTATAAATATTATTAAGGTTAAAGTGTAATTTAATTAAATTTTTAAATCCACAATACATGATTTTATGACAGGTTCAACAAAACAAAAGCTTAAGGTAACCGATTTCATCTCAATTAAAATTCCATTGAGTCTTATTTATTATTATACGACAATTCAAATATATATTTTTTACATACTAAATATTGGAAATTTAATATAATAAACAATTCATTATTCATATTATTATATGTTTCAAGTAGAATTATTTCATCTATGGGTATTTTACACAAGGATTACCATGTGGTAAGGGATTTCTTAAATAAATTTCCAAAAAATGGGTTAAACTTCTACTTCATTGATTATTTAACTATATGATTATGGGTGTAATGGAATTTTATTATATTATGATTCATTTTCACATTAATTTTTATGTATTTATAGTTGATACATAGAAAGGATCCATCGAATAATTATCACTTCAATGTCACGATCAATTTGAGGCTTTATTTCACAATTTCATTCTAATCAAGATGGTTTATTCTTGAATATAAATTTATGTTAAATGTGATATAATTTCCTAATAAAAAAAATAATTTTAATATCTGATGTTTATTCATGATGTTTTAAAATAATTTCACAATTTTGTACTCATTTTCAATTAAACTTTTTAGAAATATTTTTCAAGATAATCCTATTTTATTTTAATATTTGGTCAAAAATATTTCTTCTAAAACAATGTATTATATAAGGATATTAATAAAAAAATTTAATCATTTTCAAAATGATTTATCAAAAGAATATTCAAAAAAATTAAAATTAAATATTTAGTGGAGTATTATGTCATTTTCAAAACAATGTGAGTTTGGATTTTACGGAAAATGTGACTAGAATCTTCAAGTCATTTTCTGAACGAGGAACTTTTCAATCCTTTTTATAGTGATAAATTATTTTATTTTCTTTTAATAAAAAATAATTCATGGAATTAACCTTTTTTATGAAATTTATTTATTTCAATATTCCTTTTCATATTTATGAGGATATTTTTTATTTTTATAAAAGCTATTTTCAAAGAAAAGTATTTTCACAATTTTTCTCAAAATAAAAAGGATATATTCCTCTTGAATGTTTTGAATGATATTTTAGTTATAATTATATTAATAAATAATAGAAAAAACATTATTACTACTCCAAATGGGTATATATATTGTATTGGTACCATCCTTAATCTTATTCGTGATGGTTTATGATCATTGTTAACATAGATTGTATTGACATTCACTTAATTGATTCATTTTTATAGTCATTACCATTTTCATGATTCATTCAATTTCTTACAGACATTAAATTTCCCCTAAAATATCAATATTAATTTTCATGGATATGTTTATTTACAAAACCATACACCATTTTAACAAATATTTATTAATTTTATAGTTATTTAGTAAAATGGGGATATATTGACGAATTTTTATCATTTACTCAATAAAAATATTTAATGTTAAGATAACCTTTTCCTGAATTAAATATATTATTAGATATATAAGGAATTATTTGGACACGTAATTCATGGCGTATAAACATGTTAATATAATTCCCATGATGCATCGATGGTATTATATGGTGAATCATTTGGATAGCCTCAGATAAGTGGGTGTTTACCCAGAATGTTTTAAAATATATTGAAGTTAGGTCATGTGGTAAAGGTATTATGTTTCAATGCACATTATGTATGATAATTAATCATTACCTTCATTTCAATAATAATTATTTTCCATGATATTTTCACTATGACATTATCTCTAGAAGACTATCATTTTGTATTTAGTCAATTTAATGGAATGTGTTCTCAGATATTTACTAAGAAATATTGAGTATTCAATACCCATATATTTAAATTTCTTGTGTGCCAATTAATTATCATCTAATATTGATTATTCATTACATAATTATTTAAATTTCATGTTTTTCAATTATTTACTGATTATTCTTTTCTAGTTTTTTGAATGGCATGTGTGTATAGTTATTTACACATCCATATTGATTATACCTTATCCAAATATTTAAATTGAATGTGTTATTCACTATTTAACATTCCATGTTGATTGTTCATATTGATTAATGATAGTTTCTTTTGTACTTAACCAATACTGATCATTTTAAATAAACGTTATTATTTTCCTTTACACATGATTTATGATGTTTTCTATGACTGATACAATGAGATATACTAGATAAAATAAACTTATTCACAAAAAAAATAGGTTATAATATTTGTTTTCTAATCTGATTTAAGACTCCATTATATACCTAGTTTACTAGGAATACTAAACTCTGTGGTCCTTAGTGATGTAATTATTTTTAGAATATGCCAATATAATGGTAGAATACACTAACTATAGGATAATGGGGTCATGGTCTCTATATTGGTTGATTCCATGATAAAGAAAAATAACAAAACTCAATAAACTCAATTCAAGACTATATCCACCACTAAGAAACATCAGGTTTCTCACCACCTCCCAACTCACCTAATGTCAGCCTCAAGAACAAATCACGAGGGTAAATAAAAATTAGGAAAATTTTAATATATATTCATGATCTAAATAGACTAGTAATTCTCTATTCACTGATAATCTCCAATAAATTTAATAAATTTTGGATAAAAATATAAAATAAAAGTAGGATTTAAAATATAGTCTCATTATAATCCAAATAACACCAATAATAACAATCCAAACAACTATTTTTTAATTATAAAAGGAAAACACACACATTGTAAATGTTTGAGTGGACCATGCCACATCAAATCCTAACCCCCAGGTTTAAATACACTTTAAAAACAGAATTAAGAGTATTAAAATTTAACATGGGGTTTCCAAAAATAATTAAAAAATTAAAATAAAATGACCATAAACGTAATGGGTCAATCACACTCATAATAAAGGTACCACAAGTCCAAAGATAATCAACAAAGATAACTTGTTAAAGATACCACAGTAATACATGTAGGGGAATGATACATCCAGGGAAAAGATAAGTATCCCTTATACAAACCACTAATCAAGAAACAAAATTTTCATGGCCTATAACATGTGAATCTAAAGATATATACATAAAATATTGTAAATTTCCCATATACCGAGAATTAGTATATATTGAGTCCAATCCAAAAGCCATCATAATAGCCAACATAATCCATACAAAATATCTAACAACCTCTTATCCCTAGTGCCCAAAATAACTAATTGGACATTGGAATCATGTAGACTATCAAGTAAATAATAATAAAATACCTTCTACATAGTATCTATTTTTCCATAACAAATATAAATGTGAGGTGATTAAACTCGTAAGAGATGATCAATAAAAAAGTCTTATGAAATAAATCTCTATCACCCACATATAAATCCTCTTTATATTCATACAAAAATAAAAATAGAATAGGCATAAACATTCCCTAAAAATGGTAGAACGTAGATCACATAGTTTTAACATCCACAACTAGGATAAACAAACACCAAAGGAAAATAAATATGTTCTCACAAGCTATAATAAACATGTTATGTATATCTCAATATAGGCCTTTACTATAAAAAAATATCTTCTAATTCCAATATTTTTTCACTTCCAAAAACAGCACATAAGATGTCCTTTATAAATAAATTTAAACCATATACTCCATTTTCATTTCGAAGCATATAAAAGGCTGTCAATTTACATCACAAAATTCAAATAGCCATAACAGTACATTTAGAAGGGGTATAACAACACACTCATTTCAATAAACATTAAAAATTCATTTATAAACCCCATTCTAAATAATTTTAATGTGATTTTTCATTATAAAACATTTCTCTCATTAAGGAATTATTTTAAGTGTTTTAATACCAAAACCATATCCAATTTTAACATGCACCATCATCACTATTTGAGAAATACTCATAGGTTTTACACAAGTTCATGGCCCATTAAAACATACCATTTCGATCATAGAAACCTCTAATTCAAAAGAAAATACCTTTATAAAAATATATAAAATATATATAAATGATTTAGGAATATCACATGGATCTCACATATATCTATAATTTCAATAACGTGATAGTTATAAATATTATTCACACATTGAGTTTTGAAGGAAATAATTTAGTAGAAATTCCTACTTATTATAAATATAAAAAAAATCTGAAACATGTATTATTTATTGGAGTCCACCAAAATAGGCATGGAGATAATGTCTTTAAAACATAGACAATAAAATCCCACACACTTTTTCTAAACCAAAATGAAAATAATCTAATAAGACTTATAGGGATTTCAAGAACAACCAAAACAAAGAGAAAATAGATGAGAAATGAATATAGAGGATAAAGATAAAATATATAATATGGAATCACATGAAAATAAATTATAGTAGATGGATGGTAGAACACACCCATGAATATCTGTGGGCATACTGAAGCATATGGGGGAATAAAGGGGTTAAACCACCAATAAATTTGGGAGGGATGTTTGGTAAAAAACACTAATTTTGTTATTATAGGTAGACCACATATTTTGTACCCACAATTTTCTATAACCTATGGAAACCATTATGGTTTTCCCCTACACACAAAAAAATGATTGAAAATTGAATGTTTTTTATTTCCAAACACTTTTAGGAAAACTGAGAAACCACACAACCCTTGGCAAAAACCCGTACATGACTTGAGAAATTCATAAACAAAAACACATCTGATGAACAACCACAAACCAAATAACCCAACATAGGACTGCATGTCATAATAACCATAATCATATCCTCCCCCCACAAGTGTCCTCTTCTGTCGTAACCAATTTCCACTCAGAGACCGAATTATGCCACCTCATGAAATAATAACTTTTCTCAAAAAAATAGTTGTTATAAATATACCAATAATTTTCGACACCATACTGAGACCAAGAAAAACCTCACAATCTCCAAGATATTATCCTCTACATGGGTTTCCTACAGTTAACACTAATTGTGTGTGTATGTCATTCAAAACACATAAAACTTCCAAAATTCTAAATTTCTATCCAAAGAATATCATGATCTATGTTTTTACCATGACATGATAAAATAATAAAAATTAAACACTAATGTTACAAGTTGGTGTCACATAAAACTATCCAAAAAAACATGTTCCAAAATTTCATTCAATATATTCATTACATATATGTGTATTGAAGAGAAAAGATAAAGTGGTCCTTTTACATCCTCATAGGTGAAATTGTTTATATAAAAAATTGGACTTATAGTTTAAATGAAAAATATATTTTTGGTAAATGAAATTTTACAAAAACAAATTCATCCCCTTGTCCAATGTATCTTAACAATCCTACTGATACATACACCATAAAGAGGGCCTTATAAGATTAATGGATTTTTATTTGTATATGATCTATATAATGGAAGGATCCTTAATCATAGTATATAATAAAAGTTAGAGTCATGATATTGGTAGATTTTTTTTATTTTGTGATTAAATGGATTTGATATGGATGGACTTTAAAAGTATAATTTATTGGGAACCACATTCATCAAATTTTACCATTTTTTGGGTTTCTAGGACTCATTTTTCTGATTATTAATGTGTTTCTATGTTTTAATTATGATTCACATACTTATAGACTCTTTGAAAATTTTGGGAAGTTCATTTATGAGATACAATTTCATATTATGTTATGTCTAGTATTTAGTGTCTTTATTTATTCATTCACATATATGGTGTTACCCATTATATCACCAATGGACTAACACTCTACGTTTTTCAAAAAAAATGAGTGTGGTAACCTTATATAATATACTATTTTATCTGTAGAGGAAATACCATCTTTTATGTGAAAATTTTCATCCTTAAATGATTACACAAGCCTCTAATGATCCAAAGGTGTGATCAATGTGTTGTGAAAATGTATCTAATATTTCCGTCTTCAATTCAAGGCACAATCATATAAACATGAAAATAGAGAACACTTAAATTTCCCTGAGGTGTGGGGCTTGATTTTAACCTTGAGATTATATTTTTGGGAATCAGGAAGTAAGCCATAAAAAATCATGAAAATATAATTATGGTGGATTAATGATTTACAAGATTAAGTTCATGGTCAATGTTTTTACATTTTCTGTTATTTTAAAAATTCATGAGTCTCATGAACAATGATAGGATTCAATCGGTATGCATATACAGGTCTCATGATATTTTAGTTTCTAGTTTGTTTTTTTATATTTATAATTGAACCAAGTTAGGATTGTCATTAATTGAATCATTAGAAATAAATAAATAGTAGTTACCTATATATTTATTACTAATTATTAGTTTTATATGATTCTATAATAGATTCCATTTATTAAAAGGATTTTTTATCATATTGATAGCTCATTTCATTCATGTTATAATTGAAACATTATTTTCATAGTTATATGTAATTTGATGAGATTATAAAATTAGATCAAAATTTTTTATGTTTATTTTAATATGAAATTAATTTTGAGAAATTAAAATTAATGTATGGGAGTGTGTAATGTGTTTTAAACTAACCATTAAAATACACTTCTCAAGTTTACCACTCATTATTAATAAAACCCAATTAATTGTTTTGTCAATTTGTTATAGAGTACACCACATATATTAACAGTTAAATCCATGAAAGAAATTGTATATGAGAACGAACATCCATATAGACATTTAGTTAGTCATCTAGACCAAAAAGGCAGTAATCAAAAAATTTAATCTAAAGGTAAGGGTGATTTTCAAAGGGAATATTCAACTTATAATATAATAATGGATTTGTAAACATCGTCATACACTAAAATTCAAGGGTGATGTATCCCCTTAGAAATAAAAGGATATTATTTTCCATCTCCATCATATATTTGAATGTATAAAAAACTAGAAAATAATCGAGTTCCATTGACCACATTCTAATTGTATGGAGTAGAACACTGCTTGTGGGAGATTATGCTCAAAACTAATAATGACTGGTGCCTTAAATGAAAGAACATTCATGATATTTTCTTAGATAATTTATACCATGAATGTCAGAATCCGGTAATATATTGATATTTCATGAACATGAGGCATGTATTAATGTCCACTCGGAAATACACTGCTCAATTTATTGACGCAATATTTTTTTTATTCAAATTTGGCTGAGGGATTAATTGTTAAAATAGTAGTTTTTTTAAGTGGGATTAAATGATCCTTTATATAATCATGTTATTCCATTTAATTTAACTATATTATCATATGTGTGAAAGAATATAGTTCTTCTAGATATTGGATCAATGGGAGGTTTAAGTGATGCATGCCCTTTGACTGTTCATAGCTTGACTTACATATCATATAATAGATAGAATATGAAAACTATGGAGATAAAATGATGTGATTCTTAACTGGGAATCAAGGGTAGTGGGTTTGACCAATCTTCTATATTTGGATATCCTTCTATCTAGTGTCATCAGTGATTGTGCTTTGGTTATGTTAAGCCTAATTTCACCTTTGAAGTGATGAAAGTTCATTCATAGGGTCATTGTGACCATATATAGAAATTTAATGGATATATTATCCTTGTTGGTTTTTGATAGTGACCTTAATAAATATCACAATCGTAGAAAAATATGCTTCTTAGTCTTTAATAGGTAATAATAAACAATATATGAGGCTATATCGAAGTTACAAATGGGGTATCTAGTGCTTCTTATTTACAAAGAGATCATTGATGTAATGATATTCATTTTAGGGTTATCTAGAGGGATTATGAGATATAATAAATTATCATTATAGGATTATTGAAACTAATCATGTATCCTCTACTTTATTATGTTATTTTCAATAATGGTGCTTCTCATTAATAGTTTTTTTGAGAAAATTCATTCTGAACATGATTATAAATTGGAAAATTCACTTATTTATATTATCCATGATACCCCAAAATGGAATATAATCGATATATCTAAGAGTTTTTTATGTTTTTCCGTTAATTTAATATGTTTTGGGAATCATTGGGATTTTATGGTCCTTGACATGAAATCCTTCGATGTCATTATGTGAATAGACTAAATGACACCATTGTGAGGTTGTATTGGTTATTATAAAAATAAAATAACCTTTCCATCACCTGATAGTAATTAAAAAATACTCCATATAGGGTGGGAGTTCTAGGATATTAGTTCTGTAATAATTAGTAGAAATTGGGAGAGGACATCATGGATATGGAATGTCATTCTCTATAAGAGTTTGATTATTATGAGTGGAATGTCATACCACTTTAGGTGGATTAATTCCACAACGAGTTTTCTAAATACTGATCAAGGATAACTATTCAGTGATAGGAGGAATTTACAATCAATATATTCCCTAGAACTGAAAAAATATAATTTCCTCTATATAAAACATCGCAAACATATCTTATCTGGTTTGAAATTATTTTTGGAGAGCTTGAATATAAATTCCTTAATAGACCCCAAAAATTAAAATGGAATTATCTGATAGATATTATGAAGAGGTAAAATGGTATCCTATATTTTCTAATGATTTATGAATAAAGACACTAAAAATATTCATTTTCCTTTACCTATAATCAATGACTTATTCGATCAGTTAAAAGGGATAAGGTAGTTCTCAAATATAAACCTCTATTAAGGGGACTGTAATCATCAATTCAATTATGAAGATATTATAAATATATATTTTATAAGCCTATAAACCACATTAAATTTCTATTTTTTTCTATTTTTTATTAATGATACTTTTTTATTTACATATTTTTTAAAAATGATCGTTTATCCTTTTCCTTACTCATTTTTAGGTTCTTATTTTATTATATTCTAGTAAATTCCGAATCACTAGATGAGAATTATTGTTATATATGTATTATATTTGGTATATAATTTGTTCATAAACTATATAATTATATTCAAAAATGATACATATGGATATGGGAGGTGAAATTACTCATCCATAAAATGTAATACCCCAATATATCATAATATATTTCTCTTGAAATAAATATATTTTCTTCAATAATTTATGATGAATGAAAACCAATTTATAAATGAACTATATCATAACATACCATTATAAAATTTCCATTAAATTAGTAAGTGAAATAATATTAACAACATATTGAAATTATATATAATTGTTTTAATTATAGATAATTTATTGAAAAATTGTTAATTAAGTTTTCGTAAACCTATAATATGACTAAAAATTCATTTCTCTCTAAAAATTGTATTTATTAATTTTTATGAAAATGTTATTATTAATTATTAAAATTTTGTTAATTTTATATTAAAAAATGTAATTCATTTTGGATATCATAATTCCATTATTATCATTGATTCATTTTTTGATACTTTTCTAAAAAGGTAGATTTATTTATGAATTGTGAAAATACATTTTTTTATTGAATATAGTATATTCTTTTAAATAATTTAAATATTTAAATATTTTTTTCAATTATTAAAAAAGAAACACTTGTTTTTTTATAAATTATTAATCCAAATAAAATCAATTTAAATATTTCTGCATGGGTTTTTTGTACATTTTTTTATCCTTCTTGTTTTTTTGAAACATGTTTTCATTGTGTTTTGGGGGTTTAAATTTAAATTACATTGAAAAAATTGTGTGAATTTAATATTGAAATAAAATTTCCATATTAGTAATTATGAGGATAAAATATTCTAGACATACACCTTTTTTATTCATTATGAATAGTAAACTTTGAAAATATTATTCAACTCTATAAGGGTTATCTAGTAAAATGTGGTTAAAAAATTTATATAAGGGATTATAATTTCTAAAAATATTTCCTTTATCCAATTTAATTAGTGAAATTCTACCATTATCATCAATTCCTTATACCTATGTCCACTTTGTTCCATTTTTCTCTGATTATGACCATTATATTAATTTATAAAAAGAATGAATACAGTATGTATCAATCTTAACAATAATATATCTAATATTGTGAGATAAAGAAAAAGGAGGTTATGATATCTTATAAATGTTAATTTTATAGAAAATGAAATTTTTTCATGGTAAATTATTTATAATTTTTAGTGATTTACATAATTACCATGAATTCTTAAACAAACGTGACACAATATTTATTCAATTAATATAATAAAAAATAGTAATTTAAAAATTTTATAATTAGTAAAATTTTAATGAATAATTATGATACACTATTTTTTAGATGAATATTAAATATTTGGGATGTTTTAAATTCTTATATTCAAATTCCATTACTATATTGAGTAAATTATTGTTAATGTAAATGAATAGTTAAAAAATGTCATTTATGATATAACAAAATAAATTATATTTTATGAAATGAATTGAAATTCATAAAAATACTATCTCCAACCAATATATTTTATGTGGTTTAACATTTTAACAATTGTTTATTTATCATTCCATTTTCCTTTTATGATAATATTATGTACCCTTATATATTTAAAGACCTTGATGTTGTTGTAATTTTCAAAAGGGTTAATGGGGGATAAATTAAGATATTAATGTAAAAAACATAACATAAACATGAATACATATAATTTTATGAGATTATTTAGAATTATACGCATATAATATTCAAAATATATCAAGTTTGAGTATCTTTATTTTAAAAAATAATTTAAGTCTATTTAATAATTTATGTAATTCAAAAAGAGGCCCTCCACTAACTTATAAAAGGGAACATCTTCTTCTCCCTTCCTTTTGCAATTTTTTCTCTATAAAAATTAAAATACATACCATAATGCCCTCCTATATTCATTAAATAATCTCTATATCTTCTTTTATATCACCAATACCATCCCATTAATTCATAATGTTTAAGTTAAAATAAATTTATCAATGAAAAGAAGTAACTGTTAAACCGAGAAATTTAAATTTTATTTATTCTCCAATATCCTATAAATACATGGTATACATTTTAAAATAATTAATTTAGGAAAATTATATAATTAATCTTTATTATGAAGATTGAACAACCATTATCCATCTTCCTTCCATCTTATAGAAATTGAAAACATCACATGTGCATTCATACGACTTACCATCTCCACAAACTCCTATAATGATCTTTTCATCACCTATTTAAAAGGATTTTTACAATTATATAATTAAGAAATTTATATGTTATTTCTTTTATTATTATGTTTTTTGTCATTTTAATTATTATTTACCATTATTTTTTCCATCCATCAAAAAATAGATACAATACTAATTAATATATATATATATATATGACATACCATCTCCAAGAATGGTTTAATTAAATTTTATATATATATATTTTATAGATTAATTTTAAAATACATATAATGAATATATAAGATATTTATATTATAAATAACCCTTCCCCATTTTCCTAGATTTGGTGGTTAATTTATTACCATGGCATATGATAAAAAGAATTTCCTCCCAAAGGACTGAATAATTAAGTAGCCTTGGTAAACTAGATACATATATAAAATTCACAATACTTTTTAAAACATAAAATAAACAAATAATTTCATAGAGAAATCTATTATTTCCTGTATTTTATCCCTTAATATAAATCAAAAAACATGTCTTTATATCCTGGGTAAAAAATAAACAAAATAAATGGATGATATCAAATTCCCAATATGGATAAGAATGCATGAAAAGATATTAATAAATAAGGAATGAATCTAATGAATGTTAAATAACTGATCACACATTCCATTTAAATAAATTTAATATCACGATAATATTCGAAATAATCATAATTTAATTATTAATAACTAAAATCATATATCTTTTAATCCATAATTGAGAATGAAATGAATCAATAGATAATATCATAGTGAAAATATCTTGTATAATAACAACTGAAATCATAAATAAAGGCAATGATTAATTATTGGGCTCCATGTTTCAGAGTAAAATGATACCTTTTCCATTAATAACATTAATAATACATTTTAAATGTACGGGGTACAAACCAATTAGGTATTGAAAAATTCGTATCTAATGTCAAGACCTTTCATAATACAATTTAAAACTGCATGGTACAACCTGATAAGTTTTGTCTAGCTGATTTGTATCATGATACATTCCAATAAATTTCGAGGATATATATAGTTAGTCACTACCATTTATTTAATTTACAAAACATTACACTTATATCAAATAATGAATTTAATTCATAAACAATGAACCTTATCAACAAGAATTTGAGTTTTGTAGATGGGTAAAATTTATCAATACAACCCTAATACAAATTATAATAAAAAAACAAAATAATTATGATTAATTATATTATAGACTACATACAAAAATAAAAATTCAAAAAATTATGTTTCCGTATATGAAAATAATTTAAAGATATTCCAGTATTATTTTGTAAGGAAACCATCCATTAATTTTTAAAAAACTACTTATTGCACACATAATAAAGAAATAATTTTCATTTAAAATAATCTAGTAATAATTTATGGAAGATTTAAATAATTAATAATTCTTTAATGAATGAAATTACATAAATTCCATATAAGTTAAAAAAACTCTTTCACATATTTTTTAGAAAAACACTAAACAATATTTTTGGATGATGAAAATAATATTCATTATAATTATTTAAAAAATGTCAAAATGCTGTAGAAATTACATTAAAGAATAATTGGAGGATAGTAAAAACTGATTTTTTATTAAAAAAATTAGAATTTAAAGGAAATAGTTATCAAGAGAGTCTTAAAAATAAATAATCATGATTTGGGATGAAAATCTGAAATAAACCCTTACCAATTTGAAATATGTCGAATTGTATGGCCGCTGAATGAAATAAAATAAAAAAAAATACAATTAATAAAATGATATTCAGGATATAATATATCAAATTTTTATTTTATAACCCATGAAATATAAATTAGTTGTGATTTAATCATGTGTCCAAAAGAAATTAAACTATTTGGAAAATCCATTTCCTTGGACTTTCTTGTATTTGAATAATTTTTTTTAAAATTTTATATAATTGTTTAAAATGATAGAATTAATTAATAATAGAACTATATTAAAAATTATTATATCATATATGATCCTTTTATAACATGATACCTTCCTTTCAGAAATAGTATTTCATTATTTTCATTGTCTTCAGTGTTAATTATCTTATTTTCTCAGGCATGATTTATCATTAATGTCCTAGTTCACTTTTATAGAATATAGATACATCATTTGAAGAATGATATTAATGTTATAAATGTCATATTTTATCATTAAATACTTTTTTATAACTATTCTTGAATGTTGATCAAGAAAAATGGGTCGAATCACTTGTTGGAGATGGTAGACCGTACGTACTCACATGTGACTATATAAATCCATAAATTAGAAGAGAATATATAAATGGATGAAATTTTAATTTTATATAATAAATTTAATTTCATAATTATTATATATATCCAATATTTTCTTCATTATTCCCAAACAAATATATTGTTGATGAAAAATAGATTACACTACTACGTGGAGACAATATTTCGTACGTTCACACACATGATGCTTTTATTTTTCAAATGATGGATAAAATGTTTAATATTTTTTCCCTATAATAATAATAAAATATAAATATATAGTAGATTTTACAAATTATTAAAATATTATGGAAACAATATATGATTTGTAATGATAAGAATAAATAAACATGAAAGAGTTGGTAAATATGATTACCTCATCTTCAATGGACTTTCTTTAGATCATTTTTTAAGGGTTCTAGGGTTGGTATATTTAAGTGAACATAATCTCATGAACATCGATAAGTATATTTATAATAGAAATGGTCATATATTTTTATATCTATATTGATCATGGTTTTGTTAATAAATAAATGAAGGGGTTCCCATTTATAATTGAGGTCAGGGGCGCTTTTGGATATTCCTAAAATATTAAAATATAATAAGACTATTATAGAGCAGAATGCATCCAAATGGCCTAAAAATTCCCATTGTATGAAATTTTAGAAAATAAAAAATAATATTTTTTATAATCTAATATTTTTATAATTAGTAAAAAATTTAGTAAAATATTATATTAATAAAATATCATTATTGTAAATTTTGACATTATTCATTAATTTCAATTTTAGAATGTCATGAAAACAATATAACGTCAAATAAATCATTTCATATGTAAATAATATTACACAATAATGTATATTATTTTTTTATCCCCTTAAATATTTAATAATATAATACTTTTAATATTTTTAATATAATTTATTTTATTTTTATAATTAATTGAATACTTTCATCATAATCATTGTGTATTTATTCAAGGTAATTATTCCTTCACAAAAGTTGAAAATAATTTACCATAATTTAGATTTATATTTTATATTTCAATATAATATTTATATTCAAATATATCTTCTGTATAATAGAAAATGAAAATTTTATAGTAATAAAAAACACGAATGTGACATATTTTATTTGTCACTAAATAACATGTTATAAAAAAATTAATCTCTTCCTAATGGATATAAATGGTCATATAATATAACCGTGAAATATTATAGAATAATATTATTCATAAAAATAATTTTTTTAAATTTATAGAGTCATTGGACAGCGCTTATCATTTTATTTTTAACCTAAATCAGCAAATTTTCCCGTTGACATGATAAAAAAATTTCCAAGGTTACTATTTAAATCGGAAAAAAGGGGAATAATTACTAAATTTGGACCTAATGAATCCACATATTGCCTTAGTATTTTTAAATTAAAAAATAAGAATTTTCACATCTAAATATAAAATTAGTCTTGCAATGAAAGGCTATTTTCTTGAGAAATGAATGATAAAGCAAAAAATTGAACTTATTACAAAATAAGGTATGTGTAGTAGTAAAATGAAATTATGTTGATTATATATAATCAATTATCTATTATTTAACTTTTAGATAAAATTAAAATCATATAGTGAATTTTAAATTTATAAAATATTATTTTATAAAAATCAGGATTTTCACTATTCACGATAAATTCAATCTTCTTGTAAAATCCCAAATAATCACTATAGGATAAAATTAATATTAATATTTTAATAAAATAATTTTTAATAATTATTCCTTTTATGGAGTTATCTCTAGAACTCTTTTAGGTACTTCATTATCCTTATTTGAGTACCTTTTAGGCCTAATATGGTCTCTATTTGGATTGAATTTTGAGAAAAAAAGTTGGTAAATGGGATATGCCTGGTTAGAGTACTATTAATGATAACCATGGACCCCATCCTATCAAACAATGTGATAATTGGAATAGGGGATTCCCATTTCTAGTGCATGCTTTGAAAAAATGTGTGACCTAAATGTAGTAATTTTGTACCCTTCTAAAATAGGTGCACAGTTGACAATGGTTAGGGAAAACCATACATCCCAGCCCAGAAAACCATTAGTGGGAATTAATTAATCTCCAAAATTGTTCAGAAATTTTTCTAATCTTTTGAAACTCAGCCATTTTAACCCTTATTCGACCCTAGTAGGTCTTTCATGACTTTAGAGCTCTCTATATGAATTCCAACACTACATGACCTTAATTCTTTATGATCCAAAGCAATGATCAAAGAAATTCTCATATCCTCATAAGTGGATAAAATCATGTTGTTTTTCTATTCATGCTTTTTCTTTATATTATTTTTTGGGGGTAATAAATCTTCTATATTTCTATCACTATATCTATATTTTTTGAATCTTGATATAGTATTATGGATATATATTTAGAATTAAGATATCTAGTATTCTTTAATCGTTATTTAGTGTTTTGAGATTCAAATCAATATATATGTTGTTGTCAGCTCATTTTTTGGGTATTTTCATTGGGTAATTTTTTGATGGTGAGTTAAGTTAATTCGTCCAATCATCCATTTTCATTATCATTATTTTGATATGTGTATGTAAATTATTAATCTTCTACCATTTTTTAACTTCCTAAATTGGGGTAAAATCATTATGATTTTAGGGTTTTAGTCATAGTTTGGAATACTTTTAGGAATGTTAATGATCGTTATATATTTAATGATTTATGATGATCTTTTGGTTTTGCTTTTCAATTTTTGATATTAAATCATTTTTCCTCATGTGAAGGTTTATTATTTTTCAGAATCATCTGATAATGTGCTCATTAATTTGATTTTTTCTAATTAGTAATAACTTGAAAAACATATTGGTATTCTTTTATAGATTACGATATTGACTTTATATTTATTTTAGTGATTGTGATATAGAAAATTCATCTTAAATAATAATTATTTGGAGGAGAATATGAGATTGGGGTGGAAAGTGATTAAAAGATGAAAAAATAATTTAAATGTATGTATATTTACTCTTGTTCCCAGATTTGGAATTAATTTTTTTTCCAAACTCTTGGAAAAATATCTTGAAATAATAATTTTATCCAATTAATTTTCATACTAATAAATAAATTTCCTTTAACCCATCATTGAATTAAAGTCCTGTGATGGTTAAGTTTTCTCTGACACTTTTATTAATCACTCTATATCATTCCTTGGGTTTATATTTTCTCTTTCATATACATGATTTCACATCTCACAAATGTTCTATTATTTGGAATCCTGGGAATGTTTTATTCCAAATGACCTTCCTACATCACTTTCTCTCATTTTCTATGGAAGTTTTATTGACCCTTTTTGTGATGTGGTATTTTAAAAAAGGCATTGTGAAAAGTAAATACTAGATTACTATGACCAAGTTTAAATTTTTAAGAAATAATTTATTTAATGGGGGAAATTTAATATCATCCAATTTTAAAAAATATGTTAGTAGTGTGTAATATATACAATAATGAGATTAGAAAATTGATTAAATAATAATAAAATCGGACCATTATAATCTAGGTGATAAATTAATGGGTACCAATAGGAATAAATATTATTGAATAATAAATAAATATCATAATAATTATAAATTTATTGAATAATTCCCCTGAAATAATATCATAGCAATTATTAATGTCATTTTATTCTTAAAGAATATTTTTTCCTCAAAAATGTATTCTTTTCATGAGTGAATATTAAAATTAATTTTTTAATTTTATAAAAAATTAATTAAGAAAATTAATTATATTTTATAATTCATAATGATCAAATTATCATAAAATGATAAAATTTTTATTTTTTAAAACATAGATTTTTTCAAGGAATAGTTAAAAAATATTGATTTTAAAAGAAACAGCCATGTTAGAAGTATATAAAAGGTAAAAACATTCTTTAAGTAAATTTAAAATTTCATTGGATCATTTTTTTGAATTACGTTATTTAAATGGATTTTATACATAGAATTTACCAAAATACATTTTAAATTTAATTGAGCATTTCTATGAAATTTTTTTTCCTTTGTGTTTAGCTAGTTAATTTTAAATTTAGTTATTCCATTTATTTTATTTGAATTTTGAAAAATATATTAATTATTTTTAATTATTATGTATAATTTTAGTAAAAATTTTCATATTTAATTTATATTAATTTTAATAGTAACCTTAATATATTTTATTACCACATTAAAGACTAAATCAGGTTATTTATGTTACAAATAAAATATTATAGCCATTAAATGACAAAAGATCGTGAAAAAATTATATTTTAAAATTATATATAACCATAGTCATCTAATTGTCGAATTTATGACATTTTGGGGAAACATTGATAAGAATATGACCATTATAATATATTCATTAAAGAAAAGTCAAACATATAACCCTATTGGTTTTTTATAAAGAAATTATTTTTATAATTGTGTTTTTAGAGGTTATTCATGACTATAAATTTATTTTTTGAAGCAAATGGAATTATATTTATCATGGTAATTTAATTTTAATTTTCATTGAAAAAATAATAGTGTTAAATTCAAGCACAACCATAATTCTGTAATTATTTAATTAGTAGAAAAATAAAATTAATTATAATTGAAATTTTGAAATAAATATTTTTTTTTGATAAATATTGTGATAAAAAAGAACTCTATATAACCACGACTTCTTATATTTATAATAATTTTTTTTCAAATTATAGATGTTTTCATGATATTATTAAAGTCAAATTAATAAATAGTTCAAAAAAATTTCATTATGTATATTTTCTAGTACATAATATTTTTTAAATAATATAAAATTAGAAAAAATATTTCAACTAATCCATGTGATTAGGATGTGGCTGATGATATAATTTATGTTCTATTTATAGGCGTTTTGGCCAATTATTAATGTATATAAGTCTTTTTTTAAATATTTTTTCAAAACCACATATATTAATAATGTAAGGTATGAATATATAATATTCCAAGTAATTTTTTTTATATAATATATATGTAAATATATTTTTACATGGTCATAATAACTTCTTTTTGAATTATAGAAATATTTTTAACAAATTTATTGATTTTTGTATAAATATATTATACAATATTTTTAAGAATCTCATTTAAATTGTGCTTTATAAAATTTTATTATGAAGATAACAACATTATAAATAATTTTAAAATGTTATATGAATAATTTATATAGACTATATATATGTAAATTTAGTAAAAATTATTTTTAAATAAAAATGATAAATATTTATGTTTATGGTCAGATGTACATTATATTCTTATTAAAACATTCATTTTATAATAAAAATTATATATTTTACGGAATTTCATCATTTTCCAACAATTTTTTTTAAAAAATTTAGTTAATTTTAAGCAATAAATATTTTTAATTTTTCTGGCAATTAAAAATTTAATATCATTATTCTAGTATTTAATAATAACTATTTCTTTTATGTTTTTAGTTTGTTTTTTCATTATATTTTTTATTTTAATTTAGTGTTTTTAAAATTTATCCAGCGACTAGGATACCCAAGGGAACCCTAAACACACATGTGGGACCGTATTGGTTAAAAATGTTTAGAGTTCAACCATGGATAGCCTGAATAGTGAATGGGAGGAACCGTAGAGCTTCAGGTCGTGTATACTCTCACAAGATGATTATTCATATTTCCTACTGGATGTGACCATAGGCATTCATGTATTCCAAGTGAACAACCTATCATGATTATTGTGATGGCACGTGTCATTTTTTATGGGTGACGACCCATATGATGACTCAAAATAGTACGTGGCATGAATTTACATTTTAAGAATTCACAGAATGTTCAAAAGATTGATTTGTAATGACATACATGGGTAAATGTTCACCCATATTAAAAAACATCCATTTATATCATTATCGATCAATTTGTTCAAAAAAAATTGTTCGATCATCCATGATATCCTATTCTACATCACACTAATCTAGTGAACCCCAATTCCATAATTTTATCCTCCTCCTTCCCCCCAACATCAATTATCTATAAACTGGCTATATTTAATGCATGTATGAAATATAAATTGTTCTGTGTATCTAGTGTTAATTTATGTGGTGGGATTTGTCTTATTTTAGGAAATAGTAGGACGAAGCTAGTGTAAATTTTTTTTAAATGGGTAATAATTTATGTAAAAACACCAATAGAAGTAACATTTAATACCTAAAAACATTTATTGTTTACATTGTATTCTCGAATTTTTTTCTCCTTCTTGGATTTTATTTAGGGTGTGTAATGATTTTTATAATTTAAAAAAAATTTCAATCCATATAACTAAATTTTCAAAACATTCTTGAAAATTCATGACCTCATAGTCTGGAAGGTTCTCCCTTTATCCAAGGTGTAATTTCTGAATCCTTTTATACGGCCTATGAAATACAAGTATATATATATATATATATATATATATTAAAAAACATTGAAATAAAATTATAATTCCTTATACATATTAAAATAAATATTTTATATAAGGTATTGATTCCTTTAATTTTCATGCCAAATTTTAGGAGAAAAATGTATTAAAGAAGTAGAACGTCATTAAAAATGGGAGAATAAAAGAAGAAGTAAAATGCAAATATCTTCCCTGGATAAAGAACACTTCTTCTACTAATTTTATAGTATGTTAAATTTTATTTTCAAGCATTTCTGTATTTATTATAAATACTATAATATATAATATTAAATTAAAATTTTTTGTAAGAACACATTTATTTTTAATAAAATCTATAATCTTACCTATAAAATAAATTATTTCAAAAAATTATAGTAAGAGTAATATTATTTCAAATATATTTATTATATTTAATTTTTATTAAATCATATATGATTTTCTGTTCTATGTAAATAAGTTATGTTTTTGAAATTTATATTTCTCTAAAGCTGTTACTTTTTATGAAATCAGTTTTAAAGAATTATAGTATTTTTCAAAATTATATTCAAGATTGTTATTATTATTAAAAAACTCTTAAAAATATAATTTAAAAAATTACAAGTATCATTTCAAATTATTGAAATAAAAATTTTATATAAAAAGTTTATTTTATAATTTATGAATGTTATATACTCATATAATTTTGTCCATGAACTATGAATATCACTAACATTACATGGATTTTTATAAAATATTTTTAAAAAAAAATTTAAGGTGTGTTAATAGTTTCACATTGAATTTATAATATCGTAGATTTCTCTAATCCCAAATAGTGTTTTACGAAAAAAATATTTTGTTAAAATATAATAATAATAAATTATTTTGTTCATTAAAAATTATTTTGATTGTTTCTAAAATGATTATTACAGTCAATAAAGGATTATAAAAGTGTTTTTTCAATTTGGGAAATTACATTTATGGTTTTACACATTGATAGTGATTGATGTTATTTGGTAGATAAATATTAATTTTTTACTAGAAAAATATAATTTTTGGGATTGAAACTTAGTGTAGAATATTTTTGAATTTATTTACGGATAGTTATTTATTTAGTAATCTATGTTTATTTTTGGTTATTTATATTTAATTTTGAAAAATTAAATTAGTTTTCTTCATTTGAATTTTTATTTATTTTCAGGAATTTTTTTATATTGTACTAACCATTTTGGTATTGGTTGATTCCTAAAAATACAAGGATTGATTTGTTTTATTTTCTTTATTTTTTGATCCATTGTATTTGATTCTAGTGATTTATGTATGAAAATTTATTCATAAATACTCTTTTTATGGAGATAAAGAAGGCATTTTTGTTGAAATTTATTAAAGGATTAAACTCTACATGTAAAGTAAGTATATTTACTTTTTTTTAATATCGTATGAAATATAATTCCTCAACTGTAGAAAAATATTTTTGAAACAAAAAATGTTATCCCTTTTTTTATTTCATAGAAATCAATGGACATGTAACATACCATAGATTTACTATTTTTTATGGTTAAATCTTATGACCTTGTTCTATATCACTATTAATCATTACTTTGTAGTTATTTTTATCTTCCATATCAATTATTTTCACTTCCAAATTAAGTTTTCCTACAAAAAATATAATTTGTGTTATTCTATATGGCCTTCATTCCTTTCTCTCATTTCTAGAGGAAGCTTTATTAACACAATTTAATTTTTTGGATTTCAACAAAGGTATTTTTCAAATTCAAACCCATGGTATTCAATAAAAAATTTGAATTGTGAGGATGAAATTTGAAATAGGGGTTTTTGTAATAATCCATTAAATGATATAATATATATTTTTTATTTTTATTTTTATTCTTTATTTATTTAGGTATTTTCATTATAATAATATATTAATATATTATTAAAATAAAAAATGAAATAGTTTTATGAATCTCATTTCTTATGAGATTTTATTTAAAAGTTTAATTTTAAAATAATAGTATTATTATTTTCAAAAATTAATTTTATTTTTAAACTCATATGGTCAAAATTATCATTGGATGAATACAATATAACTATATAAAAATATAAATTTTTCATTAAATTGTCAAAAATATTATTTTTTGTTGAAAACTGTATAATATTTTAATGACATTATTAATAAAAACATTATTTTTGGAAATTTTAAAATTTAATTATTTCATTAATATTTAAATTAATACAATTATGGGGTTTTATAAAGATTTAGTCATATTATTTTGTTTCAAAATATTTTATATTTTAAAAGTTCATTTTTCTAAAAACATTTTTTCATTGTGATTTTCTATATTAATATTAAGTAAAATAATGAAAAATATGTTTTTTTTAAATTTGTATATATTTTTTAAATATTTATAATTATTCAGTCAAAATGTAGTAAATATAACACTTTAATTTTTTGAACAATATGAATAGTAATAATAGTAATTTTTATTAACATGATAATGGGTAAATTGGGTAATCATGGGTTACAAAAATGAGAAGAACTATAAAAATGAACCAATCACTTAACTAAATATTATTGGATTATTATATATTTATCACGATCATCCAAAAATTTAATTTATTACATTTTTCACTAGGATGATATTTTCTCCTTTATAGTATTCTATTTAATATAATGTTAAATATGTCACACAGTTATTTTTTGTAAGTGTACTATTTTAAATATGTTGTTATCCATTGGATAATATACGATATAATTATTATTTTAAAATCTAAATGATTTATCTCTATCAAGGTAATTTTTTAGTGAAATATTTCTAACATAAATTCTTGCACGATGCTGATGTTGTTGTTATTTAATTTCTAAAAGAATAAAATATATTATATTCATAACATAAAATAAATATTACATGAGATAACTAATATGATAAAAGACTTTTAATCATAACCATGAAACTATATGGATATTATAATATATTTGGTTTAAATTTTAGATGTTGTATTTATATTGTTACGGTCAAATTTATGAATAGTTATAGAAATTTACATTATGTATATTTCATAGTACAAGATATCTTGTCAAGTAACCAAAAATTACAAGAAATATAATATTTAGAAAATTGAATTTGATAACGATTTTAATAACATTTTTGGGGATTTTATGGGACTTATTTAATTTTGTATTTACTATATTTTCCCTCAATGAGTAAAAAACATGGTTTCATAAAATGATTTAATAGGTGTTAAATAAGGTTTAAATGAAAATATAAGGTTGTAAATATAGTAAAAAAATGATTAATTTTTATTTTATGATCGGATTTAGAACCAACCTAATCATAGAAGATAAATAAATAATTTTCCAACCTTTTTAATTTAAAATAAATTTATTATGATTTTAATTTTGAGAAATGTTAAGAGTTTTCCTCCCCTCAATTATATTAGGCCACCTCATCATCCATTTTTTAAAACTAAAAACAAATTTTTTTTATCTATTCCAAGTATAAATACATTCTTAATATTTATCATATAACTATATATGTTTTGTTTTAGGTATAATACCAATATTATAGGTATTAAGGCTGTAATAAAATGACATTTTCTATTGAAGAGGTATAGTTTTTCTCTATATGTTTTAGCTTCATTTCTTATTCCACAACCCTCACAACTTATTAAGGATATATAATATAATAAAAATTATAATAAATATACTAATGAATTTTCATTTTAATGAAACAGCCTATATCAATCTCCTATTACATCAAATAAGAAATTAAATCACTATTCCTATGTATGGAGGACTACCCCTTTATGAACCTACGCAATTCCTTTTCCATCACCTTATCTGAAGATAATTTGTAATTATTGAATTTAGGTTTATATATTATATTAATTGTAAAGACTCAGAAATTTCAAGGAAAATTATTTCTTATATTCTTTGGAATTTTACAAGTCCGTAGTTTCTGACGACGCCTGATTCTGAGGCCCAATGTGTCCGGAATAAATTTCTGAAGATTTGTTTAGGTAAGTTCGATAAACATACGTTTGATTTTTTTAATATTTCGATCCGGTTCTTGAAATTGAAATCTAAGGACACTAATGAACTCGGAGTGCCGGTATTCGCTTAAGGAGACTTTTTCTGTAGTTGTGCTTTATAGGAAGTGGTAGTTAACAATTGGGGTTTCTAATTATAAAATTTAAGATTGAATAAAAATGTGTGTGTAACACATTTTTATTTGAAAGGTGGTTAAGTTATTTGGATGGTAGTTAAAACCTCTAAAAGGAGGTTAGGGGTGGGGCCCACCCCACATAACCTCCCATGGGAGGATATTATGTGGTGGGGCCCACATGAGTTCAAACTCTTCACCTCCCCTTTAAACTCCCTTGAACTCCCTTAAACACTTGGAATTCTGTGGTTTAATTCTTCCCAACACCCCACCATTAATGAAGAGAATTAATTCATTATAATTCAAATATTTTTGAATCCATCCCTCCAGATTTAATCTAACGTGTTGTCAACTTTAATGGGAGACAAATCTTGAGTAGTTTTCCTTAAAAATAATAGAGAGTAATCTCTCTTATTTTTGGAATGAATTTTGTGGAGAGAAAAGGAGAAGAGGGAGAGCCTTCTTCCCACGAAGAACATGAAAAAAGTCTTCTCCAATTCTTCAACAAGGGTAAGAAATTGAGGTGACACACACGAGGAATACTCGTCTTTCTTCCTCTTCCTCCACATCAAGGGTGAAGACACCGCTTGCGAAAAACGTCTCCAACAACGGTGCTTCCTCCTCGAACACACCTTGATGTAAATGAATCGACGCCATCATAAATGAATGATCATTGAATCAATGTAGGGGGTTTTGTATAATTTTAAATGACTAAAATTATACTTGCATTATTGATGAATGATTTTCTTCATCATTGGCCTTTTTTATCATCTAACACGAAGGGAGCGGGCCGAAAAAACACGGCCCGACAACACACTGTTGATTCTTGATTTTATTGGAAATGGTGGCGGTGTCAGAAGAGATGAAAACGACTGATGTTGGAGGTAACCGGAGGAGGTGCAACCTGAGGCAGCGCCGACCGCGTGAAGAGACCAGTGGCCTCTTGGGCAGCCCTGTCCGTGGGATGACCGGTCGGCCAATCTGGTTGGCCCGCTGGGAACAACAGCTCCCACAAGTGCCACATGGAGGGAACCACAGCCTGCAACTGCAGGCCACTTTGATGATCGAATCGGCCGTCTACAGCCGCCCGGGTAGGAGGATCGCAGTGCCCATAGGCAACATGCTGTGGGGGAACGGCGACACACAACAGCGGACTGCTTGAGGGGCAAACCGGTCGGCCTCCTGGCAGCCAAGATGAAGAACTGTGGCCCACTATGTGGGTAGCTCGCACCAGATAGTACTGGACAGCTTCGACTGGTCGGGTCGGGAGAGGCGGCGCCGCTCGACGCCTCCAGGCGAACTAGACCAGCCCGCTCCGTGGTCCGGGCCAACCCCCCATCCGGTTCGGACACACAGCACCGGGCCGGGCCCACCCCCTTCTGGGTTGGACCCGCCGAGTCATGTCGGGCCAACACGCCAGCCCACTGGGGTTTACGTAGTATTAACTTTGTTTTGCATACTCTATTGTGTTGGTTTACTTTTATAAAGGAAATGCCTTCCCATATTAGGTATTTGTGCCTTTGGTACTAGTTTCCAACCCCTGAATATGGAAGGCAGGCATGGGGTTGTCACGGCATGGGCCCTGAGGACGGGTCGTGACAAATTGGTATTAGAGGTTGTCAGCTCTACTATAGAACATAGACTCTTAATATTTCAACAGAAATAGTGTTTAGTGTTTTTAGTGTGGTTATCAGTTTAGGGAAACCGGTGATGGTGCGCCAGCCAACATATCCATACACTAGGACTCTGACTTCTGATCTTCGACCCAGTGCAAGAAAACACTGATTGTATGTGTGTTTCCATTGAACATGATTCTTTGTGATTACATTGGATCAGCTCAACAGGTATGCTATTTTAACCATTGAACACATGTCTCTTTTCAGTATGTCCTCAAAATGGCTTCATGCTAGGGTTCTGAGTTACATTAGAGATGGTAGCCCACCTAGCGACGAGGCCTCGGTACAAGGCACCATCACAATATAGGAAAAATCGGTACCACTATCCGCAGTGTCACCGCTACCATCAGCTCCAGTAGCAGAGAGTGCATGTCGTCTGAGTGCGCTTAACTATTTCTAGTGCCAGAGGCCACCCAGGTTATGGGGAGAGATGGACCCACGGGAAACTAAGGAATGGGTGGAACCTATCGTGAGAGTTTTAATATTAGTAGGGACACCAGCCGACCTTATGGTGATCCTTGCCTTGAGTATCATGCACGGTGCAGTAGGTAGATAGTGGAGCCTGATTCTATAGGTTAATGACGAGGCAACACTACTCTGGGTAGACTTCGAGAGTCTATTTTGGGTGGAGTTTGTTCCAGCCACCATTTGTGCAATGCAGATTCAGGACTAACTACATCTGCATCAGGGCAGCATGACATTAGATCAGTACTCAATGAGGATCATTGAACTCTCAAGCTACTCCATTGATAGGGTGTGGGACCGATTCTTCGGGGCATGGACCTTCGATCATGGACTCAGGCATGAGATCAGGGATTCGACGATTCCCCTTAGCATTCCGATATAGTCCGGGGTACTAGAGAAAGCCCTTCCAGTGGAGAAATTTCTCGCTAAGCAGTCACTAGCAGCGAGACCCACCACAGGGCAACACATAGCGGAGTCTTCTGCATCCGGTAGTAGATAGATGTCACCAAGGTCCAAAAAGACCATGCCATCATGTGGGTGATTCTAGGAAACATGTTTGGTTGTGTGGGGAACACTAGAGCGAGTCAGCTATATGAGGAGCAGACAGTGCAATACAGGCGGCGGGCTGGGCCACATGGCTCATGACTGCCCAACCTGCCCTGCCGATGAGAAGCAGACAGTAGAGTGACCTCCCAGGAAGAGGGGGAGGTTCATCCATGGTGGTCTTCCAGGATCAGGTAGACGAGGTAGATGAGCTGGCCGAGCAACAGGTGGTGGGTGACGTTTTGAGGCTCTACCACCACCAACAACAGGAGGTCCACCCCAACCACAGGGAGCAGGCGGACAGAGCCAGGCTCAGCCCCAGGAAGTCGAGAACTACGACCACGGTGCACCTGAGATGATTCTATGTACTATTTGTGTCTACTCCACCATTTTTTCAGTACTCATACACACAAGTACGAGTCATTATTTTATTGATACTGCCCTTGTTCGGAGCTCATATATTCCGATAGAGTCGTTGTTTCAATCCTTACGGCAGAAGACTCATACAGGAGAGGACTCGATGATTAAGCACTGGTTCTGGCAGTGTGAGCATACTCTAGGAGGAAAGATCATCGGCTGGGGTATTCTTGTAGCGGCGTCGAGGCCTTACGTTGTCATCTTAGGTACGGACTGGTTATCCACAGTTAATTCTTAGATTGATAGTATTAGGTGAAAAGTGCGGTTATTCCACACTGATGGGACCAGGTTTACCTTCACTGGTGAGAAGGGAGACTTAGCAGTGCATGATGGAGTTATGTAGAGGATGTGGTAGCCGATCACACATGAGTTGGCTAGTCTCATCCTCAAGGCTGTTGTTGTTTAGAGACCGAGTTTTCCTATTGTGGTATATCAGTATGTGGATGTTTTCCCTAACGACGATCGTGGACTACCTCCTCACAGAGAGGTAGACTTGTACATTGATATCTACCCCAGGACAACATCGATATCTACTCCAGCATATCAGATGGCACTCCCCAAGATTCATGTTTTGTGGGTACAGTTGGAGGACTTGTAGGGAAAGAGATTTATTTTACCTAGCGTTTCACACTGGGAATCTCTGATTTTGTATGCCATGAATGTGGATGGGTTCTAGTGACTGTGTGTCGACTATCGTCACTTGAATCATGCAACCATGAGGAAAATTTACCCACTCCCGATGATTGATCACTTCTTTGATCATCTCAAGGGAGTATGTTGGTTCTCAAAGATAGACCTCAGGTCAGGCTATCACCAGCACAGATTTCTATATGATGATGTGAAGAAGAAGACCTTCAGGTGTCGGTGTGGCCACTACGAGTTATTGGTTATGACCTTCGGCGTAACCAATGCACCAGTAGTGTTCATGAGTCTCATAAATAGGATCTTTCCGTCATACCTTGATCAATTTGTCGTAGTCTTCATCGATGACCTAATAATTTACTCGACTACTGAGGAGGAGCACGCCAACCAGTTGCGGGTGGTACTGAATACACTCTGAGAGCTCCTGCTTTATGGTAAACTCTCGATGTGCCAATTATGTATTCGAGAGGATCACATCTTGGGTCACGTCATCTCAGATGATGGAGTTGCAGTGGATGCAGTGAAGATTGAGTAAGTACTTTCTTGGGAGCAACCCAGGAGTGTGACGGAGGTGCAGAGTTTCCTAGGATTGGCTGGGTAAAATCGGAGATTTGTGCCATACCTCTCCAGAGTTGCATCACCGGTTACATAATTGACAAAAAAGGGGAATCCCTTTGTGTGGTCAGATAGATTCCAGAAGATCTTTCACGAGCTGAGGAAGAGATTGACCAGTGCATCCATCTTGAGGCTACCAGAGTAGGGTGTCAGGTACATAGTTTACTGCGCCAAATTAGGGACCGAACTCGAGTTTGTCCAGATATAGGAGCATGCGATGATCACATATGTTTCATGGTAGTTGAGACAACACGATAAGAACTACTCTAACCATTACCTGAAGTTAGCAGTAGTGGTCTTCACCCTAAAGAAGTGGCGGCACATTATGATGGGCGAGCATTTTACAGTCTATTCTGACCTCCAGAGTCTCATGTACATATTCTCACCGAAGGATTAAAAACCTGAGACAACGGTGATGGATCGAGTTCATCAAGGACTATGACTTCGAGATAGTCTATACTAATGGGAATGAGAACATTGTAGAAGATTCTCTTAGCATGATATTTGGAATTTAGCTACTAGGAGAGGAATCCGAGCAGCTGGCCGCGTTGCCAATATCCATTTTGGATTGAGATGGAGAAGCCTTTCTTCAGTTTCCCATAGTCACTCCTCAACTTCTTCAGTGAGTCAGATAGGCACATCATGGGGACTTTGACTGTGGGACACGACATTCTCAGATATCCTCAGGGCAGACACCTGATGGATTTTCTGAAGGTGGGGAGCACATAATTTTCTTTAGAGGACGTACCATGGTACCAGTTTCACTACTGGAGGAGGTGTTGATGGAGTTCCACACTTCCTCTCTAGTAGTACATATAGGAGTGGAGAAGATGTATTAGGACCACAGACGACAGCACTAATAGTCAGGTATGAAGAAGGCGGTAGCGGAGTTTTTCTCGCGATTCCTCACTTTTCAGCAAGTGATGGCAGATCACCAAGTACCAGTAGGCTTGGTACAACACTTAAAGATTCCATAGTGGATGTGGAATGGAATGTCGATGGATTTCATGATGGGAATTCAACATACTTCTAGAGGACATGACTCAATCTTGGTGATCATTGACCGACTCACCATGTCGTCCTGCTTCCTATGAATCATAGAGCATGGATTAGTAGAGAGAATGGGACGCATCTATGTACAGGAGATCATAAAACTTCATGGTGTACCATTAACGGTCGTCTCAGATCAGAATGCTCATTTCACTTCCCGGCAATGGATGGGGTTGCAGGAGGCTTTCATGACACAGCCTTGCTTAAGCACCACCTTCCATCTTCAAACGGATGGTGGGACTTAGAGGACCATTCAGACTCTCGAGTACATCCTCAGTGCATGTTTCCTTGACCTTGTTCACAGCTAGGAGGATCAGTTACCCTTGGTGGAGTTTTCGAACAATAACAAATACCACTCCACCATAGGGATGGCTCCTTACAAGGCATTGTACGATCGAACTTGCGGATCACCTCTATGCTTGACTGACCTAGTGGAGTCAGCACTTGTAGGATAAGAGATGGTTCAGTCTATAACGGAGAAGGTACAGATCATCCAGGAGCGAATGAAGACTGTACAGAGCAGACATAAGTCCAATGCAGATAGAAGACAGAGACCACTGATGTTTTAGGATAGCGACCACGTCTTCTTATGGGTCTCACCTCGATGAGGTCTATGGATATTTGGCCAAGGCGGCAAGTTATCTCCATGATTCGTTGGACTATTCTAGGTCCTCATTAGAGTAGGCGAGAGGTCTTATAGCCGGTACCTTCCACCATAGTTTCACCTGATGCACGATTTCTTCCACATATCTCAGCTAAGGAGATACGTGCACGACCCATCCTACATCATCGGCCACGTGGAGCTAGATATCGATGATAGGGAAAATTTCATGGAGGTTACAGTGGAGATTGAGGATCAACAGGAGTGGGTCTTGCGTGGATGGTCGATTCCTCTGGTGCACGTTCGTTGGCAGCATGGGAACCTTTAGGAGAGCACATGGGAGCGGGAGACTCAGATGTGTGCTCATTACCCCCATTTGTTTCCCTAAGTGTGATTTGTAACTTTACTGGGATGTAAAGCCCAGAGGTTGGGGTAATTTAAAGACCCGAAAATTTCAAGGAAATTTTTTTCTTAAATTCTTTGGAACTTTATGAGTCTATAGTTTCTAAAGGCGCCTGATTTTAAGACTCATTGGGTCCGTAATCAATTTCTGAAGTTTTAATCGGGTACATTCAGTAATAGTACGTGTGCGCTTTTCTATCTTTTGAACCGGTGCTTGGAATTGAAGCTCAATGAATACAATGAACTCACAGCGCCAGTATTCTCTTAAGGAGACCTTCACCACAGTTGTGTTTTATTGGAAGTGGTAGTTAAAAACTGGGGTTTCTAATTAAAAAATTAAAGACTAAATTAAAATGTGAGTGTAACACATTTTTTTTTGAAAGGTGGTTAAATTATTAAGATGGTATTTAAAACCTGTAAAGTGAGGTTGGTGGTGGGGATGACCCCACATAACCTCCCATGGGAGGATATTATGTTGTAGGGCCGACACGAGTTCAGAATATTCACCTACCCTTTAAACTCCCTTAAACTCCCATAAACTATTGGAATTCCATGGATTAATTCTTCCCAACACCCCTCGATAAAATAAGAGAATTAATTCATTTTAATTCAAATCTTTTTGAATCCATCCCTCCACATTTAATCAAATGTGTTCTCACATTTAATGGGAGAAAAATCTTGAGTTGTTGTGCCATAAAAATAATATAGAGTAATATCTATTATTTTTTGTTTAATATTTGTTTAGATCAAAGGAGAAGAGGGAGAGACTTCTTCCCACGACGAACATGATGAACATATTCTCCACTTCTTCAACTAGGGAATGAAAGTTAGGTGTAACCCATGAGGAATTCCCACCTTCCTTCCTCTTCCTTCACGTCAAGGGAGAAGATGCCGCCCGCGAAGAATGTCACCAACAACGACGCTACTTCCTCAGAAGCACCCCAACGTCAATGAATCGATGTCTTCATCAACGAATGAACTTCGAATCAAGGTAGTGTTTTTTTAATTATAAATAAAAAAAATTATAACCTCATTCTTGAAGAATTCTTTGGTTCATCTTTGTCCTTTTGTTATAACCTAACACGGAGGGTGCGGGCCAAACAAACCCGGCCTGATGACCCTCCATTGAATATTGATTGTATTGGAGATAGAGGCGGTGTCAGAAGAAGTGACGACGACCGAAGTTGGTGGAAACTGGCGGCAGTGGAAACCAGAGGTAGCAGTGGTCGTGCGGTGACCACGTGAATGGACGGGCGGCCGCTCAGGCCTCCTGATCCGTGGGATGACCGGTCGTCCAATCTGGCAGGCCCGCTGGGAACCGCGGCACCCGTAGGTGCTGTGCGGAGGGAGCCGCAGCCTGCAACCATTGGCCGCTTTTCTGAATGAACCAGCCATCTACGGCCGACTAGGCTGGAGGATCGCAGTTCTTGAAGGCACGACGTGGCGGGGGAACCATGGCTCCCAACCGCGAGTCGCTCGCCGGGCGAACTGGTCGACCGCCTGCCGGTCGGGCAGAAGAACTGCGATGCCACTTGGAACCGTGTGGGAGGAACATCAGCCCACTGTGCAGGCCATTCACGCCGAACATAATCAGCTGGCTTCGGCCGGCCGGGCAGGGAGATACGGCACCGCTCGATGCTGTCGGGTGAACTGGACCAGCACGCTCCATGGGCCGGGTCCGCAGTTGGGTTGCGCCACACCGGGCCGGGCTGACCCCCCAGGCCGGACAAACCTGCCAATCCGGTCTGGGCCGATCCCCAGCTAGGTCAAACCTATCGAGTCAGGTCGAGCCGACACGTCGAGTAGGGTCGGCCCGACCCGCCACCCACTGGGCATGATGGACCGGGCTCGACATCGCCTGAATGAAAATATCTCCAAGACCACGTTTTCAAACGACGTGTCTTCTATGACACTGGGACCCTAGTGAAGAGGTGGTCCTTTTGCGATACTCTATGTGAGTTTTGGAAAACATTAGAAAATGGTCGGGTCTCGAACAAGTGTAAATCCAACCGGACCCCTGGAACGGAAAAGCTAATAACTCACAGACCAAGCATCTGATTGGCGTGTCGTCCCTTGCATTGGGTTCCATATGATGAGACAGAACATTGGGATACATCAACACAGGACATCGAGATAATTGATTTATCGACATTCTTTTCTCAAGGAGAGGACCCTCCTGGAATCCAACCGGACCCCTGGAACGGAAAAGCTAATAACTCACATACCAAGCATCTGATTGGCGTGTCGTCCCTTGCATTGCTGTGAATGTAAAGATTACAGTACTAAAATCCTCAGTTTATTCGAAGATGATTACTATTGTACCAGAATCCTATGTGGGTTCAATAGTTCTGACTTCTGTTCATGTATACTGTGTGGGTCTGACAGAATAGCTGGTCCTGTATCCTGTTTGGGACCAACATATTAGTTGAGATACCTGGTCCTGTATCCTCTGTGGGTCTGATTGCTTAGATGAGATTGATGGTCCTGTATCATGTGTGGGTCCGACAGCTTAGCTGGTCCTATATCATGTTTGTGTCCGACAACATAGATGATACAGTGGGTACATCTGATCACATATATATCTCTAATATTGTGGCATACCTGTGTGATATGAGTCATGTCTTTCACCCATAACCATCATGGTGATTGACTTTACTTCCATTATGGAATTGGTTTGATCTTGGGCTCCAGAGATGGAGCTGGACTGAGATTGGTAACTTAGGTATATGTTTGGGCATATAACTATGTATGGTTTTTTGATAAATTTTGATTTTATATTTCTTGTTTTTTTATCCTTAGTGGATATTGTGAGACCTTTTAGGTCTCGGGCTCCCTACTTAGTATCGTTATCCTCACCCCTGCAGGGGCTATGCATGAACCTTGTTGTGTTGGTTGCAGACGACGGACAGAGCTAACGGAGGTCGTGAGCACCACAACTAGATGGTACCCGGAGGGGGACCTTGCGACAAGTCGACACACTGGGGAGACTGGCGGATGTGAGTGTTGAGGTGGCCATCTAAACCTACCCTTCAGGTAGGAACCCTAGAGGACGATCCAAGAGCTTCTCTTTACTTTCAGCTGTTTGTCCCTCTTCAGTTGACCTTGTTGTTTAGTTGGGTTTGTATACTGGCCCATTTACTTTCCAGTAAACTCTTTTATATTCAGTTTTACATATTATTTACTTCCTGTTTCGTACTCTGTTTTGTTTGTTTAATTTTATAAAGGCAATGCCTTCCCCGCATAGGGATTTAGGCCTTTGGTGCTAGTGACTATCCCCTGGCCTATGGAAGGTGGGCTTGGGGTAGTCACAGAATGTGCCCAGAGGACAGGTCATGGCATTAATAAAATATTTTATATAAAAAAGATAATATATAATTTACCTTAATAAACTTCAATGCATTGGAAAATGATAACTTTGTTTATGTGTACGTGTGGACAACCTCTTCCATGAAGTGAAGCAATTCATTTTTCATAAAAAGGATCTATTTTTGTCCAAATTTTTTAGGATTAAGTAATATTCCTTACATAATATCATAGTCAAAAAATTATAAAATATTTATTTTATTTAGTTAGGATAGTTGATTAACTGACACTATCAAACATTGATTATTCTAAGGACCCTAAAAAAAATTATTTTAAAAACATAATGGGAGAATAAAAATTACCCCTTAAGGTTTTTAAAACAAGTGAAATATATTTTATAAATTTAATTTAAAAACATAAATAAATAATTTTACATAAATTTTAAAATATTTAATATAGTAAATACTATTGAAAACATAGAAGTATTTGTAAAAAATAATGTTTAAAAATAAATAACTTTAAATAAACATGGGTTTTTTCCCTAAATTATTAATGTTAGTAATAAATTTTATATATTATAATTATATTTTTCAAACCATAAGAATGTTATGTGGCCGGTAACAATAAATTTATCTGGACATAGTCCTGTTGAGGCTGTTGTATTACCCCATTTATCATTAGTATCTTTGATACCTATGTGCCATGTTTTATATAAGAATTTTTTGTGAATATGATATGGAATTAAAATTTTTAATCCATTAATAGTGTTCAAAAAATAAATAATTTATTTTAATGGTTGAAAATAAATTTAATATCTTCTAATATTAAATAATTCCTTTTTTAATTATACTCTAGGAAAATAAAGAATGAGAAATCCATACTTTTTATGAAATCGAAATATTTAATAACAATTCAGTTAAATATTTTGATAATTAAATTTTTTAAAAATATTTTTAAATATGTATGTAATATTTTTTACATTCGTGTGGGATATCCATAAATAATTATGTCTCGAATATCTAAATATTTTAAAACTCGTATTTTTAAATTATAGTTTATGCATTACAGGACACCATTAGAATAATTGGAAAATATTTTAATGATGATGAATAATAAAAATAACCCCATTTCACATAATATAAAAACAAAATTTTAATTTTTAAACGTATAATTTATGAAAAATAATAAATATAAATAAATATATTTTTGAAAAAAAACTTAATTCATTTTCTTAGCATTTTAAAACAAATTATTATATATGCTATTGAAAAATAACCACATACATTAGTATAAATTTGAAAATAATCCATTAACATAAAATTTTCATAAGAATCATTCCTCTTCAATTCCAGTCGAATCTTTTTCTTTTTCTCTTCTCTCTCTCTCTCTCTCTTCTATCACTCTCAAATAAGAAGTGCAGTACTTTCAAGGGTTAACGATAAAAATTCAAGACCTCTTACTTGAAGCCATTATTCATATATTATAAAAATATATATTGACTATAGGGAATGATATTTACATTTATAATATATATATATATATACCAACATACAGACACGAAAAAAATTAAGGATATCTTAATTTAATTACAACTCATTAATTCCCAACTAAGATGATTTGAGGAACTTATATTCCTTATAAGGAAATATAATAAAATGGTTATATGGAATAATAATAATATATATATATATATATATACATCATTTATGCGAATAAAAAATATAGAACATGAGTAAAACAATCCGAAAAATCTAATGTAAACTGTAAACGAGCTTAAGGTATTAAACGTTATTATTACAAGTATGACCGAATGCAGTCTTATTTCAACATTGTGTTAGGACATGGGTCATTAATGTGTATGATAAAAATGGTACAGAGATATGAAATACATCAATAATGAATTCACTAGACCAGGTTCAATGTTGAAGACAATTTCTCAGATGATTAAAAGGCTATTGTCAATCATGTCGAGTGGCCACAATATAAATGGACAATTTTTATATGGGTGAATAGTAACTCGTTTCACATCCCACGTCGAACATAAATTCATTTTGGGAACACTAAATATGTTAATAAATTTCTCTTAACTATCTATATGACAGTGGGGTGGACACCTACATCACATCCTAGAATCCCTCACGTGAGCCAAACCATGTTGTCCTCAGGGAATCCATGTTCACCTACATATGCATTTCGGGCGCACTATTCCAAATCTTCTTGGGGGATTATACACAGATCAATGCCCTATGGTTCCTCGCTTCCTCCATGACGGATTTTTAGGGTCTACCATTCCATTTGGTTGACCATGTAAGGTCTCATATATTTGATGAAGGGTACATTAGATTACATGGTGGTTGGATAAATTTTTAATAAAGAGTACTATAATAAAATGAAAATACAATCATAAAATAATTTATCAGTATCAAATTCTAGATTAATGATATTGTATTTTCTAATTTTTTAAAAAAAATTAAATATAAAAAGATAATAATAATCGTAAATTGAAAATAAAATTTCTGAATAAAAAATTTAAATATATTGATTAAAAATATTTAATTAGTTTTTTTTTCAATAATAATTATAATTATCGACTTATAAATTAAATTTATAAATGTTATTAAATAAACATTTAACAATATATTTAGATAGAATTTTTATAAAAAAAATTCGTGAAAAATAATATTCTCAAGACAAATAATTTTAAAACATGAGGTTTTGAAGAAGTACATTTAAATAAAGAAGAATATATTTTAGCTTCTTAATAAATAAAGATATTAATATACCTTCACTAAAATATTCTTAATGAAATACTATTTAGTGAACAATAATTGTTATATTTTATAATAAGAGTACCATTAAATAAAAAATATATTTTGGATATTGAAAATAACTATGTTTTATGAAATATTTTATTAAAACATTTGTGAGTTTGTTTTAATTTATAAAAGAAATATAATTAATAAAAATTCAATTAAAATAATAATATTCTTAAATTTATTGGATGTAACATTAATCCCCAACTATAGGAATTGTTCTGTTGCAATTATTTCCCAATTAATAAGGAAATTTTGAATTTTATGTTTCAAATTTAGGAAAAAAAGAATGGATAGCCTGAATGGCCCAAAGGCCTTCATTATTATTGATTTTTGATACCCCCCTTCAAGGTATGATGGGGAACCCCTACAAGGCCCATAGGAGCAGAGATTACAAGGCCCGTAGGATTTTAATATAACATAACCTGAAGGTCTTAGGGAATTCAACCAGACTATCTACAAGGAACTTCACCTCCCCAGCATCTACGTCATGATAGTAGCTATCCACCTTTTCATGGCTGTCTGGCTTGGATTCTCATGCAAGAATAGGCCGGTACCGACGGAATAGCCATACCGTCTCTTTCTAACAGTCCATTTGGTTATGCTCTGGTGAGTGCACATTTTCTGAATCCTCTTATGGGCCTGCTCCTTTTTGTTGTTTGTCTGGAGAAATTGCTTGTCTCCCAAAGGCCTTGAGGTGTCCTGAGGGCCTTAAAGGTGGCCCGAAAGACCTACTAACTCGAAGTCCTAAGTGTCCCGAAAGACTTAAGGACGTAAATCCCAAATTAGTGGCCCAAGGTGAATAGTTCTAGTTGTTACAGTACCGAAAAATGCCTACTATAGTAACTGCTAAAATGCCTGAAACAGTTCCCACACAGTGTATAGTTCTGCTACTGTACATGTACAATGTACAATACTGCTACAGTACTACTCCAGTTCCCTAGGAATATTCCTCTACCTAGTTTTGTACATGGGTCTTGTGGATGCACTTAATGATACCTCATCCACTGGGCTGAGGCACATGTGCATGGTTTACCATTAATGGTGTTCTCTAGTGTGTGTTTTAGTGAGGATCAATTACACTAAAAGAATATATTTTTTCTTATAGATGCATTATTAGTCTAATAATCCATTTGTTCACATGGTTGGACCCCATGTTGGGTACCAAGTGTTTACAGGGAAGCTGGTCATGAATGGTGGGCCATGCCAAATTTTCCTTGCTAAAGGGAAGTTTTGTACTGTTATCTAGCCCAGTCATGATGTTGATTTCATAGGATGAATGAATCCATATGTGCACTTACACTTCATAAGTAGAGATATGGGGTCCTCATTGAGGAAATTCTAATCTAATGGGGTGTGAGTGGGGTGAAGGTAACACCCTAGAACGATTAAGGGTTAAATAACAAAATGATATGAATCATGTGAACAATGTGCATCATTCATAACAAGATCCTACATGATTATAAATTCATATAAAATGATTATTATCGTGGATTAGTTATTAGAATGGGTGACCAATTGGGATGTTTTTTAATGTATTAATTGATGATTATGGGAGGAAGGAGGAGAATAAAATTATGGTGTCGGGTTCACTAGATGGGAGGGAGGATGATTTCTCAGATGATTAGAAATTTATTATTGATTGAATTGAAAGACCGCACTATAAATATCCATTTTTAACAAGGGGGAATAGTATCTAGAGTATTCCATCACACAACTATCAATCGATAATTCAATGAATATATAATAAATAAATTTTTTCCACTAACTGTTTGAGATGGCAGTGAGGTTGTCACCCAAATCACATCACAGTTTTCCACACATAGGTTGTGACAAGCATTCCACTTTGCATCCTTCTGTTCCTATGGGCACATTCAATATGAACTATACCTGGTCATCTAGTGGGTTTATACACATCCCAAGGCTCTACGGCCTCACCCAGACAGTATGCGAACTTTTCAGGGCCAACCTCTCTACATGGTTTACCCAATAAGTTCCCATATTTATGTTGATGGGACCCTTGTCTAGTCTAATGGATTGCTAAATTTTTCATAAAACTATGTGAAATTTAAAAAATATGAATATAAAAACAAAAAAAAGTAATTAATAGAGTAATGATGATTTATTTTAATTTTTTTTTTAAAAAATACAAATTTTTAATGATTTTAACTAACAATAATTGAGAATAATACTTTCTCAACTATGAATTTCCATAATTTCTAAATAGTCTATTTTTTAATGCAATGTACATTTTAATAAGAATACTATGTATGTCTATCCAAAAATGTATATATTTCACATTTTGTTTAAAATAATGTGTAAGATACTTTTTTATAAATTGTCAAAAAAAATTCATAAACTATTAATATTTCATATAAATATTACTTCAAATAATAACATCTTATTAATAATATTTTATAGAATACAAATTAAAAAAATTCTTAATTTTTTTTTATAAAATATACATTTTAAAAATCATTAAAATTTTCTAGTTATAACTGTAATTTAAAAAATGGTTTTTACAAACATATAAAATATATTTACATATAAATTAAATAAAAATATTTTTTTCTTAAAAAATAATATATTTAAAAAATAAAATATTAAAATATTAGGTTTTGAAAAATTTATTTTAATTAAATATTCATATATGTTTACATAAATATATAAATATACATGTATTAAAAAATTTAATAAAATTTTTATTTCACTGAAAATAAAAAATATATTTGATAATAATAATACCATTTCATCAAAACATATTTGGATTATAGAAAATAAAATAGTTTCATAAAATATTATTATAAAATATATCTTAGTTTTTTTAAAATTATATAAAAATATATTTATTAAACATTAATTTATAATAATATTATTATTAAATTCCAGGGACGTTACATACCACCTATAAAATAAATTTCACCCTCATAAATATTCCATTATTCTAAACGATATTCTAAATATCAATATCTGAAACTAAGAAGAACTAGTATGGAAAAAAATTTATATTCTTTAGTATACATCCTTATATAGAAGTTAAAAAAAATTCTGTCACATAGATTTTTTCACTCAAAAGAAAACACAAAATATCTAAAGTAGTATAAACCATTCATTTGATACCAATTTCATAGCTCGAGACCCATAATTCATTATCCTTTTTAAAAACATTGTTATGTATTTTTTTTAAAATAAAACATAAAAATAACAATATCTATCATACAATCTAATATATTTTCCTATCTTTGTTTTTGAGGATTAGAAAAATTCCATACATAATATCAGAGTATACCAAATTATAAAATAACAAATTGTTTTTACTCAATATAGGTTTTTAATTATAACTATTTTCATTTTATTTTTCATTGTACCCTGTGAGAAATAATTTTAAAAAATATGCGGTGAGAATAAAATTTCCAATCCATGGGCTTTGAAACAAGTGATTGTTACATTTATAATTACATATTTAAAAGATATTCTCAAATATTCTATATCACATATATAATATTTTATATTGCAAGTCAAATAATATGTTTTTCTAAACATATAAATACTAATAAAAACTGTAATTTCATAAAGAAATGCCTTTAAAAAATATAATAATTTCTTTTATTAAATACTTTGAAAATAATAACATTTATGTATTAAAAAAAATTTGTTTACCATAAGAAATATATGATTTTTCTAGTAGTTTATCTATTAAGACATAGTCCTTTAGAGGTTATGGAATCACCACATTCCTCATCTTCTCATTTTATAACCACGATATGCATTTTATTTATTAAAATTTTATCATATCCTATATTCTCTTTTGCAATCCATTGACACCAAAAAAAATTACTTAAAATTTATATGTATTATTTTCAAAGATGAAAATAATTTTATTACTTTTATACATTGAAAAATATATTTGTTATAAAAAACTATATAGCTAGGTGAAATCTCTTAATTTATAAATTCAATAAAATAATTTGAAATCACATTAAAATTAAAAAAACAAATGTTTTATTTAAGTACATGTAATTTAAATTATCTTCATTTTTATGGACATACCACTATTGACATATTAAATTCAATAATTTTAGAATACAATTTACACAAAAAATGATATTATTATTATTAATAAACACCATTAAAATCTTTGGAATATATTTTACAGAGTATAAATAATTACAATAATTCTCCTTCATATAATTTTGAAACCAAATTGTTATTTTACAAATAGGAACTTAAGAAAAATTTTATATATAAATAAATATATTTTAAAAAAATATTTATATTTCATTGAATTTGAATATTTGAAAATTATATATTCTTTTGAAAAATAATACCTTACAAAAATAAAATTTTGAAATCATATTACTCTAACACAATTTTCTTAAAAAATAATTTAATTGATAAAATTATATATTTTATTAGGAATAAAAGAGTTCATAAGAAAAATTATTCCTTTACTATAATATACTAGAGTTTTGATAATAAATACATAGAAATGTGAAAATAAATTTTACCTTACCCTTAAATTTTATAAATAATTATTCCTCTTTCAAGGAAGATAACTAGATTTTAATTATTCTATTATTCTCTCTTTTTATGAACACTCACACCATTTTATCTCTTTCCCACTAAAAACCAAGGATGAATTCCATAGGAAGTACTACCATAGATAAAATTATTGTATTAATATAAATATAAACTTATAAACTTATATCATTATTTATATAGATAAATAAATAAATACTTGTTTGTATTCATCTATACATAACCATTTTTATATTACACCCAGGATCATGGGAGATATTTTATGAATATTTGTTCACAACTTGATAAGAATTTTTTGAGGATGAATTTATATGGATTGAAAATATATATATTAAAAACATGATTTACTACCGTGAGGGAATGTTAAGTGGGAAAATATGAAAATAAAACATAAATTGTGAATATCTTAAGGTATTATATGTTACTATTAATGGTGTGATTTCATATATTTTATCCTATTAAAAAAATTTGATTCGAGTTTCATTCTGAATTTAATTTAAACTAATAAAATCCCACTAAATTCTTTGGAAGAAGATACAAAAAGGTATTTTGGTTTTATATGTGCATTAAAATTAGAAATTTTTTTAATTAATTGCATTGGGATTATAGAGGAGGAGAAAATTATGTTTATGGGTTTTACTGGATTCATGGGAGGTAGAAGATAATAGACTGCATGAACAAAAAAGAGTCTCTAAGCGAATTAAATGGTTATGATATAAATGTGAATTTTTAACATGGGTAAACTGTAACACATGTATAACATCCCACATATATATTTTATTCATTTAGTGAATACATAATATCTAATTTTGTTCCACTAAATTGTTTTGGTAGACCGTGGGGTTGGCACCCATAACACAACACACGCCCTCACTTGGGTCATGACACGCAGTACACCGGGAATCCATGCACACATACCAGATCATTCTGTTGAAATATGCCAGATCATCTTATGGTCTTATATAATAATTAAAATATATAGCCCCTCCCTAATACCATTCATGCTTTCCAGGGTTGACCTATCTATTTGTTTGACTATATTTCTTTCCACTTGTGTATTGAGAAGTCCCTCAGTTAGCATAATGGTCAGATAAATTATTTATTAAACAAAGTAATTAAAATAAAAATGAAAATACTAACATAAAAGAAATTAAATAATTATGTAATGATACTATAATAAATAATTTTATAAACATAATTAAATTTATTTAAATGTTATAATTAAGTTAAATTGTATATAATAATTTTCTAAAATAATAAATTTCCATAGTTTATCAGCATAATAATTTTTTAATATCAAAAATGCTTGAATAATATTCTTAAGTACATTTAACCAAAAAATTTCTAAATTTTAAATTTTAAATAAATTTTAGAAAATTTATTTATATATTCTATAAAAAATTACTAAATTTTTTAATATTACATGGAAATATTATTTATAATATGAACATCTTAGTAGAAGAATTTCTGGAACAAAAAAATAAATAATTTATCTTCTATGTACATGTTTTCATAAATGTTATAAATATTTTTTCTATTCTAAAATGATTATTTAATATTTATTTGACACTTTTTTGAAATTAAAAATATTTCAAATGGGATCATCCTATTATTTTACAAATAATATATTTTTCCTACAAATATATAAAATGGTTTTTCTAAAACAAAATATGATATATACAGAATTTCCCTCTATCATGAATATAATGTCCCAGCCCCTGTTCCACATAATCAGTGACCTGAACTAGTGTTTTGTAAGACCTCAATTGTGCCTAATCTTATGCTACATGATGTCAACTAGTAGTGGGAGTCTAAAATAAAATTGTGAAGAGACTATACCCCCAAATCATATAGAACATCCAGAAGCATATTACCAAATATCTTACACATCAATGTAAGAATAATTAATAAATAATCTCAAGATAAAACATATTGTAATATAATGTTATGAACCAATGTTTTGAATGACAATGTCACATAGACAACCAAAAACCCTCTGGTTTGGTTACCGAACATACTAGAATAAAATAAATTATAATATTATCAAAATAATCATCAAGAAATTCCTCTCCAATAACCTAATATCACTCATGATATCATGCTTATCTTATCCATACCCAGCATGGCCTTATCCCACAACTTGTACCTATAATAAACTCATGAGATCTACTTCGTTATCCATATGAAATAGAATCCAAAGAAGTGTTTTCTTACAACTTATTAAGCCACCACCAATGGTTTATAAAGAAAATACCATTCAGTAAAAAAGTGTATGAATATAAAAATGTGTAAAATATAAATATTGCAACAATAGGATACAATCCAAGAAAAAAAAGCTAAAATAGTACCCACTAGAAAATGGACTCTAAGGTGACCCCACGAGCCAAAATAAATATGTAATGATGTAATATAGTCGTCTAAAAGGCAACATAGGAGGTACACACTGAAAATGTAATGGAATACAATTCTCTATTTGTTCAACTCTTGGGAGCATTAACACACACCCACAATGCATAACCAAATTACCAAATCTATTAGTTCCTAGAAGTTCTGTCATGAATCCAAATTAAATGTCAACATAAAAACATAACGTGGATGGAACATATTTCATGCACCAAAACATATTCCAATCAATCGATATTGAAACCAAACATGAGTTCTATTGAACTGATCATAAAAGAAAATATTTTTTATCATATCCTCAATCAGGGCTCTATATAAAATAACGTCCTCGATTCGTAGAGTATCAGACTAGGCCAACAAAATGGGAAGGTGTCTCAGTCCAACATCCTTTTCCCACATGACATGCAATCATTATCTATATCCTCATTCAATCTCACTATCCATAAAGTATCCTATAAGTTTCTTGAAGATTATTCTGACTCCACCTCAATAGTATACTTCATGTACCTGGAGCCTTAGTCCATCAACCAAATAATATATCAAAACCATATTTATGAGGGAAATTTTTTTGAATCCAAACCATATACCAATTCCATAATTCCCTAATTCCTTATGATTAATTCATGACCATATAAAGAAGTCATTGATGAAACAACAACCATGTTTAACCACTTTCACTTACTAAAGTCCTTATGACCATCAAAACTAAACATATCTTTACTAGGCACAACCCATTTTCCACATGTCTAGGAAACAAATCCAAAACACACAGTTAAACATCAAAAAATCATCCCATTAAAATATAGGTATTTCACTTTAATGTCCAGAAGGCCCAATGCCAATATTTTTATTAAAGGCCCCATGATATACATTAAGGAATTTCCCCAAGGAGGGAACCCTGAACATATTTCAAATCCACCTAATAATATCCCATTTGATGAAACAATTGTAGGCTAATGCCTCATTTTGATATAAGAATATTTTCAAATTTAATTGACCCCTTTTGATACCCAAAACCCGACCAAATCCCAAAAAAGACATTGAAAAAAATTGTAATGTCCCCATATGTACATCAAAAAACATAACACATATAATATTTCATTTTATCTACCTACAAATCAGAAACAATTTCTAACCATATCGTAATCAGTAGTTCCTTAACAATTTAACCAAATAAATCATTGAGCTTTATAGTGTTAAGCTCAAAACATACTTATTTTAATTAGTTGATCAGAGGAATCGTTCCAATCATGGACTTATGACATATAAATACACATTAAATAGATTAATAAGGCTGTGGTTGAAGCTCTTAGACCACATTCCTCATTACATAATCCATCTACAACAATTACATGGTAGTAAGGACTTGACAAAGCTCATAGAATAATTATCCAAACTCATAAGCAACTAACAGAGCTCTTAAAATTCAGTTAATCAATAGTATCAATCCAAAAAATAGAAATTTCTTAATTATAATAACAAAAAATAATTATTTAACCATATACCCTTCTTTTTATAAGGTTGGAAAACATATCATGACATCTTTTATGCATTGAGACTGGAACTAAACACCCATTGAAGAATCACGACATAACCTCAACCACATTTCTGGATAGAGCCCTATGATGTGATACCAAAAAAATAATTAATTAAATGGAACCATTTGAAAAAAAACTAATAAAATTCTCTAGGATCACATACCTTAGAGAAACGAAACTCAACCAAGTGAGGAATCCATGTCGGTATCTCTTATAGCAAAGAAGACCAAAATACCCATTATCCCTAGTCTATTACACCATGTTCTTATAGAATAACAATAAAAATTATATCTGTGCCTTTCAAACAAATAATAAGGATCAATGGAAAGAGAGAAAGGGGTGGATGTGTAGTAAAAATGTCACCTTCAATGCTAATGAAGCCCCACCAAAAAACATACATTGTGTGGAATCAATAAGTGACAAAGGGAGGTGGATACCCCCCCTATGATTCACATGCATGGGGGGATAAGAAATCAGAGTGGTGAAAAAAAAATTACAGTGAAAAAATGGAAAAAATATGATTTTAATGAAAATCTAAGTAGTCACATTGTTTAGATGCATGGTTGGAAAAACCGTGTGCCAACTATGAGCACTCCTAATATCCATACCAAATGCCTCGCATGGTTAGGAGTCATTTTTTGAAAAAACATGCACCAATGGTGTTGTAAGCCATATCTCCCACCTACAACATGTTGAATGGTTTTCCTGAAACCATGTGTATCCCATGCACCAAGTCAAAGATCCTCCTCAATCCCACATTGTTTCCCCTTTGACCACACATGGGTTTCCTTTAACCATGTGGAAACCATGAAACCCAACCATGATATGTTCAAAATTAATAGGAAACCACCTATAAATTAGGGTGGAAGACGCTTTATCCTAAACTGTACACACCAAACCATTCACCCTACCCAAGAAACATAAATAACACACAAAATTAATTTGAATCCTATGAACTCTTCGAAACACCAATCCCACCTCTCAAGTATCATTCCCATCTATAAACATCCCTTTTATATATCATAACTCTCAAGACATTTTTTTAAGTCTTGGTCCATGATTCAACATTTAAATTATTGATGATTCAAATTCCTTCAAAATTTCGATATATCTAGAAGCATGATCTTAAATCCTACCCATCATAATATGTCTCTTACTCGATATGTCTCGGTTTTCGTCATTTAGTGCCACCCGAATTACACCGGACACTGTATTATCACCAACATCCTCACCCTTCTTCTCATATCTTGATAAACTAAAATGGCACAACATCCAACATAGTGTCCTTAACTAGCCAAAAATCTGAGATTCACCGATTTCCAAAACCAAAATAAAACTATACTTATTCCCCATGCCCATAAACTATTAAATTGATTACATCATCACCCGATCAATATTTAATCTATGGTTCCCCTCAATATAAGTTTAAAATTTTAACTATAAACTTTTAATACATAACACCCATGCCATTAGGAAGGATCTCATAAACTGAACACATGTTCCCACCAAGAATCCAACATGGTTCTCAACCTACCATGTTATAACACCCACCTAAATTCGAATTAACACTGGAACACTTCCACAAAAAAATGAAGTGGATGCATCCCTACTATCCATGGATAAATAGAGAAGAACCAATATTTTTATAAAAATACCTACCTAAACCCGATATACACCTATCATTCCCACATGACACAATGTATGTATATTATATCCTTCCATACACACTTTGTCTGCCAACCCTCATTATGAAAACATTGGCTAACTTATCCCAAAATTCATACCTCTTACAACTCATCTATTGCTAACACATCTGATCACTCTACCCTAATACTGATTGAAATTCCTAAACCTCCCAAAACATCCCCACTAGATTACATACCCAAAATACTTACTAGAATAATCACAGACTGAAAGAAAATGTATGTCTTGATCATTCATAACAACTGAACTCCTATTATCATTCCCTACGGAAGACATAATTGCACCTCACATTTGTTTAATGGAATCACAGTTCCACCAATACCTACCCAATGTATGTTCCACACACCTGTGACCCATATATAACAATGGTTTTACCTCCAAAACTGATAGACCACTCACTACCATAAGAATTTCATCATCACCAACACACACAACAACCTCAACTGCTCTGACACATGCCCCAACCACTACTAAACTAGGAATTGAATATTTATATATTTCCATCATATGATATACCATTAAAAATATTAATTATCACCCATGCTTGAAATAAGAGAATAGAATCCATGTTATTCATCCATATTCAGTTAATATTGAGGTCACCACCAACAAACAGTCAAGGGTTCACTTACTAGCATTTGACTCCACATTCACAAATCCATGATCATAACCATAAAGAGGCCCATAAGCAACAAAAAACATTAGGGTATCTATGAATTCAGTCATTACCCTCCCAACATATCTAATTCAATGTAATGATATTGGGGATGATCATCACTAGTAAGAGTATGCTAAGATATTGTAGTTGAACGCCACCACCACAAATCCATTCCAGATTTCACCACTATCTGCAGGAATATAGCATACCATCGATGTCTTGGGCCATCATGGCCACATGCATCTCACCACATCCACATTGGCCCACAACCTACTCCCAGCTACCCACATAACACTACCATCCCAAATGTACAATCTATAATAACTTATCCATAAACAAAATGGAACTATATGTCACCACCATCTACTTTCTCAATGATCTAGGTAACACATAACTGTCAGACACACTCTTGTGTGACCCTAAAACCGATCTTGATTCCAACTCTAACAGGTTGATCCTTATGAGACATCTACTCACTAGCCCTATAATCTATCCATTCATATCCCACTAGCATATCCCACTCATCCTAGATCACCCTTGCTGCTTCTAATAACAAAAAGAAACTCACTAAATCAAAACCACTTTATATATCCCTCAAAACCCTTGATCCATTTATGGCCCCACTATGATCATACATGCTCTCACTACATTCCTGAAGCCTCATCCCAGGATTACGTTAATATAATTAACTATTCCCCCCATAGATACGACACATAGTATTTCCACATGATAAATACAACTATTTCTCATTTCAAAAAGACTATACAACCCCACGTACCACATAACAAAATCAAAATCACCCACATGGTTTCCACCTAACATGAATGTGTTCATATAAAATCACTAACCCTTGAGATCCCCTTATGATCATGATTCATCTCATGACCATCAAGTACACATATCTACGCATAAACCACATGATCTTGGATCCCAAACTAGCCCTCCCTTCAAGTAAACAACCACAACGCTAAAACACTAGCACTCAAATTATCATTCTGAAAACCAGAGACATCCTACATTCCAAAAACCCATACTAGGTTGCACCATTAATGAACTATTTTTAGAAGTTTGAAACATCAATAAGTGACTTTCACATCAAAAGGACATATAACTCGGTCCACCCCTCTCATTGGTAAACCTCTAAATCCACATGATACCAACTCCTAAAACCCGAGTCACGTTAAGAGGGTCACTACTTATGGAATCAACAAGCACTCAACACAACATCACCCCACACTGATAGGTTAAAACACCCCCACTAGGGACTACTACCACAATGTTTTCTTGAACTAACCAACAACCCTTAACTTTGGAGCTTGTAATCTCCAATCATTTATGTATTATACCACTCCCTAGAGGACCAGGACATACTACCAACCTCAATAGAAACCACCCACAAGGGGTCCAATAATCCAATACTCACACAATACTAACCCAACAAGGTCACGCTAGCAAATTTACACATTGACCACACCAGCATCTTCACTACAGAGCGTTACACTGTATATCAACATAACAATCCATAATAAGGGGAATTCATAAAATAATGAAATTGAAATCCTAAAACATATGAATTCTCCAAGCTTATCCTGATGCATGAGACTCCTCTCTCAATTATTGGGCAAGAACAAAAACCAAATCATAGGTCCCTTTCCAATGGACCAAGAGCTATAAATCCACCATAATCCTTCAAATGAAAAATACATTTGTGTCTCATGATGTGAAAATCATATAAAAATGTAACATCACAAACTAGAATAGAAATCGTAACAAATAGTAACCAGGACCTCCTACAAGAATAGGTGTTCGTGATGCACCATCTTGATATCTGTCTCAAGATATAAAACATTCTTATATCTCCCTTCTACCAAACCGCCAATTAGTAAAACAACTAGAAATATTATCATGTGATAAAAAAATTAGTTTCCTAGTCCATGTGCCACTAAACTGATTCTTTGAGCCAATGCAAGAAAACCTAAATGGAGCCTCCTAGTAAGCTAGAAGCTGCTGACTAGTAGTGAGGATCTAACATGAACTATTAAGAGTCCATACCCCTATATCAGAGTGCACATCCAAAAGGAATGAATTGAATATCATACACATAAAATTAAGAATAAAGAATAAATAAACCAATTAAGAAATATAATGTAATATAATGATATGCAATAAAGGAATGAAATTCCATTTCATAAATACAACCAATCAACCACTAGGATTGTTACACTATTTACCAAAAAAAAATATCCTCTAAAAAACTCTCAAGATAGACCCATCCAATCACATGGTATAACTACAGAAATCCTTCCACAAAAACCATACCAAACACAGCCTCGTCTGACAACTTGTTCCGAAAATAAACATGTGAGTGCTTCTTAGAGACACATATGCAACGTCTACAAGATAAGGGTGTTGTTACCACTCAGTAGGCCATCACAAATGTTGAATTATTAAAATTTGAAAAATTAAAATAGTTCATGGAGATAAATATTGGAATAAGAAGATCAATATAGTAATGTGATACAATCCAATAAATCAACAGGTCATCTTGTTCCCACTAACCCAACGAGTATAAGATAAACGCCTGGACAATAATCATTCTAATGATCCAAAATATTCACCTAAAATGAATCATATGAGGCACACCTTATAAATTTCAGGGAATTGTATTCACTTTTGTTCAACTCAGGGGATCATAAACCAACACCCATAGGTCCTTTTAGAAATAATTGAACAATCAAGGCCTAGAAAGACCATATGGAATCTAAATCAAATATCATCATCAAAATAGAATGTGTACGGAACCTCTTCCCTACACCTATCCATATAAAAAAATTATTAGTACCGGTACGAAACAATTTTATTATCGAATTCATCAAGAAATGTAATGGTGGTGCTCCGAGCCTGAGCCCTACCTCCATCTATATATAACTATGGTGCATCCCATAGCATCATTACAGCACATCCCAATGGGGAGAAAAACTAGTACAACAACATTTTATCATATTTAATTATTTCATTTCCCTAAGACTCAGTCTAGTGCACTATTTCCCAAGCTAACCCTAATTGGGGCTCGACACACAACTACCCCCAGTACACCTCCTAATGCCAGGGGCTAGAGACTAGTATTAAATAAATAAATAACATGGTGAGGCCATAACTTATGTACATGTATACACACTTACATCCATATTGATGCCTAATTACATAAGAATAATAGTAAAATCCACAAAATACTAGGGGAACAACTATTCATGTAAAACATTTATATGGTAGAAGATTATGGTTGTGAAAATTGAATTGTAATAGGAAAAAATACATAGCCAAATAGAAATATGTCCCAACCTAAGAAATGTAAAAAGTAAAATGGTGAGAGATCCTAACTCTTGGTTTCTATGATATGACCACCATACATGGTCCAAAGTACTATGAATTTTTATCCTTCTCTACAGTCACCACTAACCTATTCTTCACCTACTTAAGATAAAAAATGTGTGGGAAGAGACCATGTGGCACTGAGTATATACATAACCAATAAGAAATCAAAAAAGATAAAGGGGGAGTATTAAAAGTTAAAATAGAAATAGAAATATATACTTTTTATTAAATATGATGTATGACAACACAAAAACAAGTGAAAGAGTAACAATTTTCAACCACAAGGGGCTCAACACAATGTGTATATGAAATACACGTCAAGTCTTTTCCACCCAAATTAGAGCATAACCTCATCCAAAAATAGGAAGATAAATATAGAAAGCTTGTGGAAATCACTACGTATCTTTACAATCCATAGTAAGAGAGTGACCAAATCCATGGTATTGGTACATAAGTATATATATTTACATAGAAAAATAATCAAAAACTATATTGTGAGGGTAAAACCATCTCATAATCCAAGCTAATAAATGAGGCACAAATAGTTATGAATGTCCAAAAAAATTCCCATCATCTAGTGGGTATTCCCATAAATGATCAACCATGTCAATCCATGCCTCATCACTATGATTCATAGTCAAGGTTCCAAAATCATTAGGTAGAGTACACATGACCTTGTAAAACTAGAGGATTCAACTTAGTGGATTGATAAAATACACGTAACATATTCCAACATGAGGGTTATACTCTAATTTTTGATAGAGTACCCATTCCCTAACAACATGAGGGTTCCACTATAATAGTATAAGACTCATTCCCAGCCTAGCTTCAGGGTTCCAAAATAAAAATCGATGAAGGATCCATGCCTTTTTCCCACACGAGCATTCCAATCCAAAATCATTTAGAGGAACCATGCCTCAAATAGATAGAGGGTTATTATCTAGTGGGAGAGGACTCATTCCCATCCATGTTGGAGGGTTCCACTAGGAATTCCTCTAGTGATCTGTCATGACCAATATCGTCATTCGGCATCGCCTAATATTGAGCCATGCAAGATAAAATCTCACATCATATCCCAAAAACCAGAAATGTGGTTACCATCATGTTCTAGGATGACATAAAACATTGGATAAGATACACATGGTACAAAATTTGAGTCCAAAGAAAGAAGATATGGATGACTGAAGTTTTCTCACCAGTATCCTATGGGTGTATATATATTGAGGGGATATAGATGGTATATTGTCCTACTACATCAACATTCACATTCTATAAATGTTAAAAATTTATCCACAAATTTAGGGAAACATGGTATGTATGGGATATACATGGTGCACCCATTACACTCAGGGTCCTGCCTGTGTGCTTGTTAGAGTCCATGTATCCATCTCCAGTCTATGTAGTCAAGCCATGTATGTGTACTTCAGTACAAGAATATGTGAATGGTCATATTCTTACACATGTTTTCTTTGATGTGTTCTCTTACATAAGGATCATCCACCAAGTAAAGTGATACACAATGTGTGAAGGAGTCTACATGGTGTGCCTATCTTATAAATTCCCAAAACCCAAGATATCATAGCAAAGGGGATACACTCCGTGTGTTCCTAATGGTACATAATATTTAGTTATGTGTATCATAGTTTATAGGATCTAAAATATACAATTTTTATATATCATTACTAATTAAATTCTTGACTCCTTGCTTCCAAAAAATGTTTGGACTAGAAGTGTATCATCATCTACAATCATCCTTTTCTAGAAATTGGATTTTGTAGTCTTTTGTAGGTTCACCATACACAATGTACCAAACTCCTACAACTGTCATCTTTGATTCAGAATTCGAAAAACGAAATCAGTCACACAAAACAGACAAAAAATATCGCTATCCTTGATTTATTTATCTATCTATCTCATTTGAGTTTATTTGTGATTATAGGGCTCCAATCATGCTTCGAACCACCCAAAAATGTCAAACAGGGACTGTAGGGTCCCACTAATTATGAAATAAATTAAATTGATGGGGAAGGGAAAAATAGGATTTTCTAATTATTTTTCCAAGATTTCATGTAAATTAATCATGAACTGGGATATCCATGGACATAAAACCATGTATAACCAAATAAACTAGTGCATAGGAGCATGTAATGGCTACCCCAATTGGTTCAGGTCATAAAATGGATGATTTTTCTCAATTAATTTAATAAAAAAGTGAACAATCTATAGATTGGAGAGTCCTACTAGGATATTGGATCATTATTCTTTGAATAATCTACTCAAAAATTATTTAAGGAAGTCATTGTGTTCTCTATATCCTGATTGTCTCTGATCACGATATTTGTTGTCATGTGAGGTGATTTTACCAATGGAAGAATGATTGAGAAGACTTGAAAGCCTCCTTGGATTTATGTGTCTTACCTTGGATAATTTTCCACAATGTTGAATTTATAAACATTTCATTTAGGTTAAAATAATTAATTAATTAAATTATTTAACAAACATAATTTAACAAAACTAGGAGAGATACCTGAACACCTCAAGTAAAACTATTTTAGGTCACTCCTTAGGTAAAAATCACATTCTAAACCCAATTGTGTCACATATTTATGATCCATTCTTTTATTTATATATTATCCTATTTTTTTTAAGATACTATGTGTGCCAATAGTAATATATATTTAATATTTTATAAAATTAATTTCGAGAACACTGGTCATTAGAGTCACATTTTATATCAGTGTATGAATCTAGAAATAAAAATAGAAATATTGAAATGTATTAAATTGAATAAATTGGTTCTTTGTATCATTCCCTCATTCAATATTTTAGATATTGGTTCATTAGTATAATAAGAATGGATGTGATCCACCAGATGGTTTGATTATGGGGGGTTTGTGTCGTGCACAATCATAGAAATCAGGTTACCATTTTCTCTCATTGTAGAAGTGGACATTGGTTTCCCAATCTATAACTATGTAAAAACCTATATTCCAATGGTATGATATCTCTTGGTATTTCATTCCCTATGATCCTCGGTGACTTGAATTGTTCATGATGATGTGATGTCAGGCTCGACACAACATTTTTCAAGGAATTATATCCTATTTTAGGTATCTCTAGTAGATTTAGGATATTTGGAGAATCTCTTCCTAATCCTGATACATGACTGGTTAACCTAAAAAGTCATCATGGGTTTATTATATTTTTAGTGAAAAATATTAGGGGCCTTTTTAGTGAATTTGAATATCTATATCTGAGGTTTCATATCATTTTTTAGTAATGGGAGGTCACTTATTTACTAAATCTGTATAACCAATTTATTTGGAATGTGATTCCATGAAAGGAGCTGGTTAATATTCCCATAAGGTGATTGAGCAATTACAAGGCGTTCTATTTATCTTGGTCATTACAATAATAAAAAACCACGTAGTTTATTAGACCAATGTAGTTAAATGTCATGTAGAAAAGACTTATAGGGGTTTTCTTAGGACACTGGGTTTACATGATTGAGTTATAAAGGGATTTCATACGTATCTCAATTGATGAGAAAACTGGATAGTTCGTAGTTCATTTTTTGGGGAATACACTTAGATATTTCCCTTTTCATTACAGATTACAATGAGATAGATGACATGATTTTTGCAGTTTGATAAACCTATATGATCATTCCTCCATGTGAGAAACGTGGGAAGTCAAAGGATCCTTTTTTTGTTTCTCATGGTATTGGACTTATGTGATTGGACCACCCTAAAAATACTTATTATAGATCAGGAGCCTCGTAGAGAGATTCTACATATCCATGTTATGATAGGAACTAGATTCAACACTATTCAATTTCATTCATTTCCTACTAATGGATGAGGTAGAGTAATTAGGCCATGGGATTGATTGGGTCCCAATAGTTGAAAAATCATCAGCATAAGGATTATATCGAAATGGATGTTTATAGGAGATATATAATAAATAAGGAGTCCTACATATCGAATTTATTGCTGGAATCAGATTTATCTTAGTTAAATCATTCCCTTTGATTATACCTAGGTAGATTCCCATATGTGGAGGCCAATGTGTCATGAAACTCATTGGGGATATAAATGTAAATTTTGACTTGGTTTGGTGGAGACTCATGGTGTGAATGATATGATCAGTGAAACTCCATAAGATCATGTCATCTATTCTTAGTGTGAGAAACAAGTGATGATAAATTAACAATGTCATCATGATTTGGAGATTTGGTAGGGAGCTCCATCTATACAAAAGCATCCATCATATCATGATTATGGGGGGAATTAGAGTTATCATATTGTTTATGTTGGTGGATTACCCTATTAGGTTTCCCTAGCTATTTTTATATATCATGTTTTTTCACTTGTCTGGGATTAAACAAGGAAATTTACTTGGGAAATATTTTATTGCCAAACATGTGTCAATTTTACACATTTCTGGATATGCATCAGGGAATCTTCCTAGCATATATGATGACAAATAAATGATATATTTGTACTTTTTATTGGAATTCACATAACTCTGGTGCCATATCTGAATTTTGTCGCATAATGAAAGGTGAATTTTCAATAGGAAATTGCATGATCCAGGTGTTCTATCCTCGAATCCATTGCTTAAGAAGGTTTTATTCCTAGAGGTTGTTTCACACTCATTATGAATTTACCTAGAGTCATTCATAAGGGTTGAATTGAAACATACGGGGGGTGTCTCAAGTGTCAATATGAAACATCTCAAAGGGTGTCCTATATCTGGATAAGAACCCCAGAGGCCTTCCCAAGACCCGACCGACATGACCAAAGGGTGTCATGAGTCCCAGATTACTTTCCAAGAAGGTGTTCTGAGGGCTTAGTTGATATGTATAGATATGTTCATGAGATATAGATGAATAGATCTTGTGTTGTTATATGAGTCATTCAATGTATCCAAAGGACCTCATGAGGATAGGGTTATAGGCCCAAACGGATTCAGGAAAATGAAGTGGCATGACCAAGGGTGACAATATCACTTTCTATGACATGTTTGGAAGAATTAGCATGACCTTGATGGCATATTGAAGGATAATCATGATATTGGAGTGACATATTCTGGTGATTTAACATGTATTCTAGGAATCACATGATGTGAATGAGGGTCAATGGTAATATTTTTGATTAACACTCTCACTCTTAGTCTTTTCTCAATCCATTTTTTTAGAATTTCATAGATTGATTCTGTGTTAGTTTATTTTATGTCCCTCATGAACTATCATACATACAGGAGGTTCTTCATATTCCCTACCAGAATTCCTTTGTGTGATATATGAATGATCATGCAATGTACTTTTTGTATGTTACATGATATCTCCAACTCTTCACCGGAATATTAATTAATTATAGAGTTTCTATTCATGAGATCATCTACTCTGAGAAATTCACTCTTATGTATGAGGAAAATTAAGATAGTTCGTCCTCTTTGTCATGATAGGTAGAATCATTATGTATTTTTTCATGAAATGGTGGGGGGAAAATAGGCCTCTCAACCCCATTTTTTCTCCATTTGTCATGGAGTATTCGGTGGAGAATTAGGATCTTGCACCATTATTGTATTATTTGAAATTGATGTAGACTTGTTTGACCACATTTTCATGGATAAGGACTTACATATTTTCATTTTGAAAGATACAAGTTCCGTCATGAGATCAAAGATAATATTAAAAATATTTCATGAGGTGATTGATCCCTTATTGGGGATATTTCATAAGGAAAGGGTGTCTAGTACAGGGTATCCAGAAAATTAAGGTTTCTTGTTTAGGAGTCTCATGAGACCATGTTGTGGACTTTATTATAGTGTTGTAAGGGTTTATCGACCATGATAGGTTTCAACATACTCCCTATTTTATTCCAATTGTTTTATTTTACAATGTTTTCAAAGTCATGTGATATTAAATGAGTAAGAACAATGACAATTAGTAACATCGTTCCCCTTCTCAATGGCTTGAGATGATGGGGAGTGATACATTTCCTTAGGCTAAATTCCAAAGGCACTAAAGGATGGAAATAAATTATGAGGGATTTAAGAAGGTTGGGGGATTATTTTCCCTTTGAAATAAAAACAATGAACCGAACACACCAAAACCAAGCATAACTATATGATTCACGTCAACAATGTAAATCAATTCAATCCATTTCCATGTGACAACCATACAACCGCACCAACAAAAATAACTACATTAGAGTACAAAAGTGGAAGACTAAACAACAATACTCAATAAATCCAAAACTCCACACCAGGATCCAAGAACCAACACCTCCAGACTACCAATGAATCATGAGATACCCTAAAAGGAAGAAGATTATTTATCTTTACCCATTTCTCACAATAGAAAATCATTAAAATCACAAATGAACCAAAGAAGGGGTTGAATATCTTATTAGTTGTTTTTTCCGAAATTGACTTCCCTACATGTGACACTAGGATATAACAAGTTAGAAAATTTTTAAAAATTGTTTTTTTTTAAAATTATTAAACATTGTAACAAACTCAAATAACCCAAAAATGTCACCAACAAAAAATTCACCCAATAAAACACTAATTCAACAAAATCAAAAACACAAGTCATTACAAATTTTTTATTGGAATAAAAAAATAATTTTTTCACATCAATTCCCCTACCAAATATATACATACAATTTTACACAAGAACTCATTGTTACCATTGATGATGGAACATCATTCCCAACCCCACGCCCAATTTATAATTGTACATTAGACCCAAATTTCATTCCATTGATGGTGGTCTGTCATGTCCAATATCCATCCACTAATCTCATACCTAACATATTATTCTGAAATTCATGCCAACAATAATTAAAATAACCACAACAATATGGAATTCAACAATTTCGACAACATGCCAAAATCATTTCAATGAATAATCCATTTATTTAAAACAACCTTATGTCAATATTCATTCAAAACTATAATTCAATAAAATGAAATTTTATTTAATCAAATTTTCAAATTCCATTTTCCATAAACCACTCAATCCATCAAATTTGAATTCATCATTTTAAAATCCAACAATAAATCACATTTTAGAATAATAACCATTTTTTCCAAAATACAAAAATCATCATAAAATTATTTTCCACTAAGATCCACACATCATTATAACAATAAATTTCAATAAAAATAATTAATTTAAAATTAATAATTTTATTTCTAGTAAAATAGAGTTGAGATTCAATCCACCTATCATAGGGTTTGGTGAAATCAACCCACCGCACAATTACACTAGATGAAACATCCACAATACCACAATAGAAAACTTTTCCTAACATCAAAACCCAAAAATATAACAATTATAGGAAATAGAAAACCTATATCAACATGAAACATATGTAGATTTATAAAAAATGGGAGATAAAGAGAACTATATCTATAGAAAAGAAGAAACAATAAAGATATGATACTAACAATGGAATAATTGAAATCAATGTACACTAGAAACTCATCAATTCAGATAAAAAAATAGTGTTAGATCGTCCCAAACCCTTCAGTTGAAGAATTCCGAAGTTGGTTTCGAGAGTCAGAAATCCTTGTTTTAGAATATGTGGCTATGAGTTCAAAAATCAATGGTGGGGGACCATTAAAGGATAGAAAGTCGATGGGAATTAACTATTTTGTTTTGGAATGAGATGGTGGTACCACTAGATTGTTGGGACCAAATTTTCAATTCTTATAATCATTTTAAATGGGTTTCCCATCATGGCATTCGAGAAATTTACAGGGCATTGAAATAGAATTTTGGGCTGGCTGGCATTAAAAGGAATGTATTTGAGTTTGTTTCAAGATACCTAAACTTTCATTATGTTATGTTTGAGAATCAACATCTAGTAGTTAGGTTTCATTATTTAACTATCCCCATGTTTAATTAGAAATCGATAGTGATATATTTTGTTACATGTATCCCCATAATGGTTAAGAAAGATGGTTCCATATGGTTGATAGGGGATCGTCTCACAAATTCAGCCCATTTTATCCTTATTTGTGAATATCATATGGTGGAAGATCTGTCAAAATCTATATCCAAGATTTGGTAAATAGGAATGGTGTACTAGTTTGGATTTTATCAGATAGATATCTGAGGAAAATATCATGTTTCTATAAATCCATTCAACAAGACATTTGGACTCCGTAATTTATAAGTACATCACATCATCCCCGAAGATATGGTAAATCTGGGATGATAATGAAATCATTGTATGGTATGTTGAAGGATTATGTGATGGATTTTGGTGGAACATGGGAGGATCAATTTTCATTAGTGATTTTATCTTATAATAATAGTTATTTATCATTGATAAATTTGGCTCTGTTTGAAGAATTACATGGTAGTAAGTTTCAGTATCCACATTCTTATATGGAAATAGGTGAGAATACTATGGTTGGGAAGATATATTTCTAAGAAACTAATATGAAGATTATATTGATCTTGAAAAGAATGTAGGTAGCTCAGACTCATTATAAATACTTTGCATACCATCATCAAAAACTATTTTTGTTTGGTCTGGGTAATCATTTATTTATGAGAATAACGTTTTGGTTGGGACATTGTTATTTTGGAACCCACAATATGTTATCTCTGATGTATATTGGGTCTTTGGTGATATATGAGAATATTGGAATGGTGGCATATCAGTTGGATTTTTTAGCATGGTATAGTGTGGTGAAAAATGTGCGTCATGTTTCTCAGTTGATGAAATATCAAATGGATCATGGCCATGTTATTTGAAGGGATCTTGTTAAGATATAGTTGGGTGATTCATTGGTGCAAATTGCAGTGCATATTTTGGATAGGTAAAAGCATTTCTTGAATGGTAGAATCATTAGTATATTTTGGGTTTTGTAGAAACATGGTCAAATTTCAGAGGACACATGGGAACATGATAAACAAATAGCTAAAAAATGGTCTGAGATTTTTTGACAAACCACTTATTCCCTAAATTTAATTGATAGAATTTCCAATTATGGGGACAAGGTAGTACCCTCGGTTTGTGGTATTTAACATTTTTTATGACTTTTTATCTGCAAATTTGATGGGTATTTTTTGGGAGAGTTTGGAAGGGAATTGGAATGTTTTTGTGGATATTATAGGGGTGAATAGTTTGAGAACTTTTAGTCAAAACCATGTAGAATATCTAGGAGACCATGTGTAAGGAGAAAGAGGGAAATGGGATGGAACATGATTATGGTGCTTAGTTTAAAAAAAATCCACCAAAGGTAAACCAAGAAACTGAGATAGTCAGATTTTGAATGATCAAAATGTGTTTTTCAAACCATGCGGGACAACCATGCAGGGAACCTCATTTGGGATAGTTGTAGTCACACATTTAGCATACAGTTTTCCAACCATGCGATCTAACCTTGTGATGAAAAAAGGGGGTTCTTATAATGGTGTTACTCATAATTTACCCTAAACAACCATTTCTTCTCCCACTCGAAACCCAATCCTAATTTCTTCAACTCAGTTGTTAGGGAGGATCTCCCACACATTTTGGAAGAAAATCTAATGGTTTTCAAGGTACACTGAATTCGATACATCCCATGTTAATCTCCACTCTTGTTTTTTAATTTAATATATTTATCTCTCTCTATCTCCCATTTTTTCTAGATATTCTTCATGTTCATGTATATGTATGATTTTTATTGCCTACAATGGTTATATTTGGGACTTTTTATGTTAAGGAATGGGATATAAGGAAATTTTGTTGAAGATTCACCAAATTTTGGTGTGCAGTTTTGAGGTGATTCAACTTCTCAAAACACTAAGGTAGTTGGATTAACTCCGGACTAAATTTTCTATAACTAGAAGGCTTAATTTCAAATTAAATAACATTGAATGTATCAAAACCATTATTTCCACAATTCATCATTTCCTATGTTCAAACAATTTTTTAAAAACCACCTAGTTTTAAAAATAATCCAATTTTCAAAATTCCACAACCACATTCTTTTCAAATCCACTCATTAGCAAACAATCCCCATATTTATTAAAAATAATAACATTCAGACCACAACATAAATCATAATGAAAAAAGTAATATGAATTCTTATATGGAATCCATTTCTACCATGAATTCCATGATCTTCTCATTATATTCCTACATGCTAATGAGTATTCCAATGCCTATAAGTGTCTCCATAATACTTATGTACACCACTCCCTAGAAACGTGATGTTAAATATAAAAGGGATGTTTATGGAATTTTATGCTATACATTTTTATTTCAAACAACTTGACACCTTTCTACAATCCCAACATGAGGAAAAAACCAAGAATGGGTTCCTAGTCAACGACTGACAATCAATTCCAAGAACTGAACAAAACATCTTCCACTTGAATGTCAAGGAAATAACTTACTAATTCCACCTATAACATCGCATCCCTCCACATTTTATTGAGTTGAGGAGGAGTTACACTTGGCCTTAAGTGACACCCCCACGATGCCAGTGGATAGAAATAAATGTTGTTGGATTTATGATTAGTGAGGGATGATTTTCCATTTTAAATAAAAAATCCATCCAAACACACCATAAACAACCACAACTACATGATGCATATCAATAATGTAAAACAATTAAACACATTTACAAGTGATAACTATAAAACCAATACAAACCATAACAATAATAAATAAAAGAAAAAAATAGGAATATTGCAAAAGCATAGGGACTCCAAATCTCTACACTAAGATCCATCCTTCAACACCTCTAGACCACCCAAGAATCACAAGGTTCTCCAAACAGAAGGATATGTTTACCTTTACACTTGTTTCAGAATACAACATCTACAAAATCACCAAAGTCCCAAAAAAGATGGTGAGTAATAATAATTAGTATGTTTACCCCAAATTAATTCACTATAAAGGAAACTATAATTGAACATGTTAGAAAAATTATAAATACAATATATATAAAACTATAAAAATGAAAAAAACTCCTACAAGATAAAAATGTCTTCAAAAAATTCAACCCATAAAAAATAATCCCAGGAAAGCAACCACACTTGTCATTACTCATTTCATATTGGCATAAACATATTAATTTCACACATCTGTTTTCCTACCACAAACATATATATAATTTTTCACATTAGCTCTATGTTACCATTAATGAGGTAACTTCATGTCGATCCATGTTGAAATTTTATAGTGGTACTTCATACCCACATTCCAATCCATTGAGGGTTTTACATGACACCCACTACACAAACACTCAACTAATACCTGACATGTTAATCCAAAAATCATTCCAACAACATTTAACAAAATCACAACAACATAAAATTAAACAATTTCAGCAACATGCCAAACCCATTTCAAATTTATCTCCCATTTATTGAAAACACAATAAAGTCATTATTCTTACCAAACCATACATCAATAAAATATTATTTTTGTTGAATATCCATTTTCAAAAACCACTTTCCATAGATAACTCATGACACTGATTTGAAAATCATTATTTTAAAATCCATCAATAAATTTCATTTCACAACAATAACACATTTTCCCCAAAATCAAATAATCATTACAAAATGAGTTTCCACGAAGATTCACACAGCTTAATCTCAATAAATATCAAGAAAAAAATTAATTTAAGAGTAATCCTTCATGTTCAATAAAATTAGAGTTGATAGTGATGCCACCTTACTTAAGGTTTTGGGAAATTGACCCACTATTGAACTGTACACAAAAATAGGGTGAAACTTCCACAAAATCACGTTATATCCCACTTACTGAGATCAATAAGACCAAGTCTCACCATTATACTATAAAAACCACAATATATACATGTGATGAAAGTAGATCTAGAAAACTAGGAGAGAAGGAGAACTAAATCTAAAGGAAACTAGGAAACAACTAAGAGAGGAGACACACAAGATAATAATTCATTTCAATTTACATTAATCCCTATTTTTAAAAATAATTTTCCCATGAATGGTTTGACAAAATGTTTATTAACCATGTGACTACTACTATCCAAAAGGTGGTTCACCACTTGGTTGTCCCATATGGTTAGGCAAATCTGGAACTGACAATGAAAAATAAAACTGTCTCAAGTTTCCCAATTTAACTACAGAGGCCACATGGTTTTAAAATCGTGCACCATAGACTTGTTCCCTACCAAATACCTTTGCCACCTAGTGCATGGTTTTCTTGAAATTTCCTCGATTTTTACTATCCATGCTCAAACTGTGTACTGTATAAAATCTCCAGAAAAATTCCAAAACCACTATAAACACTACCAAACATTACCCAACTAATTTATAAGTAAAAAATCCCAAAAAAGTTATATATGTCAAAATGGGGGTGCTACACAATTTAGCAATTTTTTTATGATGATTCACGTGACCAACAAGGGTCATATAGAGGTCTGTAATCTTTTTGTAGAAAAATAAAACATTTTGTTATTAAGGATCCAAAAGGGAATCACTTGGTTTCGGGGTATACCCATGGATTCCTATGTGATGATACTGTCACACTAAATGGATTTCACAACATGACACAGGTATGTCATCAGGGACTCATGTTTTGTTGTGAGTCATCTGAGGTGAGTCACATGAAATTCAGTGGCTATGAGTATCTCCCAAATCCTCTATCATTATCTCTACAAATTTATTTTAAAATGTTTCATTGATTTTTTTTGGAAGTTGATATGTTAAATTATCCATCTCGTTGGTTATGATTCACATGATGTTCATTACTGCTAGATGCATCAGCCTTCTAGACATGTTAACTCTCATTTTTGAATGAATTTAGTTGGATTTTTAAGTGCATGCTCTTGAAAAACTGCACACCCTGGGGGAGCTGACCTAACTTCCACCACACATAATTTTTTTTGTATGAAGCACATTTTTGAGAGTATAGGGACTTTTCAAATGGGGGATTTGAATGGCCTTCTATAATATATATTCTAAGTGTAGAGTATTCATGTGACAATATGATGGTCACATGATCACAATACCCTGGAGGGATCTTGTGATCTAGATTTCTCGTCCATATTCTTCTTCCTTTTCCTTTTGAGGCAATTAATACCCCAATTCATGTATTTCATCATTTGGGAATTTTCCGATGTTCATTTGGTGGGTGACAACATTCCTAAAAAAATAATAACTAAAAAAATACATGGTATACTGATCCCATATCTAGCTCTCCAACTCCTAGGAACCACTGTAAACATTCATGTGGTGCCACAACATGTGAACTAATTGAATGGTCTATCCACATCGGGCCCTCTTCTATCAATCTTCAATCTCCACTGGGTGCTCCACAGAGGTGGATCCATCATTGATTTTCATCTCACCTGAGTTGATTACATAAATAGGGTCATATATGTATCTCCTCAGATTCAACACATAGAATATGCCATGCATCCATCCCAGTTGTGGTGGTCAGAAGTGGTGATAAGAGACCTATCCAACCCTCTATAGGATCTCAAACAGACCAAGAAACCTTAAGGAGAGATTTCCTCCCTAGATGAACCTCCATAATCCTCTCATTGGGGAGACTCTCGAGAAATGTCTTTCTCATTAATTGAGCTTCAAATTCCTACAATGGATATCTTCATAAGATTTATGCCTACTATGAACCATCCTCATCTAGTCAGGGATGTCCAAGTCATTATCTTTCATTACCTTCACCAAATTTGAACCTATAATAGTTGACACTCGAATATATTTCTAGAACAAGTGTGACCAACACAATCTCTCTTATAAGGCATAAAAGGGTACCATGTTGGTATTTGACTTGTAGTTATTGTCATACAAAAACTCTACTAAGGTAAAGTGATTCTACAAGCACTATCCAAATTCGAATATGAAATCCCTCAATATATCCTCAAACACTTGGATAATGTACCCAGTCAACCAATTTTTCTGGGGTGAGAGGATTTATTAATCCTCAAATTGTATTGGAAGCATCCATTAGTCCTCTCCACAATCATGAAATAAACTGCGTATTAAAATTGGATACAATCATTTTGGGTACCCCATGAAGGAGAACGATCTAACTTATATAAAACATCCTGAAACACTCCACCAAATTTTACTTCATCATACAAGGAAGTGTTATGACATCATTAGTTGATCAAATATCTCCAAGATGGAATCATGGATCTCCATTTTCAATTGAAACCCTATCACAATGCCCAAGGATATGTCGTCATAATTCTTATCAGGATCTCAAGGGGCTGAAACAATCAATTTAAAAACTAGTGCTCATATTTCACATAATAAATGTTGGGGTACTGAGATATGAACACAACTATACTCCATCTCATTCTAGGAAACCAAAAATTCCCATCAAGGTGTATGTAAGTCTTCCCCATTCTATGATTTACAACTAGAGAAGAATTTTGGAACTCTAACATCACATCCTCACTCATAATGTCTAGGAAAATTGTATGTCCCTAGAAAATATCACATGATTTAACAATTCTAAATAACCATATAGTTAATTTCATAAGGATATATAGTCATTAATGACCTCGTTGTCGATGTCCCCTAGTTGGGACTCTCTCACACTATCGATAAGCAGAGGAGTCAACACAAAAAAATGTAGAAAAGTTGTACCCAACTACATCACTATGGTAAACACCATGGAATCCTACTGCTCAGAAGCCTCTTGCACTAAATGAGCTTGGGGAATAATACTATGTGAATATTATGTTTTGTTTCCCTTCCCAAGATTAAGAAAACATTTAATTTATTATCCTACAGGAACTCCAACCAATACCACTATCTCAAGCTCATGTCACTCTACCAGAAGAAGTACTAGAGACTCAGATGGTCTGAGTATACAAAAAATTGATCTCCATGAATATTGTGCCTCCACATATTCAAGATGAGGACTACCACTACCATATCTAGTTCACGAGTCTTGTAGATCATCCCCTGGGTTATGAACATCCTCAAACCATACGTGATAAATTCATGTCGCTGCATCAACAATAATTTATCCCAACTCTCAAGGCAACACAATACACAATGTACTCCTTGCCCTCCTCCTATATTTTGAACATATTATTACTTATCAGACTTATCCTAAATTCCTTTAAGTCCCTCTAGAACTACATAGTCATGTTAAAATGATTCACTATCCACATTATGTATGTCATGTGGGATTCAACCATAGATAATTCTTTCACAGACAAGTTTTAGTACCTTGAAAATCCAAGAAAACCCCACACCATTGAGGCATTATTGGTATAGTCCCATGAATTCACTAAATCAATCTTCACTGGGTCTGTAGATAATCAATTCTCTTAAATTAAATTCCCCATAATGTTAAACTAATTGATATAGAATTGAAACATTGAGAGATTCTCTTAAAGAAGGGTATTTCGATGAAAATCTTGGACCATCCTAATGTTTATTAGATGATACATCTATAAAAAAGTGTTCATGAGTATTTGATCAATGAATAAAACCAAAAACTGGTTGATGTACAACTAGAAAACATAGATAATCAAATCCATAATAAATATAGTATAATTCTTCACACAAAATAGAATCACCAAGAACTCATAGTGTCTATAAAAACTAATGAATGCTATATTTCAAATATCATCCATTCAAACCCTCAACAGGTAGAATTTATACCTGAGATCAATATTTTAGAACAATATCACAGCTTAAAACTGGTCAAAGTGTTCATCAACCAACACCAATGAATAATTATTTTTTATCAACTCCACATTTAGGTGATGAAAATCAACACAATTCCACAAGATCCCATTTTACTTTTTTTTACAAACAATAGATCCTCCTTGGTGAACACGCCAGGTAATACGAAGCCATCCCTCTGTAGAACCTCCAACTAATCATATCGTTATCAAAGCTCTCTGGGTTCATATGATGTGGTTATTTTATCTAGGTTTTACCCCTGGTAAAGGATTATATAGGGTTCTATGTCACAATGGGGAGGTAATCACGGTATGTAATCGATCCTCACCATCATTAGAGGGCTCTAAGAGATCATAACATCCATTTATCCATGAGTAAAATAGTTTAAATAATAATTTGATTATAAAATCTGAGGAATATTCTCATACTACTTTATCCAGGGATCACTCCCCTGTTAGTGATGAAAAAATCATCCCCTAACATTGAATCATTAAAAAACACACTAGTATAAATAATCATAACATGGATAGTCGATGGCTAGTCTATATCGAAGAAAACATTGTTGGTTCTGACAAATGCAACAACAAAATTTAGTGTGAGGCTTTATATCTATCCTCAAAGTGTAATTTGATCATATTTTTTGGATTTTGAGGCCACTGATCTTCTCTATAGGAGCCTCCAACATGATTTTCCAAATAATGGGCATCCTTTATTATCTCTAGTCCTATAACATGAGTAATTAAAAAGGAAATATTGATTTTGTCTATCTGATAACAAGTATAGGTGGATCAGTAGTGTCATATATCGTCCACCAAATGATATTTGAGAATCCTATATAAAATTCCCATCTATGAAGAACTCATGTTTTACCTTGACTATCTACTCTCCTCAACCACGTCCTATTTAGACACCCCATCACATCTACAAAACCCAAAATCCAAATTCAAAGGGATTATTCCACCCCACCTTGAAACTATACACTATAATTATCACTAAATCCCCCTCTGGTTTTTGAATCACATAAAAACGCATTTATATAGGGGATGTGTCCCTATGCTCGTTTGTCTGATGCCACACTAAAATATTTTTATCTCAAGACTCTAGGGATTATCAGTGTCATCCATGAGTGGTCACACCAATTGGATAACCATGGAATGGTAGTCCTATCCATTTGGGATATCCAAAAGGAGGATATAGCATAACCACATCCACAAAATAAGGGATAAAGGATCAAAATGAATATTAGAAATCTCAATATTTGAAACTTGTAGTGCACACTCTACATGGGTGCATCATTTTCTGGTGCCACCAGAACAAACTGAAACTCTCTGAGGAGAAATATTTCTTAGTGAAACCATCCAATTTGTCAAGATATGCCCATGTTTGAAAACTCTAATCACTAACTAAATACAATCTACTACTTCATGGGGTTCTGGTTCAATGTGGATCCTCAATGGCCTCTATCATTGGAATTCATGGAGTAAGTTAATCTTATGTGTATCATTAACCTGCAAGGATTGTACTATATTTGTTAGACTGGTGGGGGGTATTGGTACATTCTTGGATGGAGGAAGTAATCTCATGGGATGGACCCTAAACTATGATGACATCATTTATAGAATCTTCTTCAAGATCTAAAAATCAATAACCTCACTAGAAATATTAATAGGGGAATCTAATAACAGCTCAAGACATACCATGGCCAATTGAGAACATATATATAACTAAAATCGGGATATGAATAAAGAAGAATAGTAAAAGCATCAAACCTATGTGAGGAATTTTCCATTGATCCCTGTAACGAATGTTTCATTATACTTTGTACATAATCTAGTAGAGAATGTCATGTTGAATAGATATATAGGCAACCCAAACCATCACTAGACTCCCTATACTAAGATCCTCAATTGAAACAATTTGAAACTATTTTCAAAATCCAATCCAAATTATTTTATGGGGAGTAATACAAACACCATCATAAGGGTAAAACCACCTATGATACTAATTTGTAACAACTCGGCCATAAATAGGGATCGAGCAACAACTACCCCAATCAAACCTCCATTGGCTAATGGCTAGCGATGAGCGACATAAGAATAACTATCATGGAGAGGACCTTTCTTAAGTACTCGGATGCATACATAAACCCAACTCAATGTATAAGTTTATAAGAATAATATTAAATGATTAATATTACTTTGGGAAAAACTATTCATTTAAAACATATAGAAAGTAAAAATGTATGGTCATGAAAATTGAAAAGTAAAAATGAAAAATAAGCACCCAACCAGATAGATATCCCCAACTGAAAAAATTAGAATGTAAAATAAAAATAGGTCCCATATAATAAAATATATGATACAGCCACCAAATGTGGTCCAATGTATCAGATATTCCTAAGTTCCTCTATAGACATCGTTTAACTATCCATCATCAACATACGACATGAAATTTTGGGGAAAAGCCTCTATAGGAGTGAGAATAAATAGACCCAGTTAGATTCCCCAAAAGATAAAGGGGTTCTAGTAACCGGTACCACAATAATAAAAAAGATAGTATATATTAAATAGGATTCAGATCATCCCAAATAAAGAGAATGAGTAACCTTTTCCTAGAAAATGGGTCTCATCAAGGTCTATTGACGAACTACACATCAGGTCATTACCACCCATAGCTGGATTGTATTCTCAACCAAACCTAAGAAGATAAAGAAAGAAAACATGTTTCATACCCAAAGTGTAATCACAAACCATGGATGAAGAGTAACATAATGAAAGGTATGGATAGAGTTTTATATATATATATACTGTGAAAATGAATAAAAAATGGGAGAGTAAGGGGATCTCCAAATCACAGCAAAACCCTAGAAAATAGTCACCAATAGTTTGAAATGACCAAAATTGTTTCCCAATATCTCTCACATCTTCCGAGCATAAACCATATAGTCAAGACATTCCTTATCATTATGCTGAATTTTCCAGGGGCCAGAATATCTTGGTAGAGGGATCATGTCCTAGTATGACATGAGGTTTCAACATTGTGGAATGATAGAGGACCCATAACTTGTTCCAACATGAGGGTTCTGATATATTTTTCAATAGAATGTTGATTCCATGAAAAGTAGGATGTTTCCACATTGATAGTAGAGGACCCACACCCAGTTTAGATGGAGGGTTCCACTCTAGATTTTGATAGAGGACCCATTCCCTATTTCAACAGGAGGGTTCCAATCCAAAATTCTGTTGAGGACCCATGCCTAGCCTATTTGGAGGGTTATACTCTATTGGTATAAGAACCATTCATAGTCCAGATGAAGGTTTCAAAAATAGATGTCTAAATAGGACCCATGCCTAGCCTAACTAGAGGGTTCCACTTGAAATTCCACTACTGACCCTGCTTGATCACTTCTATTAGCAATCATTACCTGTATAAGAATAATTACCACGAAAATATCACATAATAAACCATCGTTATTAATAGTGGGAACTCTTGAATTCTTCATATAAAAGTAGTAAGGATAGGATACTCAAGGTCTAAAATTGTAGTCCAAATGATGAAGATATAGATGATTGATGTTTCCTCACAAGGAACCAAAGGGTACATGGGTGCATTCTGTTTCTACAAAAATTAGTGATTATCATAAAATGGATGATTCATCTGAATGAATTTAATAAAAAAGGGATTAATCCACATTTTTAGGAATACTACTTAGATAATGGATTATTCGTCACTGAATAACACACTCTACAATGATTAAAGGAATTCATTGTTTTTTATGCATCTTGATCTTATGAAATCGGGAGATTCATTATTCTATAAGGTGATTATTCTAATAGAAAGAGGAAGGGGATGCTCTTGAATCCTCCCATGGTTTATGAGTATAACCCTATAGGATTCTCTACAGTGATGAATTTATCACATCAAATTTAGGGTAAAAAATCAATTAATTAATTTAATTTAATTAATTAACCGACTGAATAGACAACTAATGGGTGAGATATCTCAATGCCTTGTGATGACTTATTTTAGTTCACAAATAAGGTAAAAAAATATTTTGGACTCGACCATGGTGTTAAATTTATGATTTGATCTTCCATATAATATTTAATTCATTTTCCTTATGAAACTTTGTGCACCCCATATAAAATATATTTCATATTTTTATAAAATTAATTTCGAGCACAGCAGTCATCAGAATCACATTTCATATCTTCCTCTTTCTCTACAAATATATGTATAATATTTCAGTGTGTTAAAAATTAAAAAAATATTTTCTAGAAACTATCCAAGAGGTATAATATTAGTTCTTCAATCCTTAATCTGACACCATCAAAATACTATACATACTGTGATTGGAGCCTCATTAAAAAAAAATATAAAAACTATATCTCCTATAGCATTATTATGAAATACACACCATATATCAATTCTATTATTCCATATTTTATAGTACTCAAATAATTTTCAAACAATGCAGTCAAGGAAGACACAACAAACCTGTTTAACAATTAAAACATACTATAGTCCCTAGAACCAAAAAAATTAATGATTTATTAACAAGGCACATCCCCTTTCCCACACATCAATGAAACTACACCAAACACCATAAATAAACCTTTCAAAACCACCCTATTAAAATATGGGTGTTTCTATTTTATGACAATATAAGGCACAATTCCAACCTTTTTGTTAAAATTCACATGAGAGAAAACAACGAATTTCACTAAGGAGGTAGTCACACAACCATTTAAAAAAAACTTGAATCCCACTTTTGAAATGAACTTTTTATAAACCACATGGATATCAAAACCTCATTTCAAAATAGGAAAATTTTTAATAACAATTTTACCACATTGAAACCTTGAACCTAGAAAAATTACAATGTAAATATTGAAAACAATTTAAAAGTCCTCCTAGGTACATAAAAAATCCCAAAAAATAAAACATTTCATTTTACAATCTTACAAGTCATGAAATTCTTTTACCAAGTCTTACTCACATGTTCATTATAAATTTAATCAAATAAATCAATGCGCATAAATGGGTTAGGATCATAATTTTTTTTAACATAGTCTAAGGGAAAAAATTCCTCCCATTGGATTATAGAACATATATAAAAATGAAATAAATTAATAGTACTATGGTTAAAAATCATAGATCAACAACCTCATTATAGAATCCATCCACAACATTTCCAAATCATTATGGCCTTTCCAAAACCCATTCAGTTACTTCCCAAACCCCTAGGAAATATAAAAACCTCTTCATAATCACCCAAGATCTATTAGAACACTATACAACAAAACATAAATAATTTTAAAAATTATAATTTATTAGTTAACCCAAAAAACATGGAGAAAGGCTAAAAAATAAACTGGGTAATTATGCCACATCGAAACAAAAACAAACCACTAACCGAAGACTCAGGCATAACTACGACCACATTCTAGGTGAGATCCCAAAGAGGCGATACCTACAAAACACATAATTAAATAAAAAAAATTAATAAAATCCTATAAAATTTAAACGTTGTCACATAACATAACAAAACTCCCTGAAAACAATGTATCGAATCGATCTAAATATTTCATGTACTCAAGCTGGTAAAAATCCCCATCATCCCTAGATGAAACTGTTACCCTCAAACGGAATTTGAATCAAAACACAAATCGGTAAATCTAGAAATTATAAGGAAACAAGGAAAGGGAGTAAGGGAAATAGTAGGAGAAGAAAATTCACATTAAACTCAGAAGAAGAAACTCTAAAAACCACCTTGTTGTGTCTTGATGAAGGGAGTAAGGGAGGAGGACCTGCATCTAGATTTTGAGCACAACCAAATGAGAAAGGGGAGGGGTGACATAATCATAGAGGGGAGAAAATTAAAAATTATATTTTAATTAAAAGATGGTTTGTCTCATGGTTTAGATTCTGGATTTTCTAAAATATGTTCTAACCATGCACTTCCCTACTGTCTAACCTCTATTCCTCTCATTGTTCAGCTCAGAAAAACTAGAATCTAACCATATTTTCAGAATTGGCTCCCACCTGCAACAAGGCATACTATTTTTCTGAAACCCTGATCCATGTCTTAGATCCTCCTTAACATCACATAAAATCCCCTTGGAACATTCATGGTTTTCCATTTACCATGAGACAACCACGCATCCCAACTTTGATTAGTTCAAAATGAAAAAAAAATCATGAGCTTCATGATATTTCACAGTTTCTCTTAAATCATGCACACCAAAATGTTCACCCGGTCACGAAATATCCAAAACGCCAAAAATTAATCTAAAGCCTCCAAACTCATCCAAAAAATGGGAAATATACCGAGAATCATTTCCCATCTCAAGACATAGCTTTGATACATTACAACTCCCATAACCACATTCTGAGTTTTGGTTCAAGATTCTACCCACTCAATAATGAAGATTAAATTTTCTTCATAATTTCAATCCATATGGATTCATGATATTATAAAATCATTATAATACTTTGATTATTACTTTATAAGTTTACAAGGATATATTCAAATAATGTTATTACATTTTTATGTGTGATATTTTTATATTTTAGAAATTATTTTCAAAATAAAATGGTTATCTTTCTCAAAAATATATTCAATTAAAATATGTAAGGATTTTTCATATATTTCTATATAATTTTTTGGATCTCACTTTGTGGATGTGCTCTTATAAAACTATTCATTATATTTCCTTGGATTATTTTTTATCAACTATACTGGGTAATGTATTGATATTCTATATGAAGAGTTCTCTCAATATGTACAGTTATCGAATTTTTTGATAAATTTGTATTTAGTTGTGTTATTTATTCATACTTGGAATTCATTAGACTTAGTTAGTGATCATTGGGGCGCAATATAACCCCTTGATGTGTCAGTAGCTCTCTTGAGAAAAACTATCTTGGGTATTGGTTGTAGTTGTATCAATTTATATAAGATGAATTGGGATGAGTCATACATTGTATGGTTATGAATTCTTTAATTATCCATTCCCTCAATATGGGATTATTCATTTATGTTCATGAGATTATTTGATTAATTATAAAATCCATGGAAAAATTTCGAGCTCATATAATTACACATATTTTATTATTTAATCGTTACTTATTCATATTATATCATGTAAAATTTATTTTTTAAATAGAATGTGATCCAATTATTTACATTCCATATTATTTATGTTTATTTTTAATGATATATTTTTCTATATACATACCCTTGATGTGCATTAGAGCTCATCCATTTCTTATGATTCCCTTCAATTGGATGCTAGAAAGGGTGTTATGATTGATATGATGAGATATTATAATGGTTATAATGATGTACTTAAAAAATATTATTTTTTATTTGATGTTTTCAATTATAATTTGAAATTCAATTTATTTATCTATTTAACCAAAACCAATAAATTATTATAACCTTCAGGATGTGAATAATTGTATATAGTACCAATGTATTGAAGTATCCATAAGATATGGGATATTAACACATTATAAATGAGTAGTACCATTATATATTTAATAATTTGGGTAATATATTTCATTCTTTCTAATATAATGGTTAGTTTTTAATGGAGACATCTAAATAATAAGATTTCATTATTCATTTAAGCATAGTGTTGAAAATCTTATAAGCTATCAAACATGTTCATGTCATAAATGAATGTGGAATTATCATATGTATAGGAATCATTTCATATTTGAAGTATTTCTAACTAGACTATCAAATTAGGCATCAAAATGAATTTCTAATAAATGATCAAGCACATTGCATTTATTCCCATAACAGATCAATCACATGGACTTGTTCCACATAATGTATCAAGAACATCAACTTGTTTTCCATTAATGTCTCATGATATATAATACAATACCCAATGAATTGGAGGGATATATAGGTCCCACCGATAACATAATTAAAATGATACTATATGATCCACATGGTCAAAATTCATTCATCATATTAGAACCTAGAAAGATAAATGGGTTTTATAAAAATTTCATCATATCATAACCCGTGGAAAATAAATGGGTTTTATAAACATTTTATCCTATCCACATAAATAAAATCAATCCAAAGAATGAATAATGATGGTAATATTGAACCATATACCATGTAATTATTATAAATCATCTTCTTAGAAGGAAAACTATTTTGAATGATCACATAGAATAAATCTTGAGGAAAATAAAATTTCTATTTTAAAATCACACCTCTTTTTAAAAAAATATGTACACAAATAAATGAAAACATATTTATTGAAAATGAAAATTTAAAATATATGTTAATCATCAAATAATTGAGTCATGATGTAGATGTTAGTTTTTTTAAATTTCATATGAGATAAAAACACTCCATTTACACTTTTGTATGAAAATTCCAAAAGAAACTTGTTCAGAAAAGAGTAGGAACAATCATTTAAATAAAATTAAAAATATTTATTCTAGTGTAAAATAAATTTATGAAAACATTTTTATAAAAGATATACGTTGAAGAGAAATTTTCACCATTGGAAACATTAATATAAACAATCTAGAATAATGATTATATTGTGAAATAAACCATTAATGATTTGGTATCATTTGAATAAAAACCCACATGAAGTGTAGAACATTAGAAGGATATTTATATACCATAATATTCATGATAAGAATTATAAAATACATTCATTCGTATCATATACACACATAAATGAAACATGTAGTTTATAAGGCATGTGTCACACATAAATAAATGTGAGACGAAAATCATGTTCCTTGAGTCGGATTCTTCACATCCATTCTCAAAAATAATGAATAACAACCTTTGGTAAATTTATAATTTCATAATATGCTTTTTGAAGTTTTTTTTTCTTTCATATAAATTATTTCAATGTTATATATAGTTATAAAATAATTTATGTTCATGTTAGATGTTTTGATGATATATAGTTCCTATGTCTAAAATAAATTAGGTATGTGGACAATGGTAAATGTGGTCATTACACCTCCATATGAATAATAACAATAATAATGAAATAAATATAAATTTTAAACATCAATTTTACACCCAACCAATAAGTATGGTTATGAAAAATGAATTACATCAAAATCATGGAGACGGTAGGTTGTACACATGCTTGAGGAATATTAGCATTTTTAAAAGAACATAATTGAAATAAATTATGACTTAATATAGGTTTAAATGATTACAATAATATCATATATATATATATATATCATATTAATTGTTTAAATATTCTTATATATACAACAAATGAAATATAGTGATGAAAAATGATTAACATCTCTTTATAGAGGTGGTAGTGCACGTATACACATGAACAACGTTATCATTTTTTTTGTTTATATAATGGTAATGAGTTTAATGATAAATAAAAATTTTATAATGATAGATATTTGATTAATATTAGATATAAACATTAATCCTATCATATTAACTAGTTAAGGTAGATAGTTATGGATGTTAAATTAAAATAATGAGGTCATAGTTTTCTATACACATACTTTGATGAATTATTCTCTCATATGATGGGTGATAGAGATTGATAGAGATTGTAATATTAATATAATAACAAATAATTATATTTTGTATAATGGTGTTGATATTGTATCATTTTTAATAATATTTTAATACAGAGGAATTTAAAATAAAACTAAAACAACCAGATAAAATTTATCCAACATGAAGGGAAAAATTCATTTTATTAACACATTAACACTTATATGTTAATAGTTATGCCTAAAAAAGGACTATGTAATAATAGAATTGATTCTAGGAAGTTATTTGGGCAGTTTTTGGATGATTTTTTATGCGTTAATTGATGATAAGAGGATACATTTTATAATATAGGGGATGGGCACTTATTTGTTTTCTCAAAATATTAGATCAATATAAATCCATATTAAATTAAAAATGACTAAAAAGTGAGTTATTTAAGGGATAATATGATTATGGGTCAAAATAACTTCATAAAATACAAATTACACATGTTTTTACTATATTTATACCCTTAATATTTTTTATAACTTGAATTTAACCCATTTAACTCTTACAATGACAATTTGAATTTTTACACCTTGAGGGTCAATATAATTACCGTAAAATTAAAAAGACATATAAAAACATAATTCTTGTTATTTTAAAATTTATCTTAATCACAAAGGAAATTATAATATTTTTAGCAATTTTATATCATTTATTAAAATATTATGTAATATAAAATATCCATAATGTCAAATTTTAGAACAATTTATTAATTTGAATTTAATAATATCAAGAAAAATTATAAATTTTTAAAAAATATCGTATTATATATCTAACATGCCATGTTACTCTATAAAATTAGATTATCATATTATTTTTATGAAATTATACTTATTTTTATATTTATAATTCCATTTATTTATTTTTTCCAGTAATTAAATCATTATTGCATCAAATTTGATTAATTATTTAATGTAATTATATACTCACTAAAAATATTAAATAAATTAACATGGTTAATATATATCCATTATAATTAATAATAATATTTATCATTGATCATTTCCTCTATATAAACCCGTGATAAAAATATTTTAGATAATATAAATAAGACGTAGACAAGTATGACTTTTCGTTAAATAAAATATTCTAAAACTCAAAATATATTCCAAGTAGTCTAAATTAGTCATATATTCAACAATTTAGTAATTATCTATGACACATAATAATCCAGTAAGAGTAAAGGAAATGTTAATGTACTTTTATAGTACTTATTATTTTAATTTTTATCCTTTAATTAACTGATTTAATCATTTGAGTATTAACAAAAATTACTAAGTTCACAATTTACATTGATGAAAAAAGTAAAATGAAAATATTTTATAAATTTATACTCACTGATTAAGAATATGGATTAAATTTTTAAAAATTTAATAATTCAAATTGTTAAATTTTTATTAAAATTTAAATAAGAAAAACACAATGAAAAATGCTTTTTAAAAGATTTTCAAATTTTAAATAATAATGTTTTCATACTAAATTAATTTATAAAATATATTAATAAAATCTAAATTTAAATATTTTAAGTAAATAATTTATAATTAAATTTTTATACTACTCTATAAATATAATTATACTTTGTAAATTATGTATAAGAAAAATATTGTTTTCAATAAAAATATGAATTTTTTACTATTCATTGAAAAATAAATATTTTATGAAAGTTCTGAAAAAAGAATTATTATAATATTGATATGATTAATTAAAGAAATAAATTAATTTTTGGAAATAGGATTTCAAGATATTATAGAGATTAATTTTAGTATTCATAAAAATAATGAGAAACCCATTTTTGATGAAAATGTAATTGTTTATGAATAAAATTACATAAAAAATTAAGAGATTATTTACTATGAATTATGAATTAAACATAAATTGAGTTGGAAATTTAAATTTTTTATTAAGTCGATCATTACTATTCATACCCACCAATTTAATAACTTAGTTATAACGATCATATTTAATTAATAATATTATGTTTCTCATTTATGGGATGTGTTGTGCAAATTATATATTATTGAAAAAAATATTTCTTTTTAGAATATCATGGGATTACATTGTCCCCCACCATTTTATAAATTTAATCTTCTCAATTTTAACTTATTCTTTGTCACTAGGACTTTGACTTTTAAGAAATATTTTGTTGAAATGCCCCATAATAAAAAGTTTCATAAAACATCCACTTAAAAAGAGAGAAAATAAGTAAGTACAATGATCATAGAGAAAAAAACATAAATAGGTTTCCAAAATAGAATGAATTGGTAGGATGTGTAACCATTTATATGGAATAGAATAACAATGACCAATGGCAGAATGATAGTGACATAAAATATGGTCATGAGATATTTACCCAACATGATACTTTAAATCTATAATGGGTTAAAAGGTCACTGATTTCATTATAAGAAAAGTAAATAGATAATATTTTTATTTCAAGATAATTTTCATATATTTTAGGAGTTACTCTACTTTCTAGTATAATAAAATGAAGACATATACATACTTGATAGGTATAGTTTCATCCATCATTCAATTTCTACCATAATATAATATTTTTCTAAAAATGATTATTAAGATGAATTTTTTTACGATTGAATCACTGAGATAAACTTTTAATGGATATTATATTCCATAATAGAAAAAAAAATTCGTTCCTCTTGTCTTTATGAATTAAAAACGTTCAAAATGGTTATCACAAGAGATTATGATCCCAAAAACAATGAAATATTATATAGGAAAACTACACTAATATCTAAAATTAAATATTAATACACAATGTTCAAAATAGATTATTTAATAAATAATTATCCTTAAAACCCTATAATATATTGCAGGATATGATTGAAACCAAAAAATTATAAATATTTTTTCACATATTCATCCATGATAAATTTAGTATTTAACTACAAAAAAATCCCTAAACATAAAATCATTATAATAAACTAACTATTTCTATAAAAAATTTGAATCACCATAAATCCCCAATAAAATCATATATTCCTCCAAAAAAAATGTTATCCATTACTCATAAAATAAAATTACATTATATTTTGGTTATATTAATCATATAGGATTCAAATAATAGTGAATTTATTCTAAAATAACAGTAATCAGTTAATCAGTAAATCATTTTCAAATCCCATTGTTATCAATTAGATAAAAAATATGCCCCCAAATTGAACTTAACCTTTATTAGTGATGTAGTTTTAATAAATAACAAATCATACTAACTAGAACATCATGTATTCTAGTTGTAGGTGATTCATCCATATGACCCTTTAGTTGGGGTATCAATACCTATGACCTTTAACAAGTTTTTGGTCGTCACCCTCCTCTGGGTTTCTCTTTTTCTAATGGAAATCTGTTAATAAAGAAGTAATCATCTATACCAACTCTTTAGTGTTTATTTCTTCTTCTAATACTTCTTCACATATTATTCCTTTCTAAAATTCAAAACTATAGGATCATATATACACTAATATTTTATTATTATTTTTATCCAATTATAATCCATTATTTATCCATACTATGAAAAAAAGCACCACATGTGTTTATATATAGCTTGCAATATCCATGAAGCATTGTAATATTTGTTCAGCACCACATTACCTGAATTGTTTTAATGATAGAAATAATCGATTTATATATTTTATAATTAGTACATGATATGGGTTCAATAAAATGGTTATATCTTTTATTTACCTACCGATTCACCAGTATTTAAATAATATATTCACTCGTACATACATATAGCCTATTATCTCAATGATGTGATGCGATCATTTTCCATATTCATGTTCAAAAATTGTTATTAAAATATAAAAAGTTATTAAATATGATACATTGTATCATTAATAAAATTTTAGAAATGATTAATCTATATTATATGAACACGAACAGAAAATTATGTGAAAAAACATGCAATGGAAAATGAACCAGTTAACACTCTAAACAATGGTTTCAATGAAATATTATTAAAAAAGAATGATAATATGTTATATTAGGATTATATATGATATAATAAATATAAATATTTTTTTATAACTTAATATAATTATCTAAACCGATATACATGAGGTTATATCATGTTCAACTATTTTAAAGTGCAATGTAAGGGTTACTCATATCACATTTACTTCTATGAGAATATGCCCTATTTACCACATATTTCTTTATTGAGGCCTATATACTGACCCTTTAACATATTATTTCATGATTCTATTTTAATTCAGGGTATTTATTTGTTATTTTTAGTTTACGTTTTTAATAGTGATTAAACTTCAAAAGATACCCTTTTTTGGGTTAATTTTACAATCTAATAGTTATTCATCATTTTTTATGTCTCTGTCACCACTACACAATATTTGAATTCATTTTCCATTTTTCTAAATATTGTATTCAATTTTTTTTTACTATTATACTAAAAAAACAATGTAATTATTACACATGTTTTATTTTATTTCTAAATGGTTTGAAAGTGATATTTTTTTGTTTTCCAAATGGGGAACATTGTGACATATTGAACAAAAATTATTAAAAATTATATTTTTAACATATACAACATGAGTTGTTTTTCTATCCATCACTAAACCTTAATGATTTGATAATTAATTAAAAATTTTACATGATTATTTCTAATTTGTAAATACCATTTTTAAAAAATATAAAGAAAAAATGAACATGAAATAGAAAAATTCCTTACATGAGACTTAAATATGAACTATCATTAATAGTTATGAGATTTTGAAATATACCCTTACAAATTTTGTGTCGTTTGAATCATAAATCGCATGAAAAAATGAAAATTGTATGGAAATAACTATTCCATAATGTTCATTAAGAGAATCAAATATGTGTGTTATAGAAACCACACAAAGGAACCATTTAATGTGTGACGAATGTGTCCCATAGAAATATAATTATTAATAAAATATCAAAAATTTGGTTCCTATTATTATGATATTTATTTAACCACATATATAAAAAATTATATTTATTATACCTATATACCATAATTATTTACATGATTATTATAACACACACAAACAATATATATATATATATATATATATATTATGTCATCTTTAATGATATTGATAGAAAATGAAATACACAATTCAGGGAAATGGTAGGTCACACATAAGCAAGGAAATTGTATTAACTTTTTGAAGGATAAAAAAAGGAAAATAATTAATAATTCTTCCTTCCAGAATCATTATCATATAATTCATATCATATATATTCAACATACATAACAAATCTTCCATCCATGTAATATAAAAATGAAAAAGTAATCATATTGCTTCATGAAGGTGGGGTCCACTTAGATACATGAGCACCATTATCATTTTCCAATGGTATGGAAGGTAAGAAGTTAGATATGATATTCTAATTTAGGATGTATAATTATTTTTTAGATATAATATATACATAATTAACCCATATTAATACCCATCTTCAAAATATGGTGACATAAAATTATTTGTATCGCTATATATAGATCATAAGTTATACGTATGAATGAGAGATAACAACACTTTTTCTATTATGGGGAAATTGGTGTTTAATTGTCTTTTCATGATCATAATTAAATTTATAAATATTAAGGGTACTATAGTTATTATTTTATTAATTATATAACTGATTTACAGGAATTAAAAAAAGAATAAAAAAGACAGTGATCGATTAAGGCCATTACATTTTATTTAAGATGACTCCCTTGGATCTCCACTTCAAAGATCAATTGTTGGTGTTTTTGGAAGAGAAAAACCTCTAGAATGTGTATAAGGAGGTTAATAGTATAATTTTCTAATTATACTTGAACTAAATGGATCAAAGTGGTGTAAATAGGTAACGGAGAAGGGTGCCTTTTATAATTGGGGTGAGATGCACTTTCAAATTTCTTAAATATATAATTATTTTAAAACAATTATCAAGATGATTTCGTCCCAATGGCCTATAAATAAACATTTTATGAAATTTTAGACCATATATTATTCCATTTTTTATTATTTAATATTTTTTTAACTTTTAAATAATTTAATAAAATATTATTTTCATAAAATATAATTATTGTCAATTTTGAAAACATTCATTACCTTGACTAAAACCAAATCAATAGACCAACAGAAATTAGAGAAAAAATGATTCAATAAATCCCCATCATTTAATTTTCATATATAAAAATCATCTATCAATATAATTATCTCATATTATTGTAAATTATTTTTTTTAATATGATATATACTAATTTCAATTAATTGAATATTTACTGCATCATCTTTGTGTAAGATGTTCTGGTAATTAATCCATTTCATAAAATTACAAATAATTTAACATGATGATGGTAATTATTTTATATTTAAAAATTCATTAAATAGTCTATCTTATACTATGGATAACAATATAGTAAAATATTATATTAATTAAAATCATGAGTGTGACATGTTTAACCTTTTATGAAAGAAAATACTGTAAAGGTAAAAATATTATCTAAATTGGAATAAATTTTTATATAACATAAAATTGGATTATTATAGACAAAATTATCTCATAAAATAAAATTTATTCAAATTTGGTATTTATTTAATAGTCCTTATTGATTTGTAACATAAACTAATTGATTTACCCTTACCATGGTAGTAAAATTACCACATTTACTATTCTTAATGAAAAAAATAAAAGGCTTTGATTGATGAAATATTGACACACATATTAAAATGTAATCCTCAAAATGCAATGAACAACATTTTTCTCAAAATTTATGTTTTTCCCCAAAATTCTTGTTATTCAAAAAGAAGGTATAAAGCTTATAAAATGTAATTAAATAAAATATACCTAAATAAATATTACTAAATTTACATTGAGATAAAATTAAAATAATGAAGGTCATTTTTAATAAAAGGAAAATTATTATTCTATAAAAATATGTATTTAATATTTTTATTGGAAAAACAAATTTTTCATAAAAATACCAAAATTTCATCCAAATATAATTTTGATGTGTTTATTTAAAAAATTAAATTAATTTCATAAAATATATTTTTTTTATGATACAAAAAATAATTACAATATTTTCTCACAAAAAGAAACATAAATTAATTTTGGAAAAATAAAATGATAGTACTAATAATTGAGTGAATAATTACCATGTATTTATATTTCTTAGAGACATTGAATATATTTCATAAAGTATTTAATACAATTCCTACATCCAATTTTACATATATGAAAAAATATCAAATAATAATATTTTAATTACTATACCTTGATTATCTTAATCTTGTAGTTTCATGTAACGTAAGCTATTGAAGATGATAAATATATTCAAAATAAAAATTCCATAAAATATCATGGTGATATAATCTATACCACAATTAATAAATTTATTCTCATAATTTTTTATTCGAAATCAATGGTTTCAAATCTAAAAATTCTTTTGTTGAAAACCACATCACATCAAAGGATAGAAAAACATCCCCTTTTGAATTGTGTAAGGGAAGTTTTTAGTTCATCTATAATAACACATGACTAGGTTTCTAAACTAGAGAACATATGTGGGATGTTAAAAAATGGATATACAAGATAAACCGTACTACCAAGGACTAATAGAGAGTAATAGTGATCTGGTTAATGAAAATGTTTACCATAAAAAACTATTAATCATTTATTGGTTAAAATACCATTGATTTCTTGGTTTAATAAGAAAAGAAATTGCATTTTTATTTCATGGACAATTTCCTAAATTCATGGGACTTTTTAAAAGCATAATAAAACTATAAATAAGATAAAATTATATAATTTTACTCAATTTTTTTGGAATGATCTCACCCTTAGTTATGGAATTATTTAATTCAACATGATCTATTACTCTAGGAATTGGATATTCATGATGAAATTTTCATACCGTGGGATGTTTTAATCAAATCATAAAATCTATAAGTCATTCCTTCAACCACTAAAACATTAACAAAAAAAATTGTAGTATAATATATGAGAAATTATACTTTAATCTCAAACAAAAATATCCAAATTCACAACATAATCCATTACACAAGTATTTAACCATTTGAGTCCTCAAAAATATTACTGACCATATTAAAAACCTAATAATAATTCCATCTCATATCCTTCCATGACCTATATAAGAATAATTTTAATTACTAATAATATCTCATATGAAAATTTTTATTACATGATATTATATTATCCAATATGTATTTATCATTTAACAAAATTCTAGAATTATTTATTCTTATAAAAGATAACTTTCCATTTATAATTTAAATAATATCTTATCTTAGAATAAAATATTTCCACTCGAGTATTAATTTTACCCTTACACTGATAGATAATCATATGTTTATTAATAGAAAAATATGATCTCCTTATTGTTGAACAATATATGTAATTTATGTTATTAGAGATAATCAATTCTCATGATCACATCAAACATCATTAAAGGATAATATTTTCATAGGGATTCTTCTAGAAAAAATAAATATGGAATGGCCTATTATTGAGTATAGGATAAGTATGACCTAAATATCATTATTTCCATAAATAATTTTAAATTAATAGTCTTTCCCTTTTTTCATTTGACATTATATGTTGATGTGGATAAATATCTTGAATAGCCATTTGGTTAGGGAATTGATTCAAATATTTCCCACACACATTTAATTTATAGTATTGATGTCGGTGTGGTGTATTTTTTTGATCTCTCAATTGATTCATTTCCTTGACTAGAAACATTATATCACTATTATATTCTTTTGCTCGATTTCCAGTCTTCCAACACATAAAACACTATCTTGTTCATTGATATGTTCAATTAAGTTCTCTTTACCACATTTTTTGCAGGTATGAGTTTAAAACATTTAATTCTCTTAATGTGGAAAAACCACTAGAGTTTCAATGGATCTTTATATTATGTTTATATATCTAGGACAATGTGGGTTTTCTACTTCCATTTTAATCATTATCTCACATAGAATAATTTCTTCATTGCTTCCAAATCCCATTAAGGATAATTCTTTTTGATGACATTATTTGAAACCACTAATGAATTATAATATTTTTCATTCAATGGTGATGATTAATCCTAAAGAATACCTCAAAAGGTTTATAATGATTCCTAAATGGAACAAATGGATTCCTATTCCTTCTTCTTATGATTAAGAAATTACTTCTCCATTTTTATGTAGAATATGAGGGGATTTCTAATTGAAAAATTTTCCATTAAACATATCCCATACAATGGAAACAATTTCTTCAACTTTCCTCATATTATTAATAAGATAACACCATTTATCTTCTTCACCATAAAATTGAGAATTATCTAGGAATTTTATTTTCATAATCTGTGCACTAAAGAAGGGAAAATGTGGTAAGGATCAATTATTTGAGTTCCTAAAAGTATCAAGGAAATGTTTCATGAGTGGGAATATTTTACATAGAACAATATAATATCAAAGTGATGTAAGTAGGAATGCCAATTATATTAAAGAAGGGAGAGATCAAAAAATAAACCAATAAAACTTCAATACATTAAATGAAATGATCATGGAAAAGATGTTAATCAATTACAAAATCTTTGGTCCATTGAATATTATAATCTAAAATAACCATTAATATTAAATGATTTAGGAAAATATTATAAAATTGCAATAGTGGAAGTGAATTATATCTGATTGGGAACACATATCATCCACACTAGAATATGGTATTCCATGATTTATTTTTTTTCAATAATAACTAATAAAATCTTATACATTATTGATGTATGATTTCATTTTGATCATTGATTATTTATCCCAACATATATTCAATATATATTTCAAGAATAATGAAATCATATTTCCTGTTTTGAAACAAAATATCATCATATATAATTGTAAGGATGAACCCAAACTGGAAATGGTTTTATTTTTGCTAAGATAAGATATTACCTAAATAATGAATGGTGATTTATCTTTTATAGTCATATATGATTATGAACATTATTGAAATTATTAGTAAATCATAGGGATCAAAGTATATCAATATTTTGTATGATACATTATATGTAATAAAAATTTCTATTATATTGATAAAATAAAGATATGAGATCAGATTTTATGAGGTTTTTAAATAAGGGTAGTAATATTTTGGAGGTGTCATTAGGTTAACTACTTGTGGAATAGATGAAGAAGAAAATTGGGATATAATTTTTTGGGGTTAATGTATGATTTATTATATCATATACAAAAAATTTTGATTTTGGAAATTATTAAGAGGATGATGGAATGACTACTAGATTTTATGATTTGTTAAAAGTGATTTTGGTATGAAAAATGCATCTCAGATATCCATTTCTTGGAGTAGGATATCATATGTATGTAGATCAAACCACAACCAAATTATGAGATTCTAATTTTGATATAGAGAGAGATCATGTCAGTTTATTTTTTTGAGCTTCTTATCTGGATTTTTAATGAATCCAAAAACATTAGGAATAATACATTAAAAATTATACTTATTTACATTTCATACTGAGAAATCTATGGTCTTTTAATCTATCACAGATTTTCAGTTTTATAATGTTAGACATTACCTTTTCCATGATCTCTATAAATCTATACGTGTCCTTAAAAATTAAATTTTTTTCAATATACATGACTTTACTTCCCACCTATGTTCTTTAGTTTTGAAATATTTATTTTTGTTATTATAGACTACCATTATACTTCTATTTACCTCTTCTAAGATGAAGTTGTTACCCCTTTTTAAGATTTTCATTGCTACAATGGAATTTTAAATTTTCTAAAAATTGATTACTAATCATAAATCCAAATTGTGATGATGAAATTTGATAATATGGGGATGTAACACACCAATATTTAATGAAATATATTTTATCCATTAACTTTAATTACTTTGATAATTTGAGTTACATGTAATTTTTTGTGTAAAATGAACCATGGAATATTATTTTTGTCAACATTATAACATAGAAATTAAATATACATGAATGAATATGTTTTGTTGAGGATGTGCCTGTAAGGGGCACTATGATATAGGTTAACCCTCTTCGCCGCCTCTTTCCTCTTCTAGATCGGTGCGACCCTCCTTCGTTCTCGGCGAGGTTGTGGTTGTGTACTTCTGTTGCAGCGGCGTCGGTAACATCATGGTCTCAGTTTCCTGGGTCATTTAAATCGTGGATGGCTAGTACTTGTCCAATTCCTCGTAATTTGGATAGGGTTTCTCATGGAGGTGCGATGATGGCCATGGCCGAAATCAAGATTATGAGGCTTTAGTTTCGTTGCCTCACCCCAGGTGTGTGAGGTGGGAGGTTGCAACGTTCTTAGTGAGTGATTCGAATGGTGGCGAAAGAATCTAGTTTTACACGGACATCCTCCTGGTGGAATGGTGATGTTTCTCTTATATTTGTTTTTCTTTTTTTCAATGTTTCTTATTTTTGGGTCTTTTCGGTTCATGGAGCTTTTTTCGTGCATCAGATCTCAAGGATAGATTTGGTCTTCTATTGGATTCGTGTTTGTTTGAGGTTTTTCTACTGGTTGGGAAACTAATTTCTTGGTATTGTGAAGGGAATCTGGTTCTATTGTGTGTGTCGTCAGTGGATAGTTTGAAGGTTGGGTTATGCATTTTTGGATGTCTGGTTCTTGAATTTCAATTCCTGTTGCGTTTTATGAGTGTTTATCAATGCGAATATGTGGAAGAAGTGGTTGTTCTTGTAGAATTTGAATTGGTGGTAATTTATGATCATGATGAACTCTAGAATTTAAGATGTGTAATCGTTGCAGCACCGGTGTGAGGTTTGAAATTGTTAGGTCTCTCTGCTGTGGCCTTGATTAATGGGACATTGCATTCATTTTAGTAGCAAGAGATTGTCTCGGATGAGGTTTAGATCTTGTAGTGTTCTCCTTCTGATCACTATTTGGATTTGGAAGATCGAGAGGGTATGGCATTTGCCATCGGTACCGGGCCCCTGTATTCTTGCACGAGAAATCTAGCCGAGCAGCGACGAGAAGGTGGACGCTGATTGAATTGTTTATCTACTAGGGTTGGGCTTTTCATTCCTCATGTACTGGAGTGTATTTGTTCTTGATGGTTCTGGCCCATGGAGGCATGGTTGTTCATGAAGTCTTTGATGTCATTATGGTTTTCCACTTTATCCCTAAAAGATCTATTGAAAAAATTAATTAATTTTCAGTCCAACATGAATGAATATTATCAACTACATTAGGCATATTATAATTTTATGAATCATTCTTAATGTATTAATTAATTTTTTCTAAATAATAACTCAATTTCAAGTAATTTCATTTTATTATTAAAAAATATATTCTCAAAAAATTGAAATTTCGAATTTTTTTGAATAAGTATTAATTTTTTTTCCAGTTTCATTATAAAAATTGTCTTGAAAAAAAATTATCGATGAATTCATCGCCTTGAAATTATATTAAATTTTTTTTAATTGTATCTTGAAATGATTAATTAATTAGTGAATAGTGAAAATGTCGATTTTTATAAAAATGCCATTATCATTATATTAAAAATTTTATTTATCATTTCAATTTGATATCAAAGAAAAAAATATTATATTAAGATATAATATTATTAATGAAATTTTAATTATCTTTATGCCTTATATTTTTATATGTACTTTTTTAGTCTAAAAATAAAATTATCAAGACAATAAGATTTAATTGGGTTTTATTGGATTAATTATAAAATAATATTTTTATAATTATGTGATTTGAATCATGAAAAATGGATTACATATTTGGAATCTGTGTGCCGAAAATTTATTAAAAGGTCCATGTAAATTTTTTCCAATATGAATATAATCAATAATAATTTTATTACCATCATAATCCTAAATTTGGAAATTTATGTTGAAAATAATATTATAAGGACTATTAAATAACCCCAAAACATGAATTAGTTTCTAATTGATGTGTTAATTTTTTCCATACTCTTCCTTTATTCTGTTATATTAACTTTTTTCTCCATTTTGAAGAGATTATGATATTAAAAGTATTTTATTTCAGGAAAAGTCAAATATGTCACACCTTTATTTTTAATAACAATATTATTTTTAATATGGTGATAATAAAAAGATAATTTAGACTATAAATATTCTATTTAAAATATAAAATATTTATCTTCATCATTTTAATTTATTTTTAATTTTTAATGAAGAAATATTTTCTTTAAATATTTACACAACACATTCACATTATATATTAATTTAATGTAAAAATAATGTAATGATATTAAAAATAATATAATATGAGATAATAATAGTGATAATATAATTTTATAGAGGACCCTGACATGTTTGGGATTTTTTAAAATATTTATTTTACAATTAATGTAATTTTCTTGATTTTATTAAATTCAATGTAATGAATACTTTAGGAATTGACACTAATGATATTTTATGAATATAATATTTTATTAAATTATATTAAAATCATTAAAATAATAAATAAGTAGATATAAGATATTTAATGGTCTAAAATTTCATTACCTTTTCATTTATTTTCAATTTGGAAGCATTTTTATCTCGAATTTTCTTATTATATTTTTTTCTTTTGAGAAATTTTAAAAGTTCACTCAACTCAATTATAAATGTGCACCTACACCATCAATTATTTACACCAAATAGATCCTTTTAGATAATAAATTACATGATAAATCCTTTTCTAAACTTCTTTATCCATGTTTTATAAGAAATTTTTTTTCCAAAATAGCACTCATAGAGCCATTAGATGAAATTTAAAGGAGTCATTTCCAAGAAGAGGTAATTACTAAAACCGATCTCTTTTTTTATATTTTTTTTTTAAATCTTGTAAATATATTATATTTATCATAAAATGATAAATTTATTATTTTAGATGTTATAAAATGTAATTGTGGTTATTAAAACACAACTATACACTCTCTTTCACTTTAATCATTTAGTTAATCTATAGCTTGGGTGTATATATGACTTACTGTATCCACATAGAAATGTAATTACTTTTTCATAACATATATTTTGGATTGGTTTTATGATGTGTTTAATTCATAAATAATAAAATTATGAAATATTTATAATTATTAAATGATGATATCATATCAACCTTCATAACTTCCAATCCATTGGGAAAGGATAACGTCGTTTGTGCACATGTGTGGACTACCACCTCTATGAACTAATGTGATTCATTTATCTGTTATATTTTGAATTGATGGAAATAAAGATACATTTAATGAATATATATTATGTATAATAATTATTATGCAAATCATAATTATAAATTTACATAATTTATCTCCAACCATCATGAAATGAAAATAATTATCGTACGTACATACTATCAATTGTCTCAATGAATGGGGTAATTTATTTTATATATTAATGTCTTATAGATTATTATAAATATATATATAATTAATATATATAATTTTTATATAATTTTTAATTTTTTTTCATTATTTATGAATGATTATATTACATGTATAAAAAATAAAAATGCAAAACATACGTGAAAAACAGAGCAGATATCCTCGCAAAAAAATTATTTTTTGATGAATTGATTAAAAAAATTTAATAAAATGATATAATTAAATCATATATCGTATGATATAAATGATTATGTTTTTTAATATATTTTTATTAAATTTATAATTTTTAGATATGAGGATGCAATGTTTATGAGTGGAAATAGATTTCATTTTAATAATATTATGATTGTATTTGGGTTCATGTCCTTAAATTTATTCAAGGTCCAAATTTCATGTCCCTAAATAAATAATTAAACATATTTCTATTTATACATGATTAAAAGTTAATATTTTTATGAGATAATTCCTTCTATTATGTAAATGTTTTTTTCTCCTGAATTATGTTTATTGATTCATTTTGGTTTTATATATTATGATCTTTCAATCAATGGTCCATGAAACAAAGTATGATATATGAAATGCATGGTTTTGAGTTCAAATTTTATGCTCATTGTATCGAAAAGTTATGAACATGTTATTTTTATGTAATAATTGATATATCTATTTTATTGTAATGCACCAACCCCAGTTACCCGGAGTCGGTGCATTATTGTGTAACATTGGCATGATCACAAAAGATCAAGTCTCGAAAGACCGATAAGTTTAGTAGCCTTGGAAACACTAGATACGTTCATAAATGTTACATTACATCATAAAGTGAAAAACTACAATAACAAAGTCTCCATAGTCCACACTCATATCCTCTTCTGACTATCCCCGCAGGTCATTCATACAACACTTCTTTACATCCTGGAAAATATTAAAACATTGAAAGAGGTGAGCTCAGATGCTTAGTAAGGATAACAATATTGCGGAAGCTTTCATAAATAAACATTAACATTTAAGGAAATGTATAACTAAAACAAAATCCTTTTTAAACTTGAATTTCAGCATGATATGGAAAAAATAAAATTAAATAATTCCATTTACTTACTCACATGGATATTCTACTAGTTGAATAATCCCATGCAATATCAATAACCACTTTCATAATGATGGAGTGCATAATTCAGACTTTCATAACCACGTAGCCAAGGCCTCGTGCCAAGAACACAAATAAGATTTTGTCAAGGCCTCGTTCCAAGACACTAGTTTGTCTCATGAGACCTTCCGATGCATCGAGAAGTTATAGCGGGCTCCACCCATCACTTATTAAGTCCAGTGCATTCCTTATATGAACAGGTTTAAACATATCATAAACCATAACATAATCGTATCAAATAAAACATGCATAAAGGAAACATAAAATTTCCACATTTCAATCACAAGATATCAATAAAACACATTGATATAATAAAAACACTTTCAAAACCATTTTCAATACCAAAATAAAAGAAAATTAATACATGGTATTTATTTTTCATTTAAAAAAAGTTATGGCTTATAGAGGAATCCGAAACTGAAATAGTGCTCATAGAGGTGGAGAACTCATTGTCGCTGCATACGTACGACATGAAAAACATTCATTTTTGTCATTTAGTAAAATGCTTCGTATAAAAAAGATTCCTTTTGAATAAACGTAAAAGTCAAAGGGGTTTATACACCGTATAAAAGAAAGTTGTGTATAAAACAAAATATGCCTCAATGAAAGGAGATTGAGACGAAGTCCTTACCAAGATCAATTTTTAAATAAAATATATCTATTATGTGTATTAAAAATAAGTACGCATAAAGAAATTAAAAATACAAGATAGGACATAATAATATCATAACATAATTTAAAAGTAGGAAATTAACCCAAAGAATGGAAATTGGGTTAAGAAATTCCCTTACAAAGATCATTTTTTTAAATAAATATATTATTTTTATTAACTATAAGTACACATAAATAAGTAAAAATACAATATAGGACATAATAATATAATGACATATTTTGAATGTAGGAGATTAACCCAAAGAATGTAAACTTGGTTAAGAAGTTCCCTTACCTTGCGTCCTGTCTTGACTCGACCGTTCTTTAACCTCCTGAATAATAAACTAGAGTTAATTTATAATTTCTTAAGAACCATTTTCAAGTTTTTTATTCCTTTTATATCACTTATTACCATGTTATGAACATTATGTAATTATTTAATTTAATAACGGTCGTTTTGTCGATCTTTGGTACTTGAGTCAAAAATAATCTTCTTATAATTACAAGGTGTCCATGTGGTGATATATCCATTATATCCAGAATTATATTCATGATATAGATATCATATATCTCATATATATCCAGTATATACATGAATTTATATTATTCCATAACGTTTAGAGGTAAGAAATGAAATGCACCGTTCATGGAGACGGTAAGCCGTACATACGCATGAACGCTACTTTCATTTCTATTGTTTATTTAAAGAAATAATAATGATATAAAGGTATATTATAATTCCAGTATAATATCATATATAATATCATTCACTCCATCCTTTATACATCCATATATGAGATTAACGATTCAAATCACATTGAGGGGGCGGTAGTCCGCACTTCCTGAAATGAAAATATCGTGTTTACCCATAATGGAAACAATAAAGTTATGCCATAAATGAAAAATACAGAACCTTAAGTAAAACATAAACATATTATATATCATATATATAAATATATTTACATCTTAATGGCCACCTTTGAAGTTGTTATATGAGTGTTGAACAATCATCATTTCGTGAGGCAGAAATTCACCATCCACAGAAACACTATGTTCATTAACCATTATATGTAGGTGTGTGTATGTGTAGCTCGATTAATTCTTATAAAAAAATCCTAGTATATTTAGGATACTTGTTTTGTAACAAAATAAATGAATAAAAAGATTTTAGGGGGTTATATAAGCAAAATAAAACAAAATAACATAAGAGAAGACATTACCTTAAAATCGGGTAACTCTTTTGATTTGAGCCAAAGGCTTCCTTGGGAAGAATTATGCCCAAAGTTAGGCTTCTAGGAGTAACGGAGGGATGTTGGGAGAGTATTTGGGCAGAGTTTTTCCGAGCCAAATGGCTTTGAAGGTCTGAGTAAGGTGGTAGTGGTGGGGGCCTTTTATAAGGGGAGAGAAGGGGCACTCTTGGAAAGATTGAAATGTTACATTATTATGAAATGTTTTTTCGGATTCTAAAGTCCCCACACATATATATTTCAAGGCTAAGGTGATAAGGGTTCGAAATATACTCATCCAATTGGGTTTTGAGAAGTTTATGTCTTAGATATTAAATTATCTTTTCATTTTTTTTAAATCATTAATTAATGAGGTAATCGCCGCATCATCATGGTGTCATAATTAATTTAATTTATTTAATTTCTAAAAATTATTAAAAAAGTTATCATGATGTAGGAAAGATTTTTATATTTCTAATGAATATTTATAGTCAAATATATGACTTGTATAACCCCAATTAAAAATTGTTTTAGTAAAAGAAATTATGTTTGTGACATTTTTACTTTAACTTTAAATAAAAGTTATTTATGTCATTTCACTACCAAAGTGGCTCCATGGGGTCCCCAAGTTGACCCATGGATTGTCTTAGTCAGACATGACACATCCAATAGGTCTAGGACAAGTGTAAAGGTATTTTCATATTTTTTATAATATCATTTTTACCTTAAATTTCACTAATTACATTTAATCGCAATTAATTAAACTTAAAAGTTACTATTCACAAAAAAATTATTTTAATCCCATTGAACCAAATTTTACTTCCTAATGACAACCATGTATGTCGGATTTTTGAAAATAAAATCACATAAGTGGTAATGTTTCATTTAAATGAAAAAAATCAGTTTTTTAACTACCACTTAGTGGTTTCACTATTCATCAAAAATAGAAGTTTTTCAGAACAATGTCAAAATTTCACCCTAAGCTATAATTGATATTCCTATTTCAAAAATGATGTCTATATTACAAAATTCCAAACATATAAGTTTCATTAATTAATTTCCTAATTAATTCCCGCTGTCACAACAAATAGCGTGTTTGTAAGAGATAATATATATCAAAAGATTGACAATTATTTATGTCCAATTTCGAAGTGAAATTAATTCTAATGACCACCATTGGATAAAATGGTAAAAATATATTCTAATTATACTTTAAAACCACTCAATAGTATAATTTATCACTATAAATTATTTTGATTAAAAAAGTTGTTTTTAAGTATTTTTCACTATTCATAAAAAATTGAAAGTTCTCAGAAAAATACCAAAAATTCAACATAGGCTAATTTCGATATTCTAAATCCAAAAATGAAGTCCATTTGGCAAGATAAATTTTTTAAAATTTCAAAAATTAGGTATTACTATTCATAACGGCTACTTTGATTGGTTGTGGAATGTGTTAGAACTCGAAGCTGCGTACAACACATGCTACTGTATTATTCAAAGAGATGTGTACCGTGGAAGCTTGGGGTGTTACATTCTCCCCTCCTTCAATAAATTTCATCCTCGCAATTTGAAAATGTCCTTCGAAAATAAAAGGTTGAAAATAGTAAAATATCTTTGTAGAAAACCCACATCGGAAATAGGGTTAATAAAAATATAACTTTAAAAGATAGAAAGATAAGTACAAAGGTCACCCGAGATAGACCAGACTAGGATTATATGAAAATATGGATATGGATGAAAAACAAACCATCAAGGTTTGGTGGAGAGTTGTAGAAAACAGGATTAGGAGAAAGTTAACCATAAGAAAATCACAAACTTGTGATTGGTTAAACGGTCATTGAATCCCCAGTTGGAAAAGTTAACTGGCAATGCTTTTGTTTTAAGTTACCTTTTATAATGTTGAGGAATTTATTTAGGAGATTTACTAAGAACGTAAGGGAATATACATACTTGTCATGTAGACTTTAATTCTTTAATAAATTTTTACCACAAACCCATCTTTCACTCCAAATGGTAACAGAACTCAAAAATATTCTATTTATCCTAATTGTATAAGGTTATAAATATTACCACATACCATTTAGATTAGGAAAAATATTTTGTAATAAACAGGGACTTCCTGTAGGCTACTGGTAGGTAATAAAGGCCTGTCACACTATGGTTCTTGGTTCGATTCCTGCAGCTTTGTCTAATGCGACGGGTTATGCCCCACCCTCATGGTTTTCCTTTTCCTAAAACTATAGTATTATAATATTCCAAAAATAATCTTCAGAAATTTTTAACCATAAACAATACTATCCAATGATCAACTTAATCCATTCCAACCTTTATAGTTATCCAAAATACCTCTGTCCAGACTTTCTCTAAAAGGTCTCTAAATTCCAAAATCAATTATAACTTCAGATTCCCCAAACAAATTAATGCTTCTCTTTTTATCACATACTAAAAATATGATTACCTTCATCATATTAAAACCTTAAAGAAAACAACAAGTACTACAGTATGATCCTTATATATATATCACATTATCCTTATAACTAGAATATAATCCATGTGTCCAAAAGAACCAATACATTAATTACTCCGCTTCAACTGTAGTAACAACATAAGATTGTCCTTGATCCCTTGGCCTTTTTGAGGTTTGTTTCCCTGACTCTTAGTACATTCATTTGCATAATGCCCCAGTTGCCTACAATTTTATCATTCAACTTTGATAGCCTCTTTCTTTCCCTTGCAATCACGAGCCTGGTAACCTTTTTCTCCACATTTATAACAAACTCTGATTCCTTTAAGGCAAGTACCGGGGTGATTCTTCCCACAATTATCACATAATGGAAAATACGTCATTCCCTTTTTTCCATTATCTGTCTCTTGTTCTACTATCCTCTTATTCTCTTTCTTTACTTTATTGTCATAGGATTTAGAGAATTCCTTTTCTGTCTTGATAGCGCACGAGATTATATCTTCGACGATGAGAAATATTGTGAGACTAATGCTCGATGGAGAAACGGTTTTAACCCATCAAAGAAATGATTGATATTACTTCATGGGTTACGTATATAATCTGCAGCATGCCTCACTAACCTTGTAAAGTTAGCCTCATACTTTGTGACATTCTCATCCTCCTTCTGCCTCAGACTCATAAATTGCCTTTCCATATCTGCTCGATGGTCATGTGGAAAGTATTTTTCTAAGAAAATATCTTTGAAATCTCTCCATTCTATATTTGATACTTCATAATCTTCCTTTGTTTTATGAATCAGCGACCACCATTGATCAGCATCTCCAGTGAGGCGGTAGACATCCATGACAACCTTCTCCCTTTCGCTACTCCCCAAGGCATGGAATATTTTCTCTAAGGAGTTTACCCATTGATCAGCTACTAATGGATTTTTACCCCCATTAAATGTTGATGGTTGTTGCCTAATGAAGCGGTCTAACATTGATCCTCCACTTTGCGGATCAGGGTGCTCCATACGAGTATGGTTATTATTCATTACCTGAGTGAGTTGTCCCAGTATGGTAATAAGTTGATCAGCACCAGTTGTATCTCCAGATCCACAATAATTATCTTCAGCAGGAGGGCAATCCCTACATGGAGTGTGTGCATTTATAAGGTTTCCATTCCTTCCACTAGGCGCCATTTCTAAAAAATGGCATAAACTAGATTAGTTAATGAATCAAAATACATAATTCCATTCTTGTAAAATACTCAACATAAATTGAACTATTTCTGGATATAATCCATAATAATGTTTTCATTGAGGAATTATATACTCATAACCCTTCATAGTGGTTTGTAAAGAAAATGAAAATTATCCTAAGCATATCCCCCAGGAGTGTCGTAACCAAGAGTGCAGCAAGGCCTGTTGTCGTGCACCAGTTCCCGTTCGAGTCTAGATCAAAGCGGTTTTTTTCGGGTTTTACCCCTAGTTACATCTGTGCCAGAGCCGCCTCAACCTGCTCGTATCCAAACAAGGATATATTGCTCGGAAAACTCACAACATCTCTATAATACCAAAATTCTAGGAAGTTCTTCTATACTAATACACAAAGTTTATCTTTGGGCTATGTGCTCTAATCCGAGTTTATCTAAATCTAGCTTCCACGGTTAGAACTAAACTACCTATGATACCATCTTTAACGCCCCGACCCTAGTTACCCGGAGTCGGTGCATTATTGCGTAACATTGGCATAATAACAAAAGATCCAGTCTCGAAAGAACGATTAGTTTAGTAGCCCTGGAAACACTATATACATTCATAAATGTTACATTACATCATAAAGTGAAAAAATACAATAACAAAGTCTCCATAGTCCACACTCATATCCTCTTCTGACTATCCCTGCAAGTCATTCATACAATACTTCTTCACATCCTGGAAAATATTAAAACATTGAAAGGGGTGAGCTCAGATGCTTAGTAAGGATAAAAATATTCCGGAAGCTTTCATAAATAAAAATTAACATTTAAGGCAATGTATAACTAAAACAAAAGACTTTTTAAACTTGAATTTCAGATTGATATGGAAACAATAAAATTAAATAATTCCATTTACTTACTCACATGGATATTCTACTAGTCGAATAATCCCATGCAATATCAATAACCACTTTCATAATTATGGAATTCATAATGCCAGACTATCAAAACCACGTAGCCAAGGCCTCGTGCCAAGACCACAAATAAGATTTTGTCAAGGCCTCGTTCCAAGACACTAGTTTGTCTCATCAGACCTACCAATGCATCGAGGAGCTATAGCGGGATCCACTCGTCACTTATTAAGTCCAATGCATTTCTCATATGAACAGGTTTAAACATATCATAAACCATAACATAATCATATCAAATAAAAAATGAATAAAGGAGACATAAAATGTCCACATTTCAATCACAAGATATTAATACAAAACATTGATATAATAAAAACACATTCAATACCATTTTCAATACCAAAATAAAAGACAAGTAAAACATGGTATTTATTTTTCATTTAAAAAAAGTTATGGCTTGTAGAGGAATCCGAAACGCAAATAGTGCTCACGGAGGTGGAGAAGTCATTGTCTCCTCACACGTACGACAAGAAAAACATTCCTTTTTGTCGTTCAGTAAAATGCTTCGTATAAAAAAGATTCCTTTTGAATAAACGTAAAAGTCAAAGGGGTTTATACACAGTATAAATGAAAGTTGTGTATAAAACAAAATATGCCTCAATGAATGGAGATTGAGACGAAGTCCTTTCCAAGATCATTTTTTAAATAAAATAGATCTATTATGTGTATTCAATATAATTACACATAAAGAAATTACAAATACAATATAGGACATAATAATATCATAACATAATTTGAAAGTAGGATATTAACCCAACGAATGGAAATTGGGTTAAGAAATTCCCTTACAAAGATCATTTTTTTAAATAAATCTATTATGTGTATTCACTATAAGTACACATAAAGAAGTAAAAATACAATATAGGACATAATAATATCATGACATATTTTGAAAGTAGGAGATTAACCCAAAGAACGTAAACTGGGTTAAGAAGTTCCCTTACCTTGCATCCTGTCTTGACTCGACCGTTCTTTAACCTCATGAATAATAAACTAGATTTAATTTATAATTGCTTAAGAACCTTTTTCAAGTTTTTTATTCCTTTTATATCACTTATTACCATGTTATGAACATTATGTAATTATTTAAGTTAATAACTGTCGTTTTGTCGATCTTTGGTACTTGAGTCAAAAATAAACCTCTTATAATTACAAGGTGTTCATGTGGTGATATATCCATTATATCCAGAATTATATTCATGATATAGATATCATATATCTCATATATATCCAGTATATACATGCATTTATATTATTCCATAACGTTTAGAGGTAAGAAATGAAATGTACTGTTCATGAAGACGGTAAGCTGTACGTACGCATGAACGCTACTTTCATTTCTATTTCATATTTAATGAAATAATAATGATATAAAGGTATATTATAATTCCAGTATAATATCATATATAATATCATTCACTCCATCCTTTATACATCCACATATGGGATTAATGATTCAAATCACTTCGAGGGGGCGGTAGTCCGCACTTTCTAAAATGAAAATATCGTGTTTACCCATAATGGAATCAATAAAGGTATTTCGTAAATGAAACATACATAACCTTTAGTAAAACATAAACATATTATATATCATATATATAAATATAGTGACATCTTAACGGCCACCTTTGAAGGTGTTATATGAGTGTTGAACAATCATCGTTTTGTGAGGCAAAAATTCACCATCCACAGAAACAGTATGTTCTTTAACCATTAGATGTAGGTGTGTGTAAGTGTAGCTCGAATAATTCTTATAAAAAAATCCTAGTATATTGAGGATACTGGTTTTGTTACAAAATAAATGAATAAAAAGAGTTTAGGGGGTTGGATAAGAAAAATAAAAAAAATAACATAAGAGAAGACATTACCTTAAAATTGGGTAACTCTTTTGATTTGAGCCAAAGGCTTCCTTGGGAAGACTTCTGCCCAAAGTGACGCTTCTAGGAGTAAGGGAGGGAAGTTGGGAGAGTATTTGGGCAGAGGTTGGCCGAGCCAAAATTCTTTGATGGTGTGAGTAAGGTGGTAGTGGTGGGGGCCTTTTATAAGAGGAGAGAAGGGGCACTCTTGGAAAGATTGAAATGTTACATTATTATGAAATTCTTTTTCAGATTCTAAAGGTCCCAAACTTATATATTTAGAGGATAAGGTGAAAAGGGTTCGAAATCTACTCATCCAATAGGTTTTTTAGAAATGTAAGTCTTAGATTTTACATTATCGTTTCATTTTATTTAAATCGTTAATTATTGAGGTAATCTCTACATCATCATGGTGTCATAAATAATTTAATTTATTTAATGTCTAAAAATTATAAAAAAATATCATGATGTCGTAAATATTTTATATTTCTAATGATTATTTATAGTCAAAAATATGAATTTTATAACCCTATTTAATTTTTTTTAGTAAAACAACTTATGTTTGTGACATTTTTATTTTAACTTTAAATAAAAGTTATTTATGTCATTTTCCTACCAAAGTGGCTCCATGGGGTCCCCAATTTGACCCATGGATTTTCTTGGTCAGCCAAAATACATAAAATAGGGGTAGGACAAGTGTAAAGGTATTTTCATATTTTTATAATATCATTTTTACCTTAAATTTCACTAATTACCTTTAATCGCGATTAATTAAACTTAAAAGTTACTATTCACCAAAAAAATTATTTTAATCCCATTTAACCACATTTTACTTCTTAATGACAACCATGTAAGTCGGATTTATGAAAATCAAATCACAAAAGTGGTAATGATTCATTTAAATGAAAAAAATCAGTTTTTTAACTACCACTTAGTAGTTTCACTATTCATCAAAAATTGAAGTTTTTCAGAACAATGCCAAAATTTCACCCTAAGCTATAATTTATATTCAAAATTAAAAAATTATGTCTATTTTACAACATTCCAAACATATATTTTGCATTAATTAATTTCATAATTAATTCATGCTGTCACAACAAATAGGGTGTTTTTAAGAAACAATATATATCAAAAGATTGACAATTGTTTATGTCCAGTTTCAAAGTGAAATTAATTCTAATGACCAAATTGGATAAAATGGTAAAAATATATTCTAATTATACATTAAAACCACTCAATAGTATAATTTATTACTATAAATTATTTTGATTAAAAAATTTGTTTTTAAGTATTTTTCACTATTCATAAAAAATTGAAAGTTCTCAGAAAAATACCAAAAATTCAACATAGGATAATTTCAACATTCCAAATCCAAAAACAAAGTCCATTTGGCCAGATAAAACTTATAAAATTTCAAAAATTAGGTATTACTATTCATAACGGCTACATTGATTGGTTGTGGCGTGTGATAGAACTCGAAGCTGCGTACAACACACGCTACTGTATTATTCAAAGAGATGTGTACCATAGAAGCTTGGGGTGTTACATTTATAATCTAAATAATTATCATAGAAAAAAATTTATTATGATTCTTTCTCATAGGTTATAAAGATATGTTTTCAAAATGATTTTTCTAATAATTGTGATAGTTATGAAGAACTTATTGGGAGATGATAAAGATTAGTTATGTACTAGTTGTTTATTTGTCCAAGATACCAAAGGCCCCATAACATAAAGATTCTAGCTTTTATTTAAAAGTTATGAAATTAATATTCATATAATAAAATATATTATCTATGTATGACAAGTTTATGTTTCTAAATTTCATTGAATAAATATTGGATGTTCATAATACATGGATCATAAAATAATCATTAAACATAAGCCATAAGATAATAACATAACGAACGGAATTTTGGAATATAAATATATCTTTTTGAACATTTATAAATCAAAATAGGGTCACTAATTCTGTTATGGTCATGAAATCAGATTTTCGCATACAATTATGGACATAAAACTAGGACCTTACATAATCTTATGGACATGAAATCTGGGCCCACACATGATCTTATGGTCTTCAAATGCAGATCCACACTTAAATTTATAGACCGGAAATCTAGGTCCACATATAAAAATTTCGAAAAAGAAAACTATATCCATGTATTAAATTTCGAACCTGAAATCTTCTTTAAACATAACATATTTACCTCATGGGTTATCATTATTTACCCAATTGATTAAAGGGAGATATGTGTCCCACCCGTCATAAAAATATAATCATACATATTTTTTTAATAAGATCATACAACACCTATCATAATTAAACTCAAGAAGTGTACCATATTTCATAATCCTTTAATCAATGTATAGCCAATGTAAAAGTGAACACTTATTATCATCAAGTTTTCATTATAATCATGAACAATGCAGTGTGAGAATAAGGATAGTATATTAGGATCTTATCCCTATTAAAGCTTAATTATCATAAATGGATATCATCTTAGATGGAAAATTATTTTTAAATAGAACATGGAATGTTTTTTAGGAATATAATGTTTCCATTATTAACAAACTTCCCTATTTTAGAAATCTACGTTATTAAATATTAAAACATTGTCATTGAAAATAAACATGTAAAAATTTAAAGGATACATAAAATAATTTCTGAATCATGAAGGATAGAAATTAAATTTATTCTATATAAGTTAAATAAATATTCCTTTCAATATTTAGTATTAAAATTCTAAAATAAACATTTAAGATGAATCACATCACTGCGTGGAGGTTGTAATCCACATGTATGCATGACCGACATTATCATTTCCAAACATGTTGAATGTTAAGAAGATAGATATGATAATATTATTTATAATGTATAATTACGTTATGAATATAATATATAAATATTATACACATCATTATACCCATCCATGAATGATGGTGATGAAAAATGAATAATATCACTATGTGGATATGGTAATTTGTATATATACATGGGCAATACTTTTACTTTTTTTATGTGAAAGAGTGTGTGTAGTAGAATTTTAATAATCAAAATTACTTTTCATCATATATTGGATAGTGAAGTTATTATTTTATGAATTATAGAATATATTTAGATAATGTAAATGGAGAATAAAATAAAAATTGATTGGTTTTGGTGATTTACACTTCAATAATATGACCCATGTAGATCTCATCTAATGGGTTTTAAGAATGGAATTTTGTGATAAGCAACACCTATATAATGAGGATAAGGAAGTTAAAATGATAATTTATTAGGGTAAGGTTGATCACGAAGGCTAAAAGTGGTGTAATTAAGTGAGGGATGATATTCCCTTTTATAATTGAGGTCAGGGGCCCTTTGGAAATTTATTTTTAAAAATTAATCTATAATAAGACTATTATTATGATAAACCCATCTGAATGGTAATTATTTAGAACCTATGGTAGGATAATATTGAAATATCAAAAAATAATAATATTTATATAGGTTTAAGTTCTGTTTTAAGGTTTATATACTAGTCCATCCCCTCAATTAACCTATTTTAACATTAACTATAGAGAAAGATTACTACTCTGGCCAAACCTCCACAACACATGTTGATGAGAAAAAAATATGGTCATTAGCCTTTAAATACATGTACATCACTATAAAATTAAAATAATACATTTGTCAGTCTTACACTACTTTTATCCTCTCTCAAACCAAATAAACATTCTCTGTTGTGCTCTACTCCACATAAGAACCAATAACTGATGAATCTGAATCCTCCATCCTTCACAGAAAACATCAAGACAACGACAAAAAAATACCTCAAAAATAATAATACCAATGGAAAAATGATTTCAATTGTTTTATGAAAACATTAAAAAAATGTATGTTTCACTAACAACATCCACCAAATTCAAAGACACATTCCCATAACATATCATCCAATATCTAGATAGTCTACTCTATTCTCCTATATCTATGAGTCTAGAAAGTAGTATTGAGGTGTCATTGAGTTCCAAAATCCTGTTTTAATATCATAAATTCATGTTAGGTAATAATTGTATTCTAATATGAGTCACTAGTCTTGATAACTCTCTATAATTGTACCACCTCATCCACATTTATCTATAAATAATCATCAACTATGATCAACTACTTGATCACAATGATGTGACTCAATTTCATCAATCTGTCCATGGTCGCCTAGATTGAATCACATCATCCATGATCTTGGGGTACATTTGTGTCTAAACCCATCTATACATAATAAAATGTTCACCTAGGAACATCGAAAGGATACAAAAAACTGCCTGGAACATGATTGTCAACTTTTACCTTTCTAAAAACCAAACACCTCACCAAAAACTCTCCCACTACGTTTTTTATCTCGGCACACTAAAACTACATGATAAATCAATTGTACATCTCGAATACTCCAAATTTTACTGAAAAAGTTGTGCTATTAATGTAATCAAGAACTACCGCACAAACTTATATAGGAAGAGACGGTCTTCCATGGAACATCATCTCATTCTGATAATCCTTCAACTCTCTTTTAAAGCATAACCATGTCCAACACGATTTCATATCATATATTAATCTAAGTTTCGCAATTACAGTCTTCAAAATATCATATTAATATAGGCTAAACGATCATATGAAACAAAAATAATCTACAATCAACCACCCACACATCTAACAAAAATACTTCCAACTCCCCCATTGCTCTCCAAACATCCCCAAACTCATGAACAACATATTTCAATAAATTCCTACTCAATGACTCATCTATGAAATTAATATTTCCCAGAGGTGTAGTGAATCAAAAAATCATAATCATATAGAATATACATCCACCTATACTACAAAAAATATATTTCACATTTCAAAAATATATACATCAGTCTATTGTGATGGGAAAAGGCAACAAAGCGCTTCCCAATGAGGTAATATTTCCACAAATTTAGTGTAAATAGTATATATGCTAGATCTGTATAATAGTTCGAATAGTTATACTCATGGGGGGATAACGTCCTAGAAATATAAGAGATAAAAATATCAATTTAATCTAGGATCACCACCATCCCATATGTGAAACATCACACAACACCTCAAACATCACCCACTCTCGTGGAATGATAATTTTTTTAAAAACAAATGTCTGAAAAAAGATAACCTTAAATATGTGATCAATTTAAGGATAATAATGATAAATATTTATTTATAGGATAGTTTTTGTGACTATTAAATTTTTTAGTTATTTTATGTGTTATATTATATTTTCATGAATTTACTCCATATTTGGATTTTAGGAATATATTTGACAAACAAAAAGTTTATTTGTGTATGAATGTATGTAGTCATTAAGGATTTTAGGTGATAATGGTATTCACATAATTGGCATGTAACATTAATATATGTATTACATTTCTCATGGAATATAATAATATATTTATGTTGGAAATTTAGTGACCTTTCTTCAAATTTTGTGGACATCAAATTTGGACAAATATATTTTGGAGAAGTATTAGGGTTTCCGTTTTAATAAATTTATTATTTTAATTTTTAAATATTATTTGATAACATGTTTAAAACATTTCTAATCTTGGGAAACATAAATATATATTAGCCATGGAATTTTAATACTTTATTAAACTAATAATATGTTAAATGTTAATTTTAAATATTTAATTGTAAAATTTCCTATTGGATATTATTTTCATGGACTAATAGATGAAGTTAGAATTTATTGAATCATATACAAAGTATAAAATTATGTCTACGAAATAGAAAGATTTCAAGTGATTATATTTACTTATGTTCTCAGTCTAAATTTTTAAGTAATTTATAAAATTTATGAAAAGGACCTCAAAATAAAAACATTGTCAATTTACTTTTCCTATTTAGAAATCAATGTCCCTTAAATTCAACACATATATATGGTTTTTTATGGTTCCATTTATCATGTCCATGATATGTATCACTATATTTTACTACTTGGGTGTTTGTTTTAAATTAATTTTCCATAGCTTCAATTCTTACTAATGCTCTTATCTTCATAAATTAGGTTTTTTGGGAACATTCAAACATCCCTTTATATAATTTATGAGGTTGTTTTATTAACACATTTTATGATGTGGGCTCTCCACAAAGAAAATTTTATATTTCAAACCCTTGATTTTTGATCAAAAGTTGAAATTATGAGGTTTAAATTTATTAATGGTTGGATAATGTAACAATCATTATTTTTAAAATAATACTATATTCTATACTACATACAACATGCAATGCCTAGCTTAATTGATCACCAAAATGTTAAAATTTAAATATGACCATTAAAACCAAGCCATTGGATTGAATAGTATGAAAAACATTAAGATAATTATGAATGATATATTAAGTACATACATATAGATAAATCCTCAATTAATTCAAAGGAAATTTGTTCTCAGTTCTCATTAAATTAATTCAATTCTTCCAAAAAACTTTTCTTGGAAAAAGTTTTTTATAGATTTTTGTGTGAAAAAAATATTCTTGAAAATAGATAAGTTTTATTTCTTAAAAATATTATAATTTTTTAAACAAAAATATTAAATTTTAATTGAGTTAAATATTTGTGATTTTTTGGAGAGTAATTGCATTCTAGGGAATTGTGAAATATTATAGTTTAATTGAAAACTGTATGTTTGAGTCAACTATTTACAATGATAATTTATCTTTTAAACATCTTTAAAAGTTATATTATTTTTTTTATATTAATTATATTTCTAATACTTTCAATTTAATTGATTTCATTACTGAATTTGGTATAAAATCATTTTAATAAATAGATTTTCATTTTTAAAGAAAACCTATATTTCTCTTTAAAAAAGATATATTCACCGTGTTTGGAAACTTATTTAAAAATTAATTTCTAGGGATTATAGTAATTTAGACTCATGAATTTTAATTTACATTTTAATTAATGAAATCTAGCTTTTAATAGAATTTTTTTTCATGTTTTGAAATAAGTACAGTTTTTAGTGAATAGAAAAAATACAACTTCAAATGTGAAACTATATATTTTCTTATATAAAAAATAGTTAAATTTAATTTGAAGTTTTTTAAAACACATAGAAATATGAAATTATTAATAAATAATAAAACAATAATACAAAAATAATTTAATTAATTTTTAATAGAATTTAATCCATAATAAAAATGAAACTCAATTTTATTTTCGATATGGAGCCAAAAAAACATTGAAAAAGTCATATTTGGTATTCTAAAATTAATATCTAAGATAGTAAAATTCCTTGATATACATTTTTATTATATATTAGGTATTTTTTTAATTTTCAGTTTATAAACTAATTTTCATGTTATATAAGAAGTGGCTTATCCAAAACAATGTGAAATGTCTAAAAAATTCCAAAAAAGAAAAAAAAAATCTACATTAGAGTGTAATAATGATATAGATGTGAGGTGATATTAATATAGAATCAATATAAATAGATATTTATATCATAATTAAATTATTTTTAGGATGTGACTATATTTATAATTTTAATAAATTATATATTTACCTTATATGCTTCTGTTACACAAATTAAATTTTAATTTAATTATCAAAAAAATTAAATAAATGTTATTATAGATATTATAAGTAATATATTTTGAGATACATAATTTTAATAAGTAATTTTATAGATGAAACCAACATTTTAGTTATATATTTTTTTGAATTTTGGTTGTTTTCAGGATGTTATTAAAGTCAATGTAATGAATAATGTCAGAAATTATGATAATGATATTTTTTGAAAATAATATTTTATTAAATTACATAAAAATAAGAAAGATATAAAAAAAATTTAAATTTCATAATATAAAAATATTTACCATTTTTTATCCAAATTTTAACTTATATGTATAAATTACAACCCTTTAATATAAATAGAGTTGTAATCGTAGTTAAAAATAAAATATTATATGTATTGATTAATAAAAATGAAAAGGATTAAAATTATTATAAAATGTTTCAAAATTATATTTTTTTAGATTACAACTATATAACCCCATTACATTTAAATCCTCTATATTTTTAAGAATTTTCCCCTTGCAATTAAATATTAAATTTTAATATTTTGCGAAATTTAAACGTTGTCCCTCCCTGCTCTTATAAAAGGGAACCTCTTCGCATAGTACTTTACACCACATTGTGATTTCTAGATTGATAAAACCATACCCACTCATTTTATAAACATCCATATAAAATTAATTTAGGTTGTTTAGCATCCCAAAATAGAAATTTTGGTCCCATAATAAAAGATAAAAAGGGACTCCACTAAAGAATATGTAATAGTCTTTATTAAATATTTCTTATTTCTTATTTCTTTTACATCCTCTCTAGGTAATGTAATCCTCCTAAAATGAAAACAAATGTATCATCAATATAAAAATATGTTATTATGATTATGGTTCAACCATAATCCATACATTTCCCATCTAATGAAAAGAGAAAACATAGCTCATTTTTAAATACCGCTTACTATCCTTGTGTAATGGTATATGTCATTTTTCATCCCCACATTAAATTGAAGAGAATATTTATGGAATTATTGAATATATATGAATTATCATGATAAAAAATAAGATTCATCCATTGGTGTTTTTAATTTTAATATAAAAACTACTGGATGTATGTATATATTTAATAGAATTAATACTTTTATAAAGGGGATAGATAATAATATTTATTCACTAAATGAACATTTCATTATCTTAAATAAGAATTTATAAAAAAATTAAATTTAATGTTTCTCAAAAAAAATATATAATTTTAGAATTATTCAAATTAATATTCCTAAGAATGAGTTAAAGTATGAACAAGTAATTTTTATAACTAAATTAATGATTAACGTTCAAATTAAATGGGTGAGACAAGAATTGGTTTCAAATGTGAATGTTATAAATCTAAGATGAAAATCCCAAAGGATAAAAGGAAAAAAATTATAAAAATTTTGTAAAACCAATATTAGAGAGTTATTCAAAAATTTAAGAGCTATTTGGAATAATTGAAAATGTAATATGTTGGAGTGAAAACATTCCCCTTAAATATGTGTCGTGTTTGTTGATATTTGGGTCATATAATAAACTATTTTGTTACATAGAGGAATTAAATTCATGAAAATCACTCAAAAGTTAATAAAATAATAAGAATATATTATTTTAAAAAGAATAATTTATATCTATTAATATTATTTTTATAGGTCAAATTTTAGTAACATGGACTATTAATTATATTTTAGAAGGATACGTAAAAAATCATATCGAGGTGTAAGGAAATTAGAGGGAAAATCAATTAATATATTCCAATTGGATAATACATTTCCCTAATTGGATGTTGAGGAGTAATACATCACTGATCATTTTTAAAATATTTTGATGGGAAAAAATTATTTATGAACATAAATTTTAGTGTCATGGAATGATAATTAGAAGAGGTATAAGGATGTATTGGATAAGATTATCTTTATAATGATGAATAAAAACATCATATTGATTTTTGATCGTGGATGTTTATCACAAAAGTCCATGAATATGATCTTTTTCCATACTATGAGGGTTTATACGGATTTTATGATATTATTTGGAAAATAAATATATTTAAAGATTAATCAAATTTAAAAAATTATTATTATAGACTAAATGTGTAAGATAATGTTAATCAAATGGGATGTTATTTAACATATACTATTTAGTGTAAGTCATCTATTTGACTTGGATCATTAAGTGACAATCATTTTTATTAGAATACATATTTTCAAAAAATATATATATATGTATAGAGGATAAATAGTATCCTTTTTTATGTATTCAATAAGGTAGATTTTTATCACATAATGGAAGAATACTAAAACATATTACATCAAATTCTTTTCCAAAGTGAAAAATCCTTGAAAATATTTATAATAATAAACATTGATTGATTTTATTAATATTAAATGTGATAGAGATAAAATATATGATACTAGAATTATAAGTATGTAGTGTAAAATTCTTTCAAGAAATTAGAGAAAATATGTTTCTTGATTTCGTTCACACTGATTTCTATAGACTTATTAATAATAGTGGAATATAAGGATAATGGTATTTAATATAGATTTTAGATGAATATATTAGTATGAGATAAATCAGATTTATATAAAAAATGAAGTGATAGAGTATATCTGTATGTATTGGAGGTGAGCGTAGAATTAAATAGAGAGGTTAATTAGAATAATTTCATCAATAATATTAATGTCTATAAAACTATTAAAGTGGAATATTAGGTGTATCATAGAATAAAACATGAGGTTTTAGAGGTGAGATGACCCTAACATAATAGAGTGAATGAAAGGAAAATATGTATATAAAGTAATATGTTATAGAAATTACTCATTAATATTGGTAAGTCTTGAAAATATTATAATGTTTTTGTTATAATAGTGGTTTATATAAAAGATCGTATTTTTATATCTTGATGAAATGAGAACACTATACCATATTTGGAACATGAGGAAGATAAATATATATCATTAATGTGTGTTAGAATTATATTTATTTACTAAAAATATTTAAATAATTTATGTGTAATATTGTGATACAACAGATAAATATATATTTATTGACCACTCAAACAAAAAAAATAAGTGAAAATAATTTAATAAGAGTCTCAACAAAATTGAAAACAGTGGTAAAATAATGTTTTCTAAAGATTAGTATGAAATAAAATATGAAAATTTATCCTAGTAATATTTTTTTATGAATAATGTGACAATGATGAAAATTAGAAATATGAAAAAATTGCAAGACATAACGTAATTTTTTTGGATGAATATGAAGAAAAAATAAATTTAGATTTGGTCAACCATTTCCCTATTGGAGGAAAATGATTATGAAGGTTGAGCTGTGAAATTTTACAATAGAAAAAGATAATTTAACAAAACATGAAAATTAACCTATTTTAAGAATACAACTATTTTATTACATGTTATTCAATTCAATTTTATGAATATATAAAGAATTAATTATAGTATAAATTAATGAACACAGAGTTTGATCAAATGATGAATAATTATACATAAGACTTTGTAAAAAGTCTAAATGATCACTATATACTTTAAATAATTTGGTTGTTTAATGTTATATATGATTATCAGGGGAATTTGATTAAGAAAAATTTAATATTTATTTATGACGGATATGATCAAATTTATGGAAAATATATTGAGGATATGTTTCACTAGAGGATATACTTTTGTTTATTATACTTTTCTTAGTGGTAAAAATATAATTTTTCTTCAAAAAATAGTACTTCTATGTAAATTAAATATTATTGAATAAATTTCTATAATAGGAAGCCTATATCTAACTTCTAAAAAGATTTTAAATTTGTGATGATCATGTAATGTTATATCACTTGAGGAATAAATTATACAGTTTAAATCAAGAGACAATATATTGGTATACTCATTCAAATTTATACATGAAGAAAAAAGAAAACAATTGAGGTTATTTTCATCACAACATTTAGGTTCAATTATCAATATAAGAGTAGTTTTTGGAACTTTTATATGGTTATGATATCATATTTGGTGGTTGGAAGATGAAATAGATGGATTAGTTTACAAAATTGATGTCATTAAATTTGGGGATATTAATTTTATGTCAAATAAATAACATTATTATCAATAATATAGGGTTAGTATACATTTAGTTTTATAGAAAATTATATAAATCAGTTTGTGAAAAAGTTTGGTAAATATAATTTTCAATATATTTCACTATCTATTATGGTTGAATCTAATTTGAAGAGTCATGTAGATGGAATGGTATTTTGTTTGAAGCTATATAAAAATTTATTGGATTAGTGATGTAATTTGAAATTATGAGTATTGATATTGTTTATACTATTTTTAATCTATATTAATACAAATAAATTTAAAATAATAACTTATAATTGAAGTAATTAATTAATATACCTTCATTTTAATGGTATCCATGATTTTTTATTAGAATTTTTTATGATATATTAATTGAAGCCATATTTATATATAGATTGGTTTAATGAAATTATGGATATGAAATATACAATTGGAGGAGTATATTTCTATAAAATTAAAGGTTTTATTTGTATTAGGAATTGTTAATAAACAACTTCTCTATGAATATGTGAATTAATGTACACTTCATAAATAAGGGATTCTAATAAATTGATTTGGATAAAAAATTAACAAATAATATTTTAGAATATGAATTAGTTATAATGGATTTTGTTTGATGAAAAGAGTGTGATTAATTTTTCAAATATCATGATATAATATTTACTAATAAATAAAATTGAAATAATAACACCTGTTATCAATGAAGAGGGAAAACTAGAATTTTTGAGGTAGAGGACATTTGAACAAACCCATAAAAGGCATATATATATATATGATCCATAGAGAAAAAAAATTAGCAACATCAGTTAAATAATAGTTATCAAACACCCCTTAAATATTTAATAAGTTGTCATATTCTATATTTCTAAATGAATTTATTATTTAAATTTGATATATATGTGTTTGATTGGACTTTTACATTTTAGGTTAATTATGGGAGGTGTTATGAAAATATATATAATAAAAATTATAAAATGAATTTTTAATCCAAGTAGTTCAATAAGATAATTATTATCATATGAAGGGGGATAAATATATTCATTTTTGGATGTTTTTGGTATAAAAATATTGGGTGGATACAATCCAATTGAAAAAAGTATCAAGGAAATATTTCAAATCAAATCATGATTTTATAAGTGGTTGAAAATATTTATAGATTTTTGGTAATCATAAAACTAAATCATAAAATATTTTTTTCAAGACCAATAATTTGTAATGATAACATAAAGTGATAGATTTTTTTTCTATTACTAATTAAATTTTTTGGAGTAAGAGGAATTATTAATTTCAATTATAAATTCCGATGAACAAAAATAAGGGAATGATAGAACCTAAAAAATTCATGAAAAATGAAGTAGTTAATATCAATCATAGTAAATGTTATATTAGTATGATTATAGTTTTTAATGATTAAAGCGAATTGAATAAAAATAAAGAAATGTGACATGTTTTGGAATGTAAATAATAATATATATGATATTCTCATGTATGAATACATTCTTATTAAAGATATGAAAAACATGTCTTTAGGAAGTAGATCATGTCATGGTTATCAGACAACAATAATTTCGTGGAGTCATATTACAAGTCATTATCAGATAAATGGATATATGTATAAATAATTGAATCTAAATAATATCATGATGAGGACTTGTTACATTGTTTGTAAAACTATTTCATATTCCATGAAATCACCATCTTGATGGCTTTAATTTTTGTGGACAATTTTTTTAAAAATCCTTAGACTCTATATTATATAGAAACAACATCATAGTTAATATAATGGTTCAAAATAGAAGGAGAGATCATCATGGTCCTAGGAAGAGGGGTTTTTCATGGACGCTTAATATTACTAGAAAAATGGTTAGTACTCTAAAACCATTCCACGATGATTTGTATTTCAAAGGTTTGAGAATTTTTTATTTCATAATAAAAATATTATGTGCTAAAATTATTGTATTTTATTCAAGTGTTTTCTTTCATGAAAAATGAGAACTTAATCATGGTTTATTCTATAGATCTGAGTGTTTTATGGAATAGGTTTTTGGTAGAATTTTATAAATGAGGAGGAAAAAATAATCTAACAGTATACTAAACACAATGTCAGGGTTTGGTTTATATATGGAAATTCAAAGAAGGATATGGATATTTTTTATATAGATATAGATTTTAATTACCATTTCGTTAATTGTTATAGTAATGACCATGAAATAAATCAATAGCAATAACCATTGATATCATCTTTAAGGAAACCCATGTGGATGATGATTTCAATATTCCAGTATTAGGTTTTACATTTGGATTTATTATTCTTGTAATATAAAAAATTATGTTTGATATTTCTTCCCCATAATTTATTAATTTTTATCAGGAATAGTAATTTTTTATCATAACAACATATTCCATTTTTTTGTTTTTCATTGGTGTTATGATTGAAATAAGTTATTTAAAATATTTATGGAATATGGTGTAACATATACATAGAAATATGATAAATAAAAGAAAAATAGTATTTGATAATATTCCTAGAGAAGCATTACACATATAAAAATCCTGCTAGATATGAAAAATAATATAATCCATGGAAAAATTTATGAATTATAAAGGATGTATGAGTAATAATTTATATCTTATAACAATACATATGAATTATATGTCCATTATGAAAACATTTAACATTGATATGGTAATTTCTAAACAAATAATGTTGAAATTTTAAAAGTAATATAGCCATTACTGATAATTTTAATTCAAATTAATTTTTTTTCTAAAATAATTATTTAATATCTAAATTTATATTATTTAAGGATAGATTTTAATAAAATATTATTTTAAAAATGTTTGTTAATGAGTAATTTTTTTACTGTTTAGAAACATTGAAATTTTGATTAAAATAATAAAATATTGTATATTATATAGGTATAACATATTTTTAAGTATCATATAATAATATAGATTATCTTTTTAATAGATTATAATATATTATATTTTTTAAACTATTTATTTCCACGTATTATAGACAATATCACAAACATATTGTAAATTTATCATCATAAAAGGTATTTTATTTTCTTAAAAAACTATTATTCTTTATTTTCTTGTATTGTTCATTCAAAATATTAATTTAAGAATTTATAGGGATTAAAACTAAATGAATATTATTTTTTAATTAAACAAAATGGGATAATAATATTAAATAATCAATTTAAATCAAATTGAAAATATTTAAATGAGAATACTTTAATACCTATATTACAAGGGCTAAAATAAATTTTATTGATTTATTCATCAATATCACTATAAATAGAACATAAAAAACCCATTTATTTTCAATTTAAATATATTTATCATGGTTTCACTATTTTTTACACTTTTAGGTTCTATCTATTATTATAATTTTTCAGGAGTTTCACAATCATGATCTTGGAATGCTCCAAAAATGGCTTAGCCTTTCATCACATTTACCCTTTCATTATTATTTTCCTTTTTCAAGTATATATTTTAATTTTACCTTATTTTTTTTAATATTTATTATATTACTATTAATTTCATTTAATAGTGCTTTTTAATGTCTAATATCTCTTTCTGAACTATTTTCCAGAGTTCCAAATGTTACTACATTAATTAAATATCATTATATTAAAATTATTTTTATATAAATCCCTAGATATGTCATTTATATGTGGTATTGTGGATATTTAAATTATAATAGTTTTATATTTTTTCGTGATAATATATGAAAATAACTTTACTTATATAAAGGTTATTTCATTAAATATTATCATTTTGATTCAATTTTGTAGTGATTTTTGGAAAACAATGGGGAGTTTGATGAACTATGGGGACTCATTATTTTGGTTATTTGTATTCATTATGGTTATGATAGTTGAAAGTGATTTTTCATGGACCACTATGTAGATGGAGGATTTTTATTGGGTACCCACTAGACTCTAGAAAAAATCCATTTCAGAAATAGATATTTTTTACATTGATATAAATTTTTAATCCCTTCATGACTATTAGTTCATGATTTTTTTCTTGACTCTCATCATTTTTTGTATCTATTTTTTTATAACATCCCCCATGCAATTCTTATTCAATCTATCTTCAATACATTATTTGTCTTTTTTATAATGGTTGGAGGAGCTAGTGTCTAATGAGGCACAGTCATGTCTATCATCCATTGTTTCATTCTTCTCATATCTAGATGTATGCTGGTATAAGAAATAAATATTAAATTTTATAATCATGGAATTAAGTAATATATTTAATTATACTCTATTTTAGTTATAATGATGGATTATCTATGATTATATAAAGGTATTTCCTTGGATTTATTTCGTAGATTCCATCCCTTATGTCAATAATTAATCATGACCTAATTTCATATATTTTCTATGTCGGTCCACTATTTCATGTTGTAAGTAAATTTAATGTTGTTCCACTATTTCATGTGTGCTGGTCTCCCACTGCACATAGCTAATGGAGGAAGGGGCCTTAGTCTTTCTTAGGTCTAGATCAACCATAATTCCTTGCTCATAAAAGAAGAAATCTCATTATATGATTCAGTATTGGAGATTCATCCCACTGATCTTACTGAACAGGATAGTATTCCTACATCTCCAGAGGTCACAAATAGTCCCTCTATTTCATTTTCAGGTGCAGTTACAGACACACGTACCACTCATTTTAAGGAAGTCACCCACTAAATTTCAACCTCAATAAATTCTTTTCCTTTAATGGACTTACCTATAGATCAGGTTGGGAACTCTTTGACTATTTTAAATAATAGAAAATTTACTTCCCCCTTAGATTATATAATGAAGGATCCCCTAAATGCTTAGGAAAATATAAAATTTACTAACACTTATCCTATTTCAAATAGGAGAATGAAGGGACTGAAGTACCATTTATTCTCTACAAAATCCCCTTGAAGATCTTCCAGGAGGAAGGTTTCAGGGAATAAAATAAAGGGAGTTTCAATGAGAAAAAAAGGTTCTAATGAATATTTTGTTTTGAAATTATCAGGGAATTACAATCTCTAATACTTTTATTGTTTTAGGATTATTTAATAATTCTCGTCATCCTAATGTTTTTGCAATTGTTTAGCCTATGATCTGTTTCCCCTCTATTTTTTCTCTTCATTGTGAGTCGGGTTATAACATCTTAGGTGTTTGTAAAAACAGTTCTTCTATTAAAACCCATTGGATCATTAATCAGTATAATCATCAGAATTTTAATATTTTCCATACATCGGAGAAAGGGTTCACTTGTGATTTTACTATTTAACACCCACATATTTTTTGTTCTTTTATCTATTCCATGAATAGACACCAATACAAGAAGAAACATTAGAATTACCTTTCATTATTAGGCAATAGTTTTCAGGACCCATCGTTTGTGTTTGGTGGAATCAATGCTAGCCCTAACCCAAGTGAGAAAATGGGACCAACGTATTCCATTACATATTCAAGAGAGATTAAATATTCTATTGAGTATAACAACCTTGTTGAAGATAATCATACCAGTGCCAAGTATCTGTGGTATAGAAGAAACAATAACAGGTTGGTGGGTAGAAAATTGGAAAGATAATTCACAAATGATATATATTTGGATAAGTGGAACACAATTTATAGTATAACCCTCCCTAAACATAACTAATAACACCATACTATCCTTTTAAATATCTCTATAAAACACCATAACCTTGTTCTTCCCTGCAGATTTAACAACACTTAGACATCAGACCATGATTACGTTAACTTTGTTAAATAGTCTTCGTAATCCATGCAACATATCAATTATTATTTTTCGTGTACCAATAAAATAGAAAATCACAAACATATTCTTAAATTTTTGTGTAGTACATAATCCAAAAAAATTGATAATGACATTCTTCATTTGGATGAATAACTTACCCAACCTCAAATCACCACTACTAGAACCAATTTCCTCACGGATCCACAACCTGAAATAAAAATTACTAGTAAACTTGTTTCCTTGCTAACTTTTAAATATAACATATGAAAACAAATTTTCAAAACCAAAGGGCTTACGAATGGTGACAGAAACACTGAATTCTATAAATACCTTCAATGAATCAGGCAATCTAATAGACCTCTAGCCTTCCTCAGAAATGGGGATAACTTATTTGATACAGATAATAGAATTTCCAATCATGTAGACTCTTATTTTGAAAATATATTCATTGGACCTACCACTAACAAGGACCCTCTACCTGATGTCATCCCAGTTGTGGTCAATGATGTTGATAACTCTTTTCTTACTAGCATTGATCTTGATCATGAGACAAGAGACACTATCTTTAGTTTAAATCCCGATAGTTCTTTAGGCATTTATGGTTTCAATAATGGAATCTATCATCATTTTTGGGATGTCATTCAAACTCACATTTGTATGCTACTTATGAATTTATTTTCTAATAGTATTCTCCTTCATGGGTTGAATGACTAGTTTCCTTCCTTGATCCCCAAAGTGGATAATGATGCAAAAATTCATCAATTACGACCCATTTCTTTAATTAATAACCTTTTATAAAATTATCACCAAACCTTTTCCCAATATTCAATCCTCTATTATATATAAAATATATTCATGAAACCAATTTGGTTTTGTTAAAGGATGATCCATTCAAGATTGTATTTGTCATTCCACTGAATATACTAACTTATTAAATAGAACTAATAGGTTCTATAATATTGGAATTAAGCATGATATTTGAAAGGCCTTTGATACCATGGATTAATGTTTTCTTTTCAAGGTCCTTCGAAACATTGGGTTAAATGATTCATTTATCATTAGAATTAAAACTCTTTTCAACTCGTCAAGCATATCCATCTAACTGTTATTTTAAATGTACCAAAGGTTTCAGACAAGGAGACCCTCTCTCTACCATTATATTAATGATTGCGGAAGATTACTTAAGCAGATTCATCACTATCCTTGTGGAGAAAAACAATATTAAGCCGATTAAGGCTTCCAAGAATTTGAATGTCCCCGCACACCTTTTATATGTAGATGATATTATTCTTTTTTTACAAGGGGATAAACAGAATTTCCAAAATATCATATGTGCTATCTCACTCAATGAATAGATTCCAGTTCAAATAATTAATTAGAACATATGCTTTACCTTTTATTGGAAACGGTTTCCTACTAATAGAATATCCAATATTATTACTGATTTAACTTTCCTTCACCTATCTTAGTGTTCCTTTTTGGGGGGAAGAACAAAAGGATGTTATTTTTCTAAAACTGTTGACCAAATCCTCCACCAACTTTCATATTGGAAAGGAAAATCCCTCTCTATAGCTAGAAGGGTTTTTCTTCTCAAATATAAAATTGTTTCTAAAATAGTTTAATCTTTTATTATTTATAAATGGTCAACTATACTTCTTAAAATAATTAACGTAGTCATCAAAAATATTCTTTGGAGAAACAACATTCTTGAATGGAAACTGGAGACTATTTTTTCCTCTAATTATTGCAAACCTTTGGAGATGGGTAGTCTTAATATAAAAAATATCATACACTTTAATGATTCCCTACAACCCAGACTCACTTGGAACCATTTTCATAACAACTATGTCTCCATTATTTTCATTAAAAATTTATTTCTGGAAAAACCGATGAAGTGAAATTTGAATTACATGAGATCTCCAATTTAGAAATCCATAAAATATGTTTTCTCCAACATCATGTATAACTCAAGATGGATGGTGAGTAGAGACTCTACCCTGAATTTCTGGATCAACAAATGGGCCGGTGCTCCTCTCATATTAATGATTTCCTCTAATCAAACTTTTGATCATGCTAACTATACTATCAAGGAGGTTTTTAGTTCTCAAAGCCATAATTTTACCAACAACGTCAATAATATCATTTACGACTACCATTTTTCCAGTACTAATGATTAATACATTTAGTTGGATTAAATGTTTGGATAAACTATGGTTAAAACCATCGATATTCACTCTGATTTGGCGTATTGATCACAAAAGAATTCCCACTCACAGTTTTCATTAGTATTTTGGATCCATATTTTCTCGAAATGGTGTATTTATAACCAACATCACTATGAAATTGACCACATTTTTATTTCTTTTGTTACTTATACTGCTCTGTGGAATTATGTACTTGATCTTTTTGAGTTAATATGGTTACTTAATGACTCTATCAAATTTTGACTTCAACAATATATTGATTATAAAGCCTCTCAACAAATCAAGATCCTTTTCATAACTATTATTTCTGAACTTCATCATATACTATGGTATGATTAGAATTTTTTTATTCATAACTACTCACATAGTTTAAATGCAGGTCATATGCGGATCCTCATTGCCATTCGGGAAGCAGCTTCAATTCAAAATGGATTTTGCAACAACATAGTGAATGAATTTGGTATTCCGCGCCGACATGTGGTAATTTGTATTTATCCTCAACCTAGAACCATATTTTAAGTGTTATAGAAAGTTCCTCTCCCTGGATGGACTATATTAAATGATGATGGTTCTTTTAAAGGCATCTTGGGCCCTTTAGGTTGCGGCATAATTTTTAGAAATCACTCCATGAAAATTCATGGACATTTCTATTGAACATGTAGAAATCCTTGGATCTAGAGGCTGAATTGATGAGCATGATATATGCTATATCATTTTTCAAGAAACATTTTTGGAAAAACATATAGACTTAAAGTGACTCTACTACCATCATTTATGCAATTTGGAATGGTATGATTCACCTCGTGTGGCCTCTTACAACGCGTTGGATGGATTGTCTACATTCTTTTGTGAAATTCAACTATATTATTATTCATGAATTTCATGAAGTGAACATGGTGGTAGATGGTCTAGAAAATATGGGATTCATCTATGCCATGACATGGTGGGATGACCTCCCTTCTGATATACTACCCCTTTATTATAGAGATTGTAAAATAATCTCATATTTAGGACTCATGTAATTTTTTTATTAATAAACATTGGCCTTCGGTCATTGACCAAGGAACCACCTTCTGACAAAAAAACAATCTGGATATGAGTGAACCCAATGGAAATAAATTTTTCTTAGCTAAAAAATATTTTCCCCAAAATTTTTTTGAAACAAAAATAAATGCTTGAGTTTATTCTCTATTTAACTCACCTATTAACATGTCATTCCTATGATTTTTTAATATATATGCCTATTTTTTCATCATATTATAATGTTTATTATTCATTATTCATTATTCAAGGTATATGTAACATGATATAGGAGTAAACGTCCAATCTATTGTTTTATATTATATTTTGGTTATATCTTCAACTAATATATTATGCATTGATTACTAAAAATGTTTTGTGACACAATGTTTTATTTTATAATATTTATGGGAAATGAATCATAGGAAAATATATTTATGTATATGAGCTTGAGTAGGTCCCCACATATTGAATAATATGAGGTTGTTTTGGGATGGGTGCTCAACACCCGGACATGGTATTATTTTCATCCTATTCCGGTAGGGAAGGGTTGTAAAAGGTCCCTTAAAATGTACACACAATTACTTACCACATATATTGGTTATTGGGACATTTATTTTTGTTGAAACATATACATATTTGTGTGGGTTAACATATGTAAAAGAGTGTTGTATCATCCTGGCCTAGTTCCCACTAAACTGTTGCCCCGATCTAGTTGTACATATCACCTCAATTATGCCTTATTCTATTCTAGAGACTACCGACTAGAAGTGAGGTTCTAATATACTATGTGTGAATACTATAAACTATTTTATAGAGTAAACCAACCTAATATATTTGATAAAAAATAATTTAGTATTAACCAATATCTATACATCACAACCCACATTCACAAAATATGTAAGTACCAACAAACCAATATAGCTATTTTTTCATATCATGATGGTCTAAGGTTCAAAAAGATATCAAAAATAGGACACTAAATTTATAATCAATACTTATTTGTGAATCATATCTGTTTAAATCATAGATTTTGTGTCCCAATTCAATAATCTACCAGAGGACCCTTTACCCTTTCTTGTACTATAACAATGAAGTCTTCTCGGGAACCATTCACTGCCCGAGAAAGGTGTGAGTACAACTTAGTAGTCCTCAACAAATGGTTTCTAAATAAATGTCATTCCTAAACCATTATTGTATTTAATTGTATAAATAAAATACAAAATCGTTTTAGAATATTATTAATTGTTAAGAATATTCCAATTATCTCTGGTGGTTCCTGAGTTCCACAATAACACACGACTCATCAAACCTACATCATCCCACACCAAATGTCTGAACCAAAATCCATGAGGGGTATCCTAATTTCAATTAAGGAGGATTATTAAAATTATAAAACATATGGTTTGGGCATCCATTAGCATCACCCATTCCACTATATTTAATTTCATGGCCAACATTATTTCCATGGTCTGAAGCACCATGACCAACACCCATTCCTCTACGTGGACTGTCATGGTCGACATCATTACAAGTGTGAATAATTCCAAGAACTACAACCATAACAATTTCATTAATATCCCATTTCCAATTATTTAATACATGAACTTATTATCATAAAAAATAACAAGGATGCAACTCTTCCATAATATATAACATTTTTGTGGTTCACTATATTAACTTCTTTCCTTCATTATTATTTCTATTGTACATTACTATTATTTCTGAAATTAATATCACTTAATGAATTAATTTTAGAATCTAATCACAACTCACTATTTTTAGGGCATTTAAAACCAATTTTCAACATGAGTATTCCCCCTTTAACTGTAATCTCAACCACTAAATTTATGATTCCATAAGCCATTTATTTTCTAAAACTAGCCAAATGAAACCTTCTTCCATGAGGGGAAATGATTCATAATGTCTGATAGATTTAAAATATATATCCATTTATAACACCATATTTAACCTATTTAATAATTATCATGTTAGCGACACAACCAAAAAATGACCATAGGCTCAGTTTTATGATTATCAACAGACCTAGTGAGGTCCTTAAAGGGTCCAACATATAATTTGAACACCCAATTTTTCATTCTATAACAAAAAACCAATTTCATAGTGTAACAAGAAAAACACCCAGACCTCATACAGAATAATAACATAATAAAAATGAGATATAGTGTGTATACCACCTACCTCAATTTTATAGATGAACGCTCAACCAACATTGTCCTATGATTCAAGATAAAAAAACCACTAACCCCAAATCCAAGGATTCATTGGGAAAATTATGGTTTATTATCATTGAAAGAAGTGGAATAACCACACAAATATTATTACATAATATATAATAGGGCCCATATTCTCATTCAAAGGGTTTATTATCAATCTATAGTCCCTTAAACGACCCATGATTGATGGGAAACTGTCCTTCAAAGAAGAGTGAGCTCCTAGTTTCCAGACATGGATGATGGAAAATAAACAGGGCTGAAATTTGGTTCAAAATATTTAATATTTGAGATGGGACAATGTGAAATTTCTCCATCTTATAAGAGTAACAATTATTGGTTACATGGTTGGAAATCCATACGGTTCCATTTTTCTATGTGGAACCAAACCACATAGTTATTTGGGGGCACCCGCATGATTGGAAGACCATTTCGGAAGTCGTGTGGCTTCCTCTATCCAAGGCTATAGGCCAAATTATTAGGGTTAAAGGATTGTACTAACTGCACATCCATCCAACATCCTGAAGGACTTCAATTTTTTATTATAAATCGATCCCCTATTTAAGAGAAGAAGGTTGGAACCCTAACATACATCATCAACATAAAACATTTCCTAACTTGACGTTCTGGTGAGATAAACCAAAATAACAACATGGAGATACCCCTTCCCAGCCAATGAACATAAAAAGATCTCCACCGGTGCAAGGATGAACAACAGGAAAGTGTCTTCTGTCAAATCACATGCCTATTCTGATGGCTTATGTCATATCCTCTCAAACATCCAAATCTATAAAGAACTGCAATGATTAATAGTTAGCTCTGGAACCTCCTTTGGGGCCTACTCCATATAGTCGAGTCTACGACAGTTTGGCCCTGTTTTCATCTTCTCAAATCCTCAAACACCCAAGTCATCCTTGGGTCCTTCCCTACTTCTAGTAATCAATCAATTAAATAATTTAAGTGTGGGGGTTGAGGTTACAAAAAAAATTAAAACAAAAATGAATGTCATAATCATCAGGATCTTATAATTTTTCTACTTTTAGGTGTGTAAGATACTTCCTTTTGATTATGAAACCAAAAAACACCTTTATTCTAATCTAAATACCAAAGAAGGTATATTAGCTATAAACCCTCTTCTAAATTGATTTTATTTCCATCATTGAAATATTTTTTATTAACATATGAAAATATAATTTTTATTGTTCTATTATCCACTAATACATTTATTTTTTCAATTGAAACAATTGTTTACTAAATTATTTTAGGGTTAGGTGATGATATCAATCATGGTATGATTTACTCACACCCTAGATTTCCCCCTATGGGTATCTTTAAATAATCTTTGTATATTATTTTTGTATGAAAATTTTACCTAGTCAAGATACGCAATCCGAGTTAGAGTCAATATTTAAAAATATTTATTTTAGTGTTTTTTGTGAGAATGCAGATTTGGTAAACAATGTTTATCAAATGATATTTCAGTGGGATCCACATATATCATTCCTTCCCATTTTGAATCTCATAGGCTTTATTTGTGAAATTATTAATGTGTTCCATGATTTTTCTTCTATATTCACAAACTTATAGATTTTATGGATGTTATGTGTCTTGTATATATGTTATATATGTTCATATCATGTTATGTTCTTTATTTTGTGTTTTTTTATTCACTCGTATTCTTGGTGTCCCCAAGTATATATTCATGGGACTAAAACTCAACTAGGTCACTTTAATTGACCATAGAGACCTTTTATAGTACAATATATTATTAATATAGGGAGAATCATCACCTATGTACACATTGTTCATTTCTTTGAATATTCACCAGCATCGAAGGTTTAATAGGTTTACATGACGAATCTTTATGAAAACCCATATCTTTTTTACACTTTATTTAATGATTTAATATACAATGATACATAAAATAAAATCAGAAAAATTGAGATGAATTTTTTATTTTGGGAATAAAAAACATAAATCAATAACATGAAATAGAGTTACAACAACATTATGTAGAACTTCTATAACATTACATTATATTTCATTGAAATTATAATAGGACCCACCATATCCTAGGGAAATACATAAAAAATAGGAAATCCATAAATTATAATAAGAATATAAGAAAAATATAACATAACATAAGGTAATACATGTGTGTAAAGTTGAATAACATGGTGACATTGAAATGTGAGAATCATAATCGTGAAAATATATATATGATATATAATTATTACATTGAGGCATCATATGAATGAAATGGAAACATGAAACATGAAATTATAATTTTAAATCAATGATAAACTCCAAGACATTATAACACTATATTCTTAGTCTAACCACCCATTCACCATTCAGGGTATCTCATGAGATGAAATATTTACCTAATTATTTGGATGGATATATAATTATGATACCAACTATCATATTCATATAATGTAAATAATTTTTTTTCACATAGATTATAGAAATATGAAATCCTTTCATAAAATTTAATCAAATTGTTATGAAATGTGGTTTTCACACATGAAAGTACCGAATCATTTAAGATCATGTAAAATGAGGTGAATATCTTTGAGTGTAAATAGAGGTGGAATTCAATACATATAATATTATCATGTAAAATCAATGAAAAATTTTAACAACATTACAAGTGTACATAAAGGTCCATAGAAGGATTTAATGAGAGTGAAAGGTTGTATGTGATGACATGTAAATCATATGGATGGTAAATGGGATGTGTTGTAGTAACCCACCATAGATACCACTAAGCAGTGCCTTGAGATAGATGACCAAATGACCACAAGCATACCACCCCATACTCCTAAGGCTACCAACATCTAGTGAGGTCAATGGATGTCTCTATGGGGACACTAAACTTTTCTAAGTCAGAGTGTATCTCAGTATTAATATAGTATTATATGCATTAGTAATATAATAAAAAGCAGCATAATAATAATAAAAATCCATAAATAAAATTAAAATATGTTAAAACATAATCAATAATATATGGAAACCATGATCATGATGATATAATGCATCTATAAAAAATTAGTGCATAAGATACACAGAAAATAATAATATACCACACACTATTAAAATAAAAAAGGACCAAAATTTGTTACTACAAGTATTACAAGAATAGGCTCGGTCCTCTTCCACAATACACCATCCTAGATCCCAGAATCAATCATCAGATGCCACACACTTCCCTATATCTATACATAAAATCATGAATTCTTCTTGGGATCATAAGGAATTCTTTGAATGCTATGAGATATACTCATTAGGCCACATACAATAGTGTCTAGATCAAACTTCATTGTCTATATAAAATGAGTCATGTGACACTAATAATAAATGAATAGAAATAAATAAAACAAATACATTAGACTGGGTTCTTCTTGGGATGCCCATTTAATTCTACAAACTACATCTTAAGCTAGGTGTCTTTGAACACATGTGACCTATGTACCTATGGTATATATTAAAAATGGGTCATTATAACGAATTCATCAAAATTTGTACCATCCCCATGTATTTTATTGGTCTTTTAATAGGTGTACTACTAATTTCAATCATACATTATTATTCATTTAATTAAATTTCATCTTAAAATTAAGAAGAGGAACCCAGATCCCATCAATGGAAATCTGTAAGGAATTCCATGAATCTCTCTAGGGCCTCCAAAAAATACCATTACCATAATATTCCATTCAGGGTGATCCATAATGGAAATCCCAAGTATCACTCTCATAATGGCATGAAATCATACCTTTGATCCCATCCATGATATCTCACATTGGGGACCATGTAACACATATAGAATAGTATGAACATCTATCCATGATCCATTCTATAGTGTCTCTCTCATGGAATATGTATTACCAATATGAATTTTTGTTATGAACATGGTGAGGAAATTCTAGACAGACCGAGTGTCACTCATGGTGTGTATACAATCCATATACAAGTAAAAATTATAATGACTGCTGATCCCATCCATGGATTACAAGGATGATCCATGTATCTCCCTCAACATGAAATGAGTTATAAATAAGAAATCATATCTAAAATTCATTTTACAAGGAATCTCACTTATAACATATTAATCATGAAGGCCTAGACATTTTATTACGAAATTCAGTTGTGTCATGATGTGTGGAGGCCTAACATAGAGCATACCATTCCAATAAATTATATTAATACATTAAAAACATTTATTACAGGCCCATACACACCTAAATGATGGTATGACTGTTTTATTCACATTGAAGTTGGGTTATTAAGGATGGGAACACCTATAGGGTTCGATGACATCAAGGAGAACATTCTAGGATTTGATTCTATTTTATCCTGGATCATATTAGGCATGAGAAACAATTAAAAGTTATTTACAATTAATTTTTGATGATCCATAGAATATTTACAGTTCTAACATAATGGGGAACTATATAAATGCATCAAAAATTTAGGAAATAAATATAGACCACCTAGCATAGGTTTGTAACACTATCCTCATCCAATCTTGGCCCCTCAATCAAGTTAGAATGAGAGAAATCAGATGAAATTTATTAAAAATGGGACAAAAGATCTCTCACCTATATAGAATAAGATATGGAAGGATACATTTAATTGAATAGATTAGAGTGTAGGCCATAGTAATAAGGACCCAATGCACCCAACGATGAATGAAAACAAGATCACATGTGGGAGATATCAAAATACCCAATAGAGGTGGATGGAGGATTTTTGGGTTCCAATTGTTGGAGAAAATGATGTGGGAGGAAGAATTTAGGCATTTCAAAAATAAAATGTAAAAAAGGTAATTTCCCATTTAAATTTGGTGTTGAAATGTTTGGCTAGATTTTTGGACAATGTGTGTGCCAAATGGGCCAAAACCCATATCCAGGAACACCTCTAATGTAAATAAGGCACATGGTTGGGCTAATCATTCCCAAAAAATAATAAAACGAATTTTGAGGTTGACTAAAATCACACCCAGGTGTTAATAATTTCTATCATGATTGATGACAAAACAATTTGCCTCATGTTGTACACTAGGTTCCAAAACAGTTGAGTCACATGGTATGCACTAACCATGTGCTAACAGGGCTGATTAGTATTCCTACTTAAATTCTAGTTTTCTGAGAATTAAATGAGATCTAAACTATCCTAAAATCCTCCTTAAACATTATATTACATTACTATAATTAAACTACATGTTTTCAATAGAAAAATAAATTTATATACCACTTTGAAAAGCAAGTACATTATAGCATCTCTTCCTTAAAAAAACTCATTTCATAGATTCTAATCTCATGGTGGTAAATATTTCTATATAAAAATCTACTACCATTAAGAATTTATATCAAAAAACTACTGAAAAGTATCATCCTATACATGGACATGCAACCATAGGACATGTTCTAGTTGGACTAGCCTGTCTCGGATATCCTTCATAAAAAGATCAATTATACATATCATATTATCCTCAAAAGATGAATCCATGTCTAGCTCAATGTCATCATGGAAAAATAAATGTATTGAGTCATCATAATACTAGTGATTCATTGGTAATGGATGATTTAATGATTGGAAATATACCTCGGATGGAATAGAAACTAATATGATATTAGCTTTACCCTCTCCATGATCGCGAAAGGCATAATGTAATAGGGTGACAATGTGCTTGGTCTCAACATATGTCTGTTATACAAATGGATTAAAACACATAGAATGAAATGATGCCCCACATAAAAATCTAGTCACTGATGATAGATATTTTTATTGGATTATTCTTGTATTGGGTTGTAGCCATACCTTTCTGAATTAGTTTTCCTATCTCTAGAGACTCTTAACCAAGATTTGGACCCATCAGTGTTTCCTCAACAGTATCAAACTATCACAGGGGTTAACAGAACAACAAACAATAAAGGTCCCCATGTGAATCCAGATTAATTCTTTATTAATAGTCATTATTTTATAAAAACTCAACAAGATAGATATGATTCTCCCATGAACCTTCAGAATCATGGATTTAGGCCCCTAACATGACTTTTAACAACAAAATTGTTCTCTTGGATTTCCTGTGAGTCTGATTGTGATACGATGTAGTCAAGATAACATGTCAACCCAATGAATTATATATCCCCTTACATATCTATGGTGTAAAATGAGAATTTTGTTACAACATGTTAGAATGAGGAAAAAAATAAAGGTTTTCAATCTATAAAATATAAATCCTTTAAATCTCATTGACTGAATAGGTATCGAGAATTATAATACTGTGTGAGACCTTTATTAACCATAAATTGATCACTCATACTATTTCACTACCTCAATGGGGTCTATGTAAACCTATTAAGAAATATATACTAATTTCATTCCATTTCCACTCTATAATGGATATATTTTATATATGACTATAAGGATGTTGGAACTCTACCTTAACATGTGGATGGGTGGAACACCTTTTTATGAGACTTACATTCTTCCTCTTCAAAATAGGAATCAAACACTGATGATGTATGCCATAGTACATATTGTAAAGCCTTGGGTGGACTAACGAAACTCGGGAATGATATTTCTATATCATCATTTTCCATGTCTCTATAGGAAACAAGATACATCGATGGATGTTTAGGGTTGCAATCTCATCAACAGCCTATCCAAGCAGGGTGTTCTCACCAAAATCTTCTCCATTGGGATGATTCCATTTGGATATGATAATTTTCTCATCTGTAAAAACTCTATAAAGGAGTAATTCACTTCTATTGCTACAAAAACATGCTAACTGTGTTGTTCCAAAATATCCAGGTGCAGCTCAAAAAAAAGACTCCATAAACATACACTTACTACTAGCCACCATGATAGACTTTTTTTTGAGTATTTTGGATTAAGGATTAAAAAACCTCATTACCCATTCGGGGTTTATAATTAAGCTCATAATTAGTGAATTTAGGTATTCTACCAACCTATGTTTCCTCATATTCATGTATCATAATGAAGAGATGTATTTGAGTCTTTTTTTAATCCGTGTAAACAATGAACCGCTCACCCAAAACGTAATTCCTCCAACAATACAAATCATGGACCATGACAGCTTGATCTATGAAAAAATTAGGGTAATTCTACTCATGAAGTATCAAAAACTGTGACCTATATCCTATAATTAGGTCACACTGCATTATAACTTCTTTTTTACCATATCCTGGAGCATTATAACAAACTGTATAGAGTCTTTCCAGTTCCGACAGAGTTAGGATCAACATTGAATTCAGTCTCCCTTTCAACTCTTGAAGGAATATCAGAAATGATTTTTAATATAACTACTTAAAACAATTTTCTATTGATCTCAAAATATATTTTGAGATGAATTAAAAGTCATGTATGAATTTATGGAAACAACTCAATAGCCCCTGGAGATTGTGTATGCCAAATACATTATTGGGATTATCTGAATAAAAAATTATTCTCAACATCTCTAAGTAAACATATTTGACTACATATTATATTATATAACCCAAGAATAGATACTTTTTGATGAAAAGGTGTCATTTTATGATCCTATAATACAGTATATTCTCATTAAATTTACTTATGTTGATCTCAAGAAGGATGGCATGGTCGTGTATAGTGAGAGAATAAATCAATATATCTTCAATGAAAAACACAGGAAAACAAATCCAAATACGGGAGAAAATATGAATTCAAAAGATCCATAAATAATACCATCAAGTACATAAGTCTGAATAGAATAACCAGATACTCATACAATTCATACATTCGTTAGAATACTATATGTGGTATGTATGATAGTCTCACATGAACATTATTATAGCCTAACCAAAAATCGATCTAAGAGAAAATTGGCTCTCTTTAAAGAATATAAAATTGGTCTGATATATGCGGAAGTAGATAACATTATTTCATCATAATATGGTTTAAACATCTGTTATCCATGAAAAACTTGAGGATACTATCTTTATTCTTGAAATAAGGACATTTCAACCACATGGTGATGTTTGTGGTTATATGAAACCCTTTTCATTTTGATATTCCAACAACATCTTGAGTTCTTAGAGTTCAATATGTGTCATCCTAATGGGAGGAATAGATAATGATTCTACAGATAGTACTATAATAATTTTTTAATGTGACCATTCTCAAAAGATGTAAATATGAGAAACCATTAGGGAAGTCATGCCCAAAATGATCCACCATAGTACTATATTCATCAAAACAAATTCAGTGATCTCTAATAATGAATTCATCCATTACGGATATCAATCTACCTGGCCTAGTACACATGGTTCCATATCAAATCACCTGTATATCCCATTCAACCATATGGATATATGATCTGCCCTCTAGTTATGTGAACGACACCGATGGGTGATAACGATCAACATGGGGTCGATATTCCACTATCCAAACCATTCTCGGAATGACGTCAAAGCTGGTCACCAAAAGGAAAATAAAATAATATAGGAATCAATACCTACCTATCTCAAGGGGAACACAATTCACTTTTGTATGCATCCAATTGAACCCCTAACTTTGTCTTGGTATTTTTAAATCTATTGAAGTACTATATTGTTTTGCATAATCCTTCCAATATTATAGTAGATATGAAGGAGTATTATGAACCAATATCAAAAATGAAAAAAAATAAAGTTCAAGATACATGAATTATAACTCATATATTTGAAATACCTAGATCATGGTTCTCAGGTGTAGGCTTTAATACATAGATGTGGCATAAACTGTAGCCCTGAGAGGAAAACTAACTAACCTGGTATGTTCTACTCTACTGGAACTAAACCTATGAGGTATAACTACCTCAACAAAGAGCACCTCTTCAGCATAATCATATGTTAGTAGACTGACTCCCTCCCTAGTATCAAGTTACTAATCATGTACATGAAATTACTATCAAGGTAGATGCCTTCTCACTTGAAACAAGCAGAAACTCTTTGCAGAAACACATTAGGTGAACCATCCTACCATTAACTCAGCACTAGATTGGGTTCCTCGTGCACTGGATCTTCCTGTGAATTATCATTCTAATCTTGTGATAAACTATGTAACTATTTCTCTATGTAATATGTATGGTGTTTCACCCACATTCCCCAACGAACTGATTCTCCCTACTTCTAGACAAATTGTCTTCATGTCTGGAAGCTAATATATCTTGGCCCACATTGCCACCATCCCTCAGGTTCTTCCATATAATGTGGTCCTAGTTAAATATTTCTATAATTGTGTTATGTTTTAAATGTTCAGACAGGATCTAATGGTGTACTTATTTCCATCCTAAAAACATCACACATTCGTCATCTCATCACCAGTTAGTTATAGCGCGAAATTTTGGACCTTGTTTAAGTGAGATGAATATTCAATCACTAACATGGCACCCTGCTTAAGGTGCACACCTTCCATGACGTGGTCTCATTACAATTTCTAGGGGATAAATTATTCATACAAGGATGTCTAGAAGCCTTCACGTATCATCTCCTAATGTAATCTAGCATGGGTAATGACATCCCACCAACAATTAGCAAAACAACTTAGCATGTAGGTAGTGATCATGAACATACGCTAGAGATGAATATCCAAATTATTATGGATATAAACCATGGAATCTAATCGTCACCCAGTATACTAATGATTAGAATCCAATGAGAATATTAGATGATGATGAGGCTAGAATTCTAACATCATTTCATCCATATTAGTGGATAGATCTGGATACCCTATAAATATTTTATAAATTGGAATAATATAACTTGAAATTGAGCATAGGCACCTAGTGGAAGATATGATGGAGGTTACTCATGAGGAATTATAGGAGGTAATACCGATTTCTCAGGGCCAAAAACATCCATATAAGGGTTTTCTACACCCTATGGTTTTACTACATTTGGACTTCAAGGTAAAATTTGTCTACAGATTCCAAGTGCACACTTACATAAGATATAAAATATATAAAAACAATGAAATCCAGAAAATGATAGCCTCAACACCTTTCTATAAAATGAAAACACCAACATGCATACTCTAAAAGCTAGTTATTGGTTATGGGGACGATCGAAAGTTATGAGAGGAACGTCCTACTACACACTATTATGGTGTGGGTAGAGTTATGGTCTCATTCAACAAATCGTAGGCTCTTGTATATGGAGTGTTGATTGAACGGTATAGGGGAAAACCCATATACATTCAAATTTAAATCCCCATTTAGTGGTAACCATTTAACTTGAAACATTAATATATTCTTATTTATTGATATTTATATGAAGTTGAATATCTTGATCCTATTAAATTCATCACCTTTCCAAAATTTATAACGGCCCATAATATATATAAATTGAAATTTGAATGTAATGTAACTCCAACATAACCATTACATCTGGTATCAGGATGTAACAAGTCATGTATGGGGATTATATTAAATTAACTTCTATTCCATACTTATAAATATACAAAATTAATAAAATAAAATTTTAATTCCTCAATAAAATCAACTCATATTTAATCCCATAGAACCAATTGTTCTTATATAAATAGTTGAATAAATTGGTTAATTAGGGTTTCATCAAAAACATATATAGGGATAAAAATTCTAATTTAGGAACTTTAAATAATCCACATATTCTATACCATCAATAAATTTTATCACTTTTTAATAGAGAAAAATCAAGGCACAAAAAATATTCACAATCCATGTTGGAAATGTACACGAAAATATAAATATGGAATATAATAATGCATGTAATTTAAGTAATAAGGTTCCTGGTATGATGTATTAATTCATACACCCTCATATAATCACACCAAATAAATAAATTCCATCATAAAAATATCTATAATGATAACAGTACACAACACATGATTCACACAATGGTCAAATCAAATCAACTATAATGGGAACAACTAATACAACACAACCCTACCTTGGAAATTTGGGTTTCATATTTATTTGTGTAAAATACCTCTACGAATAGGATTATTAAAAAAATTATGATACATACTAATCTACAATCTAATACACAACAAATATGAAAAATGTAAAAAAACACATCTAAACCACATTGTATCTTCCACCTTGGAATCAACTAAGTGGCTCCCCGAGATGGTCAACCACATAACCTCATTGGCACCACGCAATACTATAGAGGCTTTTGAGAAGTAGTGAGGTTTATGTCTGTGTCATTAGGGAGGCTATTACCTCCTAAGTCAGACTATAGAACATTGAAAATATATAAATATATGCAATGAAATTTAATAACAAAGCAAGAGAATAATACTAAACATCCAGAAATAAATAACAACTGGTTGAAACAGAATTAATATTAGATTCAAAATTTGATGATGATGATTTCATGTTTCTATAAAAAATGCTTCATGGGATTCAAGTTAGATAGGAATATACATCATGCTATAAAAATAAAAAAGGAATAAAGGATAATACAACAATAATAATTTAAATAGGCTCAGTCCTCTGCTACCATACACCATCTTAGATCTAAGAATCACACATTAGATGTCAGACACATCCCTTCATCTATACCTAAAAACATGATGTATTATTGGGTACCAAAGGTGGGCCAATTAGTGAGTGAGATATACATAGTATCGTAATTCCAATGGTGTCTAGATCAATCCAGATTGTTTATAAAGAATGGTCAGTGTGAAAATATTAACAAATTCAAGGAAATAAATAAATAAATACATCGCGTTGGGTTCTAATCGTGATATATGTCTTATTCTACATACTTGGGCCTATTATAGGTTTCTTTAAATTGAGTTGACAATTGAATGTGTGGTATAAATTAAAAATATTCTATCATAAATAAGTCACTAATAGGGGGACCATCAATAAGCATGTTATTTTTCCTCGAAAACGCATCCCTGTTATTATTGATACTCATTAGTATTCTTTAAAATATAATTTATTATATAATTAAGTAGAGGCACCCCGATCCAATCCAAGGAGATACAAAATCAATCCCATGTATGACCCTAGGGGATCTATAAAATCCTTGTAATGTTAGAGCCCATCTAGGGTGATCCATAAATGGGATATAAAGTATCACCCTTGGCATGGTATGAAATAAACCCTATGATCTCATTCTTGTTATCTCGCATAGTTGACTGAGTATCACTTTGGACATGGCCTTCACATCAAGGAATTATCCTGCCCACGATGTGCACCTAGGAAACTAGTATCACCCACACAGTGGTAAGTTAAATTCATGGTTATCTCATCCCAATCATAACAAGTATTGGACCCAGCATGTATGAAATCCATAAATATGTTCTCATTATAATTCTCTATGTGCCCATCTATGTAACCCATTAGGATACCCGTATCACTCTCATCTTCAAATGAGATCTGGATAATATATCAAAATTAGAATTCATTTATTGAGGAATTGAATTTACAAAAATTAATCAAATTTTCCAATAATTTTTATTAAGAAATTCAATTGTGGAATGAATTTTAGGTGCCTACCTCATGGAAAACTATTCCATTAATTTCAATATATACATAAAAAATATTTATTACATTACCGCACACCCCTCAAGGATGGTTTACCTATTTAACAATTAGGGAAATCAGGAAATCAATGAAGGGAACACCCATATGGGGTGGCCCAGGTCAAGGTGAATGATCTTGGATGTGATTCTTCATTATATTGGATCAAATTAAGAATTATAAACAATTTATAACTATTTAAAAATATTTTTGGAAACATCACTATAAAACTAGGGATCGGTGTATAAAGACACATAATAAAAATAATAATACCCTTTAATGAAATGTGATAGATCAAATAGTAGTGTAGAGAGTACTAAGAGGGACCCAAATAACCCAATGGGGAATAAAATAGAGATTTAATGAGGGAGATGTCAAACATCGTAATTATAGTGGCCTAGCCTTTTCGTACGTCACTATTACATTATTTAAAATATAATCAAAATAATAATATTACACATAGAGGATGCAATGGTTTAGTGTCTTGGGAAAACTAGGACCACACATTACAAGTACAACACCAAGCTTAAATATTTATTTAATTTCTTCTTCTCTATATTCTTATTGGCACTTGTCCTCTCCTTAGTACATGTAGCAACCTGAGGATATACATCAAAAGGGTGAGATAGAAGCCCAGTAAGTGTATAGGTATGAATAATATATCCTGGGGTGAGAATAATCATAACATATGAAAAATATCATGAACATGAGAGGATCATAAATAAAAGACTTTAAATGTGGCAATGCATAAAAATGAAACATCATGTCATAGTGGTTAACTAACACACATACTTTTGAACCAAGATATCATCATGTTGAAATATCATTTCACATTTAATCATGAAATTCTTCACTTTACCCAATTCATTGGAGAACTATATAATTCTGGGTGCACCCGTCACATTGAAACATTCATATTGCGCTATATAATTCCGGGTGCACCCGGAACATCATAACATTATAATCATCATGATTTCCACATAGAACACATATAAAAAATTTACATAACTAACCCATGGAAATTAATGGGTTTAATCTCATAATAAAACATTAAAAATGCCTTGCGTTCCCAAAATAAATATGGAATAACATACATTGACAAGAACTGTCCACTTTGACTGAGAAGTAAAAGTGGTGTTCTTAATAGAAGAGTTATTTTGGAAAACTTTTTTTAGACATAAAAATCCAGTGAAAAACATGTATACCCCAAAAAATTAAAAACAATGATGAAAAAATGTACTTTATGTTGTAACCATATCAAAAATGGAGTGAAAGAGGTAGAACCCGAAGGATGAAAGTTGGCTTCGAGAATTTCCCCTTACCATGTATCTGAATGCATTCTTCCCTTTAATGTCCTGTATAATGACATTATATTCATTAATTAGAAATTCCAGAACCTTTTATAGATTAATATTGTTCATTATGGATTCATTATTTCATTTTATGTTCCCTTGGGTGACTTATAGAGTTTAAAAACATTGTTCGGGGATATTTGTTTTTATGGTTTTTCTTGGGTGGTTAACTTGTATTCATAAATCGACATTCGGGTACAACATGGGTAAACATCCAGAACTAGTATTACAAGTTATTAATAAGATTACTATAGTTGTAATTATCTTATAATGAATCATATTATATACCTTTGGTTGAATCATTAGATAATAATTAACTGAAGATTGTTTGGGTTAATTTGGGCGGTTTTTCGATCACAATGAACTTGTTTTAATCGATCACATAGTAATATGGCCATAGATTATTTCCAGAACATTAAATAGAACATAATAAATATAAAATATTCTGGTTCAACCATAAAAATGGTTTCATGAACAGATATGAAGGTCGAAAAGGAAGAAGAAAGCATGTCGTTCTTGAAGGTGATAAATTAACACCTAACGAACAACGTTCTCTTTAATAAACAAAACGGTAGAAGGAAAGTGGGGTGGATGATATAATATCCCATTAGAATCATAAAATTACACTATATGTATAATACTGTAGTTAAAATACCATTTAGATGATGATATGTGTGGAGAGATAATGAAATGAACTTGAACTTGAAAGGAAATTAAAAGAGAATAGGGAGAGAAATTACCTCTTGAATCCTTCTCTTGAGATTCTCCTTATGGAAGCTAGATTTGTTCTTTTTATGACACCAAAAGCTCTTGAACGTGGTATAGGGGATAGGGAAGGTGTTTTGGAAGAGTTTAGAAAATCTTGGATCATGTGAGGTGTGAGGAAATGTGGGTGTGAAGGGTGGCTTTTATAGTGGAGGGGAGAGGGGTTTCCTTAATATAAAATTCATTAGTTTATTAATTTCCCCTAAGACAAGTAATAGTGAGTCTTGAATGACCAAGAATAGTAATTTTATCACTTGATCCCGAACCAAGTGGGCTTACAACAGTAGAGCATCATCGATGACACAATTAGTCCATTATTTAGCATTTATTGTAAATTATCGGAATCTACTATTCATCAAAAATTCAAGTATCTATGAAAAATCCAAAAAATATACCCAAACTTTTTTTTGACGTGTAGAATCAAAAAATAAAATCCATTTTTAAAAAATAATTTCCTAAATATTATTAATTTAATATTTAATTAATATCATAATTAACTTCAAAAATAGTTTTTTAAATTAAAACTTATTTTATAGTGCTTTCAAAATTTAAATAGGTTCTTATAAAATCATTTAAAAACTATAATAAATTTAGTCAATAATTTTTTAATAAATTTAAAATCAATAAATTTTATTTTAAATTATTTAATTAATTATAATTACTTATTTATGACTTACAAAATACCAAAACGTTTACTAAGGTCAAATTGTCACTTTCTAAGATGTATAAATTTTATTTAATAATTTGTAGGTAGGGTTACTGTTTTTTTGGATGATTTAATATTAATAAGGGTCATATTACTATTCATAAGGCTATGTTACTATTCATAAGGGTAGGTAATTATTCACCAAAAATTATTTTTGTTCCATTAGACTCAAAAAATCATCTTGAACACAACTGTGTACGTCGGAATTTTGAAATTCCAAACCCATAAGTGACAAACTTATGTTTAAAGGTTACATATCACTTATTTGTTCAGTATATTGTGTTTTCATGTTATATTATGACATAAATATATGATGGCAACTTCAATTGAAAAACATTGGGTTGTTACATTTTTCCCACCTTATGAAATTTCGCCCCTAAAATTTCACATTAAACAAATATGTGAGGGTACTTCTCCTTCATTGCATCTTCTGGTTCCCAAGTTTCTTCCTCAAATTGATGGTTCCTCCACAACACTTTTACATGAAGGGATTTCATGGTGTGTAGTAACTTATATCTCTGATCCATAATCATTATTGGCTGCTCCTCATAGGAGAGATCATCTTCTAGCTGCACCACCTCTGAATTTAGTACATGTGTGGGGCCTGGTATGTACTTCCTCAGTAATGATACATGAAACACATCATGAACTTGAGACATATTTGGTGGAATTTCAAGATGGTAGTCCACAGCTCCTATCCTATTAAGGATTTAAAAGGGGGCAACATACCTTGGGCTAAGCCTCCCTTTCTTCCCAAATCGCATGACTCTCTTCCATGGAGATATTCAAAGGATGACTTTATCTCCAACGTCGAACTCCATGTCCCTTTGACTGTTGTTAGCATAGCTCTTTTTCTGACCTTGAGCATCTTTGATGTGTTTCTATATAACTTGAACCATCTCAGTCATCTCTTGAACAAGATCAGGTCCAAGTAGCTTTCTTTCTCCAACTTCAGCCCAACAGGTTGGACTTCGACATCACTTTCCATAGAGAGCATCATTTGGAGCCATCTGAATACTCGAGTGGAATCTATTGTTGTATGAGAACACAACCAAATGGAGATGATGATCCCAAACACCTTGGAATTATTGAGAGAAGGATGTCAGCATATCATTAAGCATCTAAATATTCATTTCAGACTAGCCATCAGTTTGGGGGTGATTGGCCGTGTTGAAATATAATTCAGTATTCAAAGCATGTTGAAGGCTCCTCCAGAATTTATATGTGAACCTTAGATCATGGTCAGAGACAATTGAGAGTGGAACACCGTGCAGTCTCACCACTTCCTTTGCATATATCTTTTCAAGTTGTTCAAGCAAGCGGTCTTCCCGAATAGCAATAAAATGGGATGTTTTGTTGAGTTGGTCAACCACAACCCATATAGCATTTTTTCCTATTAACGTCTTCGGGAGACCCGTGACAAAGTCCATAGTAACATTTTCCCATTTCCACATGGGTATTCGCAATGACTGCATCATACCATTGGGATTTTGTCACTCAATTTTACCTTTCTGACAAACCAATCACCTTGATATATATTTCGCAATCTCCTTCTTCATGTTATCCCACCAGAAGTGTTCATGGAGATCATGATACATCATGGTACTCCCAGTATGGATAGAGAAACTTGAGCTATGGGAATTATCCAATATCTCCTTCTTTATCCCAGGTGATGAAGTCACACAAATCCACATTACAAACTGAATCACACCATCATAGTCGATATATATCTCTTGCAACTTCCCTTTCTTTACTATAGTCACATTCTTTTTTACCTCAACATCATCCCTTGGTTCTTCCTTAATCTTCTCCCGGATGGATGGTTGCACAATCATTTGGGAAACGTAGGATGTATCCCCTATTCTCATTATTTCCAAATCCATATTTTTCATATCTACGAAGATATGGTCATTTTCAATCCATAACGTGGATAGAGTAGTAGGTTATTTTCTTTTTAGCGAATCATCTACCTTGATCACCCTTCCAGGATGATAGTGAATAGAGAAATCATAATCCATGATTAGCCCTAACCATCTCATTTGACGCTTGTTGAACTCCATTTGTGTGAATATATACATCATGCTCTTTTGGTCGATGTATATGTCACATTTCTCACCATAAAGGTAGTCGCGCTATATTTTCAAGGTAAAAAACATGGATTCCAGTAATAGATCATGCGTCGTGTAGTTCTTCTCATGGATCTTCAACTGTCGTGAGGTGTAGGCTATCACATTTTCATTTTTCATGAGTAAAAAACCCAAGACTTTCATTGAATCATCACTATATATCACAAAACATTCCCCACTTTTCGGTAGTGTGAGAACAGGTGGAGTGATCGGCCTTCCCTTTATCTCCTTGAAGATTTCCTCAGATTCTTCTTTCTAGACTTACATTACCCCTTTCCATGTTAACTTATTTAGCAGGCTTGAGAATCAGGAAGAGTTTCTCAAAAAAAATCTATAGTACCTAGCTAATCTACAAAAACTATGGATTTCTGTGACACTAGAGGGCCTGGGCCATACTTTAATCGCCATTGTTTTTGAAGGATCCACCGAAATTCCCTAACTTGTGATCACATGTCCCAATAACATGACTTTCTTTATCCAAAAGTCACACTTTTTGAACTTGGCATACAACTTCTCCTTTCTCAATGTTGCCAACACAAGTTTAGATGTTCTTAGTGTTCCTCCTTTCACTTGTAGTAAATGAGAATATCATCGATAAACACAACCATAAATTTGTCATGGTAATGTCTAAATACTCTATTCATCAAATCCATGAACATTGCAGGGGAATTAGTATGTTCGAAGGGAATCACCACGAAATCATAGTTCCCATACCGTGTACGGACGGATGTCTTCTGAATATCTTCCTTCTTCACCATTACCTAATGATATCCATAATGAATATCCACCATTGATATTTATGGAGCTCCTCTTAACTAATTGAACAGTTTTTCAATCCTTGGAAGAGGATACATTTTCTTTATGGTGATCTTATTGAGTTTTTGATAATCGATAAACAGCTGCATTGTTCCATCCATCTTCTTCACAAAGTGTACTGGAGAACCCAAAGGTGATGCACTAGGGCATATGATCCCTTTATCCTGTTGCTCTTGAAACTGCTTCTGTATCTCCTCCAGTTCGATAGGAGCCATCCTATAGGGACACTTCGAGATAGGATTAGATCCAAGTATGAGTTCAATTGATAACTCTACCTAACAATCCAGGAGAATTCTGGGTAACTCTTTAGGAAATACATTGTTTCATTCCCTCATAATGGGCATTTCCTCATGGTTGGAACTTTCCTTCGACTCAACCATTTGGGCGAGGTATGCTTCATCATAGGAAATCAACACCCACATCATTGAAGGATTTTTCAATGGAGATTCATGATCATTCTTGAATTTATAGATAATCATGGGATGGTTTGGAATATGGAAAGATATTTCCTTTTCCCGATAGTTGATATGTGCTCTATATAATAAGAGCCAATCCATTCCCATTATAGTGTCAAATTCCACCAAGGGAAGTATTATGAGATTTGCTGGAAGAATCATCCCACATACGCCAATAGGGTAAGATTCAAACACTTGGGTTGAAATGATTTCACTACTTGGTGTTTTTACAGATTTCTCTACTTCATGGTTTTGGGGATTCAATTATATAGTTCTAGCAAACTTGCAAGATATTACGGAATGCGTAGAACCATAATCAAATAAGTCTTTTTCATTCATGAGTGAATAGGAAGTCTACCTTGTATGACTTATTTATCAAACTCCACCTCTGTATTAGTGATGGAAAAAAGCCTTATCTTTTCCATTGGCTTTGGTGGTCGCTGATGTTGATTACCCTCGAGAATTCGAGGTTTAGTGCACTGACATGCATAGTGCCCTAGATCTCTACAATTGTACCATTGAACCATGAGTGGTTTCTCATTTCATCATCTACATTTTCCATCCTTTTCTTGTCTTTTCGACACTCCTGATCATGGTGTCCTTCTTTTCCACACATGAAGCACTTTCTCATCCCTTTGAGGCAGTTCCCATGGCGCAACATCCCACATTTGTGGCCTTTGGGACATTGAGTTTTCTTCCCACCATTATAATTAGATCCACCAGCTTGAAACTCCATCTTTCATTTCTTATCCCCATATCCATGGGACTGTAGAGAGCCAAATCTTGACGTACATGGAAATTACATTACTTTTGCAGAATACTTAGTACATAAAAAAACAGACACAGAAGGACCGTAATAAATTAGTGTCTTTGGAAACTCAAAAAAAACTTCTAATTGTGGTGAAAGATCTTCAACATGTCCCATAAAGATCTTACCCTTTTGTTTTTTTACCTAAAACCTTTCTTCATATCCTGGGAAAAAGAAAACATATAAAGGGTGAGATCAAATGCTCAGTAAGGGTAAGCATGGATAAAATAAAACAAATCATATACATTTGAACATAAAAACCTGAACATAATATTTAAACATCAAAATCTTGAGCAATGACATAAAACATGGAAGTGCGTAAGGCATGGATCATAATGAAACATTAATCTTGATAAAATAGCATGGGAGTAAAACATGTAATTGTGGAAACTATTAAGCACATTTTATGATTTCCATAGTAGCCAAGGCATTGCTTCCAAGACCATCTTAGTGGACAAGGTCCCTTTCTGAATCGAGTTCACTCCTCATTTCAGTCCTGTAACACTGAACCAGATTAACTTACCATTCCATACATGTCTATCTCATGAGATATAAATCTTTACCCAATGCATTGGTGGGAGATATAGGTCCCACCCATCTCATAATGAAATCATTTTCACTTGTGCCACAAAATATACATACATCATTCATTCATAAGAACCCAATGAATAAAATGGGTTTCATAAACATCATCTCATCATCAGATAATCCATATAAAAGAAATGGATATAATTTTATAAAAAGGAAAGTGAAACCATGTAAATCATAGAGACATGATACTTGAAACATAAACATATGGAATAATGTCATCTTAGATGAAAAATGGTTTTGATAAAACACTTGAAATGAATTCTTGAGGAAAATATCCTTTCTTCTTCAAAATCAATTTCTTTTCACAAAATGTAATGAAATTTTAAAAGAAAAGGATTCTGTTGAAAATAGTCTTGAAATATTTTGGAGGAAGCTTCCTGAAATTAAGGCTTTATAAAACCGTAAAAATCTTTTCATGCCGTATAAGTTAAAAAAACATTCTTCTCGTACTTTTTCCAGAAAATTCAAAAAGTACCTCGTAAAAGAATGATTACATACATACCATGTGTTAAAAGTAAAAAAAGGGTAAAAAGGACATTAAACATACATGATAACATTGTTAGAAAACATGGGAATGGATGATAATAATAACCCCAGTAAATACTTATGAATAACTGTAACACCCCAAGCTTCCACGGTACAAATCTCTTTGAATAATACAGTAGCGTGTGTTGTACGCAGCTTCGAGTTCTAACACACGCCACAACCAATAAAAGTAGTCGTTATGAATAATAATACCTAATTTTTGAAATTTTATAAATTTTATCTTTCCAAATGGACTTAGTTTTTGGATTTAGAATATCGAAATTAGCCTGTGTTGAATTTTTGGTATTTTTCTGAGAACCTCCAATTTTTTATGAATAGGGAAAAATACTTAAAAACAATTTTTTAATCAAAATAATTTATAGTGATAATTTATAATATTGAGTTGTTTTAATATATAATTAGAATATATTTTTACCATTTTATCCAATGGTGGTCATTAGAATTAGTTTCACTTTGAAATTGGACATAATCAATTGTCAATCTTTTGATATATATTGTTTCTTAAAAACATGCTATTTGTTGTGACAGCAGGAATTAATTATGAAATTAATTAATGAAACTTATATGTTTGGATTTTCGTAAAATAGACATCATTTTTTGAATTTGTAATATCAATTATATCTTAGGGTGAAATTTTGGTATTGTTCTGAAAAACTTCAATTTTTGATGAATAGTGAAACCACTAAGTGGTAGTTAAAAAACTGATTTTTTTCGTTTAAATGAAACATTACCACTTCTGTGATTTGATTTTCAAAAATCCGACATGCATGGCTGTCATTAGGAAGTAAAATGTGGTTCAATGGGATTAAAATATTTTTTTGGTGAATAGTAACTTTTAAGTTTAATTAATCGCGATTAAAGATAATTAGTGAAATTTAAGGTAAAAATGATATTATAAAAATATAAAAATACCTTTAAACCTGTTCTGCCCATATTGGATGTGTCATGGCCGACCAATAAAATCCATGGGTCAACTTGGGGACCTCATGGAGCCACTTTGGTAGGAAAATGACATAAATAACTTTTATTTAAAGTTAAAATAAAAATGTCACAAACATAAGTTGTTTTACTAAAACAATTTTTTAAATGGGGTTATAAAAGTCATATTTTTGACTATAAATATTAATTAGAAAGATAAAAATATTTCCTACATCATGATATTTGTTTTATAATTTTTAGACATTAAATATATTCAATTATTTATGACACCATGATTATGCAGCGATTACCTCATAAATTAACGATTTAAATAAAATGAAAAGATAATGTAAAATATAAGCATTACACATGTCCAAAGCCTATTGGATGAGAATATTTCGAACCCTTATCACCTTATCCTCTAATTATATAAGTGTGGGACCTTTAGAATCTGAAAAGCATTGTCTAATAAAGTAACATTTTATTACTTTCCTAGAGTGCCCCTCCTCTCCACTTATAAAAGGCCCCCACCACTACCACCTTATTCACCCCTTACAAGCCATTTGGCTCAGCAAAACTCTGCCCAAATACTTTCTCCACTTTCCTCTCTTACTCCGATAATCCTCACCTTGGGTAGAAGTCTTCCCAAGGAATCCTTTTCCTCAAATCAAAAAGAGTTACCCGATTTTAAGGTAATGTCTTCTCTAATGTTGTTTTATTTTATTTGGCTTCATCAACCCCTTAAACTATTTTTATTCATTTATTTTGTAACAACACCAGTATCTACAATATAATAGGATGTTGTTATGATAATTTTTTGGTTTACACTTACACACACCTTCGTATAATGGTTAAAGAACATACTGTTTCTGTAGGTGGCGAAATACTGCCTCACGAAACGATGATTGTTCAATATTCTTTTAACACCTCTAATGGTGGCCATTTTGATAACACTATTTTCATATATGATATACATATTATGTTTATGTTTTCCATATGATTCTTTATTTCTCATTTATGGCATACTTTATGATTTCCATTATGGGTAAACGCGATAATTTCATTTAAGGAAGTGCTGACTACCGCCCTCTCAAAGTGATTTGAATCGTTAATTCAATATGTGGGATGTATAAAGGATGGAGTAAATGGTGTTATACATTATATTATACTGGAATTATATTATACCTTTATATAATTATAACCTCATTCCATTAAATATGAAATTGAAATGAGAGTAGTGTTCATGCGTACGTACGGCTTACCGTCTCCATGAACGGTGCATTTCATTTCTTACCTCTAAATGTTATGTAATATTATAAATGAATGTATATACTGGATATATATTATGTATATGATATATACATCATGAATATAATTATGGATATAATTTATATTTTACCACATGAACAATGTGTAATATAAGAAGTTTATTTTTGACTCAAGTACCTAAAATCGACAAAACGACCGTTATAAACGTAAATAATTACATAATGTTCATGACATGGTAATAAGTGATATAAAAGTAATAATGAACATGAAAAGGGTTCTTAATAAGGAAGATATTAACTCTAGTTTATTATTCCGGAGATCAAAGAACGGTCGAGTAAATTCAGACACAAGGTAAGGGAATTTCTTAACCCAATTTCCATTCTCTGGGTTAATCTCCTACTTTCAAATTATGTCATGATATTATTATGTCCTATATTGTATTTGTACTTTATTTATGTGTAATTAAAGTGAATACACATAATAGATTTATTTTATTTTAAAAAAAATATCTTTTTAAGGTAATCTTTTAACCCAATTTCCATTCTTTGGGTTAATCTCCTACTTTGAAATTATGTCATGATATTATTATGTTTTATCTTGTATTTGTACTTACTTTTTGTGTACTTATAGTGAATACACATAATTGGTCTATTTTATTTTAAAAAATGATCTTTTTCAATGACTTCATCTCAATCTCCTTTTATTGAGGCATATTTTGTTTTATACACAACTTTATTGTATACGGTGTATAAACCACATTGACTTTTACATTTATTAAAAAGGAATATTTTTATATGATTCGTTTTACTAAACAACAAAAAGGAATGATTTTTTTGTCATACGTATGTGGCGACAATGACCTCTCCACCACCATGACCATTACTTGTGTTTTATCTTCCTCTACAAGTCATAACTTTTTTTAAATGGTTTCAAAAAAGAGAGAGATATTTCTCTCAAATATATGAAAATCCAGTGAAAATGTATACGTATTTAATGCAAGCTTAATTTTTTTTTTCAGAAATCCCGACTCTCAAGTGTGGTAGACAGGAAGGCATTGGGCATGGACCCATCATGGCCTGTAATAAGTCGAGTAGTCTCAGAATTAGTTATTTTGTTTTCAGAAGCTTACATAATGTTTTCAGAAAAACACTGGAGTATATTTGCGAAATTTTAAATGTAAGTATCTTCTAAAAATTGAACTGGTATTTTGATGCGGCAATTAATTTCAAACAGTATTTGAGAAAATGATATTCCAAAATATTTGTATACCATTTTTCATATAAGGAATGCATTAGACTTAATAAGTGACGGGTGGAGCCCGCTATAGCTCCTCGATGCATCGGTAGATCTCATGAGACAAACTAGTGTCTTGGCACAAGGCCTTGAAAAAATCTTATTTGTGGTCTTGGCACGAGGCCTTGGCTACATGGTTATGATAGTCCGACATTATGCATTCCATCATTATGAAAGTGGTTATTGATACTGCATGTGATTATTCGACTAGTAGAATATCCATGTGAGTAAGTAAATGACATTATTTAATTTTATTTTTGCCACATTATGCTGAAGTTAAAGTTTAAAAAGGATTTTGTTTTAGTTATACATTGCCTTAAATGATCATGTTTATTTATGAAAGCTTCTGAAATATTGTAATCCTTACTGAGCATCTGAGCTCACCCCTTTCAATGTTTTAATATTTTCCAGGATGTGAAGAAGTTTTTTATGAATGACCTGCAGGGATTGTCAGAAGAGGATATGAGTGTGGTATATGGAGACTTTGTTATTGTAGTTTTTCAATTTATGATGTAATGTAACATTTATGAATGTATCTAGTGTTTCCAAGTCTACTAAACTAATCGGTCTTTCGAGACTTGATCTTTGGTGATCATGCCAATGTTATGAAGTAATGCACTGACTCTGGGTAGCTGGGGTCGGGGCGTTATAGTTGGTATCAGAAGCAGTTTATTACTAACCTTGGAAACTAGATTTTGATAAACTCTGATTAGAGAACATAGCCCAAAGATAGACATTGAGGATTAGTATAGAAGAACTTCCTAGAATTTTGATATTATAGATATTTGGTGAGTTTTCCGAGAAATACATCCCTGTCTGGATACGAGCAGGTAGAGGCATCTATGGCACAGATGTACCTAGGGGTAAAACCCGAAAACACCGCTTTGAGATAGACTCGAACAGGAACTGGTGCAAGTCAATGGGTATTGCTGCACTCTTGGTTACGAAACTCCCGGGGGGATATTCTTAGGATAATTCTCATTTTCTTTACAAACCACTATGAAGGGTTAGGAGTATATACTTCCTCAAATAAATTTTTTTTAATGATTATATCCATAAATAGTTCAATTTATGTTAATTATTTTAAAAGTATGGAATTATTTATTTTGATTCATTAACTAATCTAGTTTATGCCATTGTTTAGAAATGGCTCCTAGTGGAAGGAATGGATACTGTATCAATGCACGCACTCCATTTTGGGATTGCGCTCCTGCACAAGATAATTATTGTGGATCTGGAGTTACAACTGGTGTTGATCAACTTATTACCATACTGGGACAACTAACTCAGGTAATGAATAATAACCTTACTCGTATGGAGAACCCTAATCCGCAATGTGGAGGATCAATGTTAGTCCGCTTCATGAGGCAACAACCACCAACATTTAATGGGGGTACAAATCCATTAGTAGCTGAGCAATGGGTAAAGTCCTTAGAGAAAATATTCCATGCCTTGGGGAGTAGCGAAAGGGAGAAGGTTGTCATGGCAGTCTACCGCCTCACTGGAGATGCCGGTCAATGGTGGTCGCTGATTCAAAACACAAAGGAAGATGATGAAATATCAAATATGGAATGGAGAGAGTTCAAAGATCTTTTCTTACAAAAATACTTTCTCATGACCATCGAGCAGATATGGAAACGCAATTTCTAAGTCTGAGGAAGAAGGAGAATGAGAATGTCACAAAGTATGAGGATAACTTTACAAGGTTAGCGAGGCATGATGAAGATTATATACGTAACCCAAGAAGTAAGATCGATCGTTTCTTTGATGGGTTAAAACAGTTTCTCTGTCGAGCCTTAGTCTCACAATCTTTCTCATCGTACGAAGATATAGTCTCGTGTGGTATCAAGACAGAAAAGGAATTCTCTAAATCTTATGACAATAAAGTAAAGAAAGAGAAGAAGAGGAAGGTGGAACAAGAGACAGATAAAGGGAAAAAGGGAAAGAAGGATTTTCCATTATGTGATAATTGTGGGAATAATCACCCTAGTACTTTCCTTAAAGGAATGGGAGTTTGTTATAAATGTGGAGAAAAAGGTCACCAGGCTCGTGATTGCAAGGGAAAGTAAGAGGCTATCAAAGTTGAATGATAAAATTTTAGGGAACTAGGGCATTATGAAAATGAATGTCCTAAGTGTCAGGGAAACTTACCTCAGAAAAGGCCAAGGGATCAAGGACAATCTTATGTTGTTACTATAGTTGAAGCGGAATAATTAATGTATTGGTGCCTTTGGACACAGGGATTATATTCTGGTTATAAGGATAATGTGATATATATATAAGGATTGTACTACAGTACTTGTTGTTTGCATTAAGGTTTTAATATGATGAAGGTAATCATATTTTTAGTATGTGACAAAAAGAGAAGCTTTAATTTGTTTTGGGAATCTGATGTTAGAATTGATTTTGGAATTTAGAGACCTTTTAGAGAAATTCTGGACAGAGGTATTTTGGATTACTATAAAGGTTGGAATGGATTAAGTTGATCTTTGGATAGTATTTTTTAAGGTTAAAATATTTCTGAAGATTATTTTTGGAATATTATAATACTATAGTTTTAGGAAAAGGACAACCTGCAGGGTGGGGCATAACCCGTCACGTCGGACCAAGCTGCAGGAATCGAACCCAAACCATAGTGAGATAGGACTTTATTACCTACCACTAGCCTACAGGAAATCCCTGGTTATTACAAAATATTTTTCCTAATCTAAATGGTATGTGGTAATATTTATAACCTTGTACAATTAGGATAAATAGAATATTTTTGAGTTATGTTACCATTTGGAGTGAAAGATGGGTTTGTGGTAAAAATTTATTAAATAATGAAAGTCTACATGACAAGTATGTATATTCCCTTACGTTCTTAGTAAATCTAGTAAATAAATTCCACAACATTATAAAAGGTAACTTAAAACAAAAACATTGCCGGTTAACTTTTCCAACTAGGGATTCAATGACAGTTTAACCAATCACAGGTTTGTGATTTTATTATGGTTAACTTTCTCCTAATCATGTTTTCTACAACTCTCCACCATTCCTTGATGGTTTGTTTTTCTTCAATATCCATATTTTCATAGAATCCTAGTATGGTCTATCTCGGGTGACCTTTGTACTTATCTTTCTATCTTTTAAAGTTATATTTTTATTAACCCTATTTCCGATGTAGGTTTTCTACCAAGATATTTTCTATTTTCAACCTTTTATTTTTGAAAGATATTTTCAAATTGCGAGGACGCAATTTATTGAAGGAGGGGAGAATGTAACACCCCAAGCTTCCATGGTACACATCTCTTTGAATAATACAGTACAGTGTGTTGTACGCAGCTTCGAGTTCTAACACACGCCACAACCAATCAAAGTAGCTGTCATGAATAGTAATACCTAATTTTTGAAATTTTATAAATTTTATATTTCCAAATGGACTTCGTTTTTGGATTGGGAATATCAAAATTAGCCTATGTTGAATTTTTGGTATTTTGCTGAGAACTTCCAATTTTTTATGAATAGTGAAAAATACTTAAAAAAAACATTTTTAATCAAAATAATTTATAGTGATAAATTATACTATTGAGTGGTTTTAAAGTATAATTATAATATATTTTTACCATTTTATCCAATGGTGGTCATTAGAATTAATTTCACTTTGAAATTGGACATAAAATCTTGTCAATCTTTTGATATATATTGTTTCTTAAAAACACGCTCTTTGTTGTGACAAAAGGAATTAATTATGAAATTCATTAATTAAACTTATATGTTTGGAATTATTTAAAATAGACATCATTTTTGAATTCATAATATCAATTATATCTTAGGGTAAAATTTTGGAATTGTTCTGATAAACTTCAATTTTTGATGAATAGTGAAACCACTAAGTGGTAGTTAAAAAACTGATTTTTTCGTTTAAACGAGACATTACCACTTCTGTGATTTGATTTTAAAAAATCCGACATACATGGTTTTCATTGGGAAGTAAAATGTGGTTCAATGGGATTAAAATAATTTTTTGGTGAATAGTAATTTTTAAGTTTAATTAATCGCGATTAAAGGAAATTAGTGAAATTTAACGTAAAAATGATATTATAAAAATATGAAAATACATTTACAGTTGTCCTACCCCTATTAGATGTGTTATGACCGACCAAGACACTCCATGGGTCAACTTGGGGACCACATGGAGCCACTTTGGTAGGAAAATTACATAAATAACTTTTATTTAAAGTTAAAATAAAAATGTCACAAACATAAGTTGTTTTACTAAAACAATTTTTAAATGGGGATATAGAAGTCATATTTTTTACTATAAATATTTATTAGAAAGATAAAAGTATTTTATACATCATGATAGTTTTTTTTATAATTTTTAGACATTAAATAATTTAAATTATTTATGACACCATGATGATGCAGTAATTACCTCATTAATTAACGATTTAAATAAAATGAAAAGATAATGTAATATCTAAGCATTACACTTGTCCAAAGCCTATTGGATGAGAATATTTTGAACCCTTATCACCTTATCCTCAAATTATATAAGTTTGTGACCTTTATAATCCGAAAATCATTGTATAATAAAGTAACATTTTATTACTTTCCAAGAGTACCCCTCCACTCCACTTATAAAAGGCCCCCACCACTACCACCTTATTCACCCCTTACAAGCCATTTGGCTCGGCCAACCTCTGCCCAAATATTCTATCCACTTCCCTATCTTACAACTAGAAGCCTCACCTTGGGCAGAAGTCTTCCCAAGGAAGCCTTTGGCTCAAATCAAAAAATGTTACCCGATTTTAAGGTAATGTCTTCTCTAATGTTGTTTTGTTTTATTTTGCTTCATCAACACCTTAAAAACATTTATTACTTTATTTTGTAACAAAACCAGTATATAAAATATACTAGGATGTTTTTATGATAATTATTTGGTTTAAACTTACAAACACCTTCGTCTAATTGTTAAAGAATATACTGTTTCTGTGGGTGGCGAAATACTGCCTCACGAAACGATGATTGTTCAATATTCTTTTAACACCTCTAATGATGGCCATTTTGATGAAACTATTTTCATATATGATATACATATTATGTTTATGTTTTCCTTATGCTTCTTTATTTCTCATTTATGGAATTATTTATGATTTCCATTATCGGTAAACGTGATAATTTCATTTTAGAAAGTGCGGACTACCGCCCCCTCAATGTGATTTGAATCGTTAATGCCATATGTGGGATGTATAAAGGATGGAGTAAATGGTATTATATATTATATTATAATGTAATTATATTATACCTTTATATAATTATAAATTCATTCCATTAAATATGAAATGGAAATGAAAGTAGCGTTCATGTGTACGTACGGATTACCGTCTCCATGAATGGTGCATTTCATTTCTTACCTCTAAATGTTATGTAATATTATAAATGAATGTATATACTGGATATATATGATGTATATGATATATAAATCATGAATATAATTATGGATATAATGGATATTTTACCACATGAACAAAGTGTAATTATAAGAAGTTTATTTTTGACTCAAGTACATAAGATCGACAAACCGATCATTATAAACTTAAATAATTAAATAATGTTCATGACATGGTAATAAGTGATATAAAAGGAATAATGGACATGAAAAAGGTTCTTAAGAAGGAAGAGATTAACTCTAGTTTATTATTCTGGAGATCAAAGAACGGTCGAGTGAATTCGGACACGAGGTAAGGGAATTTTTTAACCAAATTTCCATTCTTTGGGTTAATCTCATAGTTTCAAATTATGTCATGATATTATTATGTCCTATATTGTATTTGTAATTTATTTATGTGTACTTAAAGTGAATACGCATAACAGATTGATTTTATTTTAAAAAAATTATCCTTGTATGGGAATTTCTTAACCCAATTTCCATTCTTTGGGTTAATCTCCTACTTTCAAATTATGTCATGATATTATTTTGTTCTATCTTGTATTTGTACATCCTTTTTGTGTACTTATAGTGAATACACATAATTGGTCTATTTTATTTAAAAAATGATCTTTTTAAGTGACTTCATCACAATATCCTTTCATTGAGGCATGTTTTGTTTTATACACAACTTTATTGTATACGGTGTATAAACCCCTTTGACTTTTACGTTTATTCAAAAGGAATCTTTTTATACGATTCGTTTTACTAAACAACCAAAAGGAATGATTTTTTTGTCGTACGTATGCGGCGATAATGACTTCTCTACCAACGTGACCATTACTTGTGTTTCATCTTCTTTTACAAGTCATAACTTTTTTTAAATGGTTTCAAAAAAGAGAGAGATATTTCTCTAAAATATATGAAAATCCAGTGAAAATGTATACGTATTTAACGCAAGCTTAAATTTTTTTTACAGAAAACCGGACTCTCGAGTGTGGTAGATAGGAAGGGATTGGGCGTGGACCCATCATGGCCTATAATAAGTCGAGCAGTCTCAGAATTAGTTATTTTGTTTTCAAAAGCTTGCATAATATTTTCAGAAAAACACTGGAGTATATTTGAGAAATTTTTAATCTAAGTATCTTCTAAAAATTGAACTGGTATTTTGATGCCGCAATTAATTTCAAACATTATTTTATTAAATGATATTCCTAAATGTTTATATACCATTTTTCATATAAGTAATGCATTGGAATTAATAAGTGACGGGTGGAGCCCGCTATAGCTCCTCGATGCATCGGTAGGTCTCATGATACAAACTAGTGTCATGGCACGAGGCCTTGACAAAATCTTATTTGTGGTCTTGGCACGAGGCCTTGGCTACGTGGTTATGATAGTCTGTCATTATGCATTCCATCATTATAAAAGTGGTTATTGATATTGCATGTGATTATTCGACTAGTAGAATATCCATGTGAGTAGTTAATGGCATTATTTAATTTTATTTTTTCCATATTATGCTTAAGTTAATGTTTAAAAAGGCTTTTGTTTTAGTTATACGTTGCCTTAAATTCTAATGTTTATTTATGAAAGCTTCCGAAATATTGTTATCCTTACTGAGCATCTGAGCTCACCCCTCTCAATGTTTTAATATTTTCCAGGATGTGAAGAAGTATTTTATGAATGACCTGCAAGGATTGTCAGAAGAGGATATGAGTGAGTTCTCTGGAAACATTGTTATTGTAGTTTTTCACTTTATGATGTAATGTAACATTTATGAATGTATCTAGTGTTTCCAAGGCTACTAAACTAATCGGTCTTTCGATACTTGATCTTTTTTTATCATGCCAATGTTACGAAGTAATGCACCGACTCTGGGTAGCTGGGGTCGGGGCGTTACAATAACAACCTTAGATAAGAATGAGATTGCAAAATTATCCATTACCTTATGTCCAATATGATTCGTACATATATAAACCTCCTGTATAATGATTTTATAAATGTCATTGACTTATTATAGAATCATATTCATTGTTTTGATATCATATGTGGTTCACTTTTGACTTTATATTACCTGTTCTTTTGTAAATTCCATGTTAAAGCAACATTTTGGGTAAAATCATTGCATTTATCGTACATGTTTCGACTTGTTGTTCTTGATATTATTACTTATATACTGATTTACATAATTCCAGAATTTAAAAAATGATTTGTATATAATATATATTCAGCATATACATGTATATATGATAGATCGATAAATGGAATGAAATACACCGTTCATGTAGACGGTAGGCCGTACATATGCATTAACGCAGTTTTCGTTTCCCTTTTGAATTGAATGGAATTAAGTAAATGACATACATATATATATATACATAAATCCATTATCATTATTATGTCATATATTTCATTATTATTCATTATATATACTTTATAATCATTCATGAATGGTTAACATGGAGAATGAATCTCATCGCGTCGTGGAGATGGTAGTCCGTACGTATGCACGAGCGATGATATCATTCCCATAATTATTGAATAGAATTGTAGTGGATGATAAAATATATCAGAATAAGTATGATTTTATAATAACTATATATAGTTATTCTTTACACCATTATACCCCTCCATGTAATGTGGTGTGGGAAAAACAGATTACACCACAGCGTGGAGACGGTATTCCGTACGTACGCACGCGCGGTGATTTTTTTTCCGTAGGATGGATAGAAGGTGAAATGAGGATGTTTTATATTTATAATAACATATAAGTATATGAGGGATAATGATGTTATTACTTCATAATGAAACAACTAATGAAGAGGGAGTAGAATAAGAATGGAACTTGGTGAAAATGGTAGAAGGTATTACCTCTTTCTCGAAGTACCTCCTTTAAACATTCACATTGGGCACTATAGTTGGTCTTTTGAGAAGACCAGTACCTCTATTAGGTTTCGAAGGAAGTGGGGAAGTGAAATGGGTAGGGTTTGGATGAGCATGAATGCTCAATGTTGTGTAAGGAGGAGAGGGAGGAGGTGCCTTTTTATAAGGGAGGAGAGGGGAACCTTTGGAACCCTAAAAAATATTAGTTTAATATAAATTCAAACCCCCCATAAAAACCTCAAAAAATCACTCAATTCGTAGATTAGATGAGATAGTGTTGTAATATCATCATCCAATCAAATTTAGACATGTTTTGATCTTATTTTAATCCTTATCATTTTGATTTATCTATTTAAGTTTATTTGTGGTAATAATATTCTAAATTTTTAATGGTTAAAACAAATCACTTATGTGTTGTTAATATTCCGTAATTGGATAATTTCTGCCATTTTAGACTATATAAATTCAATTTATGATTTTTAAATATTTTTTTGATTTTTAAACAATTTAATAATATGTAATTTTTATATAAAAACATTAGTGTCAATTTTTAAACTATTCATTTATTCGAATTTAAATAAAATCTACACAAAATATATATTCAAAATAAAATATTTAATATATTTCTAAAATGTCAAATTTTTCTAGAAAATTAGTTGATCACATTAAACAGTTCATATAATATTTATTTTAATATTTTTAAAACCATTTATTTGGTATATCAATTAAAAAAATAATTAGTACAAATGTTTTGTAAAATTATTTAATATACTTATGTGTTTAATAAAAATTTAAAATAAAATCTTTTTATGAAGATAAATATAAAATATTTTATAATAAAAATTTTACTCAAATTTATCATCTTAAAATAACAACATGTAAATTGTTATCTTTATTAAATTATTAAGGTGACAACTTTGGAATCATTTAAAATAAATTATTATAAGCGTCATAATCACCTTAATAAGGATACAAATGGTCAAAAATTCGGCCAGTGGATGATTAGGATTTATATATACACTAGTAATATGTTTTGTGCAGATTTTTGGGCCTTTTTATATGTATTACTATTTCAATAAAAACTACATTATTGATTTTTCACTAAATAAATTATTTTTTCATCATTAACGTATAAGATACTAAGGTAAATAAATAACTCTTAAAAATTAAAAATACATTACCATGATATAGAAAAACATATTATATTTTAAATGAGAATTTATAACCGAATTTATATTCTGTATAAACTTATATTAAAAATACTATAATTATTAATGTTGAGTGAGACATATTTCACTTTCCTTTAAATAAAATAAAATAAAGGTCATAATCACCTCCATGTGGGTTCTATTGGATTCCATTTCGACTCAAATATGACTTAGGACGAAATATAGTCATCCAATTGTATTAATACAAGTATTAGGATAATTTTATAATATTATATTTACCCATAATTTCCCAATTTACCTTTTACTATGGTAAAAAAAATTTACCGTTGTTAATATTCATAAATCACAAAAATAAAAATTAGTCTATTAATATAATTTGGACCCACTGGTTCCAAATATGGAATACATTTTTCAAAATTCAATACACATATGTTTCAGAAATTAAATTAAAATTAATCCCATTGTCGAATGAAAATGAGTTTTTGTTTAAAACATTGCGAAAGATTGAATTTATTAAACCTACAAATTCAATGTAAAATCAATACTAATGACATAAATTATATTAAATGGTAAAAATATATTCTATTTAAACTTTAAAACAATTCAATATTATAATTTAGCCACATAAGTTATTACGATGAAAAAGTTGTTTTTAATTCATATATAGTGTGTTTTTACTATTCATTAAAATATGAATGTTATCAGAATAATATGAAAATTTTATCCAAGGTAAAATTTTATATCCTTATTCCAGAGAATAATTTTTTTTTTGTAAAATTGAACTTATAAACATTTCAAAAACTATATTTCAAGTGGGTGCGCCATCAAAATGTGGAAAAACTGTACTTTTTTAAAAATACTTATTTTACCAGAAAAATTTATTTTGTTATTATACCATGTACTTGAAAATGACTAAGATGAATAATAATGTTATATAATTAAAAATTTAGTTAATAATATTCATAAAGCCTAGTCCATAATAATATTATAACAATAAATCATCGTTTAGTGAAACCTGGTATTACGTACAACACACACTATTGAGGAAGGTCGTGATTGCATGTAATGCAAGCCAAGTGAGGGTTGCATGTTGTGCAAGACTTTTTTGTTGTTTCGTTATAACATAATGCAACCATTTTTCATATATACATTGAATATATATATATATATACTCGATGTTGCTTAGCATGACTATAATCAACCGAACATGAAATTGTGTGTAACACAATCTAAGAATAGTGTTGCGCATACTGCAAGATAATACGGTGTTGCGTATAGCACAAGATAATCTTGTTGTAGCATAAAACACATGAAATAAAATAAATTAAAAATAATACTTATCATAAAATATCGGGTTGTTATAGGGACCATTCTACAAACTCTATCTCCACATTGAGATCACATCGAACAACTTCTTCATAACTCCCAATGTCTCGAATTTCAAGATCCATTCAAAGGGGTGGTTTGGATCCACTAATGAATGTATCAATTTTTCAATATTTTTTGGTAAAAAACCCGATGTGTACCATGAAAGCCTTGTAAAATTCTCTTCATAGGTTGTGACAGATTCTCCTACTTTTTTCTTGATCTCTATGAAATTCTCTCCATCTTCGTACATAGAGTTCATGGGAAATACAAATTAAGAGACATTATCTTAATGTCCTCCCATTCAATTTCTTCAATTTACTCCCTTGGCATTGTGTTCTTTATCAAATCCCACCATTGATCAACTTCTCCATCTAGAAGATAAATTGATAGAGTCAACTTCTCCATCTCCAAACAGTGAAGCACAGAAAATATCTTATACATGGAGTTGACCCATTGTTCTGCAACTAGTGGATCAAAGGATTCACAAAACGTTGCTGGTCGTTGCCACATAAAATATTCAATAGCCAGTTTCTCCCCCTTTGGTGAAGCAGGACGTTCCCCACTATTATGTTTATTATTCCTAAACTGATATAATTGGGTAAGCATCACCATGGAGTTTTCAACTCCACCTCCCAAATCATTTTGGATGTTGTTCTAGTAATCTTTGCATTGGACCTCGCACGAGTTGATAGACTGATTTCTCTTGGTTCCCTCCATTTTCTAAAATAAAAAAGGTTAGAACATAACATAATTAAAAAATTGATGAATAAAATATTCATTTAAACTATTTATACTGAAAACATAACATATGGGATCCCTAGGTAAATATTCTTTTGTGCATATTTTTACTTAGTCTCAAGCTATAGGTTTCCTCTAGTGTTCACTAATCCTAATTCCCAAATTAACTAATCCTTGCCTCTGATACCAACTATAGTAACCCAGCCTTTTCTTACATTACTATTACATCACATCAAAGATAAACAACATAATAGTATTACACATAGAGGATACAATGTTTTAGTGTCTTGGAAAAACTAGGACCACACATAACAAATACAACATCAAGCACAAACATATATTTAATTTCTTCTTCTCGAGCTTCTTATTGGAAATTGTCCTCTCTTTAGTACATGTATCCACCTGAGGATATACATCAAAAGGGGTGAGATAGAAATCCAATAATAGGATAGTTAAGAACTATATATCATGGGGTGAGAATAATCATAACATTGGAAAAAGATCATGAACATGAGAGGAGCCTAAATAAAAGACTTGAAATGTGAAAATGCATCAAAATAAAACATCGTGTCTTAGTGGTTAACTACAACATATACTTGTGAATAATGATAGAATCATGTTCACACATAATTTCACATTTACTCATCATATTCATCACCTTACCCAATTCATGGGAGTGCTGTATAATTCCAGGCGCACCCATCACATTGAAACGTTCATATTGTCCTATATAATTCTGGGTGCACCCGTCACATCATAACATTATCATCATCTTGATTTCCACATAGAACACGCATATAAAATGTATATAACTAACCCAGGTAAAGGAATGGGTTTCATCTCATAATAACACATTCATAATATTTGGGTTCCCAAAAGAAAGAGGGAATGACATACATGTTACAAGAACCATCCACATTGAGTGAGAAGTAAAAGGGGTGTTCTCAAAAAAAGTGTTCTTTTGGAAAACATATTGTTGGACATAAAAAAATAGTGAAAAAAATTTATATCCCATAAATTTAAAGTAAACTATGAACAAATGATCTTTTAGGAGTAACCATATCAAAAATGGAGTGAAAGTGATAGAACCCAAAGGATGAAAGTTGGGTTTGAGAATTTCCCTTTACCTTGTATAAGAATGCTTCCTTGTCTTTAATGTCCTGTATAATGGCATTATATTAATTAATTAGAAATACCAGAACCTTTTAAACATTAATAAGTTTAATTCTAGTTTCATTATGTCGTTTTATGTTACTTTGGGTGAATTATAGAGTTTAAAAACATTATTCGTCTATGTTCATTTTTATGGTTTTCCATGGGTTGTTCACTTGTATTCATAAATTGACATTCTGGTAAACATGGGTAAATATACAGAACTGATATTTCATTTTATTATTTAGATTACTGTAGGTTGAATGATCTTATAATGAATCATATTATATACATGTGGATTAATCATTTGAAAAGAATTAAATGAAGATTGTTTGGGTTAATTTGGGTGGTTTTTTGATCACAATGTACTTGTTTTAATTTATCACTTTGTAATATGGCCATAGATTGTTTCCAGAACATTAAATAGGTCATAATACATATAAAACATTATGGTTCAAATATAAAAATGTTTTCATAACCAGATCTGATGGTAGAAATTGTAGAAGAAAGCATGTCGTTCTTGAGGGTGATAAATTAACCCCTCACGAACAACGTTCTCTTTAATAAAATAAAAGAAAGTGGGAAATGGGGTTGGATGATATAATATCCCATTAGAATCATAAAATTATATTATATTTAAAATACTGTATTTACAATACAATTTGGATGATGATAGGAGTAGAGAGATCAAGAAAAGAACTTGAACTTGAAAAGAAAATTAAAGGAGAAGAGGGAGAAAAATCACCTCTTGAATCATTCTCTTGAGATCCTTCAAAAGGAAGATGGGTTTGTAATTTTGATCATACCATCAGCTCTTGAACGTGGGATAGGGGCTAGGGGATGTGTTTGGGCAGAGTTTAGAAAAGGCTTGGAGCTTGAGAGGTCTGAGGAAATGAGGGTGTGAAGGGTGGATTTTATAGTGGAGGGGAGAGGGGTTTCCTTACTATAAAATTCATTACATTATTAATTTACCCTAAGACATTGAATAGTGAATCTTGAATGACCATGAAATGTAATTTTATCTTATGATCCCAAACCAAGTCGGCTTACATCAGCATAGCAACATTGATGACCCTATTAGTCCATTATCTAGCATTTATTGTAAATTATTGGATTCCATTATTCATAAAAAATTCATGTATCTCAAAAAAAATCCAAAATATTTACCCAAACAATTTCTAGATGTGTAGAATCCAAAAATGAAGTCCATTTTTCAAAAATAATTTTCTATATATTATTAATTTTTTATTTAATTAAAATCATTTTTTATTTAAAAAACAATTTTTATGATTAAAACTGATTTGATAGTGCTTTAGAAAATAACGTAGGGTCATATAAAATCATCAAAAACATTAATAATTTGATTAAATAATTTATGAATAAATTTTAGGGAAATTAATATGTTTTTAAATTATTTAAATAATTATAATTATTTATTTATGACTTACAAAATACCAAAACGTTTACTAAGGTCAAATTGTCACTTTCTAAGATGTTTAAATTTTATTTTATAATTCATAGGTAAGGTTACTCTTATGTTGGATAATTTACTATTCATAAGGGACATATTACTATTAATAATTGTATGTTACTATTCATAAGGGTAGCTCACTATTCACCAAAAATTATTTTTGTTTCATTAGACTCCAAAAATCATCTTGAACACAACCGTGTATTTTAGATTTTTGAAATTCCAAACACATAAGTGACAAACTTATCTTTAAAGGTCACTTATCACTTAGTATTTCATTATGTTTTGTTTTCATGTTATATTATGACATAAATATAAGAAGGGAATTTCCATTGAAAAACTTCGGGTCATTACATTCTTCCCCCCTTATGAAATTTTGCCCCTGAAATATCACATTACACAAACAGATGAGGGTACTTCTCCTTCATTTCCTCTTATGGTTCCTAAGTTGCTTCCTAAATCTTATGGTTCCTCCAAAACACTTTGAAAAGATGGGATTTCATGTTGCGTTATACCTTATCTCTCCAGTCAAGAATCTTTACTGGGTGCTCCTCATAGGAGAGATCATCTTCCAGCTGCACCACCATTGAGTTAAGTACATGTGAGGGGTATGGTATGTACTTCCTCAGTAGTGATACATGAAAAATATCATGAAATTGATCCATATTTGGTGGAAGTGCAAGAAAATAGGCCACATCTCTTGTGAGTTCAAGGATTTCAAAGGGGAAAATATTCCTTGGTCTTAGCTTCACTTTCTTCAAAAATATCATGACTCTCTTCCATGGAGATATTCGAAGGAAGACTTTATCTCCCATGTCGAACTCCAAGTCACATCGACGGTTGTCAGAATAGCTGTTTTTCTAACTTTGAGCAGCATTGATGTGTTTCTGGATGACTTGAACCATCTAGGTCATCTCATGAACAACATCGGGTCCAACTAGATTTCTTTCTCCAACTTCATCCAAACAGGTTGGAGTTCTACATCGCTTTCCATATAGAGCTTCATATGGAGCCGTCTGAATACTCGATTAGAAGCTATTTTTGTATGAGATCTCACCCAAAGGGAAATTTTGATCCAAACCACCTTTTATTTCAAGAGATCAGGCTCTTAGCATATCATTAAGCATCAGAATAGTCCTTTCAGGCTGGTCATCATTTTGGGGGTGATAGGTTGTGCTGAAAATTAATTCAGTACTCAAAGCATGTAAGAAGATCAAATTGAATTTAGATGTGAACCTTGGATCGCAGTCAGAGGAAATTGAGAGTGGAACACCATGAAGTCTAACCACTTCCTTCACATATATCTTTTCATGTTTTTCAAGCGAGAGGTCTTCCTGAATAGCGATAAAATGGGCAGTCTTGGTGAGTCGGTCAACCACAACCCATATCGCTTTATTTCCCTATGACATCTTCGAGAGACCCATGACAAAGTCCATAGTAACATTTTCCCATTTCCACATGGGTATGGGAAATGGATGCATCTTACCGTTGGACTTTTGTTTCACAACTTTAACATGCTGACATACCAAGAACCTTGATATGTATTCAACAATCACCTTCTTCATGTTATCCCACCAAAAGTGTTCTTGGAGATCACGATACATCTCGGTAATCCTAGGATGGATAGAGAATGTTGAGATATGTGCATTATCAAATAGCTCATTCAGTATCTCGAGTGATGAAGTCACACAAAGGTGTGTTCCAAACTGAATCACACCATCATCATCGATATGGAACTCTTAGAGCTTCCCTTTATTTACTGCATTCACCCTCTTTTGTATCTCCTCATCATACTTTTTTGCTTATTTAATCTTCTACCAAATGGATGGTTGTGAAATCATTTGGGAAAGGTAGGATGTATCCCCTACCCTTATTATTTAAAAATTTATCCTTTGCATATCTAATAAGATATGCTCTTTCTCACTCCGTAACATGTATATAGTACTGGGTCTATTTCCGCATAGAGCATCATCTACCTTGTTTGCCTTTCCAGGATGATAGTGAATAGAGCAATCATAATCCTTGATTAGCTCTAACCATCTCCTTTGACACATGTTGAGATCCTTTTGGGTGAATATATACTTTAGGCTCTTGTGGTCAGTGTATATGTCATACTACTCACCATAAAGGTAGTGCCGCTAGATTTTGAAGGCAAAAATCATGGTGGCCAGCTCTAGATCTTGGGTATGATAGTTCATCTCATAGATCTTCAACTGCCGTGAGGCATAGGCTATCACATTGTCATTTTTCAGGACTATACATCCCAAGCCTTTTTTGAAGCATCATTTTATATCACAAAAACTTTCTCCACTTTTTGGCAGTGTGAGTATAGGTGCAGTGATCATCATTCTCTTTATCCCCTTGAAGCTTCCCTCACATTCTTCTGTCCAGAAAAACTTTACCCCATTACTTGTTAACTTATTTAGCTGTCTTGACAATCGTGAGAAGTTTCTCACAAAACATTTATAGTACCCAGCTAATCTATGAGAACTATGGATTCATGTGACACTAGAGGGCCTAGGCCATTCCTCAATCACCGTTGTTTTGTAAGGATCCACAGAAATTCTTTCACTTGTGATCACATGTCCCAATAACGTGACTTGCTTCATCCAAAAGTCACACTTTATGAACATGGCGTACAACTTCCCCTTTCTCAATGTATCCAACACAAGTCTTAGATGTTCTTCATGTTCCTCATTGATCATGGAGTAGATGGGAATATCATCGATAAACACAACAAAAAATTTGTCAAGGAAATGTCTAAAAATTCTATTCATCAAATCCATGAATATTTCAGGGGAATTAGTATGTTTGAAGGGAATCACCAAGAACTCATAGTGCCCATACCTTGTACGGAAGGCAATATTCTCAATATCTTCCATCTTCACCTTTACTTGATGATATCCAGATTGAAGATCCACCTTTGAGAAGTATTGAGATCCTATTAACAAATCGAACAGGTTGTCAATCCTTGGAATAGGATTCTTGATCTTTATGGTGACCTTGTTGAGTTTTTGATAATCTATAGACAGTCGCATTGTTCCATCCTACCTCTTCACAAAGAGCACTAGCGCACCCCAAGGTGATGACCTAGGGCGTATGAACCCTTTGTCCATATGCTCTTGTAGCTGCTTATTTAACTCCTCCAGTTCGATATAAGCCATCCTATAGGGACACATCAAGATAAGAGTAGCTCCAGGTATGAGTTCAATTGAGAACTCTACCTCACGATCTGGGGGAATTCAGGGTAACTCTTCGGGAAATACAGTACTGTATTCCCTCACGATAGGAATTTACTCAAGGTTGGAACTTTCCTTCATCTAAAACATTTGGGTGAGGTATGCTTCTTCATAGGGAATCAACACCCACACCATTGAAGGATTTTTCAAATGAGATTCATGATCTTCCTTTAATTTATAGAGGAGCATGGGGTGGTTCAAAATATGGAATGATATTTCCTTTTCCTGACAGTTGATATGTGCTATATATAACGAGAGCCAATCCATTCCCATTATAGCATCGAATTCCACCAAGAGTAGTATTAAGATATTTTCTGGAAGAATCATCCCATATACCTCAACAGGAGAAGTAACAAACACTTGGGTTTCAATGATTGCACCACTTGGTGTTTTTACAGATATCCCTACTTCAAGTTTTCAAGTCTTCGATTATATAGTTCTAGAAAACATGCATGATATAAAAGAATGCATAGAACCAGAATCAAATAAGACTTTTTCCATTCTTGAGTAAATATGAATTGTACCTTGTACGACTTCATTATCATGCTCCACCTCTATAGTAGTGATGGCATAAGCCTTCCCTTGTTCTTTTGGATTTGGTGGTTGCTGATGTTGGTTACCCTCAAGAACTTGAGTTTTAGTGCACTAAATTTCATAGTTCCCTAGATACCTACAATGGAAGCATTGAACCATGAGTGGTTCTCTCGTTTCATTAGCTACATTCTCCTTTCGTTTCGTATCTTTTCGACAACCTTGAGCATGGTGTCCTTCTTTTCCAAACATGAAGCACTTCCCTGACCCTTTGAGGCAGTTTCGATGGTACAACTTCCCACATTTTTGGTATGTGGGTCGTTGCTTTTTCTTTCCACCTTTATCATTATATCCACCGGGTTAAAACTCCATCTTTCGTTTCATATCCCCATAGCCATGGGACAATTCTCCAAACTCCATCTCCACTTTGAGAGCAAATCGAACACCTTCTTCATAACCCCCAAATTCTCGAATTTCTAGAGCCTTTTGAAGTTGTGGTTTTGATCCACTAAATAATCTATCAATTTTTCAATCATTGTTGATAAAAGACCAGAAGTGTACTTTGAAAGCCTTGTGAGATTCTCTACATAGGTTGTGACAGATTGTCCTTCTTTTTTCATGAGCATTATGAATTCTCTCTCCATCTTCGTACGAAGAGTTCATGGGAAATACTTATTAAGAAACATTATCTTAATGTCTTCCCATTAAACTTCTTCAATTTCCCCCCTTGGCCTTGTGTTCTTAATCAAAGCCCACCATTGATCGGATTCTCCATCTAGACAATAAATTTCTAGACTCACCTTCTCCGTCTCAGAACAGTGATGCACAGAAATTATCTTCTACATGGAGTTGACCCACTATTCCACAACTATTGGATCAAAATATCCACAAAACATTGTGGTCATTTCCACAAAAAACATTTGATAGCTAGTTGCTCCCTCTTTGTTGAAGGAGGACGTAACCCATTATTATGGTTATTATTCATAACCTAAGATAATTGGGTAAGCATCGTCATGAATTTTTGAACTCCACCTCCCAAATAATTTGGGATTTTGATTGGGATGTCATTGCATTGGACCTCGCTTGATTTGTTGGCCTGATTTCTACTGGTTCCCACCATTTTATAAAATAGAAAAGGTTACAACAAAACATATGTAAACAAGTCATGAATAAATTATTCATTTAAACAATTTATACTGAAAACATAACAAAATGGATCCCAAGGTAAGTATTCTTGTGTGGATATTTTAACTTAGTCTCATGCTATATGTTTCCTCTAGGGGTGACTAATCTTAATTCCCAAATTAACTAATCCTTGCCTCTAATACCAACTATAGTGACCCAGCCTATTATTACATTACTATTAAATAATTTTTAAGATAAACCTAATAATAGTATTACACATAGAGGATCCAAAGGTTTAGTTTCTTGGGTAAATTAGGACCACACTTAAAGAATTCAACATCAAGTATATGACTTTATTTAATTTATTATTCTCTAGCCTCTTATTGGAACTTCTCCTCCCCTTAGTACATATAGCCACCTGAGGATATACATCAAAATGGGTGAGATATAATCCCAGTAAGAGGATATGTAAGATCAACATAGCATGGGGTGAACATAATCATAACATAAGAAAAAGATCATGTACATGAGATGAGCATAAATAAAAGACTTGAAATGTGGTTGTGCATCAAAATGAAACATCATGTCTTAATGGTTATCTACCACACATACATGTGTACAAATCTAGAATCTTTTTCACACATCATTTCAAATTTACTCTTGAGATTCATCACTTTACCCAATGCTTTGGAGATATGTATAATTCCGGGCACACCCGTCACACTGAAACATTCATATTGCGCTATATAATTCCAGGCGCACCTGTCACACCATAACATTTCATCATCAGGCTTTCCACATAGACCACATATCAAAAATGTACAAAACTAACACATTTAAAGGAATGGTTTTCATCTCATAATAACACATTCATAAGCTTTGGGTTCCCAAAATAAAGAGGGAATAGCATACATGTTACAAGAACCGTCCACTTTGAGTGAGAAGTTAAAGGGGTGTTCTTAAAAGAAGAGTTCTTTTGGAATTCCATTTTTTGGACAAAAAAAACTAGTGACATACATTTATATCACAGAAAAGTAAAGGAAATGATGAAAAAATTATCTTTAAGGAGTAACCATATAAAAAATGTAGTGAAATAGGTAGAACCCAAAGGATGAAAGTTGGGTTCGAGAATTTCCCCCTACATTGTATCTGAATGCTTAAATATCTTTAATATCTTGTATAATGACATTATATTAATTAATTAGAAATTCCAGAACCTTTTATACATAAATAGAGTTCATTCTGGTTTCATTATGTCATTTTATCTTTCTTTTCGGTGACTTATATAGTTTAAAAACATTGTTCGGGGATGATCGTTTTTATGGTTTTTCATGGGTGGTTCACTTGTATTCATAAATTGATGTTCGGGTAGAACATGGGTAAACATCCAGAACTGATATTACAATTTATTAATGATATTATCGAAGAATTAATGAACTTATAATGAATCATATTATATAAATTTGTATTAATCATTAGATAATAATTAAATGAATACTATTTGGGTTAATCTGGGCGGTTTTTCGATCACAATGAACTTGGTTTAATTTATCACTTAGTAATATGGACATAGATTATTCCCAGAAATTTAAATAGGACATAATACATATAAAATATTCGGGTTCAACCATAAAAATGGTTTCATGACCAGATCTGAAGGTAGAAATGGAAGAATAAATAATTTCATTCTTGAAGGTGATAAATTAACACCACACGAACAGCGTTCTCTTTAATAAAAAAGGAAGAGGTAAAGGGGGTTGGATTATATAATATTCCATTAGAATCATAAAATTACTTTATATGTATAATAATGGAGTTAAAATACCATTTGGATGAAGATAGGAGTGGTGATATGAAGAAATGATCATGAACCTGAAAGGAAATTAATGGAGAAGAGGGAGAGAAATTACCTCTTGAATCCTTCTCTTGAGATCCTCTTTTAGGAATCTAGGATTGAAATTTTGATGTGACCAGCAGCTCATGAACGTGGGATAGGGGCGAGGGATGGTGTTTGGGCAGAGTTTAGAGAAGTCTTAGAGCTTGAGAGGTTTGATGAAATGATGGTGTGAAAGGTGGTTTTTATAGTGGAGGGGAGAGGGGTTTCCTTAATATAAAATTTATTAGATTATTAATTTCACATAAGAAAAAGAATAATGAATATTTAATGACAACAGATATTAATTTTATAATTTTATCCTGAACCATGTGTGCTTACATCAGTAGATCATCATCTATAACTCAATTAGTCAATTATTTAGCATTTATTTTAAATTATTAGGTTCTATTATTCATAAAAAATTCATGTATCTCAGAAAAATACAAGAAAAATTTACCCCAACAATTTTTCGACACGTAGAATGAAAAAAATATGTCTATTTTTCTAAATATTATTAATATAATATTTAATTAAAAGCATTATTTACATAAAAAACACTTTTAAATATTAAAACTGATTTTATAGTGCTTTCAAAAATAAGCAGGATCTTATAAAATCATCTAAAAACTATATGACATTGATTCAATAATTTATGAGTAAATTTTAAGGAAATAAATTTTCTTTTAAATTAATTATTTAATTATAATTAATTATTTATGACTTACTAAATACCAAAACGTTTACTGAGGTCAAATTGTCACTTTCTAAGATGTCTAAATTTTATTTAATAATTCATAGGTAAGGTTACTGTTATGTTGGATGATTTACTATTCATAAGGGTAATATTACTATTCATAAGGGTATGTAACTATTCATAAGGGTAGGTCACTATTCACTAAAAATTATTATTGTTTCATTATTCTCCAAAAATAATCTTGAACACAACCTTGTATGTCAGATTTTCAAAATTCCAAACACATAAGAGACAAAAATATGTTTAAAGGTCACTTATCACTTAGTAGTTCATTATGTTTTGTTTTCATGTTATATTATGATAAAAAATCTAATAAGGGAATTTCCATTGAATAAATTTGGGTTGTTACATTCTTTTCCCCTTATGAAATGTCACCTCGGAAATTTCACTTTACACAAACAGGTGATGGTACTTCTCCTTAATTGCCTCTTCTGGTTCCCAAGATTCATCCTAAAACTTATGGTTTCTCCAAAACACTTTGAAAAGATGGTATTTCTTGTTGCATAGTACCTTATCTCTCTGATCCAGAATCTTTACTAGTTACTCCTCATAGGAGAGATCATCTTCCAGCTGCACCACCTCTGATTTTAGTACATGTGAGTGGTCTGGTAACTACATCCTTAGTAGTGATACATGAAACACATCATGATCTTGATCCATATTTGGTGGAAGTGCAAGATGATAGGCCACGGATTCTACGCACTCAATGATTTCAAAGGATCCCATATACCTTGGGCATAGCTTCCCTTTCTTCGCAAATCGCATGACTCTCTTCCATGGATATATTAGAAGGAAGACATTATCTCCAATGTCGAACTCCATGTCCCTTCGATGGTAGTCATCATAGATCTTTTTTCAACATTGAACAGCTTTGATGTGATTCTGGATGACTTGAATCATCTCTATCATCTCTTGAACAAGATCGGGTCCATGATGATTTATTTCTCCAACTTCATCACAACAGGTTGGAGTTCTACATAGCTTTCCATATAGAGATTCATGTGGGGCCATCTAACTACTCGAATGTAAGATATTTTCATATGGGAACTCAACCAAAGGGAGATGATGATCCCAACCACCATTTAATTTAAGAGATCAGGATCTTATCATATCTTCAAACGTCGGAATAGTCCTTTCAGACTAGCCATCAGTTTGGCGGTGATCTGTCATGCTGAAATCTAATTCAGTACTCAATGCATGTTGAAGGCTCATCCAGAATTTAAATGGGAACCTTGTATCACGGTCAGAGACAATTGAGAGTGGAACACCGTGCAGTCTCACCACTTCATTCACATATATATTTCCAAGTTTTTCAATCTAGAGGTCTTCCCAAATAGCGATAAAATGGGCAGTCTTTGTGTGTCGGTCAACCACAACCCATATCGCATTATTTCCCTTTGACGTCTTTGGGAGACCCATGAAAAAGACCATATTAACATTTTCCCATTTCCACATGGGCATAGGAAATGGCTACATCATACTGTTCGACTTTTGTCGCACAACATTAACTTGCAAACATACCATGCACCTTGATATATATTCTGCAATCTCATTCTTCATGTTATCCCACCAGAAGTGTTCTTAGAGATCACGATACATCTTGGTACTCCTAGGATGGATAGAGAAATTTGAGCAATGTGCATTATCCAATAGCTTCTTCTTTATCCCGGGTGATGAAGTCACACAAAGACACATTCCGAACTAAATCACACCATCATCGTCAAAATGGAACTCTTGCAGCTTTCCATCATTTACTGCATTCACCCTCTTTTTTATCTCCACATCATCCATGTGTGCTTTCTTAATCTTCTCCCGGATGGATGGTTGAGAAATAATTTTGGAAAGGTAGGATGTATCCTCTACACATATGATCTCCAAATCTATACTTTTCATATCTAGGTAGATATGGTCTTTCTCAATTATTAACATGGATATAGTAGTGGGTTGTTTTCTGCTTTGAGCATCAACTACCAAGATCGCCTTTCCAGGATGATAGTGAATAGGTCAATCGTAATCCTTGATTAGCTCTAACCATCTCCTTTGTTGCATGTTGAGCTCCATTTGAGTTAATATATACTTTAGGCTCTTGTGGTTGGTGTATATGTGCCACTTCTCACCATAAAGGTAGTGCTGCCAGATTTTCAAGGCCAAAATTACGTTTTCTAGCCATAGATCATTCATAGGGTAGTTCTACATATGGAACATCAACAGCATTGAGGTGTAGGATATCACATTATCATTTTTCATGAGTACACATCCCAAGCCATTCTTTGAAGCATCACTGTATATCACAAAACATTATTCACTTTTCATTAGTGTGAGTACAAGTGCAGTGATCAGCCTTCACTTTAGATTCATGAAGCTTCCCTCACATTATTCTGTCCAGACATACTTTACCCCATTCCTTGTTAACTTATTTAGTGAGCTTGAGAATCGGGAGAAGTTTCTCACAAAATTTTTGTAGTACCCTGCTAATCTAAGAAAACTATAGATTTCTGTGACACTAGAGGTCCTTAGCCATTCCCCAGTCTCCTTTGTTTCTGAAGGATCCATAGAAATTCCCTCACTTGTTATCACATGTCCCAAGAACATGACCTTCTTCATTCAAAAGTCACAATTGCTGAACTTGGTGTAAAACGTCTCCTTTCTCAGTGACTCCAACACAAGTCTTAGATGTTCTTCTAGTTCTTCCTCGATCTTGGAGTAGATAAGAATATCATCGATAAACACAACCACAAATATTTCAATGTAATATCTAAAGACACTTTTAATCAAATACATGAAGATTTCAGGGGAATTAGTATGTTCAAAGGGAATCATCAAGAACTCATAGTGCCCATACCTTGTACGGAAGGCAGTCTTCTCAATATCTAACTTATTCACCATTACCTGATGATATTTAGAATGAAGATCCACCTTTCAAAAGTATTGAGCTCTTCTTAATTGATTGAACATGTCATCAATCATTGGAAGAGGATATTTGTTCTTTATGGTGATATTATTGAGTTTCTAATAATCGATACACAACCGCATTATTCTATCCTTCTTCTTCACAAAGAGCACATGCGTACCCCAAGGTGATGCACTAGGCCATATGAATCCTTCGTCCAGATGCTCTTGTAGCTGCTTCTTTAAGTCCTCAAGTTCAGTAGGAGCCATCCTGTAGGGACACTTCAAGATAAGAGTTGCTCCACGTATGAGTTCAATTGAGTACTCTACCTCACAATCTGGGGGAATTTCGGGAAACACTTCGGCAAATACATCGTAATATTCCCTAACGAGGGGCATTTCCTTAAGGTTGGAACGTTCCTTCAACTCAACCATTTGGGAGAGGTATGATTCTTCATAGGGAATGAACACCCACACCATTGAATGATTTTTCAAATGAGATTCATGATCTTCCTTTCATTTTTAGAGGAGAATAGGATGGTTCGGAATATGGAAAGATATTTCTTTTTCTCAATAGTTGTTATGTTCTCTATATAACGAAAGCCATTCCATTCCCATTATAGCATCAAATTCCACCAAGGGAAGTATTACATGATTTGCAGAAGAATATTCCCCCATACACAACTAGGAGAAGAGTCAAACACATGGGTTTCAATGATTGCACCACATGGTGTTTTTACAGATATCTCTACTTCAGGTTTTTGGGGATTAGAATATATATTTCTAGCAAACTGGAAAGATATAAAGGAATGCGTAGAACTAAAATCAAATAATACATTTTCCATTCTTGAGTGAATAGGAAGTGCACCTTGTATGACTTCATTATCATGCTCCAACTCCATAGTAGTGATTGAATAAGGCTTCCCTTGTTCGTTTGGATTTTTGGTTGCTGATGTTGATTTCCCTCGAGAACTTCAGTTTTAGTGCAGCGTCTTACATAGTGCCTGAGCTCCCTACAATTGTAGCATTGAACCATGAGTGGTTCTATCCTTTCTTCAGCTATATTATCCTTCCTTTCGTGTCTTTTCGACACTCTTGAGCATGGTGTCCGTATTCTCCACACATTAATCACTTCCCCATCACTTTGAGGTAGTTCCCATTATGCAACTTCCCACATTTTTGGCATGTGGGTCATTCAGTTTTCTTCCCACTTTTATCAATAGGTCCACCAGATTGAAACTCCATATTTTCTTTCTTATCCCCATATCCATGTGACCATTCTCCAAACTTTATATCCACTTTGAGAGCACATCGAAAAACATCTTCATAACTCCCAATGTCTCGAATTGTAAGAGCCTTTTGAAGGTGTGGTTTTGATCCACTATAGAATCTATCAATTTTTCTATCATTGTTGATAAAAAACCTGAATTGTACCTTGAAAGTCTTGTGAAATTATCATCATAGGTTGTGAGAGATTCTCATTCTTTTTTTCTTGAGCATAATGAATTATCTCCCCATCTTCGTATGAAGAGTTCATGGGAAACACTTATTAAGAAAAATTATCTTAATGTCTTCCAATTTAATTTATTCAATTTACTCCCTTGGTATTGTGTTGTTAATAATATCCCACCATTGATCGGCTTCTCCATCTATATGATAAACACCTAGATTCACCTTCTCCATCTTAGAATAGTGAAGAATAGAAAAGATCACCTACATGGAGTTGAACCATCATTCTGCAACTAGTGGATCAGAAGATCCACAAAACGTCGGTTTTCATGGCCACATAATAGATTCGATAGCCAGTTGCTCCATCTTTGGTGAAGGAGGAAGTTCCCAAATATTATGGTTATTATTTATAACTTGAGATAATTGGGTACAAATTAACATGATGTTATGAACTCCACCTCCCAAATCATTTGGGATGTTGTTCGGGAAATCATTGAATTGGCCCTCGCACAAGTTGTTGGCCAGATTTCTCCTAGTTGCATCCATTTTCTAAAATAGAAAAGGTTAGAAAAAAACATAAGTAAAAAATTCATGAATAACATATTAATTTAATCAATTTATACAAAAACATGACATATGGGAGCCCTAGGTAAATATTCTTGGGGGAATATTTGTACTTAGACTCGTGCTATAGGTTTCCTTTGGGGTTCACTAATCCTAATTCCCAAATTAACTAATCCGTAACTCTGATACCAACCATAGCGACCCAGACTTTTCTTACATTACTATTACTTAATTTCAAAGATAAAAAACAAAATATTATTACACATAATGGATCCAATGGTATAGTGTCTTGGTAAAACATGGACCACACATAACAAATACAACATCAAGCATAAACACTTATTTAATTTCTTCTTCTCTAGCTTCTTATTAGCACTTGTCCTCTCCTTAGTACATGTAGCCACATAAGGATATACATCATAAGGGGTGAGATAGAATCCCAATAAGTGGAAATATATGGACAATATAGCATGGGGTGAGAATAATAATAATGTAGGAAAAAGATCATGAACATGAGAGGATCATAAATAAAAGACTTGAAATGTGGCAATGCATCAAATTGAAACATCATGTCTTAGTGGTTAACTACCACACATACTTGTGAAACAATATAGAATCATGTTCACACATCATTTCACATTTACTCATGAGATTCATCACTTTAACCAAAGCATTGGAGTGCTATATAATTCTGGGTGCACCTGTCACATTGAAACATTCATATTGCGCTATATAATTTAGGGCGCATATGTCACATCAAAACATTATCATTATCATTTTTCCACATAGAACACTAATAGAAAAATATAAATAACTAACCCATGGAAAGTAATGGGTTTCATATCATAATAACTCATTCATAAGCATTGGGTTCCCAAATGAAAGAGGGAATAACATACATGTTACTAGAACTGCCCACTTTGAGTGAGAAGTAAAAGGGGTGTTCAAAAAAGAAGAATTCTTTTGGAAAATATTTTTTTGGACATAAAAAAACAATTGAAAAAAATTTATATCCCAGAATAGTAATTTTAATGAGGATCAAATGATATTCAAGGAGTAACCATATCAAAAATGGAGTGAAAGAGGTATAACCCGAAGGATGAAAGTTGGGTTCAAGAATTTCTCCATACCTTGTATCTGAATGATTCATTCTATTTAATGTCATATATAATGACATTATATTCATTAATTAGAAATTAAAGAACCTTTTATACATTAATAGGGTTCATTATGGTTTCATTATGTCATTTTATGTTCATTTGGATGACTTATAGAGTTTAAAAACAATGTTCGGGGATGTTCGTTTTTATGGATTTTCTTGGGTGGTTCACTTGTAATCATAAATTGATGTTCTGGTAGAACATGGTTAAAAATACATAACTGATATTACCTTTTATTAATGATATTACAGGATATTTAATGATCTTATAATGAATCCTATTATATACATGTGGATGAATCATTAGATAAGAATTAAATGAAGATTGATTGGGTTAATTTGGGTGGTTTTTCGATCACCATGAACTTGTATTAATTGATCACTAAGTAATATGGCCATATATTATTTAAAGAACATTAAATAGGTCACAATACATATAAAATATTCTGTTTCAACCATAAAAATGGTTTCATGACCATATCTGAAGGTATAAATGTAAGAAGAAAGCATGTCGTTCTTGAAGGTGATATATTAACACCACACGAACAACGTTCTTTTTAATAAAATATAAGGAATAGGGGAAAGGGGTTGGATGAAATAATATCAAATTAGAATCATACTATTACATTATATGTATAATAATAAAGTTAAAATACCATTTGGATTATGATAGGTGGAGAGATATCAAGAAATGAACTTGTACTCGAAAGGAAATTAAATGAGAAGGGGGAGTGAAATTACCTCTTGAATCCTTCTCTTGAGATCCTCCTTAAGGAAGCATGATTTGGTACTTTTATGAGACCGGAAGCTCTTGAACGTTGGATAGGGGCTATGGAAGGTGTTTGGGAAGAATTTAGAGATGTCTTGGAGCTTGAGAGGTGTGAGGAAATGAGGGTGTGAAGGGTGGATTTTATAGTGGAGGGGAGAGGGGTTTCCTTAATATAAAATTCACGAGTTTATTAATTTCCCCTAATACAATTAATAGTGAGTCTTGAATGACCAAGAATAGTTATTTTATCATGTGATCCCGAACCAAGTGGACTTACATCCTCAGAGCATCATAGATGACTCAATTAGTCCATTATTTAGCATTTATTGTAAATTATCTGATTCTACTATTCATAAAAAATTCAAGTATCTCAGAAAAATACCAAAAATTGACCCCAACCATTTTTCACTGTTTAGAATCAAAAAATGAATTTCATTCTTCAAAAATAATTTTCTAAATATTATTGATTTAATATTTAATTAAAATCACAGTTTACTTAAAAAACACTTTTTAAGATTATAACTGATTTTATAGTGCGTTCAAAAATTACATAGGGTCATAAAAAGCCATCTAAGAACTATAAGACATTTATTCAACAATTTATGAATACATTTTTGGGAAATAAATTTTCTTTTAAATTAGTCGATTATTTACAATTAATTATTTACGACTTACAAAATACCAAAACGTTTACTAAGTTCAAATTGTCACTTTCTAAGATGTCTAAATTTTTTTAATAAATAATATGTAAGGTTACTCTTATGTTGGATTATTTACTATTCATAAGGGTCATATTACTAATCATAACGGTATGTTACTATTCATTAGGGTAGGTCACTATTCACAAAAAATTATTTTTGTTATGTTAGACTCCAAAAATCATCTTGAACACAACCGTGTATGTTAGATTTTCAAAATTCAAAACACAGAAGTGACAAACTTATGTTTAAAGGATTCTTATATCTTACTAGTTTATTATGTTGTGTTTTCACGTTAAATTATCACATAAATATAAGAATAATTTACATTGAAAAACTTTGGGTCGTTACATTCTTCCCCTCTTATGAAATTTCACCCCCTAAAATTTCACATTACACAAAAAGTTGAGGGTACTTCTCCTTCATTGCCTCTTCTGGTTCCCAAGTTGTTTCCTCAAACTTATGGTTTCTCCACAACATTTTGACAAGATGGGATGTCTTGTTGTGTAGTACCTTATCTCTCCGATCCAGATGCATTACTGGCTGCTCCTCATAGGATAGATCATCGTCCAGCTACACCACCTCTGAGTTTAGTAAATGTGAGGGGTCTGGTATGTACATCCTCATTAGCGATACATGAAACATATCATGAACAAGAGCCATATTTTTTGGAAGTGCATGACTATATTCCACATCTCCTATGCGGTCAAGGATTTCAAAGGGGCCAATATACCTTGGGCTTAGCTTCCCTTTATTCAAAATTCACATGAATCTCTTCCATTGAGATATTAGAAGGAAGACTTTATCTCCAACGTCGATCACCAAGTCCCTTAGACGACTATCATCATAGCTCTTTTTCTAACTTTGAGTATATTTGATGTGTTTCTGGATGACTTGAGCCATCTCTGTCATCCCTTGAACAAGATCGGGTAAAAGTAGCTTTCTTTCTCCAACTTCATCCCAACAGGTTGGAGTTCTACATCGCTTTCCATAAAGAGCTTCTTATGGAGCCATCTGAATACTCGAGTGAAAGCTATTGTTGTATTAGAACTCAAACAAAGGGATATTATGATCCCAACCAACTTTGAATTTAAAAGAGAAGGCTCATATCATATCATCAAGCGTCCGAATAGTCCATTCAGACTAGCCATCAGTTTGGGGGTGATTGGCCGTGCAGAAATTTAAATCAGTACTCAAAGCATGTTGAAGGCTCCACTAGAATATATATTTGATCCTTGAATCATGTTTAGACAAAATTTAGAGTGGAAAACCTTGTAGTCTCACCACTTTTTTCACATATATCATTGCATGTTGTTCAAGCAAGAGGTCTTCCAGAATAGCGATAAAATGGGATGTCTTGGTGAGTTGGTCAACCACAACCCATATTGCATTATTTCCCATTGACGTCTTCGAGAGATTTGTGACAAAGTCCATAGTAACATTTTCCCATATCCACATGGGTATAGGAAATGTCTGCATCATACCTTTGGAATTTAGTCACTTAGCTTTAACTTGCTGACATACCAAGCACCATGATATATATTACACAATCTCTTTTTACATGTTATCCCACCTGGAGTGCTCTTTGAGATCACGGTATATCTTGGTACTCCCAAGATGAATAGAGAATGTTGAACTATGATCTTTATCCAATATACCCTTCTTTACCCTGGGTGATGAAGGCACACAAAGTCACGTTCCAAACTGAATCACACCATCACCATCGATATGGAACTCTTACAACTTCCCTTCCTTTACCGCATTCAACCTCTTTTGTATCTCCACATCATCTCTTGGTGCTTCCTTAATCTTCTCCCAGATGGATGGTTGAGCAATCATTTTGTCAGGGTAGGATGTATCCCCAACCCTTATCATTTACAAATCCATCAATTTCATATCTAAGAAGATAGGATCATTCTGAATCCATAACATTGAATGAGTAGCGGGTTCTTTTCTACATAGAGCATCAGCTTCCTTGTTCGACTATGCAGGATGACACTGAATAGAGAAATCGTAATCTTTGATTAGCTCTAACCATATCCTTTGATGCATGATACTCTCCTTTTATGTGAATATATAATTTAGGCTCTTTTGGTCGGTGTATATGTCACACTTCTCACCATAAAGGTAGTGCTGCAAGATTTTCAAGGAAACAATTACAGCTTCCAGCTCTAGATCATGCGTCATATAGTTCAGCTCATGGATTGTCAGCTGTCGTGAGGCGTAGGATATCACATTTTCATTTTTCATTAGTACACAACCCAATACATTCTTTGAAACATCAATGTATATAAAAAAACACTCTCCACCTTTCAGTTGTGTGAGTACAGGTGCAGTGACCCGCCTTCTCTTTAGCTCCTTGACGCTTCCCTCACATTCTTCTGACCAGACATAATTTACCCCTTTCATTGTTAACTTATTTTTCGGGCTTGAAAATCATGAGAAGTTTCTCACAAAATGTCTTTAGTACCCAGCTAATCTATGAAAACTATGGATTTTTGTGACACTAGAGGGCATGGGCCATTTCTCATACTCCTTTTTTTAAGGATCCACAGAAATTCCCTCACTTGTGAACACATGTCCAAAAAACGCGACTTGCTTCATCCAAAAGTCACACTTGATGAACTTGGTGTACAACTTATCATTTATCTATGTCGCCAACACAAGTCTTAGATGTACTTCATGTTCCTCCTTTCTCTTGGATTAGATGAGAATATCATCGATTAACACAATCACAAATTTGGCAAGGTAATGCCTAAAGACTCCATTCATCAAATCCATGAAGATTGTAGGAGAATTAGTATGTTTTAAGGGCATTACAAGAACTCATAGTGCACATTCCTTGTACCAAAGGAAGTCTTCTGAATATCATCCTTTTTCACCTTTACCTGATGATATTTAGAATGAAGATCCACCATTGAGAAGTATTGATCTCCTCTTAATTGATCGAACATGTCTTCAATCCATGGAAGAGGATACCTGTTTTTATGGTGATCTTGTTGAGTTTTTGATAATCAATACACATTCACATTGTTCCATCCTTCTTCACTACAAAGAGCAGTGGCACACCCCCAAGGTGATGCATTAGTGTGTATGAACCCTTTGTCCAGATGCTCTTGTAGTTGCTTATTTAACTCCTCCAGTTTGATAGGAGTCATCCTATAGGGACACTTCGAGATACGAGTTGATCCAGGTATGAGTTAAATTGAGAACTCTACCTCACGATCCGTGGGAATTTTGGGTAACTCTTCGAGAAATAAATCGTCGTACTCCCTCACGATGGGAATTTCCTCAAGTTTTGAACATTCCTTCGACTCAACCATTTGGGCGAGGTATGCTTCATCATAGGGAAGCAACAACCACACCATTGAATGATTTTTCAAAGGATATTGGTGATCTTATTTTCATTTGTAAAGGAGCATGGGATGGTTCGGAATATGGAAATATATTTCCTTTTCCCGACAGTTGATTTGTTATCTATATAATGAGAGCCAATCCATTCCTATTATAGCATCAAATTCCACCAAGGGAAGTATTACGAGATTTTCTGAAAGAATCTTCCCACATACGCCAATAGTGGAAGATTCAAACACTTGGGTTGCAATGATTTCCCCACATGGGGATTTTACAGATATCTATATTTCAGGGTTTCGGGGCATCGATTATATAGTTCTAGAAAACATGCATGATATAAAGGAATAAATAGAACCAGAATCAAATAATATTTTTTCCATCCATGAGTGAATAGGAAGTGTACCCTGTATGACTTCATTATCTTCCTCTACCTCCGTAGTAGTGATGGATTAATCCTTACCTTGTTCCATTGGCTTTGGTGGTTGCTGATGTTGATTACCCTAGAGAACTTGCGATTTAGTGCACTGACTTTCATAGTGCCTTAGCTCCCTACGATTGTAGCATTGAAACATCAGTGGGTCTCTACTTTCTTCGGCACCATTTTCCTTCCATTTCATGTCTTTTCGACACTCTTGTACATGGGTTCCTTCCTTTCCAACTTTGATGTACTTCCCCATCCATTTGAGGCAGTTCCGATGGTGCAACTTCCCACATTTATGGCATGAGGGTCATTGAGTAATCTTCCCACCTTTATCATTAGATCTACCATCTTGAAACTCCATCCTTCGTTTCTTATCCCCATATCCATGAGACCATTCTACAAAATCCATCCCCACATTGAGAGCACATCGAAAAACTTCTTCATAACTCCCAAAGTCTCGAATTGCAAGAGCCTTCAAAGGTGTGGTTTTGATCAACTATAGAATCTATCAATATTTCTATCATTGTTGATAAAAAATCCCGAAGTGTACATTGAAAGCCTTGTGAAATTCTCTTCATAGGTTGTGACAGATTATCCTTCTTTTTTCTTGAGCTCAATGAATTCTCTCTCCATCTTAGTATGAAGAGTACATGGGAAATACATATTAAGAAACATTATCTTAAAGTCTTCCCATTCAAGTTCTTCAAATTCCTCCCTTGGATTTGTGTTCTTAATCAAATCCCACCATTGATTGGCTTCTCCATCTAGAAGATAAACGGATAGAGTCACATTCTCCATCTTAGAATAGTGAACCATAGAAAAGATCTTCTATATGGTATTGACCCACTATTCTGCAACTAGTGGATTAGAAGATCCACAAAATGAAGGTGGTTGTTGCTGCATAAAACATTCGATATCCTGCTTCTCCCTATTTTTTGAAGGAGGACGTTTCCCAATATTATGGTTATTATTCATAACCTGAGATCATTGGCTAAGAATCGCCATGGCATTTTGAATTAAACCTCCTAAATTATTTGGGATGTTGTTCGGGAAACCTTTGCATTGACCGTCACCTGAGTTGTTGGCCTGATTTCTCCTGGTTCCCACTATTTTCTAAAATAGAAAAGGTTAGAACATAATATAAGTAAACAAGTCATGGATAACATATTCATTAAAACAATTTATAACGAAAACATAATATATGGGATCCCTAGGTAAATATTCTTTTATGCATAATTTTAATTTTCATCATGCTATATATTTCCTCTAGGGTTCACTAAACCTAATTCCCAAATTAACTAAACCTTGCCTCTGATACCAACTAAAGTTACCCAGCCTTTTCTTACATTAATATTACATCATTATAATGATAAAAAACATAATAGTATTACACATAAAGGATCCAAAGGTTTAGTTTCTTGGAAAAACTAGGACCACACATAACAAATACAACATCAAGCATAAAAATTTATTTAATTTTAATGATAAACAACATAATAGTACACGTAACCACATAAGGATATACATAAAAAGGGGTAATATTGAATCCCAGTAATAGGATAGGTATGTACAATATAGAATGGGGTGAACATAATCAAAACATAGGAAAAAGATCATGAAAATGAGAGGAGCATAAATATAAGACTTGAAATGTGGCAATGCATCAAAATGAAACATCATGTCTTAGTGGTTAAGTACCACACATACATTTGAACCAAGATAGATTCATGTTCACAAATAATTTAACATTTACTCCTAAGACTCATCACTTTACCCAATGCGTTGAAGCGTTGTATAATTCTAGGCACACCAATCAAATTGAAACATTTATATTGCGCTATATAATTCCGGGTGAACCCATCACATCATAAAATTATCATCATCATGATTTCCACATTGAACACATATAAAAAATGTACATAACTAACCCTTGTAAAGGAATGGGTTTCATCTCATAATAACACATTTATAAGATTTGGGTTCACAAAAGAAAAAGGGAATAACAGACATGTTACAAGAACCGTCCACTTTGTGTGAGAAGTAAAATGGGTGTTCTTAATTGAAGAATTATGTTGAAAAAAAATTGATGGACATAAAAAAACCAGTGAAAAACATTTATATCCCAAAAAATTAAATTCAATGATGAACAAATTATCTTTAAGGAGTAACCATATCAAAAATGGCGTGAAATAGATAGAGAACTCGAAGGATGAAAGTTAGGTTCGAGAATTTCCCCTTACCTTTTATTTGAATGCTTCCTTCTCATTAATGACCGGTATAATGACATTATATTAATTACTTAGAAATTACATAACCTTTTATACATTAATAGGGTTCATTATTGTTTCATTATGTCATTTTATGTTCCTTTGGGTGACTTATAGAGTTTAAAAACATTGTTCGGGGATGTTCTTTTATATGTTTTTTCTTTGGTGGTTCACTTGTATTAATAAATTGTTGTTCGAGTAGAACATCGGTAAAAATATAGAACTGATATTACATTATATTAATAAGATTACAGAAGATTTAATGATATAATAATGAATCATATTATTTACATGTGGATGAATCATTAGATTATAATTAAATGAAGATTGATTGGGTTAATTTGGGCGGTTTTCAATCAAAAAGAACTTGCTTTAATTTATAACTTATTAATATGGACATATATTATTTAAAGAACATTAAATAGAAAATAATACATATATAATATTCTGGATCAAGAATAAAAATGGTTTCATGACCAGATATGAAGGTAGAAATAGAAGAAGAAAGCATGTCATTCATGAAGGTGATAAATTAACACCTCACGAACAACGATCACTTTAATAAAATTAAAGGATGAGGGAAAGGGGGTTGGAAGATATAATATCCCATTAGAATTATAAAATTACATTATAGGTATGTTACTAGAGTTAAAATACCATTTGGTTGATGATATTTGGGTAGAGATCATGAAATGACCTTGAAGTTGAAAGGGAATTAAAGGAGAAGAGGGAGAGAAATTACCTCTTGAATCCTTCTCTTGAGATCCTCCTTAAGGATGCTAGATTTTGTCTTTTGATGAGACCAGTAGCTCTTGAACGTGGGATAGGGTCTAGGGAAGGTGTTTGGGAAGAGTTTAGAGAATGATTGGAGTTTGAGAGGTCTGAGTAAATGAGGGTGTGAAGTGTGGCTTTTATAGTGGATGAGAGAGGGGTTTCCTTAATATAAAACACATTAGATTATTAATTTCCCCTAATACACGGAATAGTGAGTCTTAAATGACAAAAAATAGTAATTTTATCATGTGATCCAAAACCAAGTGGGTTATCATCATCAGAGCATCATTGATGACTCAATTATTCCATTATTTAGCATTTATTGTAAATTATCAGATTCTACTATTCATCAAAAATTCATGTATCTCAAAAAAATCATTATAATTTAACCCAAAAAATTTTATACATGTATAATTCAAAAATGAAGTCCATTTTTCAAAAATAATTTTCTTAATATTATTAATCTAATATTTAATTAAAATCATAATTTACTTTAAAAACAGTTTTTATGATTAAAACTGATTTTATAGTGCCTTAAAAAATTACGTAGGGTCATATAAAACAATCTAAAAACTATAAGGCATTGATTAAATAATTTATGAATACATTTTAGGGAATTAAATTTTCATTTAAAATATTTAATTAATTATAAATATATATATATGAATTATAAAATACCAAAACATTTACTAAGGTCAAATTGTCACTTTCTAAGATGTCTAAATTTTATTTAATACTTCATAGGTAAGGTTAATCTTATTTTGGTGCACTTACTATTAATAGTGGTCATATATACTATTCATAATGCTATGTTACTATTCATAAGGGTAGGTCAAAATTCATAAAAAATTATTTTTGATTCATTAGACTCCAAAAATCATCTTAAACACAAACGTGTATGACATATTTTCGAAATTCCAAATACAGAAGTGACAATCTTATGTTTAAAGGGCACTTATAACTTAGTAGTTCATTATGTTGTGTTTTCATGTTATAATATGATATAAATATAAGAAGGGAATTTCCATTGAAAAACATTGGTTCGTTACATTAATGGAGGATTAAAGTGGATTATTGGTTGGTTGCAGCTGGAGAAAATGAAAAAGGATGAAGAAATTATGGTTTTAAAACATTACAGGGGGGAAATATTATTTCACCTTTAAATTTGGGGTCATGGGATTTGGTCACATGGTTTGAAATTCGATGAATAATCCCATACTCAAGAACACCCCCTATATAGTCTAGGAACATAGTTTGATTAACTGTGTGAAGCCCATGCCAAATCCCATTATCTTAGTGGTATAAAATCTTGTATGGGTGTATGGCCTAGTAAGCACGATTGAAAAAAAACCAAGTGGACAATTTTTATTGATTGGTTGCCTACATGGTTGAGTCATATAGATATAACTAATGTGTACTGACCATAATTCTTAGTCTCTATCCATAAATTTTGATTTTATGGGCCTTAAACTATCTGTGAACTCTCCCGAAACACTCATTATCCATCAAAGTACATTACTAAAATAAAATGAGAGGATTTTTATTGTAATTTAAATTTATGCAATTCTCATAAAATATGGGATGATAAATTTGTAAAACATTATTTCGATAAAAATAATTGGAATTCAAAAGGCATCATAAAAATTATTCAATATAATGAAAAATGAGAGAGAGGGAGATATCCCTTAATTCAACATAGTAAATAATTAATAAAAGTTTATAATGTTAAAGGATAAATGATCTCAGATTATTATAAAATAAATCGTGATGTAATGTTATATTTATAAACCCCTAAAAATATAATTAATTCATAATAAAAATGATTAATACGAAGCAAGAACATGAATGTAGTGGATGTGGTCGAGAATCTCGTTCATGTTACATTTCTTCTAATATCTTGGGAGGGACATCTTAAAATCTTGGGAACAACATGAGGGGATTTAGAGAGATACATCGATAATAAAATCGGGATTTAATCGCATTGAGTAATGAGTAAAGGGAGGTTTTATGGATATTTATAGTAAAATAGGGGGAATTCATTATTAATTTTTAAACATAGGTTTTGGACTCTATGTAATAAAATATGAAAAACCACAAACCTTCCCTTTTTAATACCCATGGTTTTTATCAATCTGGAATTTTTTCTATTATATTATTATTTTATGAAATGAAATCATTAAAATAATATCATTCTTGATGTGGAAGATAGTCATATTCAAAATTTTTTTTTAAAAAACTCCCATTATAATATTCATTTTTGCAAGATTCCTTATAGGATTGTAAAATTATTAAAATTACATTTAAAAAATATTTTAATAGGGAAAATATTATTTCAGGATTCATTTAAAAACATTTATTACATAACTTGTATACCATTATGATGTCATACTATAGGAAAGAAATGTATACCATATTTCATTTTTAACTAATAATTCCATTATCTATTAAAATTATAAAACATGAATCATTTTATAAGTCCACAACAATGATTTGAATGGATATATATTTTACCAAAATAATTTTCTAAATACAGTAATTTGTAATTTTGATTAAACAATATTATTTATTTAAAAATACTAGTCTTTTCTCTAGAAAAAATTTGTATCCCATAAAGAAATTTATAGATAATCATTATATTATATTACTATATCAATATCAATAAAAATAATTTTTAATACTCTTTAATGAAAATAAATTCTTATTTAAAATTTTATATTTTATCATAAAAATTTATTTTGATAGAAATTATATATTTTCCAAAAATAAAATTTTTAGCTTAGTTGTATCAAAATCTAATTTTTATCAGAGTCATTTTAATATACTGTCTATAAAAGAATAATGTAAATGAGATTAATATATGAATTATTTTTTCATTAAAATTAAAATACATAAGCTCATACTATTTGGATTGGGATACATAAACACATGTGACATTAGAGTACTCTCAAAGGGTATGGTGTGCGATGTTAGTACATTTTTGGGGTGGTTCCACCAAAATGGTTTTGATAGTGACGTCAATAAACATTAAATTATCACATAAATGGTTTCACTCATGTTTTAGTTTAAGAATTTAAGCTTAGGTTTGGTCATGGGAAAACTCATGTGACACTAGCTCCCATGGATAGTCCAAATAATGGGTTCTATTGGGTATGATCATATAGGTGGAGGGAATTAATTCTTATATCAGTGTCAATTAACTTTTATTTCAACCCATGACCTATAATAATCATAAATTTCACTATGAAAATAAATATTATCAATTATTATGATACATAATTTAATGTTAATCCTGATAGTCAAATTATTTCTATATAATATAATGGTCCAAAAATGAAAAATGAAAAATAGTTCATGTGTTTTCTATATCTATATTACTAAATAGGACATATATTCATTTATATGGGCTTTTAATTTATAAAAATCTGTGTCTATATATTCATCCCCTATAGAAATCTTACCCTCAAATTTTTTTTCAAAAACTAAAACATGTAATGGTGCATCTATTTCATCGATTTTTTATTCCCATGTGTCCTTATAAAACATATGTTTATTCCATTTTATTTTGACTTTGTAAGTGTTCTTTATTCATTTAACATAATATTTTTTTATCTATGATCATCACCAATTACTACTCATATGAAAGACAATTCTCTAGAGGTACTACCTATGGATTCACTACAATTGATGATGCCAATATTTTTTTCTTAAGGTAGATACATGGAACACATCATCTATATGATATTGGTTAGGTGGGAGTGGAAGTCGATAGTCCAAAACACTAATGAAATATAGGATATTAAAGGGATTGATGTATCTTTGACAAATATTTCCCTTTTCCTAAACCTCATGACTTACTTCCATGGTGATATATGATGAAACACCTTGATTATTATGTAAAAATCCTCATTTATGATTGTTTTCATAGATTTCCAATCCCAACATATTGTATTTCATATGTAACTGATTGTTTTGAACCTTATCTATATTATCATAAATTAGATCAAGTCCCCTTATATTTCACTTTCCATATTAATACCATAATGTTGTAGTATAAAATCAATTCCCATACAGATCCATTTTCTTTTACATTTTAATTCTATATTGAAAAATATTTTTATATGAGAACTGTACTAGGGGTATTATCTGATCCAAACATCATTGGATATTCCTTGAACAAGATCTAAACAAATCCTATAGATTATAAATATTTCAATCAGACTAAATTTCCATTTCAAGAAGATATTCTTTGCTGAATATCATCTTTGTATCCAATTCTTACTGAATGAAACCATAGAACCTTAAGGTAATCCTATATTCACATGTAGACTCAATGGGGAGTAGTATTTTATACATTCTTACCAATTAATATATTTCTATATTCATCAGTTATTCAAGATAGAAATATTCTCTAATAGAAATAAAATGTTATTCCATTAAAATAAGATATACTACCACCCAAATAGAATTGTCAAAATTAGATGTCAAAGTGAGTCCTACAACAAAATCCATGGTTATGTTTACCCATTTCCATACTGGTATTAGAAATGGTTGCATAATAGACTTATAATCCTATTATTCAACCATTGGAAGATCAAAAAATTATCTTAAGAGGTCTCAGTCTTTTTTTCATGAAATATTTTTCCTTTTATTAGTACATTTTGTATGGGTTTTACCTTGGGTATTTTTTTCGGTGAAATTAACGAAAATTAAAAGGAAGTGTTGTTGTCCATAGTTTTCACTTGGTTTTACCAAACCATACATGCATCTCAGAAAACCATGTGAGAATAAATATAGGGTATTCACACTAATAAGGCATGGCTTATCAAACTGTGTTCCATATTATGATTAACCATGAAACACTCCATGTTTTTTAAGATGACTATGGTGCACTGTTAGGGGAAATGGTGCTCCCTAAGAAAAAAAGGTGAGGATGTGATTTTAAAACCCCAAAAATTATTATAAAAATCCTTAAACCCCCATATTATACATCATAACACCCTAGAATGACAAATAATAATTTTTAATCATTTCAAAGGCTCTTAAATGGATTACAATTTTGTCCAACCACTTTTAATTGGGAATAAAATTTATATTGATGGATTTCCACCTCTCATAATATGTTTTTTCACCCCAATTTAATCTCTATTTCTATTTTGGATCTCCTTTATAGATAAAAAATGGAGGTTTTATCTTATTTTTGTATTATATGTTGATATAGATTTATTTGATCTTCATATTTATGATCTTGGTTCTAGGTTTCCGGTATATATCATGTTCTTCATCTTGTTTTCAGTTCTTCTTCTTCAAATTTGGTATATCCATTGGTGACTGTTCATCCTCAAACATGAGTTAAGTGGTCTAAATTATATTCCCTTGGACATGATTTGATTACATATATATAATTTTGGGATTGACACTTCCATTATTAGAAAATTTCATTCATAGTAGAATTTGTTTTTTAATTATTTTTTGTTAACAATTTAGATTAAATTGTGGAAATTGATTTCCAGAATTGAATTAATTTATTTTTTCAATTAATTATTGGGATATTGGAATTGTAATTTGATAAATTAATTAGTTAAATAATTAATAGATATTTATTTTATTATGCAATTGTAATTTAATTAACCAATTGTTGAATTATTTGTTGGGATATTAGTATTGTTGAATTATATTTAGTAATTATCGAATTAAATAATGGATTTTTATGATTGAGGAATTTATTGATTGATTTTTTATTTTATTTATTAATGAGATGGTGTAAGTAGTCAATTATTGAGTTTAAGATTTAATATAATACCTGAAATATGTGAAGAATAGATTAACCATAATGGGTTAATGAGAAATTTGATTAAATATTGATAAATGCAATATTTTTGATTTTTCATATTATTTATATGTGAATAAAGTTTTGTTAATGATTTTTTTGAAATTTGGAATATAAAATCATGACGTGATGTGTGACAATAGGGTTAATGTTGATTAACAATGACTGGTGTGATATATGTGATATTATGATATATGTGAAATTCATGTGCGAGATATCTTCAACTACTTCAAAATCCCATAGTGATAAATTGTTATTCATGTGTAGGAAATGTTATACTATGTCAAAATCCCATAGTTATAAATTTATATTCATGTATGTGGCACAATATTCTACATCAAAATCCCATAGTGATAATTGAGTGCAGGACATGGTCTACTGCATCAAAATCTATCTTTTTTGATAGTTCGATGAATGAGTGTGGGACATGGTCTACTACATTAAAATCACACTTCTATGATTGTTTGATGAATTAGTTGTGGGTCATGGAATTATACTTCGAATACCCACATGATCCTAAGCATGGTGATCTAGGCCCAGAATTTTGGTGTTGGACTATGGTTCCAATTGGCCATGATAATGTATTAAAATAAAATTAATAATGAAATTACATGTGTTATAATGAATTTTGAATTGAATATATCACAATTAATTTTTTATGGGGATACATTAGACTATGACAAGGTCTGAAGATGATATTGAGATTTTGGTGGTCCTCAAGAACATAATACTTATGTAGTGAAACCAAGTGTAATTGAATAAATTTAAATAGTTCCATATTTTTATTATATTTTATTTTTTATAAAACTAGATACACTATTATTGATAGTTTATTATTTTATTTACCGTCTGTTGTGTCTATATAAGTTGTATTCACACCATAATAAGGTTGCATGATAAGTAAACAAATAAATTTCATGGTTTCTGGATTGGATAACGGTAAGATCTATATATTAGATTGTTGATATGGGAAGGATCATGGATGATGAAACCTGAAATGGGGTCAATACCCACATGGGAGGTGAAATGGTCTTTATTTATTTTGAGATTTTATATTAACACTTGGCATGTTTTTGGAATGAAAAATAAATTATTTAGTTTTCAATCATGTATATCCTATTTTAGTTATTTTGTGATAATGGATTTCTTTAGTTATTAGTAATATCATTTTTTTGTTATTTATTTATTTTAGTGTTCTAATTTTATGAAGATGTTCTAGTATCCTCGTGATTGATATTAGACCCGAACTGCTAGTTGACATCCTATGAAGTACGTGGTGGTGTTCCTAAGTTCATGTGCCCGACAGTCTTGGGGACTCAGTGCATGGAACCCAAGTCGAGACGTTACAGCCTTGGATTATTGGAATACTGTGAATAATGATATGATTTCACAAATATACCTCTTCATTTCATCCCCATAAACCTTTACCTTCAAATATATATATGTGTGTGTTCGTGTGTGCTTGTGAGCGTCATTAATACAATGATAATGATTAGCTACACACATCATCCAGAAGTTCCCCCTTTGGTTTTTGTTTTTATGTGACACATATTTGGGTTTAAAAACATATAACTCCATCAATAAAAAATATTAAATCATGAATATTCAATAACTTTACTTCCACCTCTTAATCCATTTTTTGGACTACAAGATCATCTCCTGAATGGACGGTTATGTTTTTATTTGAGCATGGATGGATGAAGTTCTTTTTATGGATCCTATATCCAACCATGGAATGTATAGAATATTGGAACAATTTTAATCCTCATCGTTGATAGGGTTATAGGATCCATTCTACATAGATAATATAAAACATTATTTTCATTTTTCTGGTGGTAACGTATTGAATATCCATATTATTTGATCATCTCTAAACACATTTGTTATATCACATTTATTTCATTTTATATGAATACAAGATTGAGGCTATTCTTATCCTTATAAATTTCAAATTAGGATTGAAGAGATAATTTCCCAAAATATTATATGTTAATATAACTCTATTCATTATATGTTAATTTGTCAGGCAATTCTTCTCATGGATCATTAATTTGTTGGAGTCATAGGATATCAGTTTTTCATTTTTCATGAGTACACTACCCAATACATTTTTTATGTATCATCATAGAAAAAAATTATTACACACTAGTGGATAATGTTAGAACATGTGTAGTGGTTATCCTATTACATTACCCTTTAATGATATCCTCTCATTCATCAGTCTCTGAAAACATCTATATATTCTGATTTAGCTCAGTTAGTGGGTTTGAAAATAATGATATGTTTCTCAAAAATCCATTAAATACAAAAAAATACAATGAATGTGATGAATTTATATTTTATAAATGAATTTCACTTTTTAATTAATATATTACTTATTATGTACTATAGTTATAGAAAATCTATGCACTACAATGACAATTTTTTTAATTAGAATTTATATCATATCATAAATAAAAGATTATTGATCATCACAACCATTGGTGTTATATTCATTGTAAAATGACCTTAATGATATATATATATATATATTATGGGTTATGATAAATCCAATTAACAAAGATAAAAGAAGATTTTAGCTCAACCAATAGGATTGTACCCTGAGAAGCCCATTTACTAGAGCTTCCAAAGTAGATGGCAACACTAGAATTTGATCTTGTCAAAGAACAAGATGAGATTTACCAATTAATTGAAGAGAAAATCCATTTAAGGTAGAATCTTAATCCTATAGTATTCACATAACAATCCAATTTCACTGAACCTATATCACCATGAGTTTTTATGATATATATTTTTTAAAATAAATTTATTCTCTTTGGTAGATTTTGATACACACAACCTAAGTATAAATGAAGAATAATATGATATAACATTATAACGTAGACGTAAAATTGAAGGGAATTAATATTAATACCTAAATAATGAAAATTAGTAGGTTTACATGTAAATAAAATAAATTATTCTAATATCAATTTATTTAAAAAAAACATGTAAAAGTAAAAAAAGAATTTTTTTTCTCAATTTTTTTATGCATGAAATCTGTTTTTAAATTTATAAATTAAATAAATCTCTATTGATAATTGATTTAAGAAAATTTATTTTTTATATATATTCAATAAAATTTTTTATAATTCATTTAATATTTCATTCCGATTATTAGAGAATAATAAATCTATTTTTTTCATCTAAATTATATTTTTCTAAAAAGTTGTTTCGTATGAATTTAAACAGTTATTATAAGATTATATATTTCCCTTTTTAAAAAATTTATTTAAGAAAACAATATTATTTTATGAATTGAAAATTTAAAAATTATTATATATTGAATTTTAGAGATTTTTTCTGAAAAGATTAATTATTAGATGAATAGTGGAAAATACAGATTTTGTTCATAAAGAAACTTTTGAATTAACATTTTAGAAAGTTAATTTTTCTTTAATGTGGGTTTAGAAGAAAATTTTGTTAAATAAAATTATCATTTATCTAATTCATGTCATTTTAATCAATTTTATGTTGAATTTTTATATAATAACATTTTAAATATAAGAAAATGATTCATGGGATATCATCTTTTCATCATGATTGTGTGTTTTAATTTATATATAATTGAATCAAATAAAATTTATTAAATATTTTTAATCAAACTAAATAATATTATGAAATAATTTACACTTTTTTTTAATAAATTTTATTAAAAACATTAAAATTTTATTACCATATTAAAAGTTGAATCAAGTTTACCGGGGGTTAATCTAGAAGGAAAATAATCAAAATGACCTAAAAATTCGATTAAACCCCATATTATAGTTTTATTTATAACATAACCTTATAAAATTCTTATAGGAGTTATTTTGCATTTATTTTCCAAAGAAAGTGTCATGACATTATTTTTAAATTTTAAAAATTTTATATATAAGCAAAGGTAATTATCATCAAAATGGACATTCTTTATTTACATATTCTTTTACCAAAATATAATATTAATAAATAATTATAATATAATAATAATATAATATAATGTATTATTATATTTTATTATTTTTAAGGAATAAATTTTTCCCATATAATCTTCCATCAAATGGGAAATGAAATAGGTGATCATGTGTCTGATAGACTACTGATTCATGAACTGATGTAATTCATTTTCCATCACCGAATATAATTGAAAGTTATAATTTTTGATTTAATATATATAAAGATATATGATATTTATGTTGTAACTATAAATCTATAATTATAATTTCACTACTAAATTCTTACCTTCCAAGTCAATGGACAACAATAACGTTTCTCATGCGTACATATGGACTGCCACATTCATGGTGCAATGTTATAATTTTTCCATTTTGGTTTAAAATGGATTGTAATAAAGATAAATATGTTTAGTATATAAGATTTATATTAAATCAAATTTATTATTTAAACTTGATTTTATTTACCATCATTATTTTGAATGAAATCATCAATCCTGATTACGTAAGACGTACCATCTCTATTTTCACGACCCGTCCTCGGGGCCCGTGACGCAACTACCCCAAGCCCACCTTCCATAGGTCAGGGGCTGGCGAATAGCACCAAAGGCGTAATCCCAATAAAAATAGAATGAATTTCCTTTATAAAAGTAAACAATCACAACAGAGTACGCTACATAATGAAGATCTAAGTAATACTGAATACAAAAGTAAGTGCTAAAAGGAAACGGGCCAAAAATATAATCCCAACAGTTAGTACAGTACAACTGAAAAGCTATTACAACTGTAGTGTAGTAAAACAGAAACCTCTAAGACGTCCTCCGGGAATCCCAGATGATGTGTGGGTACATATGGACTCCTCAGCACCTTGAGTCCAGCCTTCCGCTCCGTGTGTGTCTCGCCAAGTGGTCCACCTCTAGCTACCGTCCACCTCCACAAGTCTTCACCTCGATCAGAGTTGTCTATCATCTGCATTCAACACAACGTAGTGCAGGCATTTCCCGTGCAGGGGTGAGTATATGATACTCACTAAGGACCCCGAGACCCTGAAGGCCTCCTAGAATCCATGAATTATAAACCACAAAAATTAAGATACATTCACGAAGTATCATCCAACTCTACATAGCTATATTCCCATACATATACATAAGTTGTCAATCACAGTTCTGCTCCAAATCTCGAGCCCAAGCTCAACCCAGTCCACAAAAGAAAATCAAGTCAAACACATCGATGATAATGATTGAAAATCAAGACTTCTCTCAAAAAGGTATACATCTTTCGTATTGCGATATAGATGATCAGATGTAGACAATGTTTCATCTATGTTTTCGGACCTATGTAGGATACTAGTCCAGCATAGCTGTTAGACCCACATAGGATACTAGACCAGCTACTCTGTCGGACCCACTCAGGATACAAGTACAATGGTCAAACTATCAGACCCATGTAGGATACAAGTACAGTTGTCGTCGTCATCGAACTCAAAGAGGATTCTAGTACCATAGCCATCGTCAACAAACCCACAGAGGATTCCAGTACTGTAGTCATCACAGTCGCTTCCAGCTCTAGGGTTCCCGCATATAGCACACTCAATTTTGGGAGGGTTTGTTCCTCGATCCAAGGCGTCGATACATCAACTATCACGAAGTTCAGAGTTGATGTATCTCTAAGTTCTATCCCGTCAAAAGGAACCCAACGCAATAGAAGGTGCATCAATCAGACGCCTGATCTGAGATATAGTGGATTTTCCATTCCAGGGGCCCAGTTGGAATTATGCTCATTCCAAATCGGGTTGTTTTCCAATGTTCTCCAAAACAATCATAGAGTATCGCAAAGAGACATATTTGTCACAAGGGTCCCAATTCCACAGACGGCACGTCAATCAGATGCGTGTTCTTAATGTTATTCATGTTTAATTAAAAATGGACCTGGTCCGTCAAGCCAATGGGCTTGGCGGGTCTGGTCGACCTGATTTTTGCGGTTCTGACCTGGCTAGTGTCGGACCGGCCCGGTGAAGTGCGCGGCCCTGCCGGCCGAGCGGCTCATCCTGGGGGGGCCGAGTGATGTGGGGGGGGGGGGGGGGGGGGGTCCCGAACAGACATCACCGAGCTTTACATCCCTCCTGTCCAGTCCGCTGAAGCTGGTCTGTCTTCCCGGCCCGAGCAGCCCGCACGGGTGAGCCGTGGTTTTCTTGCCTGGAACCTACGGGTGACGCGGCCTTCATCAATATGGTCGGCTTACGAGCCAACAGGTTCACCCGCCAAAGGGTCCGGTGGATCGTGGGCCACGGTTCTCCGCAGCACGGCACCCCTTGTGGCATTGTGGTCTCCCATCGGCTCTACAGGCTTTATCTGGTCGGTTCTTCTTTGGCCAAGTAGCCCGTGGATGTGGTCTGTGGTTCCTCTCCACACGACCGGCATACAGCCACCACTTCTTCTAGTCTCCACCACGTCTTCCATCACCAACTCCATCGAAATAAAATAAGGATCATCCATGTGTCGTCGGGCCGTGTTCGTTCGGTCTGCGCCCTCCGCATTAGGAGGTATCATATGGCCGAAGATAAAACATGGTTTTAACGAAGAACTACGAACAATTTTATACAATTAAAATTAAAAAAACCCTACCTCGATTTCAAGAGGGGATCATGTCAACGAGTCATGGAAGACAAGCATCGCGGAGGTCGGGCGTCGCGAAAAAAGGACGTCAATTCCGTTGACATCGGAGTGCACCCGAAGAAGAAGCGTCGTTTTTGACTTCACGTTCTTCATCTATAGAAGAACGATGTTATTCTTTTTCTCCAGAGCCTTATCAATGTTCTCCCAACACAATGTGTGCAAAATAAAAGTAATAGCTAAGGATATTGTTTTATTCACACATGAATTCAAAATTCAAACACTTTAATTAATTAATTGAAGAGTTCAATTCATTAATTAAAAAGTGTTAGAAAAAATTAATTGGATAGAGGTAGGTGAAGATATCACATTGATTAAGGGGGGAGTTGTCAAATTAAATATAGTGGGTGTTAGTGGGGAGTTAAAGGAAGTTTAAAGGATTGGGGTTCGTGTGGGCCCCACATCACATTATCCTCTCAAGGGAGGATATTTTGGTGTGGGAACCACCTATAATTTCCCCTTGTAGTATATAACTTCCAAATATAAATAAAATTGTGTACAACAATTTTATTTAATTTATTCTAAATCCCCAAAAATTAACTTTCAACCCGCATAAAACGCATCTGCGTTAATGGTCCCCTTAAGAGAATATTGGCACTGTGAGTTCATCGGTGTCCTTGGATTTCAATTCTGTGCACCGGTTCAAAAGATTGAGAAACCGACCTGTAAGTTTACTAAACATACATGAAAAAATCTTTAGAAATTGATTCCAGACACAACGGCTCTCGGAATCAAGTTCCGTCAGAAACCACAGACTCATATAATGCAAAAATATTTAAGAAAAAAATTTCCTTGAAATGTTTGGGTCTTTAAATTTATAATACCTCAGGGCTTTACGTCCCTGTAAAGCTACAACACACACAAGGGAAACAAATTGGGGTACAGAGCTCACATCTGAGCCTCACTCATCCAAGTTCCCTCTCGAAGCTTCCTATACTGCCAGCAAATGCGCACTATAGGAATCGACTATCCACGTAGGACCCACTTCTATCGATCCTCTATCTCCACCGAGACCTCTGTGAATTTATTCCCATCATCTTTGTCCAGCTCCCCGTGGTCAATGATGTGGGATGGGTCGTGATCATATCTCCTCAGCTATGATACATGCACTATGTCATGCACCTGGTGTAATTGTGGTGGAAGGGCCAGGCGGTAAGCCACCTAGCCTAATCTACTAAGGACCATGAAAGGTCTTATGAATCATGGAGATAACATGCCACCACGACCAAATTTCTATAGACCTCATCGAGGTGACACCAATAGGAAGGTGTGGTCGCTATCATCAAATTCTAGTGGTCTCCATCTCCTATCAACATAGGACTTCTGTCTACTATGTGATTTCTTCATCTACTCCAGGATGATCAGAACCTTTTTCGTCATACCCTGAACCATCTTTGGTCCTACAAGTACTGACTCCCAAGGGTCAGTCCAGCACAAAGGTGATCTGTAAGGTCGGTTGTACAGCACCTCGTATGGTTCTATCCCAATGGTGGAGTGGTAGCTGTTATTGTACACAAACTCGACAAAAGGTAAATGATCCTCCCAACTATTAACAAAGTTAAGGAGACATTCACGGAGCATGTCCTTGAGGTTCTGAATGGTCCCCTTTGTCTGGCCTTCCATCGGAGGATGAAAGGAGGTGATGAGACATAGCTGCATCCCAAAAGCCTCCTATAAACCCTTCCAAAGCTGGGAAGTGAAACGAGCATCACGATCAGAAACGATAGATTACAGAACACCATGATGTCATACTATCTCTTGATTGTAGTGGTGTCCTAAGCTCTCTACTAAGCCCAGCTCCCTGATCGGTAGGAATTGGGCCAACTTGGTGAGTCGGTCTGCGATAACCCAGATAGAGTTGTGTCCTCTGGATGTACATGGAAGCCCCGTCAAGAAATCCATGGATATCCCATCCAACTTACACTTTGGGACCTCTAAGGGTTGTACCAAGCTTGCTGGTACCTGGTGATCTGCCTTCACCTGCAAACAAGTGAGGCCTTGTGAAAGGAACTCTACTACAGGCTTCATCATACCAGGCCACCAGTTCTATCATCTAAGATTCTAATACATCTTCACCACTCCTAGATGTACTGCTAGAGGGGATGTGGGGAACTCCCTAAGCACCTCCTCCTGTAGTGTGACTGGTACCATGGTACATCACTTGAAGAGGATGATGTGCTCCCCTCCTTCAGAAAATCCATCACGTTCCTGTCCTAAGGATATCTGAGCACATCACATCTCAATTTCAACATCCCCATGCTGAGCCTCCCTAACTCACTGAAGAATTGGAGGAGTGACTATGAGAGACTGAACAAAGGCTTCTCCATCAATATCCACAAAGGATATCTACAAAGTGTCTAGCTTCTTCGTCGCCTCTCTTAGTAGCTGAATGCCTGATCTCTGGTTGAGAGCATCAGATACAACGTTCCCCTTCCTTGGAGTATATCCTATCTCAAATTCATAGTCCTAGAAGAACTCGAGACATCGCCGTTGTCTCATGTTTAGGTTCTTCTGCCAGAATATGTACATGAGACTATGGTGGTAAGAATAGACTGTAAAGCACTCGCCCATCAGATAGTGCTACCACATCATCAGGTAAAAGAACACTAATGCTAAATCCATGTCATGAGTAGCGTAGTTCTGCTCATGCTGCCTAAACTGCCGTCAACCATAGGTGATCACTGCTCGCTCCTGTATCAGGACACACCTGAGTTTGGTCCCTGATGCATCGTAGTAAACTACATACCCTATACCCTCATCTGGTAGCCTCATGATGGGTGCACTAGTCAATATCTGCCTCATCAAATAAAATCTTTTCGTACATCTATCTGACCACACAAAGTTTTTCGCCTTCTTTTTCAAAGCTGAAAGTGGTGCCGCAACTTTGGAGAAGTCTGGAACAAATCTCTGATAGTACCCAGTCAGGCCTAGGAAACTTCGCACCTCTGTCATGCTCATGGGTGTCTCCCAAGCAAGTACTGCCTCAATATTTGCTGGATCCATTGCAACTCTAGCCTCTGAGATGTCGTGCCCCAAGAAATGAACCTCTTTAATCCAAAACTGACACTTCGAGAGCTTACCATAATGCTGGTGCTCTTGGAGTGTATCCAGTATAACCCGCAAGTGGTAGGTGTGCTCCACCTCAGTAGTTGAGTAAATCAGTATGTCTTCAATGAAGACTACGACAAATCTATCAAGGTAAGGCTTGAAGATCCTATTCATGAGACTAATGAACACATATGGAGCATTGGTTACACCGAAAGGCATAACCAAGAACTCGTAGTGTTCATACCGACACCTGAAGGCCGTCTTCTGCATATCCTCATCTAGAACTCTGAGCTGGTTATAGGGTGAACTGAGGTCTATATTCGAGAAACAAAATGCTCCTTTGATCTGACAAAAAGGTCTTCAATCCTTGGTAATGGGTACATGTTCTTCACGGTCACCTAATTCTGGAAACGGTAATCGACACATAGTAGTAAGCTCCCATCCGCCTTCTTGGCGAACAAAATTGGAGATTCCCAGGGTGAAACACTAGGTCGAATGAATCCCTTCCCCTGTAAGTCCTCCAGTTGTGCCCACAACTCATAATGATCAGTGCGAGCCATCCGATATGATGGAATAGATATCAGTTCTATCCTAGGGTACATATCTACGTATAATTCTACCTCTCTGTAAGGAGGTAGTCCTGGAACTTTGTTCGGAAAAAAGTCCACATACTGGTCCACTACAATAGGAAAACTTGGACTCCACACATCAACTTCTCCGAGTATGAGACTAGCCAACTGATGTGTGATCAGCTACTCTCTCCTCTGTGTAAGTCCATCCTGCACTGCAAAGGCTCCCTACTCAGCGGTGAAGGTGAAACTGCTCCAATCCATGCAGACTCACCACACTTTGCGCCTAATGCAGTCGTTATGACCATGGACAGTAGAACACCAGTCCGTACCCATGATGATGTCGTAAGGCCTCAACTCTGCTACAAGAATAACCCAGCCGATGCTCTCGCCTCCGAGAGTAAGCTCACATTGCAGACTCCATTGCGTAATCATTGAGTCTTCTCTCGTAGGAGTCTCTAGCTGTAAATTTCGAGCCAATAGCTCCGTTAGAATCTCCAAGCTCCGAACAATGGCAGCATCAATAAAAGAATGACTCACACCTATGTCTATAAGTACAGTAGCAAGGGTGTATTAGACACCAATAGTACCTCAAATCATCTCAAGTGCACCGTGGTCGTAGGCCTCAACTTCCTGGAGCTGAGCCTACCCATGTCTACCAGATCCCTGTGGTTGGGGTGATCCCCCTGGTGGTGGTGGTGGTGGTAGAGCCTCGAAACGTCGTCCACCACCCGCTGCTTGGACAGATTCTTTTCCTCATCACCCGCACTTGGAAGACCACCACGGTCAAACCTCTACCTCTACATGGTAGGTCCCTCTACTATATGCTTCTCATCCGCATGGTGGGTCTGGCAGTCCCGAGACATGTGACCATGCCTGCCTCGTGCAGAGCATTGCCTACTCCTCGTATAGTTGTCTCTGTTCCGCATGCCCCACACAACTGAAAATGTATCCTTAGGTCGCCCACCTGATGGCCTGGTCCACTTGGACCTCTGTGTCTTCTGTCTACTGGTGGCTACAGAAGACCTTTCTACGTGTCGCGCTGTGGTGGGTCTCGCTACTGGAGACTGCTCAGCGAGGAATCTCTCCACTAGAAGGGATTTCTCCCGCACCCCCGCCTGTGTCAGGATGCTGAGGAGAATCGTCGAATCCCTGATCTCATGCCTCAGTCCCTGCTCGAAGGTATGGGCCCTGAAGAAGTGGTCTCGTAACATATCCATGGAGTAGCATGAGAGGTCAGTGAACCTCAATGAATACTGATCTACTATCATACTGTCCTGTTGCAGATGAAGTAACTACTGAATCTGCACCGCACTGAGGGTGGCTGGAATAAACTCCGAGTGAAAGAGGATCTTGATGTCCGTCTAGAGTAAAGATGTCTCGTCATGCACCTGAAGCATCAGGGTCCACCATCTGCATACCACTTCATGTAGGAGACTCGTGAAAAAGATCCCCATAAGGTCGGTTTGTGTCCCTACCAATATAAAAACCTAGACGATGGCCTCCATCCAATCCTCAGCTACTTATGGGTCTATCTCTCCATGGAACCTGGTTGGCCTCTATCACTGTAACTCATGCAACGAACTTAAGTGGAGTGCACTCTCTGCTGTTGGGAATGGTGGTATCGGTGGCCCAGTGAGTAGTAGTAACCCTGGTGCCTCCGCTGTGATGGTCCCTACACCAAGGCCTTGTCGCTCAGTGGGCTACCATCCCATACATAACTCGGAACCCTTGCTGGCTGCCTTCGTGGGGCCATCCGAAAATGAATCAGGTGCACCACGGTCAAATAGTATACCTATTTATGGTGATACAAAGTAATCACAAAGAAACAATTTCAAAGGAAACACACACGCAATAAATGATTTTGTGCACTAGATTTGAAATCAGAGTTTAGGGTCCTGGTGTATAGATACGTCGGACGCCACACCAACACTAGACTCCCTGAACTGAAAAACTCACTCAACAATCTTAACGATATTGATTCACAAAAAGAAATGATCAGAGTCCTAAGGTCTGCGGTAGAACTGATTCCTCTGATACCAATTTCTCACAACCCATCCTCAGGGCCCGTTTAATGACTACCCCAAGCCCTCCTTCCATAGTTCCGGGGCTGGTGACTAGCACCAAAGATGTAATCCCGATAAAAATGGATGACATTTCCTCTATAAAAGTAAACAATCACAACAGTGTGCGCAATAGAAGGAAGAACTATGTAATACTGAATACAAAAGTTAGTGCTGAAATAAAGGGGTCAGAAATACAATCCCAACAGTAAGTACAGTACAATTGAAAAGCTAGTACAATAGCAGTAAAGTAAAAAAACAACCACTAAGACATCCTTAGGGAATACCACATGAAGGGTGGGTACAGATGGCATCCTCAGCACCTCGGGTCCGGCCTTCTGCTCCGTGCATGTCTTTCCAAGTGGTCCGTCTCCTGGTACCGTCCAGCTCCACATGTCTCCACCTCGATCAGTGTTGTCAATCATCTGCATCCAACACAACATAGTGCGGGCATAACCTATGTAGGGGGGAGTATAAGACACTCAGTAGGGACCCTGAGACCCCCAAATTTCTCCCTGAATCCACAAAGGATAAACCAAAGAAGTAAGATACAATCACGAAGTATCATACAATCTACTTAGGTATATGACCATACATATACCTAAGTTATCAATCATAGTTCGGATCCAACTCTCGAGATCAAGCACAACCCAATCCACACAAGAAATCAAGTCAATCACATCGATGATAAGGATTGAATGTCAAGACTCATCTCACACATCTATACATCTTTCTTATTTCGATAGAGATGATCAGATGTAGACACTGATTCATTTAAGTTGTTGGGCCCATGTAGGATACTAGACTAACTAAGCTGTCAGACCCACGTAGGATACTAGACCAGCTACTCTGTTGGACCCACTCAGGATACAAGTACAGAGGTCATACTGTCGGACCCATGTAGGATATAAGTACAGTTGTCATCATCGTCGAACCCACGGAGGATTACAGTATGGTAGTCATCATCATAGAACCCACAGAGGATTCTAGTATGGTAGTCGTCGAAGTCACAGCTAGCTCTAGTGTTCCCGCACACAGCACGCTCGATTCCGACAGGGTCCGCTCCCCGAGCCAATTTTTTGATACATCAACTATCACGAAGTTCATAGTTGATTTATCATGAAGTTCTGTCTCATCAAAAGAAACCCAACGCGACAGACGACACGTCAATCAGACACCCAGTCTGAGAGATATTGGTTTTTCCATTCCAGGGGCCCGGTTAGAATTATGCTCATTTCAAACCGGTTCATTTTCCAAAGTCTTCCACAACTCACATAGATTATTTCAGAAGGACCGCTTCGTCTAGAGGGTTCTAGTGCCACATACGGCGCATCGATCAGACACACGGTCTTAAATTTATTCACGTTTAAGTTAAAACAGACCCGACCCGTCATGCCTAGTGGGCTGGCAGGTCGGGTCGACCCGGTTTTGGCAGGTCTGACCTGGCTGGGGTCGGACCTGCCCAGTGAAGCGGGTAGCCAGGGTGGTCGATCGATGCGGGGGGGGGGGGGGGGGGGGGGGGGGGGTTCCTAAAATGGCGGCGCTGACCGGCACCACCCTCCTGTCTGGTCGGCCGAAGCCGGCTGGTCTTCCCAGTGCGAGCGGCCCGCACGGGCCTACCGCGGTCCTCCTACACGGAACCTATGGGTGTCATTGAATTCATCAACCTGGCCGGCTGACGAGCAGGCTGGTTCACTCGCCGAAGCATCCCACGAAGCGCGGGCCGCGGTTCTCCGTAGTGAGGTGCCACTTGTGGCGCTACTCTCTTCCTTCGGCCAGGTTGGTTCTTCTTCGACCGAGCTCCCCATTGACATGGGCCACGGTTCGTCTCCATGCGGCCAGCATACGACCTCCACTTCCCTCGGTCACTACAACCACTTCCATCACCGCCCCCAGCGAAATAAAACTAGGATCATCCGAGGGTCATCAGGCCATGTTCGTTCAGCCCCGTGCCCTCCATGTTAGGCAGTATCATATGGCTGATGATAAAACATGGTTTCAATGACGAACGAAGAACAATTTTATACAATTAAAATTGAAACAAACCCCCTACCTCGATTTCAAGAGTGGAGCACGTCAACGAGTCGCGGAAGACAAGCATCACGAAGGTCGGGCGTCATGGAAAAAGGACGTCGATTCCATCGACATCGGAGTGCGCCCGAAGAAGAAGCACCATTGGTGACTTCACGTTCTTCGTCGGATATATTCTTCATCGAGAGAACAGTGTTATTCTATTTCTCCAGTTCCTTCCCAAATTTCTACCAACACAACGTGTGAAAAATAAAAATAATACCTAAGGTTATTATTTTATTCACACATGAATTCAAAGTTGAAACACTTTAATTAATTAATTGAAGAGTTCAATTCATTAATTAAAAATTTTTGGAAAAAATTAATGGGAGAGAGGGAGGTGAAAATATTACATTAATTAAGGGGGAGTTGTCATATGAATTAAAGTTGGTGTTAATGGGGAGATAAGGGAAGTTGAAAGGTTAGGGGTTCGTGTGGGCCCCACCTCGAATTATCCTATCATGAAAGGTTATGAGGGTGTGCGCCCCACCTATAACTTCCCCATGTAGGATATAACTACCAAATATAAATAAAATTGTGTACAACAATTTTATTTAATTTATTCTAAATTCCCAAATATTAACTTTCAAACCGCAGAAAACGCAAATGTGGTAAAGGTCCCCTTAAGCGAATATCGGCGCTGCGAGTTCATCGATGTCCTCAGATTTCAATTCCAAGCACCAGTTCAAATGATAGAAGAACCAGAACATATGTTTAATGAATGTACCTAAACAAAATTTCAAAAATTGATTCTGGGCACCCCAACACTAGGAATCAAGTGCCGTCACAAACCACTGACTCGTAAAATTCCAAATTATTTAAGAAATAAATTCATTGAAATTTTTGGGTCTTTACATTTATAAATAGTGTAAATAATTTTCCTATCCATATATTTTATACATTATTATAAATATATATATTGAAATTAATATTAATATATCCATTCTATATATTTTGGAATCATGATCAATGTACACGTTTCAAAATCACCGAACCGAAAAATTATTGAAAAATGAAGTACTCATCACCTAGAATAATGATTTGAATAATGAATTGTTAATAAATGGGTGTTAAATGGTTATAAGTAAATTATATATTTAATGAAATATATTAATATTTTCTTGTAGTAGAATTATAATTTATAAATACTTATTATTTTGGATGTTCATACACATTTTAAGGATTTAGTGATGAGGTAAGGGTTTTATATTACAGTCTGAATGATTATCAATATTTTTCATGATTAATTTTGTGGTGAATAAATATCAGGATTAATCTATCAATAAACTAATTAATTTTCTTCTACTATGTTTATTTTTATTTATTTCATTTAATTTTTATCTATTTAAGTATTCAGGAGACCAAAATAATATTTTTATGGAAAAGTTGTCTTTTTCTCTCTTTGGTCGAAAGTCAATTTTCATCCATGTCATTTTTTCCTTTAAAATTTTTTTCAAAGCTATTTTAATATTTTTATATGGTTTTTGAAAATAATTTTTAACCATGATTTATTTATTAAATTTTTTTAGACTAATGTGATAGTCTTTTTTGAATGAGGTAATTTTTAAATTTTTTTGTAAAAGTTTAAGAGGAATGATTCCATTTATCTTCAGAAAAATAAATAGAATTTAATTTTATTATTACCATTACATTTTTTGAAGACTAATTTAATATTTTGTAGTGTTTTATTCGATGAATATGTTTTCTTTAATATTTTTTTTGAAATTTTTATATTTTAATGAACTTTACTCAAAATGAAATAGTTATTTTTTTAAGAAGATAATGGATATATTTTAATTTTGTGTTCATATAAAATGACAAAATTTGATGTTATTTATAGTTTATTAGTGATATAATCCAATTTTTACATCCAATTTCATTATTTGGATTTCTTATGATTATAATAATTTATGTATGATGTGAAGAAACCCATTTCTTTTCCTTTGGTAAATTATGTTATTAAACATGTTTCTCGTCCATGGGTTATGTTACGATGAAATGATAAAATGCTTATAAAACTATTTTTTTCAATATGTATTAAATTATTAACATTTTATGATCATTTGAATCATGTACTTTTTATTTTACTTATGTTTTGGTTTGGATCGAAGGTGTTTATATCCCTCCAATGCATTCAGTGATAGTGGATATATAATGAGATAAACATGATTGGAATGTGTAGTCAACCCATTTCAATGAGTGAATATGTTACTTATTAGTGAATTGGATGTGAACATTCACTACTATGATGGTTTGGGGAGTTAACCCAAACAACTATTATAGTATTAAATGTAATCTTTTACTAATAATGAAATTAAATTTCATACATATATGTTTTATAAAGAATAATGACTTAATCTTATGTTATACTATCAAGTATCATGTTATTTGATTCTATTTTGAATCGTGTCTTATGAACTAACAAGATTTATACCATGAATCAATATTACAATCAATGATATATTTTTTATAGTTAACAAATGTTATTCAAATGTTCTCATACCCTTATTCCCATAGTGTTTTTATGAGACCATTAATATCTCATTTGTTTACCCTTGATTATCATCATAGCTGACCCTCTCTTATGTTTATTTTCCCTTGGTCATGAAGAATGGTATTGAGAATTATTTTTCTACAAAGGGTTATAGTTATGATCTACATAGTTAGATTAGATATAGTTCACAATAGATATTTTTTTATATATCCATGTTTCCAAATTCAGCTAATCTATATGGTTATAGAGTGGATTATTATATTATTTAATTAATATTAATATTATAATATGTGATATATAAGTATGAAAATTATTGGTCACCATAGTTAGTATCAGATCATGTTTTAGTTAACATTTCCAAATTAGAATAACAAAACTTTAGTAATAACCATTAAGATAATCCTATATACATGTAAATATACTATGTTTTGGTTAATTTGTTTGTGGTTTTCCTAGAATAACATCCCTTTGGGATCATAAAAGTATACATGGTTTTTTAATAGATGAATCTAGGTATAATAACCCAAAAATAGTTGTCTGAGAATATATACATCATTCTCATGAGTAGTGAGTGTTTAATTACTACACACATCATTTGACACTCCCATGGGATATTGTTAGGTTAATTTATTTTTTAATTAAAAAAATCATGAAGGATTTGAATGGATTATTACATGAATGAACTGGGTATAACTTAGGCTATAATTGATTGGAAATAATTATTCATGATTTAGACATCACATAAATTATTCTTTATAATTATATGGTTTTACAATATGATTATTTCTCCTCAAACTATGTTGTTTGTTTTTAGTAATTAGATAGAACTATCAAGAACTATTTTAGTGATAAATGTGATAGAAAATGAAATTATTGTCCTCCTAAAAACTAAATGTTATGAGATATGGAATGAAACGTATTTTTCTATAATTAAACAACCTTCTCAGGTTATGAATCATCTTGATCTTAAAAATGGAAATTAGAGGGAAAAACCTTATATTAATTCATTCATGTGGGAATTCCCATATTCATTTAGTGGGTCCAACAATCCTATAGTTTATATGAAATAGATTAGTAACATTGAATGGATGTTTTCTTTATTTAGTGTTTGAAGTAATAAATGTTATGTTTGGTTGTCTATCATTTGGAAGGAAAACATGATCAATTATAGACACTTATCATGAATATGAGAGAGTAGGAAGAAATTCACTACTTT